>JAMPIT010000493.1:8497500-9697500 GCA_026261815.1 Monarcha castaneiventris obscurior
AAATGAGTGTAAAACGTTCAGTAGTTGCTAAAATACAGCATAAAAAAGAGAGGAATAGCACTGGGGAGAAGAAGTCAGTATTGTTGACTCAGTGTATTCAGACTCATTCACTGGACTGGGCACTGTGCAGAATTCCATGAAATTCTCAAGTGGTATCTTCCATTATATTCATATTTTACTAAATCCCTTTGAAGTCTGTGTGAACCCTGCATGTTCACAGATTCAGCTGGGTTCTGTTCTGAAGATACAGTTTGTTGCATTTTTGAGCTTTTATGAAATTGCATCTAATGCTGCTGTGTCTAAGCTTTCTTAATTTCGAGACATACATTGAACTTTTTCTGGTCCTTCCTGATGTCAGTGTCTCCTGCTGGTGGCAGGCATTTGTTCCATGTGGAAGTGGGACCCTGCAAATAAAGCTGTTAAATAATAGGATGTGTTGTAGTGCTAATATCCATGTTATGTTTATTGGCCAGAGAAAACATCCTTAGGAGCAGAAATACCATTTCCAGTTATTACAGTTGTTGGGATACAGAGCTGTGTGCATTTCTTCTTCTTCCCACCACCCCCAGCATGGAAATCCATGAAAAATACATTGTTCTCTCTTGAAAGAGCCTAATGACATTTACATATGAATAAGAACAATTGTCCATTCAATTATTTTTCTGTATCAAGCAAATGTATATTAATTTCAGTGTCATTTAAAAAGTCAGATTTTTCTTGATGGAGGAAGCTGGTAAGATTTGATTCAGCACAAAACCTTTAATTTTTTGTGGCTATAAAAATGGGGCAATGTCATAATAATTTTTTAATTGAGTGAGTATCTTGTTTCCCTTTAAAGAGTAATGTGTAAAAATATTGCAACTGGAAGTAGCAGTTGTATTGTTTTTAAAGAGTAAAGATACAAAGAAGGTTAGATATGTGGAGGGAATTACAAATGTTTGTTAGGTCAAATAATACAGTCCAGATCATAAACATGGACTTTTGTGGAGGGACCTTTGAATCTGGGCAAAATGCCATGTTTATAAAGGGGCTTTTTACATTCTAATTTCTGGCTGTTCCACTTGTTTGATGCTGTTTTTATTTCAGTCCATCTTTGGTTTATCCTGAGCTCTTTGCAACAGAGACTTTCCAAGACATTTATTCCACCTTAGTCATTGCATTGGATGAAAATATTGATGAGATTCAGTGCTGTAATTGGAGTGGTTAATGATGTACTGTTTCAAAATGCAGTTATAAATTTGTTTATTTCTCTAAAATGGGAAGTGAACATTACTTTTCCCACATCCTGTAAACTGAGCACAAAGTTTTCAGCAGTTCCATTTAAAAATGGAAGATTAGTTACAAAATGATTAAAATTTGCATTCACTGTAGAAACATCTGTTCAAATATATTGTTACGAAATACGATTTTTTCCTGTTTTTCACACCAGTGATTTTCTTTTAAATACTCTGAGTCTTATATTGCTGTAGAATGTGGAAAGTATTAATATACCTCAAAGCTAATCTTAAAAATTTTTGAGGGTACAGTTTGATACAGAAATAACACAATGAGATCAGACAGCTTGTTAATGATGAAGTGAAATCCACTGTTCCAAATTACCTTAGTCTGAAGTCAGCATGTATTTATAATAAATCTTGACTGTTTTGCAAGTACAGTCTCTTCTGTCTTAGCCTTCCTGTATGGTTTAAAACACTGTGTAAATTATCAATATTTATTATTTTAACCCTGCATGTGAAAATTGAGTAAGCACAATTCAGTAGAAAGTTCTAGTTGTTTGTTGATATTTTTTAAGAAACCTTTTTCTTCTGTGGAAATATCAAAGCTTTGTGTGCTGTGCACTGATTTCTTTTAGCAGCTGCAGAGCACCAAGACAAATAACTTTTGTCGTGTACTGTAAGATATACAAGTCATTGTTCTACATTGTTAGTTCTTACTTTGAAGTTCTCATTTATTGTTTACATCCTTCTCCCCCTTCCTCGCTTCCTCCCTCCCTCCCCCATATATTCATAGGCTTGGAAAAAAAAAAAAACCTGGCAAGCAACAAGTTCTGTTTTGTCAAATAGCCAAAAAACCCAATCTGATGAATGTTAAAGCTCCAAGATGCCCCCCCTGGCCTGAGGGTGAGGCCTGGAATGAATACAAGTGGGCAGGAGTTCAGTGATTAATGTTGCTAACCCACTTATTGATTTGCTTTTAAATCAGGCATTTAAATATTACGACAAATTTCTGCAAATGGGGACAAGATGAATGTTTGTGCTTTGTTGTGAAGAAAGGAGAGATCACCTTTAGGTTTTCCCCTGGAGATTTATGGCAGTTGCAGATTAGACTCTGTCAGTTTAAGCCTGGCAGTTACTGAATTTTCCTGTTACCTGAGCTGTGCTATGGAATCAGGACAGTGGTACCACAAAACCCCATCTGCAGGTAACTGTTGGCTGGTTTTGGTGGTGTTTTGTTTTTTTTTTAAAGAGGAAGAAAGTGTGACTAGGCACATAAAAGCAGCTCTGTTGCTACCACCCTTCATGCCTTTAAATAACAGGGACAGCACAGATGTTTGACATCAGTATTGTTTACATGGCCTTAGGGTTTAATTGCCTCATTCTCTTTGTGAGGAGGATAAACAATGACAGAAATCCAAAGGAATGATGTTCAGCCAACAGCAATGGCTGCGTTTCATACATAGTTGCAAACTTCCCAACTATAGCTAAATATCTACACTTTTTTTTTCCTTGTCTGAATGGTAACATGCCTTAAATTTCATATTCTCTGCTGCCTCTTAACTGGTGATAAAAGATGTTAAAACCAATGAGCACGAGCGCCATAAATTGCATTTAACAAAGTGAACGACTTAGGAAAGCTGCTTTTATCTGGTTTCTCTAAAAGTTATGAAGGTCTTTGGTACTGCTGTAGGTTATTTTGTTTCTTAATACTTGTTTAATAAATAAAATCAAGCTGAAGTGCAGAGGGAAGTGTATGGAAGAGCAGCACATGCAGTTACCTAGAGCTGTTCCACAGGAAATTGGGACAAGCTGAGCTTTGACATTTGGGATCTGTGGACAGGCTCCACCTCAGTTTGGTGTGGTTTTAATTTGAAAAATACTCCTTGATTGAAATTAGTATTTAATGATGTATTTCAGCTTTCAAATGGAAGGGGAGGCATTTCACTCCCAGCTGGGAAGTGCTGAGCCCTTTTGCTTCCACCCAGCTTCCAGCTTTCATGAGAAACCTTTTGCTTCCAGCCTTCATGAGATCACTGCATAAAATGTGTTTACATGACTCAATTTTTTAGCGACGTATGCAGTGAGATTGGGAGTCTGCCTCAGAGAAAGGGTGGGTCAAAAAGCAGACTTGGAAATGAAACCAGCCCTTCAGGCCTTGCTATAGGACGTTGTGTTGTTGTCCTTGTGTTTTCTGGCTTCTCCAGCAGTTTTCCACACAAGAAACTGAGTGTAGGATTTTTAAACCAATATATTATTATTTTTACAGCAAATGCTCAAATTAAGACTTCCAGAAGTTGGGATGAAGGTACATGTGGAGTTGGAACTGTGGACCATTACAAAATTTAAATGTTGCTGGAGAGTTTTTAAATTTTATTTTTTTTACTAGTTACTCAGTACAAATACTCCTCTCAACATTAGCTGAAAAATTCATGTGCACATCAACTATTGAATTTCAGACACTTTAATATGGGACTTCTCACGTTTCTTTGTATAGTAGGTCTTGAAGGGGCAAAATTAGGAAAGTTGTAGGTGAAGCAGATTGGGCAGAAAAGTGCCTGGAATGCTGAAACTTCATTAAGTGTATAGAATTTGGGGACCTTGAGTGCTTTGGAAGTTGTCCCCTTTTCACCCTTACTTGGTGACGAGTTGGTCTTTAGGATTTTTTATGTAAGAGATTTTTATATTATGTTATTTATAATATTCAGAGGAAAAATAAGCAACTTTGTTGTTACAGCATTTGCATTCATCAAGGGCTGAGTTCTGTATCTTGGGCACCTTTTTCCCAGTTGTTTGGTTGCAGTTAGCACTCCTTTTTGGAAATCAGTCCCAAATCTGTGACATTTTAAGAGATGGCTGTTCTAGTGGAAGTATGAATTAATTCATAATGAATTAATGAGCTAAAATTGATGGGAACTGGTGCAAGTGCAAGGGTAGATTAATGGGAAGATTAATGAGAGGTGGGAAGCAGCTTCAAGTACAGGGAGTTCTGTTGTCACCCTGGGGGAAAACATCCTGTGGCTGATAACAATCACCAGCACTTGGAAATATATATATGTCCATCTTTAATCCAAGTGAAATTCTGGATTTTGATTTATTTTTGTGTTATTTCAGTGTACAGAATAGTAAAACCCAGACCAGCTCTCAGCTGATACAAACCACCAAGCATCCATTTCCATCAGCACAGACATTCTCACGTTATTAATGAGTTTAAAATGTAATTTGTGTGGATTTAGGAGCTGTGTGAGGGCAGGAGCTGAACCTCAGTCATTCATAAGCTTTCAATGTAATTCAAGTAGATTGGAGTCTCTTTCATGTTTAGTTTCTGGTATTTGTGTTTTTACGAGACCTTCATATTTATTTATGGAATGTTCACAAGCTGTCTATCTGGAAGTGGATTACTGTGCTCTTTTTATTAAATCAACATTTATTCATCACCTGGTACTAAGATTTTCTTCTATAATGTCACTTTGTTGGAGCGATACACGCATATATTTCTTTTCATATATACATATGCGTAGATTTCATGAGCAGAAGATGCATTTTTATCATGATGCTTATTTTGGGATGATAAAAGAGTTCGCTGACAGCTGAGAATGTGATTTATTTTCTTTGGATTAATTGTCAACCTAACTTTTTTTCCTCCCACTGTTAATTTGCATAAGACTACGTACAAACAGCTGGGAGAGGGATTGCTTTATCTGTGGTGTAGTAAGTGGTGGTTGGGTATCAGTTGATGAGTCCAGAAAATTAAAAAAAATTCTGCTCTTCCTTCTCTTTCCACTTCTTGAGAAGCCTTCTGTGTTTACTGCACATTTTTGAGTTGGATTTTTGTAGCTCATGTTTTCAAGTCACGATAATGTTGTGATGTTTTCAAGTCCCAACAAAGCTGTAACACAAACGAATCACAAAAAATGAGTAATTTGTTCTGTGTTTAGTGTTTGTCTATGTGAGATAAAGACTCATGCTTGAATGGCAACTTTTGATTAGTCAGGGGCATGGAAAATAAAGGCAGAATGAATAATGCTGTTGATTCCTTTGGAGTTTGTGAGTTGAGATATTACAAGTCAGGTTCTTATTTGAGCCAAATGAAAACGTGAGAGCTGGAAGTGGTTGGATGGTGATGGGAGTGCAGTGTCCAGCCCCAAGGTGGGCGTACCTCAGCACCTTTTAGAACACCCATAAATCAAACACAACATTTTCTGTTGGCCAAAGACCACTTAGAGTCATCTCCTGGAGGGGGTTTGGTCCTCCCTTTCCAAAGTGAGGGGGATCAGGGTCTGTCCCCTGGGGAAGCTTTTCGGTCCTCTTTGCTTTCTGGACAGTGGATATTAATAAATGTTGGAGTGGAGCAGCCTGAATCTGAACTCAAGGTGTCAGTTTTGGTTTCTAGAAAACCCTGAGAAAAATGAAATTCCTCTCATAGCTGTCCTGAAGACAGCCTTTAATGGTGTACTGAAAACACGCAAGAGATTTAAAAATACTTGAAAGATGGAAACTTAGACTCTAAGTAAGACTTGGCAATGTATTTTTGTGTTGGAGGGGTTCAAGTACAGCTTTGAACAAACACAAGAAGAACAGGAAATGTATTTCACTGATCCGGTCCTTAATCCCATCATAAGTCACCTTTAAAAGGAAATGTGTTTATAATGTGAACTCCATGAATAACAGAAAACAAACAAAAACAAACGTGCATCGGGGCTAAAGGACATTCTTTGTATAAATGTAACACCTGCCTGAAGAAATGAAAATGAGTTTACCAAACTTGGTATAGTAACAGAAATATTAAAGTTTTATTCCTAAGTGTTTATTTAAATTAAGGACGATGGCTTGTTCTGGGCAGTAGCAGTTGTGTTTATTGCCAACTAAAACATCCAACGAATCCATTTTTCTGAAAAAATGTTGTAGGATGACATCTTTCATAACGATTGTATCAAATAAATATTGAGAAACTGAATGTAGATTTTTTCATAGGAATTCTTTGTTGGTGACTTCCCATAGCCTTCTGAAAGACATGAATGAATAATTAAAAAGTTATGAGAAAGTCATTGGTGTAATTTATTCTTTACTTAAATTCTGTATCTATTCTGTTTTGCTTTTAAAGTTGGAACTGAAAATGAAAATAGCAGAAGGTAAATTTCATGAAGAAAAACTGAAATTACAACAGAAGCACGATGCTGATGTTCAAAAGGTAAGAAGTGTTTGTATTTTTTTCCCCAAAAGCAGTGTATTAAACAATAACAGAGACTATGATTATCATAAATATTTATCAGTTTTTCTTTAACTTCTTCACAATTGCTATTAATGTTCATTGGAAGTCAAATTGTAGGTAACAGTTGGCATAAACTGAGAGGAATGCAGACTATTTTATGGTAACATAAACTTAGGAAGGGGAAAACACTTGCAGAAAGGAGATGAAAATACAAGGCAATTTGTTTGTTTGAACAAGACAACCTATTTTACCAGCATCACAACTTCTGTGGGAAATCATAAACTCGTGAATTTTCTGCTAGAGAGAAAACATTTGTATTAGAGAAGAGTGTGAACAAAATTAGTTTTTCAGGGACAAAATGCAAAATATGGGAGTAGGAAAACCCCTGGATATATCATATGTGTTCCTGCTCACACAGCAGCAGTGCTTGCTGTGCTGTCTCTGTTTGGGCACCATCTTAGAGCAGAGGCAGGTCACCAAACAGCCCTTTATTTATGTTGTTGTATTTTTAAATTTTATGCAGCTCTTAATTCCTCCAGCACTACCATGGCACCAGATCTGTGGGTTACACTGGGTTTGTCTTTATTGTGTCACAGAGCACCACTCCTGGGAGGATGATACCTATCCCAGACCATACTGTTACTTTTAATGCCACGTTTTAAAGGTGGGGTGGAATCCTGTGAGATTCCAGGTGCCTCTGGCAGGGCTCTGATCCCGGGAATCCCGATCCCGGCGTCGGCATTGCCGTGGCTGATCCCGCTGTAAGCTTGGCATTAGGCAGGGCCTCTGCTTTGTTTCCTAAAGACTGAGTCACAGGCTTGGAGGAAGTTGGTTGACACAACTCTGTGACACATCAAAGCCTCCTGAGAGGATGTTAATATTTGGTCAGGTGCATGTTTGGCTCATCTGTTCTCAAGGCCTTGGAGCAGAAGCAGCGAGCGAAGCTGGGAGTCTAAAGGAAACGGCTTTGTGAGAATAAGAAATAGTTTAAATGCTTTCTCATCCCTTGAGTTGTCATCCCTTCCTAACTGATGTTAGAATTCTGTCTTTTGAAGTTGTTTAATAACGTTGGATATTTTAGAAAAGGTTAAATAGTGTCGTATTAATCTTTAAAGACACAAAACGTTTATTGCAGATGGAGTAATATTGTTTTAAGATGAAAGCTTCTGTTTGATAAGAGATTTGGGGCACTGTTATAAAATTTCTGCGACTTTAATCTTTATCTTAAACACAAAGTTTAAATTAAAATACTATCTCAAAGTGTGCAAATATTCAAGCTGGTTTTTTCCAAACTCAGCCTGAACAGAAATGTGGGTGTAGTTACCCTCATATACTTGCTCTGTTCCAGTCCATTGTTCCTTGGGATCTATGCAAGGAATTTCAATTGGTGAAGCACAAAAGACTGTAATGAAGTTCACCAACTTATTTAAATATTTCTTCAATCTGCTGAGAATTTTAGATGCTTTTAAATACTATTAGGCAACAGAAGTATGAAAATCTTTTCCATTTGCAGGAGTAGCACCATGAAACTTCCAAACTCAACAAAAGCAACACCAGGTTTACCCAGGTTTAATAGAAAACAAAAAGACCCACCTTAAAACACGAAACTCCTTTTTCAGTCTGCTTTTGCCTACATTTGTCTAAACCAGTCCTTTGTTTATGACTTGGCAGTCATAGCTGGGAAAATGATTTAGGTTCAGTCACTTAGTCCTGCACGACCTGAGCACTTCTTGGGGGCAGCACCTTTGACAGAGAGCAGGGTATATTATCTTGTGCACTGGTTGTTGTTTGGAGTGCTTTGGACTTTGGTTAAAATATTCTGAATTTTCTCTGCAGATTTTGGATAGAAAGAATGACGAAATAGATGTGCTGAAGTCTACCTACCTAAAGAAACAAAAAGAATCTGAGGAGACGATTAGAAAACTGGAGAAAAAAGGTGATTTTTGTCCTCATGGGTGTTTTCTATGTGGTGGTATTGTACTGCATTCTCTGTGGCTGTGGGCTTGCATGTTCCTTCTGCAGACATCCCTTTCTTCATCATTTGCAGCTCTTGATTTAATTTTTTCCTTTAGATCCTGAGATTCTTGCCCAGTTGTCTCTGTTGTTTCCAACCCAAGTTCCAAGAGGCCTGTGATCTATTACATTGAATACAGGTTTTATGAGCATCACCAAAAAAAGTTTCTTTGATGCTACTGAAGTATTTTGGCCACTTATTTCAACTTTTTTGGAATCTCTGGCTCAAAGTTCATTTCTTTATACATTCAGTACATTTTAATCAAACCACAGCGGGTTATTTTTAAGACTATTGCGGCAGGAGATTTCAAATATGAGTAGTCTTGAGTGTGTCATAAGTACAAAACTCGCCTTGAGTGTGGCTTGTCAGCAGTTTTTCAATGTTAGTTTCTTTTAGAATTCCTTGGAGTCCATTTGCACTATGGACTAAACCACAACGTAAAATAATACAGAAGTTTGGTAATCTGTGTACAAAAAGGGAGAGAGTTCCATGTATTTTATTTCCTGCTCCTTGGGAAAGTAATTTGTCCAAAAGGGATCTGGGGCTTCTCTCTGTGGGCTGGTGGTTGTTCTTGTCTGGAGTAGGTTGAGTTGGAGTCGCCCACACTGTTCCAGGTATAAAAAATCCTCAGTCACTCCTGAAAAGTGAATATGTACCTGCTTTCTCCACTAATGGTGATGCCATCACTTGCAATTTGAGTTGGGGAACTTAATTTCCTTGTATATCTTGGGCACTCAACCTTCACAAGAACATTTTCTCCTAAGGATGCTCATGAAGTCAGGTTAAAAATAACTTCTTTCTCGTGGTTATACAGAATTTTGCTGATGTGTGTTTACTCCTTCAGGAAGGAAAACTCTCTCTGAAATATTCTGTAAACAAAGTAGAAAAGAGAGAACACCTTGTAATATTGTAATGACACAGAATCTACATGCTACATTTTAAAGCAGCACATACATGAAGTATTTAAGAGCCAAAAACCATCAGAAAGCCAAGTCAATTGGAAAACTGGCATAAACCAATTGTATCTATTGCCAACACTGAAAAATCCCAAAGGTCTTGAATGGTTGTTTATTTTTTTTCCCATTTTTAACAGTTCAGACCCTTGTTCGTGAGTCCCAAGTTGTGAGAGAAGCCAAAGAGCAGCAGATTGTGGAGCTGAAGAAGATGTGTGAGCAAAGCAATGATTCCCTGAACAATGAGTGGGAGAAAAGGGTAATGAACAATACTTCCCTCCTTTGACAGACTCCTGCAGTGTTTATCTGGGATAATACATTTTGTCACTCAAAGAAATAAATATACAGAATGAGTTTTAGGGATATTTTTTGTGCTGATTTTATTTTTTCCTGGACTAATCAAGACTCTCTTTGCTGATGCTTTTACACCCAGCTGGTCACCCTGTTCTGGGGTTCATCTGGCCTCCTGGCAAGTCTCTGGATGTATTAGGGAAGTGTTTATTTCTGGTTGACCTGACATGGAATTTTAATCTGGGTAAACCTGCTGCTACCTGCTGTCATGGTGATTCCTTTGAACTCTTAGTTTTGCAATGGGTCATGAATTCTTCAATGTATTTATATTTATTGTTCAACTCCAGACAGCAGCAAAGCAGAGGGAAGAGCATGTTTATTGTGGGACAGTGTCACCTTTGTCCAGATTAGTGTCAGTATTTGTCTTGCTTCTCCCTCTCAGGAGAGGGAGGGTCAGAAAAAGGACAAACCCATCTCCCTTCATGAGGTGTGCTGTATAATTTAATTTTTTTTCAGCCCTGTATCTAGAAATGAAGTTGGGTTTAATTCTTGCCTTCTGAAAGCCAGATCATAATCATAAATCATAAATTGTCCTTTGTGCTGAAGATCTTGAGGCTTCAGTGTTGGGTGCTTTTTTGTTTGGGTTTTTTTTTTCATAGAATCCCAGACTGGTTTGAGTTGGAAGGGACCTTAAAGCCCATTTCATTCCACCCCCTGGGCAGGGACAGCTTCCACTATTCCAGGTTGCTCCAACCCCCGTCCAACCTGGCCTTGGACACTTCCAGGAATGGGGCAGACAGCCACAATATATTTTTTAGAGAATATATTCAGAGAGGACAGAAATGTGAATACTGGGGCTTTTCAGTGATTTTACTGATGAGCTATAATAATGTAACACTTCTCAATGCTGGTTGTAGCTGCCATTTGTTATGCTGTGCCTTTTTTCTGATGCAGCTCCACGATGCAGTGGCTGAGATGGAGAAGGAAAAGTTCAACATCCACAAGAAGCACACAGAGGATATGCAGGAGCTGCTGGAGGAGACCAATGCTCGGCTGGCCAAGATGGAGGAGGAGTATTTGCAGCAGACACGGCTGACTGTAGGTCTTTGTGTAAACCTGTCATGACAGCAAGCATCTCTTAAAATATTTAAAATACTTAAATTCCCTGTGTTTGTGTTCAGGTGGGCTGGAAGTGTCCCAGGCCAGGTTGGACAGGGCTTGGGGCAACCTGGGATGGTGGAAGGTGTCCCTGCCCATGGCAGGGGTGGAATCAGGTGATCTTTAAGGTCCCTCTCAACCCAAACCATTCCATGACCCTGTGATTCATGCAGATACATCCTTATTTTTGATAGTGCAATGTAGTTGTTCTCTCGTGGGAGAGGGCAGCCAGTCCAGCCAAGGATTTTATTTCCCAGATAAAATTCATCAAGGTACAGCCCTTCAGTCAATGTCACACAGATATGTTAGTACCAGTACTTAGTTACAAATATGTCTCACTGCTTTGGATTCAAGTTAGCAGAACTTCTGTCTTTGCAGGTTTGTAGATCATACAAACAAAGAGGATTTATATATTACATCTATTTTCATAGAAGCATGTGACTTTTTACTCACCCACCTCCTCTTTGAATGAGTAAATGCTTCTGTTAGATGAAAGATCACATTAAAAGGATTTTAAAATAAGTATTGATTATTCTAATTTATTGCATTTCTTTTCTAGAATAATTATAAGCATGTAATCAGGTATAATCTGGATTTTGTGCCTGTTACATAAATGATGCAAAAAGCAAAAAAATTAACAAATAACCTCAAAAAAGCATCCTGTACTTTTCATCAGGATGAGATATGAGGAAAATTGAATGAGTGAAAAGACAATGTCAAACAAAATTTATTCCTTTATTAATGAATGTTGAATTTAAAAATTAACATTCAGATCATGTCACAGGTAACAGTAAATACAGAGAAAAATGGACACAGTCTGTCAGCAAGATTGAATTTAAGAACCATCAAAACTAGACAGATCTTGCTGAGCAGCTTCTGATTTAATAATTAAACAAGGTAGAGTTCAAGGCAGGGCTTAAGATGAAAGACTAGACTGTCACTGGAAATTAGTTTTCTTTTTTTCTCTCTCTCTCCTTTCTCTCTCCTGATTTTTTTTTTCCGTTGGTATTTCAGAGTTTCTCTGTTCAGAGTTTCATGTTGTCAGGAATGCCAGTGCTGTTAGCAAGTGGAATTGGCTGAACAATTTCACCAGTGCCATAGAGCTGATAAGGAGGGGTTTGTGCCCTGAACGAGGATGAGCTTCCTGGAGGGGTACAGGGCCAGCCAGGAATCATATTCAGTGTTATATCAGAAACTACTCTCTTTTTATTATTATTAAAAAAAAAACCAAAAACCAAACAGCAACCCTCAAAACCCCAGAAAACCACAAAACAAGCAAAAACCCCAAGCCCCCAAAGCAAACAACCCTCTGTCCCCAGAAAACCAAACCCATACTGAGGAGCTGCCTTGGCACTGATGGAGAATTTTGCTGTGCTGTGGCTGTGAAATCTCTGAAGCCACTTGCCCAAGCTCAGGTGACCATTCAGGTGACCTTGGGTCTGTGGGAGGTTCTTGCATGGGTTCAGGTTCATGTCACCTCTGGGGACAGTGGCTGCTTGGGGCAGGTATTTGGGGGTTTATTTTACTTTAACAGTGGATGAAATTTCTGTTCCACTTCCCTCATCTTCAGGCCTTTGTTAATATAAAAATAACACTGATACATACATCCTGCAAGGACAGCTGGGTCTTATTTTTTGACCCCAGCCTCCTGAGTTCTTCCCTCATTTCCCTGCATAAATTTAAGGAAGAATGGGAAGTGCTAGAGTAGTCTGATGCTACCTGCCTGTCCTTACTCTGCTCATTTTTAAATTTGTTTGTATTAGGAGATGAAGTTCCAGGAAAAAGATACAACTTTTGAGAGATGCTTGTAATTTACTGAAAGGAAATTGCTGTAATGAAATTAACGGAAAGTCTAAGAACACTTTACGTGTATTATCATTGTTTACAGCTTTCCATTGAAATATTGTCTTCTCTCCCATTTTGAAAGATTTGTAATTTAGAAATCAGCTGCATATGCTGTTTTGCATAAGGGAGAAGAGATGTCACTCTGGGGGGGGGATAAACATCCGTATTTTGAAAGCTGATTTATTTTTTATATACAACATCGAATTTACTGTCATGATTAATGACAGCTTTGCCATTGTAACTCTTGTGTCCCTGCATCACCAAAGAACCTCGTTGCTCAGAGCTACTGAATAACAACAGGGTATTCCCTCCTTTATTCTGGGCTTTTCTCAATAATTATATTTTCTTTTAGAATGAGACAATCCAAAAGCTGGGGGCTCGTGTGCAGCAGTTGACTGTTGAGGCTGAAAATAGTAATTTGCAACGTCAGAAATTATCTCAAGAGAAGATTGAGGTAGAACAGCATTACCAGGAGGTCTGCTCCCAACTTCAGGAGCTGAAAGCAAGGTAATCAAATAACAGTTGCTGGTGTAACTTTTAAGAATATGGAATTTCCAGAAGCAAACATTATTCATTTTGTTCCAGGAACACACTGAATGGCATTTAACATTAGAAAACTCTCATGAAAATGTATTAATTGGTGCCAAACTCATTTAGAGTGACCCAAACGACCACCTTGAGGAGTGTGTTACCTTTCCATTATTTATAAGCAGCTCCTCTGTGACAAGAGCACGTGGCAGACGTGCAGACTCCGTGCAATTGATACTGAGCAGGTAAAATGCCAAAATATGAAAGCAATTTCCATATTCTCTTTGCTTGCTCCTTGTAGGTACAACTTACTTCAGAAAGACAAGGACCAGATTATGCAGGAAAACAAGGAGAAGCTTCAGCAACTACAAAGAAAATTTGATGTTGATAGAGATTTTCTAAAGCGGGAACAAGCTCAGGTATTGCTGCCAGGTGTAACAGGCAGGAACAAGGGGTTTCTTAAGTGCTCTCCTCACTAGAAGTATGATGCTTATGAATAAATCCAAGGAACTGCTCAGTTCCCCGAGTTACTTGTGAGTGTAAATTTAAATAAGATTGGGATTTAATTGGTCGTTGCCAAATTGGACTCAGAAATCATCTGAAGTTGCCTGGTAATTCTGCTGTGTGTGTATTTCTGCTGCTGATTCAGATGAGGTGCAATTAATATCCTGATTTTGTTTGTGCTCCTGTAAAAATTCTGGATACCAGGGAATTTCAACACACTTAAAGACTTAATGTTTTCATAAGATCTCTTCCATGACAGAAAATACTCTTTTCTGAGAAAAACCAGTCCTGCAGGCCTCATAGTATTGAACATTATGTTAAACATTTATATATTTAAGGAATTATTTTTATATTTTGTGAGTGTAGGTTTCACCCAAAATGTAATAACTCTGATTTGTTTCTGGAAAAGCATCTCTCAGGTTGATATCTACCAATACACACAGGTACAGAGATGGTGTCTATTTTAAATTCTTTTAAAGTTAAATAATTGTAGAAAAGACTCAAGTTTTAAATACCATTTATTAATCCATAGAGCCATAGGACAAGTGGGGTCTTTGGTGTTTATTTGCTGGAATTCTCTGAGCTTTGATGAGACTTCATTTAATTTCCAAGGTATTTTTCTTTCTACCAATTTTTAGTAGATTTTGGTAGGGATTTTTTTATTATTGGGGGTGGATTTTTGTACATTTGTTTCCATTTCTAAGTTCACCAGAGGGCCTGAACTGACATATCCAGAGCTGTAAACTCACACAGGTTTTTTTCTCCCAAGCTGATAATTTTTTCCAATTTCTGGGCACCTTAGAGAAAGAAATTTAAAAATGCAAAAGAGCTCATGAGAAATGCAATACAAAAATTGCTTTTTCTGTTAAATCCGAGCAGACATCTGATGTGATTGCAGAATTACAGCGTGGAATGGCTCTGTTGAAACAACAATTGGAAGACTCAGAACATCAAAGGCAGCAACAGCTGAGGGTGAGCCCTGACTTTCATTCTCAAAAATGCCCAACCCTTTTTTGCTTTCTTTGGTGATTTAAATGTTTAATAGCCATGCTTAAATGTACTGATATAGAGCATGCTTGCTTGTTTCTGTTTAATTAATGGAAATATATAAACTGTCACATAGGGTTAAGGGGTGATTTAAAAAGTGTGACTAAAAGAGGTGTAAGAGCAGAATTTTCACAGAAGTTTTCTGACTGTTTCTTGTAGTTCAGGTATTAAATAAAACAGTTGAAATGTGTATTGGTGGATTACAAAGAAGCCTGTCAAAGAATGATGAATATCTTTTTATTCTCGTAAACTGTAAACATTTTTAAAGCTTCGAAATTGTTTTTAATTTTCACTGTTTAATAGTTCAGTTCAATATTCTATCTTCCTGTAGGCATTTAAATTAATCCCTCTATCTCAGGGTAATGAGTTCCAGATCTGTATCATGTATCAGTCCTGGTTGAGTTTTGGCATCTACTTTTCCTCCAATGTCTTCCATTTCACAGTTGATGTAGTACAGAATGGCATTTTAATAGCTCAGGAGAACAAGTTGCTTTTTCTCTTTAGAACACATGAATCATGACTTTCGAGATAGTTGTGTTATTTGCTGTTGGTTGAATTTTTTTGTATGTCAGAGAATTTTTTCATGATGATATAAAGTGGGTTTTTATTTTTTATGGGCTGTTCTATGTGATAGCAAATGTCTGTGTTTGATGAATGGTCTGAAATGGAAGAAGAATGGATTTTGTTTATTTAGAATACACATCTTTTCCTCTGCAGGATCAAGAATACAAGCTTCAGCAGGACAAGCTTCACTTGCAGCGTGTGTATGAGAAACAGGTAATATTTCCAGGAAAATTTACCATCTTCTGCACAGCTCCAATTTTGTTCTGTACAGGACTTACAGGTTTAAATTTTGAAAGCCCCAAAATAGTAAATTTGGTAATCCAAGCACTTCACAAGGTTTGGAAGAATAATTGGACAAATTCAAGGAATATTTTAAGCACAGCTGTTTAAGGACAGGGGTATCACCTCTGATTTTAGGAACCTGTTGCCAGGTGATGGAGCCTGGGAAGGCATTCCCAAAGAAGTGCCCCTGGAAGGCTGTGGTGTGTGTGTGCACTGCTTGTGGTGGCAGCTGCTGTTACTGAAAAGATAATGAACTGAATGAAACCTGGCCTGACCTGTTGTCAGTGCTCATGTGCTCTCCCATACTCCTTTTCCCCCAGTGTATCTCTGTTCCATCCCTCTCCATGTGTTCTCTATATATTGTCAACATGCATTGTTTTTACATCGGAGACTTAAAGTAAAAAATGTAATTTTCATCAAAAACACTTCATCTTAAAGCACTTTGCAAATACTGCCTGCTCTTTTAGACTGGAAACATCAATAGGCTTCAAATTAAACTTCAATTTTAGTGACATTATATGCACAACTCATGTGCAGCCAGAGGGTGCCTTGGATGCCTGTTTAATTGAAAGGATGTGTTACTCAATCATGTCATTTCCAAATGTGGCAAATTTATAACATAAAATAATGGATTGTGATCCGAGCTACTTGTCACTTGGTAATAGCACTTGTGACATGAATTGTAGTGAGGTTTTGGTTTGAGTTAGTCCCTTCTGCTGACTTGAAGTCAAAACATTCTTTGTTCCAGGATCTGCCTTGGTTTAAACCTAACCTACATTTGTCTTTTTAGTCAAGTCATGGGTGTTGTGAATGTTGAACTCAAGAAAAATCCAGGATTGGAGTAATTTGCAGGCTGAAATAAAAATTATATTGGCACAATTTGACTGAGGTTTGAGGATCTTTTGGGAGAAAGCTCCTTAGCATGGGCTGAGAGTGTGTCAGCAGTGCCTCCACAGCCCAGGGAGGAAAGCTGCAATTCTTCATCAATAAATAGGGAAGCAGAGCCTTTCTTTTCATAGATAACTTGACAGCAGTTTGTTCATAAATTCTGGTGTAACTGTTTTCAAAATCAAATCTTTGAGAAAGGACGAGAAGAAAAATACCTGTGAATAATCTCTGGACATAAATCCATAAACCAGGATGGATTGGCCCATAAAATACTAAAACAAGTAAAAGAATCATGATGTCTGCTGCAATCTGTTCACTTAAAAACCTACCCATTATCTAATAATCTTTATGAGTCTGCAGTGGCTGTTGCCTCTGAGCATACTTAAACATCAAACAAATCATAGGTAGTAACCTTAAATGTCACTGTTTGATTAAATGTGCTTATCTGCTGAATCAGGAACCAGTTAGGCTAAATGGCTTTACAAGCCAAGGAAACACCTGCTTTTTATAAATAGTCTACTGCTTGTTTTCCAAACATTCAGCTCAGCATCACAAGAGTGACAGATTATTCCTGAGAGCCATTCCCAAGCCACCTGTTAAATATATAGAATTTTACCAGGTTTGGCAATAGCTTCTTCATTCTCTACTAGACAGCTCATGGATTTGGAGGCTCTTGGAAACCAAGTGCTCCTGGAGTGAGCACCTTCATGGTACTGCTCCCAGCAGAGAATCTCTGAATTTGTTTGTTCATTGGCCTACACACTTAATAAAACACATTTTTCTTTACTGTAGTGTCTTAACAGCCTGCAACATTACAAATGACTGCAGGTGGATAAAGGATTTCCTGTGTGTGCCATCCCCACGTTGTTCCTTGAGCAGTTCTAAAGCAATGCAACTCTTGTGTTATACACAAACCCTTGTACTTAACTGCTCTTGGCAAAAAACATTACAAAACTCACAGTTTGGACCACGCCTGGGAGGTTGCCAAATTTAAAGGTTTTTGTAACTATTTTTAGGCTTTTTATTAGTAATTATTCTACTATTATTATTCTTTAGGATGTTTGTGTAAGATATTTACGTTTGATATTTTTTCCTGTAAGAGTTGATCAAAAGTGATTCACTTTGGGTGGTCACTAATTGGTGAGCAGGAGCTCTGCACCCTAGAGCTCCACTTCAGGCAGATTTCTATCTGCTTTTCTCTACTTACCTAAAAAAAAAAATCTAGTTCCTTTTTTATGTAATTACTGATCTTTTTTTATTCTAGAGAATAATATTCACTTTGAGAAGGAGAATATCTCATTGGCTACGTTCTCATACTTTGTCTCTCTGTTAATCTCTACTTTGGCATTTCACATAATTTTAGAAACCTATGGATGGTTGTCTGCATCAGTGGAAAAGGAATATGCTAATAAATAGTTTTTAGAATGAAAAATAACATTGATTTATTTTTAACTCAGACACTGTTTTGGCTAAAATATATGATGGTTTTTTCCTTAAATGGCAGATTCATGGCATTCAGAATGATATGGATAAAGAAAGAGGGAGTGCTCAAAAGAAAATTCGCCACCTGGAACAGGCTCTGAAGTAAGTGAATAAGGAATAGTTGTTGAACCATCCCTGGTATTTTAAAATATTTATTTATTAATATTTATTTATTTATTAAATAAACTTATGCTTTATCTCATCTAACTGCCCTCCTATAGTTTTTTTCCCGTTTTAAAGCTGCATCTTCAGGGTTCTAATCAGAAAGAAAAATGATAAAAACTAAAGCAAGAACCAACTTACCCAAGTTTACTGACTTTTAAGGGATGGGGATAAAACAGAATTGAGGTTAATGCTGTCAGCTGGCCTTGCCCTCTCAAATAAATAGGCCCAGGTTCAATTCAGAGTGGATTCATAGGAAGCAAATAATCAAAACTGAAGACTTGTTGCTTTAAGCTCTTCTAGAAAAGGGAATAAATTTGAAAGATGTATTTTTTGAGATTATATTTTACCTTAATTTAGTACATGATGCTCCTGATTTTATATTTTATTTTTAATATTCACATATGACAACTCTAATGTGGATTTTTCCTCTTTGATACAACACTTCTTTGTGGGAATACTTGTTCTTCACATGGATCTAAGGCTGGGAGAAGTGCTCTGAAGCAAACAGTTTTCATTAACTAACTTGGAACAGGGTTTTTTGCTGACTCTGTCCATGAAAAGCTAATCAGGCTGAACCAAGTTTGATGTTTTCTGAGCAGGGGAGTGCTTTATGTACAGCAGATGCACGTAGGACAAGATCAACTCTTGCTATGCTCCTTCCATTTTTGATTATGTAAAGTATTATTTCCATGTGTTAATCTAGTTTAAATTCAAAGCTATGGAAGTAATTTCTAGGGAAAACAGATTATTCTGAAACAAACCAGAAGTTATTTGCTAAAAGTATTCAGTTTAATATCACAATGTACCTTATCTAGGCTGGGAGAGGCAAGTAAAGATACTTTTATTCCATAAAAGTGACAGGGCTGAAGTCTGTATTTCTTTATTTCTATAATCTCTGAGGTATTTGGCATAAATAGAGACTATCTTAAATCACTGCAGACATTAATAAAAACTCCAGCTTTTAATCTTTAAATTCTTTACACTGACTATTATTTATAATTTTGGGGAGATTGAATTGTTATCAGCTGCACTTAATCTTTTAGTATTTTGCCATCTGATTTGTTGATAATGAAGTTGCATTAATTTTCTTCCACATCTTTCAAATAATGTGTCAGTTTGCACTCACTTATGTTAATAAAACCAGTCTGACTCTGCAGCCCAGTGGCTGCCCAGGGTTGATCCCCACGTGGGTGCAGAGGAAACTCTCCAGGCAGGACCTGTGAGGTGCTGGGGGTTTGGAACTCGAGCAGCACAGCTTGAGCTCTTGCAGCTCTTGCAGAGAGCTGAGGATGTCCTCAGTCATTTCAGACTGGATTTAAGCTTAGATTTAGGTTGGAGTTGGAGTAAGGATTTGAAAGACTCAAGTTTTAAGAGCCCGAAGTGCTGGGGATGCTCCAGGGGCCACAAACTATGACAGTGTTGGCAGAGCTCAGTCCCAGCCTTGTGCTTCCTGAGAGTGAATCCTTGGGCCAGAATGGGATGGGTCAGCTCCTGGGACTGAAAACCTCTGGGGTCTGTTCAACAGCCCAAAAATCCCCTGCATTTCCCCCTCAGCAAGTGATTAATACCTATTCCTGTATGGTTTTCCAAGTGCCTTCTGGTACAAGTTGCTTCCACTCCTGTGGGTCCCTTTCAACTGGGAATATTCTGTGATATTGTGGGGTATTTTTCCCAGGGTCACTTCCATGTCCTGTGGCACTCTGTTTCTCTTATGCTTTTTCTTTTAATTTCTTTTTTTTTGATTCAGGGTGTTGAAAATAATGTAGAGATTTCTAATATTAAATAATGTATACTTCTCATGTATCATATATAATATTCCAATTGAAATGGAAAATGTTTTAATTTTGCAGATTGTGCTCTTTAATAAAACTCTACACTACTCCTTTGATTGTTTTATAGCAGGGATTTGGGGTTAATTTTAAGATTAATAACGGAATTAGTAATGCCAGTAAGTAATGATTCTGTAACTGAATAGAAATAAAAAACAGCTTTCAAGTGTGGTTTTGTCTGGATGGAGACAGAAGTTGGCAGATTCCTGAGGGTGGACTGGTGATCCTAAAAAGATGATATTTGCAGAAATGCAGTGCCCTAGTCCAGGCCCAGCTCATGTTCTGCTGGCTGGGATTTCACCTCTGGCTCTGACCTTTCTGCCCAGGGCTGGAACAGACATGCCCAGGACAGAGGAGCTGCCAATCCTGCAGGGCTTTGTGCAATTCAAGCCACTGATTTAGCACCGGTGTTTGTGGACAATGCTGAGATGTTTTCATGTATGTGCCTTTATATGATGTACATGTAGGTAATAGATATTTATTGTGGCAGAAGTGGATGGCTTCCTTATGGCTTTTGCTGCAAAATTAGTCTTTTTAACAATCCCTTGCTAGTAATATGAATTCATAAGAGCCAATATCTTAAGTAAAAATGCTTCATTTTACTGAATTTAACTACTTGCTGAATGAAATTAAATAACTCCACACTAAGGCAGACACAGTAAATCTTAAGAAAACAACCTTGTCTTGCATGAGGTGGGTGAAAATACAGTTCAGCATCTTCAATAGAAACGATGCCTTGTGGAATTGCAACTCAGAACCCGGTAGGTGCATCAGTGATTTCTCATCAACTACTTTGATCTGAATGCACTTTGATTCTGAAATGGCCACAGGATTATATCTTGAGTAGCTGGTGAGCTGCAAGCACACGGAAAGGGAAGTGGCAGGCATTTTAGGGGGATTTTTGTTGTTATTATTATCATTATTTTTCCAGTGCTGTGACAGCAAACAGTGCTACTGCTGTTTCAAACGTATCCACACTGATGCAGAATGAAAGTGATTTGAGACATTGTGTGGAATAGTAAAATCCACATTGCTAAAAGTATCTTTCACTTCAAAAAAGAAAAAAAAATAGTATTGCCAGAGTTTCAATATAGAATAGGGGTTTACATAGTTTACAGAAGGTTTTTTTTCTTCTTCTGAAGTTCATGGTAGAAATATCTGTCAAAAGCAAACCTTTTGCAAAAGGATTGCTCCAACACTCCTGACTCGTGGTGATGACTTGTGGATATGAAATTTATATTTACTTTTGCAGTGCATGTCACAGGCATTGCCTAATAGCAAAAGTCACTCTAAGAAGTGCTCCAAGGGCTTTTCTAGAATGTCCTTTAAATGGCATTTCTATAAGAACAAAGTTTTCTTGAAAAGCTTCTCTGTAATTACTTGGGGGGAAAGGTTGTTTCTCTAATCCCTGTGGTTTGGTTGCAGAAAATGTGTTAGGAGAGTGGGTTGCAAATAGGCTAAATCTCTGCTGTTCTTATCTCTCACAGTGAGCAGAGGAGTAGGAAATAGAGGTACAGAATTTGTCACAGTACAAACTGAGTAGAATGAAACAGAAAATAAATGAGAAAAAAAAATCTGTACCCGTTTGCTGCTGAAGAAATTGCATGGAAGAGAAAGAAAAGGTCTTGCTGACTTTATGCAATATTATTAACAGCTCTCAGCATCATCTCTTGTGTCTTGTTCTGTGGAATTTGGATGCTTATTCATTCAATATATTTATTTTGCCTCTGCTAGTATTTTGGTAGCAGATTCTTTCATACTTTTAGTTTACTATGAGGAATATATATTTGCTGTAGGGAAATACTCCCCATTTTATTGAAGATTTCACAACCCCACAACCACAATACCAGCTCAGTTTAGAGGTGGTTTGGTTTTGCCATTTCCGTGCTGGAGTCATCAGAGAATCCCAGGATGGTTTGGGTTGGAAGGGCTCTTAAACTCATCCCATCCCACCCCTGCCATGGCAGGGACACCTTCCACTGTCCCAGGCTGCTCCAAGCCCTGTCCAGCCTGGCCTTGGCACTGCCAGGGATCCAGGGAACAGCACCTTTGTGGCTGCACAGACAGAGAGAGTTGGTCAGTCTTGAGACGGAGAGATTTTGGACTAAATTATAAACACACTGAACAGTTTGAGGCTGTGATTCTCTGTCACCTTCATGGAAGTGCAGACCACGTTGGTTTCTTCAGGATAATGGTTGTGACAGTTCTCATGTACTGGGGATTATTATGGGATCTGATTTAATGCTTTTTGCTTTGCTTGCCTCATGCACAAATAACATTTCCATGTGCTCCGGAAATACAGATTTCCTGAGTTCTTGTTCTTTAGTTCTGTAGTGTGGTTGAAGGAAACAAATTTTAAGAGGTTGCATTAGGAGAAGTGAAATGAAATGAAATGAAATGAAATGAAATGAAATGAAATGAAATGAAATGAAATGAAATGAAATGAAATGAAACGAAACAAAACTCCCCCTGTACTGGTGCAGATGCTGTAGTTAAACACTGCAGTGTCAAGGGATGCCTGCACATCTCCACTCCAGTGCTCCACAACCTTCTCCCTCTCACTCTTGGCCTTTTTTTTTTTCAAGTCTGTCTATGCAGCCAAATCTCAGCCCTTCATAAGTGGGGATGATACAGAGCAAATGCTGAGCAGCTGCTTTATTCCGAGTCACTTAATAAAATTATTTGTTTACATAAGGAGCTACCAACACCTCTTTTTTTCCATGGCTTCTCTACCCCTTGTCTGAACTTGTTTAAAATTCTTCTCGGGAAGAAAGAGGGGCTAAACTGCTAAACTTTCTAGAAACCAGCAAAGCCACTTGTGTCTATTAGCAGATTTTCACAATAGTTTCCACAGTAGTTTCTAAAGCACTCACAGACAGCTCTCACAGTACTCTGGGATTTGGTTTAGGTGGCAGACCAAATCTTTCCAACCATGACATGGTGTGAAGGTGGTGCCTGCAGGTGTTCAGTAAAATGCAGAAATGAAAACGATTTGCTTTTCTTTTCTCTTATATCCTTGTGTACATGCACGTGGTTTCTGACAAGGGAGTCAAGGAGAAGAAGTTGATTTCTTGTTGGAGGTGGTGCCATGGAGTTTCTTCACTGTACACTTAACCTTTTTCCACTGCTTTTCATTATTCCAGTGTGAGCAATGCTCTGTGCTTCCCCGTGCTGGGCTGCTATTTGTAGGGATTTTGTCAGGTGTTCAGTAGTAAAAACTTACATTTTAAATTTCAAGTTTTGTGTACAGCACAGTTATTTCTACTACAAGGTTTTGTGCCTCACAGAAAGTATCTGATAAAAATGTGTTTACACTCGTATTTCCTTAATCAAGGTGGAAAAAGTGCTCTTTAGGGAAGGAAATACTCTTTTTTTGGTACCAGTTACTCTTCTTGAAACTTCAATCATTTCTTTATTCAAAAGGCTTCACTTGTCATCTCCTGGTGTGGTTTGCCAGTCATTTGGTTATTCTGGGTCATTCCTTACCTGACATTGATCCAGATCCATGGAGCTGGAGCTATTCTCAGACTTCCCTTGTGGTTTTAAACTCAGTATTGATACCTGTAAAGCCTTCAGAGGGTGCCTTTGATATCACCCTTCCTAAAAGCAGAACTTAAAATGAAATTAGAACTTTCCTGGAGCCTCAGGCTGGGTCCCTGACACAGGGAATGCCTGGACAGCAGCAACACCGAGGGTCAGTAAATTCCCATTTTCTCTCACTTTTATTTCCACAAGGCCCCTGTGTGCTCTGGATGATCTGAGTCTGTGAGATCCTATTTTTCATGCTGCTCTGAGTATTTTATTAAGGTTTTGCTGTTGTTCTGAGCCTCCCTGGCCACCTCCAGCAGCCACTCCTCCTTCCTGGGGTCTCCCAGCTCACCTGCACTGGTGAAATGGTGACAAGACAAAAATGGGCACAGGGTGAACTGGTCCTTTGCAGAATCTTTTCCTACAGCTGTGGCTGAATAATGACTCATTTTTCATTGTATGACACAAAGAGAAGACTTGGGTTCATTTGATCTGAAAAGCTCTTCTTGCTTTGTTCAGAAGTACCTAAAAATTCATCAAACTTTAGCACAGGAAGTTTTATGTAAGGGTCTTCTAGTCCTTAGGATTGCTTGTATCTTGCAAAATTCCCATGGTGTTTATTTAACTTTTCTTCTCTCTGTAATACCACGAAAGGAACAGTGTAAAAGAAGTGAGGGGACATAGATTTGAGAGAAATAAATGATGAACAATCTGCTGCTGACCCAATAAAGAGGGAAACAGATGAAGGCAAGGAAAAACAAACATGTGAAGAGAGCTGGCAGAAGGAGGTAGAATAAATAGCAGTGGAAAGAATTTAATTTGTTTGCAATTTACATTTGCATAATTGTTAGATCCCAACATTTTGAAAAGAAGTGAAATTTGGGCTTTTCAAAATATACAGAAGTTATATTTTGAAAAAAAAGCTGTGATTTAAAGTGGATCTTGAGAATTTGATTTTACCAAGCCCTTTGAGAACTTTATATTTAAACAGCTGCTCCTTCAAATCCTCTTGTATGGGCTCCTTGGAGTGGTGTGAGTCAGAAATGCCACTGCACACAGCAAAACACAACTGCCTGAGAATAATCAATGCAATGATAAATAAATAAAGGGAGTGATAGCTTTAACCACAAGTTAATTTTTTATCCCTTTTTTCCTTTCTTGCTCCTCTAAGTTGAATCCAGATTCTGAGTAATTGCTTGTTGTTGTTGTTAGTTTTTTAGGGTAATTGCTTAAGTGTAGTTGTTTTCCTGCAGTTAATTCCATTTTTCCTTGAAAATGAAGTATTTGTGTGTGAGAGGATTCTTGTTGGAATGGAAAAGCTATTACTATTTAAAGCCGGAAATAATTAAAGGAATATGAGCAGGCATTGTCTTTAATTCCAAGTGTTGCAATAAAAGAGCATTGTTAAGAGTTTATACCCATGTTCATTGTGTTCATCATTATCTTTTATTAAAATGTTCAGGGTTGTCTTGGTACAGCAGTTGCAATATGATGAAAAAAGCCAAGTCTGTGATTTAAAAACAGTGCTAATGTGATGTGGCTGAGGAGTTGGGATATAGTTTTACTCTTTAGAACAGGGCTGTGTGTGTTTTTTTGGTAGGGTGGGTTTTGGTTTGGTTGGTTTTTTTTCTCTCCTCTAAGAATCAGTGGAAAACCAAGCAGCTGTTCCCCACTTGGTGCTGTGCTTGAGCATCTGAAACCTTTTAGAGCAAACCCAGTCAAAGTTTCCAGCATATTGTAAACATTCCCTAACCCTCGCTCTAGGGGCCACAACGTGGAGCATGAACAGAGGGCTCAAAAATGTGGTAGCTTTGTTTAATAGTCTCACTTAAAAGCAAAAATAAAGTGTTCTATTAACTATTTACAGCCTTCATTTTCTTTCCCCCCGTTTCTCTGGAGACCTACTGGCAATAATGAAATATGTATTGAAAGGAAAGCTCCAGTTGTACAAAAAAAATGTAACAGTTGATTTTTAATCCTTGGCTCTGGGACTGTTACGTCCCTCAAGATGGTTATAGAGATATCACATGACATCTTTTTAGTGATAACAACTATGAAAATGGTTTAGTATGGCACACAGCTTATGAAATGAAAAGTGTTGCCTTGTGAGGTGAAGAGCATTGTTGTATCATGTGATAACAATTCATTGCTGTAAATTTGTAAATTGCTGTTCTATTAATTAATGTAGTTAAGCGTTCTTACAGTTGCATTGACTAAATGTGTATACAAATAATTACCACTAATGTCAGAATTGTTCCCTTGTTATTCCAAAAGGCTTCCCTCTCACATCAGTGTGTTTTTCAGATTTGGTGGGCTATATTTCAAGATTATACAGTGTCCAAAACATTGATAAAATGAGAAAAGCTTTCAGTTGTTAAAGAAAGTCTTACAGATGATTGAATTCAATTACTGATTGTTAAAAAGCATGAAATGTTTCAGGCTGTCACCTCCTTCGGATCACTTAGAAACCATCTACAAAGTAGTACAAGGCAAAACTGTGTTCTTTGTTGTTGCTTGATGATTGTGATCGCTTGAGTTCAATTACATTTGATAATCTTAATTTTGCTTTCACTTTTTATGTACTTTGTACAACTTCCCTTCAGCTCCAGCAACAATACAACCAACCTTTACTGAGGAGTTGAAGTTAATAACTCAAATAGTACTTTTAAGGAAAAGAAAATTGTGACAATCCATGTCCTCTTGGAAAGAAGAAACCGATGAGCCAAGTAAACACTCATGGTTCCCCAGAATTAATTATCTTTATTATCTACTACAGCATGAGTATTGTTACTCTGAATCCTGAACTATACAATTATTTTAACCATAAAAACAGTTACCTTAAGTCAGTAGAATGCAGGATGAATTCTGTGCCCTTGTACCTCCTTAACAATCTTAATCCTGGCAGTTCCTCCTCGGCATCTTTGGTTTGCCAACCACTGTTGGCTCTGTCACTCTCCACACACCACGGGCCATGCTTTGTTAGTGTTAAAGGATTCTCCTTGCCTGGCTCTGTCCCGTGCCTGGGGATTTCTCACATAGTTTGTCCTCCAGATGGTTTATTTTATTCGCCCCCCAGCTCTCGGTGCCACAGCGCTGTTCTCTGATCTCCATCTTTGCCTTCTTTGCACCTCTTCTCTGGGTATCTCATGAATCTCTTTGCTGTCCGTGCTGACTTTCTGGTCCACCTTTTGATTACAGACTTGTCTCCCTTTTTCTAAGCCACTATCTACACCTGTCTCTCTAATTCTCCCCTCCGTGTTGTCCTTGGTGAGGTTTAGCCGTGGTCTCAGCATGGGAAAGCCGTGACTATTAATCTCTGTTCTAATCCTCCTCCCTTGATAGCTGAGCCTCTGTGGTCTTTATGTATGTGGTGTATCTAAATCTTGGAGACAGTTTCTGCAGGCTGGAGCAAAATTATAACGTTTTCCTTTCCAGCCACATTTACAACACTTGCCCAGCCTTTTAACCCACATCACATTCATCATTTGGCAGTTGCTGTTTTATTCTGTTTGCATAGCACCTAGCACAACAGTGCCCTGTCATTATTGTAATGAGAAATAGTTATAATAATTATTAGTGTGTTTAACCAGTGTCTGCTTAATTTGTGAGCCATTAATTTTGAATGGAATGCATTATTCTTATTTCAGTGTGATACTACACATGTGGAGTATTATTTACTCTAAATTCATTAATGACTTTAAGGAGTGGTGGTTTACTTTGTTAATGCTATCTCATGATTTATTTAAAACATAAGTATAAATTTTAAAACAATAATTGTATTGTAAATATCTTCCTTTGTTGGAGCATACTTGAAGGAATGCAGACCAGCTTTTTGATGTTAACATCTCAAATTATGCAAACTGTAAACAATTTATAAGTGGATTTGTGCTTTTTCTCATAAAGACAAGCTCATTCTTAAAATTGGGGAACACTTTAAATTTCTGGCTTTGTATTTTTGGCCATATTTCTTTGAAATGAGGAAACAAGTTAGAATGCTTTCTAACAACTCCGAAATATTAAAATGCTCAGGGACAGGATAGGGATGATGTTTTGAAGGCAATAAATATTTCAGCTTCACATTTCAGTCTTTCTTCTTGGCTCCTTTGATCTGGCTTTGGTTTAGTTATCATTCCGCTTGAATGACTTCACACTGTCTTTCTTCCTCTCCACACCAGAAAGAAGAAGTGTTCTGCACATATTCCGTATGTTTGGGGCTGGCATGGTAGGAGAGCCCTCGTTGTTCCTGGCTGTTTGTGGGAATCTCAGCCTGTGTGGAAGGATGCTCCAAGCACAGATGAGATGGGTGCAGTTAGGCCCAAAGCTGTTACTGAGCTGTCGCTGTGTGCTACAAACAGGAGAGCAGGAAAAGCAAAATGGATTTTTGTGTAGATCACAGACTTGGCATTACTGCTGAAGCATTCTTCTGTAACAGTTAACTAACCCATTAAGCCCTTTTTTTACAGATACGTGGTACTTTAGGCCTGAATACATTATTTATGTCGTGGAATAGCTGCATTCTAGAAGTTAAATCAGAGGGGCTGTTGCAGGGAGTGGTTTTTACTGGTTGTGGCACTAAAAAGTGGTAGCATGGGTCTTGCATTTGGCTGTAAATTTAATTAATTAATTAAACTGCTGCAATTTTGTGGAGTCCTGATGGTACCAGGGCACCTCCATGTGAGAGACTCTCTGGGATCAGGAGCAGAATCGTGAGTCTGCTTGAATTTCCCTATATAAAGTCAAATGTATGTGTCTGTACACGGGTTGGGTCCTCATATCTGTAGACACTGAAGATACTGAGGTGAAATTCCTGAATTTTGGTTTGCATGGGAAATTTGGGTATGTTTTGATGCAGGTTGTGTTTTCAGCTACACAGTTTGCTGTGTATTGTGTAAGAAGTTGTGCTTTCCTTTGGAAATGTGTTTTTCTAGGGGTTTTTAGGCTTTTTTGAATCTAAATGAATTCTATAAATTGTGATAACTGATTTTGTTTCAACACACATTAGTGAGAGTCAATTTTTTTTTTTGTGTCATTAAATAAAAAGGAAGGCTGTGTAGAAACAACAATATCCTTCTTCAGCCTCCTTCCAGCAAGTGAATAGTTTGCAGTTTGGTGGATAGCAAAGCAATTTTCCCTCATAAGTAGTAATATTTGAGAGAGGAAGGAATGGGCAAAGACTTGTGTGAGTACAGCAAATCTGAATACATAGCATGAGAGTATGTACAGTGTGGGATCTCTGGGGAATGGCAGGACAGCCTGGCCTTTCCCAGCAGGATCTCAGCATCATCAGTGGGGCTGAAGGCTCAGCCATGACTCTGCTTTTCCCATACCTCAGCCTTCTCTTAGTCATATGATTCAGTTTTAAGTAGCCCTGTGAGCAGCAGGGAGTTGGACTCAGTGATCCTGATGGGTCCCTTCCAGCTCGAGGCATTCTGGGATTCTGGGATTCATATTTATCTACAGACTTAAACCTAGAGTCATAACAACCTGGGAGAGACTTAGACAAGGGATGGAGCCTCTCCCTCTTGTCTCAGAAGCTTATTCAGTGGCAAAATGCATCCTTATAGAAACTCCTTGCTCTGCTTCAGTTCTCCAGTACAGCTGGGATCCAGTGGGCTGTGCTGCCAGCAGGTTTTCAAAACCGGGAGAAGAATTTGCCTATTTGTGAATTAAAGCCTGGTATAATTCTATAAGAAAACATGAGGAGTTTCACAGTCTATTATTATTTTCCATGTCACTGAAAAGCTCTCTAAACTACACACAGGGAGCTTGGGTGTGGATTTGCTCCCGGGATGAGAAACTGTCCCTGTGCAGCCATGGAGGTCCATGTTGAGTTCAGTGTGTGCTGGCACTTCTTGTCAAAGGGTTTCAATTTGTTGATGAGGCTGAAACCCAGCCACGTGCATCTCCTGCTCCTTGAGCTGTTGCTGAGCCCTTGCAGTTGTTCAGGAATGGTGGGAACACTGCAGGAACGTGTTGGTTCATCCAGCATTTGCTGGGACATCCCAAGTTTAATTAACCTCTCCTGTTACCCTCTGTGTTGCCCCGTGTTTCGTTAGCGTCACTTGCAGTGCTGTGAAGTCTCACTGTGTTCAGTTGTTACCTCTTGGAAGCCATTTTACAGAGCAAGGCAAATATTTATGATTAAGCATGAAGAGGAAGCATGGAAGTTGTTTGTATTTCCCATTTATCAGTGCACTTCGGGGTGCTGATTTCCGAAATTGAAATTCTGGACTTCACAGTCAACTTTCCCTGAGATGGTTTGTGCCTTGTAAGATTCCTAATTCCATTGCCTTGTCCTTTATACACTGAAACAAAAGGAATTTGCTGCTTTTTAAATTGGGGGCAAAGAGTAAATTCACCCTGTTTTTATATTCAAGCCGGCTCAGCTTTAGGGGATTTAAGTGATGTAATTGTATTGTATTGGGCCCCACAACTAGTCCAACTGAAAAAAATAATCTTCAAAGTGAATATTTTAGTGCTTCATGCAAGGCACATTGCTTGCTGTCTTGGGAAAAAAAGTGAAGCTTTTCTTACATTTGTGAACCGAGGGCCATTGTTGTACAGGTTTTCTAAGCTTCTGTACAAATCTGAACTGCACAAAAAATAGAGAGTGCTGGCTCCCACATCCTGAAAAATGAAGGTTTTTTCCTGCTTATAATGAGATGTTGCATTTATTCATGGGATTAAGTCCTTAAAAGAAAGGAAGGTGCATAAAACCACATTCCTAACAGTCTACATCATGATATTTCAAAATAAAAATATCTTCCTAAGGAAGAAGATGCATAAATTTGGAGCCTCGCTAAGAGCACGAGGACTTATATCTTGTCCTTTTATGTTTAGATTTGTTGTGTTTCCAACTGACTGGACCAAAGCTGTTGTCCCAGTGTCTGGTGACACTTGGCAGTGTGGATGTGTTTGAACAAGCTTCGATTTTTAGTTTTGTTTCCAGTGTAGAGTGGAATTTTTAGATGTGTTTTGCAGGGAGAGAGATTTGTTACCCAGTGCCCATTGCTGAATTACGGATCTTTGGGAGGAGAAGTGGAGGTTTTCCCCTCTCCATGGTCTCTCCAAGGGAAAAAATGTGGATGGAGCTCTTATGTATTCTTCTTTCTGAGGTAGATTTTGTTGTGGGAGAGTGGAGTGATGTGCTTAATGTAACTCAGTGTCAAACAGCTGTAAAATTGAAAATATCTGTATTCAGCAGCTCGCTGGCAAGTGGGATTTGGAGGATAACTGAGCCATCAGATAACTGAGCAGAGCTGATGGATAACTGACCCATCAGACAGCTCCTATCACTTTGAGCTCTGGAGGTGCCATTGGTGTGCCCATTCTGAGGAATGGTGGAGAAGTTTTGTACTTGCAATTTAGATCTTTTAGGTCCTCTGCAGGAGAAATGGAAATCCTAAATGGTATTTTGCCACTTAAATTTAGATGGGGAAAAAAAAGTTGATTTTGGTAGTGATGTTTTTTTACTGTGTAATTTTTATTGCCTCATAAATGAGTGGGGAATGGGGTAGCTGAAATTAACACAGACGTGCTTCCCCCCCAAAGGAGTGTAGGAAATGGAATCGATGAGGCTGTAGAAATAAAGCATATCTGGAGGGGTGATGGGTGCTCTCTAGCAAATTTGAAGATAATTTACACAGGTCTTCTAAGAACACAAACCCAAAACCCCAAAACAGTCATCATCAAAAATGTTTTAAAAGATTTTGTTCTGTTTTCCTCCAATTTCTGCTGGGTCAGAAAGGTATTTTCCTTTTTCTGTAAGGAAAAGAGCCGTCTCCCTATTCTCAATTATTCCGTCAGCTGTGAGTGAGGCACCAAAATAAAATCTACTTTTTTTTAAATATGCATCATGAAAAAAGATCTGCAAAAGTAAACAGCAATATACTGACTCAGGGCTTGTGGCATTTCTTTGATCTCTTTGCTAATGGAATTACCCTGCTCTCCTCCACTGCAAACAGCCGCTTTGTGAAGATGTAGGATTATGTTCTTTGTCCCATTGTCAAAGTCTGGTCTGAAAACCACAGAAGAGGATGTGAATACTGTAACTTTGGGCTTGGCAGCTTCCTGACCTTTCTGAAAGGCTCTCTCAGTGCTGCAGCAGCTCCTCCAGTGCTGGCAAGGTGACAGACGAGATGAATTAGCTGGGCTTTTCCGTCTCTTATGTGTCAGATTCTTTGTTTTATATGGAAATAATTTCTGTCAAAATGGGAAATTTATCGTGAGGTACTTCCTCTGCCTGGAAGATGAAAATGTCAGCCCCAGGTCTGTTTGAATGTGTCTTCTGTTACAAGCCATGGGTGGAGCCAGCTTTGTCCCTCGATGTTCTCCAGTTAACACAGAATCAGGCAGCTCCGCTGACCTGAGGGAGTAGAAACGTGTCACAAAAGGTTAATAATGCTAAGTTAATAACAAAATCAGGAACAAGTTAATAAAAGTTAGTAATATTTGAGGAATCGCATCCAAATTTCTGAAATATTTATAAGTTACCCGCATTTTGGTCTGTGTTGTGTCAATATGGTGAATGTCTCTATCTTCTCATGTGTCTGTATGTATATGAATGTACATAAAATATTATAGAAGCATTAGTATTGACATACCATCAAGTCTGAAGAAACCCAACCTGGTTTGTATAGATGTATCAGGTTTAATATGTCAAATAGTGTAGGCTGTTCATATGAAATATCTTTGCACAGAGATTTAACATCTGTCATTGCTGTAAAGGCTGAATAGACATCACAGCATTACGGGTTTCTAATAGATTAAGAAGGAACCACGTGTCATGCATTACCCTGCTTTGCATTTTGATACATGACAAGCAGGGAATAATCCTGCACCTTGTCTGAGCAAAGGTGGCTCATGGATAATTTTTTTGTTTGTTTTTTTTTTTAATCTCGAAAGGCAATCATGCTAAAAAGAGTTTAAGTGTTGGGGGAGGTGTTTAATTTAATGTAATCTAATTTATTGCTAATTATTTATTGTTATTATTATCAAATGTATTAATTAGATCTCATTTAAAGATGAGCTTAATAAAGGGGGTTCTACAGTGGGTAGTGAGCCATTGAAGTGAGCACAGACTTTGAAGGTGGAGGTTTTGTTGTGAGCTGTGGACGCCGTGTTTGGGCGTGCGAAATTCAATCGGAGAAAGCGAAAATAACTCCGGCCTTCCATCGCCTTCTTCAAAGCCTGCAAAGGGAAGTTGGGCAGAAGCTGGGACAGGAAATTGAAATCTGAATACTATTTTAAACTGATCGGGTTAAAGGCCTCTCTTTTACACCAGCACACTTGTTCTTTTATTTGATACTTGAACTCTGAAAATTTTCTGTGACTTTCTAGGGAGAAGGAGGAGCAGCTGAGGCGGGTGACGGAGGTACAGAGGCTGCAGGCCCAGCAGGCAGGCGCTGCCCTGGAGGAGTTTAAGCGGCAGGTGGAGCTGAACTCAGAGAAAGACTCTGCTGAAATGAAACAGCGGGTGAGGAGGTCACAATGCCAGCCTTTCTGAAACTCTGGCACAGTGGGATAGCGGATTCTGATCTTATAATGCCAGAAACATGCTCCACTTGAGAGTGCTACATCAAAATCTTTCACAATGTAGTGTCTTTGCAGCAAGTCAGAAAGGGATGGTGGCGGGTGTTTCATCTTTCTAACAAAGCCAGAATTGTCATTGTTATAAAGATATCCACAGTTATGATACTGATTAGGGATTTTTCAGGAGTGAGAGTATAAAGTGTTAGTTTATACACCCTATGGAACAACGCTTGTCATTTTCCACTTAAACGTGTCTCTCTTCCTACTCTTTTCCAAGCAACTCTGTCTTCCATTAATGAGCTCCTGTAATCAGTTTGAGCCCAAACAGGGGCAGAACTGTGGTGGCTGCTGGCAGTCATGTGCAGAGGATGGCAAAATCCATTTTTCTGTCCCTAAAAATCAGGGGTTTTAGTGGCTTGAATTTCCTAGGAAGCAAACAGTAGGTAAACCATTCTCCTGGGACTTTACAAAAGCAGCCCAAGGAGTGAAATGAGGAACAAGCAAGAGGTGATCAAAAAGAAGGAGAGAGAAGGGATATTTCCATAACTCCCTCGTGTGGTTGAGCTCTCCAGACAGAACTCCAGCTTGTAATTCTGGATTACAAGTTCCAACCTCACCTACTGTGACCAAACCTCGCTGCTGACAGGAGGGTGCTGCAGGCTGGGACTGGAATGGGTGGCTGAGGATGCTGCCTTAGATTGAGGAAATTCCCTTTTTGTTGTTGTCAAAGTTTTTCAGAAATCTTCACTGCTGATATTTTAAAGAGCCATGCAGACAGCAAATAATAGAATTTGGAAATTTTAAAAAAAGGCAAGAACAAACTTATGAAAGTAAGATGTTTTCAGAAAATCAGACCCACGAGGGCAATACAATAAATCCTCCAATTTTAATCTTTTTCTGTACTGTGCGACCCTCCTGCAATTTCTTCATGAGGACTTAAAATAATATCCTAGTTGTGGTCCAAAAGGGATCTTGTCTAATTCTAGAAAGGCTAATAATAGTTTCATTCACATAAAAAACCTTCAGCAAAGAAAACCAGTCCAAAACATAAGAAAGTGCAAAAGAATTAGGAAAACATAGTTGACTGTAGTTTAAAAAAGACAATAAATTTCTTTCAGAATGGTGCTGCATTCTGGGAAATTTTGAAAATAAATTTTGTTGTCTCTGCTTGGGTGCTGAAATCTAGAAATAATTAAATTATTTTGTACAATTGAGTGGTTCTATTCTACAGGAACCAAGGTCCAAGGAAATACATCAAAGGAACACTGGTAAACCTTTCTCTTCATAGCTGTGGCTTTTCTCTTTCCTCTGCATCCACATACTCTTAGACAAGTCCCAAGTACATTGGAACATGCTGGAAAAGTCTGTGTTTTGTGGTGAGGTGGGATGTGTTACTTACAAAACAACAGCTGCTGTAGCCATAGCAACGCTGTCCTTTTATCTACATTAGAAATACTGGGCTTTAAACCCATTTTTGGTGTGAGATAAAGTTAATTATGGAGATGAATAGGATGGGGTCATTTTCAGTTGTTGCAATCAATATTTGATTCATTAGTTTGGATCTACGATAAGATCTTTTTTTTTGCCATCTGCTTCCTATTTTGTCAAGCTTGTGGTTATGAAGAGTCACCTGATGTCCACTGGTGGGTGGGTGGCACGTGTTTAACTGCAAGATCTGCATTTTTTCCAGTAGTAAGTAAGAAAAAGAGAAACAATACATAGACTATGTCATTTTAGATCTGGGGCTTCCTGGGTTGGGCAAATAATGATCAGGAGCCTTTGTTGCAGTTGTTGGAGATAGATGAACGTGACCTAACAAGTAAACTGCAGAAGCCAGTGGATTTAAAGCATCTTTGCATATGTTTTTACTGTTTCACTTTTTAGAACATTTTCTTTCTCTTAAAAAAACTCCTTTAGTGCAGTAACAGGATCTATTATTTTTCTGGGTTTTATTGACCTGAGTAAAATACAGCCTTGGACATGCAATTTGAGTAAGTTTGGAGCCGGAAGAAAATCATTCATAAAACATTGATTGCAGTCCCTTTTCTTAATGGCAGAGAGTAGCAGTGAGGTTCAGGAGCTGCTTCCTCACTATTCTCTTTTTCCACTCTCTGTTTGGCCAACTGCTCCTGCTCCAGTCCCTTCCTTTCTTGCTGGAGTACTCTGCAATAAAATGCTTTTCCCACTCCGAGAGCTGCCTTTTCTCCTCCTTCCTGGCTGGGGAGTGATGTCCAGGCCAATTGGCACAGACATCTGTTGAACACTGAGCACTCCCTTAGGCCAAGCAGGATTTTGGCTTGTGGTTCAGGAATTCATGGGTTTCTTCTTTTTGTGTAGCAGATGGGCTTGTGGCAGCACTGGTCCTCCAGACCCCTCCACCTCTTTTCTCTTTTTAGGGACGCAGTTTATTCACTGCTTCTATTGGGATCTAGATCTAAAAGTCATTGATGAGTGTGCACTGCAGCAGAGTTACACATATATACATATATTCCCTTGGAAACATGCCTGATGTGCAGCTAACAGTTGTGCTTTTGATACAAAAGCCTTTGTTAATTGAGTTGTGAAATTGCTTCCTTGATGCTGCGTGCTGGAATCTGTGGGACTCATTATTCATAGGCGATGACTATCTTCAGAGGACTTAACTTGCAGCCAAATAATTCTCTTTTAAGTTATTTTAAGTTATTTTCTGATTTAATGTAAACTTGCTTTAAATGTGTAGTTTATGCTCTGACTCGCACATGATTTCCCTTGAATTTCCACAGGCAGAAATTTTTAAGTGAAATATATTTGAGTCTTAAATATGTCTAGAGAAAATAATTCACTTAATTTCGATGGGATATTCACCACGGTTGAGTGAAAAACTGAGCCAATCCTTTGTAATTAGGGAGTGGCATAACAGTGATCACTGTGTCCTTGACTAATAATCCTGTAGTGACTGAATATTCATTTTCACCACACAAATGGTGGTGTTATCATTCTCAACAAGTGATACTCGCCTCTTTGATGGTTTACAAACAACTGTAGAAATGTCAGAACATTTCAAGCTATGCCTTTTTTTAAAAAAAAAATTAAATATTCCCTTTCTTTTCCCATGTAGATGGCAGAGGTTGAAGCAGATCTAAAGAGATCAAAATTGCTCCGGGAAAAGCAAGCCCAAGAATTCTCCTGGCAGTTGGATGAGATCAAGAAAAGATATGAACAACAGGTCAGTTGCTTTGCTCCTCCAGGTGGAGGGGAGGAGGGACACCCCTTCCTGCAGCTGTAGGTCACTGTGTGCTGCTGTCCTTCCTAAAAAAGCACAATTTATATTTATGCAGAGTTTTGTGATGGGGATGGAGGGGGAAGAACCTACACAGAAAATACTTTTTGTTTCCTCTTCACAATCCTTTGTACCTCCGACTCTTTCAGATTGTTTCCCAGGCTTACAGGTGGCAACACCTATTTTCATAATCACCAGGTTAAATTATTTAATGCATTATCTGTTTTCCTTCTTGTCAAGAAACAGAGGTTTATTCTTTTTATCATTTTTGACATGGGGAGTGTTCGTACCAATGCTTGTTTTGGCCCACTGATCGTGATTTTCTTCTTTGTAATGTAATTTCAGGGTTGGGAAATATTCAGGGAACATTTGGGTGGGGACAAGAAAGTTCTTTTCAGTAGTGCTGTGAAGTGTAAAAGGGGCAAAAGTAGAAGTAGAGAAATTATTGCGTGATACAGATGGGAGCTAAGGAGCTGCAGCACCAGACACTGGTGCGAGGTGGTGCTTGGTCAGGAAATTAAAGTGGCCTGTGCTGGCAACACCTGCTGAAGGATTGAAAGGGGTTTTTTTTAGTGCTTTATAAGAATGAGGTGGTTAATCCATAGAAGTTCTGTCTTATCACTGTTCTTGTGTGGATCTAAGCTTGCATTTCCACCAGGGAAATGTGGTTTCATTTCTGTTTATCTTCTGTGCCGCGAGAGGATGAGACGCCACGCTTGGCTTTGGAGCCAGGCCTGCTCTGCTCCATCTGGAAGGGGCTTTTTCAGGGATTTAAGGAGCAAGATCACTTTGGTAGGTGTTGAGAGACAGCCTGATCTGTGCTGGGGAGGAACAATGGTGTGTTTTGTGTGTGGCTCTTGGAACAGAAGGGAATTTGTTGGGTCAGATCAAAGCATTTTCCCTGTCCTCGCTCAGAACTGTCAGTGTCACCACTTGCGTTGCCACCTGACAGAGGTGACATGATGGACTCTGCAAGGGTGAGGGACATCTCCCAGGTGTTCAGCTTAACTGGGTGATGTTATTTATGATGATTCCTGTATTTAGTGATTCAGGAATAGTCAGAGATACTGGGGATTTGTGTAGGAAGGGTGAGGAAGTTTGAAGTCAAGGACACACTGAAAGAAGGGCGATGGGAAGTGTCAGGGTCAGTTGGGCATCTGCCTTGAGCTGGAATTTTTTATTTAATCATATTTTCACATCATTTTAGTGATGTAGTTGCCTCACGTTTTTCTTTACAGGTCTCATAATTTGTAGTGCATCTTTAAAGTCCAAAGTAAGCATTTATTCAAAGATTTTGTTCCCACGTTTAGGAGCATGATCTGTAGAGATAAATGCTAATTTGCTGTGTATCAGGAGTTACAACATTCCTGTTCTTACCTACAAATGGTAATTTTCTTTTTACTAACCATGGTAAGATCCACCAAGCCATAGGTAAAATTTTCTGCCAAGTACTCAGCTGACTTTGCACACTAAAAGCAGATGATAATGTCCATATTGTCATGGTTTGGTTTTATGTGTCTTCTCATATTCAGACCTCCTGGAGGCTGTGTCAAAAAACCCCACAAAACAAGAAATTAATATGAGAGTTAAAAATTTTTTGGTGACTCTATTCTGTAACAATGTTAATACTGTGGTAAACATCAGTGGAAGCATTTTTCACTGAGATGTTTACTGCTTCCCATTTATTTTATTTAGGATAGCTGCTTTTACTGTAAGAAAGAACAGCTAAGCTTTATGAAACATCACTGGAGCCCAAGGGTTTCAGCCCTAAACAGCTAAACAATGAGAGCCTCAGAAGAATTTTCAGTGGAATCCTGTTTATGCCCTTTTTAAAAATTTATTTCTCTTTGTACTTCATCTGGAATGTTCTTTGAAGGTTGGTGAACATGAGAAATACGTGTCCCTTCCTGCAGATTGCAGTGGGTTATCACTGGGAACAACGTTCTTTTGGAAGGCCCCTTCTGCAGCACGAAGCCCCTCCAGCCCCACCACGGAGCAGGATGAGCTCAGTTCTTCCACTCTTAAAATTTCCTTTCAGTACTTCCAACTTCTGTTTCTCTGCACTGCTCTCTATTTATGCTTCAGAACTTCTAAGCCATTTTTAAAGCAGACTTTTCCTTGCCTTGTTTTACTGCATATTTCTTTGGTTGTTACTTGGCGAGGAACAGACTGATTTAAACTATTTAAATAGAGCAGTGAATTAGAAGTGGGGATACATTTTGACAGGGCTCCAGCAGACTTCCAGTTGGAAATAGACACCCAACCAAAAACCTGGAGATTTTAGCTACCTGAGAAGTATAGTGATTGCTTTGAGATGTTCTGCCCCAAGTGCCTGAATTTAATTGTCAAATGGAATTTAGACACAAAGGGAAGGGAAGTTGCCCTACAGATCTGGTTTTTGTTGGCTGTCATGGTGAGTGGGAGGGTAGCACTGACGGCACCCTGGACAATTCAGTTGCTCATAATTTTAATCAGATTGGTGATGAAGAACCATATTAACTGATGTGTTATCCAGTTCACCAATCTGAAACATTTTGGAAGTGTAGGCACTTGGAGCAGTGGTTTCACTTCTCTGCTTTATCTGAATGGTTGATGTCACAGCACTCTCCTTGAATATTGATTTCAAAACAATTACTGGTGTGAATATGGACTGGTGGTTGTGGGGCTGAAAGATTGCTCTGCCTGCAGATTAGACCTACTGGTGTGTTTCATATTGATATTTATCTGATATTTCTAACAACAAATAACCTGATACTTGATATTTATTCATCTTCATCTTTTACTTAAAAAAGAATTTGGACAAAACCATTGCAGTTAATACTTTGTCAGCTTTTCAAATGCACTCAAATCCATTAATAAAGCAAAAAGGGACTTTTGGATCTTGCAGTATTTGGTTTCAGCTGTCACGTGTCCCTCCTGGTTCCAGCTTCATCTGATTCAGTGCCACTTGCTTTTGAAGTATCCACTGAGAACACTCTTAGAGAGAAACTGGTGCCTTTTTTTTTCCCTTCTTTAAATATACTTTAGCTCAACTTTGTTCTACTTGCAGCTGTTAGATTTGAAAGTATATTCTGAAGAAAAAAAATAACTCCAGCAGCACCACAGTTCCTATCTGCTGGGAGCAGCTGCTTTCGGCACTTCAAAGCCAGTGGACAGCACAGTGAAGGCCTCAGCCTTTCCTGCCTTTGAAATGGTTGCAGTATCTATAGTTGGGCTTTATGGCACTGTCAGCACAGGAAGAAAGATTGTTTGGTTTTTTGCACCCCCTCCCTTTTTTCTTTCTTTCATTTTTTCCCCCTTTCTAATTACATCCTCAGTTTAGCTCAAAATACCTGGGAAGTGTTTCTGAGGAGTTCATCTTCTACGAGCCCAGATGTTTGAAAGAGCATGTGCCCAGGCTTTTCAGTAATGGATTGTAGTCAAATTAGACATAAAAGTTAAGGAATTTGCTGATTTTTTTCCCGTGTCCATGTCAGTTGAGCACTTTCTGAGAACACATCTCTCGTGGGGAGTGGTGGTTCCATGGCAGAGGTGGGACAGGGCTTCATGCAAAGACATTTCCCAGCACACTCAAGTACATGCACACCTTTGTTTCAAGCAGATTGTAATAAATTGTCAAGAATGGAACACTTTCAGTGGACTTAATGTGTTCCTAATGCTTAAATGACATTAGCTTGTCCTTTAAAAAAAAACCCAAACCATTAATAATCACTGTGATCACTGTTACACCCATTTTTTGCTGAAAACAGTTGTTGAAGTGACCAAGTGAATATGAAATAAATGAGATGCAAGATTAATAAGAGAGCCAAAACCTAGGAAATATTATTTTCCTGGCAGGGAGAGAACACACGATGAAACAGTTGATGAGTTATTGTGAGAGCAGGGTGGTGTTACCTGATGAGTTATGGCCATGCTCTCTGAGATTAGATGCCAACCTAAATATATAAATAATCCTTTTGGTTTGGTTAATCTTTAACTGTGTTTATTCCCTTTGAAAATAATTATTCATGCTTCCATAGGAAAGTGGAAAGTTGTTACATGATAGCTGAAGAATCTCCCTGTATCTCAGGAAATCCTTTCTTGTGACATTTATTGTTGGGTTCTGACTTCTGTAAAAGTTCTGAAGAAATTAGAGTTGTCATCTTGTCCTATTTATCCAAATAGGAAAGAAAGAGACACCTTCAGAAATATTTTCCTGGGTATTTAATGAAATCACTTTGAAATCATGCTGAAGACAAGTCAGTAGACAATGCCTTTAAGTTGGGAGCAAGACAAAGGTGTGGTTGAACTTAAATATGCCTTTTATAATAAGGAAAGGGAGGTAAAGAAGTGCAAAATAGCTGGTTAAAAGTGAAAAAAGCGTGTTTGTAATGTTACCTGCCAGCAGCAAGGACAATATCTGAGGTGGTGTTGGGAAACTGTTCTTATTTTAGCAGTGTGCTGGAGCAGTGGAAAGTGTTATTGAAGGATATTCTGTAGATCTCTTTGTCTTTTATGACTTCCTAGTGAGGTTAATTTAAAGAAAAGAGTGAGGTTCTCTCAGGCAAAACAATAATTTTGTAATTAACACTAATTGAGATAACAAGCTCAACCTCCAGCTCACTTTGTCCCCAGACTTTTGCTCCTTTAAGAGTTCCTGCCACTGCACTTCCATCCTAGCTTTCCTTCTGGCCTTCTCCTTGCTTTTCTGTTTTTTCCTAGCTTCTCTTTTACCAGTCTGTTACCCACTCAAGTGAAGATCTGCTTGCATAGATCTGCTTGAAATGTGCTATTCCTCAGGCAGACCAATGTCCCAAGCCTTTCTTAGCTGTACATTAACCTGGCCATTTATTTTCAGAGATCCACTATCCATTTTTAGTATGCTGGTTTAGTTATGAGGAGAGAGTCTTTGTGAAAAGCTTTGTTCCTCTCCTCTTTGTCTGTACTCTAAGATAATTGAAATACAGTCTGTTCTTGCAAGGAGGCCAAATGAGCACGTTAGTAGAAGCTCTAAATTTTTCATGTCATCAGCAACAAGCTGCATAAATTTCATTTAATAAATTAATCTAGGATGCATAAACGTTTCCTTTGAACCCTCCTAACACACAGATGAATACCATTTGTGCAGAATATCTGAGGAATAGTTTCTTCAATCAACATCAACTTTTTACTTTATAGCTAAAACACACAAATGGGAAAAGGAGATGAATTTAACCTCCAAGTGAAGAGTGGGTGGAAATCTTCTCATGGTACCATTGCTGTTTACAGAATTGTTAACCAGACAGATGGGCATTTGCACGGTCTCCTTCAGGCATCAACTCGTGTGTGATTCAGAGTTAAAAGCCTGAGCTCCCTGTGTAGTCAACAGAATGCACTTTGAGGGGAGGAGGGAGAGGGAGGCGATTCCAGGAACACAAACGGGTGCCTGCGGTAAGCAGCGAGGCAGGCGAGGGGCTGGGAAGGCAGTTCTGAGTTCAAAGAAGGTCCTTGGATAAACTCTGAATGCCTAAACAAAGACTATGTACAGTAAATTCTGCACCAGAGCCTGCTGCAGACTGACATTTGCAGCGACTCAAGGTCCATTAGTTAAAAAGCAATATTTCTTTTTGCAGCCTGTGATGGGTTTAGTGGTGCACCCGCTGGGCTGGGCTGGGCTGGGCTGGGCTGGGCTGGGGAGGGACCTCCTGATGTTCATGGTGGGACCAAGTGGGATTTAATCCCAGGGATGCAACTCCATTTCCAGTATATTGTTACAAGGCTGGAGAGGGATTTTTTGCAAGGGCATGTAGTGATAGGACAAGGAGGAACGGCCTTAAGCTGAAGGAGGGCAGATTAGATATTAGGAAGAAATTCTTTACCATAAGAGGGGTGAGGCCCTGGCACAGGTTGCCCAGAGATGTTGTGGATTCCCCATCCCTGGAAGTGTCCAAGGCCAGGCTGGACAGGGCTTGGAGCACCCTGGGATAGTGGAAGGTGTCCCAGCCCATGGCAGGGGGTGGAACTGGATGAGCTTTAAAGGTCCCTTCCAACCCAAACAATTTTGTGGTTCTGTGATTTAAAAACAAATTTACTTATGCCAGGAAGATTGGGAAGATGGAAGGATTGAGGTGGGGGTTTGTGCTGCCCATACTTTAAAAGTATTAAAATTCTGAAAAGCCTTTATAAGTAAAAATGTACAGATCAGGAATATAATTTTATATAGTGAGAGTGAGACCATTCAGGTGCATTGTTTTAGGGGAGGATAAATCAAACTGCAGTTTGGCTAAAGACCAGCTTGTTTCTTTTAGAGAATTTCTTGCAATTCTTAGTTTGCAGTTGAAATAGATTTATTAGTGATTGGTAAAAACCTCTAAGTATTACAGAAAACACAGTCATGCCAATTAAATTACTGCAGCCTGCAATGAAACGGCAAGTCATGTACATTATCCCTCATGTACTTGCTGCTTCAGTGGCAATGTGTGGTTCTGCCCAGATGTATTTTTCACTGTCCCATTTGCCCTTGGCTCATTACAGCCATTATGTCTTGGGAAACCTTTGTGTTTCAACTTATAGAAAAATCTCTCAAAAAGAAAGTGCAAATTAAAATCCATTTAATTTACCTGCTGCGAAGGAGTTCTGGTAAAAGGGGTTCTGGTTTTCTCCCTTGCCTTGCAGTGAAGAGCCTGCTTTTCTGCCCAAAGTTATGCTAAACCAGACTCCAACATGATTAATACTCACTCCTCCAGCCTGCTAGATCAGATTACTTTTAGCAGCAGTATTTGTGGATATGGTAATCCCCATATCCTCACGGAACATGCACATTTATTTATAGGCTTAGGAGACAGAAAATGCTCGATTTTGCTGGAGTTGTTATTTGGGGACAGATCATGTGCTGTGCCCTGCCTGGGCAGAGGCTGGGGCTGGTTTTGAGCAGGGTAATCATGAAAACACCTGATTTACAAATACTTAAATGCTTTTAGGATAGAAATACTGAAAACAGACGTGCCGTAGGTGTGCTGCAGAGCGAGCTTAGCTCAGTTCTTTGCCATGGCACATGCAATGCATTGGTGGCTTCTCCAGCCCTCAGTTCAGTCGTGCCAAAACAGTGCTTGTAAAATCATCCTGCCTTGCAAAACCATATTTTATATAGGTGTTACTTAAAATATTTCTGGAATTGCGGACATAAATTTACATGAATTTTCATACTTTGGTGTCAAATATTTATTGTAGCAGTTACATTTTTCAAAGAGGTAGTGAGCTAACTAATTTCCTTTCCCTCCTTTGGGGACTCTAAAAAGAATTTCAAAGGCGTGCTTGTTCTTGAGAACAAGTTGAAATTGTTCTAAAATTGAAAAGCCTAAACTTAGCATGTGATGTAAAAGCAAAAACTGGGTAGTAGAAGGCCTTGTCTAAATTAGGGACTTTCAAAAGGTATTTGCTGGCGTTGATTATATTACAAGTCTTTGGCTTCTGAAAATACCTGCTGCAATCAGCGGGCTGTTTGTTGTTGATCTTTGTTCTTCAGGCGTGCTAACAGCAGCAGGATTTCACCTTGGCTCTGTGTTAGACTGCCTCTTGTTTCAGCAAGTTGTCCTGAGGCACCTCCCCATGTGAGTGCAGTTCCATCTGCCCGTGTTCATCAGCTGCGTTGGCACTGGCCTGGGCATGAACCACACTGCTGGATTTGTGTGGCACCTTTTGTGTGTGTGTGTGAGTGTGAGTGAGTAACAGGAGACTGTCACAGTTCTTGCACTCATCCTTTTTAGCTCTTAGTTAAGAATTTTGTTTTCTTCTTAAAATTCTTCTCTGCAAGCGTAAGGAAATTTAAATTCCAGTTAAAAGCCGAATTTAAAAGAAATAGTGTAATTAAAAGCTAAATTTAAAGTAAATAGTGTAATTCTGATGATGTCTTAGTAAATCACCTGTTGGCTGTTGCCTTGAACATTGTTCTATCACACTGTGTGGAAAGAATTAAAAAATGAAGAATTCAACAAAGAAGAGATCATATTTTTCAAATATTTGTGTTACTTGATAACAGCAGTGGTAAGAAAAGCTCTCTCAGGTCAGACAGAAATTCCTGCTTGGTTTTGTGTCCAGGCCACGGCTGGAGACAGGAACAGATGCGCAGGGAAGGGAATAAGAGATTCTCATCTTTGGGAGGACAAGATGAGGAAACATGCAAGGCACAATGAATGCCCTGTGATTATGGTAATAGGGCACACACGATTATTTAATGAATGTTTCTTTTCAGCGTCGCCCCTAATGCCCATTGTGAACGTCGTGTTGCTTGTCTGGCTGAAATGTATAGCACCTAGCAGGGCCTGTCCTCTCGAGCTGAAATGCTGGATTGGAGCAGACACTTGAATGTGATCTGATGAAGTGCTCAGCATCGAGGGGTAGCTGCAGCAAGATTGCAACACGACAGAATTTTTGAAGGAGGTGGTTTTGTTATATCATTCATAAAGGTGCTCTCTGCCTCAAAGAGGAGATGGAATCCTTCGTCTGCTTTATGAAGAATTAATACAGTTTTCATGCAGTTTCCTGTGATGAAGAAGTCGTTGCTGAAAAGCAGTGTGGATTTTCACCTTCCATTTTTTGGTATACATTAATTTTTTTTTTCCTTTAAAGAAATAAACCAATAACAATACAAGAATGAGAGAGGGAGGAGTGGAAGAGAAGCCGTAGTGCTTGGCAGCAGTTCTGAGGAGAGCAGGAGCTACAGGGAGTGCTCACCAGTGCAGGGAATGGCTGCTCAGTCATTTTGTGTTGTTTTGTTGGTTGGAAATGTGGAATACCTGCTAATATTCATTAGGGAAGATGGGTTTGGAGGTCTTCGAGGGATGGAAATGGTCTGGTCCTCATCCTTTCTCTCCTCTCCTGTTTCTCCACCTCTGCTCCCTGCCAGAAACATCTTAAAGTATCAAACTGAAATCATCATGGGGAATACGTAGCTTTAAATGAAGAGGGGTTTTTTATTTTTCTTCAACAAATTCACCTTTTGTAAAACACCTCCCCACATGGTACCACCCTTTTTCTTCCCACGTGGCAGCTGGTGGGACACCCCTCCTACTGAAGAACCTTTTGCTTGTTCCACCTCTTCAATTAAAAAACTTTGTGTCTATAAATGCTTTAAGTGAAGAGATTACTAAACAAAACTATTTACTTTGGTTGGTGTGGTAAACGTGTAACTGGTTGGAGAAGCAGGATCTGTCCCCAGCTCCCTCTGGGTCGCATTCCCTGCCTGCTGCCCTGTCTTCTGTCAAAAAAGGGACAACCTCAATACTTGAAGCTCCCCACAGCAAACTGCCTTACCCCAGACCTACATGGCACAACCAGCTGAGAACCCAGTAATTAAGACAACAAAATGTTTGAAGGAAAAGGCTTCTCCTGTTGACACGATTTCTTTTTAATCAGGTCTGATTTATGACGAAACACTAAACATTTTTTCTCCTAAATCAGGCAAAGGCTCTACAGTTGTTTTAGGGAGGAGCAACTCTTTCTCTTGGGCACAGGATGGACACCGCGATCATCAGGGAGAAACCAGTTTTGTACAGAAACCTTGGGCAAAAACCTGGCGTAAAGAACTTTGTGTGAGGATCCCAAGCCCAGCATGGCAAATGTGAGGGGTTAACCCCTGCAGGGACTTCAGGCATCTCTTAATGAGCTCTTTAGTGTTATTAAATAATGTAGACACGTTAAACCGTGCAATGTTGCATCTGTTCTCCTCACTCTGTTTGCAGAAGGATGCTCCCAACCACAGCACGGATGGCATATTTCCCTTTTAAACTTGCAATACGCTGATCTGCAGTTTGAGAAAATGCCCTTTTTTTTAAAATTTATTTTAACTTAGCTTTAAATTTTCCTGGCGGAAGCTGGGCAAACAGCTGATATCATCCCAGAATTGAATGCTACAGCTTTAAGATAAGGTGCCGGGCGCTCTCGGCGCTCACACAGCGGCTCCTCCCGTCCGCTCTTTTTTTCCTTTCTCATGCTGAAAATACCCCACCATGTTCACGATAAGAGAGTTCTCTTTTTTTTTTTTTTTTTTGTTATTTTTCTTACTTCCCCCCCCTTCCTCCTTCTCCGAAATCCACCAAAACTGAAGAAAAATCCAAGTGACTGTTCTTAGCAGCTGTGTGGCCCGGAGTTCAGTGGGGAAGCGGCTTCCTGCCGTCCCTATTCATCACCTGCTTCAAAGGCGGCCTGGCCGCTCCAGTGTGCAGGCCAGGTAGGGTGCCTTTGTGCGCAGGCGGGAGGATTAATATCAAAGCTGCGGCAACCAGGCCCTTGGTCTCGGGCTGCCATTCAGGCAAGCGGGGAGAGGCTAAGAGTGGCCAAGGTCACAGCATCCAGTGTGGTGCGGACTGGGAACGGCTCCTGAGAATAGAGGGCTTCTTATGAAATCATGGTGCAAGCTTGCGGCACAGCAGGTGCCCTTCTGGAACACATACATCTGTTTATGTTGGGATAGCGTAGCTGACAACGGGATAATAGAGCTTTGTTTTTTTATAATTTTCTTGCTTCTTTTTTTTTTTTTTTTTTATTTAAGGGGGGGGGAAAAAAAAAAACCCAGACAACTCTATGCGCCAGCATTGAGGAATATCGCAGGAAGAGCGTTCGCTTTGGAAATCATAAAGAAATCTTGCAAAGCTTTAATTGCTGGGGTGGGGGGTTGTGTGTGTGTATACTTAAGCGAAGGGGCGAGCAGGCTGCCTATTAACCATTTAGGATCCTCAGCCCTGCTGAGGAGCAGCAGCGGGATACGGGGGCACCCGCCACACAATGCGACAATGCCTCCCCTTTTTTTTTTTTTATATTATTTTTTTGTACGCTTCCGACATTTGTACCAACAAATTGGGTAGGGATGCGCTGGATTTGCTCGGTTGTCTCCATTGTTGGGATTGTCTGGAGGAATTCTGTCACGCTAACGGTAGCTTTTTAAGAGGTGAGGTAATAGTGACGTAAAAATAAAATTGCCAACTTGATGAAATTAAGGGGGAAATTAAGCTGTAGACGAGTTGTCATGACGACAAGGATGTTCTATTGATGAACTGTACTCCTCCCTGTCCAATCAGATAGTGGAGCTGAAGCTGGAGCATGAACAGGAGAAGACGCACCTATTCCAGCAGCACAACGCAGTGCAGGACTGCCTGGTCCGAGACCATCAACGGGAGATCGAGAAACTGGAGAAGCAGCTTCGCGCTGCCATGGCAGAGCACCAGAGTGAAACTCAAGAAAGCAGGAAACGAGACGGCCAGGTAACGATCAATAACGCTTGAAAGGCGTCCGCTTATTAGAAATTGCTGATAATGAGTGTTTCCTGTTTGCCAGCATTGTTGGTGGTGCTCGCTGGGGGAGCATTTGCGAAACTGGCACATAAACGTGATTTAGTTTTTCTTTTTTTTCTTTTTTTCTTTTTCCGCTTTCCCCCCTCCCTTCCCACTGCTGAATAGGGCTTTAACTGCAAAAACCACAGGTAGCCAGATTAAAAATCCCATGGTGCGCTATAACTCGGCCTATTTATAATCTTGTCTCATTTTCTTTCATGATGGATTTGTTTAAGAAAAAAAAGGTATGTGTTCTTTTTCCCCCCAGCCCTCACACTCACCCCTCCTTTTCTTCTTCCTGGGCAAATCCATGTGAATTATATCTGCTTCGTTCGTGTGCTTTTTTTTGTTTTAAATCTCTGCAGGTAACTCACAAATGGCTTTATTTCCTTTTGTTCATGTCTTTTTTTGTTTCAGTTTTTGTATTCTAGATTTGCATTGTGTGTTTGGTTCCGTGTGTCGGATGTTTGATAAGATGATGTGGGTTTGGGGTCGCTTACCATCACGTTTATTTTCCTACACACACGCACCCCTCCCATCCTCCATCTCTGTGGTCACTGTTGGAAGCCATTTGGCAGAATAACCCCCAGCTGGGGTAGCATTTGACTCTTCAAACTTCTGGATGAAATGCACACTGTCAGCATGGAAAATGATCTTTATGAGTTTTCACTTCAAAAACCATCTTATTGCCTTTTTTTCAATCTATTTTGTAAGGATAGCATGGTATATTTTCCTAAGAGCCTTTATTAAAAAGGCCTGCAATGGCAATATTTGAAAAACTAAGGTGATTTTCTAGTTTAAAGAGTTTATAGAAAATAATCTTTCCTAATCAGCGTTAGAATTGCTTATCACGCATGGATTATTTTATACCAAAACTGGACATTTTGGTAAAGCATCTTTAAGGACACGTTTTCCACGCACCGCCACCTTCCCTATGAGATGTTAGGCTCAGACTAAGAGGCATTTTCACTCTACTTCCCTGTAGACTGGTAGGCTGTGGCTTTTACTAACACCTCTGATGGAGCTAAGTGAAACTGAATTGAAAATTTACTTCTAAAACCAATTGGTTTTTTTACTTTGGATGGCTCAGACTATCGAAATCTGGCTTAAGGAAGTCTATTAGGAAGCAAACGGCTTCTCAGGAGGTTGAGAGATACATTGCAAAGCCAGGACTTATTTCTCCATTACCACCATTGTGGTTTTCCAATGAAAACGGGATATACTTTGTGAGAACGCTTGGGAAGGGGATACTCAGGTGGCCTCTGAAAAAGAAATTAAACCTTGCCTTTTATTTTCCGCTGCATTGTAAGAGCGAACAAAGACTTAAATGGTTCAAGGGATTGGTTTTTATCTTTGCCTTTTTTATTTTGGCCCATGATAGATTCATCTCATCTATGGATCTGTTTGTGAGTGTCTTTTCAGAGGTGTAGCCTCCTCTCACCTGCATTCCTGCTGTTGTTTTTTTTTTTGCGGACAAAGGCAGAGCTGTAACTCCCAGGTTAAAAAAAGGCAGTTTTGGAATTATATAGAATTATTCTGTCCACATGCCAGTGCTCATCCCAGTTCGTGTATTGCTCTGTAACACTGAATACAAAGGGAAAGGGACTCTCTTAAGCAAATCTCGAGAACTGGGAGGTGTCTGTAAGTCCAGCTCTGGTTTGTGCTCTTGGGGGTCGTTTCTGGCAAAGGTTGGAGCCCAAAGTTTGGTTGTGCTTTCTCCTTTCAGGGGGATCAATGATGCTACTACAGGTGCTCTGTGGAAAGCTGGGAATTTTCGCAGCTATTGGGGGAATCTGAACGCTCTGAAAAGCAGAGTTTGGCCTTTTTACAGAGCTTTTCTTTGTAGTTTGAATATCCCTGTACAGTCATTTGAACATTGCTGCCATGAGAATGACATGTAAATCAGGGACGAAGAGGCAGTTGCTTTGACTAGAAGAGCTTTTGTTTGTTTAAATTCTACTGAGACTTTCCCAGCTTTCAAGGACACAGATTTTTCCATTGGGGAAAATAAATTGCGCTTCGTTCCTTCCTCTGGTCTTTGTATTCAAATCCACCTCTGTCTTTGCAGCGAACTCAACAGACAATACTGGTGTTTCTTATAGAATATAGCGCAGATTTTTAATAATTTTTTTTTAATCTTTGCATATGTTTACTAAAAATGCGTGTTTTGGACATCTGATGTGACTGACGGGCAGTGTCCTTTATGAAACATTTTTCAGGCTCTTAACAAAGATAACTCGGTCATTTAATGGGTATTTAACAACATTGCATTTTAAAAACCTGTTAAATTGGAACCATCTTCGACAGCAGTAATTTTTAGGAGTGCTTTGTGTCCCAGCGAAGGTGAGATGAAACAGGAGCGGAGGCCATTTTGCTTCGCGAAATGAGAAGTGGATTTGCTGGGTTATTTGAAAAATTTAAATAATAATTAGTGTTAATCACATACGAGTAGCTTGGTTTGAAGGACCTATCTGCTCAGTGTTGGGTGAATGATGTGAAAGCACCGTTATTAAAGGTATTCACGGGAAGTCTCTTAAATCCTTTTCCATATGAAAGAGTAGCGAATACGTATTTCTTAATATATGTGTTTAAAATATGTATTTCTCACTATATTCGTAAAGACAGTTATGACAGAGTACTGCAGATCAATTTATTTTACTAATACTGTAAAGATTAATTTCGTTTTTTTATTGCGTATCCAAGGTCTCTACTTTCACGTAGGTCTTCGGATACTGTGAAAGGCAGTATACAAAACAGTTAGATTATATTCGAATATGAATACATTTATTAATGCTTTAATCACAACTAGAGTATAAAAATTAAGATTTGAGTGCCTTGCCAGATTTTAATTTAATAAAACAATGTTACTGCTTCTTGAAGTATAAGTGTAACATATTTTCAAGAAAGGAATTTGGTTGAAGCATATCACCTTTTGTGTTGCTGATAAATTTCTGGATAACAATTGCAATCCGCTTGGATTTCTCCATTTCTAGGAGACTTGCTCTGATTTTTTTACCTGGGGTTATAATGCTTGGGGAGGAGTAAATTGACTTGTAGGTCAATAAAAGTCAAAGCAGTACAAAGGCTTTTATGCCATGCTGTGTTCTTGTAGGCTTTTAAATACTATATGTTTTCTCTGAACTGTCCTAATGTTGTTATTCTTTAAACAGTGGCTAATCACACAGGATAATGTTTTTTTTAAAGATAGTTTTGAATCACTACTTCTATTTAATTTAGATATCTGGATTTTCTTTAGGAGCATTCTTAAGTTACGCTTTGGTTGCTCATTCATTCCGCACCTCCCAAAATAATTTTAGCTTATGCATTAGTTCACAAAACTGGGAGCTTCTTGCATGATAGAGATCTTCCTTTGTTTTATTAAAAGCAGTCTTGCTACGGAATCAGCGATTTTCTGAAGCAAGACTTCAGGTTACAGAGGAGAGTGTTTCCAGTTTGCTTGGTGAAATGAGATAGCAAGGTTAGGAAATTTTAATAACTGAAGCGGAGGGGCTGAGGTGTCTGTGGTGCCAGCTGTGCCCTCGTATTTCCCCTTTATCCTTTGAATGACCTTCTCTCCCCAGCATCTGCCACGTGCCCTCAACCAGCTCAAAGATTTCCATGTTCCAGCTGCTGAACAGAGTTGGATCATTTTCCTGCTCGTTCTTCCACCGTTGACCTTTGGGCAAGAAGAAGAAATAAAATGTACCCCTGTAACTTCAAATACAGTGCTTGGCACTAAAGGAGAGGAAAGAAAGTTTCCATGAGGAAGCTGAATCCTCTTTCCAGGTTCTGTTCTGAGATAATTGGCCAGGCCACTGTGTTCACCCAGTTTTAATTGGGTCAAGAGGAGCTCGAGTGCCCGGGCACATTCTGCCCATGCGTGTCACTGATGTCACGGTGTTTAATTTTAACAGGCAACGTTTGTGCTCTCAAAAATCAGGCTGCTCTAAGAGATCACTGCTCTTTTGGGATGTCTTGGGGCTCTCGAGAAGCCCTTATTGGTTGGGAAAGGAAAACCTTGGGTAGTTCTGAAGCTGTGTGAACACAAACATTGAGAGCAGAGCTTGTTACAAAAAACCCCAGCGAGCAGCCTGGAGGTGGTAAGAAGAGTTAATAAGGTGTTATCCCATGGCTGAAGTATCCATTTCCTTTTTCCTTTCTTGCTTTTTGAACTTTCCATAATCCCCTTGGCTTTCACCGTCCTGGTTCGCTTTCCCTTCTCAGAAATCAGCAGCTCCTTCCCTGGTGTCCCAGCACATCCCATCACTTCTTTTGTGGCTTCTCCTCTTTGGAAATCTGCTTCTTTGCTCTTGGGATCAGCAATCTTTCTGCAACCATTGCTTTGCACCTGGTTTTGTCTGAATTAATTGGACCCGGTGGAGTTAAAATAAAAAACCAGTAGCAATCACTGTTTTCATTCCAGCAATGATAGTTATTTTCATTCCAGTAGATTCTTGGTATATGTTTATGGTTCTGTGTAGATAATTAGTGTATCAATCAAGTGGGGGAAACAGAAGACATTTATCTTGGCTCCATAAATGTGTGAAGGGTGGCTGTGCTGATGTGTGTTTGCTGCAGAGCTTTGTCAGCTACTGACAAGAGAAAATACAGGAAAAAAAACCCCAATAGAGACATTACCTACATTTTTAGTGATAACTAAATACCCAACACATGCCCAGTTTCTGTCTGTATGCAAATATTGCAACAGTAACTTTTCAGTACTATATTAATAAGGAGGATTTGGGGAGCATTTTTTTTCAAAATAGGAGACTCTCTTCAACTTTGATCTGGAAGAACCTATTGTTACCTACAGATAAATCACTGATCAACTCTTCTGCTTCATGTAATTGTTTTAATATCTCCGAACACCAAGTCCCACATGGTTATTCTCCCAGTATCAGTGGAAGCAATTTGCTTGAGGGTATCTGAAGAGTACAGATAGAGGTGGCCTGGGAAACATTCAGATGCTGATGGTGCTACTGAAGTTGCTTCTGTTTACAGTTTGGAGTAAATAAATTATATGACTCTTTTTTTTCCTTTTACTTCCTTTCCTTTTCTTAGTAGGAGATTTCTTTGGCATAAGAAGAAATGCACTGCTTGCTATGCAGGCTTTCTCTGCAGCCAATCTAAATCCTGGAGTTGCAATCTAAATATTGTTTGTTGTATTTTACTTGGAGAGTCGCTCTCGGGCTGCCAGTCAGACTCCTGTAGACAGACAGCCATTCCCTTTTAGCCTTTCCCAAACAAAAGCTTTTGGCTATATTGCAGCATGTTTAATTTACCACCAGTCAGCCCAGGATAATGAACATGACTGTTGATGTAAAGTATTTAAAGTACCAAATATTTGTTGCAGCACTTGTGTGGTTTTCCTTGGTTGTTATTCACAGTCTGCTGACTCAGGGATGGATCCCATTGATGGGAAAGAGCTGCTGGAATCAGGGATCTGGTGATGGGTCCCATGGAGACATCACACTGGGCTTTCACTGAGAGCATTGCTGTGAAATGGTCAAATGCAACAGTTTCTAGTGGAAATACTCAAATAGTGGTAATCCACAGAGCTGGTTTTCACTTGAGTAAATGCAGGGGAGCTGTGGGAAGAGTTTGGGCTGCAGTGTTGGGATAATCTTTGAGGTAAGAGTTAAAAATGGGCTTTTGCTCTGATCTGAAGCAGCCAGTGCAGGCTCAGGGTTCTCTCCACCAGGGTCTGGGTCTCCTGAGCACATCCCCTCCCCTGCTCAGGTGAACCCACCTTGCCACATTTGTGGTCCCGTGTCACACTCTGGCTGAGCTGCTGCCTCGGGTTGGGACACCTCCAAACATCTGTCAATCCAGCTGTAAACATCTGCCACTTCCTCACTTCTTGCAGCCTTCAAAGTGTCCCTGTGCCATAGTGGGTCATCATCTCTGATGTCTCCCACATTTTTCCTTAACTCTCACTCTTTTCATTAGGGCTGAAATTGGATTGTGAGGAATTTGGGGTGGGAGGTGTGACTTCACTCTCTCCTTTTACACTTCATGCAGCGCTTGAAATATTTAAAGACATTTTTGGAAGCCATACATAATAGTGCACAAATTGTCATCTGCTGATTAAAAATGTTAAGTTAACTTAGGAGACAACAGACATTTTGTGCTGTCTACAGTGTATGTAAAAGAGAAAGCAGTTGCCATAGAAACTAGCTCATCACATAATATGAACTCTGAATCTGAGATGGAGTTCTTTTCAGCAAAATGGACTTTCTGTTTCTATAATATGAAATTGAATATATCTGGTAGTTATTATGACATTGCAATCAGCACTTTTATTTTCTTCTTCGTTTAGTTTTAAATATTGGCAGCTGAGAAGGTGGAGTGTGCAATTTCACTTGTCTGGGGGCAGGGTGTAGATCATATGGCAGTAATTTTATTTTATACCAGCACTCCTTGATTAAGAAAAATCTTATTTCCTGTATAGATGTTAATGAACATAGAATAATTTCTCTGAATAGAAATGACATCAGTTTTGCTTATCAGTGAGGTGTAAAGGATCTCTATGCCAGGTTTTAACACATCCACTAGGTGTGGCTTTGCAAGCAGGGTTTGTGTGTGATGGCTGCAAGGAATGATTAACGCTAATAGACAATAAGCTGTACATGGTGTGAAATTATTGCTCACATTAAAGTTATATAAAGGAATACTGAAGTCAGAAACGATCAAGTACAAACAGGTACATGTACTAACAGGTAGTAACTGCATTTGAGGTGGTGTAATGTAATTTCTAAGCAGAGAGGCAGAAATGTTTGTATTATTCTGCAGGAATGGTCGATTTACAATAAAATCTCTTGATTTTGAAGCAGAAGGAGCTTGTGCTTTCTATGTGAAGATCAAGGTGTGTGGCAAAGCCAGGCTCTGAATTTGCTTATTGATATTACTTCCAGTTGTGTCTAAATCTTCAGAGTGCAGTTTCTGTCATATTGGCTTGTTCCAAATATTACAACTAAACCTATTCAGTAAATTTCTGCTGCACTGAGGAGGGAATGCTTGCTCACAACTTTATTAATGGTTTTTAGTTCTTTTGAAAATTGCTTTTTAGTGTTACCTTATCATTTGTTTGAGGCAGTTGTTGAATAGAAGAAAGTTGACTTCTCCTAGTCCATAGAACAAGTGCAGCAATTTGGAAAACAGCAGTGCCATCAGCTTCAAACATTCCCCTGAGTGCTGAAGGGACATCCTCTAATGGGAGACCAGCATTCATTCTGGAGTTTTTTCACAGCATCATAGAATAATTTAGGTTGGAAGGACCTCTGGAGGTCACCGTGCCCAACCTCCTGCTCAAAGCAGGTCTGACTTCAAAACCACATCATGTTGCTCAGGGCCAAGTCCAGCTGAGTTTTGAAAAACCTGCACTGGTGGAGGTTTCACAGCCTTCTTGAGCCATATGCTCCAGTGCTTTACCAATCCAGTGTGGAATTCCTTTTCCTTTATATCCAGCTGGAATATCTGTTGTTAAAATTTGGATCTGTAGGTTCTTGTCCTTCTTTCAAGAGGAGTGTGCCTCTATCTTCTCCACAATTCCTTACGCTCAGCAGAAGACAGCAAATTGATTTCTCTTTGGTGTTTAGTTCTCCAGGCTGAATAAACCTGGTTTGGTGAACTCCCTGCAGGTCCTAGTGGCCCATTCCTCAGCTTGCAGGGCTTGAGGTCCCTGTGGTTGGCATCCTGCTCTCCATAGTGACTGCTTTTCCCAGGAAATACCATCCACAGTATGGCACAGGGCCACTGGCACAGGGTCACTGGCATCCAGGGCTTTGGAGCAGGAGTTCAGCTGCACCAGCCCCGTTTGAACTTTGAGAAGTGCCACTTGTTGGCTGCCTCTTGACTCCTCCTTTTCAAACCCCGTGGTCCTGTGAGTTCTCTGCTCACACTGTAGGACACCCCTCCAGTCCGTGTCCCTTCAGTTTGTATATCAAAACCTTGCTAAAATCAAGGTAAGTGACACTGCCACTTCTCCCCTTTCATGGGAGAAGACAATAATTTTATTCAAGCCTGCTTTGCCCTGGTTTATCCAGCTTGCTGTTCCCAGTGACCCTTTTATTCTTCCTGTGCCTGGAAATTAATTTCATGGAGTTTTACACCATGACTTTTCCAGGGATGGAGGTTAGGATGCCCTGTCTGTGATTACCTACTAAGGTGCTATGTATTGCAAATTAAGTAGTTAAATTTCTTAGAGTGTGCTTTTTCTCTCATCCCTTTTCTAAGGAAAGATTATCCAAAATCAATTTAGTCTCTCTTCCTTAGGTCATCGGATGTTAATTCCATTCACTCACTGCCACCATAAATCAAGTTTTGAACAGTAGTCTGGCTGTTAAGTGATATATATCTTGACAGAAGAGATTCTATGATCTGCTCAGTTCCTCAATTCAAAGGTATTTTAAATACCAAGTGAAAGAAGGAGACACTGGGCGAGAAATGGTGACAATCTGTAGTTTGGAATGTTAACACCACTTGTTTTGGCAGCGATACTGCTCGTAAAACAATAAGATCCATATGGATGCTAATTTTCCCAATTTTGAGTAATAAATACAGCCTCTTTATGGTTTAAGTAATGATATTACTCAATACCACTGCAGGGTCCAGTAGACGGTTTCATGATGAGGTAATAAATAGTGATTTTGGAGAGCTGATTTATTTGTGTTTTTCTTTTATGTGGTTTCTGATGGGGGAAGAAGAAATCCCAGAGCCAGTGCAAAGCCTTGCCCTCTCCTGTAGCTGACATGCTTTGGCTGAAGATATGTCAGCTGAGAAATATGAGCCCATCCATACAGCTCTGCACGCTCCCACATTAAAGTGTTATAAAGGAACCTTCAAGTGGAAAACCAGTAACAAATTGCAGCTGAGATGCTTATGGCAAATTGCACTGCCCTGCGTGCCCCACCACTGCTCTGCCTGTTCCTCCACAGGCTGCTTTAGCCAGGAAGAAAAATGGGAGACTCCTCTGGTTTTCCTCAGTTTCACAGACAGGAGCTGCGAGGGGGAGAAGCCCCAGGCCCCCATGGTGGGTTCTCTGAGGGTCTGGGATGATGTTGCTGGCACAGATACAGGGTTGAGTATTTCACCAGTAAAAATCTCTGCAGCTGTTTCCCCAGTGGCCCAACCCCGGCGTCTGTAGCAACTCCTCAAAGTCTTTGCTGCCTCAGAAGTATGGAATTTGCTATCCCATCCCATGGAGGGGCAGCCAAATGCTCTGCACTCTTTCAGCCCTGCTCCCACACCAGTGCCATGCCCGGTGTGTGCTCCCAGCTCCAGGAAACTCAGATCCTGCCCTTCCGAGCTGCTGCAGCCCCTTTCCCAGCAGAGCACTGACTCTGGGCACACCACACCCTGCCCAGGGTGCGCTGGGCTTTGTCCCCTGCCTGTTCTGAGCTGTGAGTAACAAAGAGGTGCCAGCAAAGGGCTCCTGACTGGGTTCTGTGGGATGTGCAGGCCAGGGAAATGGGGCAGCACCAAGAATCGTGTTGGACCTGGGTGGTGCAGCCCATGGGGCACTGGCTCTGGGTTCTGTGGGATGTGCAGGCCAGGGAAACGGGGCAGTGCCAAGAATTGTGTTGGACCTGGGTGGTGCAGCCCATGAGGCACTGGCTCTGTGCTCTGTGACCACGTCCTCAGGGATTCAGCTCAGGAGATTCCATTTCCCATCCCCTTCTCAGAGCTGGGGCTCTGCTGTGGGCTCTCAGGCAGGAGCAGCTGCCCTGGCACAGCCCTGCAGAGCCCACGTGGTCCTTGGTATCGCTCCACACTTCCCATCCTGATTCATTATCTCTAGTCTTTTCTGCTGCCATTTGGTGTTTCTGTTTTCCCTCACACCCAGATAAGAGCAGGGATTTTAGGTTCTGCATTTGGGGATATTCCAGATAGAGAAAACAGTGTGAGTCCTCAGCTGGGAGCTGTGGGCTTGTGCTGGCCTCGGACGTTTGAGCTCACAGAACTGTGGATGCTTTCTCTGCAATTTGTCTTTTTCTTCTTGGAAAACTTTTCCTTTCTTCTTAAGGAACAAATTAAAAAGAAAATCCATTAATTTAAAATACAGTGATAATTTTTAGTACGGAGTCAGACAGCAGAGCTGTTCCTTGGCCCAGTCACCTTTGAAGAAATGATTGTCACCTTACCTGAACAAAAACTGTTTCTTCATTTGAACGAGTGGCACAGACTGTGACAGTGATTTAAGGTCTTCAGTGTTGATTTCATGCAAGAAAATATTTTTCACAGTATGACTTTAAAGTAGACTTTTTTCCCCCAATTACTCTACATGTTGGCAGCAAATTAGCTTTGAGGGAATATTGTGCACATCATAGTTCTCTGTTGATGTATTGGGGAGTCATTTTTGGATCTTTTAGCTCAGTCAGACCAATGACTGACGTTGTTCATGTCTTCCCTTTCTGTGGATTTGAAAGACTTCCTTTTGACAGGGAGGGTGAGATGGAAAAAAAGAAGCCCAAGTACAAGAAATGATTGGCAAAGTGATGATATCATCGCATGTTCAAAGACTCTGCAAATTGAAGCTTATTAAGCTGACATTTTGTCTTCTATTCAGCACTAATTGGAATCATGCCTGGGTGCATGATGTGGAAGGTACTTAATACCTGAGTGTTTATCATGACAAAATGACAGAAATCGATGTCAGGGGTGCTGTAGATTTCTGTTTCATGGAGAAAACAATATATTTCAAACTGCAATTACATATCTCCGAGTAATTTGTATTCATGTGTCTGAAAGTCCTCCTAAAATACCGCAAATAAGAAAACTTTACTTTTTGACCCCTAAAATATTGGCCAGATTGTGAATATTCCATTTTCAGGTTTTAGAGTTGTTCTTCAGAGTTCATATTAAAAAAAAAAGGCTGAAAAAAGGACAAATCCCCCTGACACAGTGTTTTCACTTGAAACAGATCTGAATTTCGCACGAAGAGTGAACTCCGTCTTCCACACGGGTGATACAATTCTTCTAAAGTTGTCTCTGACAGCTTGAGTTCTTTTGTAGTCTGTGCTTTCTGCTGTATTGGCATCTGTAAAATGAATTTAGAAAAGAGAAATAGCGGAGAAAGTGATTTTTGGAAAGGCAGCTGCTGCGAACAGAGGGTACACTGGAAGATTTGAAGGAAGCTGCATGTTCTCCTGCTGTATTTGGTGTCCTTAGGGATTTCTGGAGGGCACCTGTGTCCTGTCTGGGATAGCAACAGGACCAGTGTGTCACTCTACATCTTCATCTTGGACCTTATGAAGTTGGATTCAGATCTTCAATTAAACCTGTAGTTTAATATAAAATTAATATTTATTCAGCAGCGGATGAAAACAGTAAGCTGGTAGATGAAATTGTTACATGAATTTCTGTTTCTAAGGGAGTAGGGGTTGGTAACTGCAGAGTAATATGTTTTTAAAAAACCCAAGCCAAACAGAAACAAGCAAAAAGCCCACAAACAAACAAAAGTACCACCCCAAACACAAATCAATGGAGTGTGGATGCTCATAGGAATTACTGGTCATTAAGTGACTGATCCAGCTGCCTGTGTGTCCCTGTAAACTCCAGCAGTCCTGTAGCTAATGAGATGTTGACAAGCAGTAGTTTAGGGGCTGCTGGTAATTATTTGTATTGCTGGAATCCTCTCGGGGGTCTGAGTCTATGTTGTGTTAGTGAAAACATGGAACAACAGACAGTTCCTGTCCCAGTGAGCTGATACCATAATTGTGCTTGTGGGATGCTGGAAGTGGGGGCAGCAGAAGGTTGGGGAGCTCAAATAAACAAGGTTTATCAGCTGGTTTCTCTGCAGGTTGGCATGGTTGGAGCAGGGAAGCAGAAGACACAGCACATGAGCTGCCTCCTTTGAGTGGCTCTAATAACATCAAAAAATGCCCTTCCATGATTTGTCTGTAGCTCTCAGAGACATGTGAAGTGTGCTGGCCCCTTGCAGTGGCTGCTGGTATCAAAGGTGACTGTACAGAAGAGGAAGAGTGTTTGACTGAGGAGGGAGATGAGCACGTGAAGAACATTTTTGTCTGTTCAAAGTTTGGGAACCCCTGTAACGATTTCCATGCTTACAGACAAGCTGCTTGTTCAGCCTACTCAAGTTTAATAATAACTAACTGGAAATCTTCTGAAGCTGTGAATTGCACGGGGAATTTCGTGGGAAAGCAAATTTAAAGAATAATTTGTTATTGTACCTTTTATCTGTTGGATGCTGTTGTTGGGGAGTGCAGGGGGAGTGGAGAGAACAGGACCCAAGCTGTCAATATACCATTGGTAATATTAGAGAGAAAATACTAATATTTGCTGGCTAAAATCAGTTTGGGATGCATGAGGGAGTGTGTTTGTGTATATATATGTGTGTGAGTGTGTGTATATGTATTATTGCCCTCTAATGGATAGAGTCTGAATGGCTCAGCTTTGTCTGCTTATATAGGGCTTGCAGCAAAACAATATTTTCAGGATGTCTGATATTTCCCATTTTAGAAGAATTTTATAATGTTTATTCAGAATTCTGATGCATCTTTTGTGAGTAACATTCTTTTGGTTTGTGTAATTAATTTGGAACTCTGTAGAAAGTCCCATAGCTTAGAGAAGTGCCTTTTCTTTGTTCTCTGAAGGTTTATTTCAGCTCAGTTGTAATGCTTGAAATTCAACATTTTATTCTGCTATTTTTGCCACAGTGCCAAAATAATAACTGAATTTTGAACAGATTTCTGTACAGTGATGACATCAAGGGCCTTTTGGATGTGTAGATCTTGCTTCTTTGCTTTATTCCATCCAGAGCATGCCCCTGTCCCAACACCTCTGCTGAGCATCTCGGGTATCCAGGACCTGCCCAACTCCTGTGATGGGGATGGAAGAGGGAATGAGCTCCTCTCTGCTTGATGGGTGTTCCCAGTGGCTGCTCCACCCCATCCTGCTGAGCAGCTTCCTGGCTGCTCCCACGTGTCATTTGTTTTCTAGGAAAAGTGGCAAAAGTGTGTAATGTAACATTAATTCAGACTGAGTTTTCAAATTTACGTGAGATTTGTGATAAAGTCAAGTGGTCTAATGATGTGTGGTAGGTTAGGGTTTGTTTTCCTTTTTAAATAAAACAGTCTCTGAAGGTAACTTTGGAAGGACTCCAGAAGGAAGGCTGTGGCTTGGTTGGGAATGGGGTTACAATTGTTTGTGCTGAGAGTAGTACAATTCTGTGTTCTTTATAGTGGAATCCTCACATAGCCATGTTTCTTCCTAGCAGGGCTCTGTTTTCGTTCAATAAATACATGTGGGAGAATTCCATTTCAGAATGATGTTTTTCTCTCTGCAGCCATGTTCTTTTCCTTTTCACACTTTCCAGTGCTTGCTTTTGCAGTGGGATAACTGTGCAGTGTTTGGGACACACAGCAGAGCACCCCTGGCTCTCGGCTTCCTTCGTCTCCCGCTGCAGATCCATGGAGCAGTGAGTGTCCAGAGGCACCTCCCTGCCCTCCAGGAGGCTCCTGATGGGGGTGTCACAGAGAGATTCCTGATGGATATGGATTGCAACAAGCCAAATATTCCTACTTATGCAATCATGTCAGTGTTCAGGGCAGAACAGCAACTCATTTCACAGAGCTCTGCTACAGCACCTCCAATCTCTGCACGCTTTTAGCTGAGTCCATCACATTTCTATTTATGATCCAATTACAAGCTGAATGTAGGCTGGAAGAGCAGAAGGAGCAGCACATTAATCAAATTCCCTTGTAATGACTGTGTTCTCATGTGGGTGATGCTGTGAGGTGTGATACAAGGCAGGGCACACAGTGCTGGCTTTTCCTGTCCCTGCCCAGGGCTGGGCTGTCCCTGGGCTCTACCTGCTCAGCTTGGCAAGCATCCACAAAAGGCTGTTGTAGTGATGGGAGAGCTTATTCCTGGCAGCAAAAGAAATTGTCCCTGTGTTTCAGGCTACTACATTTTCCATTCATGGGGAGAATAGAAAAAATTTGCATATGTTAAGAAAGAGATGAAGGATGTTGCAGGAGCATCTTCTCGGCCCAAGATGGGGACTTTATCTGTATTTCTAAATATTGATGTTTTTCTTCTGAGCATGATGTTTCCTAGCAATATGCTTTTTTCCTTGGAAAAGTTATTTTCCGCTTACAATACATTGGCAGCCATTGTTTGTATTGTTCAGGATCAACCCTGGGATTTTTCTAAATGTTATTTTGATTTGATGACTCTGTTCATCAGTGAATTATGAAAGCTCTGATTGTTTAGGGCACAAGAAGGGCACAATGCATTACTGGGTCACATGCTCACTTAATGCATGCACATTGTGGTGGCAGTAGTAATAGCTCCATTAAAGAACAAAAGGTAGCAACACATAGAAGCTCTGGATCTGGCCAATCCCCTCAAATTACCATAAATATTTGAGCAATCTGAATAGTTTTGGACTCTGTAGTAAAGCTTTCCTGTTTTTATCTGGCACTGAAGGAATGTGGAATAAAGTATTCATTTAACAAAGTATAAAAATGTGTGCTATGCAGTTATAATCATGTGTCATTAATCAGAAAATACTGCAGAAACTCTGACAAATTAAAAACACAAGGATGTGTCTGCAAGGGCTTTTTCAGTCATTAAAAAGCTGCTTCACCTCTCAGGCAAACTATTTAATGGCAACTCCTTGCTCAGTGTACTGACATCTTCAAAGGCTCTGACATCTGTCGGCCTTTGAACTACCATTAAAAAATATTATCCCATTTCCATTCTTTTATGCCCATTTTTTTAATTATAGTCCTTCTTTCAAGTTAGGAACATGGTTGGTTTAAATGATGCTGTCCTTTCGTTTTCAGCCACCCAGCTGCGGTTTGAATAAATTGATGTAGAATCAAAGGCGGGACTTTAAAGGGAAAAGGTTTGATGGACTTGGACTCCGAACCAGATGAGGTTTTATGATGAAAAGGGTTTAATCCCAGCACAGGCATCGCTTCTATCAGTCGAGCAGTACAAAGCGATTCATATATATAGGTTCACGAGAAATGATCTATTTTTTTTTTTTTTTTTTTTTTTTTTAAAACAGCACAGATCTCTTCAGGACTTGCAAATGTGGCATTAGCTAATATTCAGAGAGCTGATTTCCTTTCATCCACCAGAAGCTTATGATTATAGTACAGTTCTCGAATTGGAAATGAGAGCTGCAACACAGATTTAAAGCTCTGCTGTCTGATTTGTATTCAATATACATGTCACTGCGGGACAAGCCAGTCTAGGCCGAGCTGGTTCAATGAAGGGAAAAACAGTTTCAGCATCAGAAATTCTGGGGGGGTGGCTGGGAAAGGGACCAATTAATTCTTACCTGCTCTACCTGAGTATTGTGTGGGATACTTGGTGGATTACTCTCATTGCTGAAGCTGTGCAAACAAACCCTTGTGATAACGTTTCTTTGGCATCTTTGGCATCAGAAGCTGTGAGGGAATACGCAGGATTAATCAGTAATGGCTCCTAAAGCAGCCATTTATATGGAAGGCAATGTTTGTTTTTCTGTGCCTGAGTTTCAAGGAGGTTTAGCAGAGACAGCCCTGCTATTCCTTTATAGCCATAGCCTTCATTAATGTGGTAATTAGGCCTATGTGTGGGGAAAACTGAAATCTCTGCCTCACAAGTGCATCAGAAGCCATTTGTCAAAACTACCACCTCAAGGTATCTAAGAAACAATCTCTCTGCTAGTTCCCTGATCTTTGTGTTAGTAAAAATGTGCTACAAAGTCATGATTTCTTATTTTCACAGAGTAGGATTGTGTCCTTCAAAACAGTGATGCTTTCCAGAGAAGGAAAGCAGTAGATTTCAAAAGTCTGCAAATTATGTCCCCTTAGAAGGCTGTGCCTCACTGTTGTACAGAAAGGAGACAGCTCCATTTGGTGCTCTGCCTCAGTCAACAGTTTCTCCTTCAAACACTTCCCACAGCTGTTGTTCCCTGCCAAAATATTCAGTTTTGGAGCAGTACATTTTTCCTGATTTCTTAATGCAATTTTGAGGTTGTGTTTTGGGTTTAGTTTTTTTTGAGAGGAGAGAGCAGTAAATATAAACATGGACCTGTATAAATGGATTATAAATGGGTTAGTTTATTTTACTGCTATTTTGTAGAGTCTGCATGTTTAGTATGTATTTAGATTTTTATATTTAAATTGTGTATTAATATTTATTCAGAGTACAGTAGGTCCAAAACAGTTGCATAAATAAATCTGAAGAAATTCCTGCCCCAGGATGCAGTGGCCTATTTGTCATTCAGAAAACGAAGTGGCATCAACTGAATTCAAGGACAAACCGAGGATGAAAAGGACAGAGATCAACAGAAAGGTGCCAGAGGAAGATACTGAAACCCTCTCGATTTCAAGGGAAGGAATGTTATGCACAGTTTTCATTTATTTTGGACAGATCGTCCTGTGATTGATCTCATCTTTCTGAACTGGTAGCTGTGGAGCAGGAGGCTTCCAAAAGGTCTCTGAACTCTGGAGAGCCACTGTCGAGATGATGGGAAGAGCACAACCAGCACTGGAGGGTGAAGGTGCAGGGAGGGAGACTTGAACCAGCATCAGCTGGGGGTGTGTGGCAACAGGTGCCATCACCTGAGGCCCTCAATTCCAACCTGACACCTGAGTTGCTTAAACACCACCTTCTCCAGGATTTTCCTCCTTAGGTGGAGATGACACATTTCTCTGTTTGATACCAGGCTTGACAATAAACATAGTCTACTAGAATGTGCTTCTTCCAATGAAAAATTGATTTGAAAAGGAGAAAGCCAAAAGTTGGACCTGTATGTGTAGTTCTTCATCTTATTTGTGTGAGCAGCTAGTGTGAGAATGAGAGTTTACCACAACTGATTAACAGAAATACTGCAGCCGTTGTTGCTGCTGTGCAGAAATGAGGGATCTGTACAGTTAGAAGCTGATTATTCCTTTCAAATCTAAACCTGTGAGTGACACAACTTTTATTTCTGGAGCTGCTGGATTTCAGGACTTCTGCCCACACGTGTTGCCAGTCATGAGCCCGAGAACAAGGACTTCATGTTTGGTTAAAGACTCTCACCTTCACTGTAGCAGCGGGACGTCAGAAATGAGAGAGGTTCCTGTTCTTTGGCAGAGCAGAATAGGGCTGGTGGTGCACTGAAGTATTCTGTTGCTGACCCAGAGAATGGCAGCACTGGGTTCCTTATTTGGCTTCCTGTGGTTATGCTGGGGTTTTGAAAAATTTCTCTTTTACCTCAGTAGCAGTCAGGGCAGAGCTTGGTCAGAGGTGTGGACTGGGAGTGTTCCTCAGGTGCCTGTGGAGTTGGTCATGGCAGAGGCCTGAACAGGAGCTGCTGTCCAAAGTGGGCTTTGCTACAAGTATGAACTTCAGAAGTTGAAGATGGGAGATACTTTATGCATGAGCAGCTGATTACTGAGGCTTTGTATCTGCAGCTTGTTTTTGGTTTGTCCTGTCAGGTTTTGTGTTCGATGCCATTTCCATTAAAGTCATCATAAAATCCTCTTGGGATGCGTGGGGTAAAACTTGGGAATATTCAAAAAATGTGTGTTTTGAGCAACAAATGCATCCAAAATAAAAGTGTGTGATGCTTTTCTAAGTGTTTTTTGGAGGCATGGGATTGTTTTGGCTTTTTTACTTACAGTGAAATCTTTTCTGTAGTTGACAGGCAAAGACATTTGCATAGACAATGCAGGGTGTTCCTCATCTGGGAACAAATTGGGAATTACAATACATTTAATTTTGCTGCCTCATAGAGATGAATGTCTGTGGTAATCCTTAAATCTGCAATACATCGTGTCTGCATTTAAATCAGAATTGCACATTGTTCAGGAAATGTTAATGCTTTTAAATTTAATTTGTGGAAAATTTAAATGCGAATGTTTTTTTAAAAGCTTTGACTTAAAGGATGCTGGACACAAAATGCTCTGAGATTGACAGGTTGTTCTTCCCAGTCCACTGCAGAGATCTCGAGGCTCCATTTCTGGATTCCATTGCAGGAAATTCCTGTTCTTCCAGAACAAGCTTTACTCCAGTGTTATTTCAGAACTGAACTTATCTTTGACATTCATCTGAGAGGAATATTTTCCTTTCACATCCTGAAATGCAGAAATTAAAGCTTTAGAGTTCTTCATAAAGGAAAACAGGGAAGGTGGTTGGTGTCATTTGCATCAATTATCATTTAGGGATGGATTGTTATGGTTTGTATGATGCAGAAAAGCTGCTATTATAGGTCGATTTTCATTTATTTTTTTAGCCACTCTTCATTTTATTTCTGTTTTGCTCTCACAAGTTATTTTAGTGGATCACTGCATTAAACAGGTATTTAGGGCTGATTTATTTTCTTATCTCCATCATATTTAAGTTCCATTAATGCACTTATGTAGATTGTGATGTGCCCATTTGAGAGTCTCCATTAAAATTCTGAGTAGAAAGACAGAAGGAAATGAGTCCTTTCCTGGCAGGTCCCTTAGCAGTTTTATTTGAATCATTTTGTTTGTACAAAGAAGAATACAAAGGTAAACATTCCTTTCATCAGATAAAAGGAGAGGAGAAAGAAGGCGGAATTTTTAATTTTTATCTCACTAATCTGTTTCAAAGCAAATACAATAAATCTGGGAAGAAGAAACTGCTCTGGATCAGTCTCCCAGGCAAGAGGGCCAAGTCTGTTACAGGTCTTAGAACAGTTAAATGGAAAATGTATTTACATTTATCTCAATTTCAACTTGGTGAGTAACCCTTTGGCTCCTCAGTTCTCAGCATTGTTTTGTTACATGTGTAAGCTCAAGGTTCTTCCCTGTGACTAAAACTCATTTCGTTAGGAAGGCAGTGACAATAACCAACCTAGATGAAGTTCTGCTTTCTAGCTGCTGTTAACTAAATTGGAATCAAATGTACTTATGTAAATTAAGAAATCGAAATAAGCTCTGTTAATTTTAAGCTCTTTGTGGAGCTGTTCAAATGGATGTCTGATTTTCTTTCTTTCTTCCCCCCTCTCCTTTTTTTTTAAGCCCAGTTTGTAGCTTAAGTGCCATTTACATTAACTGGGATTTAGGCATCTGACTGGCTTCTGTAAAAGTCCAGCTCTATTGCGGTGCACTTCTTTTGGGAAAAAAAATCATCAAAATTTGTGTTTTCCTTAATGCCATGTCACAGCAGATCTCAAAAATGTGCTAAGATGTAGAAACCAGAGTGGAGCCAGTATTTTCAGTGTAACTTTTCCTACTGACTTTTTGATGCCTGTGTGTTGCTTGTTTCTTTTTAGTCTTCAGAAATACGTGGCAAAGTTAGTGAACAGTTTGGGAGTTAAATTACCTGTTAATTGTTGCCTAAGCATATTTATTTATAGGAATGACACAGGTAGACTCATTTTTCATTAATTTTATTGGAAATGGAGCTGAGCAGAAGGTAACTGTTGTTCTTCATGAGTCAACACCTCCCTTGTGTTTCAGGAAATGCTTAACAGGATTAGACAAGACAGAGCAAATACATTGCTAAAAAGTAAAATCTAGTCTTAAAGGGTGCTGGGCCTTCCTTGGGATGAGGTTCAGTGCAGGATTTGTGGTGGGGGAGTGTTGGCCATGGTTTGGATACCAGAGGTGAGTGGTGTTTGCCCTCCAGCATCACTGTACAGGTAGGGTGGTGTTAAACCAGTCCCCACCCCAAACTGAGACCCTGGTGGCTACAGGATAAGCAGGGTTAGTAGGAATAAACTTTTAGCAGATTCCTGAATGTTAAAGGCATTTTTCAGAGCATGCACAGGGCTGGAATAGCCCAAGTAAAGAATCTTACCATGGAGGTTTGACCTTTAAAAGCAGCTTAATGCCATTAAAATTAATAAAATAAATATTTAAGTTAGCAGCTCAACAGCTCCCTTTACAAATCCCAGTGGGTATTTTCAAGAGAGATGTCAAAGGTGCATTTGCAAAGGTGAGAGAAGTTGAGGTTGTGTGGAGATGGAGTCGATAGACCTTTGCATAAATCCTGGAATATGGGGATTGAGGTCTGACCCTGCTGAACTGCACACATTTCACCCTTAGTTGCACCTGCACTGCTGGTACTGAACTTTTTATGACACTGGACATTCATCTGTCTGAGCCTCCAGATCTGCCCCTCCCTGTGTGCTGTGCAGTGCAGGTTAGTGAGTGCAGCTTTGGTTTGTTTAAGTTTCCCTCCAAGACCTAAACTTGGTCATATCCAACCTGATTTATAAACTGAGAACATTTCACTTATGAATGTGTTAATAACTTCAGCCCAATCACTGCAGTGTAGTCACATATAGGATCTATATAGAGAAATATATATCCTATATGAATAGGATGAAGATGGCTCCTTTTTAGGAAGCTCTGCAATAGCACCAACATTCTGGACAGAAATTTTTCCCCTCAAGAACGGGAACGCTTCAGTATGCACAAAATACTATATGAGCATACAATAAAATGTATCTCTGAGTGTTGAGGCTGATATTTTAGTGTTTCCAGGAAGTCCTAGACCACTAACCAGGACTGTTTATAATGGTGGGGGTGCTAATTTCCACGATTTTCCCTGGAAGGGCTTGCACTGCCCCATGCTCTTGGAATGATCAGTGCTCTTAGGAACCGAGCCCAGCCTACTAGTCATTGAACTGTTGTTCATTTTCACTTCATTTCACACCATTTCCTTTATCTGCTCCCTTAAATACCACATTTATGGGCCTGTGTGTTCTTACCCAAAAGGCATTTAAACTTGACAGTGTAATAGATTGTGCTGTGAAAGCTAAATAGCTGTTTATTACTTATCCCTGCTAATTTGTGCTCTGCCACATCATTACCCATGTGGTAATGTGCCACTGGTTTTCTTTGCAAATGAAATGGCATCTTTTGAACGATTCATAATATTGACAAATTGCTGATTTTATGAGTCACGAGAGAAAAAGGATAATAAATTCTTTACATATTTTAATTGAAATTGCCGTGGTATAGAAAATATGTTTTAATATAGTTGTTTTAATGGACATGATTGTGTTCATTACAAAGGAGCCACAAACAGCTGCCAGCTGGCTGGGCTGGCCAGTTGGAATTCCTTTGGCATGGAGAAAAGCAGGTATACTGGGACCAATGAGTCAGATTCAGTAGGATGATTTGTGGATAAAAAGATCAGAGAGTCATTAAGACTGTGCCTGGCCCTTGGCTGGCAGGGTCCAGAGGGTAAAATTCATGAGCATAGTTCCTGAAAACCAGAGTAAGATCAGTTGAGAGGAGGATTGTTGTCCCCTGCAGTGGAAAAACTCATTAATAAAAACCAAATTTGTTCTAAACACAAATCAACATTACACACATTTGAAGTTCTTACAGCTACACCTTTTTCTAAGCTTAGGGCTGCAAATATTTGTTTATTTTTCAGACTTCTTTTATGTTAAGTGCATTGGTTGTTTTTGTGATGGTAGAGAAACTTGTATGATCTGTTCTCCAGCATTTGATAAAGCTTTGTTTACTCACAAGAAAGCTGATGCCGTTCAGATTCCCACTTTCAGCAGATAATCCCCTCTAAGGTGTTTTACAGTAAATGTGCCACCAGTTGCTGCGTGGCTGGGACAGGACACTTCATCCCCCTTTTCTGGGACACTGCCCTGGTCATGGGTAAAAAGGGAGTCATTGTCACCACTGAATCACTGGGTGTTCCTACTTGGTTCTTTATTTTCCTTTCACTTCTTCATCATCAAAGTGAGATTTGTTTTTGCTACAGGCTGCCTTTCCCTTGACTGGACTGATCTCCTTTCAAAAATAATCCAGTTCCCAATAACAAATGTTATGGATACCTCATCCGTCGCTGTCACACCACGGCAGCGTGGCAAGGCACAGAGAGACAAATGTCCCTTTCACAAGGGCCCAGCTGATGTTTCACAGCACACACTGCTCATTTCAGTGTTCTTCCAGAGGAGGAAATGCTGAGAAGGTCTTGGCACGCAGAGGCAGAAGCTGCTTATCTGTGGGTCAAATAGGGCTGTGACTTGCAGGCTGATATTTGAGGTTATTATCCTAGAGAGGATCTTTGGGATCATCCAGCCTAGTCCGTGCTACTGCCCCGAGGTTCTGGGGGAAGTTGTTGTAGGGTTTTTTTAAATGTTACATGCCAGCAAAATTAAACACAGCAAAGTGAGCCCTGTGCAGTCATCTCTGACTGAAGCCAAGTTAGCCCAGCACAGAAAACTTCTGAAACTCAGTTTGAAGAGTTGTCAGGAGCCCGTTGGGAAGTGCAGGGGTGTTTAACAGTGATGCTCTGTTCCAGCAGCCTGAGTGCTCCCAGCAAGGCAGAGCAGTGAGGTTACTGCAGCTTCATCTGCTGGGAGATCTTAGTCACTTACTGTAAATCTGCTGAAGCAACACCTCAGTGACTCTGGATGTGCGCCTTGGGGAATAAATTAGGAGTGCATTTCATCTTAACTCTCCACTGCCTTGTTTTTGTGACTTTAAAATGCCCTGGACACTGGAGCTGAGCGTGGTGATGGGTGGATGTGGTTTGGTGTGTAATGCACTGAGAGGGGGGAGACAGTGAGCTCCGTGTGTTCCATCCCCTGAGTGTGAGGATGCTGTCATGCTCCAGCCTCTTCCTCAGAAACTGATCCAAGGAAATGCTTCATGGGGGTGAGGTAGGAGCTCCTGAAAAATAAAGGGAATTTGCGTTCTTATTGTTTTTAATTAGTCCGTAGTCATTCGGTCCATTTCTCATCCCTGTTGCCTGGAAGTGGAGCAGAGTTTCAGACATCAGCAACAGATTTTAATTTAAACTTTTTGCCAACTTTATATTTTCTTATGCAATTTACTTTTTAAAATTAAGAGCACATGTTTTCCTTCCAAATAACACTCAGTACATTTATTGGCATTTTAAATAGGCCAAAGTGAGTGACCAATCTTCTTCTTCTTCTTTCAAGTCTATTTTTTCCCTGCAGGCAAATTACTGTGGGCTTATGACCCACCCTTTTTATGACACTATTTCAGCACAGATATTCTTAGTTAGAATTCTAAGTTATTTCTTTGAAACAGAAATAGAAATCACCACCTTGGCCAGCAGTTTCTTCATCTAAAGGACATACATGTCATATAGACTCATATGAAACCTCAACTCTGTCACACACATTATGTGTTTGTATTTTTGTTTTATTCGGGATACTGTGTAAGCTGGTGTTGTCTTTCTATTTATTGTCCTGTATGTGGGTTAATGGTCATTTTACAAAATGCTTCCTTGTTTGGGGCATGTTCCTGTGGCATGGCCATCCTGGGAATTGCTACAAATTTCTGCATCCTTTCTAAAATAGATACAGATCTCTCTTATTTCATGTGCTCGTACCCACACAACCGAAATAGAGACTGCAACACTTTGACCCAGAAAAGGCAGCAGAAAAGTGGCAGTAACATTTTGGCCCTATTACATACTGTCAGCCTTTATTTCTTATGTTTAATCCCTGTTTAGCACAATAATAATTTGCTTAGATGGGGTGTTTAAGGTGTGTTTTTCTCACAGCAGCTCTTGTACTCAGGCAGTTGTTTGGAGCATGCAAACCTTTGGGTTCCCAAACGGAGATTTGGGCAGCCAGAGGAGAATTTGAGCAACCAATACTGAGAAAGAGGACTCAGTGTTACAAAGATCCTGCCCTCGGATCTCGAGCCTGAGAAGTGGGATTTTGTAACTGCAGCTTTTATTTTCCTCACAGAATCATTAAGAAAAGACAGTTGCTCATAAGTTTTATATTTCACAGATTTCTCGCAACTTAGAATTAAGTCATCTTGGGGCGCTTTTTTTCCCAATTTGCCTACATTTAAGTCTAATAATAGTTTACTAAACCTGGCATGTGGAATAGCAGAGTCTTAGTGCTGGAAAGTTTGGGATTCATTTCGTGCAGCAGTTGGGAGATATCCGTGTCACACAAAGTTGTCTCAGGCACTGAGTTGTTCGGGCGTAAGCTGCTTCTGCCACTGACTTTGTTTATGGGAAAAACTAATCTGGCTGTGAGAACTGGACTTATTTGAAAGTAATTGACGAGAACTGTGTCTGTGATCCCCAATATAAGCTTTTTCCAGTCACTTTGGAGAGATTAGATGTCTCTTAACATCATCTTACTCGCAGTGAAGTTGCTCCAAAGGGACTCCTTTAATCATATTAGTTTCGCTGCCATCACCCCGTCTTCAGAGTCTTTCTTCTTCCCTAATAGAACCAAATCTGCTTTTGCCATCTATTAGGTCCAACACTAATGCTCCTTTGCATATTAATTACTGTTACTTTACCTATAACATTCAGCTCACTATCTGCTGTCCCCAGTTTTGGCTCTGAAGGCTGGGAGCTGTTACTTTCTCCTTACAGAAAACGCTGGATTGTGGTTCAATGACTTTGTATAAGAACCATTGAATAAAGATTGAAGTAAAGCTTAAAAGGTGTAACAATTGAGTCAGGAATTCATCCAGTCTTTATTTTGGCTTGTAATGTCACTTATAAATGGATTTTCCTTGTATTATAAAAAGTTAGCCTTGATTTCTTATCCTAAATATTTTTACAAACTTTTTAGGGAGCTTCTGAGCAATGTAATTCCTTAGTTTCACTTACGTGTGTGTGTTGGGGGTGTAATTAAAGGAAGTTTTTTATTTTAAAATAGAAAGGAGAAAAAAAAAAAGAAGGAAAGTGGGGGAATGAACTTTCAAAAAGAACTCTCACAGATTAAAAGATAATTGTGACTGTTCCAGGCAGGATTTGCACTGGGGCAGCTGTTAAAAACCCCAAATTCTCCGTGTGCAGTTTGGAACTCAGACCGTACCATCCATCAGCAATTGCAGCTCTTATCTTCACTGAGTTACTGCTGCTTTGGGTAAGGAAAAGCCAGGCAGGCTGTCATGTTCTTGTGATCTGGAGATGAAATCATTTTCCGAAAGAATTATAAAAGTACATTGCGGATTATAATTATATACTGAGATGTACTTTACATTTTCAGTCTGTATACAGATTTAATAAGAAATTAAACATGTGTAGAGGAAAAGCTCAGGAAAGGAAGGAAAGGATCTAGTGCAGATTACAGTATATGAAACATATGTTTGAGATAATGCTGATAGGGCTGAAATATGTGGCCTGTGTTAGAGTTCTGTACACAAATGACGTGCTCATTCCTTCTCCACCATACACACAACCTTACCTTTGACATAGTGGGGACTAATGCCAATGAGTAATTAAGAAAGCATGGAAGCAAAATAAGTTTCTGAGATGGTTAATATTATTTAATACATGTTACAGCTGTGATAGCTGAAGGACAAACTGAAGGTTTGAAGGGAGAAGATGTCTTTTATTACACCATATAGTTCAAATAGCTTGAAAAATAGGCAAACTTTCAAGCCTCGATTTTTTTCCTCTCTCAGATCACAGTATTTACTGGAATCTGTCTTGGGAGATTAATGTACAAGGCAATAGATCTGATAGTCATCCATGTCCCAACTTTGGTCAGAAACAAATGTTTCCTTTTCAAAGTTTTGTAGTAATGTGGTTCTCAGAGGCTGCAAATAGATGGTGTAGCTGAGTACAGACAGTGTATTAAAGATGTCTGAAAGAAGAAAAATAGCAGCTGGAGAGAAAGAGCAGTTCAGAGCTCTAGAATCAGTACTGACATTCCAGGACAATGGGAACTTTAAATATACACTGCTTTTCCTCAGATTTTCTTGTGAAACCTTTAATAAGTTGAGCTGAGTCACCTGTACTTGTTTGGTTCTGCTCTCAGTATTGTCACATCCTCTGTGAAAGAATTCCAGGGAACTGTGAAGTCTCCTGTGAAACAGGGAGGACAAAGGGGGAAATCCTGTGTGAGTTTTCTAGTGAAAGTGCTCGTTTTCAGAATTATGTTTATGAATGAAAACATGCATGTGCTTTCAGTGTCATACATCACACTTAGCTGTAAGGGCAGTGCTTTATGTCCTGGGTGTGGTGCTCCTGTAATTCAGGGAAGAACCCACAGAAGACATGGAGTCAGAAAAGTAACTAGTGAGAGATACATGCAAGTGTAATCTGAAATAATAGGTGTGTATCTACTCCTGTTGTGAAGGAGCAGAGTGAATTCTGTAGGATTAGGAGTGATGCAGCTTTATCCTTGTCACTTCAATCCTCCTCCTTGGTGTCCCCCCATTGGGGGCTGGCAGCAATTGATAAATGATTGGTGATACTCTGATAGCTCATTGGAAGGCAGCAGGTCATTTCTGAAGGATAAAAACAAAGGCATGGGTAGGATATGTAGTGGTTATATGCCACAAGCTCAATTTCTCCTCCAAAAATGTCCATCTTAGCAATGCTTTGGGCAGGAGGAGCTGTATTTATCCGTGTGCACGAAGAGAAAGGGAAGAGTAAGAAGAAAGGCCAGGAAAAGGCACAGAGCATCCTCTGAGTCTGCTCCTACCCCCGCTGACAGCCTGTCAGAGAAAACCAAGTGGGTTTTGTGTTGTGGGTTTGGGTTTTGTCACTGTGTTTGCTCTTTCTCTCAGGTGATCTCTGGTTTGGAGAGCCAAATCCGCAAGCTGAGGGAAGAGCTGATTCAGGCGAACGCTCTGAGGAACCAGCAGCTGCTGGACCTGAGCCTCCAGAGGGACCAGGAGAAGCTGAAGGCAGCTCGAGACATGGAGGCAACACTGAGCAGTGTGAAGATGGAGATGGAAAAAGTGATAGCAGACCTGAAAAAGAAGCACACAGCAGAGACAGAGGCGGCCTTGGACAAGGTAAGGGATTCACAAAGAGCAGCTCTGAGGGGCAGAAGGGCAGCAATCACCCCGAAGGTCAGCTGAGCAAAGTTTTCCTAAGGAAAAATGTTTAGGGGTCACTTGAGTTGAAAAAACAGATGCAGACCATGAGATGCCAGAGTCACAGCATGAGTGTGGGATGTTCTGTGGTTCTGTGATGGAAACCTTTGCTCTGGACATGCCAGGGCTGGGCAGCACCTCCAGCAGGGGTGGAAGGTGCCATGAGGTGCTCAGGAGCCAACAGCACTTTAAAACCACAGGTGATTTCATAGATAAAGCCAGCCAGGACCAGGCTAACCTTCCTTTGCTGGAATAGACACAGTAGAAAGGGTGGCTCTGCCTAGCCAAGCTTCTTCTCCCTTAAAAAGAGGGTGAGCTCTGAAGGAGGAAAAACTCAGGCTCAGAGTGCAAGGAAATTGTGTCTGGTTGCCACAATGGCTGGTCTAATATTTCTTGTGTACATCAAGTGAGAAAGAACTCTGGGTAAGATTTGAAAATAGAAATGAATGTCTCAGATTGATCAAGGCTTCCCTCCTGCTCTGTTCTGTGGGGTCACTGCCCACAGCCCTGCTTGCTGAGCATCCCTTGGACCCATGTCTTGAATTCAAGTACTCCCCATTGGGGAGCTAAAACATGCAAGTTTTATTTCAAAAGCTAAACTAAAAAAACCCCTTCTTAATATTTATGGTAGACTCTGTGTATGTGTAAGCAGATAGTTGTTGAAGTATCTTTTATACGTTGCATTAAGGCACTAAATCACACATTTTCTTGCAAGGGGATGTGCAGTGGCACAAATTAATAATCTGCATGGAGCATTTGAGCAGCCTTTGTGCAAGTGACATTTCATTTACCTGCGTCAGGTTCTTGGTCTGTAATTTTAAAGAGCATTCGGAGGATTATGTTGGAAATCAGCCAGCCTGAAGCCATTAAAATGGCTGTGATCAACAATTCAGAATCTTTTCTGAATGTAAGGAAAGCTCCGCTTGGCATAATTATTTAAAGCCAAGGTCACAGAAAGTATTTAAACCTTTGAAATTCATCATTAAAGGATTAATTTTAACTCAGGAAGACATTGTCATTTTTGCTTAAAAATGGAATTTGAATCTCAATTCTTTTCTTTCTTTGATCTTTTTTTACATGTGTAGTATAGCAAAAGAAAAGTTAACTTCTTTACATCCTCAAATTAAAGTTACAAATAATCCTTCATAGGGCAATATCTTTAATAGTCCTGAATTGTCATTTCTGTCAGAAATACTGGTTTTCCTTAATTTGTTGGATTCTTTTTCTATTTTTCAAAACATTTGCTAATTTTAAGCTATATTAGCTGCCATTGTATTTTTTTTTTCTTCAACCTACTTCCCTATTTTACCCTAATCTGAAGAGCACATGTTGAGTAAAAGATAGGAGGGGAAAAGCAAAAAGTATCTCTGTTGAAAAGTCTTTCACAGACATGTGAAAATACCTGGCATTACCTTCAAATCTCCATTTCCCCATTCTGTTTCATTTCTGTCTTGCAATTGTAGAACTGTGGCAACTGGCCACAAAATCCAAAACTCAAAGTAGCTCAGAGGGCAAACTCCATTTAAAGCTCGAAAGTAACAGTTTCAGCTAATTTAGTTCAAATCTTGATCCTATTACAGTCCACAGAACTTTGATGAAGATGATTTTATCCAAGAGGGGAAAAAAGGCATCTTAATTACAGTATGAGCCTTGAAATTTGTTTTTGAAAATATTTTCTACCAGATCTTGTTACCTTGAAATTTAGGACAATATGGGAGAAAAATTTGTCCTCTAAAGTTACTTTTTTTGGTGCCAATTTGTGAAGACTGCTTTAAAATCCAATGGGAAGCTGAATTTCACAGTTTAGGCGTGGAGCATCTGACTGTCCAGATTTTCTGAAGGTCAGTCCATTCTCAAGTGAGGGATCTCATTCCTCTGTGATCTGCTCTGTGAATAATGTTGATTTCTGTGTGGATTGCTTTGTGTCATTGTGGACTGTTGTTAACATGAACATGAGGAAGTACAAAAGAAATGATTCATACTTCAGTGACAAGAAAAACAAAAGTTCAAATGGGTAGAAGAAGATCCAGGATTCCTCTGGCATTGCCCTCTCCATAATCCTGCAGCCGTGGGGATGGGAAGGAGGAGAGTGAGGGGCAGAGACAGGGGAAGGAAGAGTCTTCATTAGGGGCACACTGAGCATTTAAATATTTGTTGGTATTTGTGGACAGCTTTTCAATATTTAGGGACACTTGATTTATTGAGGTCTGTAATTTTCTGTTGCTCAAAAATCTCAGCTTTAAAGCTGGGCCATTTTTTATTGTCATGTTAATTCCTGAGCATTCCCTTTACACTTCAGGGTTCGTCAGGATTGGCATCTTTTGGAGATTCCTGGGACATTTTCAGGATTGTGCAAGTTTTTTCCTGCTTTGCTTCTGTAAGATATTGATGTGTTTTCAGCATTTTCTGTACATACCTAGTTGAGCTGACCAAAGTTTTAGGCTCATTTTTCTGCAGGGTTTTGCCCTATGAGGAGAAGATTCTTCCCTGTGAGGGTGCCAGGCCCTGGCACAGGGTGCCCAGAGAAGCTGTGTCTGCCCCTGGATCCCTGGCAGTGCCCAAGGCCAGGCTGGACACTGGGGCTTGGAGCACCCTGGGATAGTGGAAGGTGTCCCTGCCCATGGCTGGGGTGGGATGAGATGATCCTAAGGCATCTTCCAACCTAAACCATTCCATGATTGTTCAGTATTTGGGAACGCACAGACCTGGAGCTGGGCTCTACTGGTGCCTGATTTGGGCTGGGCCAGGTGTGTTCCAGGTTGCCTCAGCAGCACTTGGGGCATGGACACTCCTCAGCCAGGTGCAGGGGGCTGCACAAACCTCGGAGCATTTCCAGGTTTGCCAGGAATGACTGAGAGCAGGAGACAAAGTCTGAGTGTGTGCAGATGTGGGGCTTGGCCGCCGCCGCTGTTTGTAACGTTCTGTGGGATTTTCTTGGCAGAGGAAATGAGCATTCAGCACGGCCTGAGCAGAGCAGTGGACAGGCTAACAATGCTCAAAGGAAGCAACCTTGGAACACTGAAAATATCTCATAAAAAAGTTCCCTTTGAGCAGCACACATGAGTAAATTGGAGTGGGAGAAGATGATGATGGGGTTTTTTTTCCCCTCTCTAAATAATTTTCAATGTTTAGCTTTTTATTGACTTCTTTTCTATATTTAAGTAGATATTTTGACTCATTCTGTTGAAGGTTTAGACAGGTTCCAGGAACATCTAATTCTCTTTCAGTGCTGCTTTTCTTGTGGACAAGTAATTTACATTTTTGTGCATTGACTGTACTGAACACACATGATATTTGATTACAGGACAAAGCTGTAGTCAAAAAAACCCCAAAAACGAGTTAAACACTTTGGTTTTGGGGCTGCAATTGTTCTGGTGGAAGTAAGCTGTGAAGTGGTTACCTGTGGAGAGATGGGACTCCAAGGTGGCCTAAACCTGGCCAGAGCCATGCAGTTCCTGCCTGCAGGCTTTGATGATGTTGATGTTAGTTGTACTCTGAGATTTGTGATTTTAAATCAAATCTGATGTTTACAGTTTTTACCTGTAACAATCACTCCATCTATGTCTGCTGGGAAGTCCATGTAAAACTAAGATACCTTAGTTAAGGGACCTTAAAGTTAAGGTCACTCTGTAAGTGACCACTTCCCTAATTGGGAATAATTGTTCTTTACAACAGTTTTGTTGCAATTTAATGGTTTTGTAACTGGGCCTTTTTCAAAACTTTTCAGATAGTGTCCTGTAGTTGGATACTTATTTTCTGAGCAACTTCTTGCATATAATTTGCAAATAAGGTACTGATAATGTGCCCTAGAGAACATTTCAGTCTCTCCTTCAGCATCAGGCTCTGTGATGCTGGATTAATTCGTCACTCAGCCCAGCTGGATGTAACTCCTTGGGCATATTTTCATGCTGCATATGCAGGAATATCTGTGATTCACAGTATCTGTTCTGGCACTGTTGCAGATGATGTCACACTGTTCAGCACTGGCAAAGAAATAGAAGATGAAGGGAAAGAATATGACATCTTCTGAGATGAAAGATACTCCAAGAGATACTTGGTTAAAAGTACTGAGCTTCCCCTAAGCAGTTACTTCTGCTCCTAAAGTACGAGCATTCTGTGCCTTCCATGAGTTCACATGTCTCAGGCCTCTCCTGTCCTGACATTTCTCATGTCTCTCCAGCTCTGGTTCCTCTCTGCCAACTCCACATTTCATTAACACCAGACATGGTTCCATCTTTGTCCCTAAGACATTCTGAGAACTGGATGCGATGGAGCCTTTGATCTGACACCTTTCACTTCATTAACTTGAAGACTGAAGCCACACTTGCAGATAACTTTGTTTGTGGGAGCACTCAGGAGTTGCTTTCACACTCACTGCAGTGATTCCCTGGTTATTTACATGGGGGCAGATAGGTTGACCATAAAATGTGGACGTGTGTTATCCCCAAATGTAATGATCTCATTAAATTGTGTCTAATTGTAATGCAGACCTATGTTTGTGTCCTTGCTGAATGCAGTCAGGATCTCTACCAGTTGTAGATGTGCCATTTTATTAAACTCATTTTGTGTCTGTTACATCAATTATTTAGCTTAGGCCCCAGCTATGAATAATTTAAAGAGCCTCCAATTCTTACCAAGAAGAGTTGGATGTTTCCCAAGTCTTTTAATTTTTTTCATTATAATCCAAGAACTGTTGTCTATGATATTATCTCTCTGTTCCAGAGCAGTAATATTTTTATTGGTTTTGTTTTGTTGAGCCTGTGTACATTAAATTACATTTGGTTCTTGAACATTTCTGACACAGTGATAGTGATTCACCAACTATATTAATAAAAATGAGCGTAGTACTTTGGCTTTGTTGGAGAAAATCTAGCAAAACCAGAAATGTGATGCCAGAAGATCACATAAAAGCAAAACATAATGCCAAAAGATCAAGAAGAAATGTATTTCACAAAGAGAAAATATTTTAATGTATATTAGCACAACAACCGCAGATTATTTAATCTGCCTTCATAGTACCTTTCAACAAATCTTTTAAAAACCAGTTTCCTCTGTATTGTGTCCCTTTTTGCACTGCTCCTTCTGATTCCTCCAAAGAAAAAGCAGGATGATGGTGGACCAGGAACATGGTCACAGGAATTGCATCATCCCTCAGGGGAGCCACTTGGAAGAGTCTTCAATCAGCAGAGCCAAACATGAAGGAAAAAATGGTAGAATCATCTCAGGGATATTTCACTCAAATAAGACTAAGCAGAATTTATGGCCCTCTCCCTACTGGAGATGTTTCAAAGCAAGAGCTGCAGTTATTCACAGAGTTACTCTGCTCCTATCTCCTTTAAAAAAAATAAAAATAAAAACTCAGAAAAAAACAAACCAGAAATCAACAGGTCAGATGTCTGCTCATCAACTGTATTTAGAAATCTGGTTCCAGAGTTAGGAGCCAGGAGAAGTTGGTGTAACTATCACTGTCACTGTGGGGAAAAAAATGTGCACCCATGAGCAACAGGCTCACGTTTGAATATCTTCCTTAATGTCTGAAGGGAGCTCAAGCACCATTATTTGCATCACAAATAGCACCACAGGGTTAAAAATGAAAATGATTGAAGCAATGCTGTTAAGAAATGAGAACCAGACAGGAGCTAAATGATAAATGATGACAAAATAGGGAATTAAAAAGATGGCTTTCAGCAGGGCAAAGGCTGATATGATTAAAATTAGGGCTTGGTCATATGGCCCATCTTTCTGCACACTCTGCTCATGTCCTGCCATATCAATTATAGCTGGGTAGTTGTTGGAGAAGTTTGCCTGGGGTTTTTAGGATTTGGTAGGTTTTTAACCAACTGGTATTAATCTAAAATATCTGTTGAAGAAGCATTCACAGGTGGGGATTTTTCTGTTGTCTCTGTCTCCTCTTTCTTTTTCAAGTGTTTGCCCAAGCTCCCCTCCTCGTTCTGCAGCACCTGGGCACACGCTGCCTCCTCTCAGTTCCATAACTGCCAGGTTTTATCCTTTGGAGTGTATTCATAAGATCAACACTCACAAAGTCATGGGGATGGTGGATAAGGTGAATGCTGAGGTTTTGCCAGTGGCAGAACAACTGTTGTAGTTATTTTTTCAATCATTTTCCGAGCCTTTCTTCACTCTCCAAACAACCTGTAACACACTGGCTTTATCTTGTAATACACAATTGCTTATTATTTCAGCTTTATTAAATATTTTTAAAAGCCCAATTGAATCATGACCTCACTCTCTCCCTTTTTTGCCAATACCTCGTGTCTTGGAAAAGGCTGATTGCTTGTAGGTACAGTTTTCTCTAATTTACCAATTTGACTTATCCTTACATTCCTGGGTACAAGATAATATTTGGAAAACACTGGCTGTTTTCCAGTATGGGGCTGACTGTAATGTGAGATTACTGGTGGAATTTTTTATTTAACAGCTCGGCCAGTTCATTCTTAGATTTGTTCAGAATTATTGACTGAGGTCTGGGTTCCTGGTCAGGTGTGACAGCAAGGATTCCTTGCTCCTGGGTCCCAGTCCCTGCAGCCATCACTGCTGGTTTCACTGGGGCTCCTCCATGGCTTTGGTAACTGGTGTTTGTTCCTTGGAGTTAGAAGCAGAAATTTCTCCTGTATCCATGAGCTCCACATTCTTACTTTGCTTGGGAGTTTCTGGGGTGATGCGTCCTTTGCACAAAGATTTTCTCAAGTCCCCCAAGCCCCAGAGTCAGCACAAGCCACTGCAAAAGGTGCCCCATGGAACGTATCCATCACATCCCTGCTTAGGTCAGCACTGTAAAAAAACCAGATTTCCAAATAGCTTTATTTAGGAAAAAATCCTCAGTGATCAAGACCAAACTAATACAAAACATAATAATTGCATATTTAAATTCTGGCACGATTTGAAGACACTGTTTACACTCATTTTCTCTTTCTTCATATCATTATAATAGAGAAAAGCTGCAGGTGGCTTTCTTCTTCTTTTTGGAGGAGAAGGAGTGTTTGGGAAATAGGGAAGGGGTAAAACAATGTTATTAGTCCTTCAGAGTCATTAATATGAAGAAAGAAAAGTGCTCCAAAATGACTTGCTTACAGCTGCAGAACATGTCACGGAGTAAAACCCACCTTCATTAAATGGGTGAGAAAGAATTCTAATTGTTTTGAAGTTCTTATGATCAGTCTGCATGTGCTTCATTGTAACCTGATACTAAAGTGCCTCAATTATGATTTGTATATTTTGGTGCCAGAAGGGTTTTTTTCTTATGCTAAATTATTAAGTTCTGTCAGCTGCTGGGCTGTCATATAGAGATACAGTAAATCACATTATATTTTGTCATGGATTACACAGAGCAATAAATTTGGGAACAGAGATCAAAGTAGTTTCACAATCACATCTGAGTGTAGGAGGGGTGTTTAACTTGTAGAAAATCTGATTTAGGTGAAACTGTTGCAGTTCTTGTGTGAATTTGAAATGAATATGAATGTTTGCTTGAAAATGAATAAGGTACAAATCCCCAAAAGAGTTCTTCTGTATTTAGTTCAGAGGAGTTAATTCTGACCTACAGCTGCAGGATGGAGAACAGATAAATAATTGAACATTGGGAATGTTAAGAGTCTTGCAATGCCTTATTTATGTTTTTAATTGCTTTGAAGATTGATCAGTATATTTCATTTTCTTTTTAACTGGGCCTTTGCTGGACTTGGGAAGTTTCTCCTCGGTGCTTTCTGGCTCCTGGAAGTTGTCGCTCTTTTGGGGAAGCTTTGTCATATTTAAAACTACAGAAAGTAATCCAGCATAATCTTGCTAAGGAGCACTGATGGCTTCAGATCACAGATTAGTTGGGGGATTTGGTTGTATTTTCAGTGTCTGTCTTTCCAGCTGTAAAATCTTAACTTTTGTTGGGCTCTCGTCTAATGATGTAATTTCCTAATACTGAGTTAACTTCGTGATACTGAGTTAATTTAGTGCTACTGGGTTAATTCAGTGGTACAGAGCTTGTCCTTTTGTTCCCAGTTTTTCTTCTATTTGATAGCAAAGATTCTGTCTTAAAATGATACATGCATAGAACGTTTTTCTACTCGTCTTATTAATAAATGTTTGTTATTGTCACGAAATTCAACTTAGCAATGCAGAATCTAAAAACCAAGAATCTCATTTTTATCCCTTTATAATTCTTTCAGGAGCCTTAAAGTCTCTCCTTGGCAAAAATCAAGGCATGATAATTTAACTGATAAATAATGATAAAGTACCTGGGTCTTGGAAATCTCCAATTTCAGGAAGAATTGTGTTCTGTAAAGCTCAAATTAAACAGTCATAGGATCAGTGTCACATCTCGGGACTGTTGCCTTCTATTTGGAGAGGAAACTTTAGCTTTGACTTGCATCTTCAGAGGTGTTTCCCAGCCTCGTGGTTTCTGGGTTCCAGCTGTGTGGATACCAGAGACATCTGGGCTGGAGTAATTCAGGAAACTTCTTTATGTCTGAGCTGGGGAGAGGAGAGAGGTGCCTGCACAGCAGAGTGCCCGGTGTTTCTCAGGGATAAAGGCACTTGTCAAAGCTCAGATAATTCCTGTTGGGTGCATGTTTTCTTTGATAAAGCTCTGAAAAAGAACAGGCCACCACTTTTGATAAAATGTCTGAAACCCAGTTTAAATAATCATCTTTGTTTAGTTGGATGGAACAGAAGAAAACCAGGAAGTATTAAAATGGTAATCCAGGAATGTATTTGTGATTTAGGGACCCTCCAGTGGAGAGTGTTGCAGTCTCCCCATCCTTGCCAGGTTTGCTCTATCTCACTGCAGTGTTGAGCTGTAGGAAGAATGGTGCCATAACCTAAAACCTGACCCAAAAGTTGGTGTGAACAGGAAGTTACTGAGGAATCTCCAACCCAGCTGCCCGGTGTGATGGATGGCAGATGAGAAGCAGCAACATCTGTGATGATGATTTCAATCCCTTCATTTGCAGGAATCTCTGTCACCACAGAACACAGCACTGATTTTGCCAATAGTCACCTCACAGATGATTGATAAGAGTAAATCAAACAAAAATCAGCCACAATACTCTGTGCTGCCTGTGAGTTTATCACACCCAGCCCAGAGCTTATCACACGCAGCAATCTTTTGGCAAAATGTCCCAGAGCAGCTTCAGATTAAACCCCAATTCTCTGCCAGTCCTTTAAGTGCCTGATGCACTCACCAGTATTGTCTTCTCTAAAGGGTAGTTCAAGCATTAAACAATTGCATGTGGCAAACCCAGGCTGTTAATCTGGTTTTAAATCCTTGTCTTGTATGCAAGGCTTGTATTTTAGGCCAGTTTGTTTTAAAATAATGCACCTGGCTGACAGCAATATTGACTGGAAATCAGCATCAGTGATGCTGGGGAATATTTAGATGCTCAGTAAATCCATGAAGGGAATAATGGTGTCCTGGTGTAAGGCTGGTGTAACTTGGGCATCAACCACCCTGCAGCTGGAGTCCCACAGAAGACTTTCTGGGAGAGTTAAATGTCTGTATTTAATTCCTCTGCATAATTTCAGAACTATTAGAAATACTCTGTTGGTTTAAATGAAAAGTCTGGAATTTGGAGTTTTCCTGAGGCACAGTTTGCAGAAGCAGTTTCTCAGTGGGCCCCCATTAAGCACAGAATTGCAATGTGCTGCAGAAAGGCAATTCTCTGTGCAGGTACTGTCAAAGTCATTTCTATTCATTCCTGGGTTTTTCCCAATGAAAAGTACTTCACACATGAATGAGAGGGTTTTTTCTCCTAAAGATGTATGTTTAATGAAAAAAAATAAAAAGGAAAAGATTTGTAGACCTCCAAAAGTGAAATGTAAAATAGAATATTAATAGGATTTTGGGATTTCTATCATTCATTTTCAAAACCCTTGAAGTCATTTGGTACTTGACTAATTATTCTGTTAACATCATTTTGGGTATTCAACTATTTTTAATGGTCTTTTGGGTGGTTCAGATTACATATTTGAACTGGTGTGCTATTTTCACTGCTGAACAGAGATCCAGCTTTCATTTCTGTCTGATTGGTGGGGAGAGCAGGAGAAAGAACAGGAGTATTGGTGTAGGAAGTCACCCACTGTCAGTGTTAGAAGCACATAAGGAAAATGCATGTTTCAGGCTTTGAGTCCAAATGGAATTTTTATGTACAATCAGATGAACTTTAAAGGTGATCTGCTGATCTCCGAAGTTTAAACAGATATTGTACAGAGGGTTTTAACATACTTAATAACAAAGATTGCCACCGTTAGCTGTTCCGAAGGTCATTTTCTTCTGACATCTATCAAATTACACAATCTTGAATTTTGGTACATGCTGTCAAACTTAAAATAGAAATATTCCAGAATGTGGAGTGGTGTGTTGTTTTTTGAGGTAAATGGGCCCCATTTACATTAGTTCTTTGATGTTAAATTCCTTGCTGCACATCAGAGAACAGTTGCTTCTTCCCTGGAGCAAATTCTCTTTCTTCTTCTTCCCCCACCCTTTGATTTTTTCCTCCTTTTTTTCTTCTTCTTCTTCTTCTTTTTTTTTTTTTTTTTAGTTTGCTTACACTTTTATCTAACTAATTATGTAGGATCAGCTTATGGATGGCCACTTTTAGCTAGTTGCAGGCATTCTGAAAAATGATTCTTTCATTGCTAGTACCCTAAGCAGAAAAGTTCTTAAATCTGCTGCTTCTCTATCAGTGAATGTGGTGTGTGTGTGTATATATATAAAAATCTAGTTATGAGAGCTGCTTCCAAAGCTGGAAGATAGAGAAACATGGAATTATTTAGGTTGGAAAAGACCTCTAAGGTCATCGAGTCCAACTATAAACCCAACATTGCCAAGTCCATCACTAAACCATGATTGTTTTGTGTTGGAAGGGACCTTAAAGCCCATCCAGTGCCACCCCTGCCATGGCAGGGACACCTTCCACTGTCCCAGGCTGCTCCAAGACCCAATGTCCAACCTGGCCTTGGGCACTGCCAGGGATCCAGGGGCAGCCACAGCTGCTCTGGGCACCCTGTGCCAGGGCCTGCCCACCCTCACAGGGCAGGATTTCTTCCCAGTATCTAACACTGTGCACAGATTTGTAGTGTTCCAAAGATTGACCAGCTTCATTTTTGATACACATCCAAGGCATCCCAAATGCCTCCATGGATGTTGCTGGAGGATGGAATTGTCCTCGTGGCTGCCAACCCCAGAGTGCAGCTGGAGCAGATGGACCCAGGAGTGGCCTCGGGGCTGTTTAGGGCTTGTGCTCCATTGAGTGGAACTGGAACTAAAAGTTCCCTCTGATACACCTCATACCTTAAAAATAGCCTATAAATACTTTGTAATTAGGGTAGGACACCGTGTGCTTATGCAGTGTGGTCCTGTCATAGATCCTGGGCTCTTTTACTGGTGCTGTTCTGGTTCATCAAAGGAGAAAGTGAAAATGGGGCTGTGTTAGAAGAGCAGCCATTAATTCAGACACCGCATCTGTAGTGCTAATAACAGTTTTAATTTTTACGTGAAATGTTGTGTTGAAGTCGATGCAGTTTTGCTCAGCAACCACAATATGATGCTTGAAGGCTTGTGGAAGAATTATAGTTGGTTTTTAAAACCAATTAACTGCAACAAGGACATAATCTTTTTAATGTCCTCGCTCTGTAATATAAAATAACTGCATGTAAACTCGTCATAATCAGATAATTTTAGCTAAAATATGTATTAAGTGTGTGAAACTAAACAGGAGTTAGTTTTTGAATCAGTGGAATTCCTCTGCGGCTTATCCAATTTAAACCCTTTTCATTATAAAAATGGATATTCCGATTGATATTTCTGACAAGCTTCTGCCAAGTGGGAATTTCAGCAGCCACCTCTTGCACATGGAAAACTGGTTTCAGACCATTAACTCTTATTTGCAGTGCTGCCCATTGCTATAAAAAGAGCTCGACTTTAATGAACACTGGCTGACCCTCCAAATGTTCACCTTCCACTTGGATTCTTATTCATTATGTTTCTGACATAGCACGTAACCCTGAAAGGGAGGGAATGTCCTTAAAATAATTCAGAAACAGCTCGTGCTTCCTCCAGCACATGAACCCGGCAGCCAGATGGAAAAGAAGGAGCCCAGGAAACTGCTGTGTGTGTGCAGCAGGCCAGTGTGAACCTTCTCATTGTCGAGATAAATGTGACATAAATCCCCCCCTGATGTTCCCTGTACACAGCTCTGTGTGCATTTACTCATTCCTTAAAGCAAAAAAGAGTAAAAAGGCATTTTTTGTGTGTAGTAGTGCTGCCTCTGCCCCGGGGAAGGTGGTTTGTGTTGCCCTTGGTTGCAAAGCAACAGCCTGTATAAAGAGGTATTAAATTAGTTTTAGTTGCAGGCTTTAAGGAAGGAGAAGCTTCGTATTTCTGCAGTTAAAAGGTGGCAGTGGAAAAGAGGGTGCCCAGGCAGCCCCATGAGCTGGATTTTTCAGCTGAGCAGTGCTGTAAATTGTGGTCTCTGCCTTCATCAGAGCTGCTCGTGTGGTTTGTGATGATGCAAGAGCTGTTGGGTGTTACAGACCTCAGGGAAAAGCTGAAGTCAGCAGGAGCCACAGAACCATGGAATGGTTTGGGTTGGAAGGGACCTTAAAGCCCACCCAGTGCCACCCCTGCCATGGCAGGGACACCTTCCACTATCCCAGGCTGCTCCAAGCCCCATCCAGCCTGGCCTTGGGCACTGCCAGGGATCCAGGGGCAGCCACAGCTGCTCTGGGCACCCTGTGCCAGGGCCTGCCCACCCTCCCAGGGAACAATTCCTTCCCAAAATCCCATCCATCCCTGCCCTCTGGCACTGGGAAGCCATTCCCCCTTCTCCTGTCACTACAAGCCCTTGTGAAAAGTCCCTCTCCAGCTCTCCTGTCAGACTCTTTAAGGTACTGGCAGGGAGTGTCCATAGTTTCTAGTGCCACAGGGCCAATAGAAGCAGTTTTAGACAGCCCCAGCCCCTCTAGATGTGCTTGTACCATCTCCAGTGGAAGCTTTGGTAGCTCAGTGCTCTGAAATTCAGACCCCTCCATTATGGATGTTTGGGACTGGAAGTAAATGTAAGAATTTATGGTTTGTTGGTGACCGGGAGACAAAGCTTATAAATATTTTGCTAACTGGAAGTTGTTAAAGCCATTATAAAATAAAATGCCACAGTTCCTTTTAAGTAAACTGGTAGGATGTCCATTCTTTGCCTTTAGTTAGGAATGAAACACTGAAATTTGGTGTATCTTTCTTTTGGATCACCTCTGTCCTGTCTCTCAGAGGTCAGCCTGATTCTACTCAGTGTGAACAAACAAATTCTAATTTGTTTATGGAACTCATGAGTGGTTTTTTATTATTTATTGGGATTTCTTCTGTGGGTTCAGGAGTTTATAAAGCTGCTTCTATGAAAGATGAGGACTTTTACCCCAGGCAAGTTGAGCGAGAGCAGCTGTAACGTGATCTGTGCAGTGCCTTGCTGCTGAGTCCCTCTCCCTTTCTGGGAGTAACAGTAATTTATGCTGTTGCTGTAATTTATTTTTTACTTTTTTTCTCTAAAGATAAACTGACAGTTTCAGTCACTTTATGACATGCAAGAATGGTAAAACATAATCTGAAACTAGGCTGCAGTACAATAGAACGAGTGTTAACATGGGTCAGCCCGAGTACAAGGAGAAACAGAGCATGGACAGAGCTCCCTGGGATAACTGGTGCTGTGTCACCACTCCTTTTATTTATGCACCCCCACCATGGGCCCTTAACAGTGTTTGTGGTTCACTTTTGAGTGATAAATGTAGAAAAAGTGAAATTTCATTTGTCTGGCGCTCCAGAATTCTTCTAGATGTGTTTTAAACCAATGTGTATTGCCATTTTCTCTGTTTATTACTAAACCATAATGTTATCTCAAAAACGATGCACAAATTTGATAATTGGTTTTGATTAACTTTTTTAGTAGATTCCTTAACACCAACAAACAGATGGAGACGTCCATATGTTTCATAATTTTGGAATTTGAGGGGATTCAGGATCTGAAATTGCAATTTCATGTAAAGTTTAGGATTACTTTGAACTGGCTGTAATATTCTTACACTGAGCTGCACCTTACAGAACTGCCCGGATTGCCAAGGATCATTCCAGCCCTGCCATGACAATCCACAAACGCTCTGCGGCTCTAAGCTCCTCAGTTTATAGCCCAGTAAAATCAATAAGGCTCTTTGCCTGCCTGAAATCCCTGGTGTTCGCAGAAATGGAGTCGGAGCCTTGCAGCTGGATCCACGCAGGGTTCAGAGGCTTTGGGGGCCCCTGTGGTTTCTGTGGTCCCCCCAAAGAGGTGCTGGGCGCTGGATGCGGTGCCGTAAAACTCAGGACGACAGATCAAAGGTTTGAGCAGGAGGTCAGATAGATTTTGAGAACTTAATCAGCTTAAATTTGCTTCAGAACTCAGCTGCGTGATACTCTGTCCCCCCTAAGAAAATATTTGTCTTAGACACCTGTCCTCAAGTTTGAGAGCCAAGAAGACGAGAGCGCCAAGCAGTTCACCTGAGGACAGCATCGTGGGGCTGGGCTGGGCTGGTTTCTGCAGGAAAAATACAAATCCGGTTTCTCTCCTGAAATGAAATTGCATTTATTTTTTATTAATATCGCTATTGTCAAATTATTTCTGAACTTAAATTATTTGAGGAAAAAACCCTTAAGAGCTATTTTTCCCGGGGTTATAGAAATATTTGTTTGTTGGACTCTGATATGACCAAGCAGCCTTGTTTTCAGTTTGGTTCATTCTTTAGCTTTGAGTTGTGAAAAAAAAATGCTGGGGTAAGGAAAGAGCTGTATGTCCAAGCTGGTTCAGCTGCATCTTGGGTGGATTTTCAGTGTAATCCCCACCTTTCCCTAGGAAGGGATGAGCAATGGGACAAAGGACAGTTACAGACACAGAACTGAGAGGTGAAGCTGTGTCCCCCTTGTCACACTGTACCCTGGCAGCCTCTGCCTGGGACTTTCTCCTCATTTTTTCCCCTCTGTTCAGAAACAAATTCATCCTGATAAACTCATTTGTGTGTCTCCTCCTTCCCCTACCCCACACACACATACACACACACACACACACACTCTCATTCTCTCCTTTTTTTTTCTTTTTTTTTTTTTTTTTTAATCCGCAGAACTCTTTATGTTTTTCTAATAATTGGCAGCAGAGGTACAATTTCTCTCCTCTTTTAAGTGATGAATAGTTGGCCCGAGATCAAAGGGCAGCCCTGGCTGTTTTTTGGCTGCCACAGAAGGGCGTTGGGGCTGGCGCGGGGCCGGCGCTCGGTGATAGGCATGTGGAGGAGGTGCCAAGCCCAGGGCCCGGTGGCAAAGTGTCTGTGCACGTCCTCTGTCTGAGCTAACGGGGCTGTCTTTTGTGTGTGTTCCAGGCCAACAGCAGGCTGAGGCAGACGGAGGAGGAGTACAGCCAGAAACTGGCCAAGTCCTCACAGGTAGGTGGTCACATTCAGGGAGCTCAGGTGAGCCTGTTCCACCTGGAGACTTGATGAAAAGTGGAGTTGCTTCTGCTCTTAAGTCTTGACAACGAGAGAAGTCATAATGCAAGTGTTACCAAATCGAACATCCAGTGTATTCTTGCAGATTTTAACCAAAAAAACCACAGAGCTTTAAGCTGGCTGGAAAGTACAGGTGGGTTCTTTTGAGTTCTGAATTTCATCTTTTTCATCTACATTGTCATCTCCTGAGGACCCAAGAGGACTGAGTCCTCCTTCAGCCTGTGGGAAGGAAGGTGAGGTGCTCCAGCAGCCAGCACATCTCACAGAATCAGAGGCAGTTGCACAGCCAGGACTTGCATTTCATGTTAAAGGTGGTGTCACCCAAGGTTTCTTCATCTTTATCATTGATCCCCACCAGTTCTGCATTTCTGCCCAAAACAACACCTTGAGGAATGTCAGTGTCCTGGAGGCAGGCTGGGTTTGACTTGAGTTTTTGTTCTTCAGAGAACTCAGAAGATGAAAATGAGTGTTGAATTTATATATATACTTTAAAATGGTAAGACAGGATGACTTTTACATACTTCAGCTTTCAGTTTGACTGACAGGTAGTACTGAAGTGTGAAAAATGATGGAGATGCAACCAGAAGTTAAGCTTTTAATAAGAAGAAAATTGCCACGAGGATTTGTGTGGAAGTGTCATTCTCCTCGTTGCTCCCAGCCACAGCAGAGTGTCTGCCTTGCATTGCAAAGTGTGTTTGCAGCCAATCGTCCAATAATAGTCTTGTAAAATCAATAAAAACACTACAATGACGGGTTTAGCAGCCTCTAGACTAGACAGAAGTGATCAGTGAGACAATAAGAAGAACCTGCAAACTTTACTGTTTTACCAACACTTCAAAATATTTAAAACTCTTGATTTCAGCATTTCAGCTCCTTTGAGTCTCATTGTCTGTAACACTTGTCCAAAATTGTGACTTCACTTGGTTTGGTGACATTTATTGGCTGTCACTTTTTCACACTGCATTTATCAGAATCGTTGGTAAATTTGTCTTTATATTCTATGTCTAAAATCTAATGCGTATTTTTAGACATTTATTTGCATATAGAGAGGTTGTAGAGTCTCCATCCTTGGAGATACTTAAAACCTGACTGGGCTGATCCTGAACAACCAGCTCTGGGTGATACTCCTTTAAACAGGTCCATTCCACCCTCACCAATTCCATGATTCTGTGGTAAATCAGAGAGAATGTTCTCTTTCCAAAAATACCTTTTCAGTAACTTTAAATTAGTAATTTAGTCATTTTTGAGAGCCTTATTTATAAAGAAATAAAAAAAGAGACAACAACAAAAAAACTTCCTTTTTTTTTTCCCCAACCTGAACCTGGAAAGCAGGAAATGCTTAAAGCTCAAAAAGTAACATTTGATCCATGTCAGACCTGAAGGAAGAGATCCCCTCCATTGCTACCTCTATTTCACCTTTTGTCATTGTCACCCACATGTGAGTGGAATCAAGGCCAAATCTCCACGCCAGGCACAACCCAGTGTCAATACAAAAAGGGTTCCTGGTCCATTTGTTAAAGACAGTTGGAATAATTGAAGCATTTCTGAATTTTTAAGCAAGGGATGAGGGAAATTGCTTTAATTGTTGCAGCGGGAACACGTAGGTAGTGTAGGGCAAGGTAAGAACTCTTTAACCTAAATGTCATAATGAATTTTGTCAGACTGACATTTATTGGCCTGCAGAATAATCTCAAGATGGAAAAATCTGGGGACGTGTTTTGTATTAAGGTGGTTTTGTTGTAGCTGGGACATTTTGCTGGGGAGAGCTGGACCCGGTTCCTCGACACTTTTTGGGGCAGACACAACACATCCATCATCTGTCAGGGCTGTTTGGCTCAATAAAGCAGTTTCACCCTGATGTCTGAATTTCTTTACTTGTGTGGGTTTAAATCAAATCCCCCAAGTTACTTGGACATTGCTGGGTTTGGGGTTTTTTTGTAGCTCTCTATTAATAATTGGTCGATCGCAACTTTTCTTGTGGTCGCGTTGCTGACAGCATCTGTCTAATCTTACTCTCTGTGGCCTCTTGGAACATTCACTTTTAACACCCACACAGAGAAGATATTTCAAGAAATTTCCTCTGAAGTTTATACAAAGTAAATAGAAATTTTTGCTCTGAGAAGTACTGCACAAAGCAGATCTTTCTTCATCAATTCCTGCTGAAATTCCCGTGCATGCATTGCAGAACTCCTGTGCTAGACCAGGATCTTAACCCAGTAAAGGCTTTAAATCTCAGGTTTGTGTTATATTGAGGAGTTTGTTACTTTGTTTGCTTTTAAAGTGACAAAATGGGACACAAAATTCTATAGGTTTGCATGGCTTCAAGTTGTTATCTTAATAATTTATATGATCCATTGCTTTCTTCTGCTTCCTCCTGCACGTTACACGCCTGGTAAGACCACATTTCTGTAAATTATCTGTCTTCTAAACAATGACCTAAACTGCAAACCCAGAGACACTGCTTAATTCTGGCTAAAGAGTTGCACCCTGTCCAGATAACCTCTGAACTTTGGCATAGTGGTCTCAAAAAACCTTCCTTTTAGTGGGTGTTATATTTTTAAATATGTATTTGTTTTTTAGAAAAGCAATACAGTATTACAAAGATAAGGTTTTACACATAATCTGGGTTACTTCCTGGGATTTTCAGGTAGGTAGAGAAATAAATTTAGTATGGGGTTTTAATCAGGCCTTTTCCCCTTTCTCACTGCTTTTAGTACTTTCATTTGTAGCACATTTCTTCGTAGACTAGTCCTGGCTTACTGTTAGGGTTTTTTTAACTATTTTTTTCCCTAAATAACCATGTAATTAATGTAGTTAAATGTTTCTCTGCCAGTGAGGAGGCCTGGCAAATACTGAACTGCCTGTGTGCTGAAGTGCTTTCAGAATTAGACTGTAATACTCTCCTGCAGCAGCTTAACCTTAAGCTTGAGTATATACATTAAAGTCAGTGACTCTCCCACATGTTTAAGTGCTTTGCTGGGTGATGACATGTCAGTGTAAAATTCTGTAAATATGCCTGAAGGATCAAGGTTAGTTATGACTTTCCCAATGATGAAAAAGGTAAAACAAATACAATTCAACAAATCACGAGTGAATCACCTAAAAGGTCTGGAGGAAGGTCCTAGGTGTGGAGTCAGGTCCCCACTGTATTGCTCAGCAAAATTTGCTCCTTTCAGCAGCTCAGAAATTCCACTGTCAAGTTTGAATTTCAGTCCAGTGTGTGAATGTGGGCGTTTTTCTTCTCAGCAGTATCAAGCTGTAAAATTTCCTCCTGGAAAAGGAGCACCACCAGCCCAGTGTAAACTCACACTCCTGCTTTCAGAGCGGTGGGGGACGGGGAGCAGGCTTGAGTTTGAACATCACAGATGTGCTTTGTTCTCATGAGTAAATATTTTGGAATGTCATAGTGGAAAACACTTCCAAATATTTTGTGTTCAGCGATTCTTGTCATTCAGAGCCTTGCTCTGTTCCTTTCTCTGCGTGGAATTCCATGCCCTGCTAGTGTGCAGTATGCTAATTGCAAACATCCAGCTTGCACAGCAGAGCTTGGAGTGCCATGTTTATATAAAAAAACATGCAAAATACATGTCTTTTGCTGAGGGGAGCTTTAACATGCTGGTTTTTTTTCAGGAGATAGCTGAGCTGAAGACAACCATTTCCTCCCTGACAGAGGAGAGCAGCCGGCAGCAGCTCGCGGCGGAGCAGCGGCTCCAGGAAGTTGCACAGAAGTTGGAAGATGAGAAGCAGCAGCTGATGACAGATAATGACAGAGCAATCAAGGTAATCTGGGGATTTCAGTCACTGATGCTGCTGCCTGGGTGAGGGTAATTAAAAGTTCTGAATGCAGGGATGGTTCCTGTTCACACAGCGCTCACCCAGACATCCCCAGACCTTGGCTTTGATGGAGCTGATGACTCAGGCTCCCTTTCCTCTAGCTGATCCTATGCCTGCAGAAAACGCCTGCATTTGGCAAATCTCATCCATCCACGTCAGTCAAATACTTGAGTCTTTCCTGTTCTCTTTCTTTTTGTACTGGCCCTGATGTTTTGGTGTATTTTCAGCACCTTTATGCTGTGCTTTCAGGGCTTGAAAGAGAGGAAAGGTGAAAAGTAGGAGAGTGAGGCTGCAGCATGGCCTGGGCTGCAGCCTGGTTTACACAAACCTTCCCAACTTTCATGTTTAAGGCTGCATTGAAGGAAAGTTTGTCCTTTGCTTCCATTGAAAAATATAAGCAAAGTCTGTGCTGAATGTTAATGGAATAAAGTGGTTGTTATCTGTAATTTTGTTTGTTAGATTTATACATATTTTGCATTAGAATTGCATTCTTTGGCCTTTTTCATTAAGACTGAAGAGCAGATTCTGTTCTTGCTGCTTTGAAACCTTGACTCAAAGTGGCTGCAGAGAATCCCACACATGGAAGTGAGCAGAATTAGTTTGTAAACATCTTTTCTTCTCAGAGCAGTAAAGAGCAATGGAAAAATGTCTAAACTCATGTAATCTGCTCATGTTGGCAATGAAAACGCCTCATGAAAAGTTGTATAGTTGAAGGAAATTCCTTTACCTTTGTAAAGACATTTACTTGTACCAAAGAATTACATTATTAAATGTAAAAACTCATGAAAAAATCAACTCCTACAGTTTACCTAATATTTTGTGCCTAAAAGATACCATGGAAGTTTTTGAATGTTGGAAATCTGTTGGATTATGGTACAGTTAATGCTGTCCTCTATATTGGAATGACTTGCACTAGGTTGTCATTCCTGTCTCATCATCTGCAGTGTTCTTTTTCCTTTCTTTCATCAATTTTTTTAATGATCATTTTTTTCTTAAGGAAAAAGTCTGCCTATATTTGTGTGTTTGTTGAGGAAAAGAATTTTCTTTCTGATCATTCTGTGAAAGGTGTAACTGTAAAAACGTTGGCTCTGATCTGTTCCCCAGATGGAATCACCACAGGTAGGTTGTTTTGTCACCAGGCTCTGCAGATAGAACACAGGTAAATCACATTATTTTCAGGTCCAGGTGAATTTTTACCTCTTAGGAACATGGATTGTTCATAGTTCACTTCTCCAGTGGCCACCAAGATCTGCAGAAACCCTGTGACAGTGGAATCATCTTCCACAGAGTCAGAAACACTGTAATCAAGTTCTCATGGTACCTTCTTGAGTTACATGTTGGAAAAACATGGTTTGGACTCTTCAGCAGCTTTTCTCTTCTGGTGCAAATTCTACTGTTGAATTTCTGGATTCACTTAAGTTACATTCAGTGGAATAATTCAGCTGTTGGCAACACCAGTTTTTGAACACTAATGATTATAGGTGGTATGAAACCCTTCTGCATGTAAATCTGTGTTCAGCTATTATAAACTTAATTTTGACTTATTACCTCACAATATAATGAAATCCATAAAAACCACAGGGAAATTCTGCACAGGATTTCTGAGCAGTGTCCCAGAGTTTTTAGCACTGGTGCTGGGAGTATGTTTTAAAAGATTTTGTCAACTTGGAGAAGAAATTGGAGGAGCTGTTTTGCTTGGAGTTCTTGAATTTTGTTTAGTATCATTAATACTGTACTTTTTTTTTTAAAAAAATCTTCCTTTGAAACCACTTATTTAATGGAAATTTACTGAAATCCAGATACCCAAGCAGAAAATTCCTAGGAAGCTAAAATGCTGTGTATACTTCTGGAAACAGAAAAAGGTGGTTTTAATATTTGATCACTTAGTATTTTTAAGAACCACACATATTTCTAGGCAAGCATATGCAGAAATACTTTGCTTTTTATTAGCCTGGGGCAAAAAAAAAAAGGGTTTTGGTGAAAATGGAGTTTTGGATGTCCTGGAGATGGGGAACAACATCTAACCTAGGGTAAGCTGAAGACCTCGAGGGATGATTAAAGAAACATTCTACAAACAAAGCAATTCTTAATATAATGTAAGCCTTTGAGGAGACTCAGTGTAGGAAAAGCTATTGAAAATGCTATCATTAAAAAACAGCCTTTGCTAAATATAACATTGATTTAAACTAACATTGAGGAACAGATTGCAATTTCCTCTATTGGTATTGGGTGGCTTCCTGTAAGACCTTCCAATTATTATTTCCTTTCAAAGGGAGAAATACATTTTTGCAGAAACCAACTGGCTCTCAGAGAAGTTTTGGATTTAGGCAGTAAAGTGATATCCAGATGTGGATGCCATAATACATGATTTTGATGTTAATTCAAATTCCTGACTCTCTTTGCTAGTAAAAGATTTCTGATTTGTTATTATTGCACAATTGCATCCATCTCCTTCAACTCAATATTTTTTAAGGTAGTATCTTAAATATTAGTTAAAAAGAATACATGAAACTTTCAAGAATGTTTTGCTTCTTTTGATGACCTAAAAACCCGATTTGAACAACGCTTTTGGCTCCAGTGGCCTCAGTTTGGGTCAGTTTGAGGCAAATGCTTGAAGGCCTTGGCACTCTGTGTTAGGCCGTGGTTGGTCTGGCCTAAGGGCAAGCCAAACTTGTTATCACTTGTAAAATCAGGGTAAAACTTGGGCTCATCACATTCCTCTTGTGGCTCGTAGGGTGAGCCCTTTGGGTGCCATGGAGCAGCAATGTCTCGTGGCAGGGCCCAGAGCAGCTGAGGTCTGACCCCAAAAACGCAGCTCACCCTTCAGTGCCATGGAGATGTCTGTGCTTTGAGCTTCCCAGACCTTAAATGCTTTGGAGCAGAGCCCAAGGACACCGAGCTGGGGCTGAGGGGACAAATGAGCAGAGCTCCCCTGGTCACTGTGCTGTGCCTCACCTGTGCTCACCCCAGAGATCAGGAACCACTGCCTTGGGCCCAGGATCAGTTGGGATCAGAGCTGAGCTAGTGCCCTGCAGATATTTGGAAAAGCTGCCTGAACTGCACATCTCTTACCCCTTTGAGATGCTTCAGGCTGGGATTGCAGCAGGCACCCTCCAGTGAGGGGCTGGGCCCTGAACTCCTGGGAATGTCTGTGCAGGAGCTTCCCTGGGCACTCAAGTGTGGGGTAAACTTTGGGGTTTTTTAATTCTGTTTCTTGCATCCCTGTAGCGATCTACCCACAGCAGCCTGGAGCTTGGTAATTCCAATGGTCAGAGCATTTACCAAACTTCTCTGCTGCTTTTGGTTACTGGGCTGGGCAGAACAAGAAGTTGGTGGCATCATAAAGATATCTTGAGGTTATTTATGAAATCCCAGCCTTAGTTGTTTAGGCTTAGTTGTTTACTTTTTTATGAAATCTTTTTGGATTCTGGGATTGAAAGTACAAAACATTTCCTGGGATTGGAACTGCAGAACATGTTCAGAGCATTTTAATGCTGAAGTTGATGGCCAAGTGGGGACTCCACATCAAAAAGTAGATTCTGGAAAGAAATGGATGATGGAGAGCATACAGCGACAAACCCACAACAGAAAAGGGGGAAAATGATGCTTTTTTTGCCAGATGAACCACAATTGTTGTTTGATTCCTGTTACAGATTCCAGGATTCTGTTATATCCCTGAATTAACACCAAAATTTCATTAGCAAAGCATGGTTGGAAGATGATATATTTCAACACTTTGTATGTCAGCCAGCTTATGATCAGATTAATTCTGTTAATAAATAAAACTTAAAAGATTTCTAGGAAAGAATGGCCTATAATAATGTTCCCCTTCATGTGAAAAATTTTGACACAGTTGTTTTTTCGTTGTTATGTTTAAAAATGTTGAAGGGGAAAAAAAGTTGAAGTGTTTTATAGCCATAGCAGAACAAAGGGGAAAACTTGTGGGTTTAAATTGTCTGGGCCTTTGTGGGCTTTGAGTATTCCTGACATCCTCTGTATTTGTTAGATGCTGTTGTATCTTGGAGCCAAAGGATCATTTCTTCTGCTAAGTACTGAAGGTTTTATCAACACAGTGAATATCATCCATGCAACTATAAAACATACCAAATTTCTCTATCAAAAAACCTGTGGTTTTAAAAATTTGATGCACAAGCTAATTTTGCTTGTAGTTCTGTTTCATTATCAGCCACGTTTATTAGCACATTCCACTCGTAACTACAAATAATATTCTTTATTAAAAGGAAAAGCACATTAGATCTCTGGGAACGTGAGCTGAGTGACTGCAGCCCTGCAGAGATATTTAGTTTTTGTCCTCAAAACACCTTTTGGAACACCAGCATTGCACTCTCAAGAGCCAGGGTTGGAGTTGGTAAGAAAGAAATAATTCTAATTTATTGGTTTAAAAGTCCCAAGCAAAGGTAAATCTAAGTGGTTTAAATGCCCTTAATTAGTGCTTATTAAGGGAGGAGAAGCATCTAAGCTGCCCTGATCTGGAGAAGAAGCTTTTTTGGTCCTGTTTTAAAAGTGAAACAGAGGAGGGCAGGGCCTTGAATTCACCCAAGGTTTGTGGCAGAGGTGGAAATTAAGACTGTAATGACTGGTGGTTCAGAAGGCTGTGACCTTGTATAACTGATAGCACAGAGGGCATTAATTGGGGAAAAAAAAACCCTGAAATCTTAGTGTAAACTCTAAATAAAAATCTAAAACTTAGGGTAAAGACATACATTGTGTCAAGGGCTTTTTGGTAAGGGAGTCCTGACTTGCTTTATTCCCCAGGATACACTGAGGTGGCAGAATTTTGAGGTTGCATTTCCTACAACCTCAACCACTAGCTCAGAACAAACTTTTGTCAACAGACCCACATTATGGATAAGATTTTTAAAGTATTTTGTTGCATTTTCTATTTTAACTTGGATGAAGGTCTTTTGGTATTATTTTTTTTTTTATAACCAGCAGTGCCTGTAAAAAGAAGGTCAGCATGTCACTGTTGGCACTGGCTCATGTCTTGTAAGACATCTGGTCAGAACATGCCCCACTGCTGGTGGTGGTTCTGTGGCCAGAGCCGTGCCAAATTCTGTCAGTCACCGCAGAGCCTCGGAGATGTGCGTGTCACAAAGTTCTCCAGAGGGACTTCAAATCCTTCTAATTGCCTTTGTGGCTAAACATTACCATGATAAACCATTTGGCATGGTGAAAGAAAGACTTGTAAGGGACCATCTTGATGTTAAATACATGGAGTGCTTTTTCATGGATCTTGATTTCTTTGTCACTGACTTCAGCCTGTAATAACACTCATAACTCTGCAGTGTCTTTTATTAGCAGGGAATTACAAGGCACCAATGCTGGTGCTTTAGCATTGTAAAGCAGACCTTAAAATTTACCAGGCAAATGACTTTATCTTGCTCATAACTTCCTATGTTCTGTTTGATCAGCAGAGGAGGTCGTGTCTTCCAAAAGATAGGGAAATGAAATCTGCAGGTCTTTTATGGCTTTGCTTTCTCTGTTTCATGGGGTCCAAACTCTGAGGCACCTGTTTTTCACAGTCTTTGTTGATGCAAATAGTTTCACCCAAATTCTGTTAGAGAAATGAGGATTTAGCCCTGAGGTTTTCAACTCTTGCTTCTGCTCTGTCTCATGATTCCATTCCATGGTTATCTTTAAAAGCCTGTATTGTCACATTTATTATAAATGATAATTAAAATAGGCTGACTTTTGTGTTAAGCTTAGACAGTTACTGATCACAACTGAAATTCTGATTTTAAAAAACTCTTCCTTTCAAAATCATCTCTCTTTTTCTGCTGCCACAGAAATTATTTTATTGTCTGAAGCATAGTACCTTCTCTTCAAAATTACAGGGTTTCAGATGTTTGGCCAGCCAGGCAATCCGAGTGGCTGAGCATCTGTAAGTACTTTATAATATCTTTGACATGCTTTGTGAGACAAAGAATTGAGTCATCTTTTTTTTTCCTGCAGCAAGCTTTGCACTCTGGCATTTTTCTTGACTTTTCATGTCTCAACACATTGAAGAACTTACCATGGCCAACAGCAAAATCAGACTTACAAGTTTTATAAAAGACTAGAGCTAGTGCCTGCCTTTTCCTCTGAACTGCAGTCCAGATTTATCTGATAGGTTTAAAAGTTGGTATTTTTACTTTTTCCTACATTATCATTGTTGTCCTCAGTGTTATATTTTTCCTCCAGTAGGCACTTTGCTGCACAAAGTCCTTTTTTATTCCTTGTTAGCCCCAGAAGGGATGCCACCTGTCTCCAAATTATGGAGTTAAAGATTCTGTAAATACATAATAAAATATAAAGTCATATATAGCTAAACTATCTTTCTTTTAATAATATGGACTACACTAATTTTGCACTGGAAGAATGGGGAAAAAAATTCAAAACCAGCCATAAAATTCACTGCTTTCAATTGACAAGACAGGAGTAATAACACTGAGAGGGGTCCTGGGTAATTAAAAAGGTGCAGACAAAACACTCATATTAGTAAGTGTTAAGTAATATTGATATAAGCCCACACAGTTTGTAAAGAAGGGCAGACAATGTTTAGAACTATGTCATAAGAAAATGGAAATCAGCTTTTTTAAGCTGTGATGCTCACAGAAATGCAGAGTTTACTGCTGCATTTCAAAGACATTTTTCTCTCCAAAGAGCAGAAGGACTTTTATGTGGAGGAGAAAGTGGTGCTTAAAAAAGACAGAACTGGGGAGATACCCAGGAGTTAGGAGGCAGAATGCCTGGGAGGAAGAGCCTGTGCTCCAAAGTCTGAGATTTTACTGGAGAGGGTAAAAAAAAAAAAAAAGATAAAGATAAAAACAAGTGTCTAACGCCGTCCAAAGACGGGGCATCTGTAAAACAGTGTGCACAGGGCTGTGTAGGCTTTCCAAGGGCTGTGCTTTGTTCCAGTTCCAGTGAGTTCCTGGAACACAGCCTCCTTCCCTGCTCCTGGAACAGCCTTGACTGCAGGGCTTCTCCAGCCGTGGAGGTGGAAACACAATCTGTGGGAACCATGGATTCCACCAACAAAAGAGAGCCGGGGAAAGCGACGTCTTCAAAGCAAACCTTCCGCGGGCCACAAACATTTATAACTCTGCAGTGAAGGTTTTTAGAGCCTGGCACTGCAAGGCAGCTTGCAGGGTTTGGCAAGCAGGGATTTGGGGATGTGGACCTGCTTTGTTACCAACATCTCTTTTCCCTGAGATATCTTCCTTACGCCGTGGCTCATCCCAGGAGCGAGCTGGAGCAGCACCAGGTTGCCCTGGCTGATCCCATTGTTCCTACACCACTTCCAGCATTTGTGCCAACATCCTTTTTATGCAGAGCTGTATGTTCTGCTATAGGGTGCTTTTGGTTTTGTGCTAATCGTGGTGCTGCCTGCTCCAGGGATATCAGAGAGAGTCACTGAGGATTTCAGCTTTATGCATTAAAACGCTCCTGCCAAAATGAGTGTTGACTTTAGAAATCTTCAGATTCCACTTAGAATTTTCTGCTGGCTCTCCAGCTTTATATGTAACTGAAACTCAAGAAGATCAAATATCAAAAGTGTTTTTTAAAAAATGACTGGCTAACACTTTTGAATGGCAGATCACAGGGAAATAGAAATATCTTTGTTAAACTTAACCATTTTCATAATAGTTGGGCTTTTCTTAAGAGTAACAAGAGAAACCTGGAGAATCTAATAGCTGTGCATGGTAACTATTTACCAATATTTAAAGCAGGGTGGGAGAAGAATCAAGTGGTCAGTAGCACTCTTAGACTTTTTGAAAGGCATTGCCTTAATTTTCTATAACTGGAGAGTTTTTTCCATCCGAAATGAAAATACCTATTGTTTTCTTAGCATTAAAGGATTACTTACAAAGAGCTACCAAAGGAAAGCAGCCAAAGCTGCCATATTCCTGCCACTTTCTTGCGTCAGCGGAGTTGAGAATAAAAGAACTTTCCAAGTTACAGTACTGCACTTGAAAAGGGAAAAAAGTCTGCGGCGACTTTTATCTGTGTATTCAGTAGATCAGATGGCAAACTCACCCCCAGAGCTGAGGGGAGCAGCTCCTGCCTTTCTCTGGAGCCCCGAGTGGTGCAAAGCAGCACCAAGTACAACATCAAAAGGTCCAAATATGCATCGAGTGTAAAGTTTGGGGTTTTTCAAAACACCTGTCTAATTAGCTCAGCTTGGTGTTTGCCAGCTCCTAACTCTGACTTTCTCACTGTTGTGTGCTCAGCAGAAGTGGCTGTTTCATCTCAGAGATTTGTGTAAGAGGTTAAACCTACAAACACTGTCACCAAACCTGACCCGTCGGCTCCTCGCTACAAACCTATCCCGTTTCCTTGCAGCATCAATCGCCCCATTGTGCCCAGCTAGAAAAGGTGAGGTGGAGCTGTTAGCCAGTTTTTTCTAGAAGGACGAGATCATTTTAATTGAATGTTATTATCAGCCAGTCCTTGTGGTTTGACATGGATTCAAAGCGAAGCTGCTCATCCGCTTAGAGAATGCGTAGGCACTAATGGAATAACCTCAGCGAGTTTTCGGATGCCTCCATCCTCAGGGAAATTGGTTTGACTTGCCCTTCAGTGGAAATTTTGTGTACTGTTGGCAGCCAAAATAGCACTGGAGTCCAGAAACAGGAAAAAGTCTATTCTGTGTGTTACTCTCTGTTCCTTTTCCCACTAAAATTTGTACAGTGAATATTTTCTGTTCATACATCTTGTTGCCTTGCAGCCCGAGGTTCTGCCTCTATGTGTTCATACAGCACGTGTGTGTGTAAGATGGAAAACTAGATTAGTTTTATTGAAAATGGACTTTATTCTTCAAGCCTGTTGCATGTGGATGTGCATTTCCTGTCCATACTCCATCCTGCACTGGAGCGTGGGATGCCTTTCCTGGGAGTAGTTCATTGTTGCTGATTCCTGCACCATCATGTCTTGATTCACTGATGAACAGCATCTGAGACAGTAAATATTTGATTTGTTGACCCTTGAGAACATGCATGAGGAAGACTGAGGAGTTGAGGCTTATGGAGAAGGCTGTGAACCTCAAGGCTGAAGCTTTTTCTGAAGTGTTTCTGCGCAGGCGTCTGTAGTTTTGTATCTTTGGCCTCTTCAGGAAGCCTGACTGATTTATGAGGCAAAGAGAGCTCACCTGTTTTCTTGTTCAGGGGTCTGTCTGTGAAATTTATTCGCAGGAAACTGAAATAAGTGTTGCCTACAGGATAAAATTTAGGCCTTTAAATGAACTTCTTGGCAGCATCCCCTCCAAAACTGCCAGATAACAGAGGAGTGGAAGAGCAGTAAAGCAGGGATGAGCCAAGCACAACCAAAACTTTACTCCTCCGAGTAAGGAGGACACAACCACTTTTGAACTTCTTCTGTTACTAAAACTGTCTCTTTTTACTTGTAGTTTAAGCTTTCACTGCACTGAAGTCAATAACTTCCATTAAATCAACATGTTTTAATAATTAGGAAACCAAATTCTTCAGCACTGATGCACATTTGCCTATAAATCTAACTCCTGATACAACACAAAGAGTGACCTGCAGTGGTGTTGGAACTGCCTTCACCAGCCTGGACAACCAGCTGCAAGACCCAAAATCTGTATTTCCAGTGTTGAATTTGTCTCCTGCATTTGGCACCTCCAGAGAAATAAATCCCAGAAAACCCCGGATTGCCAGTTATGAAGAATTCATTAAGATTTGCTGAAGTTCAAAGCAAAAACACCAGTTCCTCACAGGTCAGGGCAGCTCTTCTAATGGTTCCTGCTTTGCCTCCAGCAGCAGCTCATCCCCAGAACCTGTTTATTTTTCTGCCAGGGCTGTTGGCAGGTGAATAGAGTCACATCAGATCACCACACTTGTGTTTTATGCTGGAAACCCATGCCCTGGATATGCCATTTTCCTGGCCCAGCATGGCATGAGATCATGGATTTCAAACCAGGCCGTGTTGGCCTTAGAAGACAAAACATGCAATGCTGTGTTCACTTCCCTCTTGAGATTTGCCAGGAAGCCCCAGCTCAGTTTTGCCCTGGGGTTTGCTGTCTGATGGTTCAGACCATCCCAAAGGAATAAAGCCTGGTGTGGGGAGGAAGGAGAGCATCACTCGTCATATCCTGGAAACAGATCAGATCATTTGTGATACAAAAAGGAGTGGATGCAAGTTCTTCTAGAACCAGATCAAGGGAAAACAAACCAGTCCCTTTTCTAGGGAAATAATTAGTTAGGACATGGCAGCACTAAAACTTCATGCAGATATCCTGTGGTTTAGGAAAACACATCATTTGTGCACTTGCCAAGTGGGCAGTGGTGCTGGTCCAGACTCACAGACTCACAGAGTCATTAAGGTTGGAAAAAATCTCTGAGATCATTGAGTCCATCCAGGCTCCTGAGAGTCGCTGTCTCAGGGGCACATTTTCATTTCAATAGAAGGTTGTGCTATCTCTCTGTGCTAAAACTGTTGAAAAGATGTTAAATGCTGAAGTGCTGTAATGTTTTCCTTCCCATTTTCCACGTGAATGCCCAGGGACTGCCATGAGCTCCCACCCAAGGTACCATGGTTCCTCTTGGCCTTCTCACTCCTGTAGCCAGCGTGACTCCCTCATCACCCTGCACCCACCTTTCCACCAGGATCTAACCTGGAGGACACCCAGGAAGAGGATGTGCTCTCTCAGGGAGGGGTGATGCCCACAGTGAGTGTCCAACCCCCTGCACCCACAGCAGGAGCCCCGGGCGCTCTCCCTGCTCTGCTCTCTGCCAGGTTTGTTATGTAAGAAAGGGTAAAAGTACAAACACCAACACTGAACATGAAAAGTGAGTTTGTTTGCTTACTGAGAAGCCTGGGAGGAGCAGAATGGAACTGTATAAATAAAAACTCAGGCTGACAAATGTTAGGTACCTGCAGGAACACCTGCACCACTGGGCCAAGCCAGGACTCTGCAGGCAGCTGGAAGGAGAAATCCAAGATATTTATTGACACTGTCTGGCTCCAGAAAACAGCTGTATGTGCTGTATTTAAATTCCTCTTGCTTTTGGTTCTACTGTCAATATCATTCATGTCCTTCCCAGTTTTCTGCTTGTAATTCAGCAAGGTAGAACAGCAATTGCTGAAGACTATTTAACAATTTGGATATTATCAGTGGGTTTTAGTTGTCTGCCTGGAAACAGCCTTGACCACCGCTGTGCTCTGAGCCCCAAGGAGGGACTCCTACCTGGTGTATTGTTTCCTTCCTCCTCCCAGAATAACTCACTGCTTCTACACAATGTTTGTGTCTATTCATAATCATTGTGTGAAAATGTGCATTTGCAAATGAAGTTTGGTGTTGCTGAGCACTCATTTGTGTTTCTAACTCAGCTTTCGTGGTGGGAGTGAAGAGCTGATGTCCCTTCTCCATCTCAGCAGAGGCCAAGCTCATTTGTGCTTCCCCATCAGATCCTGAACTAGATGGAGGTTTATGCAACTTTACCAATAGAGGAATTCTTTCACACTGTGCCATATAATGTTTTTCCTGCAGTGTTTGTCTCAGCTGTGATAAGGGGAAGGTTTTTGGACACATGAAGTAGCTGTGCAGGTCAGCTGAGAGACGTTAATGTAGCTGCACAAATGAGAAACTCATGGCACTTCAGAACCTGATCTGTTTTCTGTTATTTTTAATGCTTTTGCTTTTTAAAAATGTCATCCATATAGGAATATTTGTAACTATTTACATATATTTTTTAAAGAAAGCTTAATGTGCTTTTTGGGGATATTTCAGCTGCCTTGTCAGGACCCTGTGGGTGTTCTGGGAAGCAAAAGCAGGAGGATATCTTGTGGATGCTTGTTAGATTCACAAGTAACTCAACAGAATTTGTGCTGTGTGGGACTGAGGTCCTCTCCTGCCTGTGCATTTTCATGTAAGACTTTTCTGCCAGAAAGATCTTCACACTGAAACAGCAGAGTCTTCAGCTCAAAACTGAGTTGAAACAGACTTAACAAAAAAACCCCACAAACAAACAAAGAAACAAACAAACAAGCAAACCCCAAAAGCACTCCATGGAAATCAGATCTGCTTTGTCACAACCGTGATAAGAGCTCTTGACACCCCACTAAAACCATATCTGAGGCACAGCCGTAGCTTTGGCGAGTGTTTTTCTCCTCTCATCCTCTTCCTGCCTTGCCTGTGTATAAATCACACCTTATTCTTACCTATCCTGGAGAAACTGTCAGCACCAAGAGGTCCAGCACAGGCAGCTCCTGTTGCAGAGGTGCTCGTGTCAGGAATCTCTCCCAGGAATCCTCAGTCTCATCTCACCAGGGCTGGCTTAGAGGGGACCAGAGCTACTGGAAGTTTGTCCAATAAACATCGATCCTCAGAGCTGCAACAAGTGTGGCTTGAATGTTTAAATAATTGTCTTTAAGAGAAATAAACCCAATAAATTTAAACTAATTCTGATTTTTTTATTGATGATTCCAGTTTAGCTGTAAAGAATACAGCAGAGTTAAAGAAATAAGGTGGTGAGGACTGCCAGAAGTGAGTTATGCAGGAATTAGAGTAAAATGTTTTGTATAAAAAGCTAACAGAAACATTTAAATAGGTCATGGAGCCTGACATTGTTCCTTGCTATGTGTGTATGTGTCTGTCTATCTAAAATACTCTGCACCAGTTTTATAGAGCTCTAAAATGGAAGGAAAAACTTCTGAAGAAACTGAAATAGATCTTACCCATGTCTAATTTGGAAAAAAAAAAAAAAGAACTTAAAGGATTTTAGAAATGTTTAGAAACATTGGCATTATGACAGCAAGAATCTCTGTCATAACGTCATATGATTAACTAGATCAGAAACGTTCTGGGATGTTCTGATCAGTTATGTTAATGCCTCTTTTTAAAAGTATAAAGCTAATGCTCTATAAAATAGATACTTGAAAAACAGTTTTGGTTTTCCTCAGGCTACTGAGATTAGAGTTTCGTAATCTGTTTGACCAGCTGCAGAGGACGTTCTGTTTCATTTTTTCTTTTTAAGTAAATGAGCTTCATCTCAACATGATTAAAAAGTAAAAAAGAGTTTCAGGCTTCAAAAATGCTCCGTTTTCACCCATACTTTTAAATAGGAGCAACTGCATTGTCATGTCTTGTTGCAAATGTAATTGGGTTGGAGGTCATTAAAGACTTTGAATAAAAGAATTTCCAAGTTTCCAAGTGTGCATCCTCTCCTGTCAAGAATCACCCCATTTTTGGCTTCCAGACATAATTTTAGCAGATATTACTTTGCTGCCTCTCACATCTCACATGTGTTGAGTCAAGCTCGCTCTTGTTCAGTTCAAAAAGCAGTGGTTTGCCTTGCGAGTTAATTTTGTTGATTAAGGTTACTTTGAAAGGTAAAAAGACGTTATTAGATTTCTTTGTGTGTGCCTGTGTGCAAGAAAATGGGTGTTATTTTATGTAATGGGAGAATTGCAGCAATACTGAGCACTTGATTGCACAAAATAAATAGCTTTTCTTTCATTTTTACTGGGAATCAGATTTGCCTATTGATTAGAAATATCTGAGCCTTTCATATTTCTGTTTTAAAAGAGCATAACAAAATAAGAGGCTTTTTAAGGCCTGTTAGAAATGTTTATATTTCCAGGTCTTTGTGTATCTGTGATGAGCAATGCATTTTAAAGAGACATTTGTGGAGCACCAGGGATCTGCTGGAACCTCTGGGCTGGCTCCAGGTGTGAAGTGTCCGAGCACCCACTTAAAGTGGCAGTTTGGTGATAAACTTGGTTGGGAATGAAGCCCCAGGCAGTGGAAGATTGCCTCGTTCAGCGAGTGATTGATAAATCTGCTTTATCACTACTCAGGCGTTCTCCAAGTCATTGCAGGAAATTCTGCCTGAGCCCCTGATGTTTGTTTTTGCAGAACTGTTGTTAGGAGTACAGCAAGCAGCAGAACCAGATGTTTTGCTGCTTAATTTGTATTCACAATAGCAGTTTTTCACTGGCACGGCACTGATGCGACGTTTTAGACGTTCTTGCAACAGAGCATCAAAAATTCAAGAAGTTGCCTGAAAATGTTGAAGTCGACATCAGGTCTTCACAGGAAACCTGCTCGGAGAATGGCAGACTCCTTGCCGTTCCCTTTGATTGCAAAGTGTTTAATAAAAGGCAAATTAGGAAATGAAAATTTCTCGCAGATCAATCAGGCGCAGCAGTTCCGCCCGCTCAGCATTATCTGTCAGACATTAACCTGATTGGGAATGTTGTACTTGGTGTAATAGTCTCAGAATCAGACTGAAAGGTTGACTGAAAAAATACCTGATGTATTTTGTGTGTGCTCTGAGGCTGATAACAAACTCTGCAGTTCAAGTTTTAATAACTCGGGGGGAGCTAAGAAACTTCAAAAGCTTCGTGATAAATGTTTTTGACAAAGCGTCAGCTGAACATTAGGCAGAATCTTGGTAAATCCTCTCATAAGTGGTTTAAAATGGAGTTCTGAACTTTTCCTTCATAAGTGTATGCTTAAGATGTCATGGTATCTTTGGGTTTAAAAGATTCATTTTATCTGGTGAATGTGCACCATTGGTGTTTCTGCCTAAACCTCGGCGAGTGCAAGGGGGAAACAGTTCCATGCTTTTCTCCTTTGGGCAGCCTCTGCTCTGCTCTTGACCATGACACTCGTGCAGGCTGCAAAGAAGGGGAAGCAGTGTTAAAGCAAACTACAAAATGCCTCAGGTAAATATTACAGTAAATCTTCCAGCTGACAGGCTTTTGATTGACTTCATCACAAGAGCCCCAGAGTGTCCTGGTCATAGACAAAGCAGTGCTTGGACACGGCAGCTGCTTGTTGGCTTTTGTGGCCCATTGAGAAAAGCAGATGAAAGCCAGTTTATTACAGCCTTTGAACCTTGCCTCCCTCTCCCTCCTGTCACCTGAGCCACTAAAACAAAGCTAAAACAATTCCCTCCTTGGCTCCCCTTGACAAAAAATGCCCGACTTTACAATTATGCTGCTGTTTTCTTTGAACTGTTATCTCTGCAGGACCTTATGGCATCCTTTGCCTTTCAAAAGAATTGCGTTTATAATGTCCTGCAGTGAAGCCCTGACTCAGCAAAATGCTTAAGCCCCTGCCTTATTTTAATAGCCCTGCTGGTGCCCTCAAAGGGTTTTTGGGATATCTCTTAGAATCATACAATCTTGAAATGATTTGGGTTGGAAAAGACCTTGAAGCCCATCTCATCCCCCTCCCTGCCGTGGCAGGGACACCTTCCACTGTCCCAGGCTGCTCCAAGCCCCAATGTTCAACCTGGCCTTGGGCACTGCCAGGGATCCAGGGGCAGCCACAGCTTCTCTGGGAACCTGTGCCAGGGCCTGCCCACCCTCCCAGGGGAGAATTTCTAATAGGGCTAAAGACTGCAGGAAAATTATCTTAAAACCGTGGTCAGCTTAACTAGGTATGTACAGAAAATGCTGAAAACACATCAATATCTTCCAGGAGCAAAGCAGGAAAAATAAGTATATTGACAATTCCAGTAGTGCTCAGGGAATCTCCTAAAGACACCAAGAATCCAGATGAAGTCTGATGTGGAAGTGCTGTGGGACTGCTCAGGAGCTAATGCTGATGATCCCAAGTTTATAATGTGCTGCCAGTCAGTCTCTTGCCCATAAATTGTCAAAATTGAGAATAGCTTATGTTAGAGCCTGCCACACTGCAAAATGTTTGCATATATTTTTCTTTTATGTTACATGACCTACTTTAATTTTTTTTCTCCTACTGCTGGAGAGACTTGGTTCTGTTCCTAGAGTCAAATTATTCCTTTTCTTCCTGAACCCCTTTCTTTCTTCCCACAGTCCCTCAAGGGAAGGATTTGTTGGACTTCCCGAGGGCATCTCCTGGCAAATCTCTGAAGCCAGAGCCTGGTGCAACAGGGAGCTGCTTGGCTGGTGGGGATGGGCAAAGCCCCCAGCCTGGAGAATTTTGCAAGATCTCCATTCCCATGTTGAATTGTCAGCAAAATGAGCCAAACTTCCAAACGTGCCATGGTGTGTATGGGAGCTCATGTTATTCCAAGTGGGAGTTGATGAATTCTGTGCCTTTGGAAAATTATGCCTTTTATCTGATTCCTGACCAAGGAAACCTTTTTTTTTTTTCCATAATGGCAGCAGAATATGGGCAACCAACTCTTGTAGGGACACATTTACAAAGGTATTACCAATTTGCATTTTCATTCTGTGTTGTAATTCGTGTTCACTCTTCATGAAATAGTATTTAGTGGTTAAAATGAAATATTATGCAGGAAGATTCACAGATTCACTGTCAGTGTGTAGTAGGACACTGTGAAGAGCAGCTTTTGCAGGTCTTCCCCTTTCCCCCACCCATCCAAGCTGATCCCAACCAAACCCTGGAGTTGCACTGCTGGCAACAGGCTGGGAGGTCAGTGCAAGGAAAGTAAAATAGGAAAGAGATGTCAAGTATCAGTTAAGGCATTTTAATTTCTGTTCCTCAGGAGCAATAAAGCCTAAATTTTCTGTACAGTCATAATAGCAATTGTAGTGTATCTATAGGATAGAGAAATTATTTGTGTTATTAAACACCATGACTATTTTCTGTGTAAAATAATAGATTTTCTTTTCTCTTGCAGTAATGTTGGCCCCTGCATATAGGTTGTGGAAAACTTTGTTTGCAAAAAAAAAGCCATTGTTTTAACAGAAACCACAGAAATTTTGCCTTTCATATTGAATCAGTAGCATAATGAGTAGTGGAGCAATAGTTCAACATCAAAGGAGACTTCTTGGATATATAGTGTGTTGCAACAGCAGCAAAAAAGTTCCCACCAGAAAGGAATTTTGCCATATGTGAGCAGCAAACATATGTATTAGGTTAAAACCAGAAGATTTCCTTTGCTTTGCACCAAAACCAAGAGAGAACTCCAAGAACAGAGGTTTTTGTTTGCAGTGTCATGGGCGAGAGCTCAGTGAAAACCCAAAAAGTGCTGAGGATGCCCCAACAATTTGGCTCGAACATCAGTGCTTCACTTTTTAAAACACCCTTGTTTTGCTCTGACTCATGGCATTACATCAGTGGTCTTCACAGATATATTTGCCCAATTTATTTATAGTAGTAATAAACCCAGATAAATTTATTTATCTCCATGAAATATTTTAGCAAAATTAATGATTGTTTTTAAAAATCTGTGATAAATTTGGATGGGATTCTTGGCTGCTTCCTTTGGATAGAATGGTATTTGACTCTAAATTATGAGACCACTTAATGTAAAGAAGTTTTTGCCCAGCTGTAATTCTGGCTTCATGGAGAGATAAAGATTTTTAAAATTAAATGTTTTAATGACAAAATTTTAAAGCAAAAATTAAAAAATATGCCATGTGTATTTCTGGAAGAAAATTTGCTTTAATTTTTATTAATGTTCACATGGGGGGTTTTTTCTGAAAGTTCCAGAGATTTTCTTCTCATGAACGGGGAGAGAAAACACATCAATGGATGTAATTTGAATTTAGAAGGCACTTAAAGAGAAGCCTGTATTCAGAATTATTGTTGGCACATGTTTTGAGGATATAAAGTGGAAGCCTTCTTCTGTGGGCATTAGTAAGGAGATAATTAAGACTACAGTAGGTAATTAGGGTAGCTTTTATTACTGCATCTTTCATTAACTAATTATATTAATTTGGTAACATTTGAAAAATTCTTTGAAGATGAAAAGTGCTAACTCTCACTACCTTTAGTGGTAGCTTTACTCTGCACTGGTCATAAATATCGAGGGCTTTTCTTGATACAGAAGCACATCCATGTGTGCAGAGTTGCTGGTACAGCTAATAAAAATTACAGATTTCTATTAAAAAAAGGCTCTGCCATTATCTGGCATAATCTGATGAGCAGCGACTTTTCTGCTGGCACTTTCAAAGTGAAAATACATTGGTATTTAATGGTTTTTAGAAAATTTTCCTTTTCTTGAAAGTGTCACTTATTTATTCAGCCCTCAGACCAGAGAGAGAAATGGTTGTGATCTGTGACTTCCCATCGATGGGATGGGTTCAGGAATCAAACCTTGTCTGCTCTCAGGAACATACAAAAAATAGGGAATTATTTCAGGTTAAAGACACAAAACATCACAGATTTGTAAATAGTTTCTTGACAGTTGTAATCAAGACAAAGAAATTAAGAATAGTAATTGTTTCTGTTTATGTAATTCTTCAGAACTGAACTTTCTCTCAGGGAATCCAACACTTTTCAAAAATATCCTGTGGTTAAAGGATAATCAAATCAGTTTTCATATATAAAATACTGAATCCTTCATACATTCCTGTTCCATACTTCTTCCCGGGATTCTTTGAACTCTTTCTCTTACCAGCTTTTAGTTGATTTAGATTAAGCCCTGTAACTAACGCCAAAAATTAATTCCTGCCTTGACAAGGGATTTTGGAATGCTGGCATTGCACCTTTTTGTCTCTTTAGGGCTCCTTGTCAAAACTCTGTGTTTTACAAGTTGGTTTTTTTTTTTTAAAAAGCGCCTTTTTTCAGAGCCTCAGTCTGCCCCTCAGGTATCCCACAGAAGTCCTCAGATTCCGTGCATCATCCCAGCTTTTCTGGAGCTGCACAGGCCCAGCTCCACACACACCAACCCCTCGTGTGCTGCTCCCTTGGCTCTGAAATAAACTTCACTAAACGTTCTGCTGGAGATAATCCACAGTGGGATAATAGGGGAATAAAAGGTGCCTACCCAGAAATGCAGTTCAGAGGTTCCTTTCTCCTTCCACACCAGTGTCCAGTGGCTCTGGGTCCCAGTGCCTGGGATGGGCTCATCCACAAACTCCACTGCAGGTCCCGAAATCTGCCCGGAATATTCCAGCAGCGCCTTCTCAAAGCTGCTGCTTTTCCCTTCCAACCTTCCCGTGCCTCTGAATGCTCTGTGCCACCCAAACAATATGATTTTATTTTAGGATCCTTTCCATTTTTAGAAATAAATCAAATGAGTTTTCCCTTTCTCCAGCTGTAATTCACCCACATTGTTGCAGTGGAGGTTATTATCTCATTTACATTTTTAAGAGCTTTTCAAAGTGTAGGATATCTGGGCTGGAAAGCAAAACATTTGATTTCTTTGTTCTCTGGCCAACACAAAGCACTTCCAAGGTCAGGTATGGTGTAGACGTTCAACAGCAAACATGTTTACATGGCATTTGAAAGCCCGTTTAACTGAAAAAAAAATAATATTGTCTTTATAAGAGTGATGCAAGTCCACCTAGCACAGCTGATGGACAGGGATTCGTTCCGAACCTGGAAAAATTTAACTAAATAAGTTAATTTTTGTTTTCTGTTCAGGGGGGAAAAAAGGCTCTGACGCTTAAAAATTGGCCTGGATTTTTATTTTTTAATCTGTTTTTCTTCATCTCAGCAGTTATTCATCATAAGCTCTGCTGCTCTTTGGGCAAAATGTGATGCTTTGAAGCCGTAGAATAAAAAACTGCATTTCTAAACAAAACAAACCAAAACATTGTTCACTTTTATAAAAAAGATGTTCTGGGGTGTATTTACCTGGGCTAAATCCTCTGCTGTTTTTAAGAGTATTCTACATGGCAAAAGTTTGCCTGTCTGATTCAGAGAAAGATTTGAGGGTTCTGGTAGCTTCAGGAATTGCCATCAGCATTCAGGCTCTGGCCACTGCATATGAGGCTTTTTGTCTACAGAGAGAATTTTCAGTGTGATCTTCAAAAAGGTGCATTATTCATGACATCTGTCATGATCCCTCCTAGAAAATTAAAATCATGGGCAACAAACTTGCTTACTTCTAATTGCTGTTTTCAGAGTTAATCACATGCAGGAATCTACAGCGACCATGAGATTTTGATGTTACTTTCTCATTTTGGCACAGCTTTGATCAAATGCTGAACTTTTGGTTTTACTTGTTTTGCCATTGTGCTGATAGAATAGCTGGAATACTCAAATGAACATTAATTACTCATGGAATTTATGCAGCACAGAAATAGTCCAAAAAGGGTCCAGTTAAAGGTATTTGTGATTGATCCAAGGAGTTAGTTGAGTTTTTTTGCCGTCCCAATACAAAACCTGCCAACAGCCAGTTCTGATGTGATTGGAAAAGTCTGTGAGTTCATACAGTAAATTCTGGTTTGGACAAATGTTGAGTGGATAACTGGAAGAGTTGTTAGTTTGCAGTACTTACATGCTATAGTAAAAATACCTTCTTTCTAAATTTAAATTTAAAGACATTTTCTGCTCTCCTAATGAAATAAAACGTGTGCTCTGTGCTGGCAAACACTATCTAGAGTAGGTGAACCTGACAAAGGCTGTGTTATCTGAATTTCCCAAATTAAATGACTTTCAGATGCATTGCAAGCCCTCAGATTTAAAGGAACCTCTCATTTTATCCTCTGCAGAAGAAGTTTGTTGTAAATAAGAGAAGTAAAAATGGAGGAGTGAAGGAAGGAAGGAGCAGGGCACCAGTTCTCTTTGGCACCATGTGGTTGCTGTCTTTGGCAGGAACAACTCGAGCTCCAGAACCTGCAGATGGGGGTGATGCAAATCTGTTCTCTGACAAAAACACATGTATGTGTACTCACATGTATTTGTACATTTAATTGCTATCTCTTGGCCAGATTCAAAGTCCTGTGAAGGGTCAGACTTGCTCTTGAGCACAAGGGAAGGACAAGTGATGTGTGATGAGGTTTCCTCCCTCCTTATTTTTCACCAAGCCAAACCATTTGGGCTGGAAAAGCTGATCCTGAAAGAGCAGGAGAAGATGGCTCATACTTTGTAGTTTATCCAAAATGTGCTCCAGGAATGTTCCTGAGAGTCATCTTGGGCTGGCTATGAATGGACACTTTGGGATTATGGCAGGATTTTTGTCAAATTAATTGGGTTTTTGGTGATCTTCCTGATACATGGAATGACCCTGCTCCTTATTGCATTTCTGCATTGCTCATTTTAGCTTTTATGCTTGTTTGTGTTTTACCCTACAAGATAGATGTACAAAAAGAAAACCAAAAGCCTACAATTCACACATAATTCCCACATATATTTCATTATATTAATGCAAATTCCTAGTACTGCAAGACTTGTTGAGTATTGAAGATGGGTTATGTATTCAAAGCCTGGATTTCAACATTTCTTAGAAGCTGTGATAGCATAAAAGTCCCTGGGCAGATTTGAAGTTCATGCTTGGGTCTGGTTACAATTTTTGGCATCAGAACATGTAACAGTCTTACAGCCATAAGACTTTAAAGTTAATGCCTGGCATCACTTCAAAACAGCGTGCAAGATCTATCGTAAGTAGTCCTCTTATCTTATCTCAATAGCAATTTTATCCTGTAAATTATTGGAGAGTACAGTATTTCGGTGCTGTGGAAAAGAGCAAGGCATTTCTTCTGTTAAATCTTTGCACCACGAGGACTTTCAATGATCCTGAGTTGTGCCCAGGTATCCTGGCTGCTGGGAGGAGGCAAACATTTACCATGTGGCACCTACAAAGCACCCTGAGTCTGTGGGGTTGTTTGTCTCTCCCCTCAAGGGAAAGGCAGGGGCACCAAGGGAGGTTTAGGTTGGATATTAGGAAACATTTCTTCACTGGAAGAGGCTGCCCAGGGAAGTGGTGGAGTCGCCATCCTTGAGGTGTTCAAAACACAATTTTTGTGATGAACGCGGCATTTCGTGATGCGGTTTGGTGACCATTGGTTTAGTGACCATTGTAGGGTGGGTCAAAGGTTGGACTTGATGATCTTGGAGGTATTTTCCAGCCTTAATGATTCTGTGATTCCAGGTTGCTCTGCAGAAGGTCTCTGTGCAGCTCAGCTTTTTTAAAAGCAGCATTGGAGGTTCCTTCAGTGGCATTTGCAGCACGAGTCCCTTCCCGGGTCCAGCCCTGTGCTGCTTTTCACTGATGGGTATCAATGCCCCGATTTCCTGCCATACAAAAGATAACTCAAAATATTCCCTTTCTGCAGCCACAGCCGCCTCTGTGTTGGTGTCAATCCCCCATCCACATTGTGCACTTTGCTTGGAGTCAGCACTTGCAGTTAACAATGCCTTTATTCAAGCTGACAACATCTCTAAGCTTTTAGTAAATGTGTAAGTAAATGTTAAGCGTGTATTCAAACATTCAACAATGAGTAGGAAACTTCCAAAAAAAAAAAAAAATCTTTGAAACTTTCTATTGTTTGTTTGGTGTGTATCTGTTAGAAATAACACAGACTATCAGTTCCTTGGGGCACGCTGTTTCTTTGTTAAGCATGTAACAAAAAGATCAAGGCTCTGAGTGACTGCTGGAATAAAGATAAATATATAAGGGGAACAATCATGACAAAATTAATTTGTCGATGCATTTTATGAGCTTGGTTTAGCAGCGATTACTTCTGAACTAAATAAAGATTGGGTAGTTGTGGTAAAGTGACACGATCATAATATTCCTTTTATTTATTGCCATTTATACTTCATTTGTAGATCACATGCTAGATTTGACTACAGGGCAGGAGGGGAGCCCCTCATCTCGGCCAGCATCCCATTTCAGTAATATGGAATACATTTCCACTGCAAATTCCAGACATTGTTTTCCAAAGAGAGGATTACTCTGGCTTAAAGAAAAAACTTGGTACACTGCAAAACTGCTGCTAGGAAGCTCAGGTTGTACAGAGAGGATGACAACAAAAACCTGGGACATTTGCAAATGCAAATGTTGCAATATTTCCATTTGCCTTCCAGGCTTTGAGGGTATTTATTACATTTTTAGGATGAATACTTGTAGCCTATTATAAGATAGGACTTTTAAGCTGTAACTACTCCTGTTCAATCAATGGTTCCACCTGTGCAAAGTAACTTTTCTGAGTGGCCAAAGTGCCTCTGTCACATCTTAGCACGAAGTTCAGCTGGACTCAGAGTGCTCCACTTCATTCCCCAGCTCGTGACCTGGAAGTTTTGCTGCTGTCCCATGTTTCTCACGTGTGTTTTGCATCCCTTGCTGTTGTTCCAGGCCTTGCAGGACGAGGTGGAGAATTACCGAGGGCAGATTTATGATGCTCAGAGGAGGCTCCAGCGCAACGAGCTCAAGGCCCAGGAGCAGGTACTGGGTGCTGTCCCCATCCCTTGAGCCAGGAGGTGCAATGGTTAAAAATAATACTTCCCTTCAAAGAAAAAGCACATATTTTCCTGCAAAATTCCCAGCTAGCTTTCTTTTCTGTTTTGTTGGTAATAAAAGAGAATTAAACTGTCTGAACCCTTCAGGCAAATACTTATCTGCTGCTCTCTATTGCAAGTTGGTATTTCAGCTATTCTAGCTGTTAAATGATGCATTTATTTTGAACTGACTGTTTTCAGCTGATTGTAGTGTTTTAATAGAGGTTTCTGAGACTATTCAAACCTGTTCTTTAATGGTTTGTATGAAGGGAATTGGAAAATAACAGCTAAAAATAATCTTTAGTCCTGATCTTCTGCATTCATTGTCCAAACATGTCTGTAAACAGTTTCAGATGATTAATAGTGCTAAAATTTTTCTGGACACTTCCAGTGAAGTCAGAGATTATTTAGTATGCTTTGAGCAAAATAGAGTGTGTTGTTTACAGGCAGTATTGGAACAAAAAGTCAATGATCTGCATTCAAACCAGATTAAATTGAAATATGCAGGAGAATATGCAGCTGATGAATACCTGCATCAGATAGGAATTTATATATTTCTAATATAAATCAGATTTTGAAGCATTTGCAAACTTTATTTGGTGCTGAGCAAACAGTATCAACAGCATGTATCCTACATGAAGCATTTCTAACTCTATACCTGCAGAAATAATCAGTTGGGGTGGTTATAGAAGAGTAATAAGGATTAATCTAAATTATTTTTTCCTCAGTTTTTGTTACTCTGCTGGCACATGGGAATCCTCTGTCACCCTTGGTGTTTAATTCGTGTATTTCCTCTCTGGAATGTCAGTGATGAGCTGTTCCCTTCTGTCCCCCCTGTGCCTCCCAAATCCAGATGTTGGGCCAAGCTCACCCTTAGCTGCAGTGCTTGCAGCACTGGAGGAGTTTGCTGTAGTGAGTGAGCTGGCCTACAATTGCATTTTGGCTTCAGAGTCTCCTGGAAAAGAAGGAGGAAAATCAGCTTTTTAGTGCATGCTTGTCCCTCCCAGGGAACAGCACTGGCTGCACGCTGTGAGGGACGGCCTCTTCCAAATTTCTTCATTTTTTATGTTTTTCTTTAGTCTCTGCCACTGCCATTTTGCTTTTTTTTTCCTGACCCATTTTGAGAAGGATCCAGAAGAAGAATTAAGAAGTGACTCATGAAATGAAGAGGTAGAAGGCTGCACATGCAGATTCACAGGGTGGGCCCCCCTTTCTGCCTTCAAGGTTTCCTCCTACATGAGCATCTGCTCCAAACCAACCTACAGAAGTCTCCTGTCCAGGCTTAATTAATGAAGGACTAATCAGATGGTAACATCCTGTTCCCCAGTATAATGGAACAGGAATGTTACTGAAATTGCAGTGTCTGACTTTGAGCTTTTCCTGCAGAGTTGTGTTGGCAGATTTGGTAGAGCTCATATCCAAGTTCATCAATGACTTTGTCTCTGCCTTTCATCCATTGGGACTTTCTGGAGCAGCTGGAGCTGCTGAAGCTGGTTTGGTTTAGGTGGCTTCAGTCTATTTTGCAGACAAACATTTTGGAGGTTGTTCTTTGTCTTCTCTGTGACCGGTTAATTCATTAGTTCTGCTTATCTCTCCAGAAGAAAAATGCAAAAGTGACAGCTCTGACACATTTCCAGTTACTAAGTTTGGCCAGGCTACCTGTAAACATGTTCATCAAGTGTTAACAGTAGTTAACAACTCATCAGCCGATCAGGGAGTTGAAATATTCAGAGCAGTAACTTGCTTTCTGCTTTTACCAAATACTGTGTGAATCAGAATTGCATAAAACATGGAGATTTGTGCTGGCGCCATTACAAGAGCCACTTTTCCAAGCTTTTACATGTCTATAAATAAGGAGGAGAGAGGGTTAAAGAGCTTCTGTTTTTCATTAAAAGGAAAAATCTTGTGTTTTGATTCTATAACAACAACAAACAAATGAATGAGACATGAAAAAACATTTTGTTGTGCTTTTAATTAAAACTAAAAAGCTGTTTCTCGTTATGGCTTGTTGGGTGGTATCTTGGTGCTCCATGTTGGCCGTTTTTCCAGTGCAATGTCCTTATAACTCTTCAGCCTTTAAGAGTGGCTGAGAGAGCCACAAAGTTTAACTCTTTGTTACAGTGACCCTGGTGATCACACAGGCTTAACCTTTTGTTATTGTAATTATCCAGAGAGACAAACTGTCCTATAAATAAAGGGGAGAAAATATGTTGGGCTGTCAGCAAACCCTGAGCTGTTCTAGAGGCAAGTGTGGAGAGGAGGTGTCGTTTTTAGGGAGCTTTTCCATTCCCATACTTTGTGTTCTTGGATGAACTCGTGTTTACTCCTGTTTGGTTTTTCTCTCCTGTTTTACAGTGTGGGTTGGAGCAATCACGTTGTGTCTGTGTTGTCTCACCAGTGGTGCCATATGGCAGCGATCTCTGGGTGATGGGTTCCAATCACATTTCTCAAAAATACTGGCCTAAATAATTTTATCTTTTCCATAAAGATTGTCCTGTCTCTGCCCTGGTTTTCCAGTGTTCAGTAATGCTGCACTTTGAGAGTGGAGTCTCAGAGCTGTATCATCTTTCTTCAGGTCAAAATGTTGGAAGTTTCCTTTAAAAATTGATGTCCAGCTTCTTGAGACATAAATAATTGTATGCATGGAAAGTGAATGTAAAAACTGTAATATATAGTTTTATATCTATTGTTGTTGTTAAATATATATGGTCACAAGACTCTTAAAGCAGTCCGGGAAGGTTTCTGGCAAATTTGGGTGTGTCCAAACCATTTCCTTGCAAGGCAACACTGAAGTTTCTTGTATCTCAGTCCTACATAACTCTGGGATCAGCTTCCTGTTGAGTGGTCCCATTGTGTTCCTGTATCATGTACTCTTGGTGTGAATGTATCCCTTGGTTGTCTCTGATCTGTGCCTGGATCTAATGTGAGATGAGATTTCCCACTAAACATTTCTTAAGTCCTGTGGCTTTGTGCATTTGTCAGTCATAGTTAAAAAATCTCCATTGTTCATACAGGAGTCTCTACATCCTGTGAATGTGTAATTAAAAATGACACACATCACTGAGAGCTGAACGAATCCAGGAATTTAGGCATGTGCAACAAGTTTTGCTGAACTGGGGCCTGTATAAAAATTCATGGTAGTGATCATTTTTTTCTATACTACCTAGACTTCTAGCATTCATTTCATTTTTTCATTTCAGATTCTTTTTTGAAGGGTAATCACCCCAACTCAGTTTCCTATAAAGCTCCAAGAATCTGTCGTTTGGGAATTACACACAAGAAATTTCTCAGAAAAAAAATCCTGTTCTTTTCATTCCTTGTTCTAATGTTTCCACCCATAGATTTGGATCGAGTATGATATCAAATTTGGGATAATAGAGGGGGAAAAAGTTCCTCATGTTTGCAAACAGCTAAAGTAACAACACTATAGATACTCAAACCATAGGGATACCTCCAAGCAGTCAAGTCATAAATAGAGTCTTAAAGGAGAGAGATTCTCAGACAGAAAATCAATTATGTTCAATTCATTAATATTGCTCAGGAAATGAAGGAGAATAGCAATGGAGGTTTTCAGCCCTTTAATTTCTTTTTCCTCAAACAGATTATAAAAAAGGAGAAAGGAGTTATCTGAATGAGGATGTTATAGAAGTATTTGGCATAAAATGGAACAGCTTAGTTTAAGTGGATTTCACTCATGTTCAAATGAAAACAAGAATGATAATTGTAAAAGAGCCATGATTCAAAAGCATTCAGCCAGTTTTCATTTCTAATGTTTATTATCCTGACTTGCTCGATTTTTTATGACTGCTGGTTATTTACCACATTCAGCCTAACTTCCTGTTTCCATGCCAACTAAATGTATTTGTTCTCAGATGAATGCTGTGATGCATCCTTCTGAAATTTCAGTTGCTGTGTAGCACAGAGAAACTTCTAAGATTTGCCACACCTTCTCCTTGCTGGGAATAGTGCTGCTGCCAGCGGATTTGTGGAGCTGGGAGCAAGGAATCAGTGAGACACAGATGAGCAATAGACATTGATTTCCATGGTATGAGTCCCAAGGAGTTCTTAATGTGATGGCTGGAACACTTGAGTAATATTAGCCCTTTAGTTTAGGGCTTTTTGTCCATATTTCTTCTTAGAAATTATCTAGTGGAAGTTGTCCCTGCCCACGGCCGCAGGATTGGAATGAAAGGATCTTTAAGGTCCTTTCCAACCCAAACCATTCCATGATTCTGTGATTTTTAAATGTATCAGAGAGTTTTAAATACCATCAGATGGCAGCCTGGGGTCCCTGCCTCCAATTCCCAGACTTCCTCAAAGTGTTGTCTTTCTCAGAACACGTTCCAGTCTCCCAGAATCGGGCAAATAAACTCTAGGTTAGGTTACTTAAAAGCCCAGGTTGGCTTTGTGGCCAGCTGCAGGTGAGGAGGATGGAGGGAGCCTTTGTGAGCCAAGGGACACTGTGGAAACTGAGATCCAGCCAGTCAGCACGGCTGGAGGTGGTGATGAAATTCTGCTGTTTGCTCCGCTTGCTTCAACCCACGTCACTGAAATGCTTCCAGAATTTCTCCCCCAGAGACCCATTTCTGCTCCCACAGAAATGGGGAGCTCAGCCTGGAGGTGGAGGATCTTAAAGCTCAGCAGTGATTCACTGAGAGCAGCCCTTGCTGGGGCTCGGCAGCCCCTGGAGCCGTGGGGAAGAGTGAGAACCTGAAAGAAATTTCCACTGTGATTTTCAGGAACTACACCACCAAATATTGACACATTAAAATAGTTGCTGCAGTTTCTGTCTGTGACCAGCATGGATCTGAGGGGATGGATTTGAAGAGTGTTTGTTTTCCTGCAGTTCTGTGTGGCTGAGGAGGGACCTTGTGTCATCTCCTGTATCCACTGCTCTGCTGCCACCCCCAGCACTGGGCTCAGGGGGACCTGAGTGCTTCAGCTGTTTTCCTCCCATAAAACCTTGTGAAAAATGCAGGGGACCAACAGGCAGAGGGACACAGCTCCCCACAGGCTGAAAATCTGATGGTTCCGCATCTGCACATCAGGGGATTTCTTCGCTAACTACTTGTGGTGGGAAAATTTCAAATTAAAAGTATTTTTATCGAAGAGAAGATGTTGGAGAGCCACAGAGCAGCAGTGCAGAATCCAATGGGAGTGGGAGCACTGCTCGGGCTCTTTGGCACACACAGTCCACAGCATCCAGCTCTGGGGGGTTCTGGGTGTCTTTTCAGCCTTCCCAGTAGATGAAGGAATCAGTCTGATCCTGGTTATATCTCTGGAAGGGACTTGCCATGGATATAGGTGCCCCATAGGTGTATGGCAGTGTTGATTTCATAGAATTTTGTTCGGGTTGGAAGGGACCTTAAAGATTACCCAGTACCAGCCCCTGCCATGGGCAGGGACACCTTCCTTAGGCCAGGTTGCTCCAAGCCCAATCTAGCCCAGCCTTGAACACTTCCAGCAATGGGCATTGTAGACTTAGGTACCATAAATGACCACAGACATTATTTGGAGCTCAATTCTACCATTTTTTACCTTAGTAGGGTGTCTACCTTATGCTCAAATTCATTGATATATTGATTAATCACTTTGATACAACAGCACCCCTCAGTTTTTCATTAAGACTGAGATTGTTTGGATAAATCATGATTTTGCATTTGACACATTTTATATTTGTGTATCATTTTCTTTAATGGCCAGCTATGAAAGGAAAGCGAATTACGATGAATACAGTGAATTATTCTGGATAGCATGAGGTTTCAGATTAGCAGGAGGAGATAGAAGCTGAGATTCAAGCACAGAAAAACAGCTTTGCAGGTGGGATTTGAAAGGAGCTGGAAATCAATGGAGTTGAAAGTTCCCAGGAGCTCCATATGGCAGGAACTGTGGGAGAGGAGGCTCTCACCAACTGTGCAACTGTCAAAGGGAAAGGAGTCGAGGATGATGGTGCATGTGTGGAAGTCAGTGATCAAATGTTAGCTTTGGTAATCAGACACAACTGGAAAATACACAAATATTCGCCTCCTGAATAGAACAGAATGAATTGTCGGAGCTTGGTGGCCAGCTGGAGAAAGACAGCAAACAGAAAGTACAGGACAAATAGTTAAAAGGGAAAAGGAAATTGTCACCAAAAGAGAATAGAATATGCTCTCATATGGCAGCATGCAGGAATTAGAGAGTATTTTAAAATGTCACTTTTCTTGCTCTTTGTCTTAAATAATAGTGAATGAGAGAGATCTTTCTTTTAAGAGGGCAGTACCTCATTTTAGAGCATCTGTGGTGTGCTTACATATTATCCATGAAGGGAACTTTGCTCTTTCAGGAGCTGTTAAAGCAGGACTGCAAGGAACAGTGATACTGGTGCTTAATGCAGGGAGTTAGAAGAAAAGGAAAAAATGGGAATGTCTGGAGGAGCCAGTGGATGACAGAAGAGCAGAGGAGCAACATCTCATCTCCAGTTGTGCTCCCAGCAGTGCCTGTTTAATTAGGGAACCGTCCCAGTCTCTCTTCCTAGGCAGTGGAGGTAAAAAGGACTGGAAAAGACCAACTTCATGGTGATCTTTACCTTCATGTAAATTCTGAGGTACTATTTATTTTGTTGTCAGGGTAGTCAGCACCGAATGCCATCCATGGGAATTCCAATCCAGGCAGTGCAGCCCTGCTTCTCCTGCACTGCCCATCCTTGCCCAGCCCTGAGGCTCTGCAAGCCTGGCAGCTGCTTTTCCAGTTGAGACACTGATTGGATTTTTGTTCTTGGAAATGGTGGTCGTAAAAGTAGCTTTTGATTATTATCTACAGAGATTTGCTTGTTCACACAGTCGGTGTGAAAATCCAGAGCCTGATCCTGCTGCTGCTGAGCTTTGTCAGCTCTCAGTGGCGTTGGGAGCACTCGGCACCTCCTGAATCAGGCACTGAAACCTCTCCCTGCTGAGCCACCCCGGATGGGAGGGATTGTGTGGCAGGTAACACGTGCTGGAATGTAACACCAAAACACATAAATGTGTTCCAGCCGTGGTGTCAGAGATGCTCGGAGCTTTATTTCATACTTAATTATCTTGATAGCGCATTAGGAATGGCCAGAGCCTGAAATTAACCCCATGTGTTGGACCTGATGATCCTTGTGGGTCCCTTCCAGCCCAGAATACTCTGTGATTCTGTGTTTTTGGCTTTGGCCCAGCACTGGGGAGCAGCTGGGCTGGTTTGGGTCTGGTTCCTCTGGATCAGGGGTGTCAGGGGGGTTTCCTCCCATGTCCCCTCACCCCATGGAGGGGACAAAGCTCCTCTGCAATGCCAACCTCATGGGCTGGCAAAGGGATGGCAGTGACAGGAGCTGAGGGGAAGAGTTCTGGGGGAACAAAAATGGCATCTGCCGTGAGTCATCTGGAAGGAGAAGAAAATAAGTCCAGGATCCTCCAAATCCCAGCTGGAACAATAGCAGAGCCCTGGAGAGGGGGAGGCTGAGAGAACAGCGTGAATTTTCTAGCCACAACATTCCTGGTTGTTCCGTGGTGTTGACAGTGAAAGCTTTTATTCCTCTCCAAGTCGTGTAATCCCAGGAATGCTGTTCTTGCCATATGCAGCCCAGTGGTGGTTTTTTTCAGAAAGCTTCTTTTGCAGCTATGAATTATATGGACTCAGATTGCTTAACTACAAACAGAGGATTTTCCAGGTGGGAGACCTTGGTTAAGAAAAGAGAGATGGAAACACAAGCCACTGAAGTAATAAGGCCACTTGGATGCAGGTTGGGAAAAGAAAAAAAATGACCTGGAGCAGCAAACTCAGTGCCCAGCGAGGAGCTGAGCAGGGCTGGAGGTCCCCGTGGGTTAGTAAAACAACAAGGCAAAAATGTCCTGGATGCTGGGATGGTTTACTGGCTACAGACAGACAAACAAAGGGGATGGCTATGCCACCAATTTATGTTTTATTGGAACTGTCAGTACAGGGGAGGTGCTCCAGCAGGATTTTCTCAGTGGAGAGCAACATGGTGTTCACTTGACAAAATAACTTGCTCAGCTGATCTCGCCCGGTCACTGTTTTCAGCTGAGCCAAATTCATGGGATTTATGGCGTTCATTACTTTTCTTAAGAACTCGAGAACATTTGTATCGAGTTGCATGCTACTCCTCTAAATCTGGGAGAACCATATTTCAACGGCCCTTGCACAGTGAGAGTTGAAATTCCCAGTGCCTGAAACCAGAGAGAATGTGGACTCAAAGGCGGCGGATATTCGTGTTTGATGATTTTCTGAAAAGACAAATGTTCAGACCTTGATCTTCACTGAAACAATTGATGCATCGTTGGATTCTTCATTAGGAAAAATAATTTCAGAAGATTTCAAGCTCCAGTTAAATGTTCTCTTACAATAGAAGCCGGAGAGATCTGAAATGTAAGGAAATTGCCAATTTTGGTTGGTTTGTTCCTGGGACACTGCTCAGAGTCCCCCAGGCCAGCTGAGGGAGGAAGGGGCACATCTGGACTCACAGAGGTTTTGTGGGAGTGGAGCTGTGCTCACTTCAAACTTCACGAGTGCTGAGAAGCAACGGAGGAGTCCCTGCAATTAGGGAGGACACAAACAAGAAGTGATTAACCATTCTTTGCATGTTTATTTGGGGTTTTTGGTTGCATTTTGGTGGGTTCTTTTTGGTTTTGTTTTGTTTTTTTTCTGTTGATTAGGTTTTTTTAATTGGGGTGACATTGTGATAATTTGTTCTTCACTTGTCCTTCTCAAAATGCTTTCAGAAAATTCCCTCAGCAGTCTTCAAACCACCTGAATGAAGCTGACCTATGCAATATTATTATTATTACTATTATTATTACTATTATTATTATTATTATTATTATTATTATTATTATTATCCTCATTTAGAAAGAGGAGACTTTATTCTGAGATTAAATGATCTCCCTAAGACTGAAGGGTTATTTTTACCTTTTTGGAACCCTAACCTGTCTTCAGATTTATTGCAGCAGATCTTTCCTGTCTCCATTCAGAGATGTTGCAGAAGAGATTCGTAACCTTTTTAAAGAGTTTTTTCTTTTAAGCAGCATTATAGCACACAATTGTTTAAATAGGAGAAGATTTAGGAGAGAGAGGAAATTACTTATCTTATTCACCCTGAAACATGGAGAAAATTTGATAACAACTAGAAGATCCTAATTATGCCTTTTGGTCACTGTTCTAGTATTCCCTGGCACACATTATCCTGCATAAATATTATAAACAGGCAGAAATTAAGATTTGAAAAAAGGCACAACACCTTGGTTAAGGCAACTGTCTTTTGATTCTTATCTGACATAAACACAACGTTAACTTCATGCCCTTCAAGACAAGAGTTGTTTTTTTTTAAAGGAACTTGAACAACTTTCTGTGGTCCCTTCATTTACTTCAGAGTTTCTTTTGCAGTTTCCTTATGCTCCCCTGGTTCTGATAAAGTCATTTACAGCTGGAATGTCTGGAGAAGATTGTGTTTGTTTGGGGTTTTTGAATTTTGGATTCTTTTGGTTTTTTTATGAGATGGGTATTTTGCACCAGGGGTGAGCTCAGCATCACAGAGTTGTGGGATGTAAGGAGGGAAGAGTTGGGTGTTGGGAACCTGAGCAGGATCTGGTGCAGGGCATGGAAGAGACACAGAACAGCCTGTGCTTTCCAGGCTGTTGGTAGCACACAGCTAAAATTCATCTGGTCACCTTGAAGACTCTGTGTTCCTCCTGGATGTGCTTGGGTTGTTTCTCTCAGAAAGGAAGGAGAGAGACTGGAGCACAGTGAGGAGCTGATGGAGCGTGTTCCCGTGCTCCCACCAGCCCCCTGTGCTCCTAATCCAGCCCCAGAACATCCCTCTGAGGTTTGTGGAGAAGATGGGTGGCTGCAAAACCGAGCTGTGCCACCAGAACGCTCCTTGGAGCAGTAAAATTGAAGCTGATTTTGCAGCAGTGCCCAGGGAAGTGGCTGCTGCCATCCCTGGAGGGATTGCAGAGGTGTGTGGACATGGGGCACTGGTGACCCTGCAGTGCTGCTTCATGCTTGGACTTGATCTTAAAGGCTTTTTCCAACTTAAACAATTCTGTGATTCTGCTGATAAGCACTGGGCCAGGCCTGGCTGCTTGGTTTGGAAAGCTCAGGTTTGGCTATTTCTCTTCTGGGCATCAAACCCAACTTTTCTCTCTTTAAGAATGGTCAATGCCCAACACAATTTGTGTAGCCCGTGAAATTCCAAGTCCCCTGCTTTTTGCATCACTTTGTGTAATTGTGTCACTATTTATCTCTTCTTTTTTTACTAATTTACCACGTGACCATGCACACATGAGCTACGTGTGGCAACTTCAGCTTTCTGCTGACACCAAAGATGATTGATGGTCAAACTCGAAACCTCATATATTAGCCACCAACCTGAATAAACAAAGAACAGTGTGGCAGCTTAATATTAAAAGCTGTAAAACCTTCCTGGGGGTTCATGGATTAAATCAACTCACCAAAATGAATTTTCAAAAAAAAAAAAAGCTTTCTCAGGACCGAAGAAAAACGAACACAAGTAAATGAAATAGAGCCATCCTCATCCAGCAGACTAAAGCCCTCCTGAGGGATGAAGAATTGCAATTTTAAACATCCCTCAAGAGTGCAAGAGGAGACACAGTATTTGTGGATCCTAGGGAGGCAGCTTGAGGCTATAAAAGAACAAAAAAGCCTTTAAGGCACAAAAAAACCTATCCCTGCAGACATAGCTTTCATTGGTGAAAAATAAGTGTTAAAAAATAAAAACCTTCTGCCATTAAAATGAGTATCCATTAGCCCACTCAATGTTATTTTTCAGTTGTAAGAAGTGATTTAGATTTTTGCCATGCACTATTTTAATCTCTTGGGTCAATAAACCTCGATGGTGACTTCAGCCAAAAATACCAGCAGGTTGTTTACCATAATACAGCAGGAAACAGCTGGGCACTTATTTTCATCTTATTGTGATGCAATTACCAGTGAGCAGAGCTGAAAGTAGCATGTTTTGTCTTCTCAAACAAATTGGAATTGTATCCAAAAGAACAGGTTTCACTGCAAAAAAGAGTGCATATCTTGTCTCTGAAACAGAGTAAGGGATCAGCCCCAAGCCAAACCGCAGCTACCAGGGCTTGTTTCTCATTTTCTTTCTCCATTCTCAGCTGACCCTGTAAGATATCTCCACACTTTGAAGCACAATACTACATTTTTTCTTCCTGACACACCTGTGTCAGAAGGGAATGATCCTCTGCTGCTCTGCAGAGTTAATAACAAATGTTCCCAGCATTGTGAAAGCACTTATTTAGAGGACAACTGCAGATTAGACTATTAAAACCAGTGACCTGGTTGCAAGAAAACTGTTGCATAATTAGAAAATTATTATTTCCCTCACAGAGCTGTATTAAAACTTCTGTTGCATCTGCATGTTGGCCAGGTGATCATCCAGATCCTCTTACCCATTTAATAGATCTTTATTAATCAAAATTTAGGAAATAAAAGCATTTTGCTGCTCTGGTTGCCTGTTTCTGGTCTCGTCTCACCAAGAATAAATGGAACGTGTTGAATCAACTGAAATATATGTTTCTGCTCTATCAAGGTCCCCACCCAAATGAGCTGTTGGCTCAGAAAATATTTATCCTGGCACAGCACTTATGCATAACTTTGGAAGCCTTGATAGAAATAGTAGCATAAATTTATTGGTGTAGCCCTCAAAAACATAAATTTTGATGGCTGGCTTATACACAAGTGGAGTTCAAATGAGGTTTCCTGTCTCACTGCTTTTTTTTCCCTTCAAATTTGCATAGTGGCATCACTTCCTTGCAGTTCCCAAGGAAAGCCTCTAATTGCCCATTTGCATAGAGATTTGGCGATTCCTCCTGCCTGTCAGGGTGACTCAGAGGGAGAATTTTCCTAACGTTTCATCAGATTGTTTTATTCCTTTTGTATTGATAATTGCACGCTGCATAATGCAGATTCTGGCTCGAGCTGCTGTTCCCATGGGATGGTGTAGGGATGAGCTTGGCCTCGGGTTCTCACGTGTGGAAGCTCTGGGAGCTCTGGGAGCTGGGATTTGGAACTCGTGGCTTCTTCAGGTGTAACACTGAGGGTGGGACTTGTGGTTGCAGTGGTAGATTTCAGCCTTTTGGCATTGGTGTGTAACCCATGGGGGAAAAAAAAGATTCCGTTTGCAAGTTTCAATATATTTTATGAGTTAATCTGATATCGAAGCCCTTTGATCCTTTATTTACATATTCAGCTGCTAATCCAGAAAAACACCAAAGTCCTTGCTTAATTTGAATTAAGCAGTTAATCCTATTGGGAGTTAACTACAGATGTGAGGCCCTGATCCAGCCAAGAAGGAACGTGATGGGCTGACCTGAACCACACTCTTCGTGTTACCCCAGGTCAAAACTCATCAAATCCAACCACTCTGGAGAGATAAGAAGCACAACCCTTCCACCTGCTCTCTCTTCATGTAACTCTGCTCTGTAACTCCTGTTTACTCAGCATCTGTTGAATAAAGTTGCAGATGAAAATTTCCCCCTATTCAAACGTCCTCATTTTGGGGTCTTGGAACAGGTCTAAGATGCTCAAATCTACTCATTGAAAGTCCTGTAGTCTCCATGAAGCTGAGGGAGACACAAAGTGCAATAAAAAATAGTTGCATGATGAATAATAATTTTAAAAAGTGTCCATGAAAGCACTTAGAAGTTGAGAAATTTTGTAAAATATATCTTGGGAAACTGTAACTCACCTTGTCTGAGGGAGCAGGGGACAAATGTCACCCCACCAAAGACAGACAGAAAACTTCTGACTGTCAGTTTGCAAGGTGTGTCTGTATAAATGCTCAGTTCAGATGGATTTAAGAATGATTATTGCTTCTTCTGACCATGTCCCAAACAAATGCTTTCCTGTTCCTTTCTCATTTTTTTCCTTCTCCATCTAATTTTAATTCTTTTTTTTTCTTTTCCTTTCTTTGTCTTTTTTACCTGTTTTGCTCTTTACAGGTCTTTGCTGATCTTTCTTCTTTCTCCTTCCCTCTCTCTGTTGATAGCACAATGCTGTGTTTATTTGGTCTCCCATTTGGGCAGAAGAAGCAAAAAAAAATTATTTTCCAGCATCTAAGAGCAGCCATCTCTATATAAATTTCTCTTTATTCTGTTACAGTTGATTACTATACGAGAAGAATATGAAAAAATACTCAAAGGGCTGATGCCAGCATCTTCCAAAAAGGAATTTGAAGACACCATTTCATCTTTAAAATCTCAGGTAAATTCTTACTATTCATCTTGAGCATTTTGGGCTGGATAAAAGCCATCTCTTCTAGACAGGAGGTTATGACCCTCTGAAATTTGGCCAAAAATACTGAGTAAGTCTCAACACCAAATTATGGCAGCACTCACATGCTTTTCACTCAGTCATATTTCACAAAACTTTTCTCCTCCAGTTTGAGAGCTACCACGTTGTATCTTTTGGTCCCAGATTTTTCTTCCAGGAAAAACTGTGCTTTTTTCAGTATTAGGATTTTTTCCTCAGCCTTTCAAATACAGCTCACAGTTATCTTTCATCTCCCTTACCCTGTTTCTCCTGAAGGGATCATTTAGAGACTGCCTATAAAGGGTGAAGAAGAGGATTAGAAATAATTTTATTTTCTTTCCAGCTTGTGTAATAAAGCATATGGGATATTTTTTTTAAGATATTTGTCTAGATGACCATTGTGATATTTCTACATTTTCCTATATAAAGAGGCTTTGTAATGTTTTGTCTTAAATATTGCAAACCACCAGCTCTTCTGCAGTAATGCAGAGTCAGTATGATTTATATGAACTAGAGTATTAAATTGCCTAATAGAAATGTCCAAATGTCATTGGAAATAGGGAACTTCTGATTAATTGGGTGTGTTTCTTGCACATGGTTCCCACAGAAGTTATTTGGGGCTTTTCTATTCAGTGTATTGGGAGCTGGAAGAAAACAAAATGTCATCATTGCCTGAACTCCAGTGAGGAAGGATAAATAGCCATAAAGAAGGGTGATCCCAGCTGTGGAATAATGGGAATCCAAGGAAAATGCCAGCAGTGCTTGCAGGACTGTGCACGTAACCGAGCTGGGAAGGACTGGGATGTGGGATCTGTCCTGGCTGAAGGGGAGAACTGGGACAAGGACAGTGCCAAGCTGGTGGCTCAGAGCTGCCCTGAGCTCTGGGAAAAGCAGAAACCTGAGGACACAGAGTACAAGTTTAGGCCCATTGTTATCACATCCTTGTGCCAATTTTCAGGACCATTTTTCTAGAAATTATTGATCTACATCTCATTTCTCTGTCTTATGCTATCTTCTCTATGGAGATAATCGGTAATTCAATGTATTTGGGGTTTTTTTCCCCTTTTTTCTCTTTGCAGTGTATAAGGATTATTCTATAACATAGTTTGCTCTGCATGAGACAATTTCCCTGGCAGAGGCCACCTTCAATGGAAGTAGGAAATTTTCACGGTGGAAACTCAACATTTCCCTGTGCAGGTGTTGACACAACTTCAAAACTGTGGTTGTAAACATTCTGCTTCCACCTCAGAGGATCCCTAGTGGGGGTGATGCTCTTTCTCATTTAAATAGTTGTGGGGAATAAAGAGTTAAGGGTCTATTGGGGAAATCTATTTCCAGTTGCTAGTAAAAAGCTATTTTTAAAGACTCCTAAAAGGACTCTTAGCGCTGCCTGCTAGGAAGCGTCACTCGGAGCTAATACAAGAATACCACACCTTTTAATGAGTTAAAAAAGAAAAAGTAGAATCTGATATCCACCTCCAGGGCTTCTGTAAGCAGCAGCAGCAGCAGCAGCATTTCAAAGGAGTAAAAGTAACTGCACACATGAAAACCTGGGTGCTCTCCCAGAAATCCATCGCTGCTGGCTGTATTTCCACACGCGCTGGCGTCGGAGACCACTCGGGGAGCTGGGCTCTCTCTAAAGCACAGGTGTCCTGCTCTTTGAAAATTGCTGAAATTCCTGTTTGAAAACATCAGACAAAAAGGGCTCAGGAATCTCTGCACCTGTCAGGATTATTTATTGTTGGAGGAGGATGAAGAGGATAGGCTGGGTAAAAGCACCGCGTGGCGATAAAAATAAATAGCGGGAAAAGAAAATACTTGAGGCTTGGGTGAAGTTTTCTAAACATGTTGCTAAGTATAAAGGATTGCTGCCTGATTGTCTGCTCCTGGTGAGATGGCCAACAGGGGATGCAGTGTGTTAATGAGCATTAATTTGAAGAACAGGTGAGTACCTTAATCACAGGAGCAAAAGTGCAGGGATCAGAGCACAGGAATCACATGGGAGCTGCGAGGAGAATGGGAGCTCCCAAACCCTTGCACAATCCAGATGGTACCACCAGCTGGGTTTAACAACGGGTTTGACTCTCTTCCTGAAGGAGAGTGCACAGCCAGAGCAGAGCCAGGGAAGCCAAGAGAACCACCTTCTATTAAATATTAATTCTATGCACCTAAAGTGTTACTGCATTTTATTTAGGCAGGAGAGACCAGAAAAATTCCTTTTATGAAATGAGCACAAATATATTAATTGGAATTTTGTACCCTATTTTCATGTGGGATGTATTTTACAGGTAAATTTTCTGCTGAAAAGAGTCGTCCAGGAAGACCTGACCACCTACCACACCACAAAGTACGGGATTATCTTTGATAAATTTGTACCATTTCACACCTGTGGGTCCCAATTCTTGAAGTTTAACAGCTTAATTCAAACCCTCCAACATGGGTGCAGTTTTAAAAGCTCCTTATTTTCAGTAAACAAGCATCTGAGAATTTTTCCCCAGTGCTTAGTCAGTACTGCTAGAGCAAGATTAGAGAAGTTGCAGGTGCTTTGCAAGTCTGGGCTTTGCCTGCACGTCAGGGCTGAGGCAGTGGCTCCTGCACAGCTGCGGCTCTGCGGTGATGCCACCTCCTTTCAAGATAGAAAACAATGATGCAAGGCAGAATATTACAGATCACATCTTCAAAGCACCGGATCTCCACGAGCCTGAGCTGCTTTTTTTTTTTTTTCTCTGAGGCGTTTACACCCTCCAATATAAATTATGGCAACTGCTGCAGCCATAAAAAGCCTGGCTGTGCCTTTAGACTAAGTGATTCACGTGGAGAGGTGAGTACAAGGAAACTTCCTAGGAAAGCCACTCCATCTTTACTGTATTTATAGACCTTGATGGTATTTCATATCTCACATGAGGGTTTCTGCAACTAAGAATGCATGTTCATAAAAATAGTGTCAGCATTTGTGAGATATTTAAGCAACTGTGAGAAGGTTAGCAGCGTGACAGTTGTGTGAAAATATTATTCCTAAATTACTTGTTAGCAGGAATTAGCTAAAGCTAACTGGAAACTGAAAATGTCATAGATCCTTGGAAATAAGTCCAGCATAGGTAACTTTGTTAGACAAATAGAAAGCTCCAGACCCGCTGCCCACTGGACCCAGCTCTGCTTTCAGCCTGTTGTGTTTTTATAATAAGAATAATAAGGTATAACTAACAAAAATCTCTTCCTTTGCAGGTAACTGATGGCTCCGTGGGATCTCTGTGATTGCCAAATGGACTGCTTTGAATAGGTTTGAAGATTTGGCTCTTGTAAATTATAATGCAAAGATTAGTGGTTCTTTTGTTAGCAAAAAAAAATGAACTTCATGAAAACATATTCATAGCTCATGCCAGCATGGATTTTGTTGTATCTTCCTTCCATTATTTTTTTATCATTATTTTATTACAGATTTATGCTTTTGATACACGGTTTGATGCCACGCTGAGCTCGCTTACCGAGCAAGTAGACTTTGCTCTACTAATATTTTTGTTACTCCTTCCCAATACCATTTTTTTTTCACTTTAAAACATGAAGAAAACCCCATTTTCTATTACTATTATTATTATTATTGTCCAAGATATTCTAACATATTTTGACATTGTTCTGTGTCCATGTGTTTACATAATATTAAAATATTATTATTTTCTTATCTTTTTGTTTTGACATTCTTGTCCTGCTTGAGCATCTCACTCACCTCAGTAGCCAGGGGAGTTTTGTATGGCTTTGTTAAGTGGGAATACGTGCTGTGTTTCAGGGGATTGTCTTGGCACAAGGATGGGAGCACCATGGTGGCACTGCAGGCAGCTCTGGCTGTCAGTGGGGTTGGATACTCCGGGCACAGGGAATTCCTTCCTCCTGGACTGATAACACAGTCAGGGGTGTTGTTGGAAAAGAGTGATAAGTGATACAGCCTCGGTGCCATGTGGGCGTGTGCCGGCTCTCCCTGACAATCCTGGGAAATCTGAGCAGATTCCAGAGGGTTTTCTGGGATAAGGTTTGAGGAGCAGTGGAAAGCTGAAGGACCTGGTGAGCCCTCAGAGCTGGCCCTGCCTCCCAGCCGTGGGACAGTGCTGTTATCTCCTGGCCATCCGTGAGCCAGAGTGGACATTGGTACACTGGGAATGTGAACATTGAGATCTGCCAAACACGGGAATGGCTTTGTTCTTCCTGGGCACCATCCTGCTGCTGGTGTTGGGATCAAGGCACAGTGCTCAAAAAGGGGCAGAAATTCCTATTCCAAGTCCAGCAGTGAGACCCTGCTGGAGGGGATGGCCACTGCTCCAGCCTGGCCCCGGTGTCACCAGCGCTCCTGTGCCATGGCCAGGCAGAATTCAGAGGGTCCTGCTCCCTTGAGTGCCTGTGGTGGAGATGGCTGTGCTGCCAAGTCCCAGCTCACCAGCTGGGCTCTTATCTGCTCCTGGCACCGAGATCAAGGAGGAGAGGCTTTGGCAGGCTGGCTCCATCCACCCCTCCTCCTGGCAGCGCCGGCGCGCTCCGTGCCAAACCCTGGCTCTGGCTCTGGGTGCTTTGCTGGTTGTCAGCCCGGTTGGGGCCTGGGCAGGTTTTCCACCTTCCTTGAATCAACAAGTGATTCTTCTAATTACAGATAAGGGCTTGTCACGGCTCCTCTGATAAAGGAGGAGGTGCTGTGGCAGGTGCCACAAAGCCTCGCCTGGGGGAACGGGGAGATGCAGGGGCAGGAATTTGTTGGGATGCATTGAGTGAATTGTGGGCAGTAAAATGTTTTTACCCTGAAAGGTGCAGGGCAGTGGTGGCTGGGCCCTGCAGGAGGAACAGGCTGTGGGCACTGGGATGTACCCACTGGGCACGGCCCCATGTCCAAATGGCAGAGGTGGGGACAGTGACAGCTCCTCTCATGCCTGAGGGAAATGAGGCATCTTTGATTCTGCTTCTCTGCTTGTGTTTTTCTGTGATACCTGTGTGGTTTTAGTGCTTTTGACAGCAGGAAGGGGTGTACATCCATAAAGAAACACATGGGCCCTCTTCTAGCTACTTGAATTCCTGAATTTCCTTCTTTTTGATGGAATTGGGTTGCTGGTGTCACTGATGGTCATAAAGCAGTTTAAGAAAATTAGATGTTGGTCAGTCAGGGGGTTCAAAACTGTGAAACTCTCTCCAGCATCAACTACAGCTTGAGGACCACTTTGAAGGTGCTTATGAATCTTGTAAGAACTTACATTTAAGTTTGGGTGGAATTCTCTTGTAGTTATTAACATTGCTTTGATCATTTTTGTAACAAGTGGGAGTTAGAGTCCAAACTGAAGGATTAGAAAGGTTTCTGTAGTTATTACTTGCTCTCTGCCTCTCTTTCCCCCACTTGGTAAGGAATTGCCAGCTGCCAGGAGATGGCTTCATTGTCCCTAAACAAGCTCTGGCCAAGCCAGCTTGAGTGTGGTTACAACGTTGTTTCTATTTTATATTGATTTAATTCACCCATTTTGCTCTGTGGGAGAAGATTGTTTCACCCTCTATAAAACCCCCCAAGAAAACGTCACCGTAGCTTTTTTCACCAAGGGAGGTGACCCTTCTCAAGGTGACACTTTATTTCAGTGCCACTCACAGTTCTTGTGTTACATGGAACAAAAATGCTCCTTTTTGGCCCAGCTGGAAGAAAAGGGATACAAGGTCCCTCCTTCTGCTTGCGTCTGCAACAGAGCTTTAATTGTGCTGGGGACAGCAGATACTCCTGGTACTTGCCCAGATCTCTCCTGACTGTGGTGGTTTCAAACTGAGAAATGATTTTCCTGCACAGAAAAATATTTTACAATGATTAGAAGAAAATATTTATTGAATTTTCTGGAAAACACGCAAAGCTTTGATCCTGATGCTGAGAGGTCTTGATAGATAATCTCTGTAGGATCTGAATTTTTTTTTTTTTTTTTAATTCTCTTAATGCACTGCAAGTCCTCCCCAAATCACAGAATGGACTGGAGGCACCACACTGCTAAATTATTCTTGGTCCCATTTGGAGGGTACAAAGGAAAAGTAAGACGTCAGATATTGTATGAAGAACTTTCAGAACACAAGGTCATTTTAATTCAGCCTTTTTTTTCCAAGGAGCTATCTTTTCCAAGCTTTGATATTTTCTTCAGAAAGGTCATTTCCTTTAAGCCTTTGTCATTAAAGACTTGTTCTTTAAAGTGCGCTATCAAAGCGTGCAGAAATTGCAAGTTACTGAAACCAAAATGCATGATCAATTTTAAGTCTGCCTACTAAAGCCCTCTTAAAATTAGATGTGCTCTGGTACTGGTGGCTTCTTTGATAAAGCCTGGGGAAGATACACAGTTGGTCAATTCAAACCACAAAAAAAAAAAAAAAAAAGAAGGATGCTAATTAAATAAAACTTTTCCTCTCTAAACTGGAAAAAAAAACTGCAAAAAAGAATTGAAAGAACTGAATGAGGGTCTGATCCTGCAAAAATGTGCCTTGTGTGAGAGAAGGAGGGAGTTGCTGCATGTGGGAGCAGTTTGTAGCACTTTTACACAGCGATTGTGCAGCTCTGTGGTGTTATCTGGCATTTGTCATAATGCAAATAAGGCAAACCCCTGATAAAATATCATTTATTTACCATTTGCTGCCACAATTGGTCTCTCCTTCACTGACAGGGAACAAAATGAGTGGAGACTGTGTCGTGCCCTTGTTCCTGCTGTCCATAATCCCAATCTCTTTTCATCCCTTTATCCCATGAACTATGGGATAGTTCATCCCATGAATTTATGGCTACAGGTCATAAGAGCTTTGCTTCCTTCCAGGCATCCTTGGGAGAAGAGATGTTTTCTTTCCTGATGGTGCTCCATCTTCGAACAGGAAACTTTAATTTTCCTTTCAACCCAGGTATGTCCAATATTCAGGGCAGTATTTTCAGCAGACCCTTGGGAAGGTGGACATGGAGCTCACCTTCACACAGGGAGGATTTAGAGCTGAGACCTCCTTTGAGCAGCTCTCTAAAACAATTTTATCTGCAGAGCTGGGTCCCACCAGCCTGTTTGTTTCAAAAGCTCCACGGACATAGAGCTTAGTGGGAATGGAGGTGGGCTTTTTATATGGCAACACAGGATTCAGACTCAGTGCTTGGGGCTGAAAACAAGGAGATGTGTGTTGGTAGAATGAGCAAAGTAAAGGAACACCTTTATCTCAGCTGGGCAGTGAAGTTGTAGCAATACTTCCACCTTTATAAAATCTATTCAACAGATTTAGACTTTAGAAATCTTGTTGTTCTCCCATGGAAACCTCGTATCAAAGTTTAATGCCAGGCAGAGTTGACCATCCTTTCAAAAGAAGGTTGTGAGTCCTAATTCTGTTGTTGTCTCAAGCTAACACTGAAGTTTTGCCCAAAGAAAGGATTCAAGGAATTCATTAAAACTCTAGCCCTAGAATCCATAAGAAATCTGTTGGTGGAAGTGATCCTGGGCTGAAATCGAGGATGTAATACCACCCTTGGCTCTTCACTGAGGAGTGCTGGAGCGTGCAGGACTTGTTTAATGAGATTTAGTTGGCACAGGCTCAGATGTGTCACATGGCACTGAAGATGTGGCAGGTCAGTCTCAGGACCACGGCTGAACACTCTTCTCCCAGAGCAAGTGTTTTCAGAAAGGGATTCCTCAGAACTGACACTCTCTCTTTAAATTCAGAGCCCATCTAAATCTCTCACCTACATTTTACACAGTCAGTTTTCATACAGTCAGACTCTCATTGTGCGTATGAGGGTGGTGGAAAAACAGACTTAAGAAGGTGAATGAGCCCATGTGGATTTCATGATCAGTCAGAGCCTGGATGTTTGCATGGCTGGCTTTAATTGTGCTCAGGAATGATGTTACGTCTTCTGAAACTTACTGACACTTGCTTGTCATCTTCTTGTTTGCTCATCCTTATTGGATGAGGTCACTGGCTAATTTCAGTGTAGATCTGAATTGACAATGAAAATTCTGAATGAAAACTCTGCTGCTCTCCTCAGGAGATCTGGAAGCATCCCCCCAAGCTGAGGTTTTCTCCAGCACAGGTGGTGGCCCTGTGCTGCTCCAGTGCCTTTGTTCAGACCTTTGGTGAGGTTCTTCCTGCACCACTGAGCTGCTTTGCTGCAGTTTGAAATATAAATACTGGGCATGGTAAAATGGAACCAGACACCTGCACCAGGGTCCAGCTCCCACCCCACACCCTGCCCCAACAGCAGCAGGGCCAGAGATTATGGACAAAAAAGCTGCAGGACAAACCAGCCACTTCCCAGAAGGGCACTTCCCACCTGAGCCTTCAGCCTAATTCAGTAAAGCCCATCTGCAAACACTTAACCTTGAGCCTGCACCTCAGTTCAGGCCTATCCCCATCCTTGGATGTGCTGATAAATAAGGACCTTTTGGGGTTTCAGCCCCACAGCCAGGCTGGATGGTTGACTCGTGTCTCTAGTGTGGATCATACCTGAGCTGGTTTATGCTCCCAAATGTCTCCCTTGAAGCTTCCTTCTCTAAACAGTGCTGCTGTACAAACAGAATCATTTAGGTTGGAGAAGAGCTTTAAGATCATCGAGTTCAACTGTATCTCCATCATCTTCCTGCCTGAAAAACCCTTCAGCACCCCATGAGCTGCCTGTACAGCCCTCGGTGTCAGCAGCTCCAGCTTTGCTGTTGGGTGACTGTAGAAAGGCTTGTGCAACATCTGGTCTGCAAAGGGTGGCTGAAGTTCTTACCCCTGGTAAGCTGGTGGGGTAGAAGCAGCTTTCTGTGTGGAGTGGGCTTAGTTTTTGGTTTTTCATTGGAGTATGTTGGTGGAATTGGCATATTTAACCTCTCTGCTGGATATAGTAAGGGCTGTAAATGATTTCCTTTTGCATATCTCTGGTGGGGGCTGATCCTTTCTCTCCAGGCAGTGCAAACCTGTATTTTAGGATAGGTGCAGGAGCTCTGCTCTCAGGAGCTGCTGTGCCAAGCTGTGCTCAGCTGGCCTGTGATGCTGAGCCTTGTGCAGGATGCTGCCCGTGGGTGACTTGGTGTGGTGTCACCTCAGGGTGTCAGCACCTGGAGGCAGGGGAGCACCAGGGCCCCTCCCTGGTCACTGCACTTTTATCCTCACAGAGGAGGAGCAGGGCTTTGCTGGGCTAGAGCCCTGCAATGTGATCATGGGTTTTCGGAGTCACTTTGGAAAATAAATGCTGTTGTGGTAATCCTGTAGGAGAATGGGATGGGAAGTGCCTGGTTGTCCCTCTGTGCTGTGTTGGCAGAAGATGCTGGGTTTGGCCCACGGGGTTGTTTTCAGGAATGAGGTCAGTGTAAGGTACAGGGTTGTGAGCAAGAGAGTGAGAAATGCCAAGCATAAACTGAAATAATATTTTTAAATTCGTGCAACTCCCAAAAGCTTTCTCACTGATGTGAGCAGATTGCTCTGGATCTTTGTCTTCCTTTTTTTTCATATAACAGCCATTTCCAAGTGAATGTACTTGTACCCATATGAGTGCAAAGCTGTGAAATAGCTGCATGGATGCTTAGAAACTTGTATTTAGAGATCTAAAGACCAAAAGGGACTTGGAAGTGGCCTAGGGACACTATACTTAAAACTTCCCTGAATTAATTTTCCGCTTCAAATCCAGTGGGTTTGGCTGAAAAAGATCATCTCTATTAGAAAAAGAACTACTACCCAAATATTATTGAAATCCTCTTTTACATTGTTCCTGACAGTGATCAGAAATTCTTGCCCTGAATTTGGTGTTATTAATTACCGTCTCTTTTTAATTTGTGATTATTCCTTTTTGATTTCACTTTTTGCTATTTTCACTTCCTCTTTGCATACCTCACCTGCAATACTGTTCCATCATTAGAAAAGCATAGTTATATATTATATATAGGTTGGTGTAGCTAAAAATATTTCCAGAGGCTGCAGTTATCAGTCACAATTTTTTTGTGACACAAGTTTCTCCCCAAGTTGATTTTTCTCCTAATTGTTCCTAGGCTGGTGGAAACCAGTTCTGTGCAGGGGCAGCCTCAGAGCTGCCCTGCCTGGGCACAAAAGGTTGGGCTTGGGAGAACAACAGGGAAAATCCAGCGGAGGAAACAGCTCCCTGAGCGCCTGTGGTTGAAGCCTCGCTGGAATCACCCTCGGTGCGGTGCTGGCAGTCCCCGAGGCTCCTGCAGATGTTGTACCCCGAGGTCACAGCCTTTGCCCCTGCGTGCCGCCGGCTTTGGAGCCAGGAGCCTTCCCGGGCAGGCAGGGGAAAAGCCTTTCCTCCCCCCAGCGCGCATTTGAAGCTGTGTTTGCAAAACAGCGCTTGGGTTTTGATGCTTTGCCTTGATTTGAATGCCCCAAGGGCTCTTTGATTGAGCGTCTTCACAACCTAATGTTCTCCAAGAAACCCAAACACTCTCGGTAATTAACGATGTGCAATTATGGGTGGGTTTATTTGTATCCTGACCTGTCATCTGGGTTGTGCTGGAGATTGGGATGGGGGTGGGTCTGGATCCTCCTGCGGGGATGGGACTTTGTGGGGGCTCAGCTCACAGCTGAGCCGGGAGAGAAGGTGTGAACCCCAGCCGAATTCACACTTTGCAGTCACCTTTGGCTTTAACCTTTGCTTGCCCGTGGAGAGGCAGAGACGCGGTCGGTCCCTCTTTAAGCACTCGGGTCTGTTCCTTTCCCTCCCAGGCAGAGCAGTGCCAGGGCTTACAGGGAGCAGCTCCAGGGAAAGCCGTGACAAGGCAGAGCGTGACGGGGGGCACAGAGGAGTGATGGATGTACAGCAGCGCTGCCTCCTGGATGTTCCTGAGCAGATAAAAGTGGGGCTGGCAGCCTTCTCCTCCCGATGCGAGCGCGGCCCGCGGAGCTGTGCCGTGTTTAACGCGGTTACAGGAGCGAGACGCCGCTGCCAAACCCTGTTTTCCTCCGTGTGTGGCTTGACAGAACATCGTGTTTAACCTCAGAGTAGATGGGATAAAACGAGGTTCTCTGTCAGGACTACAAGTTCATGTTTCTGTCTGCACCTAAGCTCTGTCTTCCACTCCCAGCTGTGGCTGTTTCCATCGGCAGATAGGTGGGATGTTTTTGAGGGGACACAGCAGCCTAAAGCCTTGATCTTTTTAGTCTGAATTAAGTTCCTTTGAATTTATGCACCTAAACCACTTAACCCCTTGGAAAAATGCCTTCAGTCCCTAAAGCAAAGCCCTTGTGGTGGTTTGCTCACCAGCTTGGCCCACATCTGCTCATACCCAGATGTTGCCCCAGCTAAAAGCAGCCTCCATTTAGTCCCAAGTGTTACATACATGTTCAAAACATCTTGTAGAGCCCTGCATGGGAGTTAATGTGTAACAGGGCTCTCAGCTCAGCATCTCTGAAAGCTGTCCAAGGCAAGCCCATCCCCAGCACGTGGTGTTCCCATATGGGGAAGGAGAACAGGGACCCAGCTCCATCCTGCACAGTCTATGTATGGAAAAGCTTGAGTGCTGATGGTCTCTAGCACAGCTCCCCGATATAATGGTGTAATAATTAACAACAGCATCTGAGTCTCCCAGCTCCTCACAGCCTGTTCCCCCCAGAGCTGATGCTGGGTCCAAGAGCCCCATATTGATCGTTGATCTCCTCGAGGTGAGGATTTGAGGCATGGAAGATTTGTTGCTTGTGCTTTGGCACATCTGTCTGAGAAATCAGATTGGCATTTCCACTGGCTGCCAAGGGTTAGGAGCTGTGGAGGAGGCTGCTGCAGACCCCCCTGCATGGACCAAGGCTTGAGGGATGCTTTGTCGGCATCTCTTTGTTGTTGGCTCAAAATCTTGCCCCGCTCAGTGCTGTGGGAGAGAGCCCGTGATGGATAATGGGATCTCCCTGCTCCCAGTCTGATGGATGGGAGCTGTTTGTACATGGAGCCAAGCGTGGTGCCTTCTCCTGGGAGTGGTGTGATTCCAGGGCTCTTCCAGGACAGCTCAGAGCAACCCCTAAGTGTCCTAACGAGCCCCCTAATGAGCTTTGTTCGGGGGCTGGAAGCACAGCTGCCGTGGGGACAGCTGGGAGACGCACGGAGCTCCTGGGCCCTCCATATGGATGCTCTTGACCTCTGAGGCCTCTGAAACTCCATGTGGCTGCTGAGGACACTGGAAAGGGTCAACCCCCTCTCCACACCCCCAACAAAAGGAGGGTTTGGCAGACACAGCCAGGACCAAGCAGTGAAAAGATCCTAGAGGGAGGTGGAGGAAGCGCTGGTTTTCCGGGGACACGGATTTGCAGCACAGCAAAATTCCCTGGTAAACACGGGTTGGAAAAGCAGCTCCCACATGCACAACCCTCACTGCGTGCCTGGTAACTGGGGCCAGACGGGTCTAACGGGGCTGGGATCCAGCCCCTGCCAGCGAGAGGCTGCTGCAGCTCGGCCGGGCAGCACGGGGTGACTTTGAACCCCCTCCCCGTCCCCACAGCTTTGTTATCGGGGCCATTGTGGGGCTGCCGGAGCCAATCCCCGCCAGCCCCGATTCAAAGTCCAGGTGCCAACCAACTTGAACTCTCCAGCATCCCCGCCGTGAAGCAATTATTCCCTCAGACACATTCATTGTTCTCATTACACCATAAATTGTGAATGAATTAAACATGCACTTACCACTATGCACCACAGCTGTCAAGGAAAATAACACACCAATATCGCGCGGGGCTGGATCCCACTCCTCTCCCAGGAAGGTTTGCTGCTCACAGGGAAGGAGGCAGCAGCCAAGCTCGCTGGAGCTGGTATTTTCTTTATGGAGAGGCCAAATCTCTGTTCCCACTTAGAGCAGCTCAGGGCAGGACTGTCTCCCTTGGATTTGATGTTTTAATTATGGTTTTTCTCCCCTTTTGGCCACATCGATATGGCTGCTGCACAGAGGGAAGGCTGGTCCTGAGCTTCCAGACATCCCATGTCTTACTTGGGGCACAAAATCCTGCTGTGGGTGTGAGAGGAGCAATCCAGCCTTGCTCTGGGCTGGTGGGATAAAGCCACTGGAGCCCCTGTGCCAGCAGCAGGACATGCCTGGCCCAGAGCCCCCAGCCCGGGCACAGGAGTGCTGGGCTCAGTCCCACGGGCATCCCAGCCCATGCTGGGAATCTCACTGTGCATGGCTGCTGGCTGGCAAGGGAAGCTGTAAAGGAAAGGTGATTTACAGGGAAGCTGTAAAAAGGTAATTCAGATGCCTGACTTGGTTTTAGAGTGCTGTATGCACACGCACACAGACACTTTCCCAAGAAGCAGCATGGGTGTTTATTTATTTTCTACTCTCTGCTCCACGTCCACGGAGTTTATAGAGCCAGAGCAATCTCCTGGTGTGTCCAAATAAATTCCCTGATTGTTCCTGCTCCAAAGAGAGGACCTGGAGCTGGCAGCTACCTTGGGGTACAATGTTGGGATTCACCAGATGGGATTACAGAGGGGGCTTTTCTTCTGAGTGCAGGAGCTGGAAGTTTGTCTGCATTTCTCTCCTTGCACCGCATCTCCAAGGAGGTTTTCACTTTCTAAGAAGGATGTTACCCACTGAGCTATTCATAGCAGTTAAATGAGAAAAGGGGTTAATAAAATACATGCTAGAATAAAGAAAATAAGATTAGAAGGACTGATGTTTTGGCTGTGAGGCCTTCTGTGGGCTGCAGAGAGACGGGGGAAAAAAGGAACAAGATTATTATTTCTTTTCTCTGGCTCAAAGAACTTCATGGCCAGAATGGCACCACTAATCCAATTTTCTTTCTAACAAGTATTTTATCAACACCTCTTTCTTTTTTCTCCCCTCTATTCTCCTTCCTTCAGTCTCTACACTGACATCTGATTAGTTGCATTAAAATTAAACTTTCAGCTCCAGGCTGTCTCTGCTCACAGAGGCAGTCGTGAGGCTCTCAGGGAGCTGGGGATCCCCGGGACTGTGCCCATCTCCCCTCTGCTCACGTGTGCCTGTGCACACACAGTCCTTGCACTTTCTGGGCACCTGGTTTTCCCTGGCTGACCACAGCAAAGTCTCTTTTCCAGGCGCTCAGCCCCGCTTGGCAGAGGATCAGATGCAGCTCCACTGAAAGCAAACAGCCGCCTTTCCGAGGGAGTAAATATTTCGCAACGTGTTACTTCAGTCTTATTTATTATGAACATATTTTCCCTTTTATCCGGGGATTTGCCAACTCTCCGGAGTCACAAAACCTCGCCGCGGCCTCGCGAAGGGCGGCTGTGCCTCTCCTCCCCCCCCTGCCATCCCGAGGGGATCCAGAGGGGTTTCACCCAGCCCTGGCTCCCCTCTGGGAGAGGGGGATGTGGTGCAGGAGCCTGGGATCACCCCCTGCTCCTTCCCAGGGACACCTGAGGTGGGAGATTTGGTGTGAGCAGTGGTGTTGGGTCGTGGATCAGAAAGAAAAGTTCCCATAGGACCAGTCTGCCCCAGTATGTCCTGGAGGGTTTGGGGGCAATACATTGGAGGAATGGGTGAAACATGAGGAGTTGCTCTTCTGTTATCTGCCTTCTCTCCTAAACCTGCTGGAGGGAGAAAAAGGGAAGATCTGGTGTGAGGGATGGTGCTGGAGGAGGGGTGGGTGGGGGAACAATCAAGAGGAGACCCCGGAGAGGAGCCTTTATCTTGGGCAGAGAAGAAAATGAATTAAAGCCTTAAAAGAACCTGATTCATTTTCATCAGCCCATGCCTCCTGTCTGGCTGGGGGAAACTGCTGCTACACTGACCTCCCTTCCTGGAGGTGTGAGGGGTCCTGTGGCTCCAGGCACTGCTCCTCTTGAGTAGGTGAGCTTTTGGTGGTGCTGTTTTTTCCTTCTCTCAAGGGTTAAGGAAGCAGATCCCCTCCCTGCAAGGTTTGCCTGGGCCTGGGGAGGGTCTGAGGTGGGGCACTGAGCTCGGGGGCTGCTGGCACTGTGGGGTGCAGCCTTTGCCTGGGTCACTCTGGTCCCCTGGGAGATAAAACTCCCTCTGTGTGTGCCGGGGGCCGGCTCAGGGAGCAGATGTCACTGGGGGTGTGCTTGGCCCCCCTGCTGCTTTCAGAGGGATTGACATCACGTAGAGCCAAGAGATTTTCTCTACTGTGTTTGACTCCATTCCTCCATATAATGAGCTGAAAAAAAGAAGATTGAGTAATAATCATAGTGCGAGAGAGGGTGTCAGCGCAGCCAGCCCCTCCTATGGGATGGGGCCCTGCCCTCCATGGGATGAACCCATGCTCTCCAGGGCAGGGGTTTCCAGCAGCCCAGGAGGCTCCCCAGGAGCTGGGCTGTGCCCTGCCCCAGTCCAGGCAGCCTGTCCAGCAGCAGCATTTTTACAGGAGCAAGGAGAACTTTATTCCTTTGTTACCTCCTTGGATCACCTCCCTCTTCCCTGAGCATCCAGGTGCTGATAAGTGGCCAAAGATCAGAGCAGCTGGAGCAGGAGCGAGTGGCTCAGCCCTGGCTTTGCTGCCACAGTTTGGGATTCCTATTTAGCCAGGAATTAGCTGGCACAGGGGCCCCTCCTGGTCCTCTGGGTTTGTGCATGGAGGGCTCTGAGGTAGAGAAGCAATAACCCGCCGTGGCTCGGGGTGTGAGGAGTATCTCGGGCTGTTCCCATTTGTTCCTCATCCTTCGTGGCTCTTCTCCTCACTGGAAAATGAGACCGTGTTGGAACACGACCTTGGTTCAGCATATTAATTAGTGGGATGTTTAAGATAGGTCAGCAGTTAAGCGTAGACAGGCACGGTCATGCTCAGTGTAACGTCAGGGGATGGGAGTTAATCCTGCGATTCCAGCGGGATTCACTCAGCACCGGCTGGGGGAATGACGATCAACTGGAACTTTTTAGTCAAATTTGAGTTTTGATGGGAAATCAAAATTTTCTACAAGCAGAGAGGAGTTTCTAATCCATGCTTTTTCCCTCTCCTCTGTAGCAAAGCTGGAATTCCAGGGCCAGCTGCAGCCAGACCCCAGAAGGTGGGAGCTCTGTGATGCAGCAGCGATGGGTAGTGGACATGGTGGTGTGACACGGATGGGTGGCACTGCCATGGCCCAGCCACTGTGTGCTCCTCCATTCCCCTTGTCCAAGCCTTCCATGGGAGATGCCAGCTGGGTCTGTGAAATGCACAGAGCAAAAACTACAGCTCCCGTGTTTTATTGCATTTTTAAAAAGAAGGTATTTAGTTGCAATACAGGGTTTATCAGGATTTTCTTTGAGTTGGCTCAGTTTTCTTTGGAAAACCTTTCCTGTCAGCACATTTTCCACCGATTTGATGGAGAAGACCAGCAGAACCCCACTGAACCAGCAAGTGACCCCCCAGTCTAGGCTGTGGCAGCACGAGCACCCCGGGGTGCACCGGCCGCCAGCCGTGACCTCCCTCCCTCTGTTTCTTCATCCCAGATGTGGTGTTTGATGTCCCTGCCTGGTGCCACCTCTTTCACCAGCCCCTCTCTGGACCCCCAGTGCCACGTGCCCGCTCCACAGCCGCTCCTCACGCTGTGTCTGTGCAGGCTTCGTTAGCATTTCTCAATCAACGCTTTCTCGTTAGTGGCTGGGGCCACTGGGAGCTTTGAATGAAGGTGGAGCCAGGCCAGAAAAAGATCCTCTCCTGAAAAATTATAATGAAAGCAATAATGGCTGGGTCCTTGAGCAATGCCTGCCTATGACAATCGTTGTCTGGAGGCTACTTAATTACGAAACTCTGTTCTCAGCCTCGGGCTTCATGGTCTTGTGCCTTTACTCTCTCTTGAGCAATGTTTTATTGCTATTGTCCTCAACCTACTTCGTATTAAGTTCAGAGTATCTGAAAGTTATATGAAATATATGTTGGTTTTCTATTCTATTTGCATGAATTTCTTGTATTGTGGGGTTTGTTTGGTTTTTTATCAGTATCTGAAAGCCTAAAGCTGGGATTATCTAAAGGATTATAGGAGAATTAGGCACCCAAAGCCAATTGATTTTTCGCTGTGAATTAGCCAAGTGCATTTGGAGGGCTGGAGATTCTGGTCTGTACTCACAGTTTCAGGTCCACCTTGTACCATCTCGGTAGAGAGCTCAGCACAACTCGGGTGGCCTTAGAAAGGTGCTGAAGCAGGAGCAGTCAGTAAGAAAGTGCAGGTACGAGGAGGGAGACGTGGCCCTGAGACATTAAACCGCCTTTGAAAATCTCCTTCTGACTCCCCAAGGCTCTCTTGAAAACGCCACTCTAAGTTACCATCAATTTTGATAATTAAGCACTGATTTAATTTTAGAGTAACAATAATTGTCAACATTTTCCAACCCAAGCACCTTAAATTAGACACGCAGCTCCAAAGGCTGGCGCGGGATCAAAGCGCGGCGGTGCGAGCTTTTTGGGAGATGCTGAGCACACACCGAGGTTGTGCTCAGGACTTCACAAACCCAGGCCATGTGGGCTTGGTCCCCTGCCAAACGTGGTGCACTCAACATGCGTTTCAACACCTCGCTTTAGGCACCTCGGATTAAAAAAAATTAAAGCAAAAGAATTGGCTGGGAGTGTTACTCCGATTTTGCCCGGATGGGGAAAGCACAGGCTGGCTGTGGCTCGGTGGGGAGAGGCCGTGCAGGGTGTGACAGGGATGGCACCAGGACCAGGACAGCAGCACCAGTCCTCAGCCGGGAGAATTCTCTGATCCTCCCTCCCCATCCCGCAGGAAGGGACGGGGGCATCCCGCGGTGGCTTTGTGGTGGGTGTTGGCAGCAGGGACCCTCTGGGTGCCAGCGGGGTGCAGGTGGCAGAGCTGCTGCTGCTCCTCCCGGGGAGGGGCAGGGAGGATTCCCTCTGGGGCATCCTATGGGATGGAATCCTTCCCGAGAAGGAGTCGCCCGTGTCGTGCTGGGCATCGCCCGGTGCCAAGGCCGGGCCCGGGGTGCCCTTGCTTTGGGGTGGGGGTCACTGCTGGGGCCCAGTGCAGGGCACTCATCCCAGGCACCCGCACCCATCCCCATCCCAGGCCCTCATCCCAGGACCCATCCCAGGGCCCCCATCCCAGGCACCCATCCCAGCGCACGATCCTAGGACACCCATCCCAGGGCCTCCATCCCAGTGCACCCATCCCAGACACCCATCCCCATCCCAGGGCGCCCATCCCAGGATCCCCATCCCGTGTCCCGTCCGTGCCGGGCCCGGCTGGGTGAGGTGCCGTGGCGAGCATCAAAGCCGTGATTAAGCCAATTCTTTAATGGTATCTCTCTGCGCCTTTGATGAGGCTTCACCTCGCCGTGCTCCCCACGCCCAGCCCCACCCCGGGCTGGTGCTTTTGCTTTATTTTTAGCAGTGATTTGGAAGTTGCTGGGGCTCCTCTTTTTTTCTTTCATGCCCCCTTTTTTTTCCGCCTTTTTTCCTTTTTTTTCCCCTTTTCTTTTCCTTCCCAAGGCTCCTGCCAGGGCTCGGTGTCCCCCAGCCCCCCGAACCCCCAGCCAGCCGCTAAGGGCACATTCACACCTCTTTTCCTTGCCTTGTCTCCCCTTTATTCTTATGAAGCTCTCATTGATTATTGCCCTTAAATTCCTCAGTCCGGTCATAGATAAAAGGATAACCACTTCAAAGCAAAGTGTTAAGAGTTTAACCTCGAGCTAAAAGAGTGGACAACAAGGTAATTGAGGGTAATAACTGATCACAGACCTACTTTCAAAGGCACATGCAAGCCTCACTTTCAGATGGCTTTAATTTTATTAACATTTGTAGCAGCTCTAGATGCTTTTGAATCATTACAAACTTCAAAGGTTGAGGTAACGCTCCAAATGGAGAACCTGACACCAGGTTTTTTGTTCAGGCCCACATCATATTGATAGTCTCCCTTGCAAGCATGTAACATCTCTTCTCAAACTATAAAAACCTAGATGAAGAAAATATTGCCAATAGAGAAGATCAAAGCCTGAACCTCCCTTTGAATGATCCCAAAGAAGTCAAAACAGAAAACAACAAGGGAAAAAAATGCATCTATATTACTCCAACTGTCTTTATCCATATTTAAACTTGTCTGCTGACGCAGATGTGAATGGATCATTCTCCCTGAGTTTTATCAAACTATTTGGCCGATCCTTTGTATCTCTTTGGGCATTTGGAGCTGGCCCTTTGGCTTTCTGTGGCACTTAAACCCAAGATTTGGAAACAGCACATAGAGAAACAGCCCTGACTCAGCTGGAAGGAGAGCCAGGTGAGGCAAACCAAAAAAATATATTTATAAACTGAAAACACAGAGACTGAAATGAAAATTATAAAACCACTCACAGTTGTCCCATCTCCAGCCCCTGATAATCACAGGAACAAAGGTCATCTGTGGGTGTTGAGCTGGTTTGCAGCCCGGTGGGGTCAGTGTCCCCCCTGTGCCAAGGATGTGCCTGTGGGGTTTGGTGGTGCAGCTGCACAGCTCCTTGTGCCTGATCCCAGTGCAGCCATTCCAGGGGCCACGCGGTGAATGAGCCCAGGAATTGATCCAGGGTATAAATAGCCATTTTCTTTGTCTATTTTTTGTGCGGGAAGGGTTATTTTTAGCTGGGTGAGTTCCCTGAGCTAATGCCTGAAGCATTCACAATGAAGGGGGTGGCCCGAGGAAACGGGCTGGCCCTGCTGCCAAAAAACACATCCCTGCTCCCCTCTGCAGAGGGGCTGCTGCCACTTCAGCGGGTGCCCAGGCTCTGTGCAGCTCCAGTGGTCAGGGACAACCTCCCCAGCTGTTTCAGCCTTTGTAAAATCATCAGGAGAAGAAAAATTACTCGGAATTTTTTTTTTTTCTTACTGGTGTACAGCAGGTTTTATAATGGTGTAATCCTTTCCTCCTGATTTGCATGGGTGTAATAGCAGTATTAGGCAGGTTATTATTTTAGTGCACTCCAGGACAAAGGGCTGGGTTTGGCTCCAGGGTGTTTAACAGTGTCTCAGCTGTGACTGCAGCTGGTCCTGTGGTCACAGAAACATGGAATGGTGTGGATGGGAAGAGACCCTAAAGACCATCTTGTTCCATGCCATGGGCAGGGACACCTTCCACTGTCCCAGGGTGCTCAAAGGCCCGTCCAGCCTGGCCTTGGACACTGCCAGGGCTGGGGTGGTCCTCCTGTGACAGCTCAAATCTCCCACTGCTCCAGTCTGGAGGTGCAGATCTTTCCCAGCTGCAGCACAGTGGGTTGGTTCAGGCTGAAGGCCAGGGCTTGGTGACTGACCCCGGGTCTCTGACCCAGGGTTTTTGTCACCTCACTTGGAGCCACGAGTGACAGATCCACATTCCCAGTGCTGGCTGGTGTCAGGTGTATCACAGGAGAGCCTCATTATCCGTGCTCACTTCAAGAGCAGGTGTCAGCATGTCTGAGCTTGTGGAAACCACATCCTTTTAAATGTATTAAATAACTCTGTTTTGAGCCTGCTCCGATATTACATTCTCCACGAACTGAAATCAATTTAATATAAGCTGCTCTCTCTGTTCTTGGCTTGGGCATGTGCCTGTGTAATGAAAGGACAATGGTGTATTGCTTAAATCTATGGAATTTATCTGACTTTATTGTCTGAAGTTATGGCGAGAAGAATAATCAGCTATTTCAGCATTTCTTTCCTTGAGTCCATTATCAGAGAGGGTGGATAAATGGGATCCAGCACTAAAACACGTGTTGCAGATGCCCAAGGCAAGCCCTTGCAGACCTGGACCTGCACAAAATGTGCTCAGAAATCGCTGCCCCTGTGGCCAGTTTGTTCCACTGGAGCTGCTGCCCCTCCTGTGCCATCCCCCAGGCCAGCCTGGAGCCCGAGGTGCCCCATTTTCCATGGAGCTGATCATCATCCCAATGGGCTTCAGTGGGAGAGACACATCATGGCAGTGCTCTTAATTAATTTAAGCAGCCAGGCATGGGATGGGGATCATATCAAAGTGTTATTTCCACGATTTCCAAAGTTTTATTTTCCGTTTCCAAGCAAACTCCTTCATCCATGATTCAGATGAGGGGAGTGCTCTCCTTCCAGCTTGCAAGGGGCTTGAGTGGAAGCTCTTATTTCCATTCTGTGCACAGAGGTGAACAGAGCCTAAATGCATCTCTGGAAAATTCTTCAGCACCAGTGTTTTTTAGAGGCGTGAAACCCCACAGCAGCGTGGGTGTCCTGCAGCCAACCCAACTCTGTGTTACCCACAGCAGGATTTCAGCTTTTCCTGCTTTCTAGGAGTTTTTAGGGCTTCCCCCAGGTGGAAATGTTCCCCTGACAAACCAAACTTATCTCAGGAAGCAGCAGCTGGGACTTAGGAGGTGACAGCAACCTCCTGCTCCCCTCAGTGCTTCCTGCCACCATCAGCACCCCCTGTCAGGGGCTCCCACTGCGTCACCATTAATGAGCTGATCTGCATGTTTGATTAGAAGGCCTTTGATTAGACACATGGAGGGGATGTGCTGGCCTTTTCCAAGTAATAGCAGCAAGGTAGGAACTGCTTCAGTGCCAGAGGACCCTCCTGGGGATGGGTTTTGTTCCTCAGTCCCATGAGCTGGAAAGGCTCTTGGAGGAATGGAATGCTTATAGGGGAAATGATTATCCAGACACGTGTGAATGCTACCAAAAAAGGAGGGGGGAACTCTCAGTTGTGACGTGAAAGGGCCTGGAACGTGCTCTCAGGATAACAGGAGACTCGAGTTAGATTTGTTTTCAAATATTTAAAAAAAAAAAAAAACTGTTCTAATTTCAGGCCTGCTGGAAAATGAGGGAAAAGCTCAGAAGCTGGTTTGGGACTGGGGATGCAGAAATGGGGATGTGGTCCAATAACACTTCAGTTTCTCCTGATTTTCAGTAATATGAGGTTCTCAGTCCCCCCACTTTCTTATGGGGAGAAAGGATACTGGGTAATTTCCAGGCTTCTATGAAAGGATTAGAAGGCAAAAGAAGAAAAGACTAAAATAGTATTTTGATGGTCTCTCCCCCAGCATGAAGATTTCTAGTAAAAAGAAAAAAAAAATCCTTAATGAAATGTATGTCCAAGCAGCCTTTTTGGGTCTAGTCAGGAGAGAGTCTGACCTCGCACTCACCAAGTTTCCCTTCCTTTTAATGAAAAGGGAAAACAAAGCTGCCAATATTAATTATTTAAGGATTATGGTGGAGGTTCCCACAGTGGAAGAAAACACCTTTTCATACAATCAATAAGGCTTTGGCAGAGGAAGATACAATCTACTGAAAAATAAAGAGGATAACCTGGGAGAAGGGGGAGCAGTGCAATGTGATTTTACATGAAATGGCACCAATAATTTGGTGCTGGTTTGGACACGGGTGCTCAGGAGGGGTGACCTGAAGGTCTGGTGATGTGGGGGTGAGGCTTTCTCCATGCAAAGCCTCCTCTCTCCAGCCTGCATTTCACACCTGGAGATAGAGGCATCCTTAAGAAAATTAATGTTTCTTTTGTGGCCTCAGGACTGGTCCAGCTTGTGAGAGGCATCACCCAGCTCCTGACAGCACCACGGGGGCTGGAATCTCACACCCTTCACTGTCCTTAATTCTGAGAATTGAATGGACAGGCAGAAACAAACCAAAGCAGGTATAATTTTAGGGTACTCAACTTTGACAGCACACCTAAAAATAACCGTGCACAAAGGGCTTGGGTTTTTCTTTTTACCCCTGGAAGTGAAAAGTTTTATTTGACTTTATGATCTGAAAGTTTTCCACTAGTCAGGAAAGTCTGTTCTCTCCTAACCGTTGTCTCTCCTCCTGCTTTTTCCATTACCATCCTGCTTTAAGGGCTGTGTGGATCAGGATATTTGGGTCCAGGAAGGTTTTTTGGGATGCCCAGTAGCAGGCAGGGGTGGGAGTGGGCTGTGGCAGCCCAGCAAGCACCGAGCTGCACGGGAAGGGTTAAACTTCATGCTGCAGCTGCAAAGCCCAATTTCTTTATTTCCTGTTAATGACATTATTGCCTACATAAAACCATTGAAACATGTTTCTTTCATTTGTTTAATTTCAAATTCTGAGCACACTAGCTGGAAACTATGTTTAACAGTTAAACTCAAAACATTTGGGTTTCCTTCCCTCGCTGAGATTTGCAGGGAGTGCACTTCATACTTAGTTGGGTTTTCAAGGAGCCATTTTTACACAGCCATAGGAGCCAGCCAGAAAACAAACCAGATTAAATTGCAGAATCAAATCACATCAGTTCAGGCTGGTAACACATCATATATTTCCCTTCCTCTGCAGTCAGGCCAAGATACCATCAGCCCCAAGTCGTGTTCTCCTCCAGGAGCATCCAGAGCCAGGACACCCCTCTGTGCACGCAGGGAAGGGCTTCCCTGAGCATGCCTGGAAAAAACGTTCCTGTTTCCATGAAAAAACAGAATGGAATCTCCTCCAGGCCCTGCTGGCACTGATGCTCCTGTCACCTCCCCACGTTCCTCCTGCTGCACCCCCCGTGCCCATGAAGGGCGATGTGGGAGCGCAGGGTGGGAAGGAGGAGGGCACGTGTGGGTGGATCTGAGGCCCCTCAGATTAGAAGGGAAGTCCTTAAATCTGAGCCTGTTTGGCAGATAAAGCCCCAGGCTGCCACAGACACGGTGTCTGTTGATGATTTTAGAGAAACCTCTGGGAGGGGTTTGTCCCCCTGCCTGGTTTATCCCACTCGGGGTGATGGACACTCACCAGCAGTTGCTGTGTAGAGCTGGTTGCTTGTGTGGTGGAGTGTCTAAAAGTCACTTCAGAAACACTCACAGCATTAGAGCATGGAGGAACTGGGCTTTAGACCACCTCAGATCCAGCTTCTCCTTGGCACCGTGCACTAATGAAGCCCAGAACCACCACTGTTTAGCAGAAGCAGTGAGTAGATGTGGAAAAAAGGAGGAATGTGGCCCTGAACAGGACTTCGAGGAGCCATCGCTGACCTGACAAGAGAACCACACTCATTGTTCTTCCATGGCATCACAGGTACCTCCCCAGGAGCCACAGCAGTGCTCAACTTTCCATCCAAAAAATCTGTATTTGACTTAAAAAATGCAATAGGATTTAAATGCTACCTTCAAGGGCCATGTGCAGGGACACCTTCCACTAGAGCAGGTTGCTCCCAGCCCCCTTCAATCTGGCCCTGCACATTTGCAGGGATGGGGAATCATGCAGCCCTGATGTCCTTGTTACTCAAACAGGAAGGTGGCAGAGAAAGCGACGCCTCGTTTGGGCATGGTGAGGAAGGGGTTGTGGAAAAAATAAGTCATGGGAAGTTGGTCATAAATATCCTCATTTAGCTCTTTTGCCCCCACCCTCTGTTCAATCACTATTCTGTGCAGGTGATGGAAGGAGTTCAGAAATGTTAATAGATAGCAAAGTGCTCGTGTGTGTTTTATCAGCTCTCCTGGAACGGTTAATGCTGATACCGTGCCCCTTTCAAGTCGAAAAAATCTGGGCAAGCGTGTGCAGATAGCAGGGAGTGCACTGAACAAAACATCAAGGAAAAGAGTCTGTAGGGGGGAATGGAAATGGTAAAAGGATTATAGGAGAGAAAATGTATCGGACTTATCTGGTGATACTCGGTAACAAAAGTGTGTCGGTTTGTGAAATGAACTTCAAATGCCATAAAACTAATTGTGTGTTTTCTTGTCTTATTTGTGAGTGTCTCTGGCAGTGCTTTTTTCCCCCACTGGAAAAGCCTGTCTGTGTGTGGATAATGCCCAGTGCCCACAGTGTATCAGGAGATCACACAGCCCGTCGGGCTCGTACCTCTTAAACTAATGATGTTAAACTAGTTTATTAAAAAGGAAAAAAACAGAATAACTTCAAAGGTTCACGTGTGAGTTGCAAACCTCTCATGTCTTCTGTATACAGGGCCTTCCTCTTATTTTGATCAAGACTGTTCCCAGCACTTCTGTTGAAATAGTCTCAAGCCTTTGATCTCGTTATCAACGTGACCACCAGTGTGAGCGCAGTGACAGAGGCTGACGTCAGCCCCGCTCGTGGGGCTGGATCCTGCCCTCTGTGGGTCCTCCCTGGGCTGTGCCTATCACAGGGGAGTTTTCCTGCTGGGAATATGATTTTTAGAGCCCCTGGCCCACTCTGTTTCGGGGTGTAAATTACCGAGGTGGGAAGGGTAAATAGGGCTTTGCCCTCCCCGTGCTTGGCCAGGGAAGGGCAGGCACAGGGATGGAGTGGGGAGCAGGGAGGGCAGGGGTTGGGGGGGTCTTGGAGGGGATTTGACCCCCAGTGGGGGCTGGTGAGGGGTGTGAATGGAGAGGAGGGAACTCAGCATGCTTGTTTCGTGTTTCCTCTGGGATTTCCATCAGTGTCCTTGTGATCCCCTGGAAGTGGCCAAGGCCAGGTTGAACATGGCTTGGAGCAATCTGGTCTAGTGGAAGGTGCCCCTGCCCATGGCAGGGACGTGGAACAGGATGAGTTTGAAGGTCCCTTCCAACCCAAACCAGCCTGGGATTCTATGATTCTGTGATCCTGCCATGGTTTCAGCAAAGGAAGCACTTTGGAGGTGCATCAGCAGAGTCGGTGTCAGGCAGCAGCAGCAGCAGCACCATGCTCTGGCCTGACAGTGGGGGCTGGACAGGCTGTGGTGGCATCTCTCAGGTTGTTGAGGCTCTCCATGAGGAAGGCAGTGCCCTGGCCCACGGTGTGTCCCTGTGCACAGTGAAGGACTCTGGCTTTGCCCCCCGGTTCAGGACTTGTGGCTCCTGACAAGCACCATGTGGACGTTGCTGTGATGCACTGGGGCTGCTGGATTTGAGTTGGTTGAGCTCCTGGTCCCCTGTCACCTCCACAGAGCCCCTTACAGGGGCCAACAGAGCAGCCCTGGTGCAGCCCTCAGAGCCTTCCCACTGCTGGTGTCTGACCTGGTGTTCTGCAGGAAGACAACAACCTGGAGCCATCTCTTTTGGAGCAAAGCATCTGCCTTGTGGGCAGACAGGAGCCAGGCTGGGTGCAGTCAGGGTGAGCCCAGGGAGTGTGGGCTGGCACATCTGCAATGCTCCCAGAACACTCCAGGCCTTAAAGCCCTTTCTGCCTTTTTATTTCTCACTTTTTTTTTTTTTCTTTTTTACTACCTGCTCTAAAAAAAGCTTGCAGAAAAAAAAAAAATTAATTTCTCTTTATTGTGTAGCTTCACTGTGAACTGATTCTTTTAATCTAAAATTATTCCTTTTTGGTGCCACAATCTGACTTCAAGCTTCTTTGCTGCCTGTGAACATGACACACAGCAGCAGCCAGAGAGGAGGGGACAGGCTGTGTCTGGCCTTTGCTGGGCACCAGGAGGGCTGAGCACGGCTGGAGGACACTGCTTTAAACAGCTTTTTATAGTCGTTTCCTCCCTCATTTAACTGAGTTTTTATCTCAGATGCAGAAGGGCTAACAAATAAAATATAAATAGTTAATTTTCCCTCTGTTCAACCTGGGAATTCAGATTCAAGTTTAGACTGGAAAATCAGAAGGAAATTCAAAGATACTCTGCTTTCTTGATGACTGCAGCTGCTACCTGAACACAGAGATTCCCTGTAGATCTGTGAACAAGGACTTCCAGAAGCTGATAAAGATGAAGAAAACTCTGGAAGACCTTCCTGTACCTGCCACCGCCTGCCTAGTTCATCGGATTACTTTCAAATCCCAGGCTCTACGTGACTCTTCCCTGTTGGCAGGAGGAGAAAATAGACTCCCTGACTGGACATGCAGCACATGAACGGGGCCACCGCCGCTCTGGGCAGGACAAGCTGCTCCCTGGGCACCTCCACACAAAGCCACGGCCCCAGGGGCTCGCCCTCCCCTCGTTTTGTTCCCTAAGTGTCCCTTTCTGGTGGCTGGCATAAAGAGGATGCTGAGTTAGGCAGGTGTTTGGGTGGGCTGCTCTTCTGCACGTGCAATCCCCAGTAATTTGGTAAATTAAGTCCCTGTCTGAGTTTCTGGGTTGCTCTCCCAGGGCATTGGAGCAGGGTGGTGTTATTGCACAACGGGATTTGGAGAAAACCAGTTGGTTAAATGACATTTTTATGAAATAGGATGAATGAGACTTAATGAGATTTTCTTCCAAAGGAAACGAGTCCGAGGTTTTCAGCCTCCATTATAATGGCTTAATTTTCTGTGCTGTAGCAGTAAATGGGACTCGGAGAGGTTTTTATCCAATATTGTTTCAAAGAAAGTTGTAAGGAGAAAGAGGTGGTCGTCACCTTCTAGTGGTTGAGGTCCTGGGCTGGAGGTGACACCACTGTCACTGTCCCAAGGAGCCCAGAGGGACACAGGTTGTTCATTAGCCCAGGAAAGAACCATTTTGTATGGCTCAGTAGCATCTGGCATAGTGGCACATTGATATTTGCCATTATGAGCAGCGAAAATATTAATAATTCTAGTAATTCATAACTGCTCCTTGTGCCTAGAAAGGGCTTTTACCGTTCAGCTCGTGGGTTTGGCAGGACATTTGCTTTCCATGCCCAGTGGTGGCCATTCCCAGGCCTGGAAAATGTGTGATTGGGCAGCAACAACAGATAACAAAACATGTTATTTCATTATTAGCCCAGGTTGCCCAGTCCAGGCATGGTCAGCTCCATGCTGCTGAGGCTCCCAGATGGATTCAGCCACTGGATGAGTGACAAAATTGTGGCTTCAAAGGACATCACATCCAGGGCCACCACGGCACTCAGCCTCTTGGGGTGTTGGCTTTGTGTTCTGGTGCAGAGGGCGTTGAGCAGGGCCTGGAGCTGGGGGAACAGGAGCTCTGTGCCCTGGGGTGAATCCAAGCTCTGGGTTCAGGAACGGTGCAAACCAGCAGCTCTTCCAACAGCTTGTACAGAGGAGGGTGGAAAGGGAGAGGGACCAGTCTGTGGCCAGGTTTCTGAACACACATTTAGGATCAGGTTAAGTCCCTGGGGTTCCCACTGCTGCTGTCCCATGTTCCCTGTCAATCCCTTGGGATTTCCCTTTGCAGGGCAGGAGGGAGAGGGGTGAGGAGCTGGGAGCAGGGTCTGTCGGGGCTCTGGTTCCTGGGGCTCTGGGTGTTTTGCTGGCTGCACGGGCTCTGCAGTGTGCCCCAGAGGTGGGGACAGGGCAGTGTGTGACCCCACGGCCTGGGGACAAGGCTGGTCCAGCCAGGGGCTGCACTGAGCGTTTGCATTTCCCAGGAGGTGCCCTGATGATGTTCAGGCACAGCGAACGTGGAAGGTGCTGCTTCTTTTGCCAAAGGCTCCAAAGGTTTTGCCACTGCCCTGCCTGCAGTGACAGGATGAGGGGCATTGGCTGCACACTGAGAGATGGCAGAGTTACTTTGATTATTAGGAAGGAATTCTCCCCTGGGAGGGTGGGCAGGCGCTGGCACAGGTTCCTAGAGAAGCTGTGGCTGCCCCTGGATCCCTGGCAGTGCCCAAGGCCAGGTTGGATGGGACTTGGAGCAGCCTGGGACAGTGGGAGGTGTCCCTGCCATGGCAGGGGTGGAATGGGATGAGATTTAAGGTCCCCTCCAACCCTGACCAATCTGTGATTCTGTAATAATGATAAAAATCAAGCCAAGCTGGGCTCCATCAGCTCTGCCAGCCGGACCAAGGTGGGCTCTGGGCAGAGGAGCAGCTCCTGGTGGGAACTGTGGAGCCCCCGGGTCCAGCCTCGGAGCAGGCTGAGGAGGAGGAGGTCAGGAGGCTCCTTGGATCTGGAGGGCAGGTTTGGGGGCCAACCCCTAATTAAAACCTTTTGTATGAAGTTCCAAACCCTCCATTCCGTGCCTGGTTAATATTTAACAGCTGGGGCGGGAGATGGGAACACAACTGCGGCCGGGCTTTGGCTGCTGTGCCAGTTCTATTGCAATCAGGGATTGTTTAATTAGCCTGCAGAGCGAAAACAGGCCCGCGGATTATTTATATATATATATATAAAAAATAAATAATAATAATATGGGGACCCGCCCCGTTTTCTCCCCGACATGAAAACTTTTCGCAAAGTTTTTAATGCCGCGGAGAAGACCCCGCCCCGCAGCGCTGCGGTGGGCTGGGGAAGGGGCCGGGGGGATACGGGGGGATGCGCGGAGGGGTGCGGGGGATGCGCGGGGGATGCGCGGGGCGGCGCAGAAGAAGGGGCGCCTGCGCCTTTAAGGCGGCGGAGCGGCGGCTGCGATCGCTTCCCTTTGATAAGGTCCTGGCAACTCTGTAGCCGCCGCGGGATGCCGCGAGAAGGGAGCAAAAAATAAATCCTGCCCCCAAAAATATAGAATAATTTAATTTTCCTCACCAGCGCTGATCTATGCACCCCCCCTCGCCGCCCCCGCCCGCGCTGAAGCCGCCCCCGCGCACGCCTCGCACCGGGGATGCCCCGGGGGTGGGAGCCTCGGGAGGGGCAGGAGGTGCTCCCCCGGCTTCTCCCTCTTTCTCTTTTTAATTTTTAAAATTCTTTGGGGCCTGTTTCTGCCTCTTTTTTTCTTTTTTTTCTTTTTTTTTTAGTGCGCTACCGCCCTTGCAGGACCGCTCCGCCGGGCTGCGCTTTGATGCTGCGGGGGGAGCCCGGGGCGGGGGGCGGAGGGAGGGGGGGGGGCGGGACCTGCGCTTTTGTATTTAAAATAAATAAAATAAATAACCAGGGGAGGGAGGGAGAGGAGGGAGGCGCGGATCGCAGTGGGCTCCTTCCCTCGCAGCCCCCCCCCCCCGCCTTTACCCCCCTCTTTCCCGATGCTCTCCGATGCGGTTGCACCGCCGGGGAGGAGAGGAGGAGGAGGAGGAAGGCGAGGAGGAGGAGGAGGAGGAAGGCCGGCGGGGGGAGCGGGTGCAGCCTGCGCGCTGCCGGCGGCGGGGAGCGGCGGGGCCGCGGGCGCGCAGCGAGCTCCGGCTCGGCGGTGAGTGGCAACTTCGGGGGCGGCGGCCGCCGCTTCTTCTGCTTTAGAGACGGATTTTTTCCCTCCTAATTTCAATCATTTTCTTAAATTTTTAAAAAATATTTCTGGGGCTGCCTGCGCTGCCGCCCTCCGCGGGCGCGGAGCCTCCGCGCTGCCCGTGCCCGCCCGGGCTCGGCTCTTGCTCGCGGCTCGGAGGCTCCAAGTCGCTCCGGACTTTTTTCCCCCCCTTCCCTCCCCACCCCAGCTCCGGCTCCGACCTCCCTCTTCCCAGCTCGTCGCCATTTCTAGAGCAGGTTTTTATTATTATTATTATTATTATTTTGCACGCCGGGAAGCCTCGGGCTGGGGGCTGCCCCCCTCCGACCCCCCCTTCCCATGTAGTGCCCCTTTTCCAGAGCCGGGGTTGATGTCCCCGGCTCCGGGGGGATGCGGGGGGCCCGGGATGCCCCGCAGCGCCCAGGTACGGCCGCCTCGCCGTAACCCACCCCCGGGGGTGCATTTTTGGAAGCGGGGGGGGTCCCTGCTCCGGCCTGATTCCCGCAGAGAAGCGCCCCAAAAGCGGTGCTGGCGGAGGGGGCACAGGCGGGTCCGGCAGCGCGGGGGGAGCGGGGCTGGGCTGAGGGGCAAATGGAAACCAGATGCCGGGCGGACACCCCCGCGCCAGCCCCGGCCCCGCGGAAAGTGCGCCGGGAGTTCAGCGGAGCGGATCTGATAGTCGCGATCGGGCTGGCGATAGAGCCGCGCTCCCTCTGCCCTGCCTCCCTCCCTCTCTCCTTTTCTTTCTTCCTTTTTTTTTTTTTTTTTTTTTTTTTTTTTTTGTGACTGTGAGGAGTTGAAAAGCCTGTTTACTTTTTGTCTTTGATGTTGGGAGGATCTGGTTTTGATTAGATCAATACTCCTTTTTTCTTCCCCCCCCCCCCCTTTTTTTTTTTCCCCTTGCAGAGAGGAGGCTCCGAGGATCCCCTGCTGACTCCAGGCAGAGGCAGGCAGAGGCACAAGGCAGCTCCTGAAGCAACTGGGAGCCCCTCTCCCCAGCGAGCTCCGGAGCCATGAGCAGCGCCGTGGTCCTCGCCCACCTCCCAGACCCCAGCAGCAGCTTCAGGGAAGACGCCCCCCGACCCCCTGTCCCGGGGGAGGAAGGAGAAGCACCATGCCCGCAACTCGCCAGCTCGTTTCTCCCCAAAAGCCAAAGCTTCAAGGCCATGCCGGTGCCTCCTGCCCCGCGGAGGAATGAGAACGGACTCGGGGAGCCCGAGGGCAGCGCGTCCCCGGACTCCCCTCTGGCCAGATGGACCAAATCCTTGCATTCCCTGTTGGGAGATCAAGATGGTGCCTATCTTTTTCGGACCTTTCTGGAAAGGGAAAAATGTGTGGATACCTTAGACTTCTGGTTTGCCTGCAATGGCTTCAGGCAGATGGACCTTAAGGATACCAAAACTTTACGAGTAGCCAAAGCTATTTACAAAAGGTACATCGAGAACAACAGCATCGTCTCCAAGCAGCTCAAACCTGCTACCAAGACCTACATAAGGGACAGCATCAAGAAGCAGCAGATAGATTCCATCATGTTTGATCAGGCACAGACTGAGATTCAGACTGTGATGGAGGAAAATGCTTACCAGATGTTTTTAACTTCTGATATATACCTCGAATATGTACGGAGTGGAGGAGAGAATCCCGCTTACATGAACAGCAATGGACTGGGGAGCTTAAAAGTTGTCTGTGGCTATCTCCCGACCTTGAATGAAGAAGAGGAATGGAGCTGTGCAGACTTTAAAAACAAAATCTTGCCTTCGGTAGTTGGACTATCCAGCAAGACGTTGAGGGTTACAGCGAATGTCAGAGCCACAGAAACGATTGAGAATGGATACAGGTAAGGGAACCCCTGGAAATTGTGCTTTGTTTTAACTTTAAGGACTTTGAGAGTGTTTTTCAGAAGGTTGTTGGGGTGGGAATGAAGGGGAGGCTGGGCTTCCTGGAGGGCTGGGAGCACAGCTGCTTCCCCACACCTCCAAACATTGGAATTTGTGGGGTGTTGTCTGAGTGTGGGGCTTTTCCCCCCTCTGCAGAGGAAAACAAGATCCTGTGCTCTGAAGCCTTATTGGCTCTTTCAGTTCTTTTATAGATCAAAAACTTCATAGCAACTATGTCCTCCGGACATACGTTAATTATTGGTTCAACTTTCAAACCTATTAAGAGCAGTAGTGGAGTGGATCATAGAGACGCATGAATAATGTAACCTACCAGTTCCCCAGCTCCACCATCAACCGGTGTTTAACGATGTTGGTTATGTGGGAAGCAATTGTGCGGTCGTGGAAGAGGAAATGTGTGCACTGACTGCATCAAACTCTGCAACTTGGGCAGAATCTGCCTTTATTTTGACTCTGTGTGTGTGTGTGATGTGCAGCCTCTCGTCGCATGGGGTGTTGGTGTCATGTCAGAGCCACCTAGGGTGGCTTTGAGCCGGTGCATACAGGAGGATACTTAAAATTTGAGTGTTCAAGGTGGTAGAGGCATTCCAGGTGTGGAGTAACAGATGTTTGGTAGGTCTTTGGTGCTCTCATGTTGGCCGTGAGCTCAGAGTTAAACTCCTTGAGAGGCGGTGGTGCCGATAGGGATGTGGGGACGTTGTGTGGTGACAGGTTGTCCTTGTGCCCTGGTCCTGGGGTGCATCTGCACTGCCAGAGCCGTCTCTTTTGTTGGACATGTTGATGGCACAGCGGTGTGAGGGTGAGGAGAATGAGAGCCATCTCGAAGTGCAGGGGGGGATGGGGAAGAGAGACACTGATGAGCAAATGATGAGTTGTATAATCCTCTGAAAATGTATTCTTTCCTCTCCCCACCCTTGCCATAAATGTGGATTGTTGAATCAGGGCTGAGAGGAGAGGGCTCTGCTGCAGATGTGCGCTCTCCTCCGCCGGCCCGGGAGCCTGGGGGTTGGTATGGTGAGTGTTTGACATCTCGTTTACAGGAATTTTGAGAGCGTGTCTGTGATTCATGGACATCAAAGGGCATCAGGCTTCTCCCGGGGAGGCTTTGCTGGAGCGCTCCTCTCCTGCCCCCGGAGAGCTCCCAGCTGTGCCGGGCTTCCTGGTGCCCTGGGGGTGCCGGCAGGGTCCCCCCTGCCCGGGAGGGTGCTCCGGGGCCAGAGGCCTCTTTGGTGCTCTCGCTGAGCTGGAGGCTGTCCTGCCGGCGGGGAGGGATGCGGCGCTGGGCGTGGGGACAGAAGGGATGCGCTGCATCCCAGCCCAGCCTCTGCACCCTCCTGCCGGGGCTGCGGGGGGCAGCGCTGGCAGCTGCTCTGTGCAGGGCTTGGGCTTTGGGATCCTCGTCTCGTGCCTGAGTGTTGCTGCCCGAGCATCTGCTGTTCTCCAGAACTTGGTTTGAACTGCTGCCCTTCGCCGGCTTTCCAGGAGGGGGATGTTTGATGCTTTTATCTCTGAGCCTTTGTTGGGATTCAGAGCTGGAAGGGCTTGGCTGTATGTTCTACCAGAGCTGCAGGCCCTGCTAAACCCACATGTGCCTTGTCCAGGAGAGCTCTCGCAGCGCCGTGGCTGCTTGCCTGATTAGTGCTGGGCTTTTTTTCCTTTTCTTTTTTTTCCCTCCTCTTTCTTTTCTTTTTTTGTCCAGGGATTAATGCAGCTTGCTCCTCACATGTCAGATCTACCCTCCTAGGACATTAGGTAGTGCGTTTTGCTTTGATCACCTTCTGTTGAATTTCCAGGAGCTTTTGCTCTCCATGGGGCCAAGAGATCTCAATGCAAAGAGAGGGGAGGTCAAGCTGAGATGCTGCTCAGTTCCTCCCGTTTGTGAAGCCACTTGTGCGTGCATGTGCTCGAAGCTGATGAGCATATGGATGGGTTATCTCTCATCACTCAGCATTTAGGATCGTGGCTAGGATTGGAGCTGAAGCTTGCACAAAGTCTTTCCTGGTGAGTGGCCAAACCACACCTCCCTCATGTGTATGTTGGAATTAAGGAATTTCTGCTCAGCGTGCTCTGGTTTTGAAGGGCTGTGCAGGCTGTGGCCATTCGCTTCGGTGGGTTTCAATGTGATTATCCCAGCGAAAGCCGGCAGCCGTGGGCTGAGCCCACCTGACAGTGGGAGCACAGTGATCTCAGAGCAGCCTGGTGTTTGCTTGGGAGACCACCTGGGAATCCCAGGGCACCGAGTCACGGCCAAACCCACGGCAAACGGGAGACCGCAGGAACCGGACAAGTTGAAAGACTTTGTTTGGCCCCAGTGCTGGTGATGGACAGGAACAGGGGAAGTCGAGTGAAAACACAGAGTTTGCACCTGGCTGGGGAGCAGGCGCTCGCAAACTGCTGCCTGTATATTTGGAGCCCTAATACAGGGAATATTTTAAAAGCAGGACCTCCCCTCTTGTCCTCCCAGGCGACTCCCCTCCCCTCTGGGCTGTGGTGTGGTTAAGACTGGCCTCCCCACGCTGCTGTGCTGGACCTGGCCCCATGCTCCAGGAATTCCAGCTATTATTTATACGCGCTGCTAAATTTATCACGCACGACTTTGTGTACACAGAGAGCACCTCTTTGCTGTGCCGCTGGGGTAACGTGGGTTTGTTCAGCCCAAGGTGGACTCATCTGCCTCCCATTAGGCTCTGACATCGCTGGGACTGGCCTTGCTGGGGGAAGGCTGGGGCTTGCAGATGGCCTTCTGCCGGCTCCCAGCGCTTCCTGGCCTTTGAAAGGACCCGCTGGTGCAGCTCCTTGTGTGTGAAGTTATTGGAACCAAGTTTGGCTTCAATTATCAAAGTAAATGATGCCATTGTAAAGCTATGCTCAAAGCAGTGTTCTACAATTAGAGCATGGAAGCTGTGATTAACATCGTTGTGTTAAAATATATTTTTTTTTTCAGGTTTGTGCATGTGTCGTTTTTCTGCCTTTTTTTTTAAATGTTTTTAAACCCATGGTTGCCCAATGATGTTTGTCCCAAGAAAATACTTAATGAGATTCAATGCTGCCTCCAACTGCTCCTTGTACAGTTTTTCTCTCTGTGTGTAAGTCTGTGGTTTGACCTGCCCAAGTGCTTTTATTTCTAAAAGCAATCTGACAATAAAACACCCCCACACTCTGAAACTGCACCCTCATAACAGGGGATACAACCAGCAGCCCCCCTGAAATTCTCATGGCATTATAATACCTCTGATGTGGCCATTGCCTAACATAGCAGAGAGAGTTACATGCTGTGTGTCATCGCATCAAGATAAGAATAGGCTGAGAAACATCAGACATTCTCCTTGAAGCTCCAGAGCAACTGCTACCTGACAGCTGAAAACACTTTGCATATTGAGTTTGGAGCTGGCCTGTGTTTGTGTGTGCAGCATCTGTGGCAGGAGACCACCGCTTTCCCTGGAATTTAAAACCCTCGCAGGCAACTTGATGCATCTGGGTGCAATTACTGGAGTAAGGTGGTCAAATTAAAAAGGGGGAAAAAAATCCCCAAAAACATGAAACACAGCAAAACAGCCTCCACTGGTTTTCTGAAAGGATGGGGAGATTTCTGTGGGGCAGTGTTGGATGTGGAACAGGTATGAGGACTTTAAAAATACCCCTTTAGGGGTTATTATTTTTTTGTCCATGAGGTGTTGGTAGGTGAATGATGCTGCAGCCCTGCTGGGAAGATGAGTTAGTTGTGGCCACTTTCTGTAATTATATCTGTGGACACACCTCCTCTCCCTGTGCCATGCCCATATGGACCTGCTGCCTCCGCCCCCAGCTCAGCCTCTGCAGGAATCCTTCTGTGAGAACAGCGTGGCAAACCCACCCCCTGGATGTGGCAGGGGTGACAGACACCTCCCAGCAAGGTGCTGGTCCTGTGCTGGGGAGCATCCTGCACCCCTGAGCCTCATGGAGCATCCTGAGCCTTGTGGTCCTCAGATGCACTCTCAGGACCTGAGATGCTTTTGAATCAAGTAGTGGCAAGAGTGCCACCCTTGCACGTTGACCCAAAAGCCCACCAGGGGCCTGGGAAGGGTCTCTGGGACTGCACAGCCCCCTGATCCGGAGCAGAAGACTCCATGGTTTTTAGAGGAACTTTCTTGTAGTAGCAGCAGGATAACGTTGCTTTCACCCACATGTGGAATTAATTTATCTTTGAAGATTTAACTTCTTTCCTGTGGCATTCCTTACTATCTCATTTTTTTCCCCTTCTTCTTCTTCTTCCCAGATCTATATTTTTTTACATCTTGATCTCCCCATCAGAAATGCCTTGGCCTCCTTGGAAAGGAATGCAGCCCCGGCTGGGCTGAATACCTGCCTGCAGCCAGCGCCGCGCCGCTCATACCAGAGAGGCCCATCTTCCCCGCCAGCCTTCCCCCTCCTTTTCTCAATTTTTTTTTTTTCCTTCCCCTTATTTTTTAAAAACTTAAGCCTTGCTGAGGCTCCTGCTTTTGGTGCTGGGGGAGGAAGTTTGGGGTGATGGGGGCACAGGGATGAGGATGGAGATGGAGATCAGGGAAGTGGGAGGACATTGCTGTCACTTAAACCAGCTGGTCCCTCCAGCCCCAGGGGGGCAGGGAGATGGAAAGGCCATTAAAAAAAACCTGCCGAGCCTGCTGGCACATTCCTTAGACCCCCAAGTCCTGGGTAAGTGGCCCTAATTATTAAAATCAGCAGTCCTTATCAGATGACAAGGCCTTTTGCTTTGATATACAAAAGCAGAAGCTTAACAACCCCATCTTGCCCTGGAAGAGGAACAAAATGTGCACCTTAACATGCGGCTTTCAAACCTCCCTGCATAATCCCCTTATCACCTGCCAGGATATGTATATTGATCCTGGCTGGGAAGTTGCAGTGATGGAGGCAGTGGGCAGGGGGATGCCCAGGGCCCCCCGTGCAGTGACCCTGCCGTGGTGACCTGGCCCTGCTCCATCACAGCCCGTGGCACTGCCCGTGGGTTTTTCACAGGACTGCTCCTGGGTGCTCAGCTCAAACATCCAGGCTGGGCTTCGTGTTTGCTTGTCTGGGTGAAGCCAGAGGTGTTGGGGTCAGGAACCCACGTGGTCATTAATACAACCTGCTGGCCTCTCCTCATGTCCCCCGTCCATCCTTGTCCTCCCCACCCAACTTTATGCCAAAAAAACATGAGTAGGAGGTTCTCCTAAAAACTGGGACTTTTTGTTGTGTGTTTCTATAGTGCCAGGAAGGTGGCATCCATCTTTGGGAGGCCAAGCCTGGGACAGCAGATCTCAGCCCTGCCCTGTGCCTCTGACACGTGGGGGTCCTGCCCCTGTAGTTCCAGGCAGTTCTCTTGGTTCAGGCAACACAGATATCAGTAACTTGTGTTCCCCAAGGGATCCTAACCCTTGTCTTCAGAGCAGAACTAAGCATTGTTAGCGGTTCCTCATGGCTTTCACTGGGACTTGAGCTGTGAACTTCTTGGATTTTCCCTGCTGGTGCCAACAGCAAAACTCCTGCTGACCTCAGCAGTGCAGCATCAAGCCTTAAGGACTGAGTTTTGCAGGGTATCAGAGGATGTAGACGTGCTTCCTGGGATTTTCTAGAGCGCTTTAGAAGATGCTAAAAGTCTTCAAAATTGGGCTCAGGGTGTGTTTAGTCAGAGTGTCGTGGTTTAGGCAGTGTGCTGGCTGAGGTCTGAGCAGCGGATGGCTGGCTGCTTCTGAAGAGGTTGAGCAGGCAGTGAGTGTGGCTCCCATAAGGATGGTGCTGCCAGGAAGCCCGAGACTGTGTGGTAACTGGATTCGTGTTGTGCCTGTCCCAGGTCCTTCAAGAGGAACGACCCTGTTAACCCCTACCACGTGAACTCGGGCTATGTCTTCGCGCCGGCCACCAGCGCCAACGACAGCGAGATCTCCAGCGATGCCCTGACGGACGACTCCATGTCCATGACGGACAGCAGCGTGTGAGTATCTGGTGCTGGCTGCATTTTGGGATGGGACACCTGAAAATCGGCTGTGCTGATGCTCTGTGGGGCTTAGGGGAGCGCTGGGTCATCACCCTGCTCGACCCAAAGGAGGTGTGTGCCCCAACCAGGGCATGGCTCCTCTGTCTCCTGGCGCTGTCGCCGCAGGTATCGGATGGAGGGAAATCAGGAATCCCTCTCTTGCCATTTTGCAACTGCAGCTGAGCAAACGTTCTGCCCTGGCCCATGGTGCTGCCTGACTAACCCAAAGAGCGAATGAATCTCCCTGAGCCTTTGTCTTAAGGCCAGGCTTCCTTAACCAGCTATCAGTCATCAAAGAGAAGGAGATTACTTCCTGTAGGAAGTACTTTCTGTAATTAACGTTCGTCATTAATGTCGGAATGTACATTAATAGGGCCAGTGACCTGAAGGGGCAAATAGCTGCTCGTCTAGTGTGGCTGGGGCAGTCTTCAAAGAGCCCTTTGGATGGAGCTGCATGGATCAGGTCTGGGTGTTTAGGAGCACAGAGGGATGAGAGGTGATGCTGTGGCTGAGCCCAGGCATTGCAGGATGTGTCTTCTGGCTGCTGAGCAGTGTGTGGTTGGGAGCAAGGTTTGACTGTCAGTTTGCTTTCCCCAGCAGGACAGAGGTGGGGCTTTTGTTTCTGCAGAGGGGACAGTGAGATTCACTTAGTGCTCCTAGGGACCATTTTTGTCAGCTGAGCAGAAGGCAGATCTTGCTGTTAGCGTTTCATGATAAGTGCAGGTGCTCTAGAAAAGCCTGCCTGTAAGCAGAGTGCTGCATTGCTGGTCTTTCATCTTGAAACTTCTCCAGTGTCTGTGTCAGACATGTCCAGTGGTCCCTGTGTGCTCCTCACAGAGATTTTCATGCTGGGTTTTTAAAGTCAACATGCATGAAGATGCACAGCAGAAAACAGGATTTACCAAAAATCCTCGATGCGTAAACAAAAAGCTCTTTTTTATTTTTTTAACACGTGTGTGTTTTGAACTGATATTACGGAAAAACATAGTTTGTTGTCCCAGTAGATTCCCTTATTGAACAATATTGGCATTAAATAAAAGAGCTGAATCATAGGGTGACTTCTTTATTTCTTCTTACTGGCTCTGGTTGTATGTGATCATGTGTCAACAGAGCATTCATTGGGTTAGTCATTTCTGGACCAGTGTAGGGTCACTTGGGATTCACAGGGCTAGGATTATACCCTCTCTTCACAGCAATGCCAATTGTAGGCCTTATACAGATGAGAGCACTGAGTGAGAAATAAAGTGCATGGTGGATGAAAGGCTTAACTGAATCGCTTTCAGCCCATTGTTAGTCCGGGGGAGCTTAGCGGGGATGAGAGGGCAGCAGCCCGCTTTGAAATTTGCTTGAACAAGTGAATAGGAGCTCCCCATAAAGCAGCGCCTGAAAGGAGCTGCCTGTTTTTTCCTGCCGTAACAATGGCCCGCGCAGGCTGTGAGAGTTTGGGGAAGCTTGGCTGATTAAACTGCCCGCAGCTCCAGGCTGGGGGGCGGCGGGAGGCCGGGGGGTGGCAGAAAGGGAGATTTCCTCGGGCCCTGGGGCTGGGAGCGGGCAGCACACCGGCTCCTGGCTGGATTTGGAAGTGGGAGAGGTGAACTGGCAGCTCTGGAGGCTGGGCTTGAAGTTGGGGCTGATGTAAAACTTCCTCTGCAGAGGAGAAGGGCTGCTGCCAGCATCTCTGTAGAGCAGTGGGGATTCAGGCGCTCCTGGCACCGGCTCTGCTGGAAGCTGGAGGTGCTGGGAAGGTTTTGGGGGCACAAAGCCACCGTGGCTGAGCCCAGGTGCTTGGTCTGTCAGGGTTTATTCCCCTGGAACAGGGGACCTGAGCTCGTTCTGTTCCAGCAGTGCAAATGCAAATTAGTTCTTTTGGCTCATACTGGTATCAACTGAAGAGGAAAAACTTGTTCTGGAAAAGTCTTTCAGACATAGCAGTAAAGTGAGTTTGGAGCTTTTTTTTAAAAATAAATCTATGTCTGAACTGCACTGGGATTAGGAGAAATCTCCAAATAATGCATAATCTGCCTTTTTTATTTTATTCCAGAAGCCAGGGATCAGTCTGTCCCTATATATTTTGTAATAGCCACAAAGCATCATGCAAATTTCTATTTCCATTTCTTGATTGGGGGCGGGGGGGGGGGTAGGAAAGGGGATTTTTTTTTTTATTTGCTTATATCTTATTTATGGATTTACTTTGGACACAGGGGAATGCTGCTGAGCAAACTTCAAATATTACCTTATCTTACAAACCAGGCTTTTGATGTTGGCAAGATCAGAGGCTTGTTTCAGAGCCGTTGCCAAATGAAGATGGGAGTGAATGCATATGCGCATGAGTCTGATATTTCAAAGCAGCAGTAAAACTACATTCAGGTTAGGTCAGGCACATCTGAGTCAAAAGGCTAAGATAATTGGCTCAGCTTAAATGGCAGCTGACTGGGTAGAAGACTTCAAACTAGTGTTTCCCCCAGAAACAGATTGGCTTAGCCCCAGCCTGGTTAGCTGAAATGTTTATAATTAAACTCTACTATTTAGTGCCTCAACTCTGTAGCTCTTCAGCCCGCAGAAGTAGTAGCCAAGAAAGTGAGTGCAAATGTTGGCTGTTGGAGCAGGGGAAGAGGTGGCACCTGGAGAGCTGGGGTTAACCCTTGGCCTGCCCCAAAACCTCTGGCCAAATTCAGCCCTTTCATTTCGTTTCTCCTGCTTGGGGGATCTGCTGCAGCATCAGGGTTCCCCCTGCCCCCCATATCTCTTGCTGGGCTAATCGTGGCTCCAGCCCCATCCATCGTTCCCTCCTGCAGTCAGGGGTCACTCGTTGGTCACCTCTTCAACCCTGGCCTTGTCCATTTTCCCCCCGTTTTTTAGGAAAGGGTTTAGACAGCACTCAGCAAAGTGGCTGCTAAAGTCCCTTCCCACTCCCCAGGCTGACTTCTCCAAGCTGCTCCACAGCCTTCCCATCCCAGAGAAATACCTCTGGGTTTTTCTAATTGTGTTTTTTTTTATTCTACACGCTGTTGCAAGTTGCAGAACGCTTCTGCCAAGGCAGGGCTGTGGAAGCAGGGAGCTGGGGGTTTGGTGTGGGGCTCTCTGCTGTAACCAAAGGAATTTTAGGGGGAAGGAGCAGTTTTTTTAACAGCCTGAATGAGGGCAAGTCTTAAAGTGAGGAACCCACACTGTTGGGTCAGCGTTGCTTTTCCTCCTCCTCTGCAAGTGAGTCCCCACTGCTGCTCCACAGCCTGTCCTGGGACTGTCCCTTTGGGCAGAGATGATCCCTGTGGAGCTGGGAACTTGGGGATACCCCACAAGGAGATGTGTGCTGCAGCAGAGGGGTTGGGGACAGCATCTCGTGCTTGCAGAGCTGGAGGGAGGTGGGGAGTGCAGGAGGGCTGCAGGGAGGTGGGCAGTGCAGGAGGGCTGCAGGGCTGCAGGGAGGTGGGCAGTGCAGGAGGGCTGCAGGGCTGGAGGGAGGTGGGCAGTGCAGGGAGGTGGGCAGTGCAGGAGGGCTGCAGGGCTGCAGGGAGGTGGGCAGTGCAGGAGGGCTGCAGGGAGGTGGGCAGTGCAGGAGGGCTGCAGGGCTGCAGGGAGGTGGGCAGTGCAGCAGGGCTGCAGGGCTCCCTGGCTGTATCCCTGTAGTGGACACACAGCTGCCTCCCTGCTCCTCTCCCAGCTGGCCTCTTGGGCTCCCATGGCCAGAGGACACCTCCTTTTCCACTGAGTGTGTTAATGGCATTCATCCCATGGGTTCATGTGCTCATGCTGGCACTTTGACTTACCTTTGAAATGCCTGTTTTACTGGGCATTCCCTTTGCTGAAGGTCCCTAAGAGACCCTTGTCTCGGGAAGCCCCAGTTAACAAACACATCTCTGAAGGTACAGGTGGTTTGGTTTTCACCTTAGATTTGCTTTTACCCCATCCTCCCCCAAAACTAAGATGTGTCATGTGCTCCAAGCCCCATTGCCCCATGGGTTTGTGGAGCAGAAATGCTTCATGGAGAGGTGCTTGGTGGCCACCAGTGGCTGTGTTGGCTGTTCTGTGCTGGGCTGCTCCTGCAGAAAGCTCCTGGAGCCCCGTGTTGTGCAGTGGGGACATGGGGACAGTCAGCTCTGTTCACTTTCCATGTCACATGTGCTCAGAAACTGTGTCTGGAGGAGGCTGGTGCTCATCTTGTGGCATCAAGGGCCTCCCAGCATGCTCATTTTTGTTATAAAGATTTGTCCAAGTTTATTAAGATGAGATCGTTCTGATCCTTCACTCCAGGCTTCACAGCTTAATCTTGCTCATTAAAGCAATTTAATGGCAACTGGAGGCTTTGGCCAAGATCATCACAAAGCTCTGCCATCGGCTGCTTCAAGCTTTGAGTGGTGGCATCTGATCATCTTCCTCCAGGGGAGGGACGTGGTGTCTCTGGGAAGGGGTTCCTGTGTGCCAGTGTGTGCCCACCATCACCATGCCCACAGGAGGGGACAGGCAGGGACACTGTGCCACGTTGGCTCCTCTGCAGCAGCGTGGGGCCGGCGTTGTCTGCTCCTCCTCGGGCTGGAGTTATTTTCTCCTCTCAGGAGATGAGTCAGGTGTGGGGGCAGGTGGATGAAAGGGACGGCACCGGAGATCAAGGTTACTGAGGCAGTCTGAGGGAAGTGGTGGAATGAGACATTCAGGATCTCCAGGCGTGCTCTTCCGGCTGGCCCCGCTGTCTGTGCAAGGCCCTTTCATCCTCACTGGGGTAATTTTTTGCATGGCCGGGTGAAGATGCCCTGTGGGACATCCTTGGAGTGGGATGTGCAGGGGGCTGGTCCCACTGGAGAGCCTTGAGCTCCTGGTCTGGTCCCTCCTCGTGGCTTCCAGGCTGGAGCTGGGGTGGCTGTGGGGAGCAGTGTCCTGTCCAGAGGCCAGGCCATGGCCGTGCTCACGCCTTGAGGTGTCCTGGGCCTGCCAGCCTCGGGGCAGGGGAAACATGCTGGATCTTAAATGGGGCTAGATGTGGGGAGCAGCCTCTGGATGGCCATCCATCCTCAGCCTCTTCCTTGTTTCCACTGTACCAGCACTCCATGGGGTGTTCCAGAGCTTGAGGAGCACCGTGGTCTTAGAGAGCGTAATGGGATGGGGAAAAAGCTAAAATTAAAGGTCAGAAGCAGAAGCCTGGTGTTGGAAGGGCCTTGAAAGTGAAGCTCATGGGATCTTTGGATGTCTGCCCGTGTGGAGTTGCCTTCAGCTTTTCAGCTTTTGCTTAATTACTGCACATCCATGTGCATCCTTTGGTGACACAGGCACTTCCCACACCGCCGGATGTTTGAGGCTTCAGGTGACATCCAGAGGGCTCAGCACCTCTGGGAACGAGGGCCTGCGGCTGCCTGGGTGGTTCCAGAGGGGATGGAGAAGTGTCTCAGAGCGTGGGGACAGCCCCCACTGACGGTGGCCTCTCTTCCATGTGCAGAGATGGGATCCCCCCGTACAGAATTGGGAGCAAGAAGCAGCTCCAGCGGGAAATGCACCGGAGCGTCAAGGCCAACGGTCAAGTTTCTCTACCTCATTTTCCGGTGAGTCCAGGTGGGAGCTGCCGTGGGAAATGCTGGGGCTGGGGACAGGCACACGTGGAGGGAAGGGAGAGGGGGAGGAGAGCATTTCCATGCCAGGGTGATGCCAGAGGAGAGGTGCTGCTTGGTGTTGGGCAGGAGCCACGTGCTCTCAGCGTCGTTCCAAAACCCTGCTTGTGCACAGTCACATCCTGGTCCTTCCTGAAACCAGCTGCGAATTAGGAGTTTTCAGGGGCACTGAATTTGGTTAAATCCCAAGTGGAGATGTCCTGTTTGGGTCTGGTGGGAGCCTCAGCTCTGGCCACCACCCTGACACCCCCATGGTGCAGAGCAGGGCTTGGCCCCGTGCACATCACTGCCGAGGGCTGGGTGTATGCGAGCTGCAGGAGCAGGATCTCCCAGAAGAGAGAACTGGCAGCAGGTCCGTGCCTGGCTTTGAGGGGATCCGATGCGTGGTGCTGCCCTGCTCTTGAAAATTAACTCGCTGACTTGCTAATTCTGTTGACTTGCAGCCTCTCGATTCCTGCAGTGAATAAACTGTTTACACAGACAAGTATAAACTTATCTTGTCTTGAGATTAATACGCTAAAATTCCTCTTTCTGCTGTCTTAAGCAGCAAGAAGTCATAGATGATATTTCTGGTGGAAGGGGGGGCTGGTTTATGTGGTTTTTCTTTTTGGTATTTTTTTTTTCCCCCTTCCTTCCTAAAGAAAGTTCTATAGCCTGAGCTTGTAAATTAGATTATTTTGTCCCAGGGCGTGCAAATCGACTTTCTCTGTAAGGCAGTGCTTTGATCAGGGACTGAATAGAGCCAGCTTGTGTAAGAGTGACAATTTCCAGCAGAGTGGCCTTTTTCTACCCTCACATCATTTCTGGAGCTAAGTGGTTGCCGGAGAGAGGCCCCACCTCATCTGGTGGGTAGTATGTGAAAGAGTTGGCAGTTCAGCTTTCTGCTTTCGGGGGGGAAAAAAGAGGGAGAGTGGGGGCGAGGAGTGGGGTGCGTTGGGATGGCAGGAGGGAGGGCAGAGTCAAGTGGGTGGTTTCTTTTTCCTCCTTTTTTTTTTTTTTTCTTTCCTCCCCTTTTCCTGCCATGTTTGCTTCTTTTGGCAGAAATTCACGTTTTGCCTTTTTATATTCTGCACTTGATTTGGAGATGTTCCCTTTTTCCCTTGATAGATCTGCTTGAGGCAGCCAAGCTCAGCAGTGTAGCACCGCTAGCCTGCAGCAGCTTTCTTCATTTTCTGTACAAAGAGATGGAGGGGGGGGGAAGAGATCTAGGACACTGTTGAGACAACACTACCTCAAAGGTGCCCAGTGTGTAGCCAGGAAATAAATTACCAGCACTTCTCTGATCTGCAACCGTTTGACTTCTTTTTTTTTTTTTTTTTTTTTCCTCCTTTCCCTTTTTCTCCCCCATCTTATTTTTTTTAATTTCCAACTCCTTTCTGTTTATAATCACTTTATTCCTTTAGTTAAAGTCTCTCCCTCCCACCTCAGAGGTGTTTTTTTTTTTTTTTTTTTTTTTTTGATGCTTGACAACAGTCTTTGAAGATTTTCTACTTCAGAGTAGCTACTGATGGGCTGGTTGTACTACAGAGAGAACAAGCGGGGTTCCTCAGAGTGCGACCAACTGCTCCTGCCGAAGGCAAACGCTGGTGGGGAGGATGTCACTCCATGAGGCCACAGCACTAGCTCATAAAAATCCAGAGCAGACCATGCCTAGTTGCGGTCGTCTTTTCATCCAAACATGGAGACACAACAAGCGTAGCGGGGCCGGCGATGCCGCAGCGGCCAAGCGCCCGCGCCCCGCGCCGCCCGCTAAACCTTGCCTTGTGCCTTCTGTCCCCGCTCCTTGTAGAGGACCCACCGGCTTCCCAAGGAGATGACCCCGGTGGAGCCAGCTGCCTTCGCCGCCGAGCTCATTTCCCGGCTGGAGAAGCTGAAGCAGGAGCAGGAGACCATGGACTGCCTGGAGGAGAGGCTGCAGCAGATCAAGGAGGTAGGAGGATTAGCGCTCCCAGGGCTCCGCGTGCCGTTCCCGGAGCGCGCCGCGGTTCCCGGGGCGGCGGGGGGAACGTCCCGGCGCGCGCCTCGCCGCCTCCCGGCCCCTTCCATTCATTGCCTGCCATCCCTTGTCTGGCAGGACGAGGAGAAGGAGAGCGCCGAGCTCCCCGCCAGCCTGCAGAGCAGTCGGGACGTGGGCAACCCCCAGCACCCCCAGCACCCGCTCTCGCTCCTGCCCTCGGGCAGCTACGAGGAGGACCCCCAGGCCATCCTGGACGAGCACCTCTCCCGCGTGCTGAAGACCCCCGGCTGCCAATCGCCCGGCGTGGGCCGGCACAGCCCCCGCGCCCGCTCGCCCGACCGCCTGCCCACGGGCAAGCTGCCGCCCGGCACGGCCTCGCTGGCCGCCTGCGCCCTGGTGGGCAAGGGCTTCATCACCAAGCAGACCACCAAGCACGTCCACCACCACTACATCCACCAGCACACCGTGCCCAAGACGAAGGAGCAGATCGAGGCCGAGGCGGCGCAGCGGGTGCAGTGCTGCTGCCCGGCGGGCAGCGACTACTACTGCTACCCCAAGTGCAAGGGCCACCCCAAAAACACCGACCCCCCTCTCCCTCTGCTGGAGCCCTTCGGGTGAGTCACAGCACCTCCATTGCCCGTGCCCCAGGCCATCGCCCAGCATCCCGCTGCGGTGGGGCTGATGGGGATGGGGGCTGACGATGGGGTCGTGTCCCTTTTTGCCACCAGCAGGACGGGGACGCTGCTGAAGAGGCCGGGCCGAGGAGTGGACAGCGTGGCCCCGGCGGCCGGGGACGGGGGGCTGCCCGGCCCTGGTGGGGTGCAGCTCCCGGGGGGCGAAGCGGATCGGGCGCAGAACGTCTGGCAGTGGATGCTGGAGAGCGAGAGACAAAATAAGCACAAGCCCCATAGGTAAATATGCAGCTGTCTACAGCAATATCGCTCCCGGTAAATATTTATATATTACATGGGCTGTCTATTTTTACAATCGCTAAAAACAAATGAGACTCTTTGCTCCTCCGGTTTAATATAAAAGCTGTTCCGCAGAACCAGAAAAACCACAAAAATGTCATGTTTTTGGCAATAAACCTCCTTTCATGTTATGACAGACTTTTGAGAGGGAGCGAGCAAAATAGGAGCTGCTATTAAAGTCATATTTTCCAGCTTTTCTAACCCGACTTCTTCCCTTCCCCAAGCACACAAAGCACAAAGAAGGCCTACAGCTCCGACTGCGCCAAGGGGGCCCCCGGCCGCCACCACCCGTGGGGGACAGGCAGCCACCCGCGTGGGGCACAGCCCGCCCACCCCTTCGTGCAGGACCCCGCCATGCCCCCACTGACACCCCCCAACACCCTGGCCCAGCTGGAGGAAGCGTGTCGCCGCCTGGCCGAGGTCTCCAAGCCGCAGAAGCCCCGGTAATGGCCATGGGAAAGACGTTCCCTGTCCCTCCGTGGGGACAAACGGGGCTGGGGAGGTTTGCTGCTGGGTGGATGTGGATGTGGATGTGGATGTGTCCTGCCCGTCCAGGCTGAGGGTTGGCCATGGGGATGTGGGATGGATCGGCCTGGCCGAGCCCAGAGGATGAGCCTCGGTGTTCCATCCCCACCCTGCACCAGCACAAATAGTCTGAATCCGAGGCTATTACTTCCCCTCTTTTGATGGCTGTAATTTGCCCGTTTTTCCTCTGGGACAGGCTCCAGCTACATACCAAGTGGGGAATTGGACTGGTTATCGTTCATTTGGGTATGGAAGGATAAATTAGCCCACAGCATTTTTAATTCTTCCTTTGATTGTTTACAACATGTGAGGCTTGATACAAAGAGCGAACTTAACGACCCACAGGAGACTTCAATTAAGAAGATTGTATTTCAACAATTTTTTTCTTAAAGTTTTTTTTTCTCTTCCCCCCCCTCCCCCTTCTTCCCCACTTGCTTTCCCCCTCCCCACTTCAGATGTTCAACCTCAAATCAGCAGAGGGACCGAAACCACTCCGCTGCCATTCAGGGGGGAAGCACCCCTTTCTGCAATGCAAGTCTAACGACAGAAGAGTGAGTATTGCACGTGCAGAAAAGGATTGGGAAATAAATATATATGTCTATCTCATAATTATATTTTCATTAAATGGATTGTGCTTTGAAAGGAGAGGAAATTCTTATATCTCAAATTTCGTCTTTCAAACATTCTTCTTAAAGAACAAAACATTTTCAAATCTTGTCTCTGGCTCTTTTTAACTTGCATTCCTGTAAAGTGGACAAAGATTGGATTAGTCTAATTACAGGATGGTTCTTTTAACAAGAAATCTGCTACAGAGAGGTCTAAAATGGCCTAAATAATTAAAGTTTTCTTTCTTACCCTCTTCATCTTAAGCAATGAGTAATGTTTGAAGTCCAGACTGAGCCACCTGACTAGAGCCTTTCATTTTTAATTGGTTGACCTTAAGTCCACCAGCTGTCTTTGCTAGCAGCTTTTTTTCTGAAACCACTCTACAAAGACTTAGAACAAATTAGGAAGACTAAATTACTGCGGACTAACACTTTGTGACCTTTTGACATGCCAAGTGTACATTGCCTCAGAAGCAGTTGTAGATTTGGCTGCCTGGTATTCACTAGAGTGTTGCCATTTTGCTGGGTAATATTGTTTTAATTATTCTCTAAGAAGCGTTGCTTGGGTGCAAATGGCAGAATCCAGTTAATTTTATCCTCACTGGGAAAAATAAGATTACCTGGGTGCTTGAGGTGAAGCATCCGGCGGGGGGGTTTGCTTTGTGGCCTGGTGGTTCCAGGTGGGTTTGGGCATGAGGAGAAAGCTTGGGAGATGTTTTGTGTGAGGGCAGATGAAAAGAGCCATTAAAATCCTGGGTGTGCAATCCTGGGGCTCGCTGGGGAGGGTGAGCCCAGCCTCCATCCCTCAGCTCCCCCATCCATGAGATGGTGGGAGGTCTCTGCCGTGCCATGATCCCAAGGGGGAATGGCTTCAAGCTGAAGGAGGGTGGATTTAGGCTGGATATTAGGGAGAAATTGTTCCCTGGGAGGGTGGGGAGGTCCTGGCACAGGTTCCCAGAGAAGCTGTGGCTGCCCCTGGATGTGCCCAAGGCCAGGTTGGACAGGGCTTGGAGCACCCTGAGATGGGGGAAGGTGTCCCTGCCATGGCAGGGGTGGGACTGGGTGATCTTTAAGGTCCCTTCCACCCCAAACCACTCCATGAGTCTCACTGTGGAAATCCAGCGAAGGGCTGTGCAAACACATCCCAGCAAATTCCCAGGCAGTACAGGAATATCTGATCTTCAGGTCACACCCAGGGTATTTCTGACAGCATTCACCAACTCCACTGCTGGTTGGAGTGTGGTGAAACAGCCTGTTCTCAGATGGAAAAATAGAGGGTTTTGTGTGTGTTTTCTGTTTTGCAGTCACAAAGAGCCAAAGAAACTGCCAGTTGTTCACACCTCTCAGTCTGGTGAGCTGGTTGTCACCTATTTTTTTTGCGGAGAAGAAATTCCCTACAGGAGGATGTTAAAGGCCCAGAGCCTGACACTTGGGCACTTTAAAGAACAGCTGAGCAAAAAGGGAAATTACAGGTAAGAATGTGTGATTTGTTTGTTCTTTAGTGTGTTACAACAAGTCAAAAGAAGCAGCAGGTGTTTTGCAGGGCTGCTGCAGTGACACTTTGGATTTTCAGAGGCTGTGGATCTTCTTAGTCTCTTCCCACTCAAACCAGGAGCAATGTGGAGCTGGAGAGAGGTGCCCTGGCTGCAGGGCCACCTCCTCCCTGCCTCCCCAGCCTCATCCCCAGTTGCATTAGGACCTGTGCCTCCAAAAAGCTTCAATACCAGGGAGTTCTGGGATGGCTTTGTGGCAAAGGCATGGAGCTCTGGGATTCAGATTCCAAACTGGGGTCAGCATTCATCTTGGTCCTGGCCTCCTCTTCTGCCTGCTGTTTAATTATCAAATTTTTGATTGTTTTCTGCAATGGTGTGGCCATAAATGGGGTCAGTGATGGGCTGGGATGGTGCTACTGAGGGACATGGAGCTGGAGCTCCCTCACTACTCTCTTCATTAGGAGGGAAAAAACCTCTGCCCTGCAGGGGATGCTCCACCAGCAATACCCAGTTCCTCCTCAGAAGCACCAACAAACCCTGCTGGTCTGGTTTCCAGCTCCCATCTCCCAGTTTAACCAGTTTGCTGCTTCCTCTGCTTAGTTCCCATGGCAATAGCTTCACACTGGCTCTTCTTGGCTGCCCTTTCCCAGTGGATCTGGGCCCTCTTGGGATCTCCTCTTGGCCACTTCTCCTGCAGGGCGAGCAGGAGAGAGCCATTCCAGCTATTTCTTTTGAATTTGCACTGAATTTGGTGGTGCTTCAGAGAGCTGGGTGCCTTGCCCTGTAACTGGCAGCCTCTGATTTAACTTCCAAATGGCCATTTGGGTTTGGTACAATGAATTCCCAGCTTGCTGCCCCATCACTGGCCTCTCTCTAGTTTTGGGAAGTCCACCTGCACAGCCCAGAGGTTGGTCACCCTGGGCACTCCCAGGCTGGGGGATGCCAAGCTGGGGTCTCTCTATGGCTGTTGCACAGTGGGGCTGAAATATTCCAATTCCTTCCCAAAACCATCTCTGCAGCCCACCCAGCTGCCCTTGGATGGCACCAGCCTGCAGGTGCACCCAGCCTGGCCCCACTGCAGGACGGTCCCTGGGCTTCTGCCACCCTTGTGCCGTCTTCCAGCTCCTGAAGCCTCTCCCACTGTGCTCCTCCTCATTTGCAGACCAATTTCCTTGGCCTCACCACTGCTCTGCCACTGCCCAGTGGCTGTGTAGTCCCATCCTCCCCAAAAAAAACCCAGCCTTTTTTAATGTTTGTTTATTTTCTGTGACATTTTTCATGTGATGCCCAAGTGCGGGTCTAGGCTCCTAAAACCTCTGTGGCCCAAAAGCCCCTCCAGGTGCAATTATTTGTGCCTTGTCAGACTGTAATTACTTTAGAAAATGTTTTTAAGTGACTGACAAGGATGAAACAACATTTTGCTTAGATCTCACCCCTTTACACCTGGGTAAAGACAATACAGAAATTTATAAAAGGAACTTGGATACGTGCCCAGTATTTTATCTTGCACAGACACAAGGTGAAACTAATTACACAAATGTGTGTACCTCCAGGGAATCATTTTGATCTCAGCTTTGACTTTTGGCTGGACTTTGAGTGAAACTGCGGGTGACCTTCAGGGGAGAGGTCCGCAGTGCCCGGAGTAGCGTGTGTGTTACGGGGAGGCACTAACTAGGCTGCTTTGGTCACATCTGGCATTGATTTCTTTTTAAGGCACATTTAATAAGCATGTCTTTGAAGCCCTTGCCTTTCATTTAATGCACAAAGACATGCAGAAATGCTCCACTCTCCAAATTCTTTATTGATTGGATCAGTTTGCGAGGCGGGTACCTCGGGCTCCCACGATGCCAGAGCCCCGCCGGGGAAGCGCAGCCTTGGCTTTCCATCCCCCCCAAAAAAAAAATTCAAAAAAAAAGAAGGAATTAAGCAGTGATTTAATACTGATGGCGTTAACAAAAAACAAACATACACGCACAGAAAAAAAAAGTGGGTGGTGTCGGGTAATCTGGGGATGGCAGCGGTTCAAAACAGAGCTGCAAGGCCGGGCCCGCGCGCCTCGATTGGTGCCAGATGTCCCAAAAAATAAAATTAAAAAAAAAAAAAGAAACAAAAAAAAGGAGCAAAGCTTGCCACATAAAATATGTCTCAATGGAAAGCCCATTGCTGAGCAAATAAGAGCAGAGTGACTTGTTTGAAGATGTTATGGGGGTGGATTTTTTTTTTTTCTTTTTGCTTTGCCTCCTCCTTTTCTTATTTCTCCCCGTTTCTCTGTGAAATAAGGTTGTAATTATGTAAAAGGTCATAGCGTGTTTTCTGAAATAAAAATTTTGTAAACACAGCCAGGGCTTGGGCTTGGGGAGGAAGTTCTTGGGAAGAGTGGCTGTTATCTGGACAGGGGAGAGGGAAGGGAAAGTTCTTTGTAATTCATTCAAACTTTCCTTGGGTTTTTTTGGGTTTATTTCAAGGCTGCTGTCCTGGGGAATTGTGGCCTTGACCTGCAGCGTGGAAGTTGATGGGAGTTGGGCCATTGACTTCCATGAGTGCAGGCTCTGAAGGACTCAAATAATGTGTTTTCTCCTTGCTGAGCTGTTAAAGATGCAACATGTGTCAATTCTGCTTGGAATGACTTTTCAAAAATACATCCTGACCATACCTGGACTGATTGGAGGTGGTTTCGTCTCTTTGACCAAAACGAGGGATCTTTTATCCACCTACCAAGATAATTTTAACCTACCCTGAAAATAAAGAGATTTGCAGGGCGATGTGACTATTTCAAAAATGCACCACAGAACAAGTCACTAAATAAAAATGTCAGATTCCAAGGCCCTGCTGTGGCTCTTCCAGTTTTAGTAGCAAAAGTGAGCTTCATTTGATCTCCTTCGCCATCCTAAAGAAAATCATAATTACAAACCCCTTTTCCCCTGACAAACATCTGCCAGCCCAAATTGTCTGGAAACTACAGGGGAGGGGTTAATTTTTTTTTTTAAATTTTTTTTTTTTAATTTTTTTTTTTTATAGATACATATATTTTTTCTTTGTAATCCATCTGATGGAATCTTTTCCATCCCTGGCAATCAGATGGCAAAGGCCTTTTCCAAGGGAAAGCAGGCATCTCCAAGGAGGTGTTGGGCGGCAGACGGACAGACTCCCTAAATGCTACCCCTCTGAATGGAAGCCCTTCATTTGTGCATATGCAATTAAGCAGCCTTAGAAGGAAGAAAGCTCCAAATGGGATAAAAGGAACCTTTAATCAAGAAGCTGAACGGTCTAATTCAGGATAATAGAGGGGTCCTTACTGTTTGACACAGGAGGGGTGGGGGTGCTTTTTGTCTCTGGGAGCGTTGGCTTCATGATCTAACGACCCGGAGCAAAAGAGCAGGAATGCAGGACACTGCTACTTGACCTCCCCGTGTCACGGCCCAGGGGCTGGGCCAGGCTCTCCCACTGCTCCCCAGCCTCGGGAAGCAGAGGCAGGAGTTTCTGTCACTTAGCATGGACCCGGGAATGGATGGGGTTGTTCCAAGTCCGGGATGTTTTTTCCAGCGGGAGCACCGCAGAGTTTCAGCTCCTGCGTTGCAGGAAGCTGGGATGGTTTGCTTTTAATCCATCCTTTTAATAACAGTTGCTAATTTTAATGTTGGGCTTCAGCTTTGAAACAAGAAAACACATGAAAGAAAGAAGGTGGGGAGAGAGGGGAACTCTAAGAATGGTTGGCTTTGAAACCCTATTTATTTATTTTTAAATGAGATATTTGACCAGAAATCACCGCGCTTTCTAATTTTCTTTATGGTTGGGGATACCCACTGCCAGTGTGTGTAATCTACTCACTGGAGAAGCTGCTGTCACCCCTGAGGAGCATTCACAGCCCTGCTCCTTCCATCCCATTGCATCCCTGCGGCCCCGGGGTCACTTTCAAGTCGCCGGACCTGAGCACCCCTGAGGTGTTCCTGTTGGAACATCCTTAGGAGGGAGAAATTGGAAATGTTGTGGTTATAAAAGAACTGGCAAAGCATCCTTTGCTTTTTGCCTTTTGATTTTTTTTTTTTTTAAACCGTGTTTTAATTCTCTTTGCCACAGATACTACTTCAAAAAAGCCAGCGACGAGTTCGACTGCGGCGCGGTGTTTGAGGAGGTTTGGGAAGATGAAACCATCCTGCCCATGTACGAAGGAAGGATCCTCGGGAAGGTGGAAAGGATTGATTGATGGCATCTGTGCTTCTTATGAAAAGCTAAGCTAGAAAAGTCTTTGGACACACAACAGTAGTGATGACAAGGAAAGAGGGAATAAAAAAAAAAAAAAAACTCTGAAGGAAAAGTTTTGAACCAATGAAGAAAAAAAAGTGAAGTCTACGAAGACTTTGCTGAATTAGCCTTAGAGGAAAAAAATGGCATTTATTATTCATGAGTTGGGTACTGAGATGATAAAAACCCTGGACTATTTATTAGAAACATGACCACTGTTGGCTATTGGAGATGCAGACCGTGTTTGAGAGACTTCCATACATAATATATGATTTCCTGGGGATCTGAAAGCTATGGACTAAGAGAAACTGTGTATAGCTTACCTTAACAGTAATCCTTATTGATATTTATTGAACAGTCTGTTTCCCCTTAAGTCCAGTTTTTGGATATGCTGCTTTAACAATGGAGAAGAGAGGGGCTGGGAAATGGGGTGAGGGGAGGAAGGATTATTTTATTTTTTTACGTTTTCCCACTATCTAAAATTTAGGAGTTTGGCGATGAGCGCAGTCGTGATGATTTTTTTTTTTTTTTGAAGGGGGAGGAGGGAAGGAGTGAGGTCATGCCCAGTATTTCTCCAAGTGAAGATAAAACTTTTCCTAAAGAAATAATATTAATAATAATAATAATAATAATAAAAGCCGAAATAAAAATACTGTCCTACCATTCATCTAGAGACCAGTGCATTTTAATCTATGCTGCTCTAATTTGAAATAAAGGTCTTAAACATTAATTCTATTTAGATGCAATATAACAACAACAACAGGTTATTTTGTCCATGGATTTCGGCAGGGTGAGGTTTTTGCTTTGCTACTCTCAGTGGTGTCCAAGGTAGAGCAAAACCCCAAGCCTGGGAGAGCTGTAGAAGGAGCCATCCCATTCCCATGTCCATATTTAGCACAGCAGGTTAAAAGCCCTTGTGGATTCCACAGAGCTGAGGTTTTTAGCTGTTCAATGTTAGCACTACTTGTGTTCCTAGGCCATGGAACTGCCACGGGGTGTGTTTGGCTCGGTGTGGAGCGAGTGAGTCCTGGGGTGGTGGGGTTTGGTTGGGGTTTTTTCGGCTGGGTTTTTCTCTGCCATGCCTTGAGCACTCACATGAGGCCGTGGCAGATGTGGGTGAAGGCTCTGGAGCTCCGTGGGGTGGGGTTTTGGGGGCAGAACAACCCCTTCCCGAGATAGACCTTGCATTTCAACAGTTGGGTTTTGTGTTGATTAAGTTAATCTGTGCATTCTGTTTGCCATTGCTACTTTGTGTAAGTCTGTATATATTGTAGAAAATGTATGGTGGAAATATTAATACACTATCTCTAGTGTTTTTGAAATTTAATCAGTACAGTACCTGTGCCTGCATGGTGTTACAGACCATGCGTCGCCCTATATTCAGGGTTCAAGCTTTCCCTTGTTTGTTTAAGGGGTTTATGTATAAATATATTTTATGCCTTTTATTACAAGTCCTGTACTCATGACTTTTGCCATGGCATTTTGTTCTACTTATACTGTAAATTATGCATTATAAAGAGTTTCATTTAAAAAAAAAAATTACTTGGTACAATAATTATTGTAATTAAGAGATGTAGCCTTTATTAAAATTTTATATTTTTCAAATTAATATTGTCTTGACTTTTTTTCACCCTTAATGCCTTAAAAGGGTTTTTTTCCTCATCTATGGTGGTAGCTAGATAGAGCTGGTGAGCTCTGCCCTCTCTCCCTGCCTTGGCAGGGGCTGTTCCTGCTGGGAAGGAGGCAAGGCAAAGGCTGGAGCTGCTCCTCAGTGTGAGGATGAAATAATTTACAGCTCCTTCAGGTAACTCACCTGCAAATTTAGCCTGGTTGTGCTTCCAGACTGCACTGCTGAGCTCACCTGAGGGAGCCAGGGTGTGACATCTCCTCAGGCTGGAGCTCCTCCCGTGGCACACGTGGTGGGTTTGGTGTTGGGTTTTGGGGATGGTCACAGCCTTCCCCAGATGGGATTGAGCTGGGACTGCTCACCTGCATCCCATGCCAGAGTAAACCCAGCTTTGTGACGTTCAGGGCAAGCCCCAGCTCTGTAAAGCCCTGGCTTGCATGGCCACGTTGGCCAAGGTGAGCTGGGCTGAGGTGTGCTGGGAGCTGCTGAGCAGGACAAGCTCAGGGAGCTCCTCCCCGTGCACCTTCCCCTGCCCTGTATTTAGGTACAAAACCTATTCTGTAGCTGAAAAAACCTAATTTGTTCCTGGGGAAGCTGCCCATCCCAGGCATGGATCTGTCTCCCAGCTGCTGCCCAGACCTTCCCCAGCTCAAGCAAGAAACTCTGGGAAAGCAATTGTGGAGCTGCCTTTGGTCTGTCCTGTTGGTAACCAGAGCCAGCCCTTTGCTTCTGCCTCACCAATGGCACTGACTAGGGCTTTTTTTTTTTTTTCTTCCCCTCTCTCCACCCTATTTTTTCTATGAGGTTTTAAATTATCTGGGTTATTTTGTGTGTTTGAGAAGACTTCATTTAAAACATCAGTAAAACTTGTATCAAAGGGCTCAACTTCACACTGAGTACACAGAGCTGGGGACTGAATCCTGCAGTTCAAGGGAGCTGCAGGCAGTTTTACACATTTAAATGGATGGTGCCTTGTTTTAAAAAAACCATCTGAAGTTCATGGGGTTCATCTTAATTGATAAGCTGGACATAACGGATGGGTGTAGGGAGACTTCAACAACATAAGGGAAGAAAGATTTTTTTTTCCCCCTCTCTCTCTTTTTTTAGTCTACCATCAAAGGTTGGGAACTTAGCACTACATCGTAGTATTATTTTTCTTCTGCTATTAAAATGAATCACACTGTGCCTAATTCTTCTTGGGAAGATGAATGTGTTTGAGGCAGCTTGAAGCCATTCAGTGCCTCACAAGCCTTTGCATCTTTCTATCAATGTTCCAAAATACTCACCTCTGTTTTTTTGGATGTCTGTAGAAACAATATATAAAATGGCTTCAAATACATGGCAGGCTGTTTAGTGGAGATGAAAGGGTATTTGAATAGTCTTTTTAAAATGAATGAAAAGTGAATACTCTCTTCTGTTTCGATTATAAGTGGGACATGGAGCTCGTTAGACACCACCTTAATATGTGACACTCTGAAAAACGTTCACCTACCTTCAGCAGTTCAGAAACATTTTGTTTTTTAGCTTGTCTCGGGATAAAGATCGTGATTACAGGTCTGGCATGTTCCCTGCTAAATGGAGAGGCAGCGTGGGAAAGTTCTGCTTTTCCAGCTTGGAAGTAACATCCAACCAATTTTTTTTTTACACAGTACAGAAGATTGAGAGGGAGTAAGAACCTTATTTTGACCCAAGTGGGTTTGGGTTTTTTTTAAGTTTAGCTGAACTTTATCAGGTTTAACAAAAACTCTGTAAATTCATGCAGAAAAAAGGTGCCCACAGAGCTGCTTGTGGTGTCAAAATGCGCTGTGTTAGGTCCTTCCAGAGCAGGGACCCAAAATGTTCCAATTTGGGTCCTTTGACAGAGGAGGGACCCAAAATATCCCTGTTTGGGTCCTTTGACAGAGGAGGGACCCAAAATATCCCTGTTTGGGTCCTTTTCCAGAGAAAGGATGCAAAGTATCCCTGTTTAGGTCTTATTTTCAGAGGAGGGATCCAAAATATCCTGACATTGATCCTTTTCCAGAGGGTGGACCCCAAATGTCCTGGTTTGGGTCCTTCCAGAGGAAAGAAACAGAACGTCCCAGTTTGGGTCCTTTCCCAGAGGAGGGACACAAAATGTCCCAAATTTGTGTCCTTCTCCAGAGGTAGGACCCAAAATGTCCTGATTTGGGTCCTTCAGAGGAAAAGCATCAACAACAAGAGCTCTGCTCTGCAGGAGCAATCTCGAGCAGGGCTCGAGCTCTGCAGCAGAGACCCCCAGCCACTCCACACACTCAAATCGCTCTAATTCTTAACACTTAACACATTTTTTGTCTTCAAAGCAGCCTGGAAAGGCTCCTGAAGCCCCACAGCACCCACAGAGGTAGGTGGCCTCTGCCCGTGGTGGATAATTGCCGGGGTGAGTGGTGGCCAGAGGAGCTTCAAAGCCGTGTGTTGGCTCCGGGTCACCATCCAACACAAACACCAGCCCCGGCTACTGCCCAATTCAAATGTGTTGATGGACCTTTAACAGTCCTTGGGAGCATTTGGGATGTGGAAGCTGGAGGCTGGGAATCATGAGCAAGCCTCGAGGCTTTTTTTGGGAAAAAGAAACGCTTTCCCAAGTGTTTCACAGCTGGAATTTGTTGGGGCGTGTGGCGATGAGCCACAATGGTCTTGCTCCATCCCAAATCAAGGCTGGAAGCAGTGGGGAGTGGGGATGGGCTGAGTGGGGAGGGACAGCTGCAGGGCTGGTTCTCCTCTCTGAGTGGGGACAAGGACCCTGGAAGCCTTCATTTGGTTTTCCTCAGCAAAAACCCGGCTGCATTTGGATGCACAAAACTTCCCAGCCCTCACTCGTGGGCCTCTCCGCCGGCCTGGGTTGGTCACAGCAGATACAGCGAGGCAGTTTTGTTCTTTCTCTACACTGAATGTTTGGCATCCCCTGGCCCAAACGGTGCAAAACATCCCAAAACTGCCCTCGAGACAATGAGCTTAAAAATAACATAAGTAAAAAATAAAATCCCCCCTCCCTTCACGAACAGAGACACTACACGTTACTTTGAAAGGCACCAGTAATGGGAGGATGCTTTGCTTTGGTGAAGTACCACAAAAACTCCCTCCTTTTCCCAGGTACTGGGATCAGGAGCATGCCCAGCTGCCCCCAGCCTTTCTCAGGTCTCCCTGAGGTTGTTTTGTCCCCCCTGCCCTGGGGGTTAATTCCCTCTAACTCCTTGAGTCAGGCCCCAGTCAGCTGGGCTGGGGCATCTGCTGGTTCATGCTCTGCCTGCCTCATACTGGCAGCTGTATTCCCTTCCTCTTTCACCTTCCATTAACCTCGTGTTCCTCAAACACCTTCATCCAACTACTCCATTCCGGTAGCAACCTCAGATTAATTAAAAAGGAAAGAAAAAAAAAAAAAAAGAAAGGAGCACACTGTCTTTAAATGAGGTTCCTATCCCATTGCTTTCAAATGCTCTCTCTTAATCACAGAGCCCAGAAAACACCCACACACTGGAGGCTGGAGAATTATTTAAGGCAAATCATCTTCCTTCCTCTTCTGAAAAAAGATCAGACCAGTTCTGGATGGTGAGAGCAGCTCTGGTTCAGGTCCTTTCCATTCTTCCCAGCAATGTCCCCGATTCCTGCCCGCAGCCTTGCCCAGCCTCCCCACACAGCCCTGCACATTCACTCCTTTCCCCCTCGCCCTCATTAGCATGTTACTAATCATAATGAAGAGTCCCAGGATGAATTTTTCTAACGTTTAAACCATGGCCTGCCATATGTTTTAGGCTCTCTTTTAAATTAAATGAGTGTTGTGGTGCGTTTAATCTTCAGGGAGCACTGAACTCACAGAGTGAGAGAGGAGGCTAATTTTGGACATCAGATCTAGGTGATAGCATAATTTCAGACAATTTTGGCTGACCTCCCTGGGCAATGCCCTTCATCTCTTTCATGAGAAGATCTATTTTTAGGGAAGAAAGCCCATTAAGTCTTGCCTTCCTTAATTGAGCTCTTCACATGATAAGATTTGACAGGTAGATCTTCTTTTTTTATTATTATTATTTTTTAAAAAGAAAACAGAAAGACCCTCTGGGAATTCTGGCTTTCAACATTTGTCTTGGGCCCTGCAGGAGTCTGGAACATCTCTGAACCCTACAGCTCGTCCTGCTTTGAAACCACCGCCTCGTCATTGCTCATGCACGGCGCCCGCGCTGCCTCCTCATCTGCAGTCGCAGCACTCCCAGCTCCCTGCTCCCTCTCCCACTGCCCTGGCAGCTCTCCTCGCCTTCCCCTTCCTCTTGCTTCTGCCGTGTTGGCTCAAAGCGAGCTCTCATTCCCCCCAAATCCTTCACAAGTCAAAGGATAAATGGGATGCGTGGCAGGGGTGGTCCTACCTTGGCTCTCCCCGTTCCCTGCCTTGCAGAGCTGCACTCTCGGCATTGCCCCAGCATGGGAGCCCGGCTGACCCCTCAAGGTCTCACCCAGCCCTACAGCAGGGACAGCACAGAGCCCACCAAAACCCCTCCACCCCTTCAAAGCACTCGCAGGTGGCTGCAGCAGCCTGGCCGAGCTCGGAACAAAAGGTTTGTGCCTTTTCCAAAGCTCAAGTTTCCTGCAATCCTTACATCCCTAAAGGTTTCTGGTATCTCTGCAAACACAGCATCCTTTTCCAACACATTCCGCAGCAAACGTCCCTCCTCTGCAGGTACAAAGGTTAAAGGATCACACAGGGCCTGAGGGTCTTCACCTCCAGGGACCAACCCTCCCCCAGCCCCAGCAGGACAGAGGCAAAGGCCGGGTTTGAGGATCGGACACTGCTCCTGGGAGTGATGCTGTGAAACCAGCTGGTATCCAAAGATGGTTCAGGAATAAAGAGAGGACAGCTGATGAAATGGTCAGTGAAGAGGCCACTCCGGCTGGAACAGTTGTGGAGGGGTTAAACCCTCCCCATGGTTCTGCCATGCAAAAGCCAGGCGAAGCTCCGGGGTTTTGCATTGAGATTCAAATGCCCAGATCAAAGCTGAGCTCCAGGAAGGAAGAGACAATTTAGGTTGGAACCAGAGAAAACTTTCTCAGCTAACTTCTGGGAAGTGAAACAAGCAGGTTTCAGAAAGCTCCCATCCAAAGGGAGAGGAGTTTCCGCGGGAGCCGAGGAGGTGGCCCTCGCCCTCTCCCTTGCCCTCTCCTCCCAGACAGGGAATTATTATTGGCCCCCGGACCCCACACACCCATTGCAACCCCCGCCCCGCTCTTTGGAAGCTGTCACCGAGCTGTTCCAGCCCAGCGTTGCAGAGGAGGATGAGCTGGAGCAGGCCCTGCCACGCGCTGGTGCCCCCATGGCAGCGGGCACGGGTGGCATCTGCATCCTGGCATTCCCAAAAACCAAACACCCAGAGGCTGCAGACAGCCCCTGTCCAAACGGGGCTCCATGGCCTTCGGGATGGCCGCCGGCCCGACATCCAACATTTGATGGAGTAGCCAAAATACTATTTCCAGCTTTTTTCTTCCTTGCTGTTTATTCCAAAGCAAACAAACAAATGGGGAAAAGAAAAAAAAAAAAAAAAAAGAACTGTTCGAGAGTTTAGCTTTGCTAATTTATGACTCTGTGCTCTGCCCTTTCTCCTTTGGGATTCACTGCCCTGACCTTGCATACGAGGGGAAGAGGAAGGAGAGCCCTCACCTTGCCAGTGTGAAAGGTTGCCAAAGCAGGGAGAAAGTGTCTACTCACTTATTCTAGGAGCATGTAGTGCTTTTGTGTTTCAACTCTTTGTAGATTTGCAATGCCTTTAAAACCCCTCGCAACTGTCCAGTGTGGGGTGTTTAATTACCAGGTAAAACAATTTTTTTTGACTCCATTTAATTATTTGATTGCACAGTAACCAAAGAGTGTAAGAGGGCTGTAGCCAGAAGGCACTTCAAAGCAATGCCTTGATGTTTCTTAGTGGGCATTAATGGTTTCTGAAGGCAGGAGACTGTTTAAAAAAAATATTAAAACCCTCCTCATGATCCCGCCAGCAATCTCAAAAAAATGCATAAACACTGGAATCCTCTGCCAGGGAAGAAAAAAAAGAGTTCAAAGGGATCTGAGAGTTTTCATGTAAAGTTTAGAGTTTAAGGCGTGACTGTTGGCTACGGAGCCCCACTGTTTGAACTCTTGTTTATTAAAAACAGTTTCCCAGCATTTCACAGGGTTCAGAAAGACAACAGCGAAGTGCAGCCTTTTTCACAGCACAGCCTTTAAAGGCTCCATTGATTTCTACCTATGTGTTTTATCTTCTTTTTTTCATTCCTTTTCTTTTTTTTTTTTTTTTTTTTTTTTTTTGATCAAATGCTGAAGTTTAGCACAATATCCAAGAGCAGGCTGAGCTGGGGCTGTGGTGGAGATAACCACTATGGAATAAGAGTTTGCCATGATTTTTTAAAACACTTTTAAACAGTTCACTCCAGAATCTGCAGTGCCCCAGAAGGCTGGATGACAGCAGCAGCAGAATTAGGAAATGACAACTTGGCTGGCCCCAGACTCCGACTGCCTTTTTGATATTATTGCCAACCCTCGAGCCTTTATCTGAGCCTCAGCTCTCAATCAATGTCCAGCCAAACAATTGGCCACTGGGAAACCAAAACTCTTTTTTTTTCCCCTCAGGATGGGAGATAATCCTTCAGCCTGCCCTGTCTGGGCGCACATCTTATTTTTGATGAGCCCACCACCACACCTAGAGCAGGCTCATTCTTTTCTGTGCTTACACTTCTCTTGCTCCTTCAGCCAACCTCATTTGTCCAAAAACATTCCTGCTTTTTAAAGTCAAGGGTTTCTATCCGGGAGTGAAGTGAGGGGGATCTGCAGCTTGTTGCAGCTTGGTGCTGCTGGCCGTGGCTGGGGAGGAGCTGCTCTTTGAAGGGGCAGCTGGACTGCTCACAGCAAGATGCTACAATTCCTGCAAGGGCAAGGAGAGCAGACACTCAGGAGCACTGGGAAAATCCTGTGCTGTCCTGGGAAAAAAGCTTGCAGCTGAGTGTTTTAGCAAGTTCTGAAGTCTAACTGCAGAGATCTGAAGATAACACGGCTCAGAGCCGCCCAGGCTCTGCCTTTAACAACAGAGGGGTCTAGAAGTACTGCCAGAAGATGTTATAAAAGGCACATTAGGAGCAGAATTAAAGTAAACATAAACCAAAACAAACAGAAACATCTGCTGAGCAGGTAGCCTGAGAATAAGCTCCTTATGAAAGCTGTTCTGCGGGCTGAATCCTCAGCTCCAGTCACAGGGGCGCTGCCAGGTGACATCGGCTGCACCTCTGACACAGGAGGGAAAGAGCCAAAAATAGTGTCGTGTCCAAGCCCTCACACCAACACATCAGAGAGGAGGGAAAATGGGATGTGAGGCAGCAAACAGGGGGTTGTTTGAGTTTCTGGCTGGGTCCTGCTCTGCAAACGTGGCTGGGAGTTAACGAGAGATGCTCCAGGGAACCTCTCCGTGCTCAGAGGGCTGCGAGCTGTGGCAGGACGGGGAAGGATGGAGAGAGGACTTCTAGGACTCCCTCGAGGGAAAAGGGTGTGTGTGATGCAGCAGGGCAGGTCGAGGTGAGATCAGGCCCTGAGCACTTAAACCACACTCAGGATTTTGCATCAATTGCCACGTTCAAACCTGAGCACAGGAAAGAGCATCCTCTGGACTGAGGAGATGTTTGCTGTGAAGAATGATGTGAAAATGTGTCACCTGCTTTATACTTACAGAGATAAACTCAGATTTTAAATGCAGTGGGGAAAGAAACTGAAGAGGAAAAAGAAAAACCACAAAAAATTTCTAAAAAAATAAGGAGCAGGAAATTTCTTCCTGTGCCCAGCTGATGGCAAAGTGCTGCTCCAAAGATGCTCCTGCAACCAGCCACAGCCACAGGGCAGGGCTGAAGTTGTCCTGCTGCCATCCCCATTCCCAGCAAAAATCTCCATCCCAACTCCAGGTACTGATGGAAAATATGAACTTAATTTTGGGCTCTGTTTTCCTTAAATCGGCGCAGTTCCAGTAAAATCAGATTAAAATACCTCCAGTTCCTGATGTTTGGGGATATTTAAAGTCAGATCAAAGCACTTGTAACCAGTCCTTTTGGTAGCAGGTTTGATGAGAAACACAGGTGCAGGAGTGCATGAAGCTGGGCTGATTTAAATGCTGCCTTGCAATGCTGCTTCTGATCCCTTAAATATCAGCTGGGGGCGGGCAGGAGGAATGGAGGGATGATGTTTTCATAGAAGAATACCTTTTTTTTTTTTCTGGATGCAATTTGAGTTGCTTCCCTTTCTGCATGAAAACTTTAACTGGCTTTTTTTTTTTTTTTCTTTAATAATTACACAGAGAAAGAGACTCTCAGGCAAGGCAGAGCCACAGAGAGGTGGAGGGTAAAGTGATTTACAGACCAAAATCCTTCAAGCACAAGATGTTGATGTGAGCTCGTGCTTGTGAGGGAACCAGCACAAGCTCCATGGCTCGTGCACAGAGACCTGAAGGTGTGAACTCTGACAGAGAGATAAGTTTTGGGTAGTTTTCTGCAGAATTAACTGGTTCTGGTGGGACTGTGGGGTGGAATCCTGGTGTGTGGGTCTGTGTGGGTGAGGAACCAGGCTCAGGGTGGGCTCAGCCTGGACTTGCTCTGTGTTGGATGGGGAATTCTCTCCAACCCCCCAGAGCTTCCCAGGGGAGATTTTCAGGGATTTACCCAGAAGCATTTAGCTGGGAATTTGGGGTTTGGAGATCAGAGAACAAACCCAGCTGTACTGGGTGAATGTGAAGGGGTTTTAGACAATTCTCTGCAGAGTTAACCCCAATCCATCAGTGCTGGTGGTGTGGGACACAGGATGCAGAGTGGAGTTGTCACAGGAGCCTCCCTCGGAGCACCAGTGCCAGTATTTATCAGGGATTTTGGGATGATACATTTCACCAAGATCAGGGATTTTGGGATGATACATTTCACCAAGGTTTGGGATTTTGGGATGATACATTTCACCAAGATCAGGGATTTTGGGGTGATACATTTCACCAAGATCAGGGATTTTGGGATGATACATTTCAACAGGATCAGGGATTTTGGGATGATACATTCACCAAGGTTTGGGATTTTGGGATGATACATTTCACCAAGGTTTGGGATTTTGGGATGACACATTTCACCAAGATCAGGGATTTGGGGATGATACATTTCACCAAAATCAGAGATTTTGGGATGATATATTTCACCAAAATCAGAGATTTTGAGATGATACATTTCACCAAGATCAGGGATTTTGGGATGATACATTTCATCAAGATCAGGGATTTGGGGATGATACATTTCACCAAAATCAGGGATTTTGGGATGACACATTTCACCAAGAACACTTGGTGCTCTTGGTCTCTCTCATCCTGCCTCCAAACAATACCAGCTCCTTTCCAAACACACCCAAATGAAGGCAGGTTAAATTTAACCATTTGACAACACCAATTAAAAGTCGTCACTTTTATAGTTCAGGAAAATCTGTGTTTCCTACAAAGGGATCAGCCCTGCTTGCTGACAAACGATGTGACCCCAGCAATTCATCCCCAGTGGGACAGGATGGGAAGTACTATAGGATTTTCTCTGCTGGGAGCTTTCAAGTTTTATTGTGTGCAATTAAAATGCAGATGAATAACACAGTAAAATAATAAAATGCTCCTCATAAAAGTGTCCCAGTGAAACAAAACTGTCAAAACACAAGAAGAAAAAAAAAAACCCAACAAAAGAGCAAATATTGCTTCCTCTCAAAATATCATGGAAGTTTAAACAAACTCTGTTATCAGGAGACCCCAGAGCCAGAGGTTCAGTTCCAGCTTCCTGCCTGCTCATCCATAGCTCCTCAAGATAGTCCTGTGCCCCACAGGCCCCCAAAAGTTGGGCTGCCGTGCAAATCCCTGCCCCAAATCACTCCTGGGTCATCTCAACCTCATCACTGCTCCAGCCACCCACTGCTGTCACCTGGGGTTGAGGGGACACCCAGACACAGCCTGCCCCACGTCAGCACCCTGCTGGGGCTCATTGCCTTTACTAACGTGCCCTAAGGTTCATATTTGTGAACTTTTTGCATTTTTTCATGTGATTTTGCTGCAAAGGGGACAGTGGGAGCCCTGCGAGCACTGCCTGGCTGGGGAATTGCTGCATTTGTGTCCTACACATTGTTTTAACAGGGATACTCTCAAGTTATTAAATAAGAGGCATAAAATAAGGCAGGCTTAGGCTGTCAATGCATGCACTGGGAAGACAGAAGATGACAGTTTTGTGATTCCCACTTAAACTGAACATGCACAGAGAGGAGAGCAAAGCCAGGACATGGCCTGTGATGCAGCCTGGGCTGGTGTGGCCACAGGGTGGGTGCAGTGCATGGCACAGAGAGGGGACACGCTCCTGACAGCATCACCCACCAGCCCCTGGTCCCCAGCCTGGCAAATCCTCTCCTGCAGATCCGCTCATCATTCCTCCAAACCCCACCTGGACTTCTACATGAACAGCAAAAGCACAGGGAAACCCTAATATTAATAAAAAGAGAGCGATGTTTCTTCTGGGACAACTGACAGGGCTGAACAGAAAACAAGGCCAATAACAGGGATGAAAAACAAACGAGACGCAGAGCCCAGACAGCCAGAAGGAAATCAGACACTAAAACTGAGGGACAGCAGCTCTCTGCAGGGCTCTCCAGGAGGCTTTGAGCTGGGCACTCTCTGAGGACAAAGCAAGGGGCACTTTGGATAACACAACCTGCACGTGGCAATTCAGGCCCCTGATCCGGCAGTGAAGCAAAGAAAAACCCTGAGCTGACACTGCTGGGAGGTACAATTTTCCTCCAGCCTAGGTCTGTGCACTCTCAGGAGAGGCTGGGCTGTGTTTTGGGTGGGTTTCTAAGAGGAGATGATCGTCACTACCAGACCTCATCTTGCACTGGCTTCATCCTGGGGCTTGGAGCTCCCCTAGCGCAGCAGGTCCCAGCTCTGCACATAATTAACCATGAATTAACCACTGATGTGGGGCACAGGCAGCGTCCCAGCCTTGCCCTGACCCCTGGGACTGCTGATTGCTCCTGTCTCGTGCAGCCCAAGGGGAGCTGGAAACCTGAACTCTGAGCAGTAACTTGGGGTCCAGTGATGGCTGAGTGGAGAGCACTGAGGCACCCCATAAAGCTGACCCCTTTGGCTGACACAGCCAGTTTGCAGCCCTGTTTCTCCCCTGTCACATCAGCCACTGTCCCCTGCAGTTCCCAAAGGCCAGGTGCAGCTCTCCAGATTCACAGCACTGGGGTTTGCTCAGTGCAGCAGCTCAAAGCAGCTCCCGTCTGCCTCAGTGGCTCCTGCACTTACAGTTGTGATTTCTCTGCTCTTTTATGCGGTCATTGAACTCCTGTTATCTCCCTGAATTAATATTAATGGCTTCCTTTAAGCTTCTCCTTCAGCTCTCCCTTCTTCCAACAACTTTTTGATGATTTTGATTCCCCCAGACTCCTTTCTTCCCTTGTCCTCGTGCTGCTTGTCTGCTCTGATCCCCAGCTTTGCCCTGAGATGGCATCGGTGGCACTTGACCTGTGCAGAGGACCTGGGCTCAGGGGGTCTGGGTGATGCCCTCAGGGCTGAAGGAGGGGTGAGGGGCTGGGAGTGATGCTGGGGCAGCTTTGGGGATATCAGGGCACTCACTGAAGATGCCAAGAGTGGACCTGAAGCATCTTGGCCAAGTCACACCTGCCCAGGAGCTGCTGCCCCAGCAGCGAGTGACCAAAGTTGTTCCCTTTCCCTCTGTCCCTCCAAATTACAGCAAAAATACTTAAATCTATGGGGAAATCCTGTTAAGCAGCTTGTTCTGCCCCATAATAAAGTCTGTAGAGGCCTTTCCAAATGCCAGGGGGTCTCTCTTTCTGCTGGCACTTCTCAGCAGCCCCTGAAGTGTGTGGAGACTGTGGTGGGCCCTGGGCTGCTCCTGAATTCAGCCCTTCTCATCTCCACCAAAATAACCTCATCCCGTGGACCACTAACACAGCATCTCCCAGAGAGCAGCCAGGACCCAGATCCCTGTTTGGGGATATCCATGGGGTACCCATATCCCTCACCACTGGGATGGGAGCTCACGCTGGGCACTGCTGAGCTCTCCTCTGACCAAGCTGGGCTCTGAATTTTCTCCAGGATGGCACAGAAACAGATTTTTTAATTTTTTTTTTTTTTAACCATTGAGCAATACCCAAGCAATATCCAAAAATCAGGACTTTTGCAAACGGCTGCTTCCTGCCAGCGCTCTGGGATGGAAACAGAGGATGCCGATGGGTTTGCTCCCAATTTAGAGGCTTAGCAATGTGACCCCTGCAGCCTGCTCAGCCTCTCACCCTGCCTCTGGCCAGGCCTCTCTGCAGATGCTGCTGCACAAAAACACCCAAACAGGGGGCACAGGAACAGGCTCTGGGAGGTTTTTGTCCTTGTGCAGCCCAGGAGGGACGAGGCCACGCCGGTCCCGGTGACTGCGTTAGTCTAAATCCATCCTTTCACTGCTCTAAAGCGTTTGCTTAAGGCAGAGCCTTCTCTGGGGTCCAGGATCTCTTTCTTGCATTTTATGAGTTTTTTTCCTAATTATGGAATCTCTTTCAATCTAGCCCTCCTTTGATCACAGCTGGCCCCAGAGAGAACTCGTCTTGTCTGGATCGACTGAGAAAAGAAAGAGATGAGAGGCAGAAGTGACCTGCCCGGGATGACTAAGAAAATATGCAGCAAAGCAAAGCAGTGAACACCAGCTTTGCACAGCCACAGCTTTAGAGACACCTCAGGACAAACCTTCCTCTGTGTGATCAATCAGCACATCCTTCCAGGTAAACCACGTTTCAAACGGGACCTAGGGCTGGGCCATCAGTGAGCGCTTCCTGCGGCTGTTTTGCTCCCAGATGGGATGAGAATGGACCCTTCCTGGGGATCCAAAGGGAATTTCTGAGCCAGGACAGGTTACTGGTGCAGCAGAAAGCCATCCCAATTCACCAGCACAGAGGACACCTCGCTCTGATTCAGCTGACAGATCACATAAGGCTTCCTATAAAACCCAGCTAAACGAGATTTCTTCAGAAAAAGGCTATTTTCAGTGCCACTCTGATTATTTGCCCTCTGTTGTCTTCCATAAAGGATACTGTGAAGTTAATGATCCAGCCGTGGAATTTTAAATAGCTGCTTCATGACTGACAACATGTGCTCCGGATCAGCTCGAGCCTGTATTTACATATTTCCCATGATAAGTCAACATATGGTTCTTGTTTGTAACGTGGAGTTGCTCTCTCCATATTATTACCTTTTTTTTTTCCTTTTACTTATTTTCACAATTACAGGGGGAAAAACCTTTTTCTTTTAATTACTGTTAGCCAAGGCACTGTGCAGATAAGCCATCAGGTAACTGGGAACCTGCTAATGGCTCTATTTTGGTTCCCACCCGACCCTGAGTGGGTTTGTCACGCAGGGGCTCAGGGCTGTGTTCAGAGCACTGCTGGATGCAGGAGGTCACTCCTTCCCCCATCGTGCCATGGGATGGGATTTCACAACCCTTCCCTGGCAGTGGCACTTCTTTGGGAAGCGTGCATTAGTGGTTTCAGTTTCTTCCCTTTTGAATTCGCAGTTTTAAGGATGTAGAAAATTTGTACAATTTTTGTTGGGTTGGTTGGAGTTTTTTCCCCTCTGCCCCCTCTGTTTTCTTGCCCACATCAAAGCATTGGCTAATGGCTGGATAGAAATGTCCTAACTGCTCTCATGGCATGGCTGGAATCACAGGAATTGGCATTTCCACCTCGTGTGTTGTTTTCCCTGGTGCTCTGCTCCCCGAATGCCCCTCTAACCAGGCAAGTCCTGAGGCTTCACCTATTTCCTTTGGGAGATTATTCCACATGGGAACTGGGCTCTAACCCTGAAGAATTTTTCCTTCTACCCAGTCACAAAGATTATTTCCTTTATTTAATCTTATTATTCCCACTTGAACCAGGCTAAATAATTCCCATCCTCCCGGGGTATTTACACCCCTCTCACACTTGCAGACAGACACCGTATCCCACCCTTAGTCATCATTTTGCCAAGCTAAACATATGTAACTCTTTTAATCCTTCCTCATAAATCAGCCCAGCCCTTTCATCATTTTTATTGCTCTTCTCTGAATCCCATCCAATTTGTTGACATTGTTCTGCTCTTGAGGTGCTCAGGGGATGGATATTCCAGGTGAAATTTCCCTGGTCACACATTATGAGGTTAATTAACACAACCTCCCTCGCTGATTACCTGCGCACAGGTCACGGGATTGAGGCTGGATGCTGCAGCCTTTACTGAGGGGGAAAGGGACCCACTGATGTCCCCCAGGATAATGAACATGGGATCCTGGGGCTGAGGCCCTGTAAACCTCAGTTATGATCTGTTTGAGGAGGTCTGGTGCTCCTGTCATCCCACGGGACCCTCAGAGGGTGATCCTGCACATGGGGCTGCCTTAGGGGAGGGGTTTGGCTCAGCAACATTTGATGCTCCAGAAAGGCCAGGTAAGAATTTGAACTCCACTTTGAAAACCCACCTAAACCTCACTTTTAGCAGGAGCAGGTCTGGGACAAAGCCCCTCTGGCCCAAGGCTCCTGGGGAGGCCTTGTTCTGTCCTTGGCCCTTACAGCCAGCACACCCCAAGGTGATCTCAGCTGCTGCTCCTTTGTGGTGCCTCCATGTGAAACCAGGGAACAGGGGAAAATCTCTTCTGGCACCAAAACTTAATTCACTGATGGTGAATGGTCTTTTCACCTCTGATGGGGGCCTGCACCCCCCAGTCCCACACCACAAACCCCCAGAGTCCTGCAGTGCAAAGGGAATTCTCTTTGCATCTCAGTGATGGCACCATTCATAGACCCACAGAAACATTTAGGCTGGAAAAGACCTCCAAGACTGCCGAGTCCAACCTTGGACCAAATACCACCACAGCCACTAAACCATATCACAAAGTGCCAGGTTTACTTGATTTTTGAACCCTTCCAGGGATGGTGACTCCACTGTTTCCCTGGGGAGGCTGTTCCAATGCTTAACCACTCTTCCAGTGAAGGAATTTTTCCTCATATCCAGCCTGAACCTCACCTGGTCCAACCTGGCTTAGTGTTAGACTATTTGCAGACAAATAGTCCATCATAATAAATACATCAGTGAGATCAAAAGATCCTTAAACAGCCTTGATAAAAAAATAAAATAAAACATCAGAGCAGTGCAATCTGGTTCTGTTCTTCACCACTTCTCTCCTCTTTGGGAAGGTAACTTTTACATTTCAAAGGTCCAGGTCCCATTGTATGGAGGGAGCCAGGCTGAGAGCTTTGTGCTTCCGTGGTTTTGTCCGGCGGTTGTCCCACTAACCAACCTCCTGCCAAGGGAAAGGGATTTCTCCCTTCTCCTGCTGACAGCAGCTTTGCTTTGAAAGTGAGAGTTGTCTGCTTCTTAATTAGTGCTGTCATGAGCTGGTCACTCCGGGCTGGGAGTGGAGCAGAGGAGCTCAGCTATTCACTGCCTGCGCATCCCGGGGAAGCGATTCCAGCCCAGCCTCAGCTGCAGCCGCCGGGAGCTCCTGGGGATTCTCGTAATGGCCCCATTCAAACCATGAAACACATCTCAGAAGCCTTGCAAATAAACGCAGGGCACTTTATGGGAAGCGCAGAGATTGATTTGTTATAAAAGAGTTTCCTTTCAGCCCCCAGGTATCCCGAGGTGCTGCACACAATAACGCGCGGGGCCGGCGCGGATCCTGCTCTGCTCAGAGGCCCAGAGACTGCTCAGCCACACACACAGAAGTCACTCAGCTCTGCAGACCTCACAGCACCCATTTACTGAGGCACACGTGCAGTTATTACTCTCCCCAGTGTTTGTGTTCATTACAAAAGCACCTAAGAAGAGTCCCGGGCCTGGAGTTAAACTCTGGGGTGTGCCCCAAATCTGCACAAATGATGGGACCTTAAAATGACTCCAGCTCAGAGCTCCATCACCCTCCTGTCTCACCCATGAAGTCCAATAAAAACCATTCCATCAGCCTGCACACTTTTCACAACCAGACAAGTGCTCCATAAAATTCCTACCTGTTTTGTTTTTACTTAAACAAAATTTGATCTTGAAAACATTAGCAGCAAATCAAGATGGAGACTTTTTGACCCGACTGTGTTGCAGTCAGCATCTCTCCATCTCCCTCAGTGCAGATTCCCAGCTGATTGCTGGGCTCAGAAACATGCCTATTTTCCTTTGTGTGTTGATTTGAATCCACACAAAATACAGGATAACCTTCCTTTGAAGAAAGTGGGAAAGCAGTATGGCAAGGAGCCTAGGTAGGTATTGAGTTACTTTCTGTAATTCATATTTTCTCTAATGAGAGGCTTTTGAGAGAGATATTCCCCTGGTCGCTCTGCAAGTCAGACAGGTACAACAACAACTACAGCAGACGGGGCTGTGGAATCCAGAGATGGCTCTGAACCCTCTCCCAGGACACAGAGCACTCCTGAACTTTGAAGGTATTTAGATCCCAATCTGCATCTGTGCATTGTGGTTGACCACTTACCCCACTCCCCCACCATATTACATATATATATATATCTCTATTTTTTCAGCAATGACCCTGATGAAAACACAAGATCGGAACAGCTTTCGGCCTCGAGGCAATTTGTTGGCAGCTCAGTTTTTTAACTTAGGTTTGTAAAAAGGAGAGGACTTCCACAAGCGTGCCTGGCATGTGACTGCAGCATTTTCCTGAAAATATCACTGTTTTGCAGATTGGCCCAGCTCAGAACAGTTAGAAAAGAAAATAAAGCACAGGGGTACAGTTAGAACACATGTAGCTTGTGTGGTTCCCATGCCAGAGCACTTTATCAAATCCTGCTTTTTTCCTGCACAGTAACTTCCTCAGGCTTGAGACTGGAGATGAGACAGGATCCTGAACAGACACAGGGTTCCCTGACATTACTGTGATACCTTCATGGGAAAATCAGAATTTCAATGAATTTATCAAGAGGTTTCCAGGCCAGGAGGAAAAGTCATAAAGAGCCATAATCCAGGCCAGAGCAGCTCCCACAGTGCAGTCCAATAACTTACAGATCTCAGATGAGAACGATCCTTTTAATCTTTTAATGGCATTTCAAATTTACTACTCTGTGGAGAGATTCCAGGTCCTTTGGGTGAGTTCTGCCCCTGTAGCTCCACCTGCCCATGCTACCCACAGCTGTGGGTTCCTGCTCCTTGCCTGAATACATTTGCAAATGTCCCACCCTCAACATTTCTCTGAATTAAAACAATTAGTTCCCATGAATTCATCATGGATACAACTTTGAAGTGCTCCTTTCGTGAGCATTGGGGTCATTCAGAGTCACTTGTTGCAGAGACTGGGGAAAGGAGGCAGGATTTCCATGAGAGGGGACAGCCAAGGAGTCAAGGTGTAATTTCTACACCTGATAATCAGCTTAAGAGAAAGTGTCCCTCAGGATTTCCTGGCATCACTTGTGCTGTTGGGATGTGTTACAAGAGTGGACAATGGCATCTCCAAAATCTTTTATCTCTACAATTGCATTTTCAGTAGGCTTTAGAAAGACACAACCTTCCATTAATTTCCTCTCTCGATGGCAGAAGCACCCATGAAACTCCGAGCTCAATTTGGCCCTCGAGCTAAACTCGGTGGCTCTCACAACCTGGAAAGCCTGGGCTGTGCTAACAGGGAGAAAAAAATTTCTTGGAAGAGGAACTTTTCCTTCTTTTGAAGTCAGAATGGATTTGCAAGGGTCTTAAGTGATGAGGGGACAGTTTTAAGTAGAGGGGATATGTGTATAATTTTAACCATGTAAATAGTCCTTTGCAGCCTGGGAATCTTCAGACTTTTCAAAGCTTTAAGAAGTTGGCACTGCATACTTGTTAAAATCAGTTTAACCACTTGCCAAGAGGTTTAAAGAAAGACGACACCTATTTTGCATGAATAGTAATATTACTCTGATGAATTTAGTTATACTAATGGGAGAGCTTAAAGAATATGCTCCTGCCCCTGATGGAATTTTTAAGGCAAATAATAAGGTTCTGGAGGGTGTAACCTAAAACAGACATTTCATAAAAGATTCATCCTTGAACAAAAATGTCATGAAAGCATGAAATGAAAACTAGACGACAATCAGAATTCCTCTTGAAGTGCTTTGTAGTAATTATTTTTAAAAATCCTCACAAAAGGCTCTATTCAATTGCAGAATAGCAAGTGAGGTCTGGATGGTTCAAGGCCAAATAATTTCTGCAATGGAAAAAACAGGCTTCAGTTCTTCAGCTCTGATGGAAGGTATTTTAAATGGGCACAAGCTCCAATTATTGCTTTCTTTTCCCCAGCGTCTGTGGGACATGAATTGCCCACAGATAAACCCCCTGCTCTGCAAAGTGGTGACCAACATCATTTGCAGCTCTAATGCCCCTGATTCCACAGCCACACCGAGCATCCCACTCTAGAGATAAGTGGCAGCACATTTGGGGCTGGAGACCCCTCTCTGCCAGTCCCCAGCTGGTCCAGTCGTGCTGGTGGATGGAGACAGCTCCTGGCTGACTTGGAGCAGACCAGGTTGGGACTGCTGGACCCTTTTCCTTCTTCCTGCCTCCTCTGTGACCTTCTGGCACCCCACAGACCCCACAGTGAGCTCTTGGCTTTTCCAGCAGATTGCTGGACAGTGAGAGGTGGCTGTGGAGCAAGGGAAGTGCTGCTCTTCCAGCCCTTGTCCTCATCCTTGCTGCAGGGAGGATGAAAGCAGCATCCCCCCAGCTCTGGAGAAGGATGTCTTGGAGAGGAAGAGGGGAACAGCAGGGATGCTTAAGAACTGTGCAGGGATGACTGGACACCATGAGGGAATTTAACAGCCATGACCAATGAGCCTCTAGTGACACTGATGGGATCTGATATCACCTTAAATGAGCACCGTGGTAGGAAGAACACCACCACCATGGGCTGACAGCTCTGCTCTAGACAAAGATGTTTTCCTGCAATGGACTTGCATTTTTAAGTCATTCAAATTTTAAACATGGTCTGGAAAGTGTCAGCAGCTGGAGAATGAGCCAGAATTCGCCCCCTATCAAAGGAGTACTGCTGATCCATACCCACATGAGGCAGGTGCACACCGCTTTCCTAAGTCAGGACTTAGGGGTGGCCCAAGTGAAGGAAGCTGGGAGAAATGCATGAATTGACTCTTGAGTAGCTCCAAAAGCCCAACTTCCACCTGACCCTACTGCGCTCCCCTTTGAAACAGGCCCATTCCTGCCTGTTTGGGGCTTTTTGTAGTGGTGCCCAAGCAGCACAAATGGGTGAGAATGAGCCTGGAAGCCGCTGGCAGCTTGGCAAGTGCTCACCGGTGCCTGGACATGCAGGGTCCTGCTCCGTGGGGAGCGACAGCGCAGGGCAGAGCGAGCCAGGCTTGGCTGCTGACACCTCCACCCCTCCCTCCCTGTCACCCGGGGCTATTTCACACTGTCTGAGCTCACCACGCTTTCATCTCTTTATTCTCCCTTCTCCTGTCTCGTGCAGGAAAAGGCATTTCCCCAGCTGCCAAAGCCCAGCCTTGCTCTGCGGGCAGTGCTGGGTGAACCCTCTGCGCTCTGGGGACTGGGCACAGACTGGGTACAGCCGTGATTTCCCAGCTCCTCAGCAGGGAAAAGCCCTTCCACATCCATGGCACGACCAGTTCCCATCCCAGGGCGTGTGGCATGTGCCAGACACCAGCAAGTGGCCATTCCCCTCATTTGGGGGTCCCAGGGGGGATCCCTGTGGAGAAGAGGAGCAGGAAGGGCAAGCCCAAGGGCTGATGTTGCTCACTGCACGTACAGCTCATGGTGGGCCCAGTGCAGGCACTTCACTCCAAGCCTACACCATGCCTGCTTTGCCCCAAGGAGCCAGACTTGCACCCCAGCATCCCCGAAATGTGGGTGACAGGAGTGTCATTCTTCACCCAGACAATAGTGGCTTGTTCACAGCTTGATAGCAGCCTGGTAAAACTCTGCGTTTTCGAGTGTGTTTGAGTTGGGGCTTAGCTAAACAAAACTGGTTTTCTCAGCCAGGCTGAGGGATTCTCACAGGCCGTGCGCCTCCTTGTCCACAGCTCCGACTTGGACCCAAAATCCTTCCCTTCTCCCTTCTTGTTTATGCTGCTCACCCCTTTGGCAATTCTAATTTAGCACTGAAAATCCTCCTGCTCCTTCTTAAACCGAGGGCTGACCTGTGTTTAAGACTGTGGTGTTTGAAGCAGAACCTACTCCCCACCAGAAGATTTTAATTTTAAGCTAAGTGCTGCGCTTTGTTTCCAAATGCTTTATTTAAAATTGCTTCAATGTGTAGCTTTCTGAAAAATTATTTCCCCTTTTCTGAGGCTTTTCTGGATTTGGATTTTTCCCTCCTGATTTTTAGGACTTCTATTTTTGCTTTCCTGAGGAAATACTACCCCCCAAACCAGATCTCCTGCAAAAAATGCCTCTGGACTTTCCTACAGATGAATAACCTCTCCATGCCTCAGTTTACATAGGTGTGAAAACCCAGGGAGCATCATTTCCCTGCCTCAGAGAAGTACAGTGAAACTCAATTAAACCAGCTAATGCTTACAAAGGGATCCCATATCCTCAGGTGGACAATCTATATGGAAAACACCCTTCTGAGAGAGTGCCATGAGCACTTCAGGACAGAGATAAAGCAACAGGAGATCACACAGGGACTTGGCTGTGCTCCTCCTCCTCCAGCAACTCCTCAATCCATGCATCTGTTTTCCCTGAGGGACTTGTTGGGTGCCTGCGAGGGGAGAGGATGGAGGGGAGCTGGGTCCTGGATGCCCTCTGGAAGGGGATGGGGACAGAGCAGCGGTGGCAGTGCCCATGTGCAAGGTTTGTGCCTGACTTTGTGGCGCTCCTGGGCTGGTGCTGGAGGGCACGAGCAGCTCATGCAGCAGACCCTGGGTCTCCCCTTCATCCCAAGCCCCTTCAAAACCTTGGAGATGACTGAGATGCAGCAGCACTCCCGGGATGTGACAGCCAGAGGAGAAGTGCTGGCGATCAAGAGCAAGAGCCAGGGAATGCACAAGGTGCTCAGCCTGGGTTTGATGCAGATCCTGTCCCAGGCTGGGAAGGGAAGGTTTGGGATGGGGCAGGCCCTGGAGAGGGACTGGGGACTGTGCTGGGGGCTGATCTGCGAGCTGGAAGTGGTGACACAACATCACAGGGCTGCACAAGCCTTGCCTGGGGGGCACATCCAGCACACCCACAGGAGCCCCAGGGCATTCACCAGTGCCATGGCCCACCCTGGGCATCCCAGCAGGGTTCAGTCCCTCCTGGAAGCAGCATGTGCACTGCTGGGTTTCTATGGGGCTGCTCTTCCCTTGGGATGGGTTTTTGGAGCAGCCTGCTGTGCCTCACTCTGTGGCACCCCAATCTGTTGGGTGCTGCTGCCCTCCTCTTCCTCCTCCTCCTCCTCCCGATGCACCAGGAACTCTTCCCAGGGGAAGTGAACTATGTTAATATGCATGAACACACCCCAAAAGCCAAACCAGAGTTCCATCTTCCAACAGACAACACGCCTGCCACTCTCTGCAGGCAAACCTGTGCTGCCTACGTGATGAACACAAAGCTGTGACTCTGCAAGCACGAGGAAATGCATATTTCATCACCATGACATTCCAGCCACCTACGACAAAAATAATTAATGACTGCTTAATGGCTCCAACAGGGTTTGGTTTGTAAGGAGATGAGCTTCATTCCCAGTGAAAAGAAAAAGCTATAGATCACTCTGACCTGGGATAAATAGATATTATATTTTTTACTGTTATATATTTATCTAGGTCAGTAGTTTCTGAATGACTTAAATAACCTTGACTTTTGTATTTTTTATATTTTGTACAACTGTATTTTTCCTCAGTGTTCCCAGAAATGTTGTTCTGAATTTTTTCAGCCAGAAGCAAACACTATTTTTGGTTTACAACAGCTCCAAGGGATGCCAGTGGAAAAGAAGCCAAACCAGCCCCAGTGACAGGATCCATCTGTGGCCATTGCCACATAGGAGCTATCAACATCTGTGGTACCTGCAGGAATCCCATTCCTGGACAGCCAAATCCTTGGAAAGAGTTGTTGGGATGCTATGGGGTGAAAAGTGTCACTTTGTAAAAAGCCTGAAGGAATTAAACTTATTTCTGGGGTTCAGGAACCTCAGGCTTCCCATGCTGGGGCTTTGCTGTGCCATGGTGCCCTCCCCTCAGCATTTCCCACTGTCCTTGAGGGACAGCAGAACTCTTGGAGCCATGGCCTCCTTCACTGGCATTTTAGGAGGAACATCCACAAGAGTTTTCCCATTTTCCTTGCACGCTGGTGTTTTTTTCTTAAGTTGTCAGTTTGTCTCCTGTGATTTAAGAAAGATCTGGGCCAGCAGCACGGAAGGGTTTGGGAAATCCCTGCCTCTCTGCCAGGCAAGCGTGTCCCTGGGATTGGGATCCCAGGAAATGAGGACTATCTGAGGAGCACCAGCTACTGTTACGTGCTGCAGGTTTCTTGCCAAGTGTCACTGCAACATTTATGAAGTGGTTTGTGCTCCTGTGCTAGACTGACACATTTTGAGAAGTCATAAACAAATCATCTTTTCAAGTGGAATTTAAAGCTGTTTTGCAGCATTGTGTTTTCTCTAACAGCCCCATCACTTTTAAGGCAGAAATGTTCAAAATTCAAGTCCTGCAAGTGCACTACTGCTCCTGTACTACTCCTGTACTACTCCTGTACTACCATGAGCATCAGCATTGCCCAGCTGGAGAACAGGACTAGATCCCATCTCACCACTTGAACCACATCCATCCAGCCCTTTCAAAGCTCTGCTTTTAAACTAGGCTGTATTTTTCCTGGCTGGGCTGTATTTGGGAAGATATTTAAGGACCTTTTTTCCCTACAACACATCCTACATTTGCAAAGTGAATTTGTGCATTTCCTCAAAAAATTCCTGGAGCATTTCACAGCACTGAGAGTCAGAACACAAGTTCCTGGGATGAGCTGTGCTCTCTGGGCACATCCTAACCTCTCCACATCATGATTTTTCATGATGCCTGCTCTTCCAAAGTGCATTTTTCCCAATTTACCCCTCTGCTCCCAATTCCACTCTTTTCTCCAGTTCCTGCTGAGCAGGATTGAGACCTGGTGGTGCTTTGATAATTTTCAGCCAGCTCCAAAACTGGACATAAACACACACAGGGGTTCAAGCAGCACTGAGCAACCTCAGCACTTAACTCCAAATACAAGGTGAGCCTTGCTGGAAAGTTAAAGCTATCAAGAAGCTCTTAAAAGGCATTTAAAAATTAAAATACAAACTTCAAACAGTCACCATGGGGACGAAATATTCAAGTGACAGTTTAAGCTGTCAAACATTAACTTTTGATGTTTTTATTGCCTTCCATTGGCTACCTTTGGCACATCACCCATCCCACTAATGGCTGTCCTGTTATTAACGATGGATTTCATGGTCATTAACTCGAGTTCAGCAAGTCACAGATGACTTTATTAGGCATGACTTCAATAATCACCACTTTAATTGCACAAGCTGTCCTCTATGCCCACCCTGAAAACACGAGCTATTTTTAAGTTGAAGCAACATTATCCTTTCCACTGGGCATCATCACACAGGGCAGTCTGCCAGAAAAGAAAAAACCCTAAATAAAATGATTCAGGGTAAGAGCTCACCCATTTCTGTGCTGCTTTGAGGTACAAGCCACATCTGATAAGGCAGAAGGGAGGCCACAAGAACCACATTCTGCTCAAGGTTCTAATAAAAAGGCTAATGAAGAAAGGAGGGGAGATGGGGCTCAGCTGACAGACTGGGTCAGGCTTTGTCTGCTTCAAAAAACACTGGAAAAAAAACCTTTTACAGCAATCCTGCAATGAGTGGCTGTGCCCACCCTACAAGGGTGGCACAAGCAGGTCATACCAGGAGCAAACACCACGTTGTGCTGCTGAAAATTCCCCCATCCTTACACAGCTGCAAATCCCCAAGGTGTTGTCCAGGATGGATAAACCAACCCTCTTGAGTGGTCTGGCAGGAGAGAAGTGATCCTCCCTTGCCAAGAGAAGGGGGTTTCAAACTAAAACTGAAGCAAGAGATTTTGGAAGGTGGAAGGTGTCCCTGCCCCGGGTAGGGGGGCTGGAACTGGATGATATTTAAGATGCTTTCTAACCCATTCTATGAATTTATGATGATTCTACACTAGTCATGCACTTGGCCACCACCTTTGGAGCTGGATTGTGCCTCAAGGGCAAAGCAACATCTCCCTCTGCATCATCAGCACTAATAGAACAAAACTGTTCTGAGCACTCAGCCTCTCGGGGTAAGAGTTTCCCTCCCCTGATCCAAAGCAGCCCTTTCAGACCTGGATTTCCATGGGGACAGGTGACCTGTAGTGAAAGACACCCCCCAGCCCTCACTCCTCACCTGGAGGTAGCGTGACTTCTTTAAGACACCAAAGTTGCAAACCCAAAAATAAGCTCACACCCAAACCCAAATTTTAAACAAACAAGAGACCCACCCCCAAACAAAATAGAAAAAAACACTTCTCAAAGTTTATATTTTTCCTACTGCACTGTGGCCGGCTCGGAATATGATTTTTGTGAAACTTCAAATTTGGAAGTGTAAGAAAAAGCGGATCAATATCCACCAAACTGGATTCTGTGCCAAGCTGGGCTCTGTGGCTGGCATGGACAAATTCATTTCTGCATGAACTGTGTTAAAGCACATTCACATCCCCAGGGCATGCAAATGTGAGGTTACCCTGCTGCAGCTGACACCAGCCCTGATATAATCCTCAGCTCTCAAAAAAAAAACCCCAAACAACCAAACCCAAACCTAAAAACCCCCAAGAACTAAAGCACAGCCATCCCAGGTCAACAGATCCTTCCACAGGCACAGGAAGCCTTCAAGGATATTCCACAGGATCACAGGCTCGGATCTCCCATTCAATCACAGCTGTACCACTCCTGCATTTTGCACACCCTTCCTGATAACTTTTACTGCACAGTTGAAGAACATAATATAACGTGATAAATAATTGTGTTAGCCCTGCAGCCACGAATGGATTTAACTTGCAGCTTGTGCCCGGTGAGGAACGTCAAAGTACGTGTTAATAAAAAATTAAATCACCAGAGAGCAGTGTCAGGATACACACGTTGGTAACCTGATGCTGTTAAGTTTTCATGTCATGTGAATGGCAATGTACAGTAGCAGGAACAGGAATTCCTATTCCCTTTGAATGGGACAGATGTTTTGTGCTCCCAGAGAATATCCTAAAGAGAGACGCACGCTCTTAGTATGTATCTATTATAACGTTATTAGCCACACTCCTAATTAATCCTTCGGAATTCCAAGCATTTTTCATTTAGTTCTTAGCAGAGGAAAGGGAAGAAAAAAGGTGCCTGAACAACTATTTGTGTCGTAGAGTTCATAAATGAGCCCATCACCCTATACCAGAACTGCTATAATTTTATCGGAATGAAAACCATTCTCTTTGATCTCCTCCAGTTCTTAAATCCAGCAGTTGTGTATTCAAACATCAATGGAAATGTGGTTTCAAGCTTCCTCTTTCATTATCTTTCTCAAAGATAAAAAAGAGCAAAAGAAAAAAAGTTCTGAGCTTCAGAGATGAGGCAATATTTTTACAGTAATTTCTTTATCTGATTTCATCCTGTTTACAGAAGCTGCTGTTTGGAAGATCTCATCCCCCCTCCCCATTTTCGAGATGGCTTTTCTTTAAATAAACGTATATTAAAAAATAGAACAGACAACAAAGTCGGCTTCCTGCTTGCTCTTTATTGTAAAGGAGATAAGGCTGCTAAACGCCGCCTTATCTGACTTTGGTTCGGTGCGTGACCTACATGGATCAAGATGGAGATTTAATGATTAAACTTAACTCCTTTATCTTCAGCAAAGGGGGAGGGGGGGGGGAGGAAAGAGTACCCAAACAAACTACTTGTGTTCTGGCACGATAGAATTACAGTTCAACACAATAATTAACTATCTGACACATTCCTGCGAGGCTGCAGAGTCAGTAATGGCTCTGAAATGCCCTCTCTGTTGTCATAACCCAGCAGCCAAAACACGCACGTACTCCACAGGATCAGGGTTGGCAAAATGCATTTCATCCCTCCTCAGCTGATTCACACAGACCACAGGTGTGTTTCATGCTTCAGGTACCACTGACAGACAAATTTAGGAGCAAATTCAGTTAAAACAAAATGCATCCTTAATCTATCAAACCCACAAAAGCATTTTAATATCTTCTGTCCATGGCCCTGGTCTCCAATCTTCCTGTTAGCTTCTTTACAGCTCTTGAAATGTATTTGAACCTCTCACACCCAGATAACACAGCTCATTTCACCAACCACTGCACATCCGGTGTCTCTGAACAGCCCAGGAGATGATTCCCAGTCTCCTCCTCCTGCACCCTATCAAGCTCCTCACAAGGAGATCCTAAAAATCTTGAATTAATCTGCTACAAACACACTTCAAAAGGTCTGGCACTTCAGTTTGCATGGCTTGTAAAAACTACACCTACCTATGTGTGCAACACTTGTGCAAAAAAATTAATGACTGGCAATGAAACCCAAAAACTCTCCAAGCCCAACGTGGGTTCACCACGGGGCCTCCTGGGTTTTGTACAGCTCAGACTGTGGACGCTGGCAGTGGGGTTTATTTTTGCATGAAGGCCACATGACATGCAGCAAGTTTAATGAAGTTTGTTCTTAGCATTATTTCAAACCTCCGGGGCTGCTGTCACCCACGTGGATCAAAACAGCAGGATTTATTTGCATCAACTCCCACTGGAAACAACAAGCAGCAGCCATGAGCCCCAGCTCCTGCAAGATCCAGAAAAGCAACAAGCTCCCTCCAACTCCAGCAGCAAAAAGATGAGGACATCAAGGGCAGGACTCACTCCCCACCTCGGAGCACCAAAGTTCATTAAAGCAGATTTAGGATCTTACCTTCTAGAAAACCCCCACAGAGCTGCAAGACCAGCTATTTCAGGTGCCAGAGGAGTTTTCCTGCCAGAAGTCCCAAGGCAGCCCCAGCAGCACTCACAGCCTCCCCTCTGGGACCATTTACCTTAATTAACAAACCCACACAGGGCTGAGAGAGGCATTTCTGCCCCCTGCTCCTCCTGAAGGGTTGACATCAAACCTGCCTGCCCCTACCCAGGTGGGGCTGATCAGAATTAAGAGGTTCATAGGAGAACTGGTTTTTCCCTGCCACCTCCTCCCATGTTGGAGTGGGAAGAGTGAGGTTGTTGTGCTCCTGGTGGCACTTCATTCTCTGATAAGCAGCTTGAGTGAAGACTGGAGTTATTTTATCACTTCCCAGAGCCTTTTTCTCCTATCTTTAATCGACTTCCTATGTTCCCCACCTCCCTCTGACCATCTAATAGTACAACATCCCAAAAATCTGACTAGGAAGCCAAATGCCAGCTTAATCCTATGGACTATTCCCAAGTAAAAGTGCTGGAAGGAAGCAGCCTGCAAACAATGCTCAGCCCTCATCAGGGGAGAGAATTTCATTCTGGAAGGATGAAACTGAATCCCATGAATGCTGTCACGGCCAGAAATGGAGCTGCTTGCAGAAGATGCTCTGTAGCTCATGGGGAGATGCTCAGTGAGGTTTTGTTGGCCTCTGCATCACCTGGGATTGGATCATTGTCTGTCTTGTGAGCAGCTTTAGATTCCTAAGGACAACCACCACAGCTTGGCATTGGAGTGCTGAGGAATCAATAAGATGGTGATGGGAAAGCAAATTTTGGTATAAAAACAAAATAGAAAAGAAAGAGGGGACAACACTCCCTGATCACTCTCTTGCTCCTGTGATTTTCTAAGGAAGTGTGGAAAAGGAAGTGGATTTAGGGGGATGGCCTGGAGGGAGAGATGCTGTGATGAGCTAAAGCTGTCTTGGACTGGGGGATGGGAGGTTAAGAGGATGCTCAAGTCAAACCTCAGGGACTTGGGTCATACATGGAGCAGCAGCACAAACTACCTTGGTATTTGGGGACATCTGGCCTCGAAGCTGATTCAGTTCCTAAACTTTTTAATAAGCTTCCTTAAAATTGCAGCAGGAGGTGTTTGGCAGGGGAGAGCCAGAGATGGAGAGCAAATCAGAGGATTTCCATGCTGCCACACGAGCCATGTTGCTTGGCAGGTTGATGGATTGGCGCCGTTGTACGAAATAAAATGCAAAACAATTAAATGGCACGTGACTGCAGGAGGGGGTAGGTTTACTTTGCAGGATTTGCATCAACATTTTCTTTGGCTCCCATCCAGGTGGCTCAGCACCCCTTGGAGTCACTTAAACAAACCCAACTTTGAAAGCAAAACTCTGTCAGAAGTTGTGAGTCTCGCCCAGCTCCGTGTTCGCACCGGGGGACGGCAGATCCCACACGAGGTGGTCTCAAGGGCCACGAATCTTCTCTGAAGGTCTCTGCTCCCCTCACACACATGGAAAAACTCATAGGAGTCCTCATGTGGTTTTTAAGCCCCGTGATGAAGACTCAACACCCCTCGTGCAGTCCAGTGGGAAGGTTTCTGGACAGGGCTGTAACGGAGGGACAATGCCCAGCTCCACCTTCTGTCCTTTGGGGAGCTCACAGGAGATGGTCAGAGCAGGGATTTTGACCAGCAGGCTCTGGAAGAAGGGTTCAGGGGGACCTAATGTTGGGTCCAGATGTGCCCCCCCTTTCCCTGATGCTGAGCAGTCAATGGATGATCTGGGACTTGACTTCAGACTCATGAGTGACAGAAGTTTTGGTGCAGAGATAATACCCTGGTGCATATTAAAACCCAGCTCCATGTTTGTTCCAGCAGATAGTTATGATTTATCTATTTTATGGCATGGTTTGCAAGTGCAGAGCAAACTTTTTGTTCTGTGAATTTCAGAGCAAGCTGCTGGCTCATGCTAATAGCAACATTTGGGGCCTTGTGATTATTTTATTTAGGGCTATTTTTGCAATTAACCTCGTCCCTAAAAGCCTTTCTATTTTGATGAGGTTGTTTTCATATGGTGCAAGTTGAAAGGGGGTGAGACAGCTACACACATGTATTATAATCATATTTGAGCCATTTTTGTGCTTCATCTGTTTAATGTCATCTGCACTGCCGAAGTAGCCAAGCTCCTCCAGGGCAAGCTGGGTAATGGGAACCAGCATTCCTAATTTTCTGTCCCTGGAGCAGCTCTGAGAGCAGGGCACTGCTGGGGCGGGCTGAGCTCTGCTGTCCTCATCCCTCAGTGACTGTTACTTTTACAACCCCGTGGTAACCTCATGGTAACCATTAACCACTGCCAGTTACACGGCAGCCTCTGTTTGGAAGGGAGTAAACTGGAAATTTGGGTCTAGATTAAAATCCCAGCTTGGGTTTATGCAGCACTTTGGGAGAGCTGTGAGCCCAAGGGCAAGGAAGTTTTATCCAGTAAATAACTGGAGTGAGGAAGAGTTTGAATAGAGGCAGGTCCTTCCTTGCTGCTGCAGTCAGACCCTTCCTTGGGAGGCAAACACCACTCTCAGGCTGCTGCTGCTGCTCCAACTAAAGTTTCCAAGCCTGGATCCTTTTCACACATATGTGATCAAGCTGTGGATGGGAGGGAGCTCCAGCCTTCTGGAAAAGATGCATAGAGGGGTGTGCAGAGGGGGAGTTTGCATCACATGTTCTGGTTTAGACTTTTCCACTTCTCAGTTCAAAAACAAACGTAAAATGGTGCCTCCAGAAGTCCCCACACCTCAAAGTTGCAAACAGTGGATGAGAAGAGGCCGGAGTTGTGGGATGGGTCTCCCCATGCTGTCCTGCTTCAGGAATCCATCCAGAAACTTGCTTCATCCTGAAGCTGCCTGGGGGAAAAGTAATTCTGTAGATGGAAGGGGCAGAGTTTAATTTTGCCTCCAGACCTGTGTGAATGAGATGTGTTTGCCCCCACAGGCACTGCAAGCTCCTTTCTTATCATCTCTGCCTTCCTCTTTACTGCTAAAGCAGCACTGACAGCTGTGCTGTTGTACTTCAAAATACGTCACCAAAATTCATTTCTCAGGTCCTTCTAATTTTTCTTCATGTTCCTTGAGTACACACAGATATTTAATAACCTAAAACTGTAATTGAAGCAATTACTTTAACACTGAGGCAAACACAGGTGTTTGCACCCTTCCAGAGCAGCCCTTGGTGCATTTGTTTAATGCTTTTAATTACAGTTGTTAATATGACAGATTGATTAGATGTTTGACAGCTCCTGTTTAGGTTGGGGTGTTCTGGTACCCAACAAATGCTCAGAAGCAACATCCTGCCCAGAACTTGTTCCTGAGTCAAGCCATGTCCTAGGGCATTGCAGCAGATTAAAATGACTTGTTTCTTCTTTTCAATGGAGAGTTCTTCCTCCTTCACCTCCCAGTGTGAATGTGGATGTACGAGCAACAAACAGCAATGGGAAAGGAAATGCAGAGAAACCACACAAAGATTTACTGGGGCTTTAGCAAAATATTATCATTCTTAATGTTTGTCGGCATGTGGCAATTTTCTTTGAACCGGGGATAGTTCAAATTCCTTCTTGCTTTGAAGACTTCATTTTCTCCCATAAAAATTATGGAGACTGTCTTGGATAATTTTAGGACTTAGGCACACTATTTGCTGAGCTCAGGCATGTTTTGCACCGTGTATATTTTATTTGCCACCTGCCAGCTCGTGTCCACATTTTCCCAAAGTCCTGGGAAGAGGTCCTGGACAAATCCTGGACAAAACCTTGAGCCCTGGCCCACCCCCTGTGCTGGAGGTGCACAGCTCAAGCACCCGCACGCAGGGCAGGCACAGCTCCTTAAATAACATCTCCAGGGGCAGTGAAAGCAGCAGCCCTGCACACAGGGACACCTGTGAGTAACTTTGCCACGGGCCACGTGGCAGATGATGGCTGTGTGACAGGGTGTCTGGCTGGCTGATGATGAAGAACCCCTCCAAGCTCCGTGCATTGACAGGCAAGCGAGGCGTGAACCTAAAGAAATAGAATCATGGAATCATCAGGGTTGGGAAACAACTCCAAAATCCTCAAGTCCGACCTTCAACGTTTCTGTTATTCTGATTAAAGCTGGACCAAGGCTTCAGCCACTCTTTGGTTTGGCCGTGGCAGAACGGACATGAAAGATTTGGAGGTGACATGAGGAATCATGTGCATCTCTGGGGATTATTACCAAGCAGAAGATGGGGATGAGGCGTGAAAAAGCGAGTCAGTGTAAATCACAGCTCTCTGCTTAGGAGGGGAACACACTGAAAAGGACCAACAGATGAAACCCGAGGGAGACAAAGTCAAAATAAAGCCTGTAGACACAGCAGCCATTGTGGAGTGCTTGTGAATGACTGTTGTGCCTGCGCTTGTGTCTGCAGACGGTTAAGTAGAAAGGGATTGTTGTCTTTACTCACACACATTCCCTCGCCCTGAGTTAACTTCCTCGGGCAGAAGAGTGCCCAGAAATAAACTGTCATAACCACCAAGTTAAACTGCCAAGGGGTGGTGAAGTGTCCAGCTCCAATGTCTTCAATCAGGACCGGTTTCCTCCTTTGAAGATATGCTTTTGCCAAGCACAAGTTGTACCTCAGTCAGACGCCAGTTACTGCACTTGATACGGATGAAATCTAATGGCCCACGAAATAAAGGTCAGCAGAAAAAAAGCTTATTGAGTGGCTTCTTCTGCTCTCAAGTATATGAATCTGCGAAAGGTTGGCAACTCGTACCCACCGTCATGGTGTTTTTCATGGTATCCTTTGATAACAGGATTAGGGAGCACCAATATTAGTTCAAAAAAGCTGCTGAAAAGTCCCTGACATTTGGTCATTACCAGTCTTCAGTCACTATTGATCGGTGTCTGTGCTGGAGGCAGTAATCCAGCACAGGGAGGGATCCAGGGTGGCTGCAGATAGGTGGGGGATCGATATGGAGCTGCTGGTGGGATACTGGCACTGCTCTCTCTGCTGCTCATGGTGGGACCCTAACCCTTGCTGTGGGTATTTTAACAAAACAGGCCTGATTTTTGTTTTTTAGCAGATTATCCTGCCAAGCAGTTTGGCAGCATTCTCATTTCTGCAAGCAGAGGAATCACCATTTCTCTTCTCCCAAAGTGTTTGCTGTCAGAAGCGACCTCCCTGCCTGGAACGGAGCTCCCGGAGCATGAATATTTCATGGGACTGGTTTTGGGGAGATTATTTATGGTTGAGTTTTCATGGGCAATAACTAGATTTTTGTGGTTATCAGCACTTCTTTGGTAATTTAAAATTTACTTGAAAGGGAAAGGAAGCAAACTGAGGCTGGATGGGTACAACCAAGGTCTTGTGCTCCTACAAATACCACGATAAAAGTGTATTGGTTCATAAGGATACTTTGAAATATTTAAGAGAGCATCAGCAGGAAGTATATACACATGTATATGAATAAAACCAGCATTTTGTGAAGTGTGTGGGAAGGAGAACATTTGGGAGTCAGCACATTTCTTCCCAACCACATTAAGTGCACCCAAGGGTGAATTTTTTATTTATTTGGGTTTTTCTTTAGAGCTCCCCCCTGCAGAGCTTTGGATTTCTGAACATGAAAAATAACAACAAACTTTACAAACACACAAGTCCCAACACCCCCAGGGATGCAAAGAAGGTGCTGAGCCTGCCCGGCCCCTGCCTCTGGACACAGCTGAGGAAGGCTGGTCCCAAAAAGCTGAGATCTCTCCCCAAAACAGTCAGACCTGCCTGGACCTGGTAACTGGCATGGTTGTAGGCTTTTCCTGCTCTTCCATGAGCCATCCCACCATAACTCTCCCATGGCAAGGAGATATTTCTTTTCAAGGCAAACATTCCTACTTAATGGGAAACATCTTCTTTGTGTGGAAATCAGTTTGAAACATCCCTGGGCTTGAGTGGTGCAGAAAGCTTTGACAAAATATTAGAACTATGTTTAGCTCCTTGGATATATCAGCCTTGCCAGAAATAAATCCATTTTGATAAGCTCTCATTTGGAGAAATTTCTCATCTCCCTCTTTCCTCCCCAAACAGAATAATTAATAAACCAGGAATACGGAAGACTCCACTGGCATCCCAAAGAAGCCTCTCCCTTGCTACAAGAGGGTAGATTCTCTCAGTCTCTTCTAGTGGGATTACTCCACTTCCAGAAATTAGCAAATTGCCCTTTTTTCCAGGAACTTACACCAGATTTGGCCTGAAAGTGCCATCCAGGAACCGGTCAGAAAACACAAGGCAGAAGCTCTGCAGGTTTGGTCCTAGGCTAGGACAGTGAAATTGCCATTTCCCTTCCCCAGTGGTGTGTGGATGGTGCCAGTGGAGCTTCTCCTGCTGGCCAGGGATGAGAAGTGTCACGAAAACAGCCGGTCTGGCTCCTCCTGCCTTTCCCCGGCAACCAGCCAAGATCAAGCAACACTTTTTTTCAGCCTCTCACTTCTAGGGTATTTTGCCTTCTCATTAACTAGTCAATGGCCCGGCCCGGTCTTGTCCAGGTTTGTCTCCTCTCCTTGCATCCTGTTTGGGATGGAAGCCCCTGTCTGGGCATCAAGGTCCACGGAGAGCTCACGAAAGTGACCCTGAGATCTTCCTGGCCCTCGCTGTGTTTGCTCATTTCCTTCTCAGCTCTCTTTCTATTGCTTTTCAAATTAAGGTGCACAGGAAACCAGAGCAGTTTCTGATCTCTCCTCCACCTAAAAAATTAGAACATCAAAACCAGTTTTACCAGCAGTAAACGAAGCTACTTTGAAAAGTGAGGCAAAGGGATCTATCTGGAGTCAGTAAGACATTGTTAGGATCTCTTTGATCGGGAGCCTTAAATGAAAATTATCAAATGGCGCTTTAAAACATACACCCTTTTGTTTGATTAGCCTGCTGCAGATAACCTTTATTAAACCTGATCTAAAATTACAGCCATGCACTGGTGGTTCTTTGATGCCTTGGCTGTTTCATTTCCTGTTTATAGTATGATACACGTTGCACTAGGAGATAAAGCACTTCTGAAGGATATTAAGACATGAAAGTCCCTTGGCTATTTGCTGGCACTGTTTTGATGTTTTCTTGCTCTCTAGAAATTAGCATATCCTTTTCAAAGACTGCCTCTGATGAGAGTAATCCTTTGCCATGATGTATTTGCTAAAAGTCATAAATGATAGTATATTGTGTAAAGAAATGACACATAAAAGGGACGATGCTAGATTATTGATAATGAGGCAACTTGTGCAACTCTGCTTTTGGCTTTTATAAAACACATTTTTGACACCATAAATACATTGAGCTTATATTAATGAGGATTTAATACTTCTGAGATTTTAGAAACTTGCTTAGAACAACTTTTCAAAAGAAGGTTTTTTTGGGAAGTTTAATGTTTTCACTAATTTTGATAAGATATTCTGTTAAGCACGTTTTGCTGCCTTCATAATGAGGAATGATGGAAAGGTTTTTAGCATGGCTTTGCCAGAATTAAACTGTGCTGGAATATTTATTTTATTAATTTGTATGGTTTCTATTGCCATAGAAATGAGGTTAATTAATTATAGAAATTTGCAACAAAACGTTACCTTTCAGAAATAAAGAAGAACTTTGACACAGATAAAAGCAAACCATAAGGATCTGATATCTGAAGGTGTAAATAAGTATCGCTCCATTGAAGCTTTGAAGTGACATTGATTTACATCACCAAAAGATCCGTCTCCTGTTGTCACTAACAAATGACCTGAGCATTTTCACAGGAGAGAAAGCCATGCCTGGATGACCTAGAAAATAAGGACCAGGGTGTTGTGATGATAGAGGGGTGAGGAAGAGCAACCAGGGCGTGGGGGTCTTGATGAGCCTCTTTTCAAAGGCACTTTTTCGGGACTTTTCAGAGTGCTTTGCATGACACGGTCTAAGTAAGACTCTACAATTTCTGCAGCTGTATGGAAATAATCATATTTCCTGAGCTGTGTTTGCACAGACACTCTTCTATCACTCACATGGTGGTGGCACAAGGTCTGGGCTCTGAGGGAGGTGGTGCGGGCCAGGTGGGGTGCGGTGACTTCCGTGGAGTGTGACAAAGATTTACACTTTACCTTACAGAAGGTGTTTTGTTTTTTTCTGTAGACAGACACGGAGGGAAGAATTTTGTATTTTTCCAACTGGAGGGCCCAAGTTACACACCCGAGGCCAGTGTGTAACACCTGAGGATGAGGATTTCTGCACCTGAATTTGTAAACAGAATTTGCAGTGACTCTGAATACCTGAACTCACCCTCCCAAAAATCCAATCCCTTATCTATGCACCTCTGTGTGGAGCTGAGCCCTCACCTTAGATATCCCAGGCTGATAATCCTGCCCTGGGGAATCAAAGATCTCATCTGATACCCGCTGAAATCAATGGAACAATTGACTGTGGGTGGCTGCCCCGAGGAGCCCTGAAGGCATAAAGGTCACAGCCAGCCTGGAACAGAGGCAGAGCTCTGCTCCCACCAGCACCTCCCAGTAGGCACCAGCATGGACCATTCAGTGTTGCCACAAGGCTGATCAGCACTGCTCCTCATCTCTGTGTGCCTCACGAGCTTGGGGTAGGAGCTGGAGTTTCACTAGTTCAGGTAAACTGGAGCAGGAGATGAGAGGAAGGAGCAATTGGAAAGGCAGAGACAAATTATACCTCCAGTGATGAAAGCCACCTCGACTGCAGCAGGGCTAAGACACTGCCAAGATGATTGCCAGTTAGCATGTATTAAGCAAATATCTCTCCTTCCTTCCAGCTAGGCCTCCAGTGCAATTGCCTTCTCCTACAATTTACTGGATTGAAAGTGCATTGAGTGACAAAATTACTTTTTTAACAGCTGGAGGGAAAAAAAAAAAAAAAGAAAATCACAAACAGTTGACAATTCAAGAGAAGAAGACTTTTAAAAAATTGATAGTGTTTTTTCTGTATCCTTGTCAGAAAGGCTTTCAACTTCCCTCTTGGAAAGCAAAGACATGAAGGAGGTGCTGGGAAAAGGATTTCTGCACGGGCACCTGCTGTTATTACCGCAAGCAGTGACAGGAAGCGGAGGCATTTAGGCTTAGTCCCTAAGAAATGGTGATTATCAGGACTTCTTTCTGCAGGACCTTTGCTCATTGGCCTACATGCCAGCCAGTAACAGGATTTGCACGACTCCAGCCAGCTGCCTGAGGAATGTGTCCCATTCCAGTGCTTTCCCATATGCCATGGAGCATTCACGGCAATGAGCATGACTCATGAGATCAGCTCACGCCTAGAGAAGGTTTTCCGCAAATTTGGGATGATTTAACTAAAATACATGCAAGGCTCACGCTGAGCTCATATTCTATACCCAAATAAAAAGGAGTGAAGAAAGGCAACGAGCAGAAATTGTGTGGTGTCCTCAAAGCCAAAGGGCTTGGTCTTTCTTGGAGGTCCTTGACGGCCTCCTGCCGCTGTCTCTGGAACCATCTATAGGTCTCCATGGGTCCAAGGCAGAGGAATCCATCCCTGCCTGGCCCAAGTGACCCAAGAGGCAGCTGAGATCCAGGCCAGACACTCCCTGCAATAACGGCTCCTTCCAAGAGACTCCAGCCCTGCCAACTCAAGATCGTCGGCCAAGGGCTCTCCCTGCCAGGATGTCACAAGACGGGTGAGTCAGGGGAGGATCACAAAGTGTTGTTCTCATAATGGAGCTCAATAACAGCCGGTGTCAAGGTAAAAGCACCTGTAAATGAGGCGGCTCAGAGCTTTCCAGCCTGGCAGTGGCACCGATGGGCAGCTCCAGATCGCTGGGCTCTGCTCTCGCTCCATCCGTGCTCGGTCTCGTTGTCAGAGCAGCTTTTTGACGTGTCATTGCCACAGGATGGGTGGTTTGCAGGACAGAGCTGATAAGCAGGCAGATAACAAGCTCCTTCCTCTCCTTGGAGCTCAGGCTGACCGGTGGGTGACAGCCAATGAGGACAGTGAGGAGGCTGAGGTTTGCTGCCCAGGCCACCTGCAGTGACCACACTGCAAAGCTGGGCTGGTCCAGAGCAATGTGTCCGTGGAATCCACCTGGCACTGCAGCAGCCCTCTGGAATTCCATAGCTGGACCTCAGCTGGCACTGCTGAATGGAGATCATCAGGTTCAGCCTGGCTGGATGGGCAGGGAGACCTCGGTGAGCCCCGATGTGCCTTGTTTGGTGGGGTGAGGAAGAGGATGCTGCAGTCACCGATGGTCCCCTCTTGGCCTGACAGCCACGGTGACTCTGAAATGTCACCTCCTGCTTTCCACCCCCGGCCTCAGTGACCGTGGGCTTTCCCAGCCTCCAGCACTTCAGTAGCTGCTCTCCCAGGCTGCTGGTTCCACTCCAGATCCTGTGAGGGATGTCCCCTGCCCAGCTGTATTCTACACATCCTAACTCCTCCTTCCATCAGCAAATCCCTCTGTCCTCCCCATCCTTCCGTTTACAACTTCAGGGGAACCCCCCCTTCACTTTCCTGACATCCAGCTAACACACCCAGGTGCTGCCACATTCACCTGGACCCTTCCAGCCAGGCAGGAGGTCCAGGAACAGCAAAAAGGCATCACCAGATAACCATGGCTAAAACTGCCCGTTCCAGCACCTGAGTGAAGACATCTCCTCATTTTCCTGCCCGTTTGCTGGGGCTGACAATGCCCTTCACTCCTCCCTGGCATGCTCAAGATTGCATCCCAAGCATCCAGAGATTATCCACGAGATTCGGTGCAAAAGGTGACCTTTGCCTTTGGAGTTCCTCTGGAAACCCACCCAGCACACACCTCTCCCTTTGTTTGTCTCCTGAGCATCGTTAGGGTTTGATAATGATCTCAGAGGTGCTAAGCTGATAATCATCTACCTCAGCTACTCCCAACACTTTGTCAGGCACGTTGGTAATGAAAACACAAAGTGTAAAGATATCCCCTTCCCAAGGTAATGGAAAACCTGAGTGGAGATTGACATTAGAAACAAGATAGGAGGAGGGAGAAGCCAAGTCAAAAGGAGGAACATCTGGTTCCGTTTTCCTTTGTGAAATTATCTCACACTGACCAAGCAGTACCTTCTCTGAAGTATATAAACGCTGAAGACACACACACATGGTTGTTATCAAATGGTATTGTGCAAAATTAAATTGGCTACTTTATGGTGAAATGGAGAAGGAAAGCAGGCATTTCAAACACATGCGTGTCTCTCAGCGAGGTCTGGAAGCGATCACGACTCAAGGATGGCTACTTTAAAATATCTACAAATAGTTAAGGCCATTCTGCGAGATGAATAAGCTGAGGCTGAATTTAATAAAGTTATCAAGGCCATAATAACACAGGGGCCAGTGCCTGAAACTAATAAGTGGTTTGGTGAGCATGAGATAGTTCATATGTGCAAAGCATTCCTCCAGCAGAGGTAAAACACCAGGCCAAGTTCCTCTAACCTCACCCAGATGTGCTGAACGTGTGCCCTTTGGCCAGCTGGGCTGGAGGGGACATTCAGCACGTTTTTGGCCAAGGGACAGTCACAGGCCCTTTGCTGAGCAGAGCAGGTGGGTGTCCCCAGCAGGCACGAGTTTGCCCTCAGCACGTGTGCTCCCCATGCCAGTCAGTAGCACTCTTGTGGTTTAAGAAGAGAATCCAAAAAAATCTTCACCAGAAACAATCTGTTCCAGCAAATTTTTATCTGATGTTTTTCATCAGTAGCTTCAGGGCAGGTTCCTTAGGGATCCAGACTCGCTGGCCATCCCCAGCCACAGCCAGGGGATCTCACTGGTCCCTGGAGCTGGGCAGGACACGAGGACACAGCTGAACATTGGGTGTGGAGAAATGTTCTCCTTCATGTTCTCCAAAAACGATAATTTCCATTCCTGGAAAATCCCACACCTCTGATTTTAATTTTACTTTCTTTTTTCTAACTCAGAGGAATATTTTAGATATGAGAAATTTTCAGTGGATGACAAATTCCCATTACTGCACATGTTGGGAGGAAAGCATTCAGTTTTTCCATCAGACAGGTGGCAGAGCAGGAAAGAGGGCTTGATTTTCCTGAATTTCACTCCAGAGAGTGGAGTTTATCAAGGCACACAGTGACTGCAACACTTTAGTTTAGATAAACCCACCTTTCCCACAGAGCTGGGCAAAGGGTGAAGTAAGAACCCTACTTATTTCATTACTTTTTTTTTTTAATTTCAGTTTCAGAAGCAGAGACCCAAGAGCAGTGTTGGGGCTGCGCTTCAGGGAATGCAATTCTCATTCCTTTGAAAATCCTCATTCTGCTGGTTGGGAATTTTGTTCAACATTTCCCTCCCCAGCTGGTGGAGTGGGGCTGAACTTTCTCAAGGTGTTGACCTGTGTGGAAGGAAGAAAAAAGAAGGGCAGATTTCATCCAACTTGGATTTACCTGGGGAATGATTTTCTTCCAGAGATCCTAATCTGAAACTGCTTCTTCCCCATGGTGGTTTACAACCTCTGACGTCCCTCCACAGGGATGGACTGTGGATCTGGGAGCACCAATGGGGCTGGCCACAGCCTCTGGGAAGGGATGGATTGGCATTTTGGCTCATGAGATTAAGAACTGACTTTATTCCAGCCACGGCTGTGCCCCAGCACTGTGGAAAGCACAACAGTTATGCAGAAAGCAGCTGGGCAGAATTTCCTCATGTATCACCAATTTCCCAGGGTAGAGGAGTTTTGCTGAGCTTCTGGATATCTCCCAGAGCTGGTTCTGTTGTGATTGATCTCAAAACTCTCCACTACAGCCCTCTGGAAAGGTAGGAGAGGTGGCTGCAGCCACATCCTTCGGAGGAAAGGGTTACTGAGGAACTTTCAAAATGCCTTGAGAAACACAACTCTGAGCCCCAAGTTTCAATGGAAATGCAGTGAAACAAACCTCAAAAAGCAAACTACAAGCTCCTCTCCCAGATTTCCTTTTCCTTTCATGGCGCAAATTAGAGAATACAAACTTAGTGGAATTGCAAGCATCTAAGAATAGCTTTGATTTTCCTAAACATTTACAATTCTGTTTTATGTACATCGTCAGAAAAAGAGCAAGGAAATACAAAATGTAAATCTTTAAATGAACCTGAATACCAAGGAGACTTTACATATCTGCTTGGAACAAATGGGATGTTGCAGCTAAATCTCAAACAGGGGAATCAGAGAGTTTCAATAGCCGTGGATGTGTGGAGCATAATCAGACATGGGATGTCTCGTGTAGGGTTCTTCTCTCCCTCCCTCCCTGCCTTGCAGGTTAAGAAAATTGTTGTAACTTGCTACAGATTTTGCTGCCTGTTTGGTTTCACGGCTCCCAGAGCCAGAATCCCATCTCCATTTCAGAGAGCAGCAACTCCGTGCTAAGCTGGATGTCAAAATCCTGCCTGGAAAGGGGATGGGGAGATGCTCCATGGATACTGTCCCCATTAAATGAGCACCATGAAAGGTCTAACGAACCCAGCAGCCATGCATCTGAAACACCTCCAGACATGGAAGAGTTGCAGGAATTCCAGAGAGCCTGTCGGGTACCTTTGATAAAAAGTCACCTTTACAACAGGGATATTGTTCTTGGTTGTACTGCAGTGCTGAGAGAAAAGTTGAATTTGGGGGAGGATATTAGCCCTTTCCTCAGCAGGACAGCCCTGATAGAGCAGAAAGCATTAAGAAAGCAATTTAAAAAACATAATGCTCAGGAAGCACCTAATTTTACCACCAGCTGGGTGTTAAATTAATTGTGTGCAAGTTGAATGCGGCATGAGATGGAAAAGTCAGGCTTAAAATGTGTGTTCTTTTCTAAGAACAGTTTTGTTTCTTGGTTGAAAGCAAGGAGTGAATCTCAAGGAAAGCATCAGGTGATCAGTGAGTGATATCCTGATGGATTAACCCAGCACACGCTTGCCTGGAAATGCTCAGGGGTCAGGAGTGGATTATAACTCTCTCCAACTCTGAGTTCTGAGCTGTGTGTTACCCTCGGTGTGTTCGAAGAGGAGTTTTGGGATCAGGAAAGAGGCTGCCTATGGAAGGGCAGAGCCATGATTCACTTGCCTCAGCAGGCTGAGGAAACTGACATCAGTGAAATCTCGGAGACCGCAGAGGCTGCAAAGCGCTGCCACTCCCATTTTCTCACTAGGTAAACTGAGGTCAGGGATGCTTTTTGACTTGCCCAAGGTCATGCACAAATTAGTGGTAGAGCCAGAAACAAGACCTAAAAGACCCCGTTTCCTTTCATTGCCGCAGTGTTTTCCATTGCAGATGCAGAAATGTTGTGGGCCCGTTGTTCAAAAAGAACCCATTACCCGTCTGCAGGGCTCAGATCAACCTCAAGGGAGATCAAATAGCCCCGTGGTGAAAAGGCATCCCAGAACAGCTGCCTGCTGCTGACGGGTTTTTAGGCTGAGATTCCCTCAGCAGCATCGTTCCTGGTTCCCACTGAACACTTAATTCAGCCTGATGGAGCCATTCTGCAAAGCAAGAGACTTTCGCTTACAGATATGCAACTTCTGTACTTGTTCAAAACAGCCAGAAATGTTATTTATACCAAATTTGCAGCTCAAAGCTATCAGCTGCTAAAGCCCCTCCCTGCCTGCTCCTTCCATCTTTTCTGCTGCTTCTTCTTTTTTCTTCTTTTTGTCTTCTTTATTTTTTTTTTCTGGTCAGGCTCTTGTTTTGGAAATACCCCAGATTGTAATAATTTTACTTGTACTGCATTACTTGGCTTTGTTCATCTACTGATGAAGTGCCAGGCCTGAAGTACTGCCAGATGAGAGTAGGCATCTTGCAGCACTGAAGGGAACTTTCCTGGGATTATTTACTGGTCGAGTCACCCTGCACGTGTTCTGAACAAGCAGCAGGACTCTGCCCACATGGGGTTAGGGTGGGAAGGGGCACAGAAGGTCTCATGCACTGCATCCATCAAAGCCCAGGGGAGAGGCTGCAGCCCCAGCTGGACCTGCTCTGGCCACAGCTCTGGCCAAGTGGCTGAGAAAATGAGCAGCAGCAAAATTTTAGGGGTGATTCAGGCTCCCAAGGAAGGCCATCCATGGTGTGAAGCAGCAATGGGAATGGGGGAAATCCAGCCACCAGCCACCCCTGGTCCCACTGCAGGCTCGCAGCCCAGCTGCTTTGAACTCCAAACCAGGGTTAGCTCAGTTCTCAGGCCCAGATTCACTACAAAGATCTGAGTCTTGATGAACATTTTAACTAACTTGGCCCAAACTCCCAGTTCATAACAGAACACAAATCCAGGCACTTTGATGTGGTCTGAGGTTTTGTAAAGAAAGGTTCAGCTGGCTCTCGAGTTGACTTTGGGTTTGGCTGTGCCTCCTGGGTCACTGCAGCCTGCGAGGGCTGGTGTGGGCTGGCCCAGGGCTGCTGTCACTGTCACAGCTGGGGAGAGCCCAGCTCTTGTCACTGCAGATTGCAGAGAAGCAGGGAAACAGTGGGCAGCAGATGCCATTAACTCTTTGCAGGCTGCACCGGGATCTGCCACAAGGCCTTCTAGAATTTCATCCCATGATGGCTTTCTACAAAGAACCCACCCTCTGCAACAACAGAATTTAAACAAGCAGATCATCTTACGTGCTTTTCTTGGGTTTGAGTCATTTTAACAGTTTGACTTGCCTCTTGGTAAGATCTACTCAAATACTACTGCAAAATCGGAATGCCACAGTTTTCTCTCATTATTCTCCCTTGCACAGATCTCAGGGTGTAGGTGCAATATCTTAGCAAAGAAGAATGAGTTTTTTTTCCTGGGCAAACGTGATGGACAGCAAGTGAAAGTGAGCTCCTGGGAAGTGAAGTCCTTTGGGTACTTGTGGATGTCCCTACAGTGGCACCCCAGCTCGCTGACCAGTAACTAGCTTGGTTGAAGTCTGGCTCAGCAGAACCAACTACAAAGACTTGCAGTTTTGAAGGACTCCTTTCTTGCAAGAATATATAAGAATCCTTTCTAAGAGCAACTGCTTAAGTCCCTCCTGTGATCTCCCACAGTAGACCTAAAAAGTAGATTAAGAAAAGTAATAAGGTAAAGGAAAAAACCAGTGCTTTGCTCATTTATTTTATACATTAAGGGGAACACTGACCTTTGAGATCGCTTTTTTCCCTAGAATTCATGGTGATGAATAGAATGTATTCTGACTTTAAATGAAACAGAGTGCTTTGAAAAGACAGAAAATTAGCAACATATGGGCCAAAGGACCCAAAGAGATGAGAAAAAAGGAGGGGGAAGAAAATGAAGGAAAGTTTCAGATGTCGCTGTGATCCTGCAGCAGAATATTTTAATGTTTGTGCTATGAGGGGAGGTCAGGCCCCCTTTGGACATCCCCTGGTGTCATGATGAGGCCTTTCTGTGTGCAAGGCAAATAGAAATTACACTTCCTCCACTGCAAATACTCCTTCAGAGTATGCCAGAGGATGCCACAGAGGAAAAGAACAGCGGGATCTTACAGAAAAGGTGATTTTCCCCTCCCCTATCCCCTCACTGCTGTCACCCAGAGATGGTCTCATGCACTGCATCCATCATGTGGGATACAATATCCCCTGACAGATTTCCCAGAAACCTTGGAGTCCATGGATTTTGGTGCCTGGTTCTTATCCCCAGGCTGAGCCCTGCTCTGCCCAGGGGAGGGCTTGGATATAAACAGAACAGGGGATGCCCCTGGGTGTCTCTGGGTGTTCCTGGGTGTCTCTGGGTGTTCCTGAATGTCCCTGGGTATTCCTGGGTGTCCCTGGGTGTCCGTGGGCATCCCTGGGTGTCCCTGGACATCTTCACACTGCAGAACAGCCAGCACCAGCTTCCCCTCAGGAAGCTGTACTGGGTCGTACCCCAAAAGGACAACAGCCCTATTAGCTGGCCACCAGCACTGTTCACAGTCACATTTTCCACAGCCCCTTTTTCTACAGCCTCTTTTTCCATAGCCCAGCACTTCCTCAAGTGCTTCCCCCATCTACAACACCCCTGCAATTTGCACCAGAAACAGGGCCTGCTTTGAACTCACCACTGACACAAAGCATTTGCTCATTTTTATTCAGTTAAGTCAATTAAAAAATATCATATTGGCAGTTATATTCCTAATGTAACTTTTCCTTAACTTGCTTTTTTTTTGAGGGGCAATTTCCTTGTTTTTCTCAAAAGTATATTTGAAATATTCCATTTCTGCAGGAGGAGGCAGCACACTCTGTAAGAGGTGGTTGGTTAAAAATAGCTTATGACCCAATCAGCTGCTAATTACCTGAGCCTTTTGGATGGCTGGGAATGCTCATCAAATCAGGAATTAGCTAAAGCAGGAGCTGCAGTATCAAACTCTTCACAATTAACTTTGTGTAATCATTTAAGTGTCTTATTAATTGATTCAATATTCTTAATTAAATTAAAAACCACTCCCATTTTAATTAAGGTTTGATTCAAGCCAACCAGAGCTAGGGAACTTGGAGTGAAGACTCCCAGCTTCACCCCTGCTGCTGCTGCAGCTCATGTGCTTGGAGAGGCCACGTGCTGATAGGAAATCTCTCCTATCAGTGGAAGGTAATTAGTGCAGAAAAACCCGACCTGGCCGTGCCTGTCACTGCTGTGGTGACACTGGGAAGTGCCACATTTATACATTATGCAGACAGCTAGGAGAGACTAAATGCTATTTCTTTTTCCCCAAGTGAAACCAAATCTGGGTAAAATTAACATTCTATCCTGCGAGTACATTTAGTCCCGATCCAAGTCTGCTTATTTTTTCCATTCTCTCTCTGTCATTTTAGCTTGTTCATCTCTCAGCTGAAAAAAAGAAGGGAGGAAAAAGTTCTCTGCTGTTGCACAAGCATGAAAACTGCTTTGTGCTCCCCAAAACATCCCTAGGCCCGGGCACCCCCTTCACATCCAGTAATAAATGTGTTTATGTATGTATCTACCACACTTAGGTATTTGCACAGAGCTGCCATCATTTTGCTTCCCCCCCAATATTTTGGAGCGTCTGGTTAAAAATTACTTTGGGCTTTGCTTCTCCTCTTGGCCATTGTGAGGCTTTGCTTGTGCACAGGATGCACAAATATTTCTATAAAAGTCCTTTCTTTTTTTTTTTTTTTTTTGCCAATGCTGCTGCTTCCTTGCAGAGCTGCATGTGCTTAAATCAGCAGAGTGTTGAAGCAGAGAAGTAAATAGGAAGCTTGTGAGTGAAATGCTTGATCCAAGAGCTCTTGCAGTAATAGCATAAACCCTTTTGGCATTAACTGTGGCCCACTTTGGGGAAGGACAGGAGAGAAATTAAGCCCCTGTGGGCTTTGGCTTCTGTGCCAGGCCTGCCTGTTAAGGTCCTGCTTTGTGTGAGGTTGTTAATGGCTCATGGATTATGGAAATCCTTTAGCAAATGGGCTCTCTGAGCAGCTCTTGGGTGTTTTTCAAAGAGGAAGTCAAAGTCCTGGGATGGGGTTGGAAATTACGAATGCCAGGCCCAGCCCAGCACAAACTCCTCCAGATGCTGGTGAGACATGACATGATTTGAACATCGTTGCTCTTACAGAACTAAAACTTGCTCCTCAGTGTTTCGTCTGGTCCAAAGGACCACCAGCTCCACCTGCCTCCTGCAGCATGGAGAGAAAACCCACCTCAGCTTCTTATCCAAACTCTCCTGGATATCCATGCCTGGGATAAAAAGAGGGAAGGAAACAGTGCCCCGAGGTCACATTTTGCCCTCAGACCAGCATCATCCAGGTTGAAGGCTCCTGGTGCCAGCTGGTTTCAGCAGGGAGGACACCTGCAGCCCGGGGACACCCAGCCATAAACCTGACCACAAAATGACACCCTGAGCCCTGTGGCTCGGCCTGCCTCAGCAATGGCAGCCCTGGAGCCTCTCCCAGGGTGCTGTTAGACAATTTGTTTGCAGATGGGCTGAGACTTCAAAGAGCTGGTGGCTCTTCCCACAGCCCAGTTCACACAACCTCACACAGATCTGCAGGAGGACAGAGAAGAGACCTTAAAGTTCTTCTCATCCCACCCCCTGCCATGGACAGGGCCACCTTCCACTATCCCAGGCTGCTCCCAGCCCCATCCAACCTGGCCTTGGACACTTCCAGGGATCCAGGGGCACCACAGCTTCTCTGGGCATGATTGTCTTCTCAGGTTCACTCACAGAACCAGAGCACTGGTCTTTGTGCTCCATCTGCTCCCCACCAGTTTCTCTTCTGCCTGTCAGGTCTTCCCTTGTGGGCCAGGAGGGTTTTGGGAGAGACAGCACCCAAGCCCGATGGTGCCCTCGCCTGGCTGAGGCTCCTGTGGGACAAATATCCCCAGCAAACCCTCATCCTCATCTTCATCCCCACACCAAGCAATTCCAGGAACAGCGGACACCAACCCCAGCTGGCTGGGATATGGTTATGCATCACATCTGAGATGGGAGGCCCCACAGGAGCATTTTCCCACTGGCTGCCTTCCTGACTCCCCCCAGCTTCTCCACGCCGTGCAGCACATGGAACATGGAGCCCTAAGAGCCAAGTCCTCGGGTAAGGGTTTTTAGGGTCAGACAAACTCTGCCCTTTGCTTCCCCTTTGCACCACGAGGACCCCACTGCCGAGGGGCACCAGCCACAGCCTCCCAGCCATGGATTGGAAGTGACATCAGGAGTTTGTGTGGGGTTTTTTTGTTGGTTTTTTTTTTTTTTTTCTTTTCCTCCAAATGGATCTTTCAAAATTCACCTCTTGTGGTTCCTTGCACTGATGTTGCTGGAAGAGATAAGGCTGGGTTTTGGCCACAGTCCAGCTCAACTGTTGACGGAGCCGTGCAGTTCAGCGCCGAGCTGCAGGACTCTTCCTCCAGAATAAAGGCTCCTTTTCAGTTTACAGACACAAATACATGAATAAAAGCATATTTCATGCGTGATGTCTAAGTGTATCAATCAGATAACTGGAACTGGTGTGCGTGTGGAGAAATTTCTGACGTAATACAACTTGTACAAAGAAGAAAGGCGCTTTCATTAATCTGCTGCTTGGAATGTCACTTGTACACCAACAAGTGATTCAATAAGAACTTGGAAAAACAAATGAATCCATCGCTTTCAAATATGCAGGAGCCTCCCAAATTACAAGAGTGAGTGAGTGTACAGGATTCACGAGCAGGAAGAGACTCCCAGATCCAAGAAAGGTCCAGAAAAATAACTGGAAATGGAGAGCAGGTATGCACAAATTATGCTGGTGAGTCCAACAGAAAATTAATCAGTTCTCACTGTTGTCTCTTTTTTGGGGAAAGGAGGAAATCACTAAAAAAAAATAAGATCCCAGGAACAGACTTTGCAACCATCCTCATGCAAATTGCCTTTGTAGTGTGAGTACAGAGGGGACTTGCTGACTCCTGCCAAGATTAAGTCTCCTACATTCAGATCCCATGTCCTGTTGAGATTTACAGCTTGTCTGTAACGTGAGGACAGAGTCTTCCATCATGTCCTTGTAGCCCCAAGAATGCACAATATTCAAAGCTCGTTGGGACCAGCTCACACAGATGCAGGTGGTGGATCCACACCACAAAATTCAGCTCTGGATATGGGTTTAAGTGCCCTGAAGAATGGCAAGCTTGGATTTACTAAAAAGGACTACATTAAAATTAAATGGAAGGTTTTATTTGAATCAAAGAAAGGAAATTAGGTTTAGGTGGAAATTCCACCATCAAAAATTCCTGCACTGTGTCTCAGTGTTTTGGCACCTACAGATGGGTAAATACTGTTCTGTGCTTGGACATCTCCACTGTATCTTAAGTGACTTTTCTGTAGGCACAAGGTGATATTTAATAATACTATTTAATCTTAAGTGAGAAACCATTTCTTTCCTCTGAAAATGAAAGATTTCCTATCAATTTTTTTATTCATCACAGGTATTTATAAGGCATCTGTCACACAAGTATCCAAGCGCCAGGTTTTCTTCTTGTAAAGAAAAATGAAGTTCTTTGATTATTTTTTTAAAGGTGATTTCATACCAAGCAAATGAAGCTTTCATTTAAGAAGTATTAGAAGAATAGTTGTAAAAAAAAGAGGAAACACCTCTCCAGGGATAATAAGAAAACTGAATCTGCTTTACAGCTGTTATGGCCCATTCCAGTAGTTTCCCAAATGTGGTATTGCACCACTGATGATCCATGGAATATTTGCTGGAGCTCCACAGAGACCTTGGCTCTTCTCCTCATTTTCAGCTCCTGAACTATATAAAGAGACAGCTTAAAAATACACATTATTCTTCCCTAATGCAGCATTTCCACTCCAGCATCCAGTGCCCCTGACAGAAGGAAGTCTGTCGGTCCTAGTGGGGCAGGAATGCAGTCAGTACTGCTGCAGGAAAGGAAGGAGGGGGCAAGGAAATTTGAAATTTAAGAGATAACTGTGAGTAATGGAAGTCTGCCCCAGGACAGGCTGCTGTCCATACACAAGGGTGCACTTTTCCCCTTGTTGGGGTCTGGTGGCAGCGTCGGCTCTGGTGACGAGAGAAGGGGACACATCTGAGATGAGCTCAGCCAAGTGTCACATTGAAAAGTGGCATCTCCCCACAAAATGCGGAAGAAAATCTTGAGTCCCTCCCCTGCCTTGCAGGGTAGGTGCAGAAAACGGGGCTCCAGCCACCAAAACCATCCTTGGTGCTCTCAGTGCTGGATCCCGCTCCAATGAAATGTGAAGTAGCAGCAACAGGACAAGGGAGCACCAAGATAAAGGAAGCTGGTCAGCAAAGGGTTAATTTCCCAAAGACCAGCAGAGCAGATAACAGCCCCCTGCTGATGACAGTGCTGGGATACAGCTGATAACCCTGCCACGGGCCATCCAAAAACGTGTCAAATGTGTTGGTGCTTTGGGGTAAATAAACTGATTTTAGCGGCAGCACCTCACACGTGGAGAATGTTTTGGTGACTTTTATGCCATAGAGAGGGGAGTGGAGGAGAGTGGAGTTTGCAGCTTTCCTGCAGCCTTTCTCTTCACGGAGAGGATGGGAAGCTCAGTCTGCCAGGGGCATGGATGGAGCAGCAGCTCTGGAGCCATCCAGCCTCACCTCTCCCTCAATCCCTGGTTCTGATCAATCCCACCAGAGAGAATATCTTTCCAGCCAGGAGCCTCCTATACAAAGGTTTAGCTCAAACCCTCTGTGGTTTCTATGAACATCTCAGAGTCACTTGGGGCATCTCCACTGAGGAGAGGACAATTTCCAGCTGCTCTTGAAGGTTTGCACAAGCTGAGTGTGAACACACAGCGAGTGCCCAAGGAGCAGCCCTGCATCCCACACCATTCCCACAGATTTATCCTGCATCCCACACCATTCCCACAGATTTATCCTGCATCCCACACCACTCCCACAGATTTATCCTGCCCGTGCCATTTTGTCCCCATCCACAGAGCAGTGCCATCCAAAAAGGCTCTGCCCATTCCAAAGGGAAAGGGTAACAATTATGCCCAGCTAATTGTATCCCGATAAAAACACCAGCCTCATTATTCCATCCTGGAATTTTCATCTCTAACTTCTGTTTATTCGAAGTAAACACCCTTGAATTACCATTATTATTATGCTTTCTTAAAAATACAAGATACCCCCAACTTTATTTCCAGGGATACATGTTCATTAGAGATAAGGTGATTTCAAAAAAAAAAAAAATCATTTTATACTCTTAATTGTAAGCAGAAAACAATAAGCTCCCTATGAAAATGCGCAAATAATGCAACACACAGGCCTCGAATGCTAGAAGTTCAGTAATTGCTTTTCTGATAAAATGTTTTCAACTTCTTAATATTATTTTTATAGCTAGAAATCTCGCTTTCAGACAATGGGCTGGGAGCTGGCATTCCCCACATGTTTTAGACAAATAATGCACTCCCAATTGAAAGCAATGGAAGAATCGCTCCTGCCTTGTGGGTATTATATTTTTTAATCTACCAATAAGTTTGGGTTTTCTTTCACTTTTTTTTTTCAGTTTTACAGGAAGTAATTCCAAACTGTAAGCCACGACTGACCTAACTACTTATTAAAAATGCTAATATGCTTTTGTGCTTTGATGTCTGGTGAACAATAAAAGGGAGAGAGTTACTCTGGGACACTGTAATCCTTTATTTGTCACTAAGTTATGACACCCAGCAGAGCTGTGTGACAGTCCAAATCAATCATCCCCCGTGCACTGCAGGCCTTCTCTGCCTCCTGCAGAGCCTATGCAGTTTAATTAGCTTTTTTTCACACTAGCATAATGTACATCTGCAGCTTCAGCAAGAAAAAGAAATGGAGGATAGTTCACTGGGATACGGTGCCTTAAAAAAAGTTCATATAAAAAAAAAAAAGTCTGAAAGAAGAAACATCACAATCCTTTGTAGTTTACTTCAGAGGAGTTTGCGGTAGAAATCTACAGGACTGGGTACTCTATATTGTTAAATGTAGATTTTTTTTTAACCTAATAAAGGCCTTTTCAGCTAAAACCTCAGATGGCATTTAAAGCCTTGTTCTTTTCTAATGGTCTATATCTTTTATACCTTCTTCTCGTGGTTGATCATGCAGCAGCTCATTATCTGCTCCTCTCCCCCTCCCCACGGTGGGCTGGCACAATGGAGGCTTCAAACCGATATTTGCTGGCTAGAACTCGCTGCCCCATCCCTGCCTGAAGGAGGCAAAGCCCTGCTCCCTCCCACCAGCACCGACCCCATGGCCAGAGCCCGCTGCAAGTGCTGGATCCACAGTAAATAAGAATTCCCGACAATCAGCCAAGCACAAGCCCAGGGGAGTGTGGGTGGAGAGGGGCAGGCAGGGGCTGAGCCCGCCTGGCATCCCCTCAGCCGCCCTGCCCGAGAGCAAGCGACGTCAGGGGAGAGAAAACCTTCAGATAAATGGGATTCCGTCATCCCAAGAAAATATTTCTGGCCCTGTTAGGCTCGTGGTCGGATCTGATGACACATTCAATCAAATGAAACCGACTCAGGCGCTGCCTTGTTTCGGAAGGGGCAGGATCCCTTTCCAGCCATTCCAGCCGAGCCAATAGAACTCGTTAAGTGATGGTGCAAGCTAAAGTGCCTGGCTTTTATTTGTCTTTTCTCCCCTCCGTGTACAGTGAGGAAGTTTAAAGGCAGGAGCAGCCCTTCCTTGTGCTGCTCTTCCGAGCGTGGCCACAAAGGAGTCACCTGCAGGACGCAGCAGTTGCTTTATTCAAATGCTAGATTACATTACCAGAGGCCTGTCACTCCTAATAACCTCCCAACAGAGAAATGCATCTGAGGAGACGACGGGTTGGGTTCAAACAGGAGCACTCCACAAGAGCCAGCACTTCCCACTCCCCGGTTTGAGGAGTTGGGCCGTGGTGGAAGCGCCTCACAAAGGCTGTGGCTGTGCTTGGGTGAGGTGCAGTGGGTCACCCTGGTGCAGACCATCACAAAGGCTGGGAGGCAGTCAAAGACATTTATCAGCCTCTTGATTTTGAAGCAGAACTCTGCCTTCAAATAGCAGCAATTTGCTTAAGATCTGCTCGGGCTGCTGATGTTCCCCTCCAGCGCCTTCGCTCGCGAAATGCAGACGTGGTGCACCAGTTCTGGGCTCTAATGAAAGAACAAGAGCAGTGGCCAGACCTGCTGTCAAAGACCCTTTCAGAGCTGTACCTGAAACTGTCTTTTAAACAGCACCTCTCTAATCCTTCAGTGCAAAAATACTTTATCCTCTTGTGGGAATTATACATATTTCTCAGTTCAAAGAGGTATAAAATATAAATGTACTTCTGTACAATTCAGCATTAAGAAGAGTAAATAGTGTACAGTGCCTTTTCATCTTTAGATTTCAAGTTGCTTAAGCATTTAGAGACTACAGTTGGCATTTCTTGCTGTGCTGCTTCTTGGTCTAATGCTATTATTGAAAATACTTTTATCCTGGGCCTTGGCTGGGGTAATTCCTTTGAAAAATCTTATTCCACACTTACGCCAGCAATTCTTCACTGTTTCCCCCTTCTAAAACAGATAATTCATTAAGACCATAATATGCAGTTTTAACATATTTCCAGTTTAATGTTTCACGGAGTGTTCCAGTTTGGGGTCTGGTGGACAAAAGCATTGGATTTCTTGCTCAGAAAGGAAACATTTTGAAATTACGAAAATCACCCAGCTGAGTTTCCCTCTGTGAAGAGCAAAGAGCAGCCATGGTCCTCATAAGAGACCTTTTCCCACAGGACCCTCTCCCGGGTGTTTCAACACAAGCAACCACTTCCCTCCCAAAGCATCCCAAAAATAGGAGGCCTGGATCTTCAAGGACTTGGAGACAGACAAGCAGAGGAGCAGCACATCTCTCACCAGCCACGCTCTCAGGAGCACAGAGCACGTTGGGCTCCTAAGAAACACAGAGGGAGAAACACAGACTGCTCCTGCTCTTTATCCACACACCAAGGGACCTGCACGGACACTTCATCAGCCAACACCTCTCTCCTGGCCCGTGTGCCCAAACCACTGCACTCCCAGTTCCTCTTCCCAGGGAGAGCCTGTGGGTTTTTCCTTTCATTTCCACCCCCATCCTTCCTGGCCAGAGGACAACCCTCACCCCAGAACAGGCTCCAAGACAGGTAGCGCAGGGTGCCAGGGAGTGTTGCTTGATTAGAGGAAAGGATGAAAAGTGAGATGAAACCTCACTCCTTCCTGTTTCTTATGCCTTGTTAGTGGAAATCTTTTGGGGATGAGGAAAACTCAGAGCTTTAAGGCTTCTCTGTAGGAGAGAATTTAGAGCAGAAAAGAATTTTTCCTTGTAATTCAGCAGGTTATACATTGAAGTAAAAGAGTGCCCAATCAAATAATAAAAAATAATTTGTGAGCCATCTATTGCCTCGCCTGGTGCAGGAAAAGCCTTGCTTTGGTGAAGAACAGACTGAGGAAGAGGAGCAGAGGCTGGTTCTGGGAAGAGGATGAAGTGATTGATTCTCTTTTTGAGAAGGTCTGGGGAGGAGGTGGTTGAAATCATTGCACTTCCACTGGAAGATGCCCTAATTACACATTGAAGACAACTCATGGCATTTCCCTCATTTGCCAGACCATCATCTTCTTCAGGGAGATCCAAAAAGCAGAATTTTCCTCGTTAGGGCTCAGCAGGTGAGATCTGCAAGAGCTTTCAATGCTGCTGTGCCCCGTTCTCACCTTGCCCTGCCCCTGTGGGATGTTCCTGCTCCTGTGGCACAGGGAATCAGAGGCTCAGCCCTGCAGGGAGAAAACCCACCCACCCACCCTCTCTTCCTTCCTCTCCATGGTGCTGCTGGGTTTCCCTGGGAGTGCTCATGGTGCCAGCACAGCTTCACTCTGCCAGCTCTGCAGGGGAGGGGACAGGGGAGGACAGAGAGAGGGGAAGTGGGGGTGTGATAACATCTGCAAGCACCCCAGCAGATCTGCTCGGATTCCCCTGCCAGCCCCTGAGTCAGACAGGAGGTCAGTGGGACCCATCTCTGTGGTTGGGTGGTTGCCTCCAGCAAAGCCAAGACCTGCTGTTCCAGTGAGGGAGCAGCACAGGGATCCCACCCCGTGCCTGATTTTGTAGCTCTCAGCTTGCTGACACTGGAAAGGCATCAGAGAAGATAGGAGGATACTTATGCAAAGACTTCTATCAATGGGGAGGCCCATCTTCAAAGCTTTGATTTTACCAGGTGCTGGCACCCCTTCTGAGAGCTGTTCTTGCTTGGGGGGATTCCATCTCAAAGTCTTCACATCACAGGAAGGGGAGCCTGGCTTTGAACAGTCTCACCAGCAATGGGCCAAACCTCCTATTTGCATTTCATTTTTGGCTGCGAGAAGCTCGTTGGCACCAAACAAGCCTTTTGCAACCTTTTTAAAGCAACAAGGAGCAGTGTTTGCTGACACAGCTCAACACCAGGACTTGTACATGTGCATCCAACTGAGAAAGTCACCAGCAGTTTGGGCAGGTGTGGAGGAGCGAATTAGAGTGAGAACAAAGCAGTGGTGCATTTGGAGTATGCCCATCAAGTTGCAACAAGCTAAAGTTAATGTTAAATTAAGGGATGTACTTCCTGCGTTTGCACTTGGCAGCTGGTGTGATTCCTGAAGTGAAGCCATGAAGAGAACTTTAAGTTGAGTTTATTTTAAGGCTGTCTTGTTTGAGTGGCTTTGCTGATGGTCCTGGGAATCTGTGTCATGCTGGACTCCAGCAGAATTTCTGCTGGATCCTCAGCACAGCCAGTGGGGCCTGCCTGGTCAGGGAGCAGCATCTTGCAGTATTTCAGAAGCACAAAAGGCATTGCCAAAGGCCACTCAAACTTGTTTTTAACTTCAACTTTACAACTTTATCCAACTCAAAGTTTCTTTAATTTCCTAAAGGTTCTTAGAATATAGGGCAGCGCTGACATAATCAAAGCAGCCAAGTCTCCTGGCTCAGACACTGTCTTTGACCTTTCCGTGGTTCATTTTCCCTCTGTCACTTACTTTTCAGTGGAATTGCAGAGCTTCACCCTCTAGTGTCTGAGGAGGAGTTTGGAAGGCGTTTAAGAAATGAAGGTCATTAGACGTTACCTTTCCTGTTGCAAGCCCTTGCATGATGCACAGAGAGGATTATTATGCCCTTGCCCTTTGGTGTAAACAAACCTTGGAGCTGTTCTCTGCCGTGTAACCAGAACAAAGCCCTTCACATCGTTAAACCTCCAACATGAGAGACTCAAGGAAAGCCTATTTACCATGCAGAACACAAGAAAGGTTCCTGAATAATCCAAGACAAAATGTCTATGCTGGGAAAGTACAGAGGTGGGACTGCTGGTTTCCCTTTTATGAGGATCCCCACATTCCCCAGCTCCCTGCTGGGCTGGCACAAAGAACCTGGAGCTGCTGGTCCTCCCTGCTCTGCTCCCTGTCCACAGAGGACTTCAAGAAGATGCAGAAAATCTCACGTCATGCTCAAAAATACTTTGTGTAGTGGGTGAACTCTGGGTGCCTGGGGGACAGGTTGACATAAAAGAGGGTTCCCAGGGAGGCAGAGCTTCACACCAAACCCTCAAGACATAAAGAAACTGCTTTGAACTGCTGTGACTTGGGTTCTGCTGCAGCACAGATGGTTTGGTTGGGCTGAGGTTGAAGCCAAGGACTTGGTTCAGGTCAACATACCCAAGGAGGGTGTCAGAGCCAGCTCAGTCTCCCACGGAGAAGCCAAGACCAGAACGTGGCTGCTGTGCCAGCAGGACTTTAGGAACCTTCTGGCCTAGTGCCCATCTCAGCATCCTTTTTGTACACAGAAGTCGTAAGCACAGGGGCACAAAACCGAGCTCGTTTTGCCATTTCCCATCTTTCAGTCCTTCCTCCTGACCCTCCAAGCGCAGCTCGGCTGTGTGGGAGCATGAGGGGATGGCTCTGTCCCCGTGCTGCTGGGTGTGGGAGTGGGCTCTGGCAGGAGGTGGCTGGCAGGGACTTTGCAGGGCTGCTGCTCTCCCCATCACACGCGTGGCAATCAAAGCCCTGCGCTCAAAGCCCCGTGCTCAGCTGAGGTGCTGCCCGGAGGGGCTGCAAGGGCAGCTCTCCTGCTTCTTTGTTTAAATGCTGGCCCATTTGTTGACTCGGAGGCACCCACTCCTTAGCAGAGGCAGCAGCACTGAAATCGTGGCTCGCTCTAATGAGCGTCCCTTCAATAACCATTGCCCTGATTTTTGATACCTGGAGAGAAGATGCACCAGCTAGGGAAGGATTTATCAAAAACACGCCACTGACTAGACATCAGAGGGAACCTCAAAGGGACAGTGAACTAGAACAAAGAACAAAAACATTTACAGAAGTGCTACGCTGAAAAAAAGGGAAAGGGAAAAACTGTACTAACAACAGTAACAAGGTCAGCTATAAAACCAGAATTAAAAGGCACTGCTGGGGAAAAGACGACGACTCAAAAAAGCACCAAGAACTAAGAACACAGCTTGCCAATCAGATCTACACAGATTCCCCTTGATATCTTCCCACTAACAGGCTTTCCTGCAGGACAAGTAAAAAGTTTAAGCGGCCGGCTCTGTGAAGGTGGGCTGGAAGCAGGAGAGCAGATTCTCAGCTTTTAACACAGATCCAGGTTCTGCATCAATGGGATGGCTCAGAGGCTCGGGGGCTTGGCAAGCAGAGCTGTGCAGCGGCCAGGAACAGGAGCAGCCCTCCAGCAAAGCCCATTTAGGGCAGCTGGACAATTTGAATAATTATTAATGGAGGATGACACCTGAATGGAGTGGCTGGTGCTGCCTCTGCCACTCCTGTCCCTTGCAGCCCAGGGGGGACATTGCTGTAAATCAGTGCAAATAAAGGCCCAGCCTTGAGCTTCACCAAACTGGAGCTAAAATTAGGATGGGTTGAAATCTTGCAAAAAAATCACTTCTTGCAGAAATGGAAGTTTTCTTCCAACAGCAAAATAATTTTTTTTTTTTTTAATTTCAGTCCATGGTAATATGAAAGTTTTTGGGATTCAAGGAAAATACCCAGGGGCTTTTCTACACAGAAAGGTCCTTGTACAGCTGCTCTCTTTGCCTCCTGTCCACATGCACTCATGCTACCTTCTGTGCATCCATCCAAAGGCAGAGCATTTCTCTCCCTCCCACCCTCATCCATACGGCAGAGAACCTCTGGCTCCCTATGGGACATTCCCAGGGATGCCCCACATGAAAAACCAGAGGGAGAAAATCAGTGTGGGATCTCAATCCTGAATTTTCCCATTCCCTCATTGCTGCAGGGATCAAAAAAGATTCATGGTCGATACGGGAACCAAATTGTGAATATTGTGGGAACAGATAACAGAGAACCTTCCAGAGCCAGAGCAGCTTCTCACCTTGGACCTGTACCCTGGGCTCCTAAATGCTGCCTACAGAAACTGCAGGAAAACTGAGTGACCTTCCCCCAGAAACAAGAGCTTTTCAGTCTTCCAAGCCCTGATGTGACCCCATCATATCCTGCCAGCACATCACAGCTGGGGTGGAGCTGTGCTTGTGCAGGGATGAGCAGATGGAGCCTTTACGTGCCCTGGGGCACCTCCCTGACCTCTGCACACCCCATTCCCACCAGCTGGGGCTGTACCCAGCAGCCTGGGCAGATCTCCTGCGTGACCTGAGGAGTCCAGAATGGCATGAGACGTCTACCCTGAGGTCACTGAACAGCTCAGGAGAGGTCACAGAGCTTGAGCTGCCTTCCACAGGGATATTCACTCCCCATAATCAGGGGAGCTGGTTACCCTGGCTCATTGGTGGGGATGGACAGGTTCCTCTGGAGGAGGGTGAGAGCAGGAGCTGACCTCCACTGCTCCTGAGGGAGCCCCTCTCTCCCTGGGAAGCTCTGAACACCAAGACCAAGCATCAGGCACTGAGAACACCCTGTAATCATATGCCTCCCACCAAGAGCTCTCCAAAATCAGGACAGCTTCTATGGGCTGGGCACTAATATTCCATTTTTAAAGCAGGTCCTGGCTGCTTTTTTCCCAGTCCCTTCCCTGCGAAGCTATGCTTGTTAGTGAAAGTGAAGAGACTTTTGATTTCTAAAGCCAATGTTAGAATGAGCATTTCCCCGTGAGAGCACCTGGTTCTCGTGTTTAATGAGTAAACACAAGGAAACAGAGGCTTGAAGAATGATTGTTCCCAACATCATTACTTCTGAACCCGACATTAAAGCGAAGTAAAAGACAACAGCACAGCAGTTCTTTGTTTTTCCAGCACTCTCCCTAAAAAATATCTTTAATGAGACGCATTTGAAGTCTAACATGGGGCCGTTCTCCTAGATTATAATTGATAAATCTTCCAAATTGGTGTGGGGGGGAAGTATTGTGTAATAATTACTTGTTCCTTTTGAGGAAATAAATAAAATATGAAAAATGTAATTACTAACCAGCAAAATGCAGCGAGCGGGTTTCCCGCGGCTCCGCCGACCAGAGAGCGCGGAGCCGGGATTTCAAAAGTCTCTCTGCGAGTGCAGCATGACACACAAGGATGTTGCTGCTGCTCGTGTTTGTTTTCCAAGTGCCAACTTCTCCAGTCGGAGTCACTGGCTCGTTTGAAGTGCTCGCATTTACTCCTGCGCCACAATTAATCTAGCTTTAAAAGGGAACAAATTGCCGCTCTCGTCGGGCGGGCGGTGTGGGAGCGTGGCAGGGAGGGTTTCTCCCAAGGATGGTGTGCCCGGGGTCCCTGGGCATGTGGGGTGCCAGGGCCCTGTTCTCCTGGCACGGTGGGAGATGTGATTCCCACCCTGTGTGCTCAACAGACACAAGGTTTTCCCAGCACGCCAGCTCCTCCTTGCTCCGCTCCCCCGTACTCCCACAGCCCATTATTTCCACATTTTCTCTTAAAGCCACACTAATTTCACCTAAAACCATCTCCAACACGTCTCAGCTGGGGCAGTTCCCCATCCTGCTCTGTGTTGGGGGTTTAATCCCTCTGATCCTGCCCTGGGAGAGCCCCCTTAGGTGCACTCCCACCCAAAACCCACAACAGCAGCAGCCAGAGGTTTTCAGGGCCTCATTTTTGTGCCTCTCTATGAGGCAGCAGAGACCTGCTGGTCTTGGCAGGGTCATCACCTCGCTCTCTCCTTTCCCTCGAGCATAATTCTTGCTCCAGCTGTTTAGAGAGAGGCAAAACTTACTGCAAAGGTGCCTAAAAACACTTAGACCTGAGAAATTCGAGGTTTCTCATGAGTTGCAAAGATTTTTCCTGAACTTTCAGCAGAGTGGTTTCACTGCCTCATCTCTGGGCTCAGCTGCATCCAGTATCTGCTGGGAATGACCCTCTTCTTCCCCCCGTAGCCTGGAAAGTTCATGCTCTGCCACAGTCGTTAATCATTGGGAAATTCTCAGCCTAACCCACAGATAAAAGTTTCGTTCAGCCCTAAATTAGTTCAAGTTCCAGACTTCTGATTCTCAGATAAAGCTGTCAAATATATATTCAAATATCTATATTCATGCCTTCTAGACCTTTTTCTTTTCTTGCTTTTTTAACCATTGCTTTGAACAACAACATGAAAATTTAATGGATTTAGAAGATTTCAAGCCAATTCTCCCCTTCCTAATTTTGTAAAATGTTATCATAAATGTTTTATGATGTTTAAAAAAAAATAAATCGCTCCTTAAAGTAACAATTTGAATTTTTCATGCACAATGAAGACCTTTATCTTATTCACAGTTGTCATTTTCTGTTTAGCATCACAACACAATACTAATAAAAAAATGCATTTGGATTGCCTTAAGCAGTTTTGCTGATTTTAATGTATGGTACAGCTTTGTTCATGTTATTCCTTTCTATAGAGCATCCTTAGATCTTTGTTCTCCAAGAACATCATTTATTGGTTTTTAGGGAGGGCAGGTTACCTACAGAGCATGCTTTCCCTACAAAAAAAAAAAAAAGGTGACTTTTTGATTTAAATACTGTGTGGTAAAATTCGAACAAAGACAGCCATCAGCACATTACTGTAGTTTTCTGAGTTATAATAATTCCATTTGGCCCTGGCCCTGCAAACTCCTGCCTGATTAATACCCAAGAGCAATTTTCAGCAAAGTGGTAGAAAGTATTTTACTACAAACCCCAAGTATTTCAATATAAACCCAAAATATTTCACTACAAACCCCGTGCTGGCCCGATGTGCTGTCAGCAAAGCAAACCTTCCTTGGTTGATGTCCCTCCACATCCGTTGGTCATGAATGTTTGTCCATGAATAAAGGTTGAAAGGCCCTGAAAACTCCCAATTTAAACCTAAACTGCAGGTGGATTAATCCTGGAGTGACCTGGACATGGGGCAGGGTGAGCAGCACTCCTGGGATCAGCCCCAGCACCCCAAATTCCCTGGGACAGAGCCCGTTCCCTGCGGGGCTGAAGGGAAGGAACAGATCTGTTGGGTCTCCCCACTGAATAGATTTGCAGCTTTCCAGGCTCTGGGCCCAAAAGTGCAGCTCTTTCAAGTTCCCAGGCAGCAGATTTTTCTCTCCATCTTTTGCTTTTGAGAATTCTAGGAGCATCTTCCATTAAATACGAAGATGTTTAGCCTTTTAACCCTCTAAACGCGATACCACAGGCTCGAGTGATCTATTGTCAGTTAAATTCACCCTCTACACTCTCTACTCCAGCCTCTCTCTTGTATTTTCCTCCCTGCTGTGTGCACTTATCCCTGCATTGAAAATATGCTTTTAAACTAACACACGCTATTAGTTATTTTTAGGTATCAAAGACATTTTTCTCAAGATCTTTCTTCATTAATTCACTAATTCACTTTTTTTGTCTTGATCCCATTTGCCCCGTGTTCTTTATTGTCTCTTAACCCCGATGCTCAAAAGGCATCAGCACAGATTAACAGGGAGCCTGAGAGCTTCTGGAGAGCAGCATTTCATGTTCTCCTGCATCCTTTTAATCAGGTTTAAACTCTTGTGGCCTTCTGTTTAAGTTCAGTTTGAAAACAGCTAGCAAGCCTCAAATGAAAGACCAAATAAAACACATCAGCATCCCTTTTTTTTTTTCTATTTTGACACACATTCCAAGTACACAGCAATGTAATAGGAGCCAGGAAAAAAATTTTAATGAGAAAGTTTTGCCCTTTCTATTAGATCTGTAAGTAATTTTGCTTGAGTTGGTCAATAAGAGGGAGGAATCATAATGGCCTGACAGAGAAAATCCTCCTGTCTCTCCTCCTGAAGGGTAAAATAAGTATTGAGGGCAAGAGATAAGTGCTGCAGAAGATGTGTCGTAGACCTCTGGAACAGACATCTCTGGGAATCCACAGTAATAGATCCCAAACCTCAAACTCAAATGTTTCTCCACTCAAATGCTTCTCCACTCTGGGGTTTTCAGTATTCAATCCCAGCAGTGCCTCTGAATTTGCAGCCTGAGTCCATCTCAAATGGCAACCCAGTCCTAAATAATACATTATTGTAAAAACTGTAACTCTATCCCCCACAGACTGCCTGCCCCAGTAATAGCTTCTTATTCCCAATTGCTTTTCCCATACCAGAATGAGCAAAGGCTGAGCTGGCAGTTAAAGCAAGGGATTGTGAGCTGGGGGTCTGGGGTCTAATCCCTGCTCAGCTCCTCATATATTTTGGGAAAACACTTTACTTTTCTGACCTGAAAAATAAGGTGGCACTTCTTTATGCTGGGACTTAGTTCACCAAACTTTGCAAAATGGATTTGAAATCCGTAACTGAAAAATACTCTAAAAGGTCAGAGTATAATTAGAAAATAGCTAATAACCTCTTCTTATTTTCTATTGCTGGGCCTAGCATAAGAAAAATAATTTAGACTAAAACCTCAGGGATCTCAGAAGACTCATGAGAAGCCTGAGCTGGCACAAGCCTTTTCCCTATGGATGTCCCAGTGATTGATCTGGATGGGCACAGCCCTGAAATAGTTCCCTCCTTTGAGAGCTCCAGGATGTTTCCCAAGGCAGGGAGACTGGAGGGGCTGAAAGTGATGCACAGTCACTTTGCCTTTAGGAGAGGGACCAGCAACGGAAGAGCTGTGCTGCCCTGGGATGAGAGGAAATTCCAAAGGGGCCTTCTGCCATTATTCCCTGTTCTGAGCAAGGCCTTGGCAGTGATGGTACCAGATCTGAGCAGACACTGAAGCAGTAAGGAGGCAGGAGGCACTCGGGTCAGCCCAGGCCCTGTGTCCCGGCAGTCAGCGCACAGAGCCAAGCACACACCGAGGCTGCAGGGAAAACCTGTCCTCAGAAAGCACCAGCAGCTGATTCGAGCAATGGAGACCAGAAGTGACTCCCTCCTCAAGCTCAGGGCTGAGCACTTTGGGAAGACCATGCTCCAGTGGGGTGGGTGAGGCACAGACCTGCTGCAGCCCTGCCGTGCTCCCCGAGCCGCCGCTCCAGGTGCCCGCGCTGTGTCTTCTGTTGGCATCCAAAAAGGAGAAGAGAAACTCTCAGATTATGCAGAGCAGCAGATCCTTGTCACCCCACCTCTGCCAATCACCAGATGAAAGGAGTCATTATTTTAAGACCCCTGCAGGTGCCTGTCTGTCTTTTGTAATGAGCCCACGAGCAGCCGCGATCGCCGTGGCACCGTTAATTGGAGCGCCCACGGTGCCGGCTGCTGGCAGGCGCCTGTTTGTGTCACACGAGTGATTCCTCCTCCTTGGTTTACAGGCAGACACACATGTCTGCACACATTTGGATCCAGGTGGCTCCAGAAAGCCAGACCAGGCTCCTGTGGGAGCTCAATGTCTTCCAGAAACCTGCTCTGCGTCTCCTCCGGGGGCCGCGTGGACAAGGTGTCCTGGTGGCTTTATGGAAACCAGTGCAAGTGGCCACCCAAGCACTGCAGCTCCTGACTGGCTGCCACCTGCAGCAATAAGCTCCACCAGGTAATTAATACCAGCCTTTACTACCTGCACTACTAGAACTGCTACAACGAAGACGTTTTTGCTACTTTTTAAAGAGCTTTCATGTGGTTTCTGGGGCTTGTGGAAAATAAAAGTCCTCATCCCTCCCCCCCCCCACCCCCAGCAGTCTGTACAAGTTGCTTTGTATTTTCCTCCTCCCCTACCCCCTTCCATGACTTTGGAGCTTTCAAGTCATGTAATATTTCGACATGGCACTGGGAGAACAGTGAAAGAACAGAATCATCACAAGGATGTTTGAAAACTACAAAACTCTTCAGCAGCAGGGCAAGGTTAGTTAGCAGCTTTGTTTTGTTCGGTTTCATCACGGAATTTATTTACCAGAGGAAACTCAGCTTCAAGATGCCACATATGGTTTTCCAGTGAGGGTGTTCCAGCATTTTTTTTTTTCTTTTCCAAGAAGCAAGGAAAAGGAAAAAGCTCAAACCTGTGGCTGTCCAGAGGGAGCTTTACACGGCAGCTGGCCCAAGTTACACATCCAGTTTTTCTGAGTATTAAATCAGAAAAATAAGATATTTCTTCACCCCACTTTGCCCCTTCTTTCTTCCATCTCAATCCCTGGGCCATCCAGTGCTGTGCTTCAAGAGCAGCAAGGCCAGAATTCCAAGATTTCCTTTCTGTTTAGGCCATGTGATCTACTATTTCCTATCAGCCTTTGTGAGACCCTCAGAGATGTCTATTTAACAGACAATTGATAGCTCAGGGGCTTGGGTGAGCTTCAAAGAGCTAAGCTGGACTCAAGACAGCCTGCACAGAAGACCAGGCCTGGACCAGCATCCTGGAACTTTAAACTTCAGCTAGAAGTAGCTTTCCCTACAGAAATGGAAAGGATGTTGTGATGATTAATTATGCTTTGTGCAAAAGCTCCTCAGCTTATTTCTGCCTTGACCTTTGGTAGCTCCATCTTACAGGATCTTGCTGTTCTCTCTCCCAACCAGAAGTGATTCCTGTGAATAAAGGGACCTTCTGCCATCTTTGCTACTTCAAAATGAGAACAAGCTGGTTTCTCAGCAGGGTAATCAGGGGGAGCCAGATGTGACGAGTTGCCATCCTGCAACAGAGCACAGCTGGATCCAAACACACACCTGCAGATGTGGCACAGCTCCCACAACATCAGCACGGGCATGAAAACCCCCAAGGAGGAGCTGCCTTCAGCCACTGTGTTGGGTTTTACTGTGGCTGAATTTCATGCAGCTTTGTCAGGTTGCTGGTGATTTATTCCCCCTCCAGCTTTCAAGAAAGGATCAGCATTTCCAAGAGCAGCCCAGAAGTGCAGAGAGTGGAGTGGCCCCTCTCCAGGCCTTGGGGAGGGAGGAGTGAGGAAATCAATGCTGCAGCTCCAAAGTGATCAGACAGCCACAAATTACAGCTCAAGAAGGGATGTCTGCACCTGAGCACACAAGGGATTTTGTTCAGGGTTTCTTTCCTGTTGTTATTTTGGAGTTTTTATGAGCTAGCATGAAGCTGTCTCTTTTCTGAAACCAGGTTTAGCAGTCGAGGGATGTGATTGAAGTGGAAGTCAGGGCTGACAGTGCCTTTTCCTACTTCTAGGAATAGAAGGAAATATCTGGTGTCTCTACAGGGGAGAGGAGAGTTATTCCAGCTCTGCACACCCCAAAGTGAACCTGGACCCAGCCCTTGCTGCCTTCTCCTCACCACCAAGGTGCTGCAAGGTGGGATGGTGCAGCTGAGACCTCAGTGGGAAGGAACACGACTCAAAAGCAGTGAGAAAGGCTCTATTTTCAATTGCTCTGAATAAAGTATTTCTTTTTAAATAGAAGTTTGCTGGTTTCTGAAGTTCACATTAAGATCTGATGTCTCAAATGCCCATCAGCCACAACTGACCTTACTCTGAGAGAACATTCAGGCACAAATTCTTCTGAAGTGTTGAGAAGAATACATGAGACATCAGATTTCCCAGAGGTCTGCCTTATCTAAACTAAATCCCTTTTATTTCAGTAGAACTGAAGAACATTTCTGTAAATCCTGCGAAGCAGCTCCTGATTAGGCACATAAATACCTTTAAAAGTGTGGGCCTGCAGCTGGGATCCATCCTGCCACATGCAAGTCAAGTGTCTGGTCTTAGCCAGTCACACAGGCAGCTCCTATCACCAGTGGAGAGTGGACATCACCACAGGGCATCTCCTCAAACCTCCCCTGAATGTCAGTCTGAGGGCTGAGGCCTCTCCCTTTGGGGCACTATCTCTGTCTATTCATCGCAGAGGGAGCCAAGCTGTCTCATTTTGTCTGCTTTAAAGTTCTGTCTGAGTTACAGGAGGCAGATCCCACCCTTCCCAACTGCATTGCAGAGATGAGTCAGTCATGCTGGAAACGTTCTGCAAGGCCTTTTCTGAATCTGCCAACGGGACAGGGTGACAGCACACAAGGTGCTTTGGGCTGGTGTCTCACAGGAATGCTCACAGTTTACCAGCAGGAAATCTCTCCAGCAATCAAGTTTAAAGTTTAAAGCGTTGAATGTTACCCCAAAGCAAATTTCAGATCAAATATTTCAAGTATTCTGTTAGTCAGTCACCCAAGTTAGTCAGGAGGGAAGAGAAGCAACACCATATTATGGAGTTATTTTGCCAGCAGTGATGGAATGCTGAAGTTTAACTCTTTCAGAATAACCAGAGAGAAGAAATAAGGTACAAAGACATGAACAAGTAATTTAAAATAATGAATAGAGGTGGTATTCTCTATAACTGACCATCTGCAGCAATGTAGCCTCTGAAAAACTCCCCACTTCAAGGAAAAAGTTCATCGTGTTTTCTTCAGACATCAGCATTGAAAACATCAGCTGCAGCCTGAGAGTAACCAGTTGGACTGGGAAGTGAGAGCAGTGGGGAATTGTGGCTCTGAAGCAATGAAGCAGCAGAGGATCACCTCAAGGAACATGCCAGGGAGTTAGCAACACTCCCAGAAAAGGCCACTCCAACAGCACAGCCTCATCCATCACGGCGTGCCGAGGACAGCTTTACAGCCAGCAGGGCCCAGGCTGCTAATTACAACACAGAGATGTGGCACGCAGGGTATTCTCAGCCCAAATGGCACGGGGGGCACAGCCTGAGGGCTGGGATCTGCATTTCCATCCTCAGAGGGAGCAGGGGCCGGTGCTGCCCTGGTGCTGGCCTGGAGTGAGGGTCACTCAGCGGGGTGGGCACAGCCCCGTTCCCTGCCAGGCGTGAGGGATGGGCTCAGGGAGCTGAGCACCAAACACATCAAAGGCACTTCCCTGTGTCTTGCTGTGCCACATGGACACAGATCCCGGACACCTGGGTGCCCCAGTGCCCGATGCAGGGCTGTGGGATGGGAACTGGGGCACTTTTCCCTCACCCTGCAGCACTGAGAACACACCAGGCCAGGAAAAACAAATGGAAAGGCTCTGCTGCTGGCTCTGCTGCTGGCCACTCTTGTCTGCATCCAACACACTCTGAGCAGTGCCTTTAAATCCAGCCTGGGCCCCAGGACACTGTGCTGGGATCTCCCTCCAAGTGCAGGGACCTCAGAGTCTGGGAAAGCCAATGCCTGTGATAGCACTTAGATCTTGAACTGGAATATCCTCATTAATTATGACTTTGCAGGGAGGTTGCCAATGGGAAAGAATTTCGCAGATGCAAGAGCTGTATCTTACTCCATCCCCTCCTTTTATGCTTCAAAAGATAGGCCAAATGATCTAGTAGCATATGAAGCTTCTAATTATTCCCAAAGCCCTTGGCTCTTCCTGCATTTAGGGCCAGAGTGAAATTCTCCCTGGAAAGGTAACAGAGCACGCATCCCGACATGAAAACAGCCAAGAACGCAGGATGTTTGCAGTCTGTGAGAAAGGCCTGAGACCCTGCATGTCAATATTCAGAAGTCCATCCAAAATCCTGAGTTCTAAACTTAGCTCCAAACATAGCACATCCAGATCTGAATCTGTTTTGTCTCTGGCAAAATACATGTCCTGCAAATTTTGTTATTTATTCATCTCGTTTGTTTTCTTTGGTCATCCTAGACACAGGATGGGAATTATTTCTCAGACAGGATTCTGGGTAGATGCAATTAGGCTTTTATCATTACAGGAAAAGGGTGTTCTACAACAGTGAGATTTGGAGAGAGGCTATGAAGGCTTCCCAAGGCAGTGGTGGCATTTGACACTGGCTGAGCAGCAGCTCCTCAGTGGGAGGGGATGAAGCTCAGTACCTGCCCAATGCAGTGAGCATTGGGATTTCTGGGGTGAGACAGGATTTTGGAGCCTGGCAGCTCTGGGATCAGGTCCTTCCCACCTGCACAGCGTGGCTGCAGACTGGTGGATGCTGGACTCTCCACACAAAACACAGACTATTTCTCTAACATGTGATTCTTACAGGAATTGCCACATTAACTCTGGTTTTCAAGAGGTTCTGTGGTTCTATCCCATGGATTTGATCACTGCAGGGATCTGCCCTGTACTGATGTCTCCCACGATGGCTGGGAACCACAGGCCTTGTCAAATACCAGCTCATGACATCACTTCTCTTCCCAGTCATCCTTTGATTTCTTCAGTACCAGAATCAAGAAAACTTTGACTCCTGAGATCAAAGAATGACCTCGAAGGTCCATTAAAGCTTCCCAAAGAGATGCTGGGCTGCTCCAAGGGCTTGCTGGAGAAGGGGAGAGGACTAACACTGAATGTTGGTGGCTGCTTGCCCAGGTCCATCCAGAAGAGCCCAAGGCTGGGCAGATGCTTGGCTCAAGGGTGTGATGGCCTCACAGGAGAGGCCACACCGGTCAGAGCACAACCCAAAGCAGACGAGGAAAAGCAATCTGGGCTCTGGTGGCCAAGAAAACCAACGGAGATCCCAGGACACAACCCAAACATAGATGCTAAAGGAAAGTCCAGGTGTCAGGGAGCAGGGGCTGTGCCACAGAGCATGGACAGTCCAGCAGCTCCTGCTCTGCTCCCGACAGGAACGCTGACAACTTGTCTTTTCCCAGGCCTTTGGTACGAGGAGAGCAACTGCTTGGTTTTGTTTTAGAGTTCCCATGATATCAGGAGTTAATTGTAACCAGCACGTTCCCTCTCCCAGCGCCTCCGAGGGCCGGAGCCGGGCGGGAATGCTCTCGCCTCCCTCAGCTCCATGTTCCCAACGTGCCTCTGAAACTATTTGCATTTCAAAATTTCTGTGCTCGGGCTGTTTGCTAGTGATGAGCTCAGCTGGCAGACACCCTGTGTCCAGGGCAGAGAGGGGAAGGAAGTGCTGCTGTGGTCACCAGGAAAAGCCAGAAAGCTGAGCCCAGTGTGCTCAAAACCACCCAAACCCAGGCTGGGGAGGGACAGATAAAAGCGTCAACATACGTCCGTGTCAGGAGTAAGTTTGCATACAACACATAAAACTGATGAGATCCATTCAACAGCCACACATTCAGCATGGAAAATGTGGTTCTTTGAAGAGCTGCTGGTTGAAGCAAGTGCCCCATCCCATCAGATTGCAAGGAGAGCTCTCCCGACCCTCCAGCTCAATGGCTACAGCTGACAGAAGGTTGTTGTACTAATATTTGTAATTCCTTTGAGAGACTCAGATCACGAGTACCACTAGAGGAGGGCAAAGCATTATATTAGCAAGAGCCAGTTGTTTTCCCCCTCTCTCATGGTCTCTTGCAGGTGATGGCTGATCCATGGATGGGCCATTCTTGCTGCTCAATATTTTGTTTTCTTTTGCTTTTACCCTGACTGAAATCTGACAGCTGGAAATGCCAAGTGCCTGCATTCAGAGGGATCCACCTCCCTGCTCAGCAGAGGTAGCCTCGATCTCCCCATATCTCCTCCCTGATCTTTTATCAGTGAGCTCAATCTACTTTAATACAGGCACAAGAAAGGAAGAGCCTTGAGCTGGAGCGTGGGTTCAGTCCAACGCTTAGATCCTGAGAATGGAAAACTCAGAGTCCCTCAAGAGGAGAGAGGCTGGGTTGTGGTTTCTGGAGGGAGAAATTTAATACAAGCTTGTAGAGTAAATAAACTGCAACCTCATCCCTACGTCTGGCGTGTGAGACCCTTTGGGCCAGGCAGAGGGAAAGAAATCCTGTCCCTAATGGTGCTGGAGTGAGGGGCAAAGTGAAACCAGACACGAGGCTGGGATGGGCCCGAGCGGGTGGGCATGGAAGGGCACTGCTCCTTCACAGGGGTTCGGCGTGCTCCGGTGGCTGGTGCCTGCTGCTGGCCTTGGGATGGGCAGTGGGATGGGGAAGGGGATGGGCAATGGGATGGGGAATGGGATGGGGAAGGGGATGGGGAAGGGGATGGGCAATGGGATGAGGAATGGGATGGGGAAGGGGATGGGCAGTGGGATAGGGAATGGGATGGGGAAGGGAATGGGGAATGGGATAGGGTTGCCCGTTCCCTGCCAGTGGGACCTGACCCTGGTGATCACTGTGGGTGAGGCAGGAGGCAGCTCTGAGGGGCTGGGACAGGAAATTTCCTAAACTCTCTTTAATCCACAAGGACACTCAAGTGTCACAGAGCGAGAATCAGCCTGCAGAGCATCATTGTTAACTTAAAAAAAATCCACCACAAACTTTCCCAGCTTTAAAGGACTGAGCTGAAGCCATCCCAGAAGACCAGAGTTTTAAGTTTGTGGCCAGCTCTGTCAACTGCTGGTCCTGGCTTTTAATTTCCTGAAGTGTCTCATTTCTCTCCCTCGCCAAAGGGAGCTGGAAAAAAAAATCCTCTTTCTCCCTTTCTTTCTCCCCTCCTCACAGTTGCTCTTTGAGTAAGGCCATACCTAACAATTATTCAGGAAAACATTATGTTGACATTACTGTTTAGAAAATAAAAAAGGGTTTTTAAAGCTAGAGAGTAACATTGTGACCATATAGCACTAGTGAATGATTAAAAATTTAGATGACTGCCTTTGAAACAATAAAAAGCTTTCGAAGCTTCTTAATGAGCAGCTATCAGAAATAAAGCATTTAAAACTTCAGAAAGTGCCTCTGTGGAAATTTCATTGTCTTTGATGCTGTAAAATAACTGCAGGGTGGATTCATTTCAAGTTCTTTTTAGCATACTGGTCGTTTAGAAATATTGGGAGATATCTTTCTTAGCAATATGTGGGGAAAACAATGTCTTGGTCGCTTTCATTTATCTGCAATTTGACAGGAGTGCAGTTTATTAACTTGAAAAGAGACAGATACATTATCTGAAACACAGAGAGTATAGTGGGTATTGCCTCCTTTTTATACCAGTGGGAGTCCATGACACTTTGAACTTGCTCACCATTAAACGCCTTCCTGAGTTGTTGAAGAGGCCTTTAAAAAGGGAGCCTGTGCATTTATGATGTAAATTCGTTATTTTGACAGTCTTTGAAATCTGTCATATTCACGTCCAATTTAATGCACCGCAAAAATTCTTTTCTTTTAAAATACTTTTCTTTTAAGATTTCAAAGCCATTTTCATGTAGAAAACTATTGTTATACCTAATATATCCTGAAAGTGTTTTAGCAAAGGAACTTATATGATTCTGTTTTAAGTCATGTCAGGTTTTAAAACATGTCATTTCTTCAAATAAGCTTTGACCACACTATCTTTTTTTTTTTTTCATTAGTTAAAGTGCACTTGATTTCCATGGATACAATTAGTCAGAATATCTGCTATAGGATCATCATTGGATCAAACAGGGTCCTTTCAGGCTCTATTCCACGGAGCAATTGCCCACATATCTGAGATCAATACAGCCCAGCACACGGGTAGGGAGATGCAGAGAGCTGAGGGCTGGTTGGGAAAGTGGAGGATTGTACTGAAGCACAGCACATTTAACGAGAACCTGGGCCGGTGGGAAAATTAAACAGCTCCTTTTAAAATGATGAGCTCTGAGTATTTGCTCTGAACGTGGAGTGGGGTGAGGAGGAGCAGGACGGGAGGGGGCCGGGAGGCATCTGATGAAATCCAAGTTCAGTTTATTTCTGGTCAAACCCAAGCCTCACACATTTCAACTCAATCTTCAATCCAAACAAACCTCCTTAGGCTCACTAATCCTCATTACACAGTGGATTTTAGCTGTACCTGCACTTCTTTATCAGTTTGCAAGATATTTTCAGCCGGTACAGAGGTCTTCATGCAGCTCTGCTTCAAAGCCGTGTACAGAGGAGGTTCTGTACAGAGTCTCAGAGAGTGTTTTCATTTACAGATGCCTTATCACTTTGGGAGAGGACGTTGGTGGGCAGGGGGAACACATTCCTCCAAAGCAGCCCAGAATCATCCTAATCTAGGGAAACGATCAAATAAGAGTTTCAAAGATCTCCTACTACAAAGGAAGGCATTAAGCTCACTCTTTGCCTGCCCAGACTGCAGAGCTGTTTTGGAATACATGGAAATATGCCTGTAGCACGAGGGAACCTTCCACTGATGGTTTAAGCACCATTTCACATGTCCCCAGCGGCTGGGTTTAAAATGCAGTGCACCATGAGTGAGATAAACCAGGAGAATCATTACTTCAGTGGCATTTAACCCTATAATTGGGTGGTTTTTTTGGGCCCTGATTTTATAAGGTCACCCTGTTATTTCCTTTGCTGGCTGGCTTGTGATGGTGCTTTCACATGTTATTACTCTCTTCCATCACAAGGAATGATATTTCGGGACTGAAAGGGCGAAAGATTTGTAAGGACTGTCCTTTCCCACACTGTGATTGTCTGAAAGCTTCAAACAGTCAAAGGCTGAGTGGAAATGTGCTTTAGATGGTGTCTCTGGGGCAGAAATCCCACCTGGTCTAGGGGTAGAAAAGAACTGTAAGGATCTGATTATTTCATGGTTAGATCGCCTCGTCCCCCTGCAAAGGGAGGATATACTTTCCTGATGGAGCTTGTATCAGATATTAAACCAATACTACACTTGATCTCAGCAAAAAGGCCATTAAATCTCACAACTTGAAAAAGGCATCTTGCTCCTTGAAGCAGGGAATCCTGCAGTGCCTGCTGCCTGCTAACCCGATGGCCCGGCTGCGCTTGCTCACAGAATTCATTTCTGCTATCATTTCCCCCAGTCTCGGATTTCACTGGCACGAGCAAAACCTTGGGCTGCATGAGAAAATACTTTGAAATGGTGCCTAATTGACTTGGGCCTGGTTCAGGACATAGTACACCACACAAACCACCATAACATCAATCAGAGGCACAGAGGATGTCCCCACGTTCGGCTTAAACTACAGGGTATTTCCTTTGCCGAAAAGCATTTTAATCACACTTAAGTATAGGTTTGCCCTGGCAAAAAAGACCGACCTATTCCAGTCGTTGATTTTTCCCACAGAAGGAAACTTCTGTCAGGCATCCCAGGAAACGGCCCTGGGTTCATTGCACCAACTGCACTGACTTCACCAGCCTTATCGTGCCTCCCCTCTTTTTACTCCCACCAAAAGTCGTGTTTCTGTGGTCTGCAAGAGGAATATTTCCATCCAAGTCTGATGCTATTAAGCTTAGCCTCTGGGATCTACTCTCCCCCATTTTCCTCCTGGGTTTTGTGCCCTTTCCCCTCACTCCCCCTCTCCAATTAGTGCTGCTTAGCTCTGATAGTGCCTCTCTGGTAGAGGAGAAACAGGAGCCAGTTGTTAAGGATATAAAAAAATGTAATTTCAAGGAAACCACTGAAAACAGGCAAAACCTGTGGGCATGACTGCCCTGCTCAACAGAGCCCATCTGCACCCAAAATTATGGCATTTTCATGCCTCAACACTGTCACAGCTGAGCTAATCACTTACTTAATGACTCTCGTTATCAGATATGACTGTTGGGTTTAAATGTCTCAATTTTTGGTCATGCAAATGTCCACATTGAACATTTTCTCTACGCTTTGAGTAACCTCTGTGAAAACCAAATCTAAGGAATCACAAACGGCATTTGGAAATCCAAACTGATCAGCTAGAAACCAACCAAGGGCTTTGATCCCTTTAGAGCAACAGCTCAGGGACAGCACCACCTGTTTTTGGGCTGGTTCCAGGAGAAGGGAGGCTGTGGACTGTGCCACCAGTGTGCCTTGCCAGAGCTGGAATTAGCAAGAAATTAAAGTCATGCCTGGGCATGCAGGGAACAATCATTAATGGCCCTTTCAGTCATCATCTCCATTGCCCACTGCACACAACAACCTCATTTTTTATCTTTCACTCCATATAAAACAGGGGTGATTTGCTTACAAATATCAGCAAGAAACAGAGGAGGAGAAAGGGGGGAACAAGCCCATGCTGAACCACTCTGATAAATCAGACAGACAGCAGGAGAAAGGATGGGGTAGTGGATAAGAGCACCACTCTCTAAAAAAGCCCTCTGAAACCCAGTCATGACAAGTCATAACTCATTGTCTTGCACTGGTGTGCAGGGAGCCGAGCAAACACACAAATGCCAATTAACATGCCAGCTGACACCAGCCTCAATTTCTGACCCACTGAGATGCCACCTCTGGGAACAGTCATGAAATCAGTATTTTATTGGAAAGAGGGTTCAGGGGTAATTCCAGCTGGACAAAGCTGGCAAGTGAATCACACACACACACGTCAGGGGGTGGGAAGGACACTCCCCTGGCAGCCTCAGCCGTCGTTCCTGCTCTGTTGGCACAGGGGGCTGTGCTCACGTTTGTGGACTCCATGGAATCCAGGACAACAGGAGCTGATCCTCCCGTGTCCAGGTCCAAACTGGCTTGGATTGAGGAGCTAAATCCACTGTCCTTAACCTTACATGAGACTGCAAGTGCAGAGCCCTGCAGGGTTTTGACAAGAAGCCCCACTCAGCAGGCAGGCCACTGAATCCTGCCCTCCATTTCCAAAAGCCTTCAGGCACAGCCAGTGCCCTGCCCTAAGGAGAAACCAGCGGCTTCCAGGGAAAAACACAAGGAACAAATGTTCCCCTGTAGCCCTCTGTCCCAGACTCGCAGCCCTGTGTCCTGATCCAGAGCCCTGGACCTCACAGCAGCACTCCTGGGAATGGAAGGAACAACCACTCACCCTCATTTGGGAAAGAACAGTTCAGCTAAATGCAAATATTGCCCAATTATGCGAAAGGGCTCAGTGCCTCGGACACATGGCTGCAATTCATGGACGAATCCAAGCAAGGCAAGATCAAGGAATCCTGGTCTGTTGGGCAACATCAGCCAGAGAACAAATCCAGGGAGTCACTAAGGAACACCAGGGCGTTGGGAGACACGCCAGGACATCCTGATGGAGCAGCTTAACCGTGCCTAAGGGTAATGGTGACAGAGAGACAGCTGTGGCATGAATGGCCTTGCACACACTTCCCACAGCTTTGTGCTCCTCTGCTCCCTGATCCCCACCTTCACCTGCACAAGGATGCCCATGCCCAACCTAGTCGAGATGCTTTTGGTTTGGCCAGGCTCCCCCAACAGCCCTTCTGCTAAAATTCACTTGATATTTTTGCTATCTATCTATCATCTGGGGGTTTTTTAATGTCCCCTGAAACACTCTGGAAATGCAAATCCCGCTGTTAGGATTGTTGAAAGAAATCAAAATTAAAAAAAAAAAAAAAAAAAAAAGAAAAATCAGAAGGAAAACATAAAAAATAAGAGGCAATGAAATATCTCCCAGACGGAAAGGGAAAGAGTAAAACTGCAACAGTGGGTTGCAAAAGCAAAATCCATTGAACTTCACAATCCTAGCAACACATCCCTTTGTTTACGAACCATCTGAAGCAAGTTCTACCCTGCAAACTCCATGGGGAACCTTGATTTCTCTAGCCAAATTAACTAATTTTCCTAACACACACTAAAATCTGGCCATTTGATCTGTCACTCACAGCCTGTCCTCCAAGTAAATAAAAACACCCCGTAGTTTTGATTCCACAGCAGCCCGTAAGGAGAGCAGCAGCATCCCCAGCAAACGGGGCTGTACAAGGTGTGTTCCCCACCCCTCATCCAGGAGGGGCACCAAGAGCTCAATGGTGCAGGAAAAAACATTGAAAATTACTGAAATAAATCCATTTTTGTATGTAAAACAGATTCTATCTTTATACCATATATAAAATAATTGTCATTTAAAGTCTTGAGTAGGCTAAGGGGAGAATAGTGGGACTTCCCCTCCTTCACCTTGGAACCCCTGTGGCACCCAGGTGCTGTTTCTTCCTCTGCCCCCAGGTACTGAATAACTTCAAAGAGCCCACCCAGATGTCCATGAACAAAGGCTGTGTCAGGGATTTATATGGAGCAAAATCTGGCTATAAATATAATGGAATCACAGACTCATTTAGGCTGGAAAAGACCTTTAAGGTCATCGAGTTCAACAGTAAACACAACACTGCCAAGGAATAGGATGAACTTTAGAGGCACAGGAACACCACAGGTCTCACAGGATAAGGTCAACTTGAAGATGGTTTTTTTTTCCTCATTTTTCCTACCCAGTGTCTATTTACTAACCTTTGAGAATTTCACTTCTTTGATTCCACCTAAGTACTGGGAACAGCTCCAGTGGCTGTGCATCCCTGAGGCAAACTGCCCAAAATAGTCCCTGTAATCCATGCTGGGGCAGGGACTGTTATGGGAAGGAGAGAACCTCCATCCTCTGCCCCAAGGGGGAAAGCCCTGTGCTATTCCTGCTCCACAGACTCAGAGCAGTCTTCATTCAGCTCCCTCCTGGAGAGATGTGTGTGTCCTGTATCCCCTCACTCACGAGAGGGATCCCATGTGCCCCTTTTACATTCAGAATTTCAATCTGATGCCCACTTGGGTAAACTCCATCCCATTGCTTTACAAAAAATGAAGGGGAAAAAGCTGGAAAAAGAAGAAATTATGCTTTGAGTGGCCCAGTGAGGTAGCATGACTTAGTGACATGAAAATTGTGGTCCAATTTGTGTTTTATGGGATGTGAAATCCAGCAGGTTCAGAGCTGCTTTCCCATCTTCACATGAGACTCCAACAGCTTTGAAGCTGCTGCTGAAGCTGTTTGCTTTCTCTAAGAAAGCTTTCGTCCACCAGGACCAGATGGAGATCGCAAACCTCATTTGCAGTGAAGATAAAATGCCAGAGACAACATGAAGCAATAACCTAAATGGAAATGCTAATGATGGCTCAGGCTTTAAATATTCACAATATCACTGCTGTCATTTCAGTGTCAAAGTCTGCAGGCCCAGACAGACAGACAGGGAGTACACAGAGCTGTAAGAGAGCCTGGCACATTTTTTCTATTATAATTTCCAATTGATTTTATAATTTTCCAATTGCGGATGGATTATTTTTACACCAGTGTTTCCCCAGCTCCTGAGATATGACTAACTACAGAAGAGGCCTGACAAAAACTGGGTTGTATTTGAAATTCTTGTCGTGTAGGTAAATGTGACTGGGGAGCTCAGTCCCACTGAGCCAGTGCCTGAGTCCCAGGTTTGCAGTGTCCAGAGCTGGATGTGACTGTTCCAAATGAGCCATTTACTGAGCTGGGAGTTATTCACAGGAGGAAAGCAAAGGGGAGCAAAGAGAGGCTGGTTTGGAAATACGAGTAGGTGTAGATAGGATGGGGGAATGGCTTCACACTGACACAGGGCAGCTTTTGATATTAGGAAAAAGTCCTTCCCTGTGAGGGTGGACAGGCCCTGGCAGAGGTTCCCAGAGAAGCTGTGGCTGCCCCTGGATCCCTGGCAGTGCCCAAGGCCAGGCTGGATGGGGCTTGGAGCAGCCTGGGACAGTGGAAGGTGTCCCTGCCCACAGTGGGGTGTTGGAATCAGATGATTTTTAAGGTTCCTTCCACCCCAAACCATTTTATGATTCTGTGCAGACTGGGGAATGCTCTGCTGCACTCATCCATCTTTGGGTGCTCTTACTGCTACATAGATTTAATCCAAAAAATGCACAAACAAGTTCTGCCAGCTTTAAAGAGAAGTTTCCAGTGACAGCTCTGCCTCTCACAGGGTGCAGCTCAGCACAGCTCCCCTCTCCAGAGTCTGAGTGGGAGGCTCCCTAATACATTTTACAGCTCCATGAATTTTTATTATGATTCTTTTATGGGGTTTTAGGTAAAGCTGCCGCTCACCTGTTTGAAAGCTCAGCTCTCATCCCTGCCTCTGACACCTCCCAGGGGCACAGGCTGGGTGGGAGCACAGTGCAGCCACGGAACTGTCCCCAGCCCTGGTGTGTGCCCTGCTCCCTGCCTGTGCACCTGAGCCCTCCTGGCACCACAGCAAGGAAAATCCCCCAGGCACAAGGCTGCTTTTGTGGGGCTGCTCTGCTTTCTGCTTGTGGGGCCTCTGCTGCACAAACACACGAGCTGGTGAACAAAGAGATCATTAAAAATAAGAGCAGGTAAACAGGCTCCTGCTTGCACACCCACATCCAGAAGGAGCAGCAGCCTGGGGTGGGCAGGTGCTGTCCTTCACTGAGCTGAACAAGCAGAAAGGAGAAGTGGAGGCTGCAAATACCTTCCAGTTCTGATGCCCACGGTCATCATATAAATTCCCATTTATACTAATAAATGGGAATAAATTTAATATAAATTATAAATTTATATATAAATTCCCATTTATACTAAAGGCTTCTTAGCTGGGCAAAGGGATTTAAAAGGGCAGCAGTGGAAGGGATGATCGTGCTCACACTTCTGCTGATCAGCAGGGGTGAGCTCGTAGAAGGTTATTTGTCTGCAGGGCCGTGATCCTGCAGAGGCTACCAAAGTTAAGTGCTGGGAGCTCCCAGCTCTTGTTCAGTTAATTCCCTGGTAGCCACAGTCCAAGACATGATGCAGGTGGCTCCTTACAGGAGCAGCACGCTCCCAGAGCAGTGAGCAGAGCAATCCTCATTTTGCTCTCTCCTCCAAATGAGTGGAATCTATCATTCACTTCAGTAATGGACAGTTACTCCAGTTATTCCATTTGATTCTCTATAAGCACAGTTGTTTTCCATAATTCTCATGGTGCACCTGTGCTCTGTTGTCTCCACCCTGTGTCAGACCTGGCTCTGCTCTCCCTTCCCCCCTGCCTTTCTCTCCAGATCCCCCAGGTGCTCCTCTCCATGTGACACAGTGACCATGCAAAGGGAAATGTGCAATTCTGGTCATCCAGGGCACTAAAATCAGGAAGCTGCTCATGTGCAGGTTGAAAAGGGAGCAGAGCAGTGACTGGTGTGGTGCAGACACAGCTCACACCAGGGTCAGCCTGGAATCACAGCTCCAAAGCCAACAGCACTGATCCAGCACAGCCCCAAGAGCAGCTCCTGCTCCTGTACTGCACCTACAGCCCCTTCCCTGGGGTCTGAGGGTGCTGCAAAGCCAGAGGGATCTGCTGAGAGGGGGAACAGACCTCCAAAAGCAGCACTTCCCTGGGCAGGGGACAGCCCACGGTGTGTGGCACTCACGGCCGGGAGCCTGGGGAAGCTTTGCCCAGCTCCAGCAAACACCCACAGAACCCGGGCATTCTGGGGCCCAGAGGGTTTTCACTGATGAAAAACAGGCACTATCAACCTCATCTTCTGCATCCTTAGCATAGGAAAAATAGTGTTTTCTCACACTCCCAGCAGCACCCCAATGAGCCCCTCACAGCAGCTCCTGTTTGATTCCAGTGTCACCTCCAAGCCTGCTCCTTATTCCCTCTGAGAAATACTCAGACACGCAGTGCTCCACCTTGTTCCCCTGCAATGCAATTTTACCCAAAACCTGCAGATTCTGGTGGTCCCAGCAGTGCCCACCCCGTGCATTTCACCTTGCCCTGGAGCAGGGACCAGCTGAGGTTCTGCCACATCATTGTCCCCAGCTTTCCTCAGGGGCCATGCACATGCTTCTCCCTCCCCCAGGCATGGATTAAGGAATTTTGCAGCAGGGCTGCAGGTAAACAGCAAAAAACCAAGGTGGATTTCCCTTTGCAAGGTCTCCCTGTCACCCTGCTTTTGCCAGGAGCTGCTGACATTCAGCCTCGGAGTTTTTCTTGGGGAAGGCAGGGGGGAAGCATTTGTTTCCCAGTTGAAGATTTTCTCCTGCACTTACATGTTTGTCCATGAAAAAAAAAAGTCCTCTATTGTAAAACTTGTCAAATGAGACCACCCAAGTGGCCAGAGGGAGGGAATTGGGAAGGAGGAAGAAATGCCTTGAAAACCATTTTCTTTTTGATGGTTTAGAAAGGGAATTGAATGTTATTGTCTCACTTTAAATATGTTCTTTATGAGGAGGTCATGTAGCAGGCACATAATTTTCTAATTACAACCATGCAGATAACATGGAAACAAAATATATGGAGATTTTCCAAAACAGAGGACGCCTTTTCAAACAATACACTGTACAGTTCATCTTCCAAAGCCCAAAATAAAGCAGAGAGCTTTGCTCAGGAGGAACTAGATACAGTTGTAAGCTGCTAATCACTTCCTTTTACCCACTGTTTTATTGTCAGCAGAAAACCTAAACTCAGTCAGCCACTAGATAATAACTGGAAAATGCTGTCTGAGCTTTGATGGAGGTTTCTCAGGATGTGCTGGTGCCATCCCTGGAAGCAGCCTCCCTAAACCTCCTCACAGGAAAGCAGGAATTCAGACCCACTGCAACACCACCACGACTCAGAGAGTTTTCCCAGCAAATCTTGCTGACTGCATGAAGGGAATTGCGTGATCACATCCCATTACATTGACAGGAAATGAGGCTTAAGTGAAAACTACTGTTCTTTTCAAACATCTCGGGCAGGGCTGTGGGGAAAGGAGGGACCTGGGGCTGTTTCCCGTGCAGGTGGAGGTGGATCCAGGTGGAATCACCACGTCCTGCACCTCTTCCTGCCAATTCCTTCCCTCCAGCTTCAGGACACTCCCAGTTCGGCACTGGCAGAGGCAGGCTTCTCCCAGGGATGCTGAGATTTCTGTCCCTAGCTGGGGGTGATGTGGCTCCCAGCACCTTCCCAGCTGAAACAAGGCATGGATGAGGAGGGGTCGCTGCAGGGAAACCCTGCACAGCACCTCCCACACACGCCGTGGGGATGGAGGGGATGGAGCAGCAGCCAGAGGTGGCTGATTTTCCACCAGAGTTTTGGTGGGATTGACTTTCCCCACCATCTCTCTGGTGTTTCAGCTCCCCAAACTGGGATTGCTGGGTCAGAACGAGGTGTCCTGTGCTGTCCACCTGCCCTGGGACTCCTGCAGGGTCACAGCCATCAGCCTGGGGTGTGCCCTGGAGAGGATCCTCAGCACATGGGGCCACTGCAGTGCCAATTCCTTCATAGAGCTGGAAAACTCTGGGAACAGGGTGGGACCCCTTCTTGGTCTTCCCTACTTACTGAGGTTGAAGGAGGGGATGCATTTGGGTGCAAAATGGGGTCATAAATTTATCCCTCCCCAGGTTTTCCCCCACTAAAAAAAGCACCCTGTGAGCTGCAGTGCTGGTAATCACTGTGTGCAAAGCTCCATCTCTGGGAGGAACAGGCAGAGCCACACTTCACCAGGAGAGCCTGCTGAAGGCCAGGATGGAGCAGAACAACTGCTGACCAGCCCAGGTCTTCAACATCCTCAGGACATGGCACGGTGACATTGGGTTTGTTGTTCACAGCTCCCCAACACACATTTTCCCAGCAGACAAAAACCTTCAAGTGTCACTCTGGCTCCATGCAGCTGGATTTGACCATAATGAGCGATCAGGGTTTTGCAAAGAGGGTAATTTAAATGTGTTTACACTGCCACTAACCCCCCTGCTTTGTTTGCCCAAGGTGCTCGGGATAAGGGGATGTGTCTCTGGTCTCTTTGTAGCTGAAGTAACACAGTAGCTGATAATTGAGTGGATCACTTCTGGCTTAAATTGTCCTGCTTGCAAGGCTGGATAACAACAAACTAGTGTGGAGTGAAAGGGAGGATGGTGGTGGCCTGGGTGTTGAGCTCCCTACACTGGAAGAAATCTTGTTTTGGGAGAACCCAAAGATGCCTCTCAGTTTCTTTACTCACATCCTTCCCTGTGAAAAGCAAATCCATCCTTCTCCTTCCCCACATCTGTTCCTGATGCTCAGGACTGCAAATTTAATATATACAACAGTTTAGGCAGCTGGGAACTTCTGACCAAGTCCAAAATAACCCTTTATGGCCTGTAGTAACCAACCTACCTAGTGCAGCCAATACCCCTGTGGCTTGTACTGGTTCCAGTTACACCCCTGAGTAAAGTTCAAGCAACCTGAGTTTCCTTGTGGCCTCTTCTTTAGAAATTTAGACCAGGAATATTATTTTTGCTCCATGATGGAAAGAAGAAAAAAAACAAACCAAAAAACAAATCAACAAACAAACAAATAAAGGAAAAAATTCCATGATGAATGAAGTAAAAGGAACCCACGTGGAATAAGGGAATAAAAAGAGCAGCAAAGGACAGAAGGGGAAAGGCAGAAGCGACCCCAAAGCAAACCACAATCCTTTTGTTTAACTGTTTTATCCCCGAGCCTGCCCAGCAAGAAAAGCCCCTTTTAAAAGGGGGCCGAGTTGGAATTCACACCTGGAAGCTGGACCTGCTGCTCCTGACATCGGGAAGGCCACAAAGCCCCGAGTCAGCTTGGATCAGTGTCAGTGCAGAGGGGAAATAAAGGGACCTGAGCCCTTCCCTTTACACTGCATTGCTCCAGAAGAAAGCTGTGTTTGTTCGAGGTGGGCTGGATGGGATTTGGGGGGAGTGGTTTCTTTGTTTTGAGGTTTTGGGTTCTTTTGTGGCTTTCTAATGTTTTGGGGGATTTTGTTTCTGTTGTGTTTTTTGTTTGTTTTTGTTTTGGGTTTTGTTCGGGGTTTTTTTTAGGTATCCACTTTGTATCTATTTCTATCCCCAAAAGGGGGAGGAATTCTGCAAATCCACATGAAAGCTTCCCTGGGAAGCTGCGAGGAGCTGTGCTGTGGGGGAGCTCAGCCCCTTTGGGCAGGAGCACAACCCACCACAATGCTCCAGCAAAGCCCCCATTGCCAGTTTGGGAATCAGCACAAAAATCAGCTTTAACAGATCACAGGGGATCAGCTGCTGCCTGACCCGACCCTGAGCTCACTGATCTCTCACAGACACCACCAAACCTGCTGGCTGGAAAATGTCTAACCTGAGAGCAGAACCATGCCCGATGCTCCAGAAAAGCTGCTGCTTTTTTAATATTTCACTGCCCCTTTTGGGCTTAACCCTGGTCCCCATCTCAGCTCAGCAGTACAAGCTCAGAGCCTGGCACACAGAGAAAATAGGTGATTTTCAGGGATCCACAAACCTGGAGCCCCTCAAGGGCAAATTACCAGGTGCACCCCATGCCAGGATGTGTCCCAGGATCCTTCATCCCCTCCTGATGCTTTACAGAAAACAGCAAGACCCCTCCAAATCCCATTCAGAGGCACTTTGAGTAGAGTGATTCTCCCAGCCCTAATCAGCTGCAGGAATTAATGACCCATCGATGCTGTAATGCCTGTCCTTAGCTTGGGACCATCTGAAGCCCAGCATCTTCCTCATTCTGCACATTTCCTTCCACCACGAGCAATTCTAATGAGGTCAAAAATTATTTTCCTTCCTTTGCTCTAATCTCCTCAAAGAACAAAAAGAAGTATGAAAAGAGAACACAATATTTATTGTAAATCAGTGACTTCTGCATTAAAATGATCAAAGTGTGTTTGCTGCACACTTGAAGTTCAGATGCAAAGGGATTTCCAACTTAAATAAATAAAAGATTGTTTTTCTGTAATGCAAATTGTGAGGCACGGAGTCGGCAGACACGCTCTGCACAAGGCCTGGCCCACTCCTGCACCCCACATATTTTGCATGGATGATGCTCTTCATCTTTTCAAAAGAACCACCACTCCACCAGGGCATGCTAATGCACGCCGAGGGGGGAACTGGACTCTACTTGATGTCTGATTACAATATGCAGCTTAATAATATAATTTCTCAGTTCAGATATTGATCCTTGGGAGCGAAGCAGTGTTGGGAATAGAGCGGAGCAGGGGGTGGAGAAATATCTGCTGCCTGTTTTCTCATCTAACAACTCCCCAAAGAGCCAGAGCCTTCCCCATCCCACATAGCCAGGCATGACAAGAGATCAAAACTCGCTGGGGACACGCACTGTGCCTTTCAGGTAACTTATACTATTATTAATGATCATAAAAGAAGCTATCAAGGTATTTTACATTTCTTTCATCTGGCAAGCCTGTGAGCGCGTTTATTAATTGAGGAAGCCTCACTTTTCTGCAAGGTAGACTTTAATATTTCTTTCCTACGAGCAGGAAGGAGCAGCACGGGGGTGGCTCTGCTCCCAGGCAGGGCACAGCACAGCCACCACAGGGTGACTTCAGCCTCCTGTTCCAGGGACAGGGACTGTCCTGCCCCCCAAATCAGGGCCAGCCCCTGCCCTGTGCACCCAGAGCTCCGGCAGGAGAGCAAACCTGAACCCAGCCTGCTCAGCTGCGGGACACAACTGCTGGAATTTGGAAAATAATCCATATTCCTGAGAAAAAGGAGGGCTTGTGCCATGTGGCAGTGCCCTGCCTCAGGTGTTACCCTGCTGCACAGGCAGCAGTCAGCACACGGAGGTGCAGCACACCAGGACTGCTCATTTCTCAAGGACAGCCAGCCACAGCCGGGAGTATTTTCCCACGTGGCAATGGCACCCCAGCCAAGGTGAAGTTTTCCCCCTTTTGTGTGTTTTCGGAAGTTGTTCTGGTTAACCCCACGACCAACACAGCTACTTGTGTGTCAGGAACACTCACTCATCTCCAGGAGACATCTGGACCCTGGAATCACCGGGAAAAATCCCCACTGAAGATTAGGGACATTCACAAGTCGATGTGTCCAGAGGGCAGGAAGGGGATTAGAGCATCAAAGTGACTAATTAGGGCAGTTTCTGGAAGAAGACCAGCTCCAATTCATGGGATGTGAAAATGGAAGTTGAACCTGAAATATTTGTGGCAGCCCCTTGGATGCTGTGAAAAGCAGCACATGTTTGGCTGTGTGAGAGAGAGCACTCCTGGTAAGTGTGGGAAGCAAAACATGCACTTAAGTGTTTGCAGAATGCAGAACTAAATCTAAAACTGGTGGGTAACAGGGGGATCAGAATGTGAGGGGAGTAAGTTCTCTCACCCTGCACAGCTTCAAGTAAAACAGTGCCCAAGATCCACCAAGAAAAGGCAAAGTTCAGCCACAACACAGCTCAAGCTCACTTGTACAAGCCCAAACGCTGTCAAAACTACACCAGGTTTTCAGTTTTATCCCCAAAACCAGGAGAAGCCCAGCACAGCTCCAGGCCCTGGCCAAGGATCACGCTGCAGAGCTTGGATCCAGACTAAAACTCCTCCAGATTTCAGGACTCCTCTGTGGCTCACAGCTCCACGACAGCCTTGCACCGACCTGCACAGTCTGTGACAGCCTCGAGGTGTGTTGTGTGCTCCCCTTTTAGGTGACCACCCCGAGCTGAGCTCGGACATTGCATTTTTAGGTCAGCAGCAGCATCATCTGCTGCATTCCAGCTGGCAGGATCAGCTTGGACTCGGCTCAGCAGGATGCTGTTTGTTTAGCTGGAAGTCGAGGAGACATCTCCTACTTATGCATCTGGGTAAATGACTGTATTAAAGTTTAATTTCTTCAAATAGAACAAAAATAGACACTCATATACAAATTAGCCATTGCTTTATGTATATTGTGCACCCTGTGATTAGCAGGTAATATTCACTCTTCAATTTAAGAAAAAAAAATTGTTATGCTAAATAGGAGGATTTTTGCTTAATTACAGGCTAATCCTATTTCCTCAGAACATGTGATATTTTCTTATCTCCCCAAAAGGAAAAGGCACATTTGAATGGGAGGTATGCTTGTGCTCCATCCTCTGCCATACAGATTCCAAGGGATCTCGATTTTCTGTGGAGCTGGCAAACAGGAGGGCCAGTTCCAAATCCTTCCAGCTCCTGGGGGAAAAGGGGCACCTTGGTTTGGCCAGTTGTGCCCCTCAAGGTCCCCTCTGATGTACCCAGGGTTGGCATCCCCTGTCCAGGCACACACAGGGAGTCCAGGCAGCCAAACAGGATCTTCATAGACACTTTCATGACACTTTAAATCTACATTTCAAGACAGGAGCTGGTTAAATAAGACATCCTACTCAATGTCCTTTATTTCTCCGAAGGAACTGGGAATTATAACTAACCCTGACAAAGTGGATGTGGTGCCAAATAATCGACTGGAGAAGCCAAGGCCCAGAGAAGCAAAGCAACAAACCCCGTGTAGGATCAGCAATGGGGCTGAAAACAACGCCCAGGCTCAGCTGCAACCACTGGACTCGGTGGCTTTTGTGTTTCTCTTTCCATTATGCATACCCTTCCCTTTTCCCTTAATGATTTAGTGATGTTTGTTCCCTCACACTGCGTGCAGACCTTGCAGATCAAAATAGCCAGTCATCTAAAAAAAATTCTTTATCCTTTGTTCTTCAAAGAAGCCAAATAATCTCAATCCTTTGAGAAAACTCAAAGGGTGAAGGCAAAGCATCAGGACTGATGAGAACAATAGCAGTGCATCCCCCGACGGACGAGCATCTCCAGTGCTGTGTGGTTATTAAAAAAAAATTCCTTGTAGTGAAAATTCTTGGGTCAATTACTTGTTGCCACAGGGAGATTTCCTAGGAATTTTATTGTTATTATCACCATCCCGTGATTATCCGTAGCAAAACAAAGGTGAATTTTGATGCGAGGAGCTGCAACGTTTGGTAAATCTTAAACAACAGAAAGTAGAAGGGGGTGGAGTGATGGGAGATCAAAGTGCCTGTGATTCCTGTAAGGTTTTGGAGCCAATGCTGGACATTCACTGCTGCTTTCAGGGGTTCAAGGTATTTTTCCATCACTTTGGGAGGTTAAACAGTGGGAAAACGGTGACTGGCCATGTAACCACTGCATTTCTGCAGCAAGCAGTGACGGTGCCAGGGTCTCACTGCCCATCCCTCATCCCTGGAGATGGTGAAGGAAAACCTTTCAGTCTCCAGGAGACAAGAAAATCATAGTTATCCAAAGCACACCCCAGGCTGTCATTCCGGGAAGGACACAGACCTCTCTGGGCTGAGGACCCCATCTCAAACCATCCCTTCCCTCCAGCCTAGCTTCTGCCCACCACATTTCAGAGCCCTTCACACTCCAGGGCTGGGAGAGGCTGTGCCCACACCTCAGACCTCAGCTCCAGCTCCCAGAAAAACAGGATCAAATGCAAAGTCAAGTGAGATGTTCCTACAGATCGATTCCCTCTCAACAGAAAGAGCCTTTTGGACCTAAATACAAATCACCTACAATTAATTCCCTTTTCCTACAGGTTTGCACTCAGGGAGCAACTTCCTCCAGGATGTGGCAGGGGCAGAGGCTGATTTGCTTTTTCTTTGTGACCAAAGGCAAAAGGAAATATCGGAAAGGGACAAAGCTAAAGCATTTCCCACACACTGGACTGGTGCCTTCCTTGGACAAAAGCAGAAGAACAGTAACTCTGGTTGTCTTTTTTAAAATGAAAAATAATATAAAATACAGTATTTTTCACCCTCTGATGTGAATTGCTGTGGATTTTCTGAATAGTTGTGGATTTTCCAGTCAGCTAGAGCAGAAGTGCTCCAGTTCACACCTGAAATCTGCATGGAGGGCAGAGCTTTGTTTTGAAGCAGCTCCTCAGGCTCTGACAACCCCCCTGAAGGATTTGGGGATCCCAACACCACTGGTCCAAGGGACAAGCAGGCACAGGCTGCACCTGCACAGCCCCTCTGCTCCCCAGCACTGCCCCCTCACACAGGGATGGGATGGACAATTTGTGTTTCCCCCATGCTCTTTTCCACATGGCAGGAGATGGGGATTTTGCTCCGTTCGTGCTACCACGACACAGGACTAACACTTTCCCCAGTAACTCGATCCTAATCCCCCACTCCTGCTCAGAACAGAATTTGCACATCTGAATCACATCCCAGGGGATCCTGGGGTGCCTGCAGTTACTCACAGAAGCAAAGGCACTGCCATGGCAAGGCTGGCAGAAGCAGGGCTGGAAGAAGGAATGGCTCCCACTGAACTGGCTGCCTGAAGAGAATTAATCCTGTAAATGCATGTTCTGGGAAAGATACACTGGGATATGAGGGCTGATAGGAAATGCCACCCGGGTATCAAACAGGAAGCTGAAATGTGTCTATCAAGCCAGAGCTCTTTGATCACCAGCAGTCCCTCATCATTTACACATCACAGGAGGATGCTCAGCTCCACAAGGTGCAGTCAGCCAAAGAGGAAGAAGGATCAGCTGAGTATTTGTGTCCTAAAGATGTGCAGCGATTAAATAAATACCAAAAAATAGCCCAGTCAGCCTCCCAAGGGCAGCAGCACCTTACACTCAGACAATTGACTCATTTCACACAACTTGCAGCCCCTCTGCTCACCAGAGTTGTTTTCATTCCTCATGCCAGAGCAATCTTGCTCCCGATTCCTCTTCCAAACCCATCCCCTCAGGATCTCTCCTGTGCTATTCACAGCTGGGTAGCAGGACAGGCCATAAAGCCACTGCATTTGTGCAGCAAGCAGTGACCGTGCCAGGGTCTCACTGCCCATTCCTCACTCCTGGTGATGGTGAAGGAAAACCCTTCAATCCCCAGGAGACAAAAAAAATCATTGTTTTCCAAAGCACACACCAGGCTGTCATTTTGGGAAGGACACAGATCTCTCTGGGCTGAGGACCCCATTTCATGTGGAGACACATTTTGGGTCTAGGGACTGTATTCTCACCATCCAGCCCATATTTCAGCAGTACCAGCACCTGCAGCTCCCAGAGAGCAGCACCCAGAGCCAGCCCAAACTGGGGGCTGTGGGGAGGAGAAGCTCTCCTGCCCCTCCCCAGTGCCAGCACAGCTGGGGAAAGGTGTGAAATACAGATTTGCTTTGTTTGCAAAAACCAAAACTCACCAAAACTCAGTGCCATGCGAGGGGTTTTTGGACTATGTGGTTCAAACCACCCTCAGAGTGACATAATTTAAGGTTCAGTCAAAGAGCAGGGGACTCAGAGGAGGGCAGAGCCCTCGGGCTGCTCTTACACCAGGGCCTGGACACAGGACCGTGGGATAGTCTGGGTTGGAGGGGACCTTTAAAGGTCATTTAGTCCAATCCACCTGCCATGGCAGGGACACCTCCCACTGTCCCAGGCTGCTCCAAGCCCCATCCAGCCTGGCCTTGGGCACTGCCAGGGATCCAGGGGCAGCCACAGCTTCTCTGGGCACCCTGTGCCAGGGCCTGTCCACCCTCACAGACAGGAATTCCTTCCCAATATCCCATCCAAACCCACCCTCTGTCAGTTTGAAGGCATTCCCCTTGCCCTGTCACTCCAGGCCCTTGTCCCAGTCCGTCTCCATCTCTCTCAGAGCCCCTTTAGGTGTTGGGAATGTCTGGTACAAAACCCTGGGCTCTCTTGGATCCTTGCAAGTGCAGAGTTCAGCTGAGCTCTTCCCAAAACCTTTTGCTCAAGTTTTCAATGTCTTTGAGCAAACCTGGTCCCAATTTTGAGCTGATTTGGACTCCATTTGAGTTGATTTATAGCTCAGCATTAAAAAAACAACAACAACAACAACAAAAACAACCGTTCTTTAAAATGGCAACTTTGGCCATAATTTATGGGAGGCCAGATGGAACTTGTTGTTTTCAATTAAGTTTCAGCTGGATTTTGTAATTTTAGGTTTTTTGTTCGGAGCAAAACACAAAAGAATGAATGGAAAGCATCAATTAATTCACATAAAACTTAATGGGAGGGTAGTTATAGAAATGTCTGGGAGCAGAGCCGTGTCCTTCCAGGTACATCCAGCTGCAAATGGAAGACAACAGTCCCTGGATTTCTTTCCCAATGCCAGACCTGACTCTGTGGCCCCTTGGATCAAGTGTGCCATGCACAATGCTGTATCCAAGACATTTTGACACCGTCTTGCAGCTCCTTTCCTTGAGATCCTGGTATTTTAATAGCCAGGATTAGCTCACAGCAAAAGCTGAACCTTTGACATTTCTTCCTTGCAAGCAACTCACAAATTGATGCTAATATTTGGCTGCGCTCAGCAGAGACCGAGTCAATACTTACAAAACTCGCTCCTCCCTGAGGTTCCAAGGCCGGGTATTTTGTTTTTACAGGGGGGAATATCTGGAACCTTTTAATGGATTAAAAATAAGTTGCAGTTGATCATTTGTTTGCGAGACAGAAAAGGCTTCAAAGATCCACAAGCGGATTAAGCGGGAGCGTCGGGATGATTCACAAGCTGATACAGGCCACCAGGCAGGAAGCGTCTCAAATGACTTGCTCCTTTGTGCCCGCTTCAAAGCACCCCGAATGACTGGCAGCCCCTCTCCGGGGACGCCGAGGTGGCAGCAGTGACAGTGCCAGCAGCGAGGTGTGCGTGCTTTGGGGGCAAAGAAGGGAATTTGCCTCCCCGCTCACCCCGCCGCGCTGTGCCTGCAGTTTATGGGGGGAAGCTCGTGCCAAAATGTGTTTTTACAGCCATAACCTTCTCCTCGTGTTGTTTTCCTGCCTCTCTTTTCTTCCTTTGTCTTCCATCCCTGCTTTATCTATCATTTTTTCTGGGCTGGGCAGAGGAAGCCATGCGTGTGTCAGAGTCTGCAGCCTGACCGACTGTCCCCTCTTGTCCCTGCCTTGCACCAAGGCTCCTGAGCCAAGGAATGCCATCCCAGAGGGAATGCCTGGTGCTGAGGGAGGGGGCAGCTGAGGGTCACCTTCAGGGAGCTGCATTTATGGCCCACTAAAGACAATGGGAAGAGCAGCCCTGACAGAACCGTGGATGAAGCCTTGGGCTGACCCATGGGGGAAAACCTGAGTAAAGGGTTGGAGGAGACAATTATGAGCTGTAAAATTGCAGCTGGACCCACGATTGCTCCCTTTTTCTATCTTTTTACTCTTAGTCTGAGGATTCTTGGGGGTAAAAAGGAGCTTTCTGCAACCTCAGTCCTCCAAACCTGGGCGGGGATGAGCAACAGTGAAGGTGTGGGATAATTCCCAATTGCAGCTGCCCAGGAGCAGTGCCAGCCTTGGCAGCCCAAGGGAGCTGTGGCTCAGGAGAGGGTCCTGCTACTCCAAGGGACACTCCTGGCTCAGTCCTCTGAGTCTCTGGGAGCTGGCATTTCAAAAACTGAAGGAAGGTCAAACTTCCCATCACTAGAATTTTCCCAAACACATTACATCCCTGGAAATATTTAAGGCCGGGCTGGATGGGGCTCTGAGCAACCTGTTCTAGTGGAAGATGTCCCTGCACATGGCATGGGGGGGGTGGAACAAATGATCCTTAAGGTCCATCCCAACCCAAACCAGCCTGTAATTCTATGAAACTTTTACTCAAAGGCTGCCAAGGAAAAGTTGGACCACAGAGCAAGAGGCAGAGAGCTCAGTAGATCCTGGAGGCCAAGGATTAAGCCCATTGATCTTTGCAGGAGATGAAGGCTGCCCACATCAATTCCAGGCAGATACACAAGCAGCAGCCACATGCACCATGTGGCAGCAAAACCTCCAGAGCTCATGGCAAAGGATGGCAAGGGTTTAATGGAGTAAACTGTGACATTAGCTGGGAAAACTCTGCAGGAAGGGAGGAGGGATATTTCCCATACACGTGTGGGATCATTATATTACAGAGACTTTCAGCACCATCTCATAAGAACACTGAAAAAGACCTTACAAGAGACTGAAAAAAATCTCACACCTCTTAACATCCTGCACTTTTAACCAAAGGCTGAACTTGCACAGAGAGCAATGCTTTTCATATTTAAATCCCATCAGCACGATGGCAGGCCAGGAGGAAATATATCCAGGCTTTGGAGCCCAGCTATCAAGGGGGAACATAAAAATGGGGTCAGCTGGGAAAAGAAGATGACAGACATCCCAGGGTGGCCACCAGCTCAGTGTCTGGCTGTGAAAGGTAGCAGTCACTCTGTTCTAGCAAGTCTCCTTCATCCTAACGTGGGTCTGGTGCTCCAGATGCTCCGTGGAGGAGCAGGAGCTGCTCCCACATCTCCAGGAGAGCCAAGTCCCAAACCCCTGTGCTTTAAGATGGTTTGTAGCACAGCTGGGTGGAGCTGTAGAAGTGATGGGAAGTCGTGGAGGTCTGTGAATGTTGCCTCCTGTGCCATCCCAAGGGATTTCTGCCCTGGCAGGGCACGCCAGGGGCTGTGGTCCCAGTGCCTGTCCCTCCTGCAGCCCTGGCGAAGGTGCCCGTGCACAGCCAGCACAGGAGCCAGCAGGTCCCTGTGCCAGGCACTGCAGCCCTGCTCCTCTTGGATCCCTGCTCCCCGTGCTCTCTCCTGTGTTTTGGCACTCCAGCACACAGCAGCTTCCAGCTACTGGAGCTGGTGCTGCTTTCATTCGCTGCCAGAGAAAACTCTGAGCCCGCAGCTCTGACCAACCATCGGGCCTACAGCTCCCAGCCCTCAGAGGCCTTTCAAAGCAGCTCTTTCTTTTGAGTGTGGGGGAAACCATTGGCTTTGGGGAGAGCTGCTGCTTCTCCTTGGATCTGGGGTGTTTCTTCATCTCTGCTCGTGCAGACAGACTCTAAATTACCCATTTTCAGGGAGCTGGGCAAGGCTGTCCCACCCCCAGGCCTGCTTTTGGGCCCTCCTGAGCACCTCTGTCCCGGGCAGCACAGGGAGGAGGATGCCCAGGCTGAAGGTGGCCACAGGCCTGGTCCCACCCTGCTGCAGCTCTCCCACAGACTGACAGACACCTCCCTGGCCCACCCGGGGCAGCTGCCAGCCCCCAGCCAGGGGTCGGGGAGGGGACCTGGCTCTGACATCTCTCAGAAATCTACCTTTCCTAACAAGGCTAAGAAGATGGCCCCTTAATTAGATGGGAAAAGTACATCAAGCTCATTAACTAATTACGACGGAAAGTCCCTGCAGCAGATGCCTGGATTGCCTAAAGTACTGCTTACTCTTAACTGCTAACTTTGAAAAGGATTCTGCTATTAAAGCATTATTTTGTTCCAAAAGCACAACAAAGTCATTTATTTTTTATCGTGCCTCTCCAAACTAATCCCTTACAGCTTTTACAAAGCATTGTGTGAGAGAGGCAGGGGCTGGGGGCATGGGAAGGTTGCTGGGACCCTCCCCAGAGGCAGCTGCCTTCGGAGGGACCATCCAGTGCCTGACACACTCCAGCTGCCTCCAACCGGTGCCTCTACAGCCCTGTCAGGAGCAGAATATTAAATGACCTGAGGGATGAGGGCTGAAGCGTGAACTTATCAAGCAGCCAAGAATAAACTCAGCCAATAACCTCCCTGTGATCAGCAGGAGACTGTCCTCCTTTCCCTTCTAGTGGGAGCTGATAAAGCAGGAGAAGGAGATGGATCTTGTGGCTACTCCTCATTGCACCAGATAAGGACGTGAACTAGAAATGCCATTTATATCTCTGAGCACCCATCCCTGCTCCTGCACCAGCTGGGAAGGCACTGCTGGGATGTTGGAGCTGCACTATCCACAGGTGGGATATTGGGAAGGAATTCCTGGCTGTGAGGGTGGGCAGGCCCTGGCACAGGTTCCCAGAGAAGCTGTGGCTGCCCCTGGATCCCTGGAAGTGTCCAAGGCCAGGTTGGACGGGGCTTGGAGCAGCCTGGGACAGTGGAAGATGTCCCTGCCCATGGCAGGGGGTGGAACAAGATCATCTCTAATGTCCCTTCCAACACAAACCATTCACCCCAATAACATTTCCTCCCCACTAACTCCCAATCAGAACTGAAGAAGCTTCAGAGAACTGCAAAAAGGAGCACAAATTTGGCAACCGCCCAACCCAAGCTTCCCCAAGCCTGAGGGACCCCAAATTCTCCCTGAGGAGCAGCAGCTGGAGCTCACCAGTAGCCCTTGGGAAGGAGGCAGCGCTCTCCATCATCACCCCTACACAGGAGAGCTCTCCAGGTGTGTGTTCCCCAAACTACAGAGAGCAAACCCCAAATATTTTCCCTCCTCCCCTCTCGAGGCCGAAGGAATGCCTCAAAACATTTCTAATTGTGTAATCTCAGCTGTCATATGACCTCAGCAACAGAAAATGGCCAGATTCAGAGGAAATTCTTGGCCTAAACCTATCATTAACTCTTCCCCCCACCCCCCCCAACCCATTTTAAATAAACAAACAAACAAATGAAAGACCCCGCAGCCCCGCAGGGGTGGTGTTGTTGTTTTCCTTTCCCTGGAAAGCCTGAGGAATGGCATGGTCAGGGAAGCCCAGCTATGTGAGGGCTCCATGGAAGCCACCCGGCCCCAGGCACCCGGCCCTGTGCTCACGGGAGCATTGTCAGCCAGGAAAGCCATAAATCGCCCTCAGGACGGGAACCTGGAGACCAAAGCCATGCAACTCAAACAGGCTCAAAGCAAAAGAGTCCCTTTAGTGTGAGGGTGGTCTGTGTAAAGTTAGGAGACACCTGCTAGCAAGCCCTGAGACACAAGCATCTGTGTAAACTCGCCCCCTCCCTGCGCCCGCAGCCCTGAGAAGGTGTTGAATGAAGCAGTTTTCATGAAAAAGGCTCTGTTTGGGGCAGCTCTAAGGCTCCCATGTACCCAAGCTAAACAGAGCCGGGGCTGTGCAGCCCTGGGATGGATTACCAGGGACCACAGGGAGGCCTATTAATTATGGTGACACGCTGATCTGCTGCTCACCGGGGGCTGGGGTTGGGTGTCGGGGTGATAAGAGCTGCTCTGTGTGAGGGGCTGGGGCAGCACAACAGAGCCCAGGGCATCTGGGGAAACCAGAGCATGAGGGGGGAGCCCCAGTGAGCAAATCCTGAGGGCTGAGAGTTCGGGGGGGTCAGCCTCAGCCCCCTGAACATCCCCGGGCCAGGACTGGGTTGGCAGCACAGATTTTGGCCATCCCAGCCATGGTCCTTCGCCCCCTCGGATCAGCAGCCAGCAGGATTTGAGCACTGATTTATCTTTAATTGGGAAGCAAAAGCTAAACAGTGAACCCTCTATACACAAGGCCATCACACCTTCTTATGAATTAAACAGTGGAAATGCTGGAGCTGGCAAAGCTGGAATCTGGAAATACCAATATTTCACCAAAGCAGTTTTTAATATGCAGAAGTGTCATACGCATCGCTCTGAAGTTTCTAGCTGTAGGTGAAATCTTCTCATCATCAACTCTCAATATAATATGTGCTTATCTTAAAGGACATTTACTTTCCTGTGCTTACGGCCTGTATTTGAATTGTCAAATGACACTTTGCTGAAATTATTAAAACCTAGAGGTCACAGGGAGCCCGACTTGAAAGCGGGAACACACATTCTTTCGTCTGAGCAAAAGTGCATATTTGGAATTTTAAATGCAAATTTTTTTTGGAAGAAGAATCGCTTTTCTGGCAGCCAAGTACAGATGGAACATTTGAAAGAAGGTTCTGCTTTAATTTTTGACAAGTGCTGTGAATAGACAGCTTGCTCTGCTGGGAGCAGGGAGGGATGGGGCAGAGCCCCGACCCCAACAGGAGCCTGGTGGGGGTGAGTGGGGGTCTCACCCTCACCCATCCCTCTCTGGTGGGTGTTTTACAGCAGGTAAGACGGGAGCAGACTGTGGGTGAGCTGGCAGCTTGGTCCCTTGGAGAGGGAGGCAGGACAGGGAGGGCTCTGAGAGTGCTGGGTGCTGTCCCCCACCAGCCTCCAACCTCTTGTCCCAAACGCAGCAGAGAGCCAGGCTCAGGCTGCTGGGATCCCCAGGTTCTGGCTGCTGGGATACCCAGGCTCTGGCTGCTAGGATCCCCAGACTCTGGATTCTGGGATCCCCAGGCTCTGGATTCTGGGATATCCAGGTTCTGGCTGCTGGGATACCCAGGTTCTGGATTCAAGGATCCCCAGGCTCTGGATTCTGGGATAGCCAGGCTCTGGATTCTGGGTTACCCAGGCTCTGGCTGCTGGGATACCCAGGCTCTGGATTCAAGGATCCCCAGGCTCTGGCTGCTGGGATCCCTGCACAGCTCGAGCTGAGGGAAGGCAGGCAATGTCTGGCTGATATACCCTGACCCCAGGAATGTTTTCTTTCTGAGGGATAAGATTTCTCTCTTCCCCTTCCTCCTGCTTCCTTTTAGGGTGCTCAGTGAACAGATAGGAAGGGGAAGTAAAGGTGTTCAACATCTCTCTCAAAAAAATCCCCCAGTTAAACACCTCATATGACATTTAGAGATCAGCTGTAACCCTCCTGCTGTGCAGAGGCTCCTCAGGTGAGCCAGGGTGCATTCCAGGACGTGCCTCCCTGTGAGGCCAGACCATGCCAGAAGCACTCAGGCAAGGAGCAGGGAGGCAGCAGCATGAGAGGGGATGAGAAGCCACCGTGCCCAGGTGCAGAGCCTTTGTGGGGAGAGCACACCCTGCCCAAGCAGTGTGGATCTGGACACAAAAACCCCTGGGCCTTTCCAAGGCAGAGCTTTCCTGACACCTCTCAGCTACCCCTGGGCTGGGTTTTGGTCCATATTGCACCAAAGCTTCAGAAGATGCTTTTATTCTGTGAGAGCTGCAGGGAGGAACAGGAGCAGCAACACAGGGCTGAACCTGCCCCTCCACCAGCCTCCTGCCCATCCAGGAGCTCCCTTTGCTCAGAGGGAACACTGGAATGGGAAGAGCTTCCACAGGGCAGCCCAGGCAAGGCTTGGTCCGTGGTCACCATCTGTGAGCAGCAAGCCCAAAAGCAGCAGGAGCCACCAGGCCTGTGAAGGCTGCACTGGCTCCCTGCCTATCCTCTCCCAGGTGTCCTCTCCTGGATGAAGGTGGTTGGTATTTTAACATTTAATGCAAAGGATGAAGACTCAGCTCCCTACAGCCCTGAGATGAGTCTGGTGCTCCTGCTCCCTCACCCACAGGCTCCATGAGTGACAAAAACTCACTGCAGCCCCAACCCCAGCACCTGGAGGTGAACAGCAACAACCTAGAGGTCACTCTGAAGGGAGGGGATAGAGGAAACCTCAACATGGTGGCAGAGCAAGGCTGGGAAGAAATTTCCTGCCACGAAAGGCTCTTCCCTTTTTTCCCCTTCCACCACAAAGAGAGCTGAGGTTTGAGGTGTGCAGGCTCCTGGCTCCAGCTGGTGCCAGAGGCAGTGACACCATCATCACTACACTTTCCAGAGCAAAGACCCCAGTCTCTGGGCCATGCTGAAACCCAGGTTGTTCACCTCTGCCCAGGTATTTCCCCTACCCAACCTGAACCCTTTCACACAGATGTGCTCACAGCCACCCCTTCACTTCCCTGCCAATCCCAGCCCTTCTCTAACATGATGTGACCTGACTTAACTATGACATGCCCAGAGAGGGGGACACTGCCTGCCAGCTCCTCACCCCCCTCTCCATCAGCAGAGGCTGCTCCTCAGCCCCTTCCCATCCCTCCTGGAGAGCTCCTCGGTGCTGATCTGGAGTTTGGATGCAGTGTTGTTTTTATATATAAATGACATTATGACAAATGATGAAGGATTAAATTACACTTCAATCAAATCATGCCAAACCAGTAGGGATTGAGGTCCCAGTGGAAAGTATACATGGAGTTCCTCAGCTTCCTGATTTGAATGACTTTGTTCTTCTTCCAGAGAAAAGGGGAGGGGGGGGGACGAAGGAGAAGAGAGGGAAAAGGGAGAGGAGGGGGGGATTTGGCCTAAAATGAAACATTTTCCTTTTAAGTTGAACATTTGAAAATGGCTGGGAGGAAAGAGCTGAAACACTGTAATGGCTGATACTGAAGAACAGCCTGGGACTTTTGCTTTTCGAGAACAGAAGCCAGGGAGAGAGCTGTGGTGTGAAAAAGGCAACGCTGTGTGCCTTGAAGGGGAAGGTGTTTGCAGCAGCCCATCTCCTGCAGACACTGAGAACCCCCTGCAAGGCACTAACCCAATTAGCTTTGCTAGAGCTGTGCTGTGCAAAGGCAAAGGACTGACAGTGGTTTTGGTAAAGGCTAAAGACAGCTTCCCTCTGCCTTGCACTCCATCGGAGGCGCTTTATTATCTTTGTGTTACCACATCTTGCAAAGCTTGGCTCCAGAGCCTCCAGCTCTGCAGCTCTGTCCAGCCAGAACCTCTCTCCTCACTCCCAGCACTGTTATGAACAAATCCTGCAGAAACAGCCACTCCAGGGATGAGTTTCCCTGGAGAGAGACAGGCAGACAGACAGATGGACAGCCAGGCAGACAGACAGATGGACAGCCAGGCAGACACTGCGTTGTAGGATTTGCTTTAAGCACTTTGCCCTGAAGGTTGTATCCAACACAACCCACCTCGTGCTTATTTCTGGGTGCAGACCTTGGGTGTTGTGTCCAACAGACCCCGTCAGGCATTGGGATGAGGTCAGGCATTGGGATGAGTTGCCCAGGTGGAGTCACTGTGGAAGTGTTCAAGAGGCATCTGGCTGTGGCACTTGGGGCTGTGGTTTAGGGATGATTATGGTGGTGTCAGGGTGATGGTGGGACTGGATGACCCTGAAGGTCTCTTCCCACCTCGATGATTCTGTGATTCCGTGATCAGTGAAAGCCCAAACAAATCAAGGAGAAGACACCAGGGTCCCCTTTGGCTCAAAGGTTGCCACTGAGGGACAAGCAGGTTGATTCAGGCGTGACACACTCCAGGATGGCATCAGTCTGACGAGCTCAGAGCAGCTCAAAGCCTCCCTGGCAGATGAGAACAACATCTCAGTGAGCAGTTCTGAGAGCTGTGGCTCCGTGTCTGCATGGGAACCACGTTCTGGCTGAGCCAGAGAGGCCACAAGACCTGTCCCACCTCCCCTTTTGATTATTTCTGTCCTCACACAACACACGCGGCCTGCACGTGGTATCTGTGATGGACAAGCTCCTCTCTGGTCACATCATCACATTACTGCTCTAATCTTGCCAAAATTAAAGGCAAAAAGAGCCCCCCAGCAGGTCTAAAATCCCACTCTCAAGGCAGGGAAAAGCCAATTCCACTGAGAAAAGAGCCAAGCCCACAAAAGAACCCACGTGCACACATCTGCAAGTATGCTCAGGCACACACTCCTGCTCCTCAACAGGATAAAATCAGATCATCCCTTTCCCAAAGTCCTTTTGCTATGATTTTTCTCCTCGTAGTAACAGGCTTTGCAAAGTATTTTAAAGAACAATTCAGCAATAATTCCCAGGAAACCATTTGTTACCTGTGGTTAACGTCCAATCCGCTCACATGGCAGCTCAACTTTCTGACACAGAAATCCAGGAGAACACTCAGAGAAATCAAGACCCAAATTGGTTCAGCCTCTGAGGATAATAACGACTTAGAAATATGTATAAATTTAAGTGGTTTTGAATAAGGACAGCATTTCAAAAAGCACTCGAATTGTTACTTTGAAATAAGCCATTATTTTCTGCTTTTTTAAATTCCAGTCTTTAATAGGGGATGAGACCCAGACTGCCAAGAACCAAGGAGAGTTTTTGATGCAAATGAAAAGCGGCATTTAAGAAGTGCAAGTATCCCATAATAGAGCCCACACCACATTGCCAGCTCCCAGGCCTTCCTGGAGAATCCATCCAGCCCAGGAGACCAGAGCAAGGGAGTTTAGAGGCCCCCTGGCCCCATGGCTGAGCTGGTTTGTGCTGGTGAGGCCTCAGGGCTCACACCACAGCCCCACATTCAAGGGTTTCCAGTCAAAAACTGCAGAAATTCCAACCTGGAGTCAGACCCAGACACACATGGGCAGATGTGGCCACGCAGGGAAGGCATGGATGAGAGGAGAGGTCCTGAAGGCTCCTTGGACTGGTTTTACTGATTGTACCCCTGCCCAATGTCCCAGGAAAAGCTCTGTGTTTCAGTGGGATTGATAAGGAAAGCCCCTCTATCCCCCAGGGCCATACGTGGAGAAAAAACCTCTGGCAAAGAAGCATTGCTGGGATGAACACGAGTGATTCTCACACCCATCAAAGAGTTCAGGATCTCCACACTCAAACCCTCCATGGACACCCACTCCTGGCAGTGCCACAGCTCCCCAGGCCACTGCCTGGTGGGTGAGAGGGGGAAGAAGCAGCTCTTGGAGAAGGCAGCAGCAGGACCCAGGCGCTCCCTGCCCTCCCCACGCAGAGAGGAAGGAGCAGGACGGTGCCTTCCTCACTCCCAGTGCCAGAGGCTCCTCCTGGGTGGCCAGGACACAGCTGTGCCCTGGGAGAGCAGAGCCAGCTCTGCCAGGGAGGAGCTGAAGTGGTGGGGATGGGATGGAAGGCAGTGGGGGGAACCATGGAATCATTAATGCTGGAAAAGACCTTTAGATCATCAAGTCCAACCATGACCCAGGACCACCACTGACCCCTGTCCCCAGGTGCCACATCCAGGTGGTTTTTTAACACTTCCAGGGGTGGTGACCGTCCACCTTGGGCAGGCTGTTCCATGCTTTACAACCCTTCCCATGAAAAATTTTTAATAATATCTAATCTAACCCCACCGTGGTGCATCCCCAGAGGATGAGGCTGCCCCTCATGTGGGGGCTGCCCCACAGCACGTGGGAGGGGGGAAGGTGGGAGCAGGGAGGGACCTGGCACGACAGGGGAGAGACAGCAGAGCGGGAATGGGAGCTGGCCCTGGACAAAAAGCCCAATTAAAGCGTCCTCCTGCAAACAAACATCCCCACAGCCCAACTTTTTCAAAGGTGGCTCAGGAAAGAAAAGGGCCACAGGATCGGCAGGATCAACCTAAGTCATGTACATCTATTTAACAAGAAAACTCATTGATAAGCAAACCACCTGATGCTTGCACAGCAGAAAAGAAAACACCTGGTTCTGCCTGTGGGTTGATAAGCCAATATCTTTAATCTTTTTTTTTTTCTCTTGATGACTGAAGTACACACTCTGTGCGGCCCTATGCTCCAGCCACATTGGTAATAGTAACAAAGCTTTGATGTCCCCCTCATTCAACAGAATGTTGTTTAGTTCAAAGCGAAGAACAGAGGCAATTCTTTGCTTTTAAATTATTAGCTCCCTAAGTCTTCTGTAATGATATAGTTTGACTGAAGTGTGCAGTTTATTAACTACATAAAGACGATATTATTAGAGCGGAGAAAGGCAGCCGAAAGTTTTGCCTTTCAGCTCAGCAGCAGGGGTTTTTGATACTTTGATCTCAATCAATGCTAAATGTCTTTGTGAGATAGAGGGAGCAGCAGAAATTACCTTTGGCACCATGACTACATCAATTATTTAGTTCTTTTTCTTATAAATTAAAGTGTTCTTCAACTTTTACCCCAATTTTTTCTTCCTCTTCTTCTTCTTTTTTTTTTTTCCCTTCAGTTATTTGGTGGGGGGGAAAAAGCTGACTGGAAGAAGTCTGGCTGTGAGTATTAATAAAAATTCCACTGACCTTTCCTAGTCCTGGTCTGGGAGGGTCTTCTCTGTGTGAGGGGGTGGATTCACGTGAACAACAACAGCAAAAGGGGGGCTTGGGGTAATGAGCTGTTTAATCAAATGACTGTGTAGGCTCTTATTCCAAATTTGTCTATATTTAGCCGAATTTCTTTTTTTTTTTCCCCTTGGTCTTTTCCAGTGTTGCTGGTATTAATGCAGCTGAAAAAATGGGACATCTGAAAAGAAAGGTGGAGGGAGACTATTTACAGGAGCAAGTAGTAACAGGACACAGAGAATGGCTTCCCACTGGCAGAGGGCAGGGCTAGATGGGATATTGGGAAGAAATCCTTCCCCGTGAGGGTGGGCAGGCCCAGGCACAGGGTGCCCAGAGCAGCTGTGGCTGCCCCTGGATCCCTGGCAGTGCCCAAGGCCAGGCTGGAGCAGCCTGGGATAGTGGAAGGTGTCCCTGTGGAACTGGGTGGGCCTTAGGGTCACTTCCAACCCAAAGCATTCCACGATTCCAGGACTCCTGAGGCTGAAAGCAGAGCTTGCAGAGACCACAGCCCCTGGAGCTGCAGCAGGTGCCTGCACTGGTGCTGGATGCAGAAACTCTCATTAAAGCCACTGGTGTCAGGTGATCCCACCAAACCCTACCCACACAGAACTCTTGTCCAGCCTAGAGTTCATCCCCTAAAGCCAATAATAAACCATTCCTACAGCTGATCCATCTCACCCCAAGAGGGGTGACAGACTCCTTCCCTGGGGGCAGAGGGAATCCAGCATGATGGGACTAGAGGGGATAACATGGCTCAGTGCTTCCCTTCCCCCGTATCCACAAATGAGTGGATATTTCACTGGGATTTGTGCTCTTTTGATACTTCAGGGAAGAAGCTGGAGCAAAGCCAAGGGAGGAGGGTATCCCTGCAATCCTGGTGGCTGGGCTCAGTGCTGTGGTGCACCAGAGCGTGTTAGAAACCACTGGAACCAGAACCTTGGCTGGGAACATGAGCAGCAGGACCACGAAGGTGCTGAGGAGATGCCTTTAAACCAAGCTTTAAAGCACTGACCTCTGGCCAGAGAAATTCTTCGTGAGCAAGAAATAAAAGAGGTCTTTGCAGAGGTGTTGAGGCATGAACTATGGGAACTTCAATATATTTATGTGTAGAATGTGTTGGAGAACAACATAATTCTGTTTTCATGGTGATCAAAGTTTTGCAAGAAGGAGGACTTGAGACAGTGTGCTGAGCTGCTATGGCAACATGAATTTTAAAAAGTAAACTGACTTGCAAGAGCTTATCTTTTCCTCTTTAGTGTGGTGCAGAGCAGACCTGGGAACCTCTGACTGACAGGGATCCTGTGAGGTGCTCACCTCTGCTTCTGGGCCAGGTGAATTGCGAAATACATAAAACATATCCCTCGTGGCAAGGGGAAAATTATTCCGTGACTGCGTTTGTCCTGCACCCCGAAGAGCCAAGTCACGGTGATTCTTTCATCGCGTGTTTATCACAGCTCGGATATTCAGATGTTGGGGTGGATGCAGCACGAAGCCCTTTGGCTGAGCTGACATCCTATTCTGGGAGCAGGGTGGGCTGCCGGGCGCTGCTCAGAGGTGAATTCCACCCACGGGCTGGCGTTTCCAAGAGCACCATGACGTGGGCTCGGTTTACAGCTCGGCTTTCAAGCCACCCGCACAAAATGTAGAGGCAGCGGTGTCAGGAACCCTCCCTGACAGCTCCTTTCAGGAGGGGATGCTGTGAGGAGCTGTCACGCTCTGAGTCAGCTGTTCTTCCAGGGCTGGCATTCCAGGCAGGAAGAGCCTGCTTGCGGAACCATCCCAACCACGCCGCCTGCCAAAACCACACTGGGAATCCCATGGGAACCAGGCCCTCTCCCGGGCCAGCTGGTACTTCCTGCTCCCGAGGCCTGATCCTGCTGGATGCTGAGCATTCTTTGTTCCATTTTTAAATTAATGAGACTTGAGCAATGCACAGTCCCAGACCCCGGGGAAGAAACAGCCCCTCGGTGGTTTTGGCCGTGTGGCCCAGCTGGAGAGGAGAGGGAAATGTCAGGCTTGAAGGGAGATTTGAAGATGGCTGGAAAACAGATCCTTAGTCTGGGTTTTTTAACCAGGTTCTCTGAGCTGGCCTTGCTCCCACACACAGCTCTCCTCCCCGGCACAGGCTGTGACCCCAAAACTGGCAGCCCCATCTCTCCAGAGAAGGATGAGGATCACCAGCGTGGGACTCGCTCCCATCCTATCCCAACAGTGTCCCCTTGAGGTTGGTGGCTGAGGCAGCCTGGGAAGGGCCCTCATGGAGGTGCAGGGGAACCCCAGAGGCTGCTCTTGTTTTCCAGGCTGGTCCAAACAACAAATCCCAGCAGCTGTGGGTCAGCCTGGGCAAAGGAACCTGGAGGAGCCCATCCCACAGTGGGTGTGGGACCTCCACACTTGGGAGTGGAGCACTTGGAGAACCACTCGGATAAGAATCTTCCTTCCAAGTTCATTCTGTGAATATCCAGAGCTGCCCATCCTGCGGCACCTGGAGCACGGGAGCTCCTCCGGCCCCGAGGAGTGGGAGGGTCTGTGCAGCCGTGGGAGGTGGGAGAGAGGAGCCTCTGCAGGGGACACGGGGCTCCCTCGCTGCTGCTGCTGCTGCAATCTCCTTTCTTCTGGCAGCCAAGCAGCAGGGAGTTTTCTGAGAAACTGCCCACAGGGAGCGATCACTTTTTCCAGTCATTAACCTTACACATCCCTCACATTACCGGGATACCTTGGATGTCTAAGTTGCTGCAGCGAGCTAATTCCTGCAGGTGACTCCAGGCAGCGATAAGTGGGCTCTGCACAGCGAGGGGATTTGAAGTGCCAGAGCTGAAAGCGCTCCCGACTCCGGCACGCCCGGCCTCCAGCGGGGGACACAGCCTCAGATGTCACCGTGCGAGCACAGCGAGGTGGCAGGAGGGAGCCGGGGCCTCTGGAGCTGTCATTTCCAACCTGAAGTCATCAGGCACTCGGGGGAGCCAAAGCAAAGGGAGGAGGGCCAGGCACGGGCTTGAGATGCACAGGGCAGGGCCTTGTGCCCCCAGGGAAAAGAGCTGTAGTTGAAGGATATTGGGGGAAAAGATATTCGGAAGATACTGGAATAAAAAACCAGTGCCCTGAAGGGATAAATGTTGGGAACTCCCAGTGCTGGCCTCTGGAATAGGTGTGTACCTGGCTGAATGTTGCTGCACCGGGTGTCCCAGCCCTGAGAGAGCAGCAGTTTTGCATCTGAACTCCTTCCTCTGATGTGGAAGATGAGCACGAGGAGTATTCAAAGGCAAGGAGGTGCCCAAGAGAAGCCCCAAACCAATGAGAGAAATATTTACAGTAGGATGGCTCTTATCGTATGTACATAACATTAAATACTATATTATTTTCTCTGACACATCACGGTGTCTTCCTCTTGTGTTTCCTGGATTATACATCACCAGTGTCCCGCCAGGACTGGCTGAGTAACAACATTCACACAAAAAATTGCAGAAGACACCAGATTTGTCTCTCACCAGCAACAGGTGTCACTGTCAGTGACTGCAGAGCAGGACCAGGTCCCTCTGACAGAGCAAAGCCACTGAGAGCCAATGTGTGTTTGTACAAGAGGGGCACCACGGGCAGTGAGGGCCAGCAGCCTCCTGCCCAACCCTCGGCTCCCGTGGGAAAGACTCTCTGCAGACAGAAGCAGCCTCTTGATTTTCCCAAACTTCCCTGTGATGGGAAGTGTCAGCTCAGACCTGGGGGAAACGGGGAGCTGTGGGGGTGTGTGAGGAGAGATTTAAATCCCACAGCAGGACTGAGCGTGTGGAACCACACCGGCCACACAGGAAAAACTCCATTTATAATCAGGAAGTACAAAACAGCACATCAGAAGTCACAGGTCATGGCCAAGGTACAGAACAGGGACCCACAGAACACACACCAAGGAAATTCCTCCAGGGAATAAAACAACCACCTTCAAACACTGACACAAGGAAGGCAGCAGTCCAACACTCTCAGTATCAGCACAGGCTGTGGCAACGCATCAATCCCAGCTTGGAGGGGCCCAAAACACCAACAGGGGTTTGGCTTGCATCTCCCCAGGTGTTTAGGTCGAGCCATGGTTTCAAACCCATGCACTGGGAAGCTGGAGCTAATGCAGGGGGGCTCTGCACTCCTTGATGCCTCTGGGATCAGTTTTGGTTTGGATGAAGGAATGGTGCTTTGCCATTCAGCATACAGCTGCTCGTGAGGGGCACTCCATTTCCCCCAGCAATCACCTGTCTCTTAATCGGTGTGCTTTAAAATTAAAAAATTGTTAATTAATAGGAGGTGGGTCCCGTCTGGGGACACGAGCACACCCCAGTTTTGGCACTGAAGCCCGAGTCCTGCTCTGACAACCCCCTGCCAGCCCTGCTCCAGCTGCGCTGTGTTCAGTGTGCTGACACCTCATGGCCAAGCCAGAAACTCCGATAAGACGCCGCTTCCCAGGACATCACCCACACATCCTCCATCTGCTCCAAGGCATGAAACCAGGCTCGTTTATCGACAAGTTTGTCATGAGCAGAACTGAACACACCAAAGATAGGAAAGAAAACCAGTCCAGAAACGCTCGGAGCTCTTGGATGACAAACAGCTGGGCACACCAGGGGCTGTTATCTGTGGCTGTGGTGCTCTGAGTGTCGCTGGTGCTGGAGGATGGCTCTAACACACTTCTCCAACAGCCCGGTCCCTGTGCTGAGCCACCCACGGCAAACACTGCGGCCTCAGGCCTCGGAGGAGCGTCCGTGTCGGGGTTACCCCGCTCTCCCCTCCTCCGTGGGGGTCTCCCAGGGGCAGATCAGCTCCTTTGCAGAGCCCTTCCGAGCTCGGTGGTGTCCGTCCTCTCCAGGCCCGCAGCTCCCGGGGCAGGCTCGGCTGTCCGAAGGCGCGGCCGTTTTGACTTGGAAGAAGCTGCGTTGGGAAAGAGAAACTCATCACACACGCGGCGCTTTTTGATGTGCTCCGAGGCGGCGAACGAGCCCGGCTTTGAGATTTCCACTGTTCGAGCCCCAAATCCCCAAGCAAAACTCCCGGGCATGAGCCCGTGGAGAGGGAGGACGAAGGGAATGTGCGCTGCCACCCCTTTGAAGCTGCGGCGCCGTGTGACAGAGCTCCGGAGCGCTGAGCCAGGTGCGGCAGGAGCCCTCAGGTTTGTGCTTTGGAATTTATAATGTGGACTCATCCACTCGGCCAGCAGCAGAGGTGGGTTAAACGAGATCAGGGACATGCTGCTCCTAGTGAGGGACGTGGCCAGGGTTTGGTTCCTTCAGGGGAAGCCTTTCCAGGCAAAAATTCCCCACCTCACACTTCCTGCCCTGGAACAGCAAACACTTAGTGACTCTCTCTCAAGATTTCCCCTCCCTTGTCACTTCTGGGTCTCCTCTGACGTGAAAACACTAAACCGAACCTGAACCAGTGTTCAAGAACACTGAGGTTTTCTAAATTCAGGGATTAAAAGTAAAACCTGGGGATTTGCACCCCGAACAGGAGGTGTGAGAACAGCAGAGGCACTGCCAGCATGGGCTCCTGGCCTGTTCCCATCGGAAAACTGCAGGAGCGGAGACAGGGAGGAGACATTTCCAGAGCCTGGGCTTCGGGGCAAGTGTGGGAAAGGCGACTGTCTGACAGATTCTCAGGGACCTCTCCCTCTGGCTAACCCCAACCCGAACCGATCCCGGAGCCGAGCCCTCTCCAGGGCTGGTGTCCAGCTGTCCGTGCCCTGCTCACCTGCTGACCGTCCTGGTGTCCGGCCGCAGCGGCCGCTCCCGCCCGCCCAGCGGCTGCACCTTCCCGTGGGGCACGGCCGGGCAGCGGGGCGACAGCGTGCCCAGGGTGGGCGAGCTCCAGCAGCCCCTCCTGAGGAACCGGCCCCAGGACCGGGCGGCCACGCGGGACCTGCTGCTGCCGGGCGGGCGGGGGCCGGGGCTGGGCACCTGGGGGTCCGGCTGGGTGCCCGCGGTGCTGTCCAGGGCCAGGCTGATGGGCGAGGGGCAGGCGGTGCCGTGGGGCAGGGGGGACACGGCAGGCAGGGCCTGGGGGGCGGCTGGTGGCGGTGCCGGGGTGCTGGGCCCAGCGCGGGCAGCCGGGCCGGGGGCGCAGGAGGCGAGGCGGCCTGGCTGTGGGGAGGAAAAGGAGAGACGCTCGGTCAGGCCTCAGGGGGACTCCCAGGGCTGGCGTCTCCAGCCTTCACCAGGAGGAGAATCCCTCTCCTCCTTGGGTGCTGGCAGAAGAGAAGGGCTCAGCTGCGAGGCAGCTGCAGCCGCCCCAGCCGGGCCTGTGCCAGTGTGCCCCTCGCTGCCCTCGCACCGCCGCAGCAGCAGAGGTGTCACAACTTGCCTGCGGGGTTATTGCTGCCACAGCCCCAGCGGGTGCTGACAGATCCAGCCCCACACCCACCGGGATGCTGGAGGAGACACCAGCTTGTCTCATTCCTCACAACGATTAGCTGCAGGCACGGAGGAGGCTGTCATCCCGGGAATGTGATCTTGGTTATGAACAGCACAACCGTGTCACACCCACGGCACAAGCCGGGGCCGGGAACGGAGCCTGAGCCTCAGCCCCAGCCCTGCACCACTCACATCTCATGCTGAACCCTCAGTGTCCCTGGCTGGGGCTGTGAAGGCCCCAGCACAGCTCAGTCAGCCCTCAGGACAAGCCCAAGCACAGGCTGCACAGGACAAGGACAGCACATGCTGCATGCCAGTCCCCTCCCAGTTCCCAAGGATTCACTTCCAGCAGGAATGAAATGCAGCTCAAGTGTCCAAGGAGAGGAGCTGAGAGCAGAGGCACGCACAGGACATGTACACACACATGCAGGGATGGCACAGTGAAGGATGAACACACTGACACAACAGAGAAGGATGAACTTCGGGGTTTTTTCCATTTTCTACATTTATTTTTATTAGACAGATTAATGCATAGAAGCCATGGCCAAAAAATGAAACAACACATGGAAACAAACAATTTCTTGGCTGGCACAAAGTGAAGTTCAGCTTGTACCAGGCAACCTTCCTCTTCGGGGACTGAGCAGCAGAGGATGAGGAGCAGAAGGCTGGGCTGTGCCAGCTCCATCAGCCTGTGGCAGGGCAGAGACAGCTCCTGCCTGTGTGTGAAGGATGGAGGTAACTGGTGTTCCACATGCAATAACTGGTGTTCCACAAGCAGTAGCTGGTGTTCCTCATGCAATAACTGGTGTTCCTCATGCAATAACTGGAGCTCCACATGCAGTAGCTGGAGTTCCACAAGCAGTAACTGGTGTTCCACATGCAATAACTGGAGTTCCACATGCAATAACTGGAGTTCCACATGCAGTAACTGGTGTTCCACATGCAGTAGCTGGTGTTCTACATGCAATAACTGGAGTTCCACAAGCACAGTGACTCCCGAGCATGCAGCATGAACCCATGGCAGGGGAGCAGCGATGCCAAGCAGAGATGATGAAAAATCAGAGAAAGGAATGGATACAGAGAACATAACAAGCAAAGCAGCAGACAAAATAGAAGTAGAATCAGAGGGACTGACGGGAACACACAGATTTGTTATTTATTATTTATACCCTGACTTGATCTTCCACATGTTACTACACACTGGCAATCCTAACATGCTCAGTGCTCCATGTTACACAAACTCTGGAGAGACTGTAGAGTTCACCACAGCCAAGTAGCTTTGGGCCAACCCTGCCAGGTTCTGGAGTGTCTTTCAGTGCTCTTATGTCAAAGTAGGTTGAGGGTGCTCAGCACCTGATGTAACAAAGCCTTGGGGTTTTAAGCAGAATTTTTTGAAAAGGCAGCCTGAGCCTGCTGCCCTGTACAGCAGTGCAGAATGTGCCTTTGCTGCCAGCAGGGTTAACAACAGACACAGCACAGACATCCAAGTGGAAGTCTGGGGTAACTCAGTTTGAATTCCTCTAAGGACGTTTATCACTGATAGGTTAAGGAAGGGCAGGACAATCTCCCTGGCTCAGCCTCAAGTGGAGGAGAGGAGTGGCCCCAGATCAGTGTCCAGCCCTGATCCTGCCTCTGATGTCACACACGGGGAGGGCCAGAGTCGCTGTCAGAGCTGCTGGGGACACAGTGACATCCCGACTGTCCCCTGTTCATGGGGAGCTGCCCTGCAAGGACCCTCCAGGGCTCCAAGGGCCTGCATGGACCCTGCTATCTGAGGGCTCCCACTCCCTGCCAGCTTTCTCCAGAAGGTGCCCCGTCCCTGGAAGTGTTCAAGGCCAGGCTGGATGGAGCTCTGAGCACCCTGGGATAGTGAAGGTGTCCCTGCCCACGGCAGGGGGTGGAATGAGATGAGCTTTTAGCTCCCTTCCAATCCAAACCATTCTGGCATTCTGTGATCTCCCATTTCCTGTAAAATCCTACCAGCATTAAAAGGGGATGAACAATGTGAACTGGAGAGAGGCAGCTTCCCAGACCTCAGTGCTTCCACCCAGTTCCTCTGCTCCCCGAAATTCTAACAAACAAGGAAGCTCTTCTGCCCCTTCAGTTCCTTTTATTGGGCTTTGCAGGAATCTTCACACTTCTGGTAATCACTGGCCTGGTCCAGGCACCCTGGGCTTTCCCAGCAAGGCCTGGAATCTCCCTGAGCTCTTTAGCACTAATGGAGTATTTTAGCTTGCCTCATTCTACAGAGCAAAAGATGCAGAGCAAATGAAAAAGAAAATACTACTTAAAGTTGAAATCAGCTCTTAACACCTCTACCCTGTTCTCCCTTGCCTCTGGGCTACAAGCCAGCGACAACTGCAGCTACCTCCTGTCAGGTTTTTAACAGAAAATAGAAGAGCAGGAAAAAGACAAGACAAAAGGTGGGAATGATTTGATAAAATCTCTCTGGGCCTTGTGCAGGCTCTGGCAAGGGGCAGCTCTGCACCTGCACACACACAGCTCAGAGCACAGGAGTCAGGGGGAGAATGGAGCAGAGCTTCCTGCTGATCATCTCCAGCGTGCCGGGGCTGTGGGAGTGTCATTCAAATTCAGAGGGTCAGGAAACCTCCAGAAATGCTCCTGCTGCTGCTCCCACAAGCAGCTCCTCTGCCCGCGGCCCCGCTGTGATGGCTGGAGGTGCAGCACTCCTGGAGTGTGGGGTGTGCTCCTTCCAGGGGTGCCGGATGCACCCTTGGGAGGGTGCACAGCCCCGAGGGGATGGAGGCCAGCAGGGACACTCTGAGCTGGGTCACCTCGCCCTGCTGCCCGCGGGCTCAGCCCCCTCTGCTCCAAGGAAGGCTCGAATCAACCCGAAGCTGTGGGGCAGAGCTTTCCCCCTCCTTGTGCCACCTCCTCCTGGAGGAGCGGGATGCAGGGAGAGGCAGCCGGGCTCTGCAGCCTCCCGGGGGATGTCGGGGAGCAGAGGGCATCTCCCCTCTCAGGTGTGCAGGGAGGGGGCCGGGGGCTGCACCCCGAGCCTGGCACAGCAGCACCGTGCCAGCACTCCCTGCCTGGCGTGCTGGAAGTGACACTGCTCTCCAGAAGCCATGGCAACGTGCGGGAAGCTGGCTGAGGGCAGAGCCGGCCTGGGAAACCTAAAGCAGCACTGACACCTTCAGGAAGGGGAGACGAAGCTCAACGCCAGCCTCGCCTTGTCTTTTCCCTGCGGGGCTCAGAGCCTACTTGGGAGGAGCTTCCTTCTGCAGCTGGTGCCTGCGGTCCAGCTTGCTCATGACCTGCGTGATGTCCACGGTGTTGGCGGCTTCTCTGGCTTTGGCCTCTTCCTCCTGCTGCCTCAGGATGATGGGGCTGGGGCTGGAGCGGAGGTGGCGGCGTCCGAACAAACCCGTGCTGGGCAGAGAGATGGGGAAGGAGAGGGGGGTTAGTGAGGAGAAGGGCACCAAAACCTCCCCCTGGGGAAGCAGAGTTACCCAGGAGGACAAGCTCGGACACAGAGATGGCCAAAGGAGGGCAAAATGCTTTAAAGCAGGACTGGGTGACTCAGTGTCACACACGAGCTACAGAACTGCTCCCGAGGGACTCCAGGGCCCACCCACATCACTCCTGTTGGGTTTGCACATAACTCACACTCGGTGTGAAGCCAAACAACTCCCATCCCTGGAATTTTCTCTAGGAAGATCAAGACAGGGACGAGTATGGGTGTTTCTGGTGTCTGTGATGCCCCCAAAAAACACCCACTACCTGCTTCAGCAAAGCCACTTCCCCAGCCATGGAAACAGGTCCCACCTCTGGATGAGGCACCAGCTCCAGGTTAATGGGATGCTGAGGTTTGGGGAGATCCAGAACAAACACTGACAAACACTGGCAGGATCACTGGGATCATTCAGCATCTGCCAGTGACCTCGTGAAGGGTGGCTCAGGGAAAACCTGGCCAAACCCCAGGCCAGCCAGCAGCAGGGCTTTTTCCACTGACTTGAAACAGGCTTTAGATGAAACAACCAGTGAGAAAATCCACGATTCCTCTTTCTTGCTAGCTATGTTGATGAGTGGAAGAGGAACAGAGAAACAAACACCACCCAGTCTGGCACTGCAGCTTTAGGAGCAGCTGCAGTTCAAATGGCCTGAATTTGCTGTGTAACTTTCATCTTGCTGGGAAAAAGCCATTTCCAAGGCCATCCACCTTGTGCCAGCTGTCACTCACAAGGTGCTGCTTGTTCCCACATGCCTGCCACCTTCCCTCACACCGGGGGTGAGCAGCTTTGTCCAGGCAGAGCTGAGCAGATCCCATGGATTTCCCTAAACCTCGGGTCTGTCTCTGCTCTGGCAGCCAGTGTTTTGTGGGCAGGAGTTTTCCCATGCCCAGGACACAGCACTCTCCTTCCAGGAGAGGAGCCATTCATTAATACAACAATCACAGCCCTTCTTAACAGACCCAACAGAGAGGGCAGCTGAGCAATCAGCAACTCCACTCCGACTGTTCACAAGCCACTTGCAAAGGGCTCATGAATAAACAGCACCATCAGTCCCGAAGCAAGCATCTTCTCAGTGCAAAATTTTATTTAATTAAGAGAACATCTAAATCATAGTAATTTTGCTGCAACTTGGGCTTTTTCTACCCTTGCTACAACAAGACAAACAAACCCCACAATTACAGCCAGTTTCACTTGCCTTTTTTTGACACCCTCTTGTGGCACAACAGCCTTGGCCAGCATTTCCTTGTATATTGGAGACTTTAAATAGCGGCCATAGGAGTCCTACTAGGAGAAAAAAGAGAAACTGGTAGTTATGGGCTGCAAACACCCTTATTAAAATCACCACCAAATACAGCTGCTCAGGAGCCAGGGAGGCTGGGAACTGGATAATCTCCCCCAGCAGCCCAAGGGACTTTGCATCTTTCAGGCAAATGTAGCTATTTAAACCAATATCCTTTCATCTTGCTGTAAAATTCCCAGGATTTTCCATCTTACAATAAAGCTTCACAGGTAAGACCCAGATCAAAAGATCTGAATGAAGCTTAGCCTGGGCCAGCAGGGTCTCAGAGTCACTGCAAGGTGAGGAGTTTGTATTCCAGCAGCCAAACTTTTCATCAGCGGGTGAAAATGAGTCCAGTTCTGCTGCTCTCAGTACATGAGCTGGTGCCCGAGCTGGAACCAAAAAGCAGGACTTGCAGCAGCCACCTGACCCCCACCACCCTGGGGACAGGCTGCCTTAGAGGGAAGAAGCAGCAGCAAAATACAAATGCCTGAAGCAGCACTTGCTTAACTCAGCAAATTTGAGGGATTTTCAAACAAAGGCCCCTTGAAAGGGACAGCTGATAGCACACAAAGGAAAAGCCCAAAGGGCTGGAATCCCCCTCAGGCTCTGGCAACAAATAACAAACCTTTTTCATCAGCATGTAAATGTGGGTCTGAGCAGCATCTAGAACATAACGATGAGGGTGCTCCAGGCCCTTGACTGTGATGCCCATTGTTTTGCCATCGATGTTAATCCAGCGCCTTGCTCCTGGAGCCAGGAAGAGCCTGCCAGGAGGAGGAATCAGCAGTGCCATTAGCAACTGAAGAATTCACAGATTCCTGTCTATGCATGAAAGGAAAAGTCCCTTCAGCTCCTTGCTGCAATTCGCTGTCCTGATCTTGGACAGTCCACGTCCTCTTCAACAGAGATGTTCACTCACTTCCCCTTGCACATAATATAAGCCAAATTTTAGCTCACTGGAAGCAAAAAGCCTCTCCCCTCTTTGCTTGTGGCAGCCTCAAGAACTTTGCTATTCCACATCAATATTTAAATTACATCCTAAGTCTGAAGTGTAACAGAGAGGAAAAGTAAATATATTTAAAAAACCCCACTTCTACTTTCATCTCCAAAAGCTCCTTTCCTATGTGGGAACAAGACAGCCACATTTGATAACAGCCTACAAGGAGTAGTCTCAGGAATAAATAATTTGGAGAATGAGAATGTGTGGAAAGTGATGGGACTCACACACAAAGAGTTTAACAGTGGAAAATTTTCACACTCACTTGTAGATTTCTTCTGCTTTTTCTTTGACCTTGGATTGGTCTCCATACTTGAGATCCTCACAGGCTTCCCAGAAACCCAGATTCTCTCCTGCATGACAAGGACACAATCGGCAGAGAGTGAGACTGAGGAAAACGCAATCCTATTTATTAACTCCTGGATTTGTTTGGCACAATTTGTTGGCCCCAAACCAGTCTCTCCAATTCCTGAGTGACTGGAAGAGGAAAACAGCTTTCCCCTGTTCTCTGCCCACTGACACCTCTAAGAACTTGTGAGCTCAGCCAGTTCCAGCTTCTCTGGGAGCAGTCATAGAATCATGGAATGCTTTGGGGTGGAACGGACCTTAAAGCCCATCTCATCCCACCCCCTGCCATGGCAGGGACACCTTCCACTATCCCAGGCTGCACCAAGTCCCATCCAACCTGGCTTTGGGCACTTCCAGGCATCCAGGGGCAGCCACAGCTGCTCTGGGCACCCTGTGCCAGGGCCTGCCCACCCTCCCAGGGGAGAATTCCTTCCTCAAATGCAACCTGAACCCTCGGTGCCAATCCCCCGCGGGGGCACATCCCGGGCTGTAGCGCGTGTCCCGTGCCACTAGATGGTACCGGCTGCCCTTGGCTGCACAGCCCCAGCAGCCTGAGATCCCCGTGCCCCCGTCACCTCAGCCTGGGACCGCGGCTCAGGCACTGCACACCCACCGCTGAACTCCTTCTTCAGGAAGAGCTGGAAGTTCTGGCGGCCTTTGGGGTCCCGGATGAGCTCGCTGAAGTTGAAGGCCCATCGCTCCACGCGCATCCGGGTGGGCACTTCCACCCTGCGCAGGGACAGAACAAACAGCACCGCCCGTTTCTCTAATTAGCAAATTAATTAAAACCAAAATGCCCTTTGCTGCAATGCCAAGGGACTTCTCAGCATTCTCTTGTTTTCCAGAGTGGTGTAATGAACTCCTGAAGTCAACCCACTAAGTAAGTTGTAATTAAACAACTCGGGCCGCAGCGGGATGAGGATTTAACTGGGATTTATGCAGCTCTCACAGCGACAGCCCAGCCTTGCCCTGAGGTTTGACTCAGTCCCATCCTGGAGGAGGCACTGGTTGCTGCCCAGAGCTTTGCTTCTCATAAAGGCATTCAGTGCAGGCATCCCCTGGGGATGTCTAATGGGATACAATCAGTCTGTAACAGGATTGCTGCTCTCAGAACCACTAAGATGTTGGATGCTCCAAGCCCCGAGATGCCACTGTGTAATTAGCAAATCCTATCCAAAGGGAAAACCAAGGGAGGCCTCAGAGAAGCGATGGACCATGAGTGGTGAACCCAAAGCCTCTTCTAAGGAAGCAGCCTGAGGGGTGAGCAAAGACCCGGGGGAGCAGCTGAACCCTGAACTGGCCCTATTCCATTCCTATGCTAGTAAAGTTGGGCTTCACCCATCCAAGGGGAGGATCAGACCCACTCAGCAGGGGCTGAGTGCACTCCCATCATCAGCTCAGGAATTTCTGTCATGTTAAGGAAGGCTCCACTTGAAGGAGACAGTGCTGGGAGTTCAGCATAGAGTATTCCCAAACTTTCAAGGTAAGTTGGAAAGAGAACGCTTCTCTGCTCATGATCAGAGATGAGATACTACAGTGAAAATCAGTGGTTCCCTTTCCTGATTTCTATCAGTATAAAGGTCACTGTAAACCACAGGCTGGCAAAACACCACCAATACATACAGCTTTGCATTGAGATCCCAAAACTCAGGGTCATCTGATATCCAGGGGTTGCTGGGGAGACATCCAGACAGGATGGGATCATTGGAGAGGAACTGCTCAGAGTACTTCACAAGCCTGCAATAAATCCAAAGCAAAATATTAATTTGGAAGCCAGAATTACAGCCAGCCCCATTATAGCCAAATAACAGACTATAGATGTCCTCAGAGGTGCAGGACTCTCAGCACAGGGATCTAGAACATGGCCCCTGCCTTCCTAGGAAAATCGATTCATTAGCTCAGTTAATGTTTTCCATTTCCCAAACAGAAGTCTCCTGGCTGTCTTTCGAAGCAGTGAATTTATCAGTTCAAATACAAGGAGATCCAAGACTCTTCCATCACCTCCTTTTGCCTTTTCATTTCAAGAAGTGGGACTAAGCCCTGGACAGCTCCTGTCTCCTCCTGCACCCAGCTGGCCAGGGCCTGATCCTGCATCATGCTGGGGGGAAAGGAACACAAGGGTTGTGTTCACTCAGGTGGGTTCTCTGCAGCCTTCCCGTGGGCCACGGGAGAACTCAGGGAGCTCTGTGAGAGTGAGGGATTGCTGAGGGCTCATCCCAGCTTCTCCTTCCCTCCATCACCTACCACAGGGCTCATTCCTCTGCGAGTGGCTCTGAGGGCTTGGCACAGAGCAGAACTGTCTCTCTCCCAGCAGGAACCAGACAAACACTTCTCCTACCTTCTAACTTGGCCAGACTTCTAATTACAACCGATTTCACTAATGTCCTGGAATTTTAGCTCCCGCCTCCCTTTTTCATTCTTGAAAAAAAATCCTCTGGTTTCTGCATTTAAAATTCCTTCCAGGCCAAAGTGCTTTCATGTGCTCAGAGCTGGGGGTGCAGTGTCCAGGGGCCCGTTGCTAACAGGCACCTTGGCACAGACCCTGCAGTTATACAATGCTCCTGCACAGAGCAAAGCACAGGGCTGGCACACAGCTGCTCCATCCTACCTTCCCACTGGGAATGCCAAGGCATCCAGCACCTGCATCAGGCACTCCAGTCCATATATTCTGATCAGGCAAATCCAAACCTGTCAGCTCAGGTAGCACGGCTGTGTGCTCTGGAAGGGCTTTGCAGCTTCTCCTAAATCACTGCAGTGCTCTGAAGCATGCACACTGCCCAGCTGCTGCTCATATCCCCATTAATAATTTGATTTGGACCCGGCCCTGCAGCTGACACGGAGTTCCCAAGTTCCTGAGGGTTTTTGATCTAGGTGATAGGCATTACCCCACCACAACTAATGAGTGAAAAGCCCCATTGCCAAATAGTTAAGCACCACAAAATTCCTGGGAAGTAGCCAGGTGACCCCAGCTCCAGCTCCCAGTTTGGAGAGCTGAGGCAGGAGAGTTTTAAGTGACCTGGGAGTTAGTGACAGACGAAACGAGCAGAGCTGCTGGTGCCCTGCAAGTTGGGGCTCTCAGAAGACTCTCTCTTCCACCCATCTCTTTCATCCAAGACTGTCTCCTCCAAGGAACTGGCCTGAGCACCTTGTTTATCTCAGCTGTGATAGGAATCTCTGGTGGCAATGACAGTGTAAACCAGGCAGGTGCTCTGGGCTGCTCCTCAAGGTGCCTGGTCAGCACAGCAGGTTCCAGGCAGAAATGCCTCTGGCAAACACACCAATGCCTAATGCCAGGGCTGGATGCTTCATCAAGGATCTGATCAGGAAACACTCCCACTGGGAAGGGGAATTGCTAATTGATTGCTTGGATGTTCACGGAGAGGCTGTTTCCCTTTGTAACACAGAATAACCAGACAGTGAGCATCACCATGGGGCAGGGGCACTCACGGGGGTCAATCCAGCCCAGGGTGGGGACCAGTGAGGGGAGGGTCAGTCTGTCCTGCTGGCTGCTCATCCTGAAGGACAGACACACTGCTGGATCCTCTCCAGGGCTGGGTCCAGGCATCACAGTCTGGCCCAGAGCAGTGGCAGTATCTCCTGATTTCAGAGGGAATCTCAGCCCAGAGGGTGGTGCTCCCAGAGAGCCTCTTCATCCTGCCTGGGACTCTCATCCCTCCTCAGCCCTGTGCCTCCTGGCCCAGACAGCACAGCCCAGACAGCCCAGACAGCACTGGGCCACCACATGGATTCCCTGGCTGAGTCACCAGCTGCCAGCACAGACAGCTTCATCAGCTCATTAGGAGATAAGCACTGAGAACTAATTAATGTGTGGACAGAAGGAAATCAGGACTTACCCTCCAAGAGAGACAGAAGCTTTCACTCTGGTCTTCAGGATGGCCTGCTGATAGTACATGATCTAAGGGGGATCAGACACAGCCATGGTTAGGAGCATGGAGGTTTGAAGATAAGGCCTAGCTAAACCTCAGACAGGTTCTCTCCCAAGTAGTGAGGCTAACTACAGCAGGGACTGCTTCTTCCCTAATTACTGCATGTCCAAGGAACCAGAGAATCCCTGAATTGTCTCAGTGAAATGTCTGTTTTCACTGAGCTTACTGCAAACATCAGAAGTGCACTTCGCAATGTGCAAGTAATTAAAAAGCACTCCCCATGTTATATAGAAATTGAATAATAGCTACCATCCTCAGCACCTACAAATGCTCTGGATGATTTAGCATGTAATTATCATTGATTCTTGGCTGTCTCTGCACTGGCGCCACTGTGATTTCCCCACCACTAATTCTGATCTATTGGATTTCAGCCCTGGTGTCTGTCCTTGCCTGAGCCTTCCCGTCACTGGGAGAGCTGCTGGCTGCCTGCAGTGGGAGGGAATGTCCTGAAATTACATAGATAAAAGCTCCATGGGGCAGGGACTCTGCTTTTCAGAGCCCTCTGCACAGAGGGCTTTGAGCCACAGTGGTGTAAGCAACTCATACAGGATGAACACCCAGAAGTGAGGGAAGCCCCACTTACCTCTCTCCTAAAAAATTCCATAGTTTCTTTCTGTAAAATAAAAAAAGAATCTGGATTAAATTGGGATGGGTGCTTACACTTGCTTTTTTTCTTTGAGACATGGAAACACCGTTGCAGGGCTGCCGTTGTGCAGCGCTCTCCAATTAATTCTGATTACAATTAAAATCAAACACAGCAGCTGAGCTAATCAGGGTATCATCAAAGCTAAGAGCATCCCCACACGGTAAATTGTCCCATTAGCTGTATTTACTGTTTAGCATTGCTTCTCCCATCACAGGCTGCCTGTATGCCTTCAATTAAGGGGTTATTCTAATGGAGCTAAAATAGATTCATTTACGAGACACAGATTAGATCATTCAATATTAGCTAAAGGAGACAGGAACCAACACATTGCAAAATATAAACACCACAATTAAAAGCCTCAGAAGCAGTATCTGCTGTGCAAAGGGTGTTTACGTTGTGATTTGAATAACTCAGACTATGTTACATGTCATCCACAAATGAGCAGGCAATTGAAGGCAAGAAATTAACTGCAGGGTGTTTATTCACACAGCTTCCTTTGAAGCACAGTTACTTTGTGTGGAATAAACTGGAGAAGGGAGAAGGAAAGACAGGCTAAGTCAGGGATGCTCCCAGCAAGCCTTTAAAGGCTCAGGCAGGGTTTCAGTTCCTCAGCTCCTCTTTCAGTCGAGACCTGCATCCCAAATTCTATCAAACGAACCCTGTGGCAGGCAGGGGTCTGCAGAGTGCCTTGGTCAAGTGCAGTGTGTGAGGGATGAGGGATGAAGCATCTGGTACTGAATGCCACAGGCAGCTCTGCTCTCCCCTCACCTCCCCAGAGACCCTGAACCCTGAGCTGCCCCTGTTTTGGGAAAGGCAAGATGCTCTCTCAGGGCTGCTTTGTGAGGAGGCCATTGTGGCATCACTGATCTGCTTCTGCACTTTAACCATCGTCCCCAGTCCTGCTCAGGAGGGAGAAACTCTTCCCTACATGGCAGGAAAACAAGCACAGCTTGCTGACACTTGGTTTTGAGAGGCCCACTCACCATTTCAGCAGCAGGAACCAGACACGCAGCCGATGAGCCCAATCCCTGCAGCACCACCACAGAGCCAGCCCTGACCCCGACCCAGACACAGCCTGGCCAGTGGGGCACCAAAAAAAATCCTCACAGTGTTACTGTGAGGGGAGGGAGGTTTTCCTGCTGGAAATACCACGACCAGCTCTGGGTGGGCAGCACAGACCATCTCAGCAGGGACAAACAGGGCAGCAAATCCCAGCAGTGATGCTGTGCTGGCCCCCTGTGTGAGAGGGGGAAAGGACTGACCCATTAAGGGAGAGAAGAAGCTCTAGGACAGCAGGATCGTTGCTCACAGGGCTGTACAACCTCCCCTGCTGATTCACAGGCTCCTGGGACACCCTTATAAATGATGGGGGAACTGAGGAACAGGTTTTCACCCTTCTCTGCTCTCAGGTGCACTCCTGATTCCAGGCCACCTTCCAAGCAGACACCATTCCTTCCCCTCATTTCTACAGTGCCATTGTTTCAGACAGACTGCAGAAATGGAAGGGAAAAAGAAATCACCTGCTTGCACAGAGAAATTGATTGTATTTACTGTCCCAAAGTGTCCTGTTTAGAGACCCGTGTTTCTGCTCCAGGCCAGCTGCCTCCTGCACAGCAGGAGCTCACTGTCTCCTTGGGGAACCTGAGATATAAACCAGGCCTGATCAGATTTACAAGTGCCAGCTGAAGGGTTCCATTTGATGGAACTTGAGTGTGGCTAGAGCATTGATTTCAACACATTAAAATCATTAGATGGTCTTTAAAAAACCCTGTTTTCTTCCACTTTTTTGTCAAGTGGGGCCTCAGACAGGCCTGGTGCAGTGGGGAAGAAGTAGATGCTGGCACAGTGGCTTGAAGGCAGCTCACGTGGCAGGAAAGTGGTTTTATCTTCTAGAGGGGTCTAAGAGGATGGCAGCACACCACACACACGAGACAAACAGCTGTGGGAAAGAGAAAGAGAACACAGTGAGTTAAATGTTATATAGAAACAGAAAGGTATCAATTAAAATGCCTTCACAACAGAAAAAATTATATGTGGGTGAAGAAAAATCCACAAACAAGGGAAGATTTTATTTTTTTAAGTGCACCCCACACCAAGGATCCCCTCCTGCCACAGTCTGTGTGGGGGTCAGTGGGTGGGCAGCTGGTGCTGGAAAACCAAGGGGGTTTTGCTGGGGTGCTCCAGGTGGGGAGGGGATTTGCCAAGGCTCCCCCAGAAAAGGGGCTGAGTGTCTCTGAGCAGTGGCAAACACTGAACTGCAGCCAGATCCAAGGGGAGCCCACTGCTCCATACCCTAGGAGGTTGCAGGTGCTGGCTGTGCTCAGCCCCTTCCAGTTCCCCAACCAGCAGTAACTGGGAGGAATCTCAGCTATTTCAATCCAGAGCTGCTCATAATTTCATTTCCCTTTCTCCCACAGTGCTCCCACAACCGGTTCCCAGTTCAGTGCTGCTACAAGTGGCCCTGAGCACTCTCCATGCCCCACTGAGCCCTGCCAGCTGTGCCCACCACGCCACCCACCCTCACCCCCACTGCTGGCTGCAGCAGTGCCAGAGTGCCCTGCACCACCCACCCACCCTGCCTCATTTGGAAGGAAATCACATTTGGAACAAAAGAGTCATTTCTCATAATGAGATTAATTTTGCAATGCCCTTAACGAGTGACTTATCGCAATTACTGCGGATCAGCTCCCCAGCCCTGGGGGCTTCAAATCAAGATGGCAATTAGTGAAAGGCCTCAGTCTGTCTCAGGCGAGTGCCATGAGCTGTTCCACATCCTCGGACACCCCCGAGACACCTCGTGGCACTGGGACACCCTGCCTGCCCTGGTCCCACCCCACTGCCACCAGCTGTGAGCTCCCTGGGCACAGGGCCTGCAGAGCCCAGCTGGGAGCCAGCCAGGACCTGCTCCAGAGCCTGTGTTTGGAGCTGATCCACACAGCTGAGGCCACCAGCTCCTACAAGAGCTGGGGTATCTGCTAATTCCCAGCTACCTGTTTGCTCCTGTGCTCAGTGTGAGACTTCCTGACCACACTGGGGAGATGATGGTCACGGTGTTTTGCCTGCCTGGCCACTGTTCCCTGTTTACAGAGCTCATAAACATCTGGAAACAGCTTTGGATGGATGCCTGGATGGAGCTGGGAGTGAAGAACAAGCCCAAGGTTGTGTAGGGCTTGTCTGGGACCAGGACACTGCAGATCCCTCACTCTGCCCTGAGTGCTCCATGCACAGAGCTCAGCAGGCTGTGAAGCTGATCCCAGGAATCCTGTGCAGGGAACTGGCCACTGAGCACGGGGCAGAGCCAGCCCAGCCTCCCTCCAGAGCTCTGGGCAAGGAAGATCTGCCTCTCCAACCCTGCAAAGTGCACCCCAGCACACACCCAGCTGCCTCTGCACACCCCAGCACCCCTGCTCAGTGCAGACCCAGCCTTTTCCTACACTCGGCCAGCTGAGAGCCTGCAGAGACAAATCCTGACTCTGGGATTAGATCATCTCAACCCTCATCTCCACTGTGCTGGTGCATCCAGCCCAGCAGCTGGAAATCAAATCTGCCACAGTCCATGCCCCTAGTTTTGCTCAAATGGCCATTTTTCCCCTGCCTTGTTTATCTGCCCCTGACCCTGTGCTTTCCAAACTTGTGATGATGCAGCAGAACTTTATCAGGCAAACTGACAGGGACTCATTAAATTAAAGGCCAGCAATGACTCGTTGATCTGTGGCTGATATGCTGCGTACAGCAAATCAGGGCATTTCATCCAGCAGCCCTGAATCCAGCACAGTGATTTCTGGGGAGCTGAAGCACCTTTCAGAGAGACTCTGGTTCAGGAGGCACAGGCTGTGCAGGGACCTGCAGACACTCAGTGCTGATTCTCAAGCAGTGAGGCTTGATGAGAGCCTGAGACCCGGGAAACAAAAGGCTAAAGCTTCCCTTAATTAGCTGTTCAACGGGTGGCTGCTTCTGCCTGGCTCCCCCTGCCCATCCACAACCCCTAACTCATTATAACCATATATATGCCCATGGGTCAGTAATAAAAGTCCCCTTCAAAGGAGTTTGAGCACCTGTTTATCTATCTGGGAGAAAGAGAGCAGCCCACCAAAGGGTCTGAGCAAAAGAAGGAGAGGTGTTCCTGCTAATGCCAGCTTCAAAGAAATCAGAAATTAATTGCTTTATTTCCTTTCTCAACTGCCAAGATTAAAAACTCCATTGGCCAACAAAGTGAAGGTGGATTGAGCAGGAACAGGGACACAAATCAGAGCTTGGCCCATCCTTTCTGCTCACCAAAGGCTGTTGAGCTGCAGGAGTTCATGAGAGCAGCCTGCAGAGGACACAAACAAAGCTGCCAGTCCAAAGGTGGCTCCGTGTGGGCTTTGGCTGTCTCATGTGTTCTCAATCACTCCTTCAAAAGCAAAAGGAGGAGCAAGGAGCACCTCCCCTCCTCAGCTCAGCCTCCAGAGAAGAGGCACAGCTCAGAGACCAGCTCAAAGGAGAAGGGCAGGGAAGTCACCCCAAAGCTGGTGTCCTTTGGCTTGTGCCCTCCTCGGAGCCTCCCCTGGTGGGGGGAACTGACCCTGACTCTTATGGCCAGGGTGGAACTGGGCAGAGAACCCCCAGCTCCCTTCCCCTGTGCTACCAGGCAGCTGGCAGAGGGATACAGCTTTTCACACCATTTGCAAACCTAAAATCCCTTCCATGTCAGCTGTAAAACTGTGGGCGAGAAGTTGGCTTACTCCTCTTTCTATCCCTCTCCCTTTCCACTACTTCTTTACTCTTAAAAAGGAAAAAAAATGGCTTTCAGCAGCTGCTACTTACAGCAAGAAAAAAATAAAATCCACCCCAACCCTACACTTTGCTCCTTTTCAGTCTCTATAGCAACAGAACACAGCTGGCCAAAGCAATTATCCTGCTCTGGCTGCTGAGATGTTTAAAGGCTGTTACAAAACTGGGAAGTTGTGGGAATACTGTGAGTGTGATGGCAGTAACATTTGCATTTAATTGCTGAGAGATGATTTGACTTTGCTTCCAAATGAACAATGTTAAGTGCACAAAGAGGGATGATGGAGAAAGGGAACAGCAGCTCCAGCTCCTCATGCACTGACTGGATCTGTGTGATTGTAGACCCTCAACCAGTTCACCCAGTTACCCTCATGGTCTCAGTTCACTGACTCTGTTTCTTTATGGTCTACAATATGCATTTTTTGGCAACATTTTGTGTCTCCTACCCACCACACCAACTCCTTCATCTTCTCACCACACATTAATTACCATTTGGGAGGTATTCTGTCATTTTATTTTAAAGCTGGATCTTTGCACTGACCCTTCACACCCCACAACCCTGCACTAATAAAAAGGCAGCAACGAGCACCTGCAGACAGAGGATTCCTTAAGCCAGTTTCACCAGCAAAGAAAACATGTCCTGCAGCCAAGCACTCACACTAACTGGTGTGGCAAGAAAGCTGACAAAGTATTTTCAAGCCAGAAGAAGCTGCCAGAGCCTATTTTGAGGGCCTCACCTCCCTGGTGAGAGAGCTTCAACCTCTGGCCTGTTCAGCTGTTAGAGCTGAGCTGACACGCTCAGCCTGCAGTGCCCAAAAAATTACAATCCCAGTGACGTTGTCTGGGTCCTCCCAAACAAATTCAGTAGGTGTGGAAAAAAAACCAACCCTGTCTCACCTGGTTTACCTTATTTTCATTGGGATCTGTGACACGGTCTATTCCATACTCGAGGACGTCCAGCATGCCTGGCTGTGGTGAACAGGAAACATCAAAGCTTTTTAAGTCATTTGGTTTAAAGTCTGTGCATCACACAGATGCAGGAGGAGACCCCAGGCCCCCACTGCAGCTCCCAGCCAGCAGTGCCTTGGGAAGCTCTGACTCCCACATTTGGGAATACCCCACTTCGAGCACGGATGGACCCCCCCTCCCTTGCACCTTTGAGAGCAACCAAGGAAAGGTGGTGAGGACTCAGGGCAGGCCAGAGTCTGTGCCCTTTCCACATGGGAGCTTGTCCCAGGTGGCTGCAGGGAGGGCACTGAAGTCACCCTGTCACCCTCTACTTACAGGAGTTCTGTTCACAAGCCAGTAGGCTCTCTCCTGGCAGTCCAGGGTGTACCTGTCCTCCTTCTTCCGCTCCTTCCCTGCCCTGCAAAGTCAAGAACAGGGGAATTCATGAATTTTGCCCTCCTAAAATCAGTGGGATGGGGAGTGTGGCACACTGCAGCCTCCCGTGCCCCGTGGGTCCCGGCCTGACTGCGCCGTGCCACCTCCTGACCACATCCTGCCCCGGCTAATTCTGGGCTGCAGATCATCTTCACATGGCCACACATGACTCTGGCTTTTGAGAAATCATCATCTTCCTGAGCTGAGCTGGGAGCAGACACATCCTCTTTTGATTAGGCACACAGCCCTCTGGTAGCTTTCTGCTGCCTCTCCTCAGTCCTGCTGCGTCACGTTTATCCCTCTCCGATGTCCCCGGGCAGAATCCAAGGAGTGCCACCCAGAGATACCTCCTGGACATGTCTCATCCCTGTCTCACAGTAAAGCAGGGCCATTTCTCAGAGAAACTGCTTGGAAATGGTTCCAAGGAGTGTTCCCAGGCACTAAAACCCAAATCACCTCCACGATTAAACGGAAGAGGCACTAGCATGGTTTGGGCTTGGACCAACTAATTTTTTCCCAGAAGAGTCCTGAGCACAGTTTGGGACTTAGCATGGGGAAGGGAGCATTCCCAACAGGCTGTTTGCATGCAGCCTCGCTGCTGTGGTTAGCAGGGTAGATGCTCTGCACCAGGCTGCTCCAGCAGCACCATCCAACAGCCTCAGACAAGTTTAACCTACTGGTTCAGACACAGGCTCGGTATCTAACTTTGAAACTGCATTTGGCATCTCTTAGCCCAAGTCTGACCTCAATTTACAAGAACAACAGTCTCGTGTTTAATGAGACAGTTATCTGATGAGCTGTATTCCGAGGACTTGGCTGCCATCCCAGGGAAGACAGAGAGGCTGCTGAGCAGCAGAGGCACTGCCTGCCGTGCCAGGAGGTAAAAAAAAGTAAGAAGAGTCCACAAAAGTAGGAAAGATCTCTAAAGGAGTAACGTCATCTCATGTTCACCAACTTTCCTGGGAATTTGAAGGTTTCAGCTCCTAAAATCAAGTCATTTTAGCTGGGTGCCTAAGTATGCACTTCACAGTTTGCTCCAGAGGTCCCTGCTGGGAACATTTACTGCTTCTTGATTCAGGCCACTCCATTCAGCTGAGAGATGTGCAAGTAACTCCTGACCCAGACCAATGACAGGCCCTAAGTCCAGTGCCTGATCCACAAATACTCATGGAGAGCACTGAGCTAAATGAAGTTGTCTCTAATGAGGGCTGGCAGCATCAGAACCCAGCTTCTTCACAGAACCACATCAAGTGCAAAATCTAAACCTCCCCTCCAAGCCATTTTAGAGCTGCAGTTGGTGTTTTTAATGTGTGATTTAACTGTGTACTAAGACAGCCAAGCTCTGCTCCTCACACCCTCCCCAGTGATGCAAACAAGGGAATGCAAGTCAACTCACTTATACTGCTCCTTGGCCTGCATAATAACAAAATCCCACTTGTAGTTTATTTTTTGATTGAGCATGTTGTAATGTTCCTGGAATAAAAATAAAAAAGCAGTTAGTGTGAAAATTCTGACCAGGGCACTCCCATGCTGGGGTTTTCTTGACTCTCCATAGTTCAACGAGGCCAGGCTGGTGGCTGAGCCAAGAAATCTGGATTGTTCTGAACGTAATTACAAGAATTGCAACAGTTCAAAAATACCATTGCAAGGAGAGCAATTACCCCTGCTAAAATTATAATTGACTTCCCAGTAGTTTTCTGTACTGGTCGTTTTTTCACTTGCAAAATGTTGGCTTTTGATACTGCTGGAGTAACACCTCACTATTGAAGAGGGGATTTTTTGCTGTGCTCCACTCATTAGCAACAAAGGGCTAAAGTTGTAGCAAATGAGGGTCTTGTAAGGGAACAAGTGCAGTGTGTCCTCACCTTTTCATATTCTTCCAAAATCCCTTTCCTTTTAATGTTCTTCTTTGCTAGATAAATCGCTGTGGAGGTAGAAGCAAATTAGCAGTCAGTTATACTTAGACCAACAAGTCCAAGAAAAATTATAAATTTACCCACATGACAAACACAGGAGCCTTTGTCTGCTGCAATATCTTCCCAGGCATGAGCTCCAAGCTCACAACAGCTCAGTGAAGAAGAAAGAACTTGGTGCTTTTGGCCTGTCACTGATGCCCAGGCTGGGAGCAGCCAGGCAGAACAGGCAGCGTGTCCCCTCTGCCAGCAGCCACCCTTCCCTAGGGAACTCAGCCAGGCTTCCATGGCTCAAGGGACACTGGACCAAACCTTTCAGAGGTGTTGAGGTTCCTCAGAGTTGGACCTCCAAGTTTTCTGAGCACAGGCCAGTGTTTTTTGCTCAAGCTCTAATAAAATCATTCCAATCTAAAATGGGCTTTTCTATTTCCTCGGAAGATCTACAGCATAATGCAGGTAAAAGCCACAGAGGACAATGTGGGCATGGACAGATCAGTCTCTGAACTTCACAGCCCACAGGAGCAAAGCCAGCTGATCAGCCCAAGATTCACGACTAAAACAAAAAGCATCAGAAAGCCAGCAAGAGATTTATATGGAAAGAGCCATCAGGAGATATTGGAAGTCACTGTGCTTTCTATAAAGAAAGAACCATCTCTGAATGCAGGGCTTGATCCAAATCTCCAGAAGACAGCCTTGGGCTCAGATCCAGGAACACACTTAACTACTCAGGGAAATCTAATCTTGTGTTTAAAGTCTTCCCTCGCCAACAAGGTAATTCAGATGTGTTCCTGTGTAATGGATCTTGGTGGAACATAAGAGCTTAAGCACTTTCCCTCATCAAGGCCACCACAAGATGGTCACACCCTCAGCTCACCATTACTGAGAATTATTCACCAAATAGCACAAAAAAAAAACGCCAGGGCTGGTCATTGAAAATGGAGACACAGCACAAGAACATGAAGAGCAGGCCTGGTGCAGGACTGTGTGACAAACCCTCACCCTGGACACCCAGGGCCACCACTCACCATAGTCTGTGTCATCAGCAGCCCAGCTCTGCACCGGCCAGAAATAGGGGGTCTGCAAGGAAAGGAGCCTCTTGTCAGTGCACAAAGCCCCTGAACTCGTGAACTCCTCATTCCAAGTACCAGTGAAGGTATCCTAATTTCCCACAGAGTGGAAACAGTCCAACCACGAACCTCGATAACGTCCCGTTATTACTGTGCTTTTTGTATATTCATTATTCAGTGCCCCCACATTGTTCTATTTCCAACCAGCAACTCCATTTGCTACTTTAAGACCTGGAAGGGAACACTCCTTTGGAGGAAAGCACAGCTATTTTTAAGTTGAACAGGTACACCAATTTCACTGAAGTAACTTTCACAGTTTCCCTGTAAATGCAATCTGAGTCCTCTCTGTGCAGACTTCTCTGAGTCTTCTCCTTACTCCCACACAGCTACACATCTCCTGGGAACTGCCCTAGCTGCCTGTTTCTAATAAAAACTAGTGCTGAACTCCCTCACAACAGTGTAGAGGAGCTGCAACTCACTTGAAACCTGTAGAGGCTGCCGTCTGCCTTAAGGGTGAGGTTCTTTGGCTCCTGGAGAGGGTAGATATAGCCATATTTGACAAACAGGTCTCCCAGGTGCAATGCCTCTGAAAATGGAGAATGCAGATGTTGATTGCACAGAAACACTTCACTGGAATTAAAAGTGAGCTCCTATGCAGGGGAGAATTCAACTACAAGGTTTGCCTCTGGAGATCCCAAAGTTTTACAACTCAAAGCTGAGAAAGCCTCAAGTTTTACATTTTCACCCACCTTCGGCAGTGATCTGCAAGCGCTGAAGAATCCACTGCATTATATCATTACCTGCAAAGCAAACAAAAGGTCAGGTATTGAAATCAGGAGTGTGCCCAAATCCATGGGTGGAAACGAGACCTCTCCAGTCCTCACCCCTCACTGTGCTCAGGATCCCACCAAGGGCACAGCCCCCCTCTTTGCAAATGTACTTTTAAGTGCCCCAGGCAAGGAAGCACAGAGAAAACGCCCTGCTGGGCTCCCACTGGCCATGCTGGCACCCACCAAGGCACCCAGCCCTGGGAGAGGGAGCCTGAGGCAGGCAGTGACCTTGGGATGGCACAGAGAGAGTGTGCACCAGCTCACGTGGCCTGAGCAGCACCTAAACCCTCAGCAGCAGCTTAGAAAGGGCTTAAGGAATGCAACACCTTTCACACCCAGGGAAGGGCACGTTTTGCTCCACCTTGCCTTGAAGGATTCACTGCAAAAATCTCCAGATTGACAGAGCACAGTCCTGCCTCCGTTTCGTAGAAAACCAGTGACTGGTCCTCTGAGAGTCCTCTAATGGACAGAAGGGATGTCCAAATCTCAGATCCAAGCTGCAGCAGTTACAGGATTTATCAAAGGGAAACAAGATTTCTGCATTCACACACATTTTATCTCTCCCAGATCTTTTGTTGGACTGTGAGCTGTTGTACCCATAGGCAGCATAAACCTCCAGCAGTTCTAGTTTTACGTTCTGGGGGGCAAATTTCATGAACCTCCTTCCATTTAAAGAGGGCAAAAATGCACTTGTTCCCTGAACAATTACTGGCCTTTCCCTCCAAACCTCCCCTAGGACTTCAGACTGAGGTGCTGACCTTTCTTGACATTGCAGTGATGACTTAACTTTCTAACAGGGGCTCAGAGCTCTTATCCTACTGCCTGCTTCCTGAAATAGATGAAATTAAAGGATTATCTCATCACTCATTTCTAGACAGCTCCCTCTGTAAGCACTTTCCCCCAAAGGTGCACATTTAACATCGAGGTTTATTTGTGAGCCATTTTACTGACTTCCACTGAATTTAACTAGTTAGCTTCCTGCACAGGCAGAGCCAGGCTCTCTCCAAAGCACCTGTGTCCCATTCTCCAATATCTTCACCACACCCTCATCAAACCTGCATCAGGTCTCTTTTGCAACACCCAGAAGCCAATCAGTATCCATGCAGCACTAAAAATATCAATTTAGAGAGGGATGACCAGCATGCAGGGGGAGTGGAAGTCACTTGCCTCTCAGAGGTGGACTAGAATTTATGACTTGTGCAAGAGGGAACTTGCAGCACTTCTAGTTAAGGAACCAGAGTAAGGCAGACAGCACGCAATGAGGGTGAGTGCCAACACCTCAGACACCCATGGACTTTTAGGAAGTGGGATTTTACGTTGGGCAGACATCAAGAGAAGTTCCTGTTCCCCTGCACTTCATCTGTGTGGGGCATCATCTTCAGCAGAGGGAATCTCCTCCTTGTGCTGCCTTAACTATTCCCTGTCAGCTGTGGGAGGCAAGGCCAGCTCCTTTGTACAGGCAAAGCCTCCACCCAGCTCAGCTGCATAATAGCTGTGTAAGGCAGGATGTGGTTTGCACTGCAGTGCACAGAGGGTGCTGCTGAGAGCAGGCTTCAGATGCATCCACGTTCTCCTGACCCTTTCACTGACTGGCTCTTCCCATGGGCAAGTGACTTCAGTGCCTCTGCAGCTTCATTCTTTTTAAAAAATTGGGGCAAACAACACACTGGGCCTACGAGGCTTTGCAAACACAGTGGGGAAAGTCTCCTGACCTGCCTGGAGCAAACTCACTGGTTTCAGTGGGAGTTTTTGTTCTGAATTTCAAAGTGCTGAAGAAAGAGCGAAGCAGGAGGAGGAAACTTGGTTATGGAGTATGTGTGAATATTTATAGCAGAGGATTCCTCACAAGAGCTTTTGTGGAGGCTTGGAGAACAGGGAAGCAGAGGTACTGATAGTGCCAGGTGAAAGGAGTAGCAGGCACAAGGAGGCTGTGATAAGAGCTGCCTGTAACACTGTACATGACACAGCACAGCTCCCGTCTGCTGCTCCTTCAGCCTCCTTGAAGGAGGAGAAGCTGTCATTTACAGGCAGAGAAGTGGGTTGAATATTTTGTTCTTTTCCTGCCTACTCAAGAAGAATTATTACTAGCAGTAAACATTAAAAGGGAGACTAATTGCTTTTTTCTCATTTCTGAAGTACCATCTTTCAGTCTGCCTCCAGGCTGCTTGTTTTAATTGGATTTTAATATTTATCTTTATTTGTGATCCAGCCTCCCTGGGAGTATGAGAGGTCTGAAGGCTGCAGCATGTCCTCACCTCTGTGCTAAGAGAAGGCAAGGTCACTTGAGTTAACCCCCATGAGACAGCTGAAAGTGCCTGGGGACCAACCTTTGTGTCTGACTCAAAGAGTAGGAATGAAATGAGGCACGAGTGAGAAGGAGATAAAGGGAGCAGGTACATTTCAAATGATGTACAGCAGATATTTATTGGGAACAGAACTCCAGCATGCAGCCAGGCACTGGCAGTCCACACACAGCTTTTCTCTGCTGAACTTGGCCCAGTCCCTTCCCTCAGGGAAGCTCTTACCTGTCACAGCGTGGGGGATGCTGGCGATCATCACTGTCTGTGTCTGCGTCTTGACTCCTGTGTCTGGGTTCTGCATCTCCATCATGAGTGTTTCGATCTGCAAAGCAGGGGATGGGATGGGATGGGTGGGATGGATTTCAGGAGTGGGCAGGAAGGAGCCCTGGGACCACCACAGCTCCAGGCAGCATTCCAGAGGGGTGGGCACTGATGTGCCACAGGAATGGATGCAGTGGCCACAGCCCTCTCTGAAGCTCCCCTTGGCACCAGAGGTGCCACCTCCAGCCCATGGCAGCTCACACTGACTCACAGGGTCACAGCCACTGAACACACACACACACAGAGCCAGGGCTGGCACAGAGGGACAGGATGGAACCACTCCATGAGAGCTGAGCTAAGGAAAAATAAATAAATAAAATCTCTGCTACACATAAAGGTTCCTCTCTGGCTCAGCGGGCTGTTTGCTGGGGCACTTAGAAAGAAAAATGGGGAGGGAATAAAATCTGTGTTTCTGTTAGGAGGAGCACAAGGAGGTGTGTGAGGGGCTCTCTGACCATTGCTGGGCACAGCCCACCCAGGGTCTCAGCCCACGGCCAGCAAAGCTCAGCCCCTGCAGGGATGGGGCAGAGACATCTATCCAGCAGCATCTCCAGCCTGGGGTTCCTCAGGGATCCCAGTGACTCATTTTTAACAGAGGATGAGTCCCACACTCAGGGACAGAGTTCTTTTATTTCTGGTTCCCAATTATCTTCATTTTTTAAAAAAGATAAAGATTTGCAAAGGTATTTTCCTCTCTTTATTTGCCTTCCTACCATTCCAAAAGCACAAAGCGTCTGCTTTCACTTGGGATCTGTGCTCAGATGGATGGAGTGGGGGCACACTCCTCCTCTCCTCTTTTTTGGTTTTCTGAGTGCCATGAGAGCTTTGGGGAAGATGCTCTTCTTTTTGTCTTCTGCTTCCAGTGATATTAAATCAAAACTGGTCCAACAGGACCAATTTGGTCTCTCCACACATTTGTTTTGGGTGAGGCTTTTGAACTGGGAGTAGAGGATTTAACGAGTGTGACTTGATGACACGAACACATAATGAAGGGTATTGTCTTCACAGGCACCACAGTGACTTTGGTCCCAAGCCTTGCCAAGTGCTGTGAGGATTTAAGCTGTAGTGACAGGATACACTCTGGGCTTGTCAGTAAAACTGGATTTTCAACTGCTTTTAAAGGCAGTGACAAATTAATGCTAAAATGGAGAAGCCTGGTAAAATTTAACATAAATATTTGTATAAGTACTTATAAAGTATTTTAAAAGGGCAAAAGCAGCCCCAAAGTGATGGAATATGAAGACATTTTTTTAGATCTTTTAAGTGAACCCACAATTTCAGCCTCAGAAACTTCAAGGCTGTGTGAGATGAGGTGAGGCAGGATGGTCCAGCAGGCAGGGCACTCATTCAGGAGACTGGGACTCCAAGCAAACCCAGGTATCCTGGGAAGTCACTCTCTGTAACTGCACAGCCCCTTCACAGAGAACAGAGATACTGGGGGCCAACCCAGCCCTGCTCATCCCTGTCCCAGTGCCGTGACCACCCAGCAGATCCCACCAGGATCCCACCAGGCTCAGGCAGGATTTGTTCCAGGCAGGCAGCACAGCACATCCTGCTCCAGCACGGGGCTGCAGGTTCCCCAGGTGGGCTCGAGAGACAGATCTTCAACCAGCTGAGAGCAGGGAATTGGCTCAGAAACCCTCCCCAGTCCCCCAGCACAGCATGGTCCCTTCCTTTAACCAGCAACTCTTTAACTCCTGTCATGTTCGTGCTCTGCCACACTCCCTCTTGTCACCGGAGAAATGACAAATATATTAAAAAGCACAGAGCTGCTCTTGGGGGGTGCCTGCTGCTCTGGCTGCAAACCATCCACCTTGCTGATCAAAACTCAGCCTGTCTCTGTCTCTTCTCCCAAGGGAACACTGGATTACAGGGATCAGGAGCTGCTATCAGCACCAGCCTGCCAGAGGGGGGCCAGGAGGGCTGCTTCAGACACAGCAGGCCCTTGCTTTGCTAAGGGCCCGAGTACATTTTGTCACGCTTTCAGCCAGGAAAGAGCTGTCTGGTTTGAATTTTGCAGAGCCAGAAGCCACTTCCTGATGCTGGTTGATGGGTGGAGATGCACACAGAGGTAAATATCAGGACTGCCAAAGGAGCCAGGCTCCAGGGCGAGCTCACCTCACGCACAGAGACACCACAAGGCACGAGCCCCATGGAGATTTCCCTTCAGATCAGCTGGAATCTCTGCCTGGAGGTGAACTCACCCTGAAAGCCACTCAGGAGACAACAGGAAAACTGTCTGTCCCCGATCTGATTGCACAAAGTCAGAGTTCACTGAGTGCAAAGCAGAACTCCAACTCCCATAAAGTAAGAAAAACCATCACAAGCTTCGGGTACTGAGACTCAGAAATGCAACAGCAAAACACTGCCAAGGTGAGGAGATCAGCCCTTCCCAGCATCAACCCAGACAGAGGCACCTTTCCCTCAGACATAGGAAAGATCAATTTTCCCAGCAGGAATTTCCAGTTCCCAGCCGAGTGCACACTCCTGCTGCCATAATTAAACATCTGCTGCTTTCTCCATCGTGAGTATTTGCCTGGGTCTAGCCCCCCTCACTGCCCACTGCTGTTTGCAAGGATCAGCCCTACCTGCTCTGATTTCCAAGGTAACAGTACAGTCCTTACCCCAACTCAAGTCTCTGAAGGCTCACTCAATTGTTTTCTAGGCCTACAACTACCAACCTTGATTTGCACACTGATGGATGATCAGAAAGAAGAAATGAAAAAAATCCATTGTTAGCATTAACTGCCTAAAACTTCCTGCTTTTTCCTAATTAAAGCTGAGGGGAAGTGGCACGTTCCCACTGAGTGATCCCTCAGCTAAAGGAAGTAAATCTGTGAGTGGGGAGGGCAGGGCTGTAACTGGCTCTTCCCAGTCTGAAGGGGATTTTTTTTCCAAAGAAAGATGCAGCACAGGCATCTCCCAACCTGGATCAGGGAAAGGGAGGATGGGATGAGGCTGAGCTTGGCCTAAGGCTCAGCTTCAGCCATATCCAGAACCTCACTTAAACAGAGAGCAGGAGTCTGCTGGATTCCAGCAAAAACACAATTTGGGTGCTCACACGCCTCGGGAAACGCCCAGGAAGATGAGGGCCAGCAGCTGCTGGAAAGTCTAAGCCCGGAGAAGCAAAGCCAGGCTGGAAAAGCCACCAGCCATGCTGCAGACCCCGGGACAGTCCCTCCCTGGTTGCTGCACAGCTTGGGAGAAGCCACCAGGGACCAGAGTGAGGAGGAGGCAGAAGAAGAAGGCATCCATCAGCCCTACCCACTGCATGTGAGTCACGGTGCAGCTCGTGTAGCACAGCAAGGAGAAATACCCAGCCCAGCAGCTCCTGGAGAGCACAGCCCAGCTCTGCCAGCTGATGCCCAGCAGAGCCAGATCTGGCTGCTGGAGCAGGCACAGGCACCAAGAGCTTGGGTTCATTCAAGCTCTCGCAGCATCCAGCCAAGTGCATCCAGCCAAAACGCATTTCAGAGGCTTGCTCACTATCCCAACAGACTTTTGGGTCATTCTTCTTCCAGCCAAGATGGTTTAGAAGGGAGGAAAAAATAGAATAAAACAACCTAAGTGCTAGCATGATGAGCAGGTGTTACAGGGCCTTGGGGATCTCTGATCCCCTCATAATTCAGCCACAAACACCAAGCTCCACATCCAACCCGAGTCATTCAGAGCAGCCTTGCAGCAAGAACAGGGCACTGCCCACCACTCCTACAGCAACCCCCTGTCCTCTCCCCGTGTCCCAGGGCAGGATTGCTGCTGTGGTCACCAGCTTCATGCTGGAGAGACAGCACAGCTCGGCACAGCAGCTGCAAAGGCACAGGGGGCTCACAGGCTGAGAGCAGGGCAGGAATCCCTCCTGCAGCTCAGGCACAGCGTGTGTCAGCTGGTGGCAAAGCGTGAGCACAGGCTTAAGCAATTAACAAAGCTTCTTTCTAGGATTTTAGCCCCTCATGGGTCTAAGCCTGTAAGGTGCTTGCTGAGCATCCCCAGCTCCTGCCATGGACAAGCAGTAAAGGTGCTTGGTGTTTCCAGGCAGCTCTGAGGACGTGGCTGTCTGCACACAGACCACGCTGCCACGGAACAGCTGAGGCTCCAAACACAGCTTCTCCAAGGTCTGGAGAAAACAGAGCAGGAATGAAAGCAGAGACGAGAGCCAAGGACTTTCGCTGACCACCGCGAGCTTCCTTCCCTTCCTACTGCTAACAGGTCTTAGACTTGCAAAGCACTGAAGTGCTCAGCCCCCCTGGCTGCTCACAGTGTGAGTGGTGCACACTCTGTAGCAGCGATTTGCTCTGTTTTGACTGATCTTCCCACCTGAGGAACTCGGAGCACTTTGCAGAGACTGCTGCACTCCCACGGAGCAGCTGAAGCACAGCTGCTGGCAGTTGTTTTCTCAAAGCCCACAGCTTCTCCTCTGCACCCCCGCATGCAACTCCACCGAGTATTACTCAGTACAGAATTTGGCCCAGAGTATTTCCCTTGACAGGGCTCCCCAGCCAAATTTACCCTGCAAGACACAGCACCAAAGAAAATGCCCTCTTTACTTCCTCTGGTGTAGTAAGTACAGTGCACATACTGCCAGGCTCATACCTTAGCACTGAATATCCTCAAATCCCCCTCTGTTTACCCCTGGAATCATCCTTAGGTTGTGGGTGTTAAGGAGAGCTAACTACAATTCGAACAGCAACTTGCTGGCTGTACTTGTCACTGGAAATTCAGTTAATTCCATTCAACAGGATAAGCCACACTCAGGAGAGGTGGGTGGAAGAAAATCTAGCTTAACACTCTGCTTTTTAAAATCTGCAGATACCAGCTACACTACAACTGGCTATGCTTTGAATGAATGCTACAGAAAAAGCCCACCAAATGCTGTACAAAATTACACATTACACACAAAAGTGTGGGCATACATCATCCCACTCCTTCTACTGCTTCTGGTCACAAATACGCTCATTTCTGAAAAACTGGAAGGAGGCAGAGAGCAGACAGTTGGCTGTAATACACCCTCTGAATGCGGACATCAGCTGAAAGCACTGGGAACACACACACTGGACCAACTGGACCAGAGCTACACTGAGTGGCCTGCCACTGCAGATGATGGGTTTTTCTCTGGGAAAGGACGTGGGACTTTGAAGAAAAATAATGGGAGACGGAGAAAACGTGTCAGGAGAATAATTCAGCTGAGGCTAAGCTACAAAACATAAACAACATTACAGTTCTGTTTTCTCCATCACTTCAGCACACGCTGCCCCTCCAGCCTGCCCCCCGCAGCCAGCTGGGATCCACAGCGCTCTGCAACAGGTCAAGGCCCCAAACTCCCGGGGAGGGACTGTCCCCCCTCGGACGCCACACGCCCAGAGGTGCCCCGGGGAGCCGTGGCCGAGCAGGATGCTATGGACACACATCACCCGAAGCACCACCAGCGCTGCCCTGGGCATCGCATCACCCCGCCCGGACGCGGCGTCGGTGCGCCCATAATGGTGCGGCTGTCCCCGGCGCTGCTGAGCCCTCACCTTTTTCAAGAAGGCCATCCGCGGGCGGTAGCGCTGGCCCTGGTCGAGCCTTGTGACGGTCATGGTGGCGGTGCGGGGCGGTGCGGAGCGGGGCGCGGTGACAGCGGAGCGCGGCACGCAGCAGCCCCGGCCGGGCGCACCTGGCTGCGGACACCGACACCCGCCGGGGGCGGCGCCACCGCTGCGCGCCGCAGCCAATCAGCGCCCGCCGCCCCACGCTTATTTGCATGAAGGCGGGGGCTGCCGCCTGGGGGCGCTCGAGGGAGCGTGAGGAGCGGATGGGATGGAATGGGATGGAATGGGATGGAATGGGATGGAATGGGATGGAATGGGATGGAATGGGATGGAATGGGATGGAATGGAGTGGAATGGAGCGGAATGGAGCGGAATGGAATGGATGGAATGGATGGATGGAATGGAGCGGAATGGGACAGAATGGAATGGAATGGAATGGAATGGAATGGAATGGAATGGAATGGAATGGAATGGAATGGAATGGGACAGAATGGAATGGAGTGGAATGGAATGGAATGGAGCGGAGTGGAATGGAATGGAATGGAATGGAATGGAATGGAATGGAATGGAATGGAATGGAATGGAATGGAATGGAATGGGACAGAATGGAATGGAGCGGAATGGAGCGGAATGGAATGGATGGATGGAATGGAATGGAATGGAATGGAGTGGAATGGAGCGGAATGGAGCGGAATGGAATGGATGGATGGAATGGAATGGAATGGAGCGAAATGGAGCGGAGTGGAGCAAAATGGAGCAGAGTGGAGCAAAATGGAGCAGAGCGGAGTGGAATGGAATGGAATGGAATGGAATGGAATGGAATGGAATGGAATGGAATAGAATGGAGCGGAATGGAATGGAATGGAATGGAATGGAATGGAATGGAATGGAATGGAATGGAATGGAGCAGAGTGGAGCGAAATGGAGTGGAATGGAATGGAATGGAATGGAATGGAATGGAATGGAATGGAATGGAATGGAGCGGAGTGGAATGGAGCGGAGTGGAATGGAATGGAATGGAATGGAATGGAATGGAATGGAATGGAATGGAATGGAATGGAATGGGAGGGCTAGGGCCTGGGTTTGGAGCAGGGGCAGAAGCCGATGGAGGCCGATTGTCCATAAGGGGTAATGTGGTGCCCAGGGCAGCACTGGTGGCGCTTCAGGGGGTCGATCTGTGGTCACAGCATCCTGCATGGTCCCAGGGCATGTAGGCTCCAAGGAATGGCATCCCCATCCCACAGAGTTTCAGGTCATGAGCTGTTGCAGAACCCTGTAGATCCCAGCTGTCTCCAGGGGTCAGACTAGGGGGGCCAGCATGTGCTGAAGTGATGGAGAAAATAAAGGCATAAGATCATTCTGGAATTTGTGGAGTCAGGTAAAACTAAAGCCAAGGTGTTGTGACCGAGTGTTGTGCGTGTGTGAGGGCTGAGCAGTGCTTTGGGCATCTGCCCATCATGCCACCAACCCTGGACAGCTCAGCTGCGGATGCAGGAGCTAGACGGGCACTTTGGGGAGTTGGTGGCTTTATCTTGTGGGGAAATTGTGATGAAGAGTGACCAGAGGAAGGTCACGTGGTTAAAGTGCTTCCTCACGGTGGAGTTGATTCATGCCATGGGGTAGGGGGGTAACAGTACCCAACTGGCAGCACTGGAAACCAAGAACTCCAGCAAGATTTTGCCTGGTTCCTCCAGAAAGTGGCAGAGTTTCCTCTGCTGCCCCCAGCTTAGTTGCCAGCACAGCTGGGCAGGAGGAGAGGCTGAGTCCTCACTCACACAGAATCTGATTGTGCCAGGGCTCGGATGACGCATTCCCAGGAATTCTTGCCAACCAAAAGGCACTGCCCTTTGTGTGAATACCTTCCCACACACACGGGAGTGTGTGCTCACACCTGAATGTGCCCAGACTGTCACCTGTACATGTCCTGAGCAGGCACTCACACCACGCTGTCCATGAGCTGCTCCCACCCAACACTGCTGGCATTCTCCCTGTGTGCCCAGGACGCAGGAACAGAGTGTACAGGCACATTTATACCCCCAGCCATGTGCACATCACACACTTCACATCCATGTTTCCATGCCCCATGGGGAGCAGCCACGTTCCCCACATGTGTGCAGCTGTTTCTCAGGGCAGTGCCTTCCCCACCACGGTGTTTGTGACTGCTCTGGATTTAGGATCTATGGTTCTCACACTTGAGGGGAGCAGGCTGGCTCTGAGCTCGGAGCAGAGCTTTTCCCATGAACAGTAATGCCCTGAAGGAACAGGCTGCTTTCCCAATTGCTTTGCTGCCCTTGTGGAAGTGTTTTATCTTTAGCTCTGCTCTTTCATAGCATCCAGACAAGCCAGGGCTTTGGAAGGCCTTTCCCCTGTGTCTGCTCAGTCATTCCCACGTGGAATTCCCCTGTAAGTCACAGCAGCTGCTGGCTCAGACACTCTGCTCCATGCAGATGATGAGCAACCTCTGTCATTCCACACTGGTATCAAAGTTATCCTGCCTCATGCTTCAAGGTATCAGCTGAAGGAGAGTTCCTCATGTTTGCAGTGTCTCATAATTCCGGGGCTGAGGTGCTGTTTGGTTCTGCCAAACCAAGCTCAGATCCTGGTGCCCCTCTGAAATGCCAGGGGTGACAAACTCCAGTAGCACAGATGGTCCTGGAGGCAAAAGGCAGGAGACAGGGAGTTCAGAGTGGACTCAGGAAGCAAGAGAAAGGACCATGCAGGCCTTTTGATGATGCTAGTGAACAAAAGTGCTTCCACCTCTGAGAGAGACAGATACTGGCAGTAGTACATGCAAGGAATTCTTTGGGTCATAATATCAGAGTAAGGAGCACATGAAAAGATGTAGCTCATTTTCTTGGGTTGGTAGGCAAAACAGGAGAACTTGTTATAATCGACAATGGTTCCTCTGAACAGTTTGCAGTTTAAAACAAAACAACTCTGTTTGTTACACAAGTGGTGCTGGAAGGACTCAGAAATACTCCAGGTGTGGTGCTAAGTAAAGGATCAACTACCAACAACTGCCCATGCCCCACAAACTTAAAGGAATAAAAATGGTCATTTCATCCCAAAATACTGGCTTCAGCAGTTCCACTGAGGAATACAGGTGTCTTATTCACGAGAAACATTTGAAATCTGGGTCTTTAAGTGAGTTCAAAAATAAAATGGTCTTGCAGGAGATCCAGAAGAAATAGCTCTGAGGAGGTCACGCTGAGGTGTGAACTCTTCAGCCTTGCTGAGCTCCAAAGATTCCAGTAATTTTAAATCCTTCCGATCCCCCAAACACCCCCTCACAGGTCAGGTGTGGGGTTTTTCCTATTTCTAGTCTTCTCTGACAAGCTATGATGAAGCTTATGGATATTCCTCTGTTATAAAGCTACTTTGTGTAACTTCTACAGAAGATGTCCAAGGTAAATTAAGGTTTGTTAACATCTGTGAGTGACCCACAGCACCAAACACACGGTCAGAGATGAGCTGAGATTTCACCTGTGCCCAGGTGAACCACGCCAGCAGTTAATGCTCTTGGGCAGATCTGCCACGTGAAACACTAGGCATTTAAATCAGATTATAGAGGCTTGTCTAGGGCAGACACTCCTGGGCCTCTAATCATGAAACCTACACTTGTGGAAAACAAAGAATTCTCCAGTCCTTGACACAGCCTGGCTGGTTGTTGTGTGAATTTGTTGGTCAAGACAACAAGGGACTTGAACAGCAGGAAGAGTGGCTCCCTCCGGATTTCTGACCCCCCAAGTTCATCCTGGCCTTTCTGCTCCCCAGATAATGCAGAGAGACATTCTCTGGGGAGTCCCCTTCACTTCCTGCTTTGTGCAGTAAATGCAGTGATATTTATGTAGCTGCAAGTTTCCCTGGGTGTTCATACCCCATGCAGGGGGTGAATGATGCTATAGAGGAAGTACACTTGTGGTCATCAATAGTGTGTGTCCCTGGGCTCTCCAGAGCCCACAGATCCCTCCCAGCCTCTCACACTGCGTGTGTCCAGGCCGGGGAAAGGTCTGCTGAAAGCTGGATTTTGTCCTTCTGGTCTCCTCGTGAAGCCCCACAAGCTGTGATCTTTTCAACAGACCCACCCACAATTCTTTAGTTTCTCTTGTGGAAAGCACTGCCAAGGGAATCCCCCCCCTTTTCTTTAAAAGTCACATTTCCTATGTGGTTGCCCCTTCTTCACACATCAGAAGTTGAATCATCCAACAGAAAAGGCATGTGGTGAGTAAGCCACCTTTCTATGTAAGGAAGCCAGGGACGGCCCTGAGGGGAAGGAAGGGGTAACTTAAGTGAAGCAAGTGGCAAGTGGAGGCTCGGTTTCAGCACGCAGCTCCTTCCAGGAAGATTTCAAAGTAGTTTATAAAAAAAAAAAAGAAAATTGTGCAAACTGTGGCATAGACAGAGGAGTGACGTAAGCTCAGGTCTGCCAGCGAGGCAATGGTTAAAGGAGTATCTCCAGAGTCCATTGTCCTGCCTGGTGGGGCACAAGCACTCAGAATGAGAAGCTTCCTTAGCAGCCTCCTGGGAAGAGCTGTGAGTGCAAACGGGCAGCATTTGTTTCCTGTCATTCCCGGGCTTTCCAGGAAAGCTAAGGAAAGAAGTGGCAAAGAGGAAGGAAAAAAGCCAAGCAGAGAGAGACCTTGTGCACCCTGCCTTAGAGATGAAGCCCGGGAGGATGCAGCTGGCTTCACACCTGACCTGGATGATGCTGAGCTCTCTCCAGGGAACATCGTCATCCAAGGCAGGAATAGCCCCTCCCGCTGTGCAGCATGCTGAGAGCCCTGCTCCTGTGCCAGGACATGGGGAGTGGAGTACCCAGGAGTTCTGGAGAGCTCCCCACGTGAAGGGAACAGGAATGGGGAGGTCAAGGACTCCCCAACACTTAACCGACTCAGTTGTAGAAACTCAGGAGTCCTCTGCAGCTAGGGAGGTGAGATGAGAGTTGAGTCAAGTATCTTAAAACTTAGTTTTAAAACTTAGATCAGAGCTCAGGAATGACTGGCTTCCACATCTGTACCAAGACCACCAGGATGTGCTCCGTGGATCACTGTAATAATTTTATACCACATCCTGTTCTCCTATGAGAAACACATTTTTTTCCTTTGGTAAGGCCCTGTGAAATAATTCTCATGGAGTTTATCTGCATGTGGGACCATCCTCTAAGGTGTGAACACTGATACTCACTGCAGATTTTGAAGGTCTTTCCACTTGTGGCCAAGTGACACTTCCTTATTCTAAACTCACCTCACAGTTTCCTCAGTTATTCTTTCCTTTTTGTAAGTTATGATTAATGTTGGAAAAAAAGCAGAAAAACATCAAGAGGAAAACTCAGCAGATATCAAAGGCCAAGAGATGTAAAGAGAGACAAATATTTAATGCAATCTTTGTACTACAGTGGTATAAGTGATGGTAGTTAAAGTTAATTTATTAAACAAATGACAAAAAGAACAGCTGTGCTTAGGGCTGGGTTGAATGAAGTGTGGGATTTTCAGTCCTTGGGATTTTCAGTCCTTGCAGGTCCCTCAGCCTACGAGCTGTTCTACCCCTCACATGAAGGGTTGCCATTGAAAATAATGTCTTTGCTCCTTTTAACTCAGTGTGAGATAAAGATTCCCACTCTTTTGCTCGCTGTACAGCCCAGTGAGAGGCCGGACCCGGGGTGTTTGCTCAGCCTGGTGCAGCAGCCCTGCAGTACCGGGAAGCTCTTCTCAGCCAGGCAGAGAGGAAGGACGTGCCAATTTTTCCAAGTGTTTTAACAAAACGACTCTTTCTGCACCGAGAACAAAACCTGCTTAGCTGGCAAGAGCCATCCTGCCCCCCTGACCGAGGGCTGACCTCCCTGGGCCGCTCGCCCAGCAGCTTCCCTGCAGCCACGGGGTCGGCTGAGCCTGGGGCTCGTTTCCACAGAATCCCAGATTTGGAAGGGACCCCTGGAGATCATCCAGTCCAACCCCCCTGCCAAGGCAGGGTCATCCAGAGCAGGTGACACAGGAACAGGTCCAGGTGGGTTTGGGATGTCTCCACAATCTCCCTGGGCAGCTGCTCCAGGGCTCGGCCACCCTCCATGGAGAGAAGTTCTTCCTCAGGTTGAGGTGGAACTTCTCGTGTTTTAGTTTATGGCCACTGCTCCTTGCCCTGTCACTGGGTACCAATGCAAAAGATCTGGCATCATCCTCTTGGCACCTGCCTTGGAGATATTTATATGCATTAATGAGGTCTCCTCTCAGTCTTCTCTAGACTAAACAGGCCCATGAGAAGCCAGGGACGGGGACAGGGAAAGGGACAGGGATGAGGATGAGACAGGGACAGGAGTGGCTGTGCCAATTCCTGTGTCCAATGCTGGGCCCCTCAGTTCAGGAAGAACATTGAAGGGCTGGAGCACGTCTGGAGAAGGGAATGGAGCTGGGAAGGGACTGGAGCACCGCGAGTAGCTGAGGGAACTCTGGGGGCTCAGCCTGGAGAGAAGGAGGCTCAGGGGAGACCTTCTCACTCTATAATGCCTGACAGGAGGGGGCAGCCAGGTGGGGGTCAGGCTTTGCTCCTTGGGAACAAGGGACAGGACAAGAGGGAATGACCTCAAGCTGCTCCAGGGGAGGTTGAGGTTGGATATTAGGGAAAATTTCTTCATAGAAAGGGTAATTAGACATTGGAATGGACTGCCCAGGGAGGTGCTTAAGCAAAGACTGGATGGGGCAATTGGTGCCATGGTCCAGTTGACAAGGAGGTGATCAGTCACAGGTTGGACTGGATGATCTCAGAGGTCTTTTCCAATTGAATTGATTCCATGTTTCTATGATTTAGTCTTTTCTGCCACGCCAACAGTGAGAGGACTGGTGGACATGGCCTCAAGATGAGACATGGAAGATTCAGATTAGAGATTAGAAAAAAAAAAAAAAATCACTGTTAGGGTGGTCTGGCATTGGAAGGGGCTGCCCAGGAAGGTGGTGGAATCACCATCCCTGAAGGTGTTCGAGAAACATCTGGACCTGGTGCTGGCTGATGTGGTTTTGTGCTTTTGTGGTTACAGTGGCAGTGCTGGGTGGATGGCTGGACTTGATCTTAAATGTCACTTCCAAACCTTAATGACTCCATGAAATCATTCTCCACCTTAACTTTATTTTCCATTACAATGCACGTTAAAATGATGGTCATGTGCATCTATAAACCTTTAACTCCATTACACAGCAGCACCTTGTGCCTGAATATTCTTTCACTGCGTTTCCTCGTGAGCAGCCTGGCACCTGCCAGGAGGTACAGCCTGGATCTCCTCCAGGAAGGATGCTGGAAAATCGCAATTTCAAGCTCCAGTTCAAAGCGAGTCGGGGGATTTCTTGAGGAAAAGGCAGAAAGAGTTTTACGAGTAAACTGTCAGTCTGGTTAAAAGGAGCCCTGCCTGCCAGACCTCAAGGAGCGTTCGGACAAGGCTCTCAGGCACCTGGTGTGCTGCTGGGGTGTGCTGTGCGGGGCCAAGGCTCGGCTGGAGGCTCCTGAGGGCTCCCTTTCCGTGTCTCGCCGCCGGCCGCTCCCGCCATTTCCCGTGAGGGGCCGGGGAGGGGGCGGGGCCGCGGCGGGGGGGGGGGCGGGGCGCGCGCGCGTGACGCGCCGGGCGGGAGCGTGCGAGGCGGGCGTGGCGGGCGCGCAGGCGCGGTGCGGGGCGCGCGCGGCGCGGGCGGCGGGCGGGCGCTCCCCTCGCTGGCAGCGCTCGCTAAGATGGCGGATTTCCTGCCGTCCCGCTCCGCGCTGTCCGGCTGCTTCCCCGGCTGCCTCCTCACCAGCGGCGAGGCCGAGCAGCAGCGCAAGTCCAAGGAGATCGACAAGTGCCTCAACCGCGAGAAGACCTATGTGAAGCGCCTCGTCAAGATCCTGCTGCTGGGCGCGGGCGAGAGCGGCAAGTCCACCTTCCTCAAGCAGATGCGGATCATCCACGGGCAGGACTGGGACCGCGCGGCCCGCGAGGAGTTCCGCGCCACCATCTACAGCAACGTGATCAAGGGTGGGTGAGGGCGGCGGGGACGGGCCGCCCTGCGAGCGCCGGGCCCGGCCGGGGCGGGGGGAGGCGGCTCGGGCGGGTCCCGCGGGCCGGGGGAGCCTCGGGGCCGCCGCCGCCGCCTCCTCCCGCGCTGTCCCGGCGCCTCATCCTTCCCCGGGGCCGGCGAGCGGCCCCTCCGGGCCCCCGGGGCTGTCACCGCGCCGCCCGGGTGCGGCCCGTGGGGCGGCTCCGGCCCCGCGAGCAGCGGTTTGAGCCCCTGAGGTCCCGGGCTTTGCCTTTGGCTCGGGCGCTGGAGCGAGGCCAGAGCAGGGCAGCAGAGCTGGGGAAGGGGCTGGATGGAGCATAAGGGGCGGCTGGGAGAGCTGGGGGGGCTCAGCGTGAGGAACAGGACGCTCAGGGGTGACCTTATCGCTCTCTACAGCCGCTGAAAGGACGTTGTAGCCAGGTGGGGGTCGGGCTCTGCTCCCAGGGAACCAGCGGTGGGATGAGGGGACAGTTTTAAGCTGCACCAGAGGACATTAGGAAGAATTTCTTCACTTCAGGCACTGGAATGGGCTGCCCAGGGAGGTGGTGGAGTCACTGTCGCTGGAGGTGTTTAAGACTGGACGTGGCACTTGATGGCAAGTCTGGTTGACAAGGTGGTGTTCGGTCATAGGTTGGACTGAATGATCTCAGAGGTCTCTTCCAACCTAATTGATTCCGTGATTCTGTGATTTCCTGGTAATGCGATGGCAGTAATGAGCGGTAATGGATGGGGGGAAGATGCACCTGGAAGTGCGTGAGGAGGAGCCGAGCCCTGTGCTCTCAGCATTTCGCTGCAGTGGAAGAATCGCTGCCGTTGTGTTGGAAACTCGGCTGACACATCAATTAGCAGCAACCCGCAGGCTGAGCCTCTCTTCATAGATGCTTTGCCAAATCCTCCACACATGCTTTAGGGGAGTGGATGCTTGATTTCGCTGCTGTCATCCTGACTTCATTGGTCATCCTCACTTATTTGCTCTCTTATCTAAATCGCTCATTGGATTTTCAGTTTGGGCTGTGTAGTAGTTGGACAAAATCTTAACGAAGTTTCTCAAAACAGCAAAGTGTTGCCAGACCTCAGCTCCTGAAAATCCTGCTATACTCAAAGAGAAATGTTTTACAAACCTGCTTACGAATCAGGCCTGGAAGAACTATTGATAGCAAGGCAGTAGAAATCACGAGCATGTATGTCAGCCAGGTTAAAGTTTATTAATAAAGCTACTTCATACTCTGTGAAAGTATGCACGTAGGAACTGCATATCTGTCTGGGAGGCTGTTTTCCTGCAGTCACAGGTAGATTTGACAGATTCCTGCCGTTGACCTAGAGAAAAGCCATGGAAAGGGAGTGAACCTTGACAAAACACTTTGGCACTGAATGAGTATGTTACTATACAGTCATTTATTGCCTCATCTTAATTTCCTTGTATCTCTTTCCATGCCTTTACAGTTGCTTATTCTTTCTGGAATTTTCTTTTTACTTTTTCATAGATAAATTTAGTACTAGAAATCATTTCCCTGCATTTTCCTTACCAATATGAATACAGTGGGTTTAAAGCCTTTAGAAGGACTCTAAAAAGAAGCTTAAAAAAAGTGTGCTCTTTTTTCTTCTAGAGAATATTAAACTAAACAAGCGGAAAAGTGCAGGGAAGCCTTTAGGTGATACAACTTCTTCTGTACTTAAGCTGTAGAAACATACTTTTAGAAAGTGCAGTAATTTTAGTAAGTACCTTAATGTCTCTGAAAATGTTAAAGGCAATGATAGAAATGCTCTCAGTGATAGAGAGTCTCTGTATAATTTGATGTAACTGGATACCAAGTTGATAACACAAAAGCTAGAGAACCTTAAAGTAAGACATCAGGTGGTTCAACATATTTTGAAATAAACTTTAAAGTACACTGTTTTGTATTCATGCCAAGTGAAAGAGTTTGGTAGCACAGTTTGGAGATTTAGTAATTAAAAATAACACTTTTTCAACAGTTAAACTTGTACTGTGGATATCACCCTGTTGATTGTGGTCATGTACTCGAGATAGCAAATCTGGGGGTTGATATTACCTGTAAATGTAGTGGTTTGAGTCAGTTTTTTGGACACTTCCTGACTCCCTTCGGGTGGATGTTCCTATTGAGCTTTGTGCAGAGTAAGTGCATTGTTTGCCTCTGTGCAGATTTGCGGGCTGATGAAACAGTAGATGCTGAGAAACTCCGCTCACAGTGCTCTTCCTTGTCATTCAAGGTGTGCGAGTCCTCGTGGATGCCAGAGAGAAACTCCATATCCCCTGGGGAGATCCTGCCAACCAGAGCAACGGGGACAAAGTGATGGCTTTCGACACCCGCGCCGTCACCGTGGTGCAGGGCATGGTGGAGACCGGGGTTTTTTTAGACTACCTGCCAGCCATCCGAGCCCTGTGGGCAGACAGCGGCATCCAGCACGCGTATGACAGGCGCAGGGAGTTCCAGCTGGTAAGATTTGGCCTTTAGTGTCTTTAGCTGTCTGTGTGTGAGTTTGTTCCTGTGTTGCTTCTCTGTGAAACGCCAACCAAACCGCTTCCTTACGCGTTTTTGCATGGTTGACTTGCTCTGTGGTGCTGCACACAGCTGCATTTAGCTACTTCCACCCCTTTTTTAATAATAATAAAGGAGATTCTGACGTAATTGTCCTCATTTCATATGTGGGAAAGCTGAGGTATTGAGGGCTTTTAAGTTCTGTAACAAAGCTGGTACCTGCGCAGTATTTTTACCATATGATTATTACCGCCCTTTGTTAACTGGTGCATCAACTTAAAAAACCAAACTAAGCAAAAAAATGGTTTGCAATAAAGGCAGGTTTAATAGTAATGTGATTTTTAAAGAGAAGATATGCATGGGTTAATAAGAAGAATTTAAAAACCACTCCCTTCTCTATTCCAGTTTGAGCAATCTAGCAAACATTCCCTCTGTATACTTCCTGTTTAATCTTGAATGTCTATGTTAATACTCATGTAATGAGATTTTTGTTACATTGAAGTTCTCAGCTGAAGATGGAATACACAATTTAATAGTGGGGTAGAGATGGAGTATACAATTCAGTAGTGGGGTTGGAAAGGAAAAAGAAACCTCTTGATTCTTGAGCTGCAGCTCGAACTGCCTGTGACAGCTGAAGTCCCTTTGCTCCATTCCCATGTAAATGCTGCAAAAAGAAATTAGAAATTCCAGTTAAATTTGATTGTTGGTTTATAGACTTGTGTATGCCAATGGCATAGGGTTTTGTAGGGGTGGGGGTTGAGAACCTTAAAATAGATTAAATCTGTTCTTGCAGGTCTCTCAAACATAAGTGACTTTGTGTTTTTATGTCTTAAAAAATAACCTTTGTGTTAGTGTGAATCCGAACAATAGCTCATGATGTCTCCTGTTGAGCTATTATGAGTGGTTGTGTAATCATACCCTGACTTAAAGAGGTTGTGTAAATATTCTATAAATATGTATTGCCCTGATCATGGAATGTCTTCTGGAGATTGCAGAATGGGCAGGTGCTCCAGTGGCCTATCACCTGCCCAGCCCTGGGCTGAGCTCTGTAAATAAGTTCCCAAGGAGACCTGTTGCTCCTTGAGTTTCACCTTCAAGTGATCATAAAAGAGTAATTGCTCTTCTGTAGTCAAGATTCTGGTGCAGACTTCTAGTGGTGTAATTGCTGTGCTGGAGGGATCTGCTCTAAAATCTGTTCAATAAAACAGTTTTGTCTTCAATTAAACATGTTTAGTGACTTGAGGCTGTGTAGCAAAGGGAAGGGAGCAATTACTGTTCTGTCATCTTGAGGCTCTGGGAAGTGGGTTCTTTCCATAACTGAAGCATGTGCACAGTTTCACTTTGAGTGGGATGTGAAGAATTTGTTCTTCTGAATCTTACAGAAAAAAAGCTGTTGTTTTTTTCTGTGAATCCCTAAATCTGTGTAGTTCTCTGCGAAAATATGTATTTATTGTGTTGAGCTTTAGGCAGGACTCAGGAATATTTTTTAAGTGCTCTTAATAGTTGAGTACTGCCCTAATAATTTTTGAAAGCAAGGTAATTACTTTATTTATACTTACATTACTTTATTTCCTAAATCCTTTCAAAATCTCAGCTGGACATATTTATGCCAAGTTATAAACATGAAGGAAAAAAAAAAAAAGGCAGCTGAATGATGTCATTGTGTTGAGTGCAGGCAGGGTGATCTGTGCTGGCCAAGCATGAAGTCTCAGTTTTACCCCAGTAAGCTTCAGCTTAAGTTCTGCCAGAGCTCCATGTGGGCGGCAGAGCAGAGGGAAGCTCCTGGAGCAGTGTGGATTTTTGCTGTACCTGCTGCAGCCTGTGCAGGAGAGCTTTCAGAGAGTTGAGGTCTGGGCTGTGACAAGGAAGGAGGACACAAGTGATTAAGGAGGGAGTGACAGGCGTGTCCCAGTCAGGAGGTAGAGCAGGGGGAAGTTGGGAGAGACACAGTTCAAGCGTGTCAAGTACTGACTCTTGAAGTGAAGGCTCCAGACTAAAGATCTGTAGCACTGTAGAATGGGGGAAAAGAGGAAAATAATGTTCTGCTTCCAGTTTAGCTGCTTGTGGCAAAAAAAGGTAGTGAAAGGAGAGGTAGCAGCAATCATTAGATGAGTAGGAGAGAGGGAAAGTGGTGCAAAAATAGTGTGAAGTGCTGAGACTGACATGGTAGAGGAGCATTTCTGGGCTGTTACCTGCTCTAACTTCTTTTCAGACTTTTGAGTGAGTTTAACTTTTTTCACTGGACTGAGTTTGACGCTGCACTGGAAAACATGGCTCATGCTAAGAGAACACAGGCAGAAGCACTGGGGAAATGTTGTTTGCCATGGGAATAGGACACTTAGGGACAGAGGTAGAGGTGAGCAAATGGGAAATGGAGCAGTGATGGGTAAGGAGTGAAAAATGTCAAAATTTACGTATAAATTCTGGAGGAAAGGCAACAAGAGTGTGTAGTGTAGAAGCCATTTGTAGCTTGGGCAGATAGGAAGTACAAAGGAAAAGGGTTTAAGATTGAAGTTTCTGCAAGAATATGGTTAAAACTTCAATATATATGCACAAAATATATGTACGTTTGTGAGGGATTGTTGAACTGCTCTTGGTTTTTTTGTTTATCTTCAGCATCTTTTACTGACATTGCCACAGATGATGCTGGGAGCCTAAGGAAACAATGTGATCTTTTTATAGCAGCAAAAAAAAAGAACTTGGTTGTATTTTAATGGAATTAGGAATCAGCATTTCCATGTCTAGTTCACTGGAGTGTCCTTCCTCATTTTGTTCACTCAAGTGGTCATGGGATAGCCAATATGATTTATTTTCCTTGGTATAAAAATAGGGGCCTTCTGGCCACTAGCAGCAGCATTTATGAAAATTCATTAGGTCACGCTTGTGTAGTGCTTTAAAACTGGAAAGAGCTAATTACAGCTTAGTGCAATATGTGCCACTTCAGTGCTTCCCAGGTGGTTAATGTTATAATCCCTCGCATTTTATTACAAACCAAACCCATTCAGGTGATTGTTCCACTAACATGGGTAACTGCAGACTGTCCTGGCTCTGTAGCTGAGGCAGTTCTGTAACTTACACTGGAGATTCTGGTCATCCTCAGGCTTCTCCTTCAGCCACCAGGCTTGTTTCTCCTCTGGCCTCTCAGGTGGTTGACACGGATGAGTTACACATTTAGTCTGAATCAGCCCAGCACCTTCTGACACCTCATTAACATTTCACGTTTCACGTTTCCCGTTGCTGCTTGATTTTCACCGGAAATCTGAAATGACTTGGATAAACACAGCCATTGTGGTAATTCTGCAGCATGCACACTGCTTTACCTGGGCATTTCCTAGCTTTTCTGTTTGTGCTGGTGACCTGTTCAGCCTGTGGCTGTAAGGGTTTGCTGTTCTCCTGGAGGTTTGCTCCGAGGCACTGGCAGCTGAGCAGTGTTTGGTGCTGTGTAACACTGAGCAAGGCACTTGTGAGTGAGAGCAGCCTTGTACTCCCCTCTCGTGTCAGTCATTTCTTGAGCTTGCTGTGAGAGCTGTTAACAGAGAAGCATTTTGAAGTATTCTCCAGGAGTCTCTTCATTCTCTGAGAATGGAGGAGTGTGATGAGAGCTGAGTGGCTCAGATGCATGATAAGCTCTGAATGTTTTCAGGGTTTGTTCTTGTTAAAGGTATCTTCTGGGTGGGTTTTGATCTTTGCTACCAGCAGTTGTTGATCTTCAGACAGATACTTTTTGCCCTACTTGCAAGTTACGCTGAATGTTGTTTGGGTGTTTTTAAGCCAGAGAGCTGCAGAGGCAGAGAGGACACTTTATTTTTGTCCATATTTGCATAAAACTGCAGACATAGATGATACAGTAAGGATTATAGGATATGGACTCACCTCTGGATCACAACTTTGTCTGTGATGTGTTTGCAAGTGCTAGATCAGATTATAGAAGACAGGAAAAGGCGTGTTCTGCTTGAAGTTACACTGATAGCTTTGCTGCAGTTTCTATGTAGCATTTTTCTGTTGCAGACAAGTATTTTTCAGTTTACTGGGAAATCGTATTGTATTTTGTCTTACTCTGCTTGGGCCTTTCAGGGCTCTGCCTGAATAGTCGTGGGGCTGTTGTACATGCAAGAACATTAATTTCTACTGAAATGATGACTCCTCGAATGGACACTGAAGAGTATTAGGAAAGTTTAATGTTCTTTCAGGTGCACAGGCAACACATCTTGAAATGTGTCTGATTATAGAGCAGGATCCTGCAGAGGTCAGTTGTGTGTGAAGCCAGGCTAGGCTGGCAGATGCTGAGGTGTTCCCCTTTTGGAGGGTGGATGCCCCATCTTATGGTACAGCTGTGAGGTCAGTGCACAAAGTCCTTCTGAAGTCACAAGTGTAGAGCCTGGAAAAAGAGTTAAAGTGTCTATGCTGTGCTTGTGACAGTGGCTTCCAGACATTTTTCAGCAGCTTCTGTAATGTGTTGATTTTCCTCCCAGTGTTCATCTCTTTAACCTCCCCACGCCCCTGAGTTGGAAAATAGGCATGGCTTTCCCCTTGGGTCTCCTCTTGGATCTGGGATTGGGCGTTCATTTGTCCCACTCTGCTTGAAGGGTGCAGGAGATGCTTCTATTGGGACATGGCTGAGTGCATGAACTGTTGGGAGAAGGTTTCTGAGACTGACAGGAGGATATTCATTACAGACATGAGATGCAGTCAGCCAGCATTTCTTTAAACATTGACTATTTGGGCACTTAATCACATAGTTCAGAATTAGTGTATTGAAATACATGTTGTAATTACAGTGAATATTGCTTTAATATCTGTGTGGAAACTCAAAAAGCTGCTGCTTTATATATGTTGAAATGTGAACAGTTTTTTCCCCTCTTTCCCCAGTCAATACTCTGCCAAACATCAGATCACAGGGTGGCCTGTGTACAGTGAGCATGACTCCTTAAAGCCCTTGGAAAGGGCTACTTGCCCTCTCTTGGTCTCAATGTGAAAAGGATTTATCAAAGATTGTTGCTATAACTATGGAAAGAAAAGTGCTTTACAAATTTATATTTTAATATGAGTCATGCAAATCCTCAAAAGAGACTTGGATTTTTTGAAGATTTTCTGTTTTTCCTGCCCCAGTGACAAGATAATGCTGGCTTTGAGTTGGTATTAGTAAGATTCTATATAGGGATTAACTCTAGAGTCCAGCAGTAGAGAGTTGAGTGTCCTTAGTCCAGGTTTGTGGCCAAAAACCCTTTAATGTGTGCCAGTGCTTTGGTAGTGGGGATTGACAGTAATATTTCAGTTGAGCTGAATGATCTTCAGGTGAACTTTTATACTAATTTAACACAAAGTGCCATTTTTTATCATTTTCCAAATTGGGATTAGGATTTCTATTTCAGCTTCTGAGAGCTGAAATGCTGTTTCTGGGACTGCCTTATTCCCTTTCCACCACTCTTCATTTCCTGCCCAGTGACTTTTCTTCAAAAAATTGAAGTGTTTGGAGAGTGGACTGGTCTTGTATTGCCAGTTGATGCTAATCTGGTTCTCCTGGAGAACATCTTTGCCATATTGTTTCAGAACGTTGCTATATTTCTTTTGTTATATTTTAATTTTTTGTTACTATTAAGCACAAATGTGGTTCTGGAATTGAGAGGTCTTTCAGCAGGAGCTGTCTTGATGTAGACATGTTGTGCCAGACTGAAGCAGGATGAGTTGTCTTCCAACCAGGAATGCTTTTGGAGTCCTGTATGCTACACTCAGCTTGTACAGGCCTATATTTTCTGCATGGTTTCAGTGCAGTCTCTGAGGATGGAGTTCTTAATTCAAACTCAATCCAGATACTGAGTAACATGGTCTAGTGGAAAGGGTCCCTGCCCATGGCAGGGAGTTGGACCAAGGGGGTCTTTGAGTTCCCTTCTAACCCAAACCATTCTGGGATTCTGTGATCTGTTTATGGGGAACCACTGCTTTTAAAATGCACACTTGCACAATGCAGTGTGGGAGCAGAGGGATGTGTCCTTACACATATTCTGTCTCCAGCAAGCTGTGCTGTGTTGATAGTCGTGTGCCTTAGTTTCCTAAACATTTTGTTGCAGAAGAGTAGAAGGTGACCTACTTCTTGAAAAAAAAATGGATTTCTATAACCAAGCTGTGATTAAATAAATATAAAATAAAAGTGCCCTTCTGAATATGAACATTCACATCTTGAGTGTGTGAAGTTCTTCTCAGCAGGTTGTTTTAAATCTGTGCAAATGTGTTAGAGGAGCTTTTGCTGCTTCTGCTGTGCAGTGTAACGTGAGCCCTGGGTACAGACATTTATTGTGAGCTCATTTCTGTGCTCGCTGCTCACCTGCAAGGTGTTACATGTTGGTACCTGTAGAGCTGTCTCCTCACAGCCTTTGGAATTTAAACAGCAATGCCTGCACCGTTCTCTGTCCACTTAGAAACGACTTCCTAAACACAAACCCAGCACAGTCCCAGGACTTGTAGCTGTCAGCAAATCTGCATGCTGCAAAACATGTGGTATGAAGGCAGTGTCCTCTTCTATGTCTGTGTTTTGCACCTGAGGCAAAGAATGGAGAGGGATCTTTTCCATGTGTAAGTATGGGATCCTTCAGGACTGAGGTGCCATGCCAGGGGCAGTTGATTTGTGCTGTTGTTCCCTAATTTGAGTTTAACAGGGCTTTGACCTTAGAGGCTGGTGAAGTCTGCTCTCACATATTACCCTCAGGTTGTATTGGGTGACTGTTTGGGCTCTTTATTGTCCCAAACATCAGTTAATGGTGAATGCTTTGGTATCTTCTGGGTTCAGGCCACACCTCTTAGGCAGAACTGGCAAAGAGCTAGCAAAGGGGGAGGAAACTTCAGCTTGTGGAAGCTGAGGAAGTTACTTAAGAAAATGTGAGAAAACCCAAGTGGAGCTGACCTGACTATGTAAGACAAGCAATAAAATAACTGTACTAGTGGGAAAGCAAGATAATCTCTGTGCCAGCATTGTGTCTGCTGGCACTTTTCTTTGCTAAGTATCTGAATTATCAAATTCAGTTGAAGTTTAGAGGGTGCAGAACCTGCCCTTTTACAGAATAACAAGCTGTATACTCACAGTGCTGATGGAGGCCACCTGATACCAAGTGGTCTCTTGTATTACTCTGGAAAATGAAGCCTTTATTTATATCTTAAAGGTGAATAAATGGGTGATAGAACACATTATTAGTTAACTTGGCAGCCTCAAACTGTAAATAAAATATATTTAATGCCAATAAAAATCTTAATAATCCTGGAGGCTAACACTTAGATTTTATCCTAGAGTTGCCTGATGGGTTGAATTTAAATAGTAATAAAATGCTTAAGACTACATCAGCAGCTAAAGAAGGTCCTAAATTACTTCCAGTATCTTCTCTGCTTGCATGTCTGCATTAACAAGAAACATCAGGTAGTACAGCTGGAAAAGTTGAGGAATTCTAAATACAGAAAACACCCTGAATTATCATCACAATAACTGACAACTTCAACTATTTCAGAAAATAAAATTTTTGAACAGTAATAGGGAGTGAGCTGCCTTTTACAGCACTCAGTTCACTGTACCATGTTGCACACCTCTCCATCATAGTCATTCCTGCCTTAAATTTATTTTCCTTCAGAATCTCCTCAGTGAAAAAGTGAAATACCATGCTCCTCTTCAGAGACTTAACCAAGGAACTGAAAAGACCCCAAATTCTTTTTATGGGTCAGGGGTACAGGAATATGTGATCCCACATGAGTTTCTGTTTCTTTTTCAGTTTAAAGATGCTGGGGAAATTATTTTAAACAAAATGCTGGGATCTCTGCAGCCAGCCTGGGAGTACTTCTCTCTTTGGGCACAGGATGGTATTTTATCACCCATTGGTGACCAAATCAAGAGGATGCAGAATTTCCAGGGGTGGAAACAGTGCACTGGTACCATCTGTATTTCGAAATATCTACACAAAAGTGGTGTGAAAAAAACACAATGCAGGGAGATTACTAAAATTTTACATGTGGGTGGTGTTGGGACCTTTAACTGGTTTCAGCAGCAGTTATATAGTTTCTCTAGTAATTATTTTATATTTCTAATTCTAGTTAATTTGTTGTTTGAAATTGTATAAGTGACATGAAATGTTTGTGGCCTCTTGCTGCTGTTTAGGGAGTCTTGTGTACTTTACTGTTACTTTGAGCTCTTTTAGACACAACTTTTAGTAATTTTTAAAAAACCCGATTTCAGCTAATGGTACAGGTAGATCTTTCACAAGACCCAGTAAATTACTGCAGGATCTTGTCAGATAGCTAAAAACAAGAGCTGGTTTATGAGTGCATCTCTGGCTGCAAACAAATACCAGAACTTAATTGAAACGGATTCTTCTAATTGAGACAGAGGAAGGAACTAAAAAGCATTTGGTCATCTGGATTTCTCATGAGGCTGAAATAGGAACCAAATGTACTTTAAAACTGAATCCTAGAGAAATGCATTGGGATCCAGTTCAGGGCTCTGATTTTGAAATGTTGTGATTTAGTGCAGAGTTTATGCAATAATGGACTTTTCAAGCATCTTCAAGTTCAGTATGGCCAGTTTTAGTGCTGATACATTTCCACATGCCAAATATTTGTCATTTTTTTGGGAGCCTTTGCTGGTCTCGTACAACTTGGAATCAAGTAAAGTTCTAAATGATGGATGGCAGATTTGCAGACTCACCACTGCTCCAGCGTTAGATTAAATGCAGTTGGAGTTGCAAACACATGAAGTCATGGAGCCAGTGGGTCAGTGCTCTGAAAGAAGAGCAAATGTTTACAGTCTGGTTCCAGTCTGTTTTGTGTGCAAAACATCTGAGGTTTATAGAGATGCTGCTCAGAGTGTAAATAGTAACTGGGAGGTGGCAGTTTCTCCTTGGTCAGTGCATGTTTTCATAGGATTTCTAGGTCTGTGTGTTCTGGGACTTTGAAGATTGGTTTCATCAATGAAATTTGAAAATCTTGTGCAAAACATTGGTGTCTTTCCTAAAGTAAACTTTCTGGAAGAGGAGTTTGGATTGTAAATACTTAAGGAGTAAAAAGACCTTTGAAGAAACAAAGTGCACCTGATCCCTGCTTTCCTGGATTAATTTCTGTTCAGGTTTTGGCAAACAGCAGCTGTTTGGTTGGATGCTCTGGGACTGTGGTGTGTCCCATGTGCCAGTTCATGTGCTCCTCAACCTGGCTCTGATCTCCAGAAGGGGTTGTAGCAGCCTTGAGTTTCTTTCCTGTTTGAAAACATTGAAAACATCCCTGAGAAAAATAATGGAATCACAGAATGGTTTGGAATGGAGGAACCTTAAAGCTCATTTTGTTCCAACCTCCCTGCCTGCCATGGACAGGGACACCTTCCACTATCCCAGGGTGCTCCAAGCTCCATCCAGCCTAGCCTTGGACATTTCCAGGGATGGGGTAGCCACAGCTTCTCTGGGTAACTTGTGCCAGGACCTCACAGAGAAGAATTTCTTCACTCCAGGATAAATGCCGTGCACTCCGAGGGTTTTTAATTGTTGGAAGGAGTCTCAGCTGTTTCTAGAATATGTCCCATCCTGGTTTCCAAGCAGTCTTTCAGAAATAACAGAGTGCCTGGTGTGGAAGAAATTGTAGTTTTGTAGGCTTTAGTGGAATGCTGTGTCCTCCCTAAAAGCTGTAGTGAATTTGCATATTTTTAAGGAAGTCTTAAGAATCTGGCAATTAAATTCCACCAGGAGAGGGAGGGATACCTAACTAAGAAAACTGAAATTAATTTCTTCCCTCTTAGGAAAGTAATTGAAAACTGGAACAGTTTGCTCTGTGGTATACTAGTATGTAGATTAACTTCTTTTTAGAATTCAATAATGTTTTAATTAATTTAATTGGAGTGGCACTGGTATCTATGAAACTGTGGAAATGCTCTTCTGATGGGAGACAATCTGAGTGTGAGTTGTGTGAGTCTGGCACTTTGAAGGGAGAGCACTGCTGAACTGGGTGCAAGAAGGAGCAGCAGCTGATGTGGGAGCCTTGTTTGGAGTATTTAATTTCCAGGCTGGCTTGGTGACATCCTTCTGTCACTCTCAGGGTATGGCAGATGTCCCCAGCTTGCAGGTGCTGCTGGGCCCTCAGGTTGGCGTGCTCTGTCTCCCTCCATTTGTTATCCACATTTTGAGAATTATGGATTAATTGGATTACATGGTAAATAGGGGATAATAGATTAAAGGGGTATTATTGGGTTAAACCCCTTCTTAAACCTCTTCACCTTTCTTTGTTAATACCGTTATGCAAGACAAAAATGTCAGTCATGAAATAAACTTGGTGTGATTCTTCCCTTGGTGCTTTTGGAGTTGAGCACCCTCCAGCCAAAGTGATGCAGCTGTTCCAAACACAAATTCTGCGCTGCCACCACCAAAAGGTTTTACAAAAGATGGCTTCTCTGAGTCAGGTTGTGAACCTTTCCTTTTTTTTTAGGACAGATACTCAGTTTGTGTGACCAAACACGGGGCAGGTTTCACTTCTACCCCGCGTGACGCAGTTCTGATGGCTCTGAAAAAAGGCAAACACGGCTCGAGCCGCACGCAGCGAGCACTGAAAAGGGGAAATGGGTCTGTGCTCTCAGAGCTGGGCTGAGCTGTGACGCATTTGTGATGTGTATTGATGAGGAACACATTATTTGTGCTCCTGTATCAGCAGCTGGGCCTGAACTCTATGTTCTTGCAAAGAAACAGGAATTAATCCCAATGTGCTGAATTTTATCTCTGGAAATGGGCAGATCAGGTTTAAATGACTATTCAAATGGTTGAGCTGGAGAGAAAGAAGCTGGAAGATGTCAGATGTCTGGTCTTGACACACACTGTCTGTGCCTCAGATCTTTTAAGGCTGGTCCATTCATGCTTCCACAGGCAGTGGTGCCATTTTCCAGCAGTTTGCCCTTTGGTTTTGGGGAGTTTGGAATTAGTTTCACACGGAGCAGTTGGCTGCTCTGCACGTGGCCACAGTAATGCTCATGTGGGCATAAATGGGGACTGCTGTGCTTTGGTGGGAGTGCCAGTTTGTCCTGGTTTTAACATAGCTTTGGCCATAATTAACACTTAGAGAAAGGAAACCTCTCGCAGGGAAATGTGTTTTGTGTTAGTGCACACAAATAGTGTGACCCAGATTTGCAGTTTGGGAAGTAAATATACTACTGCTTACCTGGACATTTTCCCCCAAATACCTTCAGCACCCTTATTAAAAATAGTTATTATATATGTTTATTGTAAACAAAAATGCTGCTAATACTGCTTGAAGGCTGAGTGTTATATCAAGTATTAGAGCATGGAGTGGCAGTTCAGAAATAAATTGTTTCCTCTCACCTTAGGAGATGCCAATCAAGTTGCTGGATTGCTGCTGTAAAATAGGGACAGTATACTTTTAAAGTTTAGTTCCTTGAGTAAACAAGTTATAGGTACAAATGTGGGGAAGTTTAGCCCTAGTCTGTTGACTGGGGCATGTTTGAAAGAGGAATCCTCTTCAGAAACCACTGGGAGAAGGAGTGACTGGGAAGAGAAATTGTAGAAACATGAAAGCTGTGAAGGAACCAAGATTTGTTTTATTTACCTCCAAATCTGAGACCAGTAGAGGAGACCAAACCAGTTGAATGTCTCGACATGAGACTTGGTTAAACCTGCTGGTCCAACAATCAAGACAGTTGTGGATTTGAGCTCATTAATGTAATTAGGATATGCATTCATGGCATAAATATATCACCTGGATCATCTCCCTCCTTTGTGTAATGCTGTGGATATTCCGTGTTTGGGTGGAGGAGGTTGTGCCCTGTAATCTCCCTCCCACTGGGAATCTGCATTGATTTATTTGATTGAAATGTTTCTCCATTCATTATTTCTCTGTTTATTACTGTCATTTCAGAAGACATCTGCTAAAACTTCAGTAGCAGCAGAATTGATTTGCAGTCAATCTTCTTTTGAATCAGCTTAGGGTGGGGTGGCAAGAAAATAAAGGTTGTTAGAGATTCTTTCCTTTGCCAAAATCCTCAGATATGGATTTTCCTGGATTAAACCTCTAACAGAAAAACACCCTGTACATAATGAAATGTGTGCTGTAAGCATTTACTAGGGTGCTGTAAAATGCAGAATGTTCAGACCCTACTTATTTCTCCATCATCTGCCTTCAAGCTGATTCTCCAATGTTATGGATGGTTTGGTTTTGCATATTCAGGCATGTACACACCAGCCTAAAAACACTGCAGTTACCTGTTCTTATTCTAAACTAGGCTTGTAAAAAGACTTATTTTTGGTGGTTTTGTTTCTTGTGTTTTTGTGGGTTTTTAATTAAGTAAAATAGGAAATATTTGTTTCTCTTTTTCAAGAAATTCAAGTAAGGTCAGGAAAGAAAATGTTTGGTGGCTCTTAAAGTTCTAATATAGAGCTACTAAGTTATATCTCCTATTTTCTTAAAAGATCTGATTTATTATTGCAGATACTTAATAAGCCTTGTCAGTTCAGTATGTTCCACTGAACTTGCAGCCAAACCTAGATGGTTTGATAAATTGTTTCTTTCTTTAAACCTTGTGATGACTACATCTTTATTTGATACGTTTTCTCTATCTCTTTTTTCTTTTTTAAGCAATTACTAGTGGAAAAAATGCAGTGTCCCTGATCCCCTTGAATAGCTAAAAAGCCATTTGGCTATGCTAAGGTTTCAACAAATCATATTTAGATTGCTGACATTGTTTTCATGGAAACCAAATAAATTGGTGCTTCCTGGGTTTAAAAGATGTGTTCATCTGGTCTGTATTTCATGTAGTCATTTTTTTTTTTCCTTCCCTCCCCCAAAAATATTTTTGTGGTTACTTTGCTTTAGGCAGCAACTAGACAGTGATCTTTGTGCTGTGTTTTGTTTATGAAAGATACCTGCTCTGGTTTGCTGCAGATGACCACACCAGCAGGTGTTGGCCTACAACTCAGTGACCAACTGTGCTGTAACCATGTCTTTGGAGAAAGAACGAATTATAAAACTGGATATATTTCATTTAACGAGTAGTTAAATGCAAAGTTGTAGGGGAAGCTGTTGTAGTAACATCAGGCACCTTGATAGGAGTAAGGTGTTTTCTTGTATGTTCATGATGAAGTGACTTGGCTCTCTCAGAGATGATCACAAGGCTTCAGGAGACACAGGCTGGTTTGACTCAAACCTTTCTGAAAATGGAATAGTTGACAGTTATGAATAAAGTTACTTAACAGTCGACTTCCTGTGGTTTTTACATGCACTTCTGAATCAGGAGGAGGCTGAAGGGCCGCAGCTGAGACGTGTATGTTCCATCTGAACAAAAAAAGTGCATCTTTCTCAAGCATTCAAAAGGAACTGTGTAAAAATCTGACATCCTGCCATGGTTTAATAAAGTTTAAAACAGCCAAAGCACGCTCCTGTAATCCCAGAAGGTCTTTGAAGCTGATGTGTAGGTTGTTCATTCTGCTGTGTTGGGGTGAGCTCAAGAAGTTTGCTTTATTGTACCTCAGTATTCAGATGGGACGTGTGCCCAAGCCTGTGTTGGATTTTGTCTCTTGCATTGGCATCTTTGGGCTGTACTCAAGTGCAGGAGAGGGAAGTGGGCAGGGATGAGTTGGGCTCCATGGGGTGGTTGGTTCCTGCAGTGTCATTGCTGACCTTCAGAGATCTGCATTTCCAAACTGCTCAACTCTAAAAATTACTTCAGAGGGTTAAGGTTCACGTATGACTAGTTCAAGACTATCACACAGAACCATGGAAGGGTTTGGAGGGACACCTGCCTCTGTTCCAGGTTGCTCCAAACCCTGTCCAACCTGGCCTTGAACGTTTTCAGGGATACAGCATCCACAACTCCAGGCAACCTGTGCCAGTGCCACAGAATCCTCAAAGTAAAGACTTTCTTCCTTATAACCAATCTAAACCTGCTTTCTGTCAGTGTGAGGCCATTCCCCCTTGTCCTGGCACTCCAGACCCTTAAAATCAGTTTTTTCATCTTTCCTGTATGCTCCCTTCAGGTACTGAAGGCCATAGTTAGGTCACACCAAAGTATTCCCTTTTCCAGGCTGAACAATCCCAATTCCCTCAGCCTTTCCTCACAGGAGAGGTGCTCCATATCTGTAATCAACTTGGTGGCCTCCTCTGGACTCCCTCCAACAGGTCAAGGTCCTTCCTGTGCTGGGGGCATCACTGTATTTTTAGCTAATCTTCAAATTTCCGTCCTATGTGCTCACAGAACATGGGTGTGAAGACAACAGGAGTGTAATGGAGAACTGTGGGATTTTTCATGGGGGCAGATCCTTCAGTTTCTCATTTCTGTCTAGATTTTGTCCTTGGTGTGGCTCCTTTGTGGTGTGACACCACAGATTGATTGCTGAACAGCCACGTGGCCGGGCTGGACATGGTGAGCCACACTGGAGTTAGTGGGACAGAGTGGGGAAACCCAGTTTCTTTTTCAAGTCATCTTGTGTAAACCAGAGAGTTTACAGTTTGTCAGAAGGGAAATTTTAGATGGCAGCTGTTGAATACAGCTATTTAAGTATGGTCACTGTCATGGATTTACCGAGTGGGATCTGGTTCTCCATCTACCAAGAAAAAGCAGCCTGACACAGAAGCTGTCTTTGGAACTGTTGTTGTGCAGGGATGTGAATGGATCCTTTTCTAACTGGTTTTTAAAAATAGGTGGCATTAAGGCTTTCCTTGGTTGTTGTGTGCTGAGTTTTTCAGTGTGTTTCTCTTCATTATTCCATAAAATACCCTTTGGAAAGGGATTGAAGCTTGGCTGCTTTGTCATGCTGCTTCTTTGAAGCTTGTTTAAATGGGTCAAAACTCTCTGGTTCTCCAGTAGTGCATTCTGATAATGATCTGTTCAGGGAGGCAGTTCACTGTTCAAGAGTGTCTGTAGTTAGCAGAGCTCAGCCTGCTCGTAGCAGCATGTGCAGGGCAGATAGAAAATTACCTCTGGTCAGGGCCCTGGGTTGTGGCTGTGTGATACAGATGAGTGGCTGGAGTGGGATGGAAGAAGAGATGATGGGTTTGAAGCTGTTCTAGGTGTTTAATTGGTATGCAGATTAGTAAAAAACAGTGAATGAACAACTTCTGTCGTTGCTTACAGAGTTGAGTCATGCCGACAGCCCTTGCTGTCTGCACAGATTTTTATGAGGGGAGAACCCAAGCAGCTGAGCCGATGGTGTGGAGGAGGGAGGCTGGAATGTCTGTGCTTTATGAGCTGTGTTATGTTGTAACTGATGGGTTTTATAGTTCAATCTCTTTGAGTTTCAGCATGACCACCTTGATGTTTGTGTGCCATTGACTCTGATAGGTGACAGCCCAGGCATTGGCATCTCAGTGTTCCCTGGCAGTGGCTTTGCTGTTGCATGTGTGGCTCTGGAGTGTTGTTGTCGTTGCAGGCATAGCTATGTATTTTGCATTTGTGATTTCAGGAAATCCCCTCTTTTGGAAAGCTGCTTGTGGGGATGTTTTGTGACCTTTTCAGGCTGTGGTTTACTTGTCTGCTCCAACTGCTCGATCCATTGCAGTAGCAGCAAGCCCTGGGACTTAAAGGAGAGGCAGTAACTTACACATTAACTGCAGAGTTAATGCTTCTTTAGGGAGTAGGTATTGCTGTAAGTCGTATGAAGAAGCTGTCTAAGATTAAAATGCAAGTTTGTATGCACACACACAAATACTTACAGCCTCTGAGGCCCAGGTATTCTAAAATAAATACCTGCACTTACTGAGTCTGAAATCTGGCTGATTGGTATGTAGCCAGCCCTGTGGGGAAGGGAAGGTTGCCAGCTCCTATTGGCACCTAAAAAAGAAATTAAATCTGACCTTAAATTTTATTTTGCCTTAATATTCAGCTACAGACAGTAGTTTTAGCACTTGGAAGGCCTGAATTCTGATCCTGTTGCTCCTTCTTGGGAAGCTTGATGGATTTGTGCATCAGGGTTGTTTTTTCTGTGAAATAGGAGTGCTCTTCCCTGTATACCTTCCTTAGAGGATTGAGGCTAGAACAGATGCTGGAAAAAATACAATACTGCTGTCATTGCAAGCAGTTGCTGCTGTGTGCCACTGAAATGGTGTTGCTGCTGCAGTTTGTCACCCCAGAGAAAATCAGCAGAGCTGAGCCAAACAGGAGGTAAAATAAGGTAGTAGAGGTGTGTTGGACTCTCTCCCTGCAGGTGTGTCGAGCACAAGGCGTGTTCCAACCAGAGCCCCAGCCTTGCCTCATTAAACCTTGATGTTCAAATTGCACACTTAAAGGTGTGGTATCTACTTGTATTATGCAATTTATTTTAGTGCCTGGAAGACTTGCAAAGGTACCTTGCTGATGTGTCTGCCAGAACCCTTTTTGGCCTGTTATTTACCCTACTCTACTCAGGGTAGGTGCTTAGATGACACAGTTGAGTAGTTTGATATTCTTCCTTAGAGAAATTTGCAGAGTTCAGATTGAATGAGGGGAAGTCATTATCAGGGTGTAGCTCCTGTCTTAATTCACTCATCTGGATTAGGTGTAGTCACCCCAGACTCAGATGCTGCTTGATTTTCTCCTCAAGAAAACTCAGTCAGAATTCTGCTCTTCCACCTGCAGAGTGAAATCAGCACAGGTGGTTTTTTTTCTGCACTTACTGTAAAATGAATAAGCTACAGCTGGTAATTAAGGGCTTCCAAAAGGAAGCAGATTTGTGCTTCTCTGAGGATGCTGATAACCTTAAAAATGTGCTTTCCTCTTCAGTGAATTCCATCAATACATTCCTATTGCAAGTGAACTCAGGTGCAGCAGTATCCATGGAAGAATTCCTCCATAATCCCAGCACCCTGATGGAGTTCTGCAGGGTAGACTGTGGTTCAGGCTTACCGTGAAAATATCTTTAGTTCCGCATTACTGGAGGGATTAAAAACTGCAGTTACCTTTTGCCAGGACAGGGATGACTTGAATCCAGAAGACAACCTGGAAAACCTGAATAGTGAATGTGATATCATGTGCAGCAGCCTGGAGCTCTGCTCATCACTCCCTGAGTAAGGAATTCTGGTCCAACTTGGTGTCTGATGGGAAACTTGAGTAAAATGCTTTGTCTGTTGTGGTTTCTCACCCTCTGTTCTGCTCATCATTCACTGTGCTCCGGGGAAGTACCTGTGGGAATGAGTCCTGTGGCACTGCAGTATAAATGAACTTTCTCTGGTGATTAATCCCTGTACCTGAATGCCTGTGTGTGCACACTCTGCAAAGCCTCAGAGGAATTGAATGTTTCTTTTCATAACGAAGGTGTGGCCTCTTCATTGATGCTCCCTGTGGATAACACATGGATTTATTTATCAAGTCTAAACTTGGAAAGAATGTGACTGTTATAAATGTGCCTTTCATGCTTTTAAGCTTAAATATTAACTGGCCTAAGAATAAATCATCAGTTGTATTCTTAGGATAGCTGCTTTTAAAAATGGCAGTGATTAAAGCTTACAATACTTAAATGTAGGTTTCGATAAATTATCTGGACTTCAGAATGTAAACTATTGGGATCAAGGATGTCGCTTATTTAAATAACTGTTTGATTTGTTTTTAGGGGGAATCTGTAAAGTATTTCTTGGACAACTTGGATAAACTTGGAGAACAAGTAAGTCCTTTTTTATTTTTCTTTCCAGTCTTAAGTAGTCTTTGTGATCTCTGGGTTTTAAATAGATGAAATGTAATTAGTGTCTACTCCAATAACTTTTATCTTTAGTTAACTCGGACTGTCGCATTATCTCAGCAGTTCATCACTGACATGTCAAAAACAAGGGGCAGTGCAAGGGCCAGGAGACTTTCTGGAAATAAAGCTTCTGTCAAAATTGAACAAAAAACAAGTTACAAATGCTTGGGCAGTCAGGAGATTGTTAAAAGTAGCTTTTTAACACTAAATGACATCCAGAAATGACTGGGTTTGGGGTTACATGTCCAGTTAGGAACTCTTGACTTAAATCAGTCGCAGGTCAGCAGTACCTTCCAGTAATACCTATTTATCATAAACTCAGTAAAGAATAAAGTCTGTTTTCTCTGGGGAAAAAAACCTGAAATTTCTGTAGAATACTTTTTTATAGAACTGTTATTTAGCACCTGAATAATGAAGATATATGCTGATGCTCACTCATCAGTTGTGGATTGCAGGAATGGCATGTGGAAAAACTGCCCTTAAAACGGGGTATGGTGCTTGAACTCTGTGGGGAGGCAGTTTCTCCATGGTCATTCCCAGCTGATGGTAACAAATGAAGGAATCCAAACCACTTCAGTGAAACCCTGTTACATCATGGTTAATTTCATTTTTCTTTTTAACAGATTAAATTTTAAGCCAGACTGGTTTTGTGCTTTGAACTGTCATTGTTCTAACTAAAGCACTGGTCATCATTCTCAGATTGCTGGCTTGAGAACTCCAGCACTTGCTCTCTGAATTTGGATTCGGTCTCAAATTATAAGACTTGCACTTAGGAGGAGAACTGCACTTACTCTGAACTGCTAAATTCTGCCAGTGATGGATTTCTCATGGTCTTTGAATCCTTGAGTTTCAAAAGGCTTAGGATTTTACCCAACAATATTGGGTAGAGTTTTGCAGTTCTATTTCAGAATTCTTCATGGGGGAACTTTAGTCCATTCTTGGATTAAAGTGTGAAACTTAGTCAGTAGTTGGGTTTTTTAAACATTTTTATATACACACATTTACTGCAGGTCTCATATTGCTGTGGGAGTGCTCTGAATTACAGCTTTTCTGGCTTCAAGTGGGACCAAATGGTGTTGAGAATCAGAGGGACTCATCAGGATCTGCTGTTGTAGAAAATGTTAAATCTTTGAGGAAAAAAGCACTACCTAAGTTTTGGTAGTGAAAGATGTGATAGGTTCTTCTGGTTTATTCTTATCTATATTCAAGATTGTCTCATGATTATTTCCCCAAATTGTAAATAAAAGTATTTGACTGTTCTTATCTGATGTAACTGGGCTGACTTGCAACTAAATTACTTACAAACACATAGATCTGCAAGTCACTGGTGCCTCTTGCCAAGAGGGAGCTGATAACAGCACTGAGGGAAAAGAACTTAATGTTCAGATTTAATCAGATCAGCAAAATAAGAGTATCTGACAGGCAGACATGCGTGGGATCTCCTGGATTCCTTGCAACTGTGTGTTGCTATTTCAACTGCCAGTGCAGACTGTATGTATCCAAAATACCTCACAGAGAGACTTGGCTTTCCATCTTGTGATTGGATCTTTGTCATGCCTTAAGTTGTAATTTGAACTAGGCAAACAGTGATGTGATAGCCAAAAGAGCTGCTGATAACCAAAGGAACTCCTTTAGAAGAAGCAGACTGCAGTGAATTTGAGGAAAGGAGATAGGAAAATCAGGAAGAAAGCACGTGTTCCAAATCAGTATCAATGTGAGGATGCTTGAGGGAAAAAAACACTTACTGACAATGGGAAAACATTGAAAGAACTTGGAAAATAATACTCAGTGCCATCCAAAGAAATCACCTAATGCTGAAGTCTTTAGATATGGAGAACAGGATCAACACTGAGAAAGGGGCAAGCTGCTTGTATTCCAAGGATCTGGGCATGAGGGAAAAAGCATAATTGTCCTTCAAAAAGTTAACTAAAATACTGGGAGAGGTCCTAGGAGTTGTTGTGTTTGGTTTCCTGTAGGCAGATGATGGCTGGACACCAGCACTGAACTCAGAGCCCTCATTTGCTGCCTGTTGCATCAGAGTAGCCAATATCCAGGATAAAACATGGAATGGTTTGGGTTGGAAGGGACCCTAAAGATACCCAGTTCTGTGGTAGGTCTTCTGTTCCCGTAGAAGTTGAGAGCACTTGAAAGGATTCTCTTTGTGGCTGCAAGTGTGGAAGGAATTTTCAATGAGTAATAGTACTCGAGAGGGAATTTGTCAGGAATTCCAGGGATAAGCTCCTTGTTCTTGAAAGCTTTACTGAATAAACATTACAGGTCAACTCCCAGGAGAGTTTGCTTTGTGCCCTTGTTTCAATAGCGAAGGTGCATATGGCTTTGCCTGTTATATTAGTTAATTTTATTTATGTATTTTAATAATTTCAGTCACTCCTGAGCTTTCCTAAGACTTTCTGGTTTTGTTCTCAGAACTTGAGACTAACTTCCTGGAAAACAAAAGGATATACATTCCCATATGGAAGCTGGAATAAGTGTTGAACCTGTGACACTCTTGCCTGCGTGTTGACAGTCAGCTTTGCTCAAGATCCCTTCATATGTGCCCAGTGACATTTAATACAGTCACTGCACTGGTTTTGCTGATTGTTTTCCTCTCTATAATTTCAGTAGAAAAGACCCAAGATAAATTTAATAAATGGAGAAGTCTTACCGCCCTTTAAAGTTGTTCATTAATCAGACAAGGGGGTGGCAGCACCTCTTTGCTCAGTTTCGAGAGAACTTGATGCTGCTTTAGCAGTTCTACTCTACTCCAGATTTTGGTGGTGTGGGATTTGGATGGGTAACAGTGCTGCAGTGAAGGCTGCAGGGTGGGGAGCCTGTGCTTCAGAGCTGCTTTGTAATTCGTGCCACGATAAAAATCAGTGCCTTAGTCATGGGCAGCTCGGAAAAAGGAACCCAGAGTTCAGACAAAGCCCTCTCTCTCTAGTTTCACTTTGGAACTCACAGGGTAAAGCAAAGTGATCTTTGAGTTTTTGGAATGTTGCACTCACTTCATGATTTTTAAATTTTATTTTTGTGGCTTGAACTTGCCCAGCTGCCTTAAACTTGAGATACAAGTACAGAAATAGCCATGGTGCTGTGTGCTTGTTCCCCCACCCAGCTGACTGGTTGAATCAGACTTTCTGGACCATGGTCTTACACATCTTTCTAAAAGCTCCAAGTGTGGGAACTGGCACTGTCAGAGGAAGATCATAGATCATTCACTTCTTAAGAAGAGACTGAAATTCCGAATCCTAAATTGTGCTCTCTGAAGTTGTGAGAAATGCTGGAAAAATGTGAGGAAGAGTTTCCATAACAAGTGAACAACAAGGTTTTAAAGTCCAGCACAGGCAGCTGTGTGGTAGAGATGCACTTTGCAGATAGCAGAAAGACTTGGACCATAGACAAAAGTGTAATTCTAGGAATGAAGGAATCCCCAATACTAATGTTGAATTTCATGCTGTCAAAAGCTGGCTAATAAGAATTCCTTTCCCTGGAGCATCTGCATCCATTGATGATGTTCATGTACAAATTAAAAAAAATAGTCTCTTGAGTACCTCTTAAATTCTGAGGAAAGGTGGGCTGGAGGACTTCAGGATCCAGCTGTCCGTGCCCCCCAGGCTGGAAAGGGACTGTTGTCCTCAGCTCTCACTTTCTTCCCCTGTTCTACTCATTGCACAGTAAATTTTGGACAAAGTCAGGCAGTGTGATCTCACCAGTGTGGACTGATAAAGCAGGATGCAAAGATGCATGGCACAAACACAGGAAATTGCTTAAGTTTTAGTTTTCAGGCATAATTGATTGCTTGAAAGTTATTCAGTGGAGCAGCTGGTTTGTTTCTGGAAGCAGTCATGCAGTTTGCAGGACAGCATGGGAGGAATGGAGAGCCCACAGCTGTCATGGGATATCCCATAGTTATTGGTTTGAGAAACCTGCATTAGAGCCCATTTGCTGCACTGCAGTGTTGGCAGCCAGTGTTGTGGGAAGAGAATGAAGGAAGCACAAAGTGATCCAGAATGAGGAAAACTGGCACGAGGAATTGCTGGTTCACCTGCCAGGTTGGTTATGGATCCTTGTCATGTGGCAAAGGGAAAGCATAAGTTCTTTGGGGTTCATGTTCTGATTTCATACTGGGTGTGTTCCCTGCTTCAGACTCCAGCTCTTTCCCAAAAGCTCCAGTGTTAGCACGGAAATCCACATCCATGTCTTTTTATTGAAAACCTCGTGCTGTTCCTGTGCAAGCTGCTCTCTTCACTGCAGCTCACCTGTGCCCCTACCCATGATCATATCCTAATCAGAAAACTCTCCTTATTTTTGTAGGATTACCTTCCCTCCCAGCAAGATATCCTGCTGGCACGAAGGCCAACCAAAGGGATTCACGAGTACGACTTTGAAATCAAAAATGTCCCTTTCAAGATGGTCGATGTGGGCGGCCAGAGGTCGGAACGGAAGCGGTGGTTCGAGTGCTTCGACAGTGTCACATCCATATTGTTCCTCGTGTCCTCCAGTGAATTCGACCAAGTGCTCATGGAGGACCGGCAGACAAATCGCCTCACGGAGTCCCTGAACATTTTTGAAACAATAGTCAACAACCGGGTGTTCAGCAACGTCTCCATCATCCTCTTCTTAAACAAGACGGACTTGCTTGAGGAAAAAGTACAGAAAGTCAGCATCAAAGACTATTTCCCAGAGTTTGAAGGGGATCCCCACTGCTTAACAGATGTCCAAAAATTCCTGGTGGATTGTTTTCGCACGAAACGCCGGGACCAGCAGCAGAAACCCCTGTACCACCACTTCACCACTGCTATTAACACAGAGAACATCCGGCTAGTTTTCCGTGATGTTAAGGATACCATCCTGCACGACAACCTCAAGCAGCTGATGTTACAGTGATGTGCAAAAAAACTTTTATTTCAGTAACTCTTGTGTGTTGTTTTTTTAACTAGAAGTTTACAGCAGGAGTAGAGAAATCCAATTCCTGTCAGACTTCTTGATATGTGGCTAAAAGCTGCTGCTGAACACATTATTGCCAATTTCTGCAGAAATTCAGGCTTAATCTCTTCCAGTGTAGCTTCAAGTTGACTCAAGTAATTTTATAGCAGACCTGTGTCTAAGTTACCTGTAAAGTGGTAAATTTGACCTTTTACAAACATGTGTATTATCTTAGAAAATCCAGAATTCCAAGTCCAAACTTCAGTGAAATTGTTGCAGTTATTAGACTGTGGCAGTAATTCAAGGTGGGGGGGAGAGAGAGAAACTTTTCACATCTAACTTCATTGTTAAGACTGTGATACCATAGCTGACTTATATTTTCTCAGGTCTATTTTTGGTTAGAAATCCCATCAAATCCCTTGCTGGAATCATCTCTTTGAAGCGCGGGGTCCTGGGTGTAATGTACTTCCTGTTTAAGTATAAATCATGGGTTGGAATAGGAGATGCTTTAAAAATGCTTAAAATCAGGAGTTCCAGGCATATCTATCAGGAAGTGCAGAGTCCAGTGACGAGGGATTAGTGGTTGGCACAGTACACGGATTCACTCCAGAGGCGTCCACACGTCCTGGAGCCATGGCAAAGCACAGAGCACTCTGATCAATCCTCTTGGCACTGGTGTGGGAAGGGGGGAGCAAGCCCCAGCTTGTGTTTTTTATCTTCACTAACCAGATGTTTCCTGCAGGTAGCTGATGTTACCTGTGGGTCACCTGTTCCTGAAGCGCTTTAACTTAGCACTGGTTTATTTGAACTCCCTGCCTCCTTCCCAGGTGCCTCCTCTGAGTCAGGGGCGTTTGGTGATGGAGAGAAGGACTTGCAAACCTAAGTGCCTCCTTGTGTTCTGTCCTCCTCTGGCATTTTCAGTGGCCTTACGAATTCCCAGCAGAGGCCTTGTGTAGCTGACACCGTGCAGATGAATGTTTCCTTCTGAAAAAATTCAAGAACGTGTCCCAGCAGAACGTGCTTCAGCTGATGAGGTTCTTTCTGAGACCTTCCAGTTGGGTCTAAGCAATCCTAAGTGTACTTGAGCCAAATAGGTTGCACAGCATCTTCCAGGGTGCTGCTTGTGGCTATTTTACCCAAAGTTCTATTGCAGTTTTGTTTGTTTTTCTTATGGGGAGTTGTTAGCATTGCCATGTGATTAAAAAAAAAAAAAAAAAGATAATAATAATGAAAAATAGTGAAAATAAAGCAATCCTGATGTACCCCACAGCACACTGCAAAAAGAGAGTGAGATTGTGATACAAAAATCAGTGTCCCTACCGTGTTCCCCCGGGCTGTAGTGTCATGTGGGCAGTTCAGCTGCCACTTTGCCCCGTGGAGTTGGCCAGTTCCTGTGGATCGTGCTGGTGGCCAATCCTTCAGTAAATTCTTACTCACATCCCACGAGAGGGGGGTGACAGGGTGGTGTCACTGCTGGGAGCAGTGGCCCTGCCAGGACATAGGAAAGCTGCCTGTCTCCTGAACTTAGCCTTTACTTACTGTGACTGTAAGTTGTATCAACATCTCTGTACCTCGTTCTCCTGGCAGTACAAGGGGAATCGTGTGTTTTTATTTAGTTAGGTGCTTTGAAAGACCTCTATTTTTTCATATCATCCAGTGAATAGTCATAGGTTAGTCTGCAATGCTGGTGATCAGGCACTGTTTGGGGGAGGAAAGAATTCTGAAAAGAGCTTGGGAGAAGTCACAGTGCAGAATCTAAACATAATCCTGAAGTCTGGATGCAGCGCTGATGTCAGGAGAGTTAATAGAATCTTGGATGGGGATATTTAATGTAGATTTTGCCTCTACTGAACATGGATTATTTCTGATTTGCTGTGTTCAGGTTATATGTGAGCAATTCAAGGAGGAGGATGAAGTAGAGACCTCAGGAAAGGCTGGTGAGGCTCTTTCAAGGACTGAACAACACACCTGCGATGGGAGCAGAAGTTCTCCTTTGGGCTATAAATGCTCCATGAACAGACACAAACCTCTGGTGGCCTCCAAGTCCAGTCTTGGAAACCAGAAAATAAATCCATACCCTTGGTTGTCAACAAGAGGAGGAGTTGGTTTGGTTTTTTTCCTTTGCTGACAGTTGTCTGAACAAGTGTCTTTTCAAAAAAGAGACATAGCTCTGATTAAAGCAGTTAATTTGGAGAGGTCTGCAGTAGGTGTTTTGGAGGGTGTCAGACCAGATGATTGCAGAAAAGACTAAAGACTGGTAGTGGATGACAGGGTGAGTACCAGGGATTTATCTAAACTAATTTACATGAAGTGTTGATGAATTTGTTGTCAATGGAACCTGTTAATTTACTGAAGATGCTCAAAACTGATGTCAGTCTAAGGATGTAGCCAGGATCACCAAGGCACTGGGCACTTCTGACCTTTGCTGAAGTGGGGGAAATCCTCAGCAGCTTCTCCCCAGAACCACCACAAAAATCCCTGGTTTGAGTCCTTTCAGATCACTGTCCCTGTGAACCCCAGGGCCTGTAAGAGAGCGAGGGGGACCCCAGTGCTGGGTCACTTGTAGGCCCTGGTAGATAAAGCACTATATGAATCTCAGGCAGAAATGAATTGTTTTAATGAAATAACTGAGTCAGTCGGGTTTCCCACTCCCAGTTCTTGAGGGGGGTGAGGCACCACACCTGGATGTTCCTGTTTACATCTTTCCTGTGTTATCCTACAGCCAAAAACCCCAAATCAATGCCCTTGCCCATCTTCAGGCTCACTCTTCACGAGCTCCCTGAATGGTGCACACCTTGGATTTCCTGTTAGATTTCTTTCTAAATGTCATTTGTTTATAGCAGGACATAAATTTGGTAAAAGAGCTCTGAAGGGTCGATGCTCTGAACAGACTGAGTTTTATCCTGGAGAAACCAGAATCACAGTTTGCTGGTGAGAGTGAAGCTTCCTCATGGAAACCAGTCTGTGGTACAAGGTTGGGATGTGTTCTTGGTGAAGGTGGGAAAGCAGGTAGAAAGTGAAGTTTTCCAGAAAATCAAGTTTCCCGAAATTCCTTAGTTTTCTTTGCTGGAGTGAGCTGTGTTCTAAAGATCACTGACCGTATGGAGATAAACCACTGTCCTGTACAAGCTGTACTTGAAGGTGAAATTGGTGTTTTAGTGACTGTTCCCTGCTGCAGTGTTCAACTGAGATGATTGATACCTAAAAACTGTGGCTGTTCATCAGGGCTTTAAAAATTTTACTGGTTTTTTTTTCTATATATTGTACGTGGGAGCATAAGCCATCAGTTTGTGTGAAACTTCAGCTTTCTTCTAGAATAACTGCTCTCAAAAAAAAGTCAAGTTGATCTCAAAGGCTGTTTATGGGGCTCGTTTGTGAGTAGCTTTAGATTTTGCCCATCAGCATTATTCCAGCAGTGCTGGGGTGGGTGGGTGGATGTTCCTGGTGGATCCCAGCCCGTGTGGGAGCAGCTCCGAGCTCCCAGCCTGAGCTGTCCCTCGTGCCCGTGGCCAGCAGAACAACCCCTGGCAGCTCCTCTGCCAGGACACTTGCACAAGGTTCATTTTCCAGCACCATTCCTGTTCACACCCACGGGGAGTCTCCTGCCGTGCCCAATCGTTCACCAATTCACTTTACAGGTCTTGTCTCTCTGATGGTACCATTAACATAGTTTTTAATTACACAGCATTGCAATACAGTGCCATTTTGCAATTTCTTTGCGTTGTACTTGAAAATAAGTTGAATTGCAGACTATTTAAAACTGCTTTCCTGCGCTTTCAGTAGCAGTGAGAGCTTACCTTACATGAAGCCTTTATGTAAAAATATATTTTATAACAACCTCATAGATCTTTAACAAACCAAGATTTGTATTAGCTTTGTATAAATGTTTGTGGCTTACAATTTTATATGTTTAACTTTTTATAAACTTTCCAGGGACTACTTTTTATTGTAAATTTTTTTTTTCTCTCCTTGCTTTAGTTTAAGATTGGCAATAAATTATTTCTAAGGGAGGTCTTAGAAGAAAAAGCATCACTTCCTTTTTATAAAACGGTTAAATCGATTCATAGTTTCAAACCTCTTACACTTGCTTGTACATTGCTCTGTACATACTCCAAAAGTGTTGCCTTTCAGCTATTAATATTTGCCTTGTGTACAAAAATTACTGACGATGAATAAACATATACAGCCTCATGTTGGTGTGATGAAATCATTTTTTCTGTTTAATAACGAGCAGAGGCAGCCAGCTGACTCTTTTTTGTCGGCTGGCAAAGCCCGGCTGGTTTGTTCCTGCAAACACATCTTGTGTTTCAAATAAAATATGTAACAGAGTCAAACAAACTCTCTGCTCAAAAGGCTCCTCCAGGTTCTGCTCGGCCTGATGACTTTGTCCCCAGCAGGGAGGCACCAGGAAATTGCTGACTTGCACTTGACAGCCAGCTTTGTGCTCAATATTTAAAATATTGATGGCACTCGGGTGTGTTCTGCGACAAACCTCTATGAATTATGGATCTCGGTGTGACAGAGTTGTTTTTACTATTTTTTTAGCTCTTTTTGACTAAGCCAGCCTCTGCCTCCTGGAGAAGAGGCTCCCTGGCTGCAGTATGAAGCAGAATTTTGCAGCAAAACATTGATTTCTCATCAGTTTTTGTAGGCCTGAGATGGTTCATTTTCCACAAGAGCCCTTGGATTTGGCTGGCGTGCTGTGGACACTAAATCCCCGGAAATACTCAGCCCAGGTCATCCTTGTTTATAGAGTTAGAGCTCAGCATTAGTGCTGGGCCTGCTAACAGGAGCACAGGAGCTGCAGGAATTCCCAGTGTGGATGTTGCCGTGGGTCAGTCGGAGCCTGGACACTCTCAGGAGCCACCTCTGGTCACTGAAACGAGTTCAGACCCTCCCAGGTATCCTGGAACTTAGCTCAGCTCCATGTGGCTTGGGTTCCAGGTCCTGCCTGTCCTGGGAGAGCTGGTTCTGAGGAATCACCACCTCATCTCTTGACCCCTTTTCACTCTGATCAGTCACATCAGCTGAACACTGTTGCTCTGACTTTAAAAAGAAATCTCCTCAGGTCTTTTTGAGACTTACTTTTTTTTGCATCCCACTTCATGAGATGCCAGCTGAGGGGTAAAACTAAACCTACCTAGAACTCAGCTTAAGAAGTCATGGTTGCTGGGTTTTATAATCCAAATATCACAAGTGTGATTGGATTGCTTTCACCTGGGCTTCTGGTGAAGCTTTTGAGGGGATTAAAGCCCTGGGTGAACTGGTCTGGTGGAAGGTGTCCCTGCCCATGGCAGGGAGCTGGAACTGGATGAACTTTAAGGTCCCTTCTGACCCAAACCATTCCATGATTCTATGATTATTCTGTGAAATAATAACATACAAATAACTAATAATTTTCCTTAGGAATGGGTTGGTGTTGTTGGACCATCCAGCAGTGACTCCTGGGCTCTGATCACCTCACTGCACTGATGTGCCAGGGGCTGAAGTGATGGGAAGAGCAGAAGGGGAAAAATGAGTACATTCAATGATTTGTGGGAGCAAGTGAAGTTTCCTCACATTTGCAACACTTTTGATTCACCAAAGCACCTCGTTGCAGTGCTGAATGTAGGTTGGGTGCTTGAGCCTCTTCCTTCCTGTTCAAGTAACTCGGTGATTGCACAATAACTGACAGGAGGGATTAAAAACGCAGTGGGGCTGTGCCCGAGTGTCCCTGGCTGCCCCTGGCAGCAGGAGCTGGGTTCAGAGCCGACCTTGGTCCCGTTCCTTCTGGGGAGCAGAGGTGACCAGGGAGGGCAAAGTGCTGAGGAGCGGCTGCCGGGAGAGATCCCGTGGGGAATCCTGCTGGAAATGGGACAGGAGTCTGCCCTGGCACAGACCCTGCTGGGTTTGCCTCTAAAACAAAGCAGGTGGTGGCACTGAGGTACCTCTGGCCCCTCCACCTGACACACTGCCCACTTGTGCTTTCCACACCAGCTGAGACGTCTTCAGCGTATGTGAAATGGGAATCGATTAAATTGATAAGAAGGATCCAAATGGACTGAGTCCCACGAGACTCTGCAGTGGTGTTTTATTTGTGCCTAACCTCAGATGCCTTTCTCTGCTTTCCTGCCTGGAATTTTTATGCACATCAGGGGCAAGATATTGGTTCCTGCTGGAGTGCAGCTTCCACAAGCAGCGTTTTCCTGGGCTCTGGGGTTCTTGCTCACTGTCTCTGCTCAGAGCAGCTCCTGCAATTTCCAAGCGAGGCAGTGAAATGCTCCATGGCAGAGCCGGTCCTTAGCTTGGGTTCAGCAAACAGGCAGCAGATGACTCGGAGATAAGGAATCCAAACATCCCAGATGAGATGTGAGGGTAGAGCAGTCCCTGCCCCTGCGTGCAGCCGAGCTGCTGCCTCTGCCCAGCGCTGCGCAGGGAGCCAAGAGTTTGATTAATTGCTGAGCACTGGATCTGACAAACCTGGATTTGGGGCAGGCTGCTGCCAGCCAAGCTGCAGCTCCATGCAGAGTTAATATTTAAAGGCTGAGCCCTCCCAGGCTGTGAGCAGCAGGTCGTGTTTGCTGCTCCTCGGGCAGGGAGGGCTCCGAAGCACTGCAGGGGAAGGCAGGAACGTTTGTCAGCAGACCCAGGACGCAAATAAATCCCTTCTCTCTGCCTGGATGGCTGGAAACGTGGTGACCCGCTAAGATGGTGCTGATCAGTGCAGACTGGTTTTTATTAATTTAGGGCCTGCAGAGTGGGAGGAAGCACAAGATCCTGTGCATCCGACAGATCCAAAGTGAGTTTTTCCCACTCCCAGTATTCAATAGTGATTCTTGCCTGTATAAAAGATGCTGGTGCCCTTCCCAGGGTTCTGCTCATTGACAGGCAAGAGCCCAAATCCCTGCCTGCTGTCCAAATCTGTGTCCTGTCCAGCACCAGACCAGCCTTGGGTGGCTCTCAGCCAGGCTGCGGGTGCTGCCCTGTCCCCTCTGCTGTCGCCTGCAGCCTGGAACACAATCAACTTCTCTGACGAAGCAAAAAGCCACATCTTTACCAGATCCAGAGGGGAAGCAGCAGTGGAAAAAAGGAGAAGGACATCTCATTTAACATCCCCTCTCCCCCAGATGGCCTTTGAGCTGCTTAGGGACTGAGTGACTGTTTCCAAGCTGACCATATTCCCTGTCAGTGATGTCTGTGGGGGTGGCAGCAGCCGGGAATAACTCACCTCCAGGGAGTGACCCCCTCCAGCACTCCCTGCATCCGGCTGTCCCTGCAGTGCCACAGGGAGGAGGTGGCATCACCACCCCCACGTGAGGTTCAGCTCCTCTGTGCACCCCCAGACTGTGCTGGGAGCTTGTTGTTTTCGGCTTTTATTGGAAGAAAAACTGATATCCATCAGTGCTACAGATCTTTCTGGGGTTGCCTAGGCAGAATATTTTGCATTTTTTCTGTATGAGCTGATTCTCTTATATTGATCCAGAGTCTAAGGGTGGGAGCAGCTGTGAATTGATGACTGTTTCCTGCTATAGCCTCCATTTTCCCTGAAGAAAAGGGAAGCAAAGGAACTTCAGTGAAATCAGCATTTTCAAAGCGTTATTAACATCAGGATTTGCAGGGGGGCAAGTTGAGCAAGGCTTCAGCAGCATCAGCCTTCTTACATCACGTCTGGCATTTGCTAAAAATTTGTCAAAAATTAAGGGGAAAACTTCCTCTTTTGTTCCCTCAGATGACCCACGCAGACTCTCCTTCCCTCTTTCTCCCATGCCCACTTACAAAACTTGAGGAGGAAAGGGGATATTTCTCATTTTATCCTCTGCTGTTCTCCACAAGCTGCCGGGGGCAGGGACACCAGCCTGAGACTGCAGCAGAAGCCACTCCAGCCCCTCCTTGCTGATTGTCTTGCATCTTCTCCCACAGCAGGAAACCCTTGTGCTGCTCCTCCTCTCACCTCTGCAATAATCAAGGTGAAATATTATTAAACACTTTTTTTTGCCAGCACGTGGCAAATCCTAAATCCTTCTCCTGTTTCCAGTGAGAAGTTGGCTTTCGCTGCACTGTGATGAAGCAGTGCAGAGTCACCTCTGCTGGGGATGTCACCAGGGATAGGAACATTTTTGCATGTGCAAAAGCAGCAAGTCTGTGGCTGTCTCCTTGTTCAGCTGATTGACACCACTGCAAGGACCCGATTGTGGTCTTCAGTCCATGGAGGGAGCCTGAAAGAAAGATGGAGAAAGACTATTTGGAAGGTCCTGGAGTGACAGGACAAGGGGGAATGGCTTCAAACTGACAGGGAGCAGGTTTAGATTGGATATTGGGAAGGAATTGTTCCCTGTGAGGGTGGACAGGCCCTGGCACAGGGTGCCCAGAGAAGCTGTGGCTGCCCCTGGATCCCTGGCAGTGCCCAAGGCCAGGCTGGAGGGAGCTTGGAGCAGCCTGGGACAGTGGAAGGTGTCCCTGCCTGTGGCAGGGGATGGCACTGGATGATCTTTAAGGTCCCTTCCAGCCCAGCCCATTCCATGATTTCTCCCTTTAGAAAAGCAACCCCAGTTGCCAGAACTGGAAGAAGGTTTGATATATGGAGAGTGTTTAGACATTTATTATTCAAATTAATTGCCAGAGGGAGCTCCTCTCTGAAAGGCTAGCAAGGTAAAGTGTTGTTTTCCCCTCTCCACAGCAGCAGGGATGGAATATGAAAGCACCTGGCAGCCATCCAGCCGTTCCTCTGGAGCCAGGCTTCCCACTCCTTGTCTCCCTACCCCGGCTCCTTCGCTTGCAGCAAGACAAATGCCTGTGATGATGCCAAGGGAAGCAGAGCAGAGGGGGAAAACACAGCCTGGCACTTTCTCTTCCTGCTGGGGCTCTCCGGGGAGGGAGAGGTCGGTGATTCCCTGAGCAGGGGGAGCCCTCGGATGGGAATCGCTGCCCACAAGGAGCTCCTGGGAGCTGGCAATTTCAAGGGGCACCTGGAGGGAGAGAAAAGCATCTGAGGAGAGCAACCCTTAGCCTGAAAAGGTGTCCCAGGTCGGTGGGTGAAGCACTCCCAGAAGTGATGAAATCATCTGCACCCCACACCTTTGTGCCCCAGCTCCCTGATAAAGGCAGGATGGGGTGGGTGTGATAGTGCTGGGCACTGAAGGTCCTTGCAGGAAAGGTCCAGACTGTCTTCTTGCTGAGGGGGCGTTTCAAGGCAGGGCCCTTCAGGACCCAATTGTGGCAGGATTTCACCCGTCCCATGTCCATGTTCACATTTATAACACTCACAAACCCTCTCATTTAAAAACTCCAGCTCTTGGCAGTGCTGTGGGACATAACCTCACGTATTTACAGTTCCTGTAAAGCAAAAGAACAACTAAAACATCTGGAATGAAACTAAAAGTGAAACATTCTCCATTTCCATAGTTCTTTGGATCTCACATTTCTTTAGCACAGGCTGATTTTTTCCTCCATCTTCTGGTCAGATGGGATTTCTGTTTGTGGGACATGAGTGTCACCCCATCCTTATATCCCAGGCTGTTTGGGAAGAGCTCCTAACGCAATGCTTATTAAAAATACTTCAGAGCTGGATGTATTAGTAGGAGAAACAGATCTTTGCTTGACTGACATGGCAAGGTTGTTGTCTGCAGCCAGTTCTGTTTCAGCCCTGTGTCAGTCTGAAGCTTCAGACCAAACCATCGTGGAGGAGCTGGAGAGGCAGAGGGAGGGCCATGATCCATGTTCATGGTCCTGTGCCATGATCTGAGCACAGGATGGATTCCAGGAACATCGGAGCACTAAATATAGCAGCTGTGCTTGCTCAGCAGCTTTGGGTCCAGCAGGCCTAAGGGGAGGTGTGAAATTCAGTCTTAATCACCACATTAGCAAAGCTTCCTGACAATTCCAGGATCCCTCTTTTCCCTGGTTTATGTCTCTTTGGAATGCTGGAGAGAATAATGAAATCATTAATTTACAGATATTGGAAGCATGGGCTAAATTCTTCCTCTGTTCTCTGTCTTCATCAAACCTCACAGTGTTTGTAAAAGCTTCTGAACACAAAAAGCATCACAAGAGTGTAAATATTGCAGCTTTTATTTGTTTGGATTGAATAAAAACCCTGAAGATCTGTTGGGTGTGTTGGGGAAATGCTGCTCCTGAGATACCTGTACAGACCAGTAAGCCCAGAATGCCTCGTTACAGGGTTTCCTAGGAAAAATGCACGGAGGCAGGCAACTCCCTGAAGGGTTTCAGCTCAGGGTTGAGAGTGTGGTCATGGTGCATCATCACCCATGATGCTTTTCCCCCCAGTTTTGCAAATTCTACCCAAAATCTCCTCCAGAAAGGGCAGTGCTCTAATTATCAAGACCCCAAAGTTCTCCTTCACTTGCTGCTGCTTTCCTGCAGGTCTCTTAAAATTTAAATCTGTTTAAATGAGCTGGATTAATAAAATATGCTCCATCTCTCTCATGCACACATTTTAAATTAATAATGGCAATGCTGCTGTAAATTCATGCTGGAACAAACCAGACCAGCATGCCCAGTCCTCGTGTCCCCAGCCCGTGTGTCCCTGTCCAGCCTGTCCCTGCCCAGCGTCTCTCCATCCCACTTGCCCCCATCCCACCTGTACCCATCCTGTATGTCCCAGTCCCACGTGCCCCCATCCCACCTGTACCCATCCTGCATGTCCCTGTCCATGTGTCCCTGTCCCACGTGTCCCCATCCTGTGTGTCCATACCCCACTTGTCCCATCCCATCTGTCCCCATCCCGCCTGTCCCCATCCTGCCTGTCCCTGTGCCACCTGCCCTGTCTTTCATGTCCCTGTCCCATGTGTCCCCTCCCGCTGGTCCTCATCTCTCATGTCTCTATCCCGTATGTCCCATCCCACTTGTCCCTGTCTTTCCTGTCCCTGTCCCGTGTGTCCCTGTCCTCCCTGTCCCTTTCTCACATGTCCCCATGCCGCCTGTCCCCATGCCGCCTGTCGCCATCCCTCCTGTCCCCATCCCTCCTGTCCCCATCCCTCCTGTCCCTATCCCACCTGTCCCCATCCCGTGTCCCCATCCCGCCTGTCCCCATCCCTCCTGTCCCCATCCCTCCTGTCCCCATCCCGTGTCCCCATCCCGTGTCCCCATCCCGCCTGTCCCCATCCCGTGTCCCCATCCCGTGTCCCGATCCCTCCTGTCCCCATCCCGCCTGTCCCCATCCCGTGTCCCCATCCCGTGTCCCGATCCCTCCTGTCCCCATCCCTCTTGTCCCCGTCCCGTGTCCCCATCCCGTGTCCCCATCCCGTGTCCCGATCCCTCCTGTCCCCATCCCTCCCGTCCCCATCCCGTGTCCCCATCCCATGTCCCCGTCCCGCAGCCCCGGGGGGGGCCGGCAGGGGGCGCGCGCGGGCCGCGCAGCCGGGGCGCTGCTGCGGGAGCGGGGGGGACACGGAGGGACACGGGGGGACACGGAGGGGACACGGGGGGCAGGACGCGGAGGGGACGGGGGGACACGGAGGGGACACGGGGGGGGACACGGGGGGACACGGGGAAGGGACACGGGGGGCAGGACACGGAGGGGACGGGGGGACACGGAGGGACACGGGGGGACACGGGGGGGACACGGAGGGGACGGGGAGGGACACGGTGGGCAGGACACAGGGGGACACGGGCACCTTGCCCCGGCCTGCCCCGTCCTGACGGCCCCTCTGCTCCTGCCCCCCCGAGCCGCCCCCGGTGAGAGCCCAGCGCCCCGCACCGCGGGTGGGAAGCGGCGCAGGGACATGGATATGCAGGTGGCGGTGGTTTCCCAGCGCCGGCTCTTCATCCGTTCCTGACTCGGGGAATCGGGAATGGGTTTGGTCCTAGGCACGGCCAGGGGATGCGAGCTGGGATGCAGGGCTCCAGCCACCTGTAGGAATGGGGCTGGACCCTGCCCAGGCTGTGTGTGGAATGGAATGGAATGGAATGGAATGGAATGGAATGGAATGGAATGGAATGGAATGGAATGGAATGGAATGGAATGGAATGGAATGGAATATCCTAAGTGGGAAGGGAACCACAAGGATCATTCAAGTCCAACACAGACGCCCCAATGATCCCACTCTGGGCATCCCTGAGAGCGCTGTCCAAACACTGCTGGGGCTCTGGCAGCCTTGGGGCCGTGCCCATTCCCTGGGGAGCCTGGGCAGTGCCCAGCACCCTCTGGGGTGAGAGCCTTTTCCTGAGATCCAGCCTGACCCTCCCCTGACACAGCAAGGTTCAGGCTGCCACTGGCTCCAGTGTGACAAAAAACCCAGGGCAGGAAGCCTGGGCACTCACAGAAACTACACAGCAAGCTTCAGGCTGCCACTGGCTTGTGTGACAGAAAACCCAGGGCAGGGAGCCTGGGCACTCACAGAAACTGCACCCAGCCTCTTCCTTCCTCCTTTCTGCAGCACTGTGGCCGTGCTGGTGGCACCCAGTGCAGAGGACAGCCCCTGCCTCGCAGAAACCAGTGCCATGGCTGTGAGGAGCACACCTCAGAGTCAACAGCTTCACCATTCCCAAGGCCTCCTGGAGCCCAGGGTGTCCCACAGCAGAGAGGGATCAGCAGGATGCTCTGGGCAGGTTTTTGGGCACTCTGCTTCCCTGGAGCCTCGTGCCTGTGTGGATGTGTGGGTGTGTGCTTGTCCCAGACCTGCTGGGCCCTGGGAGCAGTTACCAGCCCCTGCTGGTGTCACCTCTGCCTGGGAACTGCCCCCTCACACCTGAGACTGGATTTCACCCCATCAGCCAGCCCCGCTTTCTGACTTCCTCACAGGATGCATTTCACAACCCCTGCCTGGGTTTGTGTCTCAGCTGTTGCTGTAGATACCACTGGCTTCTGCCTGTGCGTGTTTGCTTGTTTTTCTCATCTTTCTACGGCCTTACAGTCACCAAAACTGTAGAAGCACATAAGTTCAGGGTTTCCAAAGGAAGCTGTGGTCTGAGACACGCAAAGAAATGTCAGGGGTAGAGAGTTACACTTGTGGTTAGTGACTGTTTATTTGTTTTGCTAAGTAGAAGCAGGTGTTACAGAGGGTATTTGGGGAAAGAGGAGAAGGGTTGTATTGCTCAGAGGGTTGAAAACCTTCTCAGCAGTGTTAACTGTTGTTTTCAGACACAAGAAGCAAAATGCAGGCAAGAGAGAGAAGGACTTTGCTTTGGTCTTTCAACATTAAGATTAAAATCTTTCAACTTTCTCCTTTCATTTTCATTTTGTGTGTTACAACTTGAAAACCTTTTTATCAAGGACTGCACAGAGATGATAGTGAAGCAGTGGCAGGAACCCAAATGTGTTCACAAAACCCCTACAAGTGTTCAAGGAGAGCCATGAGAGGTTATTAAAATGCCTCGAGGTGCTGCTGCAGGATTGAAGTATAACATTTGCAAACCCCTTGTGTATCTAAAGGGTTACTCTCTGCCATTTACTATGGTCTATTTTAAAATTTACTGTCTGAAAAGGAACTACCAGTGCACTAAAAATTCTTCTCTGGAAAGCTAATGTTTGTATCTCTTGGCTGACACCGGTTGCTAACATGATGCTCAGTATTTGGTCTGTGCTGAAGCCGCCTGTATCCAGGAATGTTTGTCTTCATCACTCTTGAACGCTCCTAAATCGAGTCGGGGGTGTGCTGTGAGATCTGCCCAGAGCCTGGGCTCCAGGGAGAGCAGACAACTCTGCTTGCATCTAAGATATTTCACGATGTTCAAGAGAAAATGCCTTGAATTTAATCCAGGTTATTTACATGGTTCCTCTCTCCTCTCTTTTTTTTTTTTTTACATCAGGTTCACAGTTCTAATGGGTGCTTTGTGTGAGATGTTTAATTTCCTGTCAGGATGTTTTTTGTAATTACTGTAACCAGGATTTGGGCAGGTTTCCGTTCTTTACCTCTCCCAGGTAGGACACTTCCTGCTCTGTGCTTGCAAATTGACTCCCCTGTACCTGGGCCCCAAATCAGGCTGACGGGGCAGAGTTCCCACTGTGGGCAATTTTCAGCACTAATTTTTGCTCCCAGCTCCACAGATCTGCTTTTGTTCTCCCTTCCTGCCCTTACATACTATGAGCAATTAACTCCTCTAAAGCATGTGAATTCTGCTGTTGAAAGTCCACCTCAGAGTGCATCCATATGCATTTGAAAAATTACTCCTTTGGAAAAGAATGACTTATGCATTTTAATATTTACTGCTATGGTTTCCTTGGTCGACAAAACAGAATTTGACATAGATACAGGTTTTATGTCCAGTTCCCACTTTACACACTGAGCAGTTTGGCCTCTCTGCTGTGCTGAAGGGGCTTTTAACCAAGGAGAGAACTCCACAGGTAGGTCAGGCTGCAGGGTCCGTGTCTCGTCCTTGAAGACAAACACTGAGGTTGGAATTCTTGACTCACTCAAAGCTGTGTAGAGGAGGCTGAATAAAAACCTTTGAGATGTGACGCTGCCTGTGTAGCTCTGGGGAGGACTGGGGCTGTCTCCATGAAAACTCTTCACGAACTAAAGCTTGAAGGGGGTTTTGTGTTTAATTATTTGGGTGATCTGTTTGCACCAGGGTTTGCTGTAAGCGCTGATGGGGGAGGGGGTTCACCTGCTGGGTTCTTTGTGCTTTTGCTATCGGCCAAACCTGGGAACGCCTCTGACCTCTGTCAGTGGAGGCAGAAGAAGGGCAGCAAATGGGAGAAGAAACAGAGGAGTTCCCTCTGTGCCTGCAGACCCTTTCCAAGGTACAGTTTGTTTAATATATTTTTCTTCTGGATGGGGAATTGCTGAGTGCCCGAGAAGGGGGAGCTGTGTGGGCCCAGTGGGTCTCTGTGGACACGAGCATTGCTGAAGGTGCAGGTGGGGGTTTCTGTGTGGGCACAGCAAAGCCCTGGCTGGGCTATGAGCAGCTGATATTGGGCAGAAAACACTGTGTTTGTCCTCACTGTCACTGGGGAGGAGGACAGCAGGGCCGGGCCAGCAGGGCCTGTGGGCCCCGATAGCCCCCAGCACAGGGCAGGGCTGTGCCTGCCCGGGCTGATAAGGCTGTGGCAGCAGCCCTGGGGCCTGAGGATGGTGCTGACACGGGGAGTGTTTGGGTACAGTCATGGTGAGCTCAGGGCTTGCAGCAGGAGGAGGGGAAGGGAGTGATTTCAGGGCAGGCAGGGAGCCTGCGGCCTGTGGGAAGGAGAGGGCTCTTCTGGGGTTCAGCTCCAAGCTGCTGCTCCCTGTTTGCAGTTTCCCAGTGTTGCAGTGCTTGGCAAAGGCTGACTCGTCCCCCCTGTGCTGCTTTTGTAGAAGCAGCAGAGGCATATCCTGTCCTGCACCCACAGGGCCTCATCCCATCCTGCACCCACAGGGATTCATCCCTTCCTGCATCCCCAGGGATTCATCCTGTCCTGCACCCACACGGCTTCATCCCTTCCTGCACCCACAGGGCTTCATCCTGTCCCGCATCCCCAGGGATTCATTCTGTCCTACATCCACAGGGATTCATCCTGTCCTGCATCCCCAGGGATTCATCCCATCCTGCACCCACAGGGATTCATCCCATCCCACACCCACAGGGATTCATCCCATCCTACACCCACAGGGCTTTGTCCTGTCCTGCACCCACAGGGCCTCATCCCGTCCCACATCCCCAGGGATTCCTCCCGTCCCGCAGCGAGCCCAGCTCCCCTGCCAGGGTGTGGGGGGCACCTCGCTCTGCTCTTGCCTCCTCTCTGTGCCAGCCAGGAGCAGCTCTCACTCCCGGCTCTCCAGTGTGGGAATGTCGAGGTGCAGCAGTTGCCGTGCCAGCTCCTGCCTGTGGACACATCTGGAGCAGGAGGGCCCCTGTGTGTCAGTGTCCTCACATCACCCCTGTGCTCCGGCTGCCAGGGCCGGCTCTGGCTGGGACACGGAGCCACGGGATGGTCACTGCCAGCAGGGAAGCAGGGTCAAGGGCCTGTGAGGGGAAGGGTTTGGGCAGCCAGAGGCCTGAGTGATAAAAGGCTCCAGTGGCAGGTTTGTCCGGGTGGCAGTGTCAGAACTGGACCTTTTCATCCATCATTATTTAATCATTCATTTCCAGTTTATAGCCACTGAGGGGAACCTTCCCTCCCCTCAGGATGGTGGTGGAGCCTGGGGCTTAGGGCACAGTGAGGGGAGCTGGACTACTCCCTCCATCCCCAGGACAGTGCCTGGGAGGGTGCTCAGCAGGATTTAGGAGGGTGCTCAGCAGGATTTAGGAGGGTGCTCAGCAGGATTTAGGAGGGTGCTCGGTGTAAGCAGGAGCATCCCCCTGGCCCTGTGCATGGGCAGCAGGGGGAATGGAAAGCCCCCACCCCCAGCAGTGCTGGTGCCCCCTGTGCCTGTCCCCTGCCATCCTCAAGCCCCGGGTGTAATTTCACAAACGGCCTTTGCTCTTCACTGCAGAATTTGGGTCTTTGTCTCATTTTGCAACATGTGAAAAATAAAAATACCTGTCGCATCACAGCAAAAGGCAAAAGCCCAGAAGCGCTTAAAATCCTGAATTGTGATAACTTCCCATAGCCCAAGCCCAAACTGGTGGGGTTTAAAGTGAATCAGTGGAGCACAGAGGCAGATGGGAGGTACCAGCCCTGCTGGAAGAACAGGTCACCAAAGCAGGAGCACGGGGTGATGCTCAGCACCCCGGTTTGCCCTCACCCCACCTCGCTGCTCTCAGGCTTTTTGGGGCTGGTTTGTGCTGCTCCTCTGCCAGGCTGCCTGTGGCCAGCACTCGGCAGAGGGTAAAGCAGAAAAAGCGTTCACAACATTAATGAAAGCTCTGACAAAAGGAAGCGAGGGGAACTATTGTCTCCTTGGCCTTCTCTTCAGAGTGTCTGTGTGTAATGAGACTTTTGGTTATGCTTGTGGCTTCTGTGACAAAGCTGTGATTTAAGGGCTGTCTGTACTGAGGCAGAGCTGCTCACACAGGCCAAAGTGCTGGTGAGTAATATTTTACCACAAATTGTTGTAACTGGAGCTCGACGACTGCAGTAGGAAGGAGGGGGGGGATTGCATTTGATTTATTACATGACTTAGTGCAATTTGCAGAGCGAGCTTTGTGCTAGTGTGGCCGTGGATTTGCAAAGTCCTGCAAGTAAAAGTCCATGGGAATGGGCCTGGGGAGGGGAAAACTCCGTGGTTTGCTGCCACGATGTCCAGAGGAGGCCTGGATCAGCAGGAGGCACCGCGGCTGCCAAGCGGCTTTGGGGACCAACAGCAGCTGGAGATGCCCAGGAACCCTCCCTGTGTGTGTCCAGTGGGAAGCAGGAGTCACAGAATCACAGAATAGAATGGTTAAGGTTGGAAAAGATGTCCAAAATCGAGCCCAACCTTAGATCAAACACCACCTTGTCAACTAAACCACAGCACTGAGTGCCACGTCCAGGCATTCCTTGGACACCTCCAGGGATGGGGGACTCCAAACCTTCCTGGGCAGCCCCTCCTCGTGCCTGACCACCCTTTCCATGAGAAATTTTTCCTGAATTTCTTCCTGAAGGGTCCTGCATTTGAGCACGGCCATCACATGCAAAACAACCCCTCTGGGCAGCAGTGCTTGCTCTCCCCGCCTTCAAAACGAGCCAGAAGTTCAAGGGATGTTTTCCTAAACACGGGGGTTTTCCTAAACTCAACCTGTGAAGCATCTTCAGGATGAGTTTTGAGGAGGAAGGAGGCATGGAGGGCAGGCTGCTGCTGGGCTTGCATCACTGTGAGAATTCAGGTCATGTTTACTACAGGCAGCTGGAACAGGATGATCTCAGACGGTAACAAGTAACATCTGAGAGGACGCGTTAAAACATTCAAGCTGTTTTGTAAGCACCTACTTTGCTTTCTTTCCAAACCCAGTTTAGCTCTTTGCAAGGATTCATTTGTCCCCTGAAGAACCTGGGGTCATCTTGTTGAAATAAGTGAAAAAGAACAAGAGGTTCCCCTTCCTTTTAATTTCAAATGGAAAAATGTTTTTTGTCTTTTTTGTTTGATTGGGTTTGTGTTGTTGGTTTTGTTTTGTTGTTTTTTTTTTTTAATTCCCCAAAACAAGCAAAGCCCCACAGTCCAGCTTCCTTTCTGCTCCAGAAAGGAGAGATACCTGCAGTCTGAGGGCTTCTGACCCCTTGCAAGCTGACCTTGTGTAATTTCCTCTATTTACATTTGGCCAGCACTGGCCTCATTGACTACAAGAGTTTATACAACTCCTTTCGAGAGGAATACCAAGGGTTGCTGAGGCACGTCCTGCCCCACATTCTCCTATTTACCACAGTGCTAAACAGATGAACAGTGCTGCTGAATAAATACGTCCTTCTCCTGTTTTGTTCTGGCTCTAATGCCTTTGTACCAGGATAACAGAGGAGGTCACAGGCAATTAATTTAAACCAGGTGGGAAAAACGACTCTTAAAATCTTTCTGTGCAGGGAGACATCTGACAGTGCTCCAGTTAAATGTGCTTTTATTTACGTGAACTGTGTGCAGCCTTTGTAACGCCTTTTTTTGGGGGGTTGTTTTTGAGGAAACTGTTGCAAATAATGTTTGTTCACTGCTGTAAGTGAGCCAGAGTGGAATTTGGAGACAGATTAACTTCCTTGGACTTTGGTGTTGGCGTTCGAGCCTGCTGTGCTCGCATGCACGGCTCACCTCTGCTCCAGGACTTTTGCAACCCGAGTGAAAACAGCTTGTACTTAATACACATCAGTGGCGTGATGATTCCTTCAGCAGGCAGAGCATTTGCAAACCTAATGCATGCGGTGATATTTGGGACGTGGCAGCAGCAAACTCTACTCCTTGTAGAGTTTGGGGATGCTGGGAGTTACGGGGTGGGCAGAGAAGGGCGGATCAAGAAATTAGGTTTGAGGGAGAGAAAATTGCTCTTCAGTGCGACTAATCTGCTATTTAGTGGCATTTTGGGGGTTTTTTTTAAGTAGATTTTTCTGATACACGAGTTGCTTAGCCTAGCATGAAGAAAGTATTCAGCAATTGAGCGATGATAAAATAATGACATGATTGCATGCTTGGTGAAGACACGAGGGGAGGGTAATGCTCCCAAGTGCCACCAATTCAGGCACCACTCAGGAGAAGAAAAGGCTCCCTCTAATCAGGGCTCCCGGAGTGAGGGTTTACAAGAGCACCCTTGAGGTCAGCACTAATCCACAGCTTCCAGGCAGCTCATTTAAAGAGCTGGGATTGCCCAATGTGCAGGGAAAGCAGAGCCACTTCACACTGGAGGAGTGGCATGTGACAGCTCGGGAGAGGAAGCAGCTCTGGACCCCACAACAAACCCAGGGACAGCCCAGGGATGGAGAAGAGGGAGAGGAGGGAAAGTTTCTTCATGGCATTTATTATTAAAAAAGAAAAAAAAAGGAGAAAGAGGAAAAAGAAAAAAAAAAAAAAAAAAAAAGAAAAAGTTTATTGCAAATCTCAGTGTTTAAGAGTATTTCCAGAGTCCACTCAGTAACGTTACAAACAAATCAGTAAATCCTGCTTGTGCTGTGCCCTCACACACACACACTCACCACTCGCTCCCCTGCTCGTGCCGCGACACAGACAGCAACAGAAACGGACTGTGAGGTCAGTGACAAACCTATTATTTGATCTGTATTGGAAACTTGTTAAAAAAAAAAAAAAAAAAAAAGAAAACCAAACAAACTAAATACAGTAGAACCTCGCAAATCTGCAGAACAGGGAGCTTCCACACACACGCAAAACCTGGAGGCCTTATTCCACTTCCAAGCAGTTGTAATAGCAAAGTGCTGTAGTGAGGTCTCGTATCACAAAGACTTCAACAACCTTACAAGGATAGGCTACAGAACATTTACCAAAAACGCTTGAAGTATCATAAATTAACAATAAATAAAAAGCACATCGTAATGCAACGTGGTTATTTGTTCAATGATCACTGATTCACACAACTCTAGTTCTCTGTAAGGGATCTTCCAGTCCTGGGTGCAACACAGCGAGGTTCTGCTGGCCGTGATAAAGTGCTGAGGCAGAGGAAGGACACGAGACCACAGGTCCCGGGCAGTGAGGATGAATTGCTCCAGCCACTTGGTTGCAAGAGTGCCTGTTTCTTTTTTTTTTTCTTCTTTGTTTTTCCTTTTTTTTAACCTTTTTTTTTTTTTGGACATCTAAGACAGAAAAAACAAATCAAGCACCTTCCCAAAAAGAGGTTGTTCTTTTTTTTTTTTTCTTTTACAGATTGTCCCACATTTCTATGGCTGGTAAAACACAGACAGGTCAGCGTAGCAGTTAATGGATGATGCCACTTCCACTTAAATACACAGAAATGGTGGCTTGGGGTTCTTTTTTTCCCCCCAAACCAGAACAGACTTGTTTGATTTGTCCCCCTGAGTTGCCTAGAGGCGAAAAGATGCATATTGGTGGGGTAAGCAAGCTCGTGTCACCGTGAGCAGGAATCTCTCCCGTTAAGACTGAATGAACAGCTCAAATGCTGTCTTTTATCCTTCCCTTCACGCACAGGCTCCACTTCATTTCTCACTGAAGTCAGCAGCAAAAAATAAAAAGCCCCTTGCTGACTTTAGGGCAGAGCTGGGGAAGGGGGTGCAGCCCAGCACAGCCACCCCAGGACCCTGTGGCTGGCAGGGGTGGGGAGCAGAGTGAGAGGGGAAGGTCCTGGGGGGGCCACAGGCAGCTGGGGCTGCAGCAGAGATTTCCTTGTGCACCTGTGAGCGAAGGTTCTGGGTACATTAAGACATCCTGGGCCAAATCCTCCCTGCGGGGTGGGCTGGTTCTGGCAGCGGTGCCAGGTCCGTGGGCACCAGCTGAGCCTTTTCCATGGAAAGAGATGCTGGATCTGTAGTTCATTATTTTTTTTTTTACCTTTTTGAATAACTGGGTTACTTAAGACTTACCTATTAAAAACAGCTACACTTTATGCTGTAAGAGTAATATTCCCAACAACTTCACAACCAATACAAGATAGGCATTGAAGAGATTGATGTAAAGACAGCTTTCCGTTATGCAGAAGATCATTTTTCCTCTCCAGTTATTGAAGCTAACCTGCTTTAACAATCTCAGAATAAATTAATAAATACTAGTTAAATTAGAAACAGTACATCAGATCTGACTATCAACAGAAAACAGTTCTAAGGATCCCAGTCAGGAGAAGAAAAATGATCTTATGAAATATGTGCAGTCATAACTGGCCGTAAAGACACACGGAGCCTTTGATTTCCCAGCATTTGTGACATTCAAGTTAAGATCATTAGCAATGGTTTCTAATTGTCAGCTATCTAGCCTAGCCTCCTCCTCCAAGCTAAAACACGAGTCTGTATCCCTCCAGAAGAGGATTCAGTTGGCTACTGGTGATGTTATGAAATGCTCATCTCCAGTTCAGATCATTGGGTTCTCGTCTGCATGGAATTTGTGGTAGGGGATGGGTGACAGTCAGAGGCTGAGCTGCTTCTGCTGTTGCTGTTGTCAGTATTTATGGGATCAGTTGAACCTTTACCTATGCTTGTTATCAGGAAAGCAAGTGTGCATCACATCTTCATGCTAGACAGAAGTTATTCTTAGGTGACTATCCGTATTTTCTATGGAGCTTTCCATTGTTGGTTAAAAAAGTTCTGTCTAATATTAAAAAAAAAAATAAAATTGTTGGTAGCAACTGTTCACATTTAAAATTTCACATTCCCTTTAGAATGGAGTTTTAAAACGTGGAGCAGAGCTGACATTTCCCCCAGCCTTACATCGAGTACATTAGATGGAGAAGGAACAGGGATTTTTATACCACGCTGTCAGAGCCTTTTCCTGAATTTTCTGCTTTTCCAATATCCATGTCTATAAAGTCATCTGGTAGTTCTGGTGGTGGCCCCGCCGTGCTCTCCTCCACCTGCTGCTGCTGCTGCTGGTGGCACAGCCCAGTCTTGCACGGCCTCACCAGGGCCAGAAACACGGCCCCCAGGACCATGCCAGCAGCACAGGAGTAGAAGGCTGAGCTGTAGTTCTTTGTCGTATCCACTAAGACACCTACAAAAAACATTCACAGCAGTTAGCCACAGCCCACTCCCCCCCGCCCTGCCCTCCTGGAGGGTTTTCATCTGCATTTTATCTGCAGCCAAAACTCGGTGACAAACGAATGCCACGTTACAAAACTAAACCCATGGTGTTCTGGAGTAGGCAGTGTCATCTTCAGGCGAGTCAGGAGCCCCTGGGCACCGCAGGGATGCTGAGCCCGAGATGCATCAGGCATCTGTTTGTTCTGCCAGACTTCACCTTTCTGCAGCGTGTGGCACAGGCACAGCGAGAGGGATTCGCCTCTGCTTGTGCCTGAAGTGATGCCAGGTTTGGGTTTCTAACAGGATCAGGGTAGCACTGCAGTATTTCCCTTCCCTCTGAGGTTCCTCAGTGCCTCATCCGTGGGACTCTGCAGAGCTGCATTGCAGTCCTCTGGCTCTGGGAGACTCCCAGTACTGGTTGCAGGGCTTTTAGGGGAGTGCTGTGATCAGTGCTGCCAGAACACTTTCTAGACAGAGATCAGCACCGGCAGCTGTCAAACACCTCAGAAACAAAATTAAGACCGAAGTTTTAGTTACCTGCAAGGGGTGGTCCAGCCAACCCAGCTAAGCTTTGAATGAAGACGTAGACTCCAGCTGCAGAAGACATCCTCTCAATGCCAACTACATCGTCTTCAGCCAGGAGGGGAATATGTGTGCCCGCTACCGTGCCGAGCATGAACCCAAAATAAACGCTACATATCATCAAGCCCCAGAATCCAGAGGCAAAAGGGAAGGCAACCAACGCTACCGACAGCAGGATGACGCAGATGAGCTCGATGTAGATCTTGCGGATCGGCTTCTTGTTGAGAACCCAGCCTGCAAAAATCCTCCCGAAGACCTCGGCGATGGCCATGGCCGACAGGATGTAGGCAGAGTGGTCTTTGCCGATGCCGAGGCTGCGGCTCAGGGGGATGATGTAGAGGGAGGGAGCGAAGAAGCCCAGGGTTGCAAACAGGCCAAAGAATGCATAACAGATAAAGCTATAGTCTCTCATCACAGAGAAGTCCAGTAGTTTGCTTTTTGGTTCTGGAGGGGTGCTGTTATTTTCAACGAGACTCTGTCTGTGTTGCTTTGGTTCTTCACTTTTCGGCTCTGCTTTGGTTTTTCCAGGCACATTGCTGGGTGAGGTAGTTATATCGACTCCTGAGTCTATGGACTCTATTGAGGTGCAGGTTTGCTCGTTTTCAAGCATGTACTTTGTCTCTGTGGATTCCTCTGGAGGCTGTGCTTTCACTTCTTCTTGCTCTCTGATGACGATGGGGCGCAGCAGCGATCCGCAGGCGGTGATGCCGAGCTGCAGCACCCCGACAGACAGCATGCTGTACCTCCAGCCAATCTGCTCCTTCAGGGCCGTGATTGCTGAGGGAAGAGGAAAAGTGTAACTGGGAAAGCCTGTAGTTACACTGAGGGATTGAATTTACAGCCAGGGGAGTGCCTGGACATTCGCCACTGGAGGGTTCCAGATGCATCTGGAAAAGGCTGAGCAAGGGTCCCTCCTGCCCAGGGGTCTGGCCCCAACCTCCCTCTCCTCTGCCGCAGCAGACAGAGGCTAAAAGCTGTGTTTAGAACCTGGCTAGCAGATGCCACCCTCTTGGTAGCCCCTTTTGAGGTCTCAGCAAGTTTGGGGACAAAGCAGGTACTGTTTTTAGTGAAGGAAAGCAAACTCAATGCTTGAGTTTCCTTTCTCAGCTGCCCCCACCCTGACACCAGCTAGCAGAGGAGGTCTCTTAGCCCTGCTCAAAGGTTCACGTCACTGCTTAATTACCAGCCTTCATTTGCACCCAAAGCAGCTTTGCAGTGGGTATTAACCCAGGGCACACGAGCACAGCAGGCCACATAAACCTCCAAGGGCAGGCGGTGACAGGGCTGTGACGCCTGGGGACAGGTCCCCAAAAGGCTGGAGCACTTTGGCAGCCCGTGCCGAGCACAAGCCCACTAACCTTTAGGAGCAGTCCTGTGTACTGTGTGTGTTTGAAATAGCTGAAGTTGCTCGGGCTTATTTTTAGCCTGCCAGATCTATATAGGGAGCCCGCCGGGCTGCGTATCAGCCAGGCATGTCCTGCGCTGGCACCGTGCACCAGGGGGGCTTGGGCAGGGTCATGCCAGCCCTGGGGACTGCTTGTCACTCTGCCTGCAGGGCACGAGTGCCACGGGCACGTGAGCAACCACTTGTGGGCACCGACTCGGCCTCTGGCTCCCGTTTGCTCGGGGAAAGGATGGGAACAGCGTTGTGCCTTGGGCAGGGCACGTAAGAGCTCCCAGCACGTGGGCACCGTACCTGGTGCGAAGGAGAAGACGGCGAAACATTCCCCTGTGGATGCCACCGCTGTGACCAGCGAGCGCCTTTTGTCAAAATACTGTGATAAAATGGTGACAGTCGGGAGGAAGGAGAGGCAGTATCCGAGGCCTGTGAATAAATGCCAAAAATTGCCATAACAACAAGTAAAGGAGGGGGAAACACCGATGCAAGAACACGTTAAGTTCGGCTTTCCCGGTGGTCATTACAGTATCATTTCGGCCAACTCAGCAAGTCACCCTGGAAGAAAACCATTGGGGAAACCAGAATGTTATTTTTTTGTAAATTGGAGGGGGGGGAAAAAAAAAAGAAAAAAAGGAAAGTAAAAACCCGAAGCAAGAGACCCAGCCTCCCAAACCTGCTAGATAATGCCTTCTCCTCCCAAACAGCCAGCGGGGTCCACTTTGAGGACCTCATCTGCTTAAAGTATTTGAGCCTGTAGCAACTGTACCCTTAAGCAAGGCAAGCTCCTGGCCACAGACGTGAACAGGATACCCAGGCCAGTCTGGAGAGGGGGAAAAGCACCAGGAAAAGAAACCAGAGACAGAGGGAGCGTTAGAGGATTTGATCCCAGGCACAGCTTTGGTCTCCCCAGCGATCCCAGTCCATCAGAAGCGACCGGCGCAGCTGCACGAACACAGGGCCGAGTCCAGGGTGGTGCCCGGGGTGGGACAGGGCACAAAGCCAAGCCCGGGGCCCATCCCCACTCTGGGATCAGCTCAGGAGGGGCAGCAGCACTAAGCACACCCTGTGTGTGGGGACCAAAGCCTCGTGGCTCGCGGGAAGCGGCGGGAGGGAGCGGAGTTTGGCAGGTAGGGGCCGGGCTGGGCCGGGCCGACTCACCGGAGACGATGCCGATGGTGACGTACATGTCCACCACGCTGCGGGCGAAGGAGGCGATGACCATGCCGCTGCTGACCAGCAGCCCTCCGGCCATCACCACCAAGCGGTGGCCGAAGCGGTTGCTGAGGACCGTCGACAGAGGAGCTGGAGAAGGAGAGAGCCGTGGTCAACACCCACCTCAGCAACTTCACAGCCACCATCTCCTGCAGAGGCTCTTCTCATAACTCCTGCCCAGGTCCCCGCGAGGTGCCACCTCCCTGCACAGCACAGCGTCACCCTGGAGCCACCCTCGGAGCACTGCACAGCTCACAGCATTTAGGACGTGCTAAAAAATCACCAGAACAGACTTAAAGACGAGCACGTGGCAGCCTGGGACAAATCTGCAGCCACATGCCCGGACACCACTGGATTTCAGCAAGGCTCAAGTTATCTCTAATCCTTTTCACTGCAGAGTTTGGTTTGAAAACTCTGATTTTTGCCCCTTGCTGGTGAGACCTGAACAACTGGGTCAGGCTCAGCGACCCGGACCATGTCCCTGCACCACCCAAGGATACAAGCTGGGGCTCAAAGGGACTGCCAGGCTGAGATAGACATTTCTTGGCATTTAAGGAGCAGCCTGTGAGCTTTATGGCTGTGATTTAATTTATAATGGAACCATTAGAGGCACGAAAGTCCCAGGTGCCAGGTCCTTGCATGCTGAGTCAGCAGCACAACTGCCCCTTGCACCTGCACCGAGCGCCCGCTCCTCTTACCTGTGAAGGTCTGTACAAACACACATATGGATATTATCCAGGATATCCTGCTGTTGGTTTCGTCAAAGCTTTCCATCAGGTCGTTAAAGAAGACTCCAAATGATTTTATGATGCCGTATGTCAGGGCTTCCACAACAAAGAACGCAAAAGCGACTGTCCAGCCCCATCCTCCGTCAGGCACTTTAGTATAAACGTTTGCAGAGGTGCACGGCATCTTTACAGCTTTGACCGTCATTTTGGATCTGGAAAAAGAGGGGACAGGGAGCCAGGCATCAGTTTAAGCTGAATTTTGCTGAAAGAGGCACAGCCTGGGAGCTGTAGCACCCCTAAGGCAGCGCGAGCCAGACCCTGTGCTGCCAAGGGATTAAGTGTGGGAGTTGAGCTGATGTTTCTGCCTCTGTCCCTCCGTGGGCTCCTTCCTGCCGGTGCCCTGTGAGCCCAGGACCAGAAACTCTCGGCTCAGCACCCGGGCGAGCTGTTCCCAGCAGCCAAGCCCGGGAGCTGGGAGCTGTCATCTGTCTGTCGGTGCATGGGGGCGGATGGATGCAGTTCGTGAAAGATCCACCGCGGAACCCAGCGCGGGCTGGGCTGGTGGAGCCGCAGGAACCCCCGGGGCACCCATCCTCCCCAGTCTGGCTGTCCCCAGAATGGCAGCTCAGGGCTGCCCGCACCTCAAAAAGGGGGGTGGGGAACACCCCGGCTTCCAGCAGCTCCCCTGCAGCCCTTGGCACCACTGCCACCCCCCGGGGCAGGGGGGGTTGGAGGGAGATCACCCCATAAGACACGGGGTGCCCTCCACCCTGCCCCGTGTCACCCGGGGGCTGTGGGTGTGCAGGGGTGGCTTTGGTCCCACATGGAGCTCCCCATGGAACCCCAGCACTGCCACAACTGCCCAGGGGGACAGCGCCGGTGTCACAGTCAGGGGGAGGACACTGTGCTGGGGTCACCCCGCCACACCCCCACGGGGGGCACAGTGCCAGCCTTACAGTCCTGGGCTCACTGCCACACCTGCTGGGGGGGTCTGCTGTGCCAGGGTCCCCTGTGCAGGGGGGCAAATGCCAGGCTCACTGCCACACCTGCATGGGGGACAGTCCTGGGGTCACTGCCACACCTGCAGGGGGGGGCTGAGCCGAGGCCACTGCACCACCACACCTGTGCAGGGGGACAGTGACAGGATCATGGCCTCACCTGCACTGGGAGACAGTCCTGGGGTCACTGCCACACCTGCAGGGGGTCCGCTGTGCCAGGGTCACTACCACGCCTGTGCTGGGGGTCAGTGCCGGGGTCACTACCACGCCTGCACTGGGGGACAGTGCCGGGGTCACCGCCACACCTGCACTCGGGGGGGGACAGTGACAGGATCATGGCCACACCTGCACTGGGGGACAGTGCCGGACACCCCACCCCCACACCGTCACCGCCACGCCTGCGCTGGGGGACAGTCCTGGGGTCACCGCCACGCCTGCAGGGGGTCCGCTGTGCCAGGGTCACCCCACCCACACCCACGCCATGCCTGTGCTGGGGGACAGTCCTGGGGTCACGGCCACGCCTGTCCAGGGGTCAGTGCCGGGGTCACCGCCACACCTGCACTGGGGGAGGACAGTCCTGGGGTCACGGCCACCCCCGCTCGGGGGGTGCCAGAGCCAGCAGGGAGCCCGAGCCAGCAGCGCACACCTGCACGGGACACGGCAGGGTCAGGCCCCGGCGCTGGGTGCCCGCAGCCGCCCCGGGAGGGCACCGAGCGGGGGCCCTGTGCGGCCGCCCCGAGCGCTGCCCCGTCCCGCCCGGACCTGCGGCTCCGCCGTGCGCTCCCCCCGCGCCGCCGTCCCCGGCAGCCACCAGGCATTTCCCTCCTCCATTTTAGACTCGGCTCCTCGGCACCGCGTCCTCGGCACAAGGAGCCCGGGCGGCCCCGGCCGCGCCTCCCCAGCCCACCGGGAACTTCGCACGGCGGAGCAGGCGAGTGCGCGGCACCGGCACCGGGGCCCCGCGGGAGCTCGGCCGGGCTGGGAGCCCACGCGAGGGGGTCCCCAGCGGGGCAGGGGGGTCCCCAGGCCGCGCTGCGGTGCCGCATGGCGGGTGCGCGGCTCCCGGGGGATCCTCTGTGCCGGGGATGGAGCGAGGCGTGGGCTCCTGCATCCCTGCGGCGCTGCCGCGCCGGGCTCTGCTGCAGCCGGGCACGGCGAGGGGCACGGGCGGGACCCCCGGCGGCCGCCCGAAGTTTGTGGGAAGTGCCTGGAGACCCCCCCCCCGAGAGAGGGGACGGAGCTGCCATGAATTCCTGTGTCACTGCACGGGGAATCGGGGAAAAAAGCAGAGCGGGAGGAAGCACGTTTAAGGGAACAGAAAAAAAAAAAAAAAAAAAAAAAAAAGGGAAAAACAACCCAGCGAAACCGCAAACCTGGGCGTATGTTTTGTACGTTTAAAGATTAAAAGAAATAAGGATGGCGGGGGAAAAAATTGAAAATGAAGAAGCCGGAGCGCAGGGGCCCGGCGTGGCCCCCCCTTCCCTGCATCACTTTCCCAACATTTCAGCCCTGATTCCTGCATCGCCGGGGCCGCGGGCTAAAAATACAGGGATGCGGGCGAGGGGAGGTGGGGAAGGAAAACGCTGGAAAAATGAAAAAATAATGTTAAAAAGAGCCCCAAAAGGGGGAAAAAAAATTAAAAAGGGAAACAAAGCCCTCCCCCACCCAGCTCCCCCGGAATCCCCGGGCGGGAGCCCCACTCACCCGGTGCTGCGGCGGGGTCAGGGGCTGCCCATGGCCCGGGAGGGCGAGCGGGCGACCCTCGGCGAGGAGGCGGCCCCGCTGCCCGCCGGCCTCCGGCCGCTGCTGCTCCCGCTGCCCGCGGCGGCGGCTGCTGCTGCTCGGTGCTCGCTCGCAGCCCTTTTATACCGGCTGGAGCCGGTCTCCGCCGGCGGCTCCGCAGCGCCCATGTGCGCGGCGCCGGGCCCGGCTCGCCCAGCGGCGGCACCGCGTGTGCGGGAGGGGCGGTGCAGCGCGGCCGGAGCGCGGCGGCTCCCGCAGCTCCCACAGCTCCTGCAGCCCCCGCAGCCCCCGCAGCCCCTGCAGCCCCTGCAGCCCCCGCAGCCCCCGCAGCCCCTGCAGCCCCCGGCCCGCACCTGCCCCGCACGGGGCGCTCCGGCAGGTGCCGGGCTGCAGCGGTGCCCGGAGCATCCCCGGGGTGCGGTGCCCGGTGCATCCCCGGGGTGCGGTGCCCGGTGCATCCCCCGGGGTGCGGTGCCCGGTGCATCCCCGGGGTGCGGTGCCCGGAGCATCCCCGGGGTGCGGTGCCCGGAGCATCCCCGGGGGTGCGGTGCCCGGTGCATCCCCGAAGCGGTGCCCGGTGCATCCCCCGGGGTGCGGTGCCCGGTGCATCCCCGGGGGTGCGGTGCCCGGTTCATCCCCGGGGTGCGGTGCCCGGTGCATCCCCGGGGTACCATGCCCAGTGCATCCCCGGGGTGCGGTGCCCGGTGCATCCCCGGGGTGCGGTGCCTGGAGCATCCCCGAAGCGGTGCCCGGAGCATCCCCGAAGCGGTGCCCGGAGCATCCCCCCGGGGTGCGGTGCCCGGTGCATCCCCGGGGTGCGGTGCCCGGTGCATCCCCCCGGGGTGCGGGGCGCACATGCCGGAGCCCCCCGGTGCTGCTCCTGGGGCTGGCACAGTGTTTGTCCCCTCCGAGCTTTTGGTGTGGTCTTAGGGGAAATATGCCCCTTACTTGTATTTCTCAGGACAAAACATCTCCTTTAGTTGCATTTCTAAGGAAAAACCTCTCTCTTGGTTGCGTTTTTAGGGGGAGACCATCTCCTCTAGTTGTGTCTTTAGGGAAAACCATGTCCTTTTGTTGCAATTTTAGGGGAAAATACCTCCCTTGGTTTCATTTTTAGGGTAAACATTTTCCTTGATTGATTTTTTGGGGGGAACCATCTCTCTTGGTTGTTTTTCTAGGGGAAAACATCACCCTTAGTTGCATTTTTTCTTTTTTCTTAGGGAAAAGCCTATCCCTTAGTTGCATTTTTATGGAAAACCTCTCCTTTAGTTGCATTCCTAGGGAAAAACATCTCCCTCAGTTAAATTTTTAGGGGGAACTATCTCTGTTAGTTGCATTTTTAGGGGAAAACATATCCCTTGGCTGTATTCTTTTGGGAAACCATCTCCTTTAGTTGGACATTTAGGGGAAAATGTGCCCTTTTGTTGCATTTTTAGGGAAAACATCTCCCTTGGTTGCATTTTTTTAGGGAAAAATATCTCCTTTAGTTGCATTTTTTTAGGGAAAAACATCTCCTTTAGTTGCATTTTTTTAGGGAAAAACATCTCCTTTAGTTGCATTTTTTTTAGGGAAAAACGTCCCTTGGTTGAATTCTAAGGGGGAAACGCTCCCCTTAGCTGCAATTTAGGAGAAACCAACTCCCTTAGTTGCATTTTTAAGGGAAAACATGTTCCTTATGTCGGAAGCTTAAAAAGTAGGGATTTGTAAGTCAAACAAAGCAGGAGAGACCGACTCACCACCTACAGGGATGGGCAGGGAGGGAGCAGGGGCTCAGTCATCCTAAAATTACAGAACATCCCGAGCTGGAAAGGACCCACAGGGATCATTGAGTCCAACTCCTGGCCCTGCACAGACACCCCAAAAATCCCACCCTGTGCATCCCTGAGAGCGTTGTCCAAACGCTCCTGGAGCTCTGGCAGCCTCAGCTCACTGCTGCTGCTGCATCCTGCTCCTGCTCTCCGTGTGCTGGCACAGGCAGATGCTGCCAGGAGGATTCCGAGTCTTCCACATTTATTGTGACTTGTGGGCCAGTGACTTTTACCTGCAGGGAACAGCAGAGGGGTCAGAGTGGGTGGGTGACCACCCCTCACCTGCCCTCCTGGGATCTGCCCCCTGTGCTGGCCCAGGACCCCACTGCAGTGTTCTGGGTTAATGTGGAACCTGCTGGTCCCGGTTCATACCCCTGGAAAAAGTACCCAGGTTAAAATGTTCCTGCTCTGCAAGAGCTGCTGTGTTTGGTTTGGCCAGAGTCCCTTCTGCTGCTTCTCCCTTCCTTTGTCCCAATGGGATTGCTGGTGGGACAACGCAGCCAAGGGCAGGAGGTAGCTGGGACAAAATTCTGCAAATTCCCCAAAATGAGGCAAATTGTCTGCTGCTTTTGCTCAGGAACTTTGGGAAATCTGCTGCTGGTTTCTTTTGGCAATGCTGGTCCAACAGCCACTGCCTCCAGTGAGTGCTGGTGCTCTCAGGGAGGTTTCAGCAGCTTCACTCCTCACAGTCCCATCCGAAACAAGCTGAAATCCATCAGAAATCCATCAGAAATCCATCAGAAATCCATCAGAAATCTGGGTACTCAGCCATGGGACTGTGCCCTGTGTGTCCTTGAGAGCCTCAATCTCCCTGTCCCACAGGAAAACCCCTTCCTCCGAGGGAACCTTTGAGGTGGTTGCCCTTGATCCATGCCCTGCCTTTGAGGGGCACAGATGAGGGGTGACCACTGCTCTGGCCTCGCAGCAGAGCCAATATCCCGTTATACAGGCTTTTCCTTGGGAATGGGTCACCCTCCCCGTGCTGAAATTCTTCCTGGCAGCGACAGTGCAAGTGGTTGTGGGACAACAAAAGAGGTTTGTGCCTCCAGGGGAGAAATAAGAATGCAAATATCTCCGGCATGAAAAACCCAAAGCGATTTGCTCCTTGGTATTTCTTGTCAGTCCTTTGCATCTGTCTCTGCCTCACCTTCCCATTCCTTTCCTTCGGGCTTTCCAACAGCAATAAAGCTTTGGGGAGCGATGGGGGCTGGAGGGGCCCTGTGGGGGGACAGGGATGGTGGCTGCAGCCTGTCCAACCCAGGGCTTCCCAGCCCCACTGTAAAACCCTTTTCCCCCATACAGTTTGCCCTCTTTGGGGGGATTTCCCTGCTGCTTGGCTTGGCTGTGCCTTGCCGGGATCCTTTTCCCCGCTCATCCATCGGGTCCGTCCCGTGCCCGCACCAGGACGTGCCTCCATCATCCCGGGAACTCCAGCAGTGAGTGAGGGCTCTGTAACCCTCGGGGAAGCAGAGCAGGCGTCCTGTCTGTGGGCATAAATCAGCCGGGAGCTGGAGAACGGAGCGGGCTGGCAAGAGCAGGGGAGCGCGGGCCCCTGCGCTGAGCCGCCGGGTGGCTCTGGGACTTCCAGTTCATTTATTCTGCTGGGGTTTGCCCAGCCCCGCTCGGCATGTGAAATGTTTTCTCTGAAAGACCCAGCAGTGAGTTGGGTGAAAAACATTCTCCTGTCCCAGGAGCTGGCAGAAGTCCTGGTAAATCTGCAGAAGTATGTTTTTGTCGGTGCTGCTTTTTCTGAGAGGGGAACTAGTATAAACTCTTCCAGAAGAAAACCTTTTTCCTGGAATAAAGTCCTGACTCGGTTCAGAGCATTGTCAGGACGGTTGTGCTGGGAATGGAGCTTTGCTGGTAAACATGTCAGCACTGGGGAGGCCCAAGCGGGCAGACAGAGCTCCTGCCCCCTCTGCCCCACGGGCAGACCCCTCACCAGGTACCTGCTTCCCTTCCCTGCCCAAATCAAAATCTCTGCAAGCTTAAATTGCAAACAAAGGATAGATTTGTTTTTCTACCCCCTAAAGCCTGTCTGCCCCACAATTCATCCCCTCCAGGCTGTGGCTGGACCCCAGTGGGGTCAGCACCAGGAGCCTCACCATGGGGATGTCCCCATCCCACTGTGGGGTCAGCAGGGCCTGAGCCATCACTTCTGCTTGCCTGCTTCAATTTCCCTGACTTTTCCAGCTGCCATGAGGACAGACACTGGGAGCTCCTGGAGTGGTCCTGGATAACAGCGGGTACCCGCTCCAGTTTGAATTTCTCATCCCTTGCTGTGTCCTTGTCTCCCTGCTCCTCGTGGCCAGGATGGGGATCCTGCTGGGGCTTTCAGCAGGGCCACCAGGGCGGGTTTGGGTTGGAGATCAGAGCTGGGACTCCCCGGGTGGGTTGTGAGCCCTGGGAGCTGGCAGGGAATAGCTTGGCACAGCTGGGTGTGCTTCAAAGGGCCACAGGTTTTTCTGGGCTCCAGCCACTGCTTTGCATTTTTTAGGCGTGAAAATGTGAAAGAATGCGAAAAATGTGAAAATGATCATGCTGGCCCCAAGATTTGTAAACTTTCTGGTTAATGTGTAACAAAGACATGACAGATACTGCCAGCGCTGTGCAGGTGACCCCTCTGTGATGGCACTGCCAGCGGTGACATCCCAGAGAGGCATCTCCCCTCCTCTGCTCCGGGACCAGCCCTGGGGTGTCCTGCTTGGAGAGGCTTTGGGGCTTTTCTAAACTGGTTTATCTGGTTTGGACTTCTCCGGGTTCCTGTGAAGCTCCGGGCTTGCAAAAGGCAGGTTATTGATTTGTTTAATCCTCCCCTGGTACAAGGTGCGTGCTGTGACGCCCAGGTGCGCCGTGTCCAGCCGAGGAGCAGGCTGCCAACGCTGCTTATCCAAGGCCTTGGATCCCGGCAGTGATTCCTCCCAGGTAGCTCATCCAGCTGCTGCCACCTGGGCAGTATTTCCTGCTTGGCACAAAACGAGGTGCCGCAGTGTTCCTGCCACCGGCAGCCTGGGGAATCTGTCCTGAGGCATTTTTATTTTTGCAAAAATAGCTAAAAGTTGGTCGGTCGGCTCTGGGTGGGTCTGGCTGTAGCAGAGCTGGAGGGGAGCAGAGATGCTGCAGGTCCCGGTGCAGTGGTGAGCAGGGCTGGGATTTGTCCCAGGGAGGCTCCCACCTCCTGCAGAGGGATGTGCAAATCATGGGGTGAGGGCACAGCCAACACAGCCCGGACTCACCTGGGAATTTGGGCTGAAAAGGGTCAGAGAGGGCTCAGAGTGCAGCGGAGTTGATGCTGAGCCATGGCCTCACGCTCTGCCGGGGTTTGGATGTGGTCTGGATGTGGACGTTCCACGGGCCGTGTTCTGCCTTCAAACTGCCCCTGAGCATCAGAGATCAAGAAGTTTTCTCTGATGCTAATGCATGAATTTCAGCCCTGGATGACTTTCCCTGTAATTTAGGGAGGAGAGAGTGTCCTTTGAAAACTGTTTGGATTGTTTTTGTTAGCTGTGTCATCCTGGCATCCCTCCCCAGAGCAAAGGGAAGGGACAGAGGTTTGTGGGTTCGGCTCTTTTGAGGTTTGCTGGGTTTTTCCGTGCGGCCGCAGGTGCAGTTGGGGGGGTCCCTGGGGCACGCTGTGGGGTGCAGGGCCACCCCTCGGGAGCAGGACAGGGTCTGGGATGGTGCTGCGTGAAGGGTGCCTGCAGAGGCTGGGATTTGGCACAGAGACCACGCTCAGCCTGGGAGGGGCCAGGAGCTGCTGGATGGCAGCGGAGGTGCCCGAGGGCAGGATTAGGTGGTGTCTTCTCAGGAAGCCCAGGAACACCAACTGCCTCAGGGGCTCAGCCCAACCTTGGAGCTTCATTTTCCACCACACCCCAGTTCTAGCACAGGGTGATATCCTGCTCCATTGCCCTGTGGGATGGAGCTGGGATGGAGCTGGGATGGGACTGGGATGGCAGTGGGATGGGGCTGGGATGGGATGGGGCTGGGATGGTGCTGGGATGGGGCTGGGATGGTGCTGGGATGGGGTTGGGATGGTGCTGGGATGGGGATGGGATGGAGCTGGGATGGGGCTGGGATGGAGCTGGGATGGAGCTGGGATGGGGCTGGGATGGAGTGGGATGCAGTGGGATGGGCTGGGATGGGGCTGGGATGGAGCTGGGATGGAGCTGGGATGGGGCTGGGATGGGGTTGGGATGGGGCTGGGATGGGGCTGGGATGGGGCTGGGATGGGCTGGGATGGGACTGGGATGGGGCTGGGATGGGGCTGGGATGGGGCTGGGATGGAGCTGGGATGGCGTGGGATCGGGCTGGGATGGAGCTGGGATGGAGCTGGGATGGGGCTGGGATGGAGCTGGGATGGCAGTGGGATGCAGTGGGATGGCAGTGGGATGGGGCTGGGATGGAGTGGGATGGAGCTGGGATGGGGCTGGGATGGAGCTGGGATGGCAGTGGGATGACAGTGGGATGGCAGTGGGATGGGGCTGGGATGGCAGTGGGATGGGGCTGGGATGGGGCTGGGATGGAGCTGGGATGGCAGTGGGATGACAGTGGGATGGCAGTGGGATGGCAGTGGGATGGCAGTGGGATGACAGTGGGATGACAGTGGGATGGCAGTGGGATGGCAGTGGGATGACAGTGGGATGGCAGTGGGATGACAGTGGGATGACAGTGGGATGGCAGTGGGATGACAGTGGGATGGGGCTGGGATGGGGCTGGGATGGGGCTGGGATGGAGCTGGGATGGGGCTGGGATGGCAGTGGGATGGGGCTGGGATGGAGCTGGGATGGGGCTGAGGTCTCCCTGACCATGCTGTTCCTATGAAGTTGGTGGCTCAGTTCTGTGCTGTCCTTGGCCCAGCTGGGTTCAGCCCCTGAGCAGGGGATGTTGGACCCTGGCAGAGCTGCTCCTTTCAAGTTCCCATCCATGAAGAAATCCAAGGAAATTACAAAGGAATTTTTGTTTTGAAAATAAAGGCAACTTAGCTGCCATCAAACATGTCCAGAGACCTAATCTCCGTGGTTGGAGCTGTGGGGATGCAGGAGGGTGCTGAACAGGACCTGAGCCCGTGGGTTTTGTTGGGGCAGGGCTGAGCAGCCTCTCCCACAGCTCAGCCCCCTCCCACAGCTCAGCCCCACGACCCAGCACATCCCACCCCCAGCAGCTGATGTAGCAAGAGCCTCCAGGCTTTATAAATTAACACTCTGGGCTATGAATTATGAATGGAGCCACATCTCTGATCACTGCAATGCTCTGCTGACAGCCCAGGAGCTGCTGATCCAAGTGACAGCCCAAAGCTTTAAAAGATGTGAACAACAAAACTTGGGAATAATTTACTTTGCAAGCTACAAACCTCTTGGCCTACAGATGGGGCTCATCGTATTCCCTCTCCTGCCTCCTCCTGTCCTGTTCTTCTCTTTTGTTTCCCAGTATTGCCTTCTCTGCTCTCCCTCTCTGTTTGTCTTAGTGGATGTTGTCCTGCCTGGCTGTGTTGACCATCCCATGGGAGCTGCATCTTTCAGGCACGTTCCTGCCCCAAGGTTGTGGTACCAACTGGGGACAGCTGGGTCCTGGCCATCCCCAACCCAGGCACAGATCCCCAGAGGCAGGGCAGAGCTCCTGGTGCAGGACCCAGCAGGATTTTGGCAGATTTCTGCATCTTCATCCCCCTTTGGCCATAACTTTGTGTTCAAGACATTGTATTCCACAGCTCCATCTGCTCCGTGGAGCTCTGCCACAGCTCTGTCTCTGCCATTGGTCTTTGGGGGGTTTGTCCTTGAACCTTTCCATCTCTGGAGGCCAAATCCTGCCCTAAGCAGCTGGGTGTGCTCAATCCTGGGTGTTCCTGGGGTTTTTGGCCTTCTGGGTTTATGGATTCCTGCCTCCTCACCTCTGGGGCAGCTCCTTCTGGCTGCCGGGCTGTGCTGCTGCTCTGGCAGCCGTGGGGCAGCAGGAGCAGAACTAAATTTAGGCAATGAGCTTCAGACACTTGTCAGGTGTCCCAAATTAAGGCAGAGCCCTACATGTTCCTCTCGTGGTGCTGTGCACCCTGCAACACTCCGGAGACAGCCCTTGGGGATGGCGGGAAGATGGAATGGCAGGAAGATGGAACGGAAGGAAGATGAATTGGCAGGAGCATGGAATGGTGGGGAGATGGAACGGGAGGAAGATGGATTGGCAAGAGCATGGAATGGCAGGAACATGGAACGGAAGGAAGATGGAATGGCAGGAACACGGGGTGGCAGGAGCATGGGATGGCAGGAACATGGGATGTCAGGAGCACAGGGTGGCAGGAAGATGGGATGGCAGGAGCACAGGGTGGAAGGAGCATGGGATGTCAGGAGCACAGGGTGCCAGGAGCACAGGATGGCAGGAACACGGGGTGGCAGGAACATGGGATGGCAGGAACACAGGGTGGAAGGAGCACAGGGTGGCAGGAGCACAGGATGGCAGGAACACGGGGTGGCAGGAACATGGGATGGCAGGAAGATGGGGTGGCAGGATCATGGGGTGGCAGGATCATGGGGTGGCAGGAGCATGGGAAACCATCCCAGCCTGAGCACTGGGTGCAGGGAAGAGGTGCTCCTTATTCCCAGTCCTTTCCAGCTGAGCCGTTGTGAATCAGGCAGCGGAACAAGTGCAAAGGCAAAGCCTCGGTGTCTGCAGGAGGTGTTTGCCCCGGGCTGGGGCGCAGGAGCACTCCCTGACTCTGCTCCTTTCCCTTGCACAGGGGATGCTGTAAGGAGGTGAAGGATGGACTGACAGAGCCCCAGCAGCTTCTTCTCCAGCCAAAGGTCGAGGGGCTCGGTGTGCAGGGAAGGAGCTGTTTTTGGACACAAACATCCCTCTGGCTGCGGTGAGGGGAGAGCAGCCGCTGCTGCGGATCGAACCCGCTCCCGGAGGGGAAAATGCCACTTCGGCTTGGTGTCTAATTAGATATTTACCAGGAAGGAAGGAAAGATATAAATAGGGTGACAGTGACTTCAAAGGGTGTTTTTTGACTTCTAAGAATAACACCTTTGCTGGCGCCAATTTCGGGAATATCAGCTGTGCCTGGGTGTGAAAGACGGAGGAGGTGTCGCAGCTCAGTCGGCAGCCAAGGGAGCAAACCCAGACCCCCGGCCCACAGCCCTGCCCCACGGGACCAGCTGAGGAAGGGGCAGAACCCGTGGAAGGCTCAGCTGCATCCACAGGGGGACAACAGAGGGAGTTTGGGGAAGACGAAGCCGCTGGTGCCGCAGTGCGGGCGGGAGGGGATGTGTGGCACCATGGGGACCCCGTCCCTGTCCCTGTGGGTGGTGCTGGGCCTTTCCCTGGTGCTGGTGGGACTCTGGGCTCCCTGTGTGGTGAGCAGGCAGCCCAACTTCATCGTCATCCTGGCAGATGATGTGGGCTGGGGGGATCTGGGCGCCAACTGGGCAGAGACGAAGGAGACCCCGCATTTGGATCAGCTGGCTGCCGAAGGAACAAGGTAATGACTGTCCCCCTTCCCTGCCTTCCCCAGGCATCCCTGGTTACTCTGTCCTGCAGCACAGGGGAATTCAGCCCTGTGGGACTGGCAGGCGAAGGGATTTCATTGGTGTGGGTTTGGGTGCATGGGGAGGGCAGCCAGAGCCTGGTACCCTGGGGTGCAGATCCATCCATCCCTGCCGGAACCTTCATCTCCCACTCCCTGCCCTCATCCCCAGAGCAAAAGGGGGAGTATGCAGGGCAGCAGGGAGGGCCAGGGCAGTGTTAGAGCACACAGGGTCTCGGGAGCTGAAGGGTCTTTTCATTTTGCAGGTTTGTGGATTTCCACTCGGCTGCGTCCACGTGCTCCCCGTCCCGTGCCTCGCTGCTCACGGGGCGCCTGGGCGTGCGCAACGGGGTCACCCACAACTTCGCCATCACCTCGCTCGGGGGCCTCCCCCTCAACGAGACCACCCTGGCCGAGGTCCTGCGGGAGGCTGGGTACAGCACGGGGGTGATAGGTAATGCCCAGAGTGCCAGGGGGCAGCTGGGGAGGTGGCAGGGGTGGCAAAGATACCCTGGCAGAGGAGGGGCTGCAGGTCCTTGGGTGAAACGCTGGCAATGAAAGGAAAATCTAAAGGATCACGTGAGGGAGATTTCACACATCCCCCTTGGATTTTGCAATGCCGAGCTTAAAATCTTCCTTTTCAACGGCGCTGCTGCCGGAAATCCAGACTTCTCCATTTAATCTCTAATTGCTTTACCTCACGAGGAATGTGCTGGGTGTTCCTGAGCGAACAGGACTGTTCTCAGTGGCTCTGCCATCCTGCATCCCACACCACAGGCTGTGCCACTGGCTCCATGGCTTTGGGCACCCTCCTGTCGCTGCGGGTCCCCCTCAGCCGGCACAAACCCTTTGCACCTGCAGCTCCTGCTGCTGTGCTGGCAGAAAATCCCTCTGTTCCTCCATTCCCCCCCCAGTTTTTGCAGTTCTCCCTCTTGGATCGGCGCGTTCGGTGGGAGCACGCGCGTGCCGGGGGTCAGAGGATGAAGCTGGCTGCTCGGGAGGGGTTGGGAAGGCGTCTGCTCGGAACACAAACACATGAAAGAGCCTTTTAAGGCTGGGAACAGCCGCTTTGCACAGGCATGAGATACCTTATGCATTTTTTTTCTGGGTTTTCTGCAAAAATAGACGGCATTCTGGAACGGCAGCCAGCACAAACAAGGGACCTTTTTGTAGCTTGATTAAAGCCCCCAGCGCTGCGGGCACCTCGTGGGTGAGGGCTGGCGTTGGCCAGAGCTGTGTCACCTCTGAAATGATGTTCTGTGGCTTCCCTGCAGGCAAGTGGCACCTGGGACACCACGGCGGCCACCAGCCCACCTCCCGTGGTAAGGGCTGTGCCAGCGGGGACGGGCCGAGGGCCCTGTGCTCACCTTGGCCCCGCTGACCCCCTCGCTTGCCTCTCAGGCTTCGACTACTACTTTGGGATCCCCTACAGCCACGACATGGGCTGCACGGACACCCCTGGCTACAACCTGCCGCCCTGCCCGCCCTGCCCGCGGCGTGGCACCGCTGCCAGGTACGGGGCACACGGGTTCCAGTGCTGGCACGGGGGGTGTTTGCAGCAGTGTCCCCACCCCTGAGGGCTGCCCTCGGCTCTGGTCACCTCCCCTCGTGCTCTGTGCACCCAGTTTCCCCCTACAGGGTGCAGACTGGGAGCACCCCGTGCCATGGGGTGCATTGGCACCGCTCCCTTTCTTGTCCCCTCCTCGGCTGTCTGGAAGCCAGGAGAAGAGCCAGGCTCCGTGCCTGCTCCGGTGACAAGCCTGGGGTGGCTGTGCCCAGCAGGGAGGCGAGGAAGGACTGTTACACAGAGGTTGCTCTGCCTCTGTTCGAGAACGTCACCATCGTCCAGCAGCCCGTGGAGCTCGGCAGCCTGGCCAAGCGCTACGCCGAGGAGGCAACGTGGTTCATCCAGCGGGCAAGGTGAGGGCCACCCCTGTTCCCTGTCTGTCCCCTGGGCTGGGAGAGCTCCTGGGTCGCTGCAGGGCTCCCCTGCACCAGGGGAGATGGGTGTTGCCCCGTGGTTTGGATTTGGGGGGGCCATGGCTTGGCTTCCCGCTGGAGGAGGCACTGAGGCTGTCCTGGTGTCCTCCCAAGGGGTTGTGTGTTTTTAAAACCACCAGTTTTGAGGAAGGTCAAAGCCTTTGAGTGGGGCTGTGCCTCCTTCCTGGGGGGAACGTGCATGGTGTCAAGGTTGGTGGGGATGGGAGGGAGGCAAACGCTGCCATCCTTCTGTCCATCCCTGCATCCCTGTGGAGGAGGTGGCAGTGGCGTGGTGGAGGTGCCTCCATGGGTGAGAAGTGCTGGCAGGGGCGTGTGAGCAGGCGCTGAATGGTGCCCAGGGTGGGACCAGAACAGCACCCAGAGGTGTTTGAGCACGCCCCAGGTGTGAGATTGGACCCATTTTGAGGATAAAGCATTCCGAGATCCCTGGGCTTCAGGATGTGCCTCCCCCAGCCCCGCAGAACAGGAGGTGCCCGGGTGTGTTTGTCCCCGAGGAGCAGAGTGGCTCCTCCGAATGACGCCCCCGAGCCCTGCTGACGGGTTGTGTAATTTTAATCCCCATTATTGGCGGATTACGAGCTGTGACTTTGCAAAATGCCTCCCTGCAGAGCGAGGAGAGGAAGCGCTGCCGGGCAGCCCTGTCTGAGCCCATCCCCTGCCTGCATCCCGGGATAACCGAGGCCCGGGGAAGGGGGTTCTCGGGTCAGGTTTGTGTAACAGAGCTGAAGTAAGGGCTGGGCAGGGAGCAGCCTGTGGGGAAATGGCTCTCTATAAAGCTGGGTGCCATTTTGCTGCACAATACCTGTAGTTTATCCCCTATTGGCCGTGGGGTGGCTTGGCCACGTTTGGGATGCTGAGGGTACCCAGGCTCTGGGCTGTGGGGCAGCAGCAACCCCTTCTCCTGCCAAACCCCCAGCCCTCCGGGCTGCCAGGATGCTCTTTGGCTATGAAACGAAGTGTGTAAGATCCGGGTTAATAGGAAAAACCTTTAAGCTCCCAGAAGTGTTTTGGGGTTATCTGCGTTCGTGGAGAACAGGATTAAGCAGGTGCCTGCCTTTTCTCCCCTTCCCTTTGATGGCTTATTCCAGTTTTCCCCTGCCTGACTCATTCATTACAGGGCAACAAAAGAACACCGGATTTGCCATCTCGGTGTTTTTTTAACCAGTCAAGGTTGAGCAATTTGTGACAGTGAGACGTGGCACTGCTCGAGCACAAGTGAGCGTGGGAGCAAAAGTCAGGGACTCCTGTCTTCAGTTATTGATTAAACGTTTGCTGAATCTGCAGGACAATTCCGAGGTGTCCGTGTGGCAGATGAGAGGGATGTTCAGCTGAGCATCACCGCCATCCATGAGCCCATCTGGACGCTGGGGTGGTGCTCCCGAGCGGGATGCGAGCCAGGGGGAGCGGCTTTCCCTGCTCCAGGGTCTCTGGCATCCCACGGGAAGAGGTCTCACGGTGGCAGTTTACAAGGGGCACAGGAGCTCTCCTGAGCCCCGCGTCCTGCAGGGATGGGCAGGGAGCCAGGGGGCCACAGCCCTCCACGGGGCTCCGGCGCCATGGGGGCGATGCAGCAGCTCCGGGCAGGATGGGCTTTACTCATTTTCCACCCAGGTGGGTGACGGGCAGAGGAAGGAAGTGCTGAAACGCACATTGGAAGGGCCCCGAGAGCTTCCAGGAGGCAGGAATGGGGTGGCCGGAGCCGGGCGCGTGCGCGGGCAGGGACACGTCCCCGGGATCCGGCCCCTCCCCGCCGCTGGCCATCCCACCCTTCCCCTCCGAGGTCCCTGAGGAAGAGCAGGCCTCGCTGGAGCAGATAAATATAGCTGTAAACAAGCAAACAGGACGTGTCCCGTGATGATTTAGGAGCGAGCAGGAGCGGGGCAGCGCACGGCGGCGAACGTGCTGCGCTCCCTGCGCGGGGCTGTGGGGCACTGCCAAGGCCGTGCCCAGGGCGGTGTGGGCATCCTGCTGGGGCCCGTCCTCTGCCCTCATCACCAGCGAGGCCGGGCACTTGCTGGGGAGGGGGACAGAGGGCCAAAATGGGCCCCCTGAGAGAGGGGAGGGAGGTGTGGGTGAGTGCACCCGTGTGGGGTGTTCGGCCACTGGAGATGGAGGAAGGGGCAAGTCCATCCCAGGTGGGAGCACAGCTGACAACAAGGGGACAATGGCGAGAGGTTTAAGGAGCAGGGGAGGCTCAGCTCAGCTCAGCCAAGCTTCCTCCCTGTGAGGGCAGTGGGTGCCTGCCCAAATTGCGGCTGGGTGATGCATGTGGGCTGTTTTCCTCCAAGGAGCCGCGGCTTGGGCAGGGGCAGAAGGGCACTGGTTTGTGTGCCCAGGCTCAGCAGTGCCACCGCCCCAGTGACCTCCTGCCACTGCCTTCCCCTGACGGCTGAACGCTGTCCCTCTGTCCCCTGCTCAGTGACAGCGGACGGCCCTACTTCCTCTACCTGGCCCTGGCCCATATGCACGTCCCGCTGACCCCCCCGCTGCCCCCCGCTCCGGGCAGGGGCATCTATGGAGCCTCCCTGAGCGAGATGGATGCGCTGGTGGGACGGATCAAGGAGGTCGCTGACAGCCACGGCAAGGGCAACACCCTCCTGTGGTTTGCAGGTACGGCAGGAAAACCGGGGCTGGCGGGGACGCTGGGGATTGCCCCTGGGGTGGGGCAGGGCCTGCGTTTGCCCCCTGCCCTCGGTGCTCCCATTGCTCTGTGGATGGGGAGCGGCCCCAGCTGGGGACGGGGGTCCCGGGCTGCTGTGGCCACTGAGCTGGGTGCCCACCCTGCCACCCCCCTCAGCTGCGGGGCTGAAGTGGTGGGGCCGTGACTCATTAAACCACAAATCCTCGTTCATTAAGAAGCCCAAATCCGCTCTCTGTCGCTGAGCAGCCTCCCTAATGAGGATGTCTTGCTCCTGATGACAGGAACTGCTCGCTCGGCCGCTCATTAGCACCCAAAGCTGGTGGCACCGTGCCCCCCCTGCCCTGACCTGGCGGCACTCCAGCCTCTGGCCCTGCACTCAGCCCCTGCAAACAAACTGTTAACAACCCAAATCCATCAAACCAGCTGCTCTTGCTCCTGTGGGGAGGCATCACAGGGGTGGCAAGGATGGGTCACTTGTCCTTGCCCACCCCCCACGCTGGAGGTGTCCCCTCTGGCGCTGGTGTCTCTCATGGGGACATTTCTTTCTCTCGCAGGTGACAATGGCCCCTGGGCACAGAAGTGTGAGCTGGCAGGACGCCTGGGGCCGTTCGTGGGTGCCTGGCAGAGGCAGCGAGGTAACCTGGCAGCGTGGGGGGGGGTCCCAGTCCCCGGGGGCACGGGGGGGCTGCTCCACAAACCCTTCAGTGCCCATCGAGGGGACATGGGCAGCATTCCACCCCCAGCCTTTCCCTGGATGCTTGAACACCCCAGAACAAATTTTTAATTTCAAACAGTCAAGTTTCCCCCAGAATTGCTGCGGGGGATGGGCTGGGGTCCCCCTTAGCCCGGGGCTTGAGGTGAGTAATGATTTGGAGATGGGATGTTGCCTCTGCCCCATCAGGGCCTCACAGCCCCCAGCCCCATCCCGCCCGGAGCAGAGCACCCACCACCCTCCCCTCACCCCGGGACTTTGCTTTTCTTTCTCTGCGCCGTTTTGTTGGGGTTTTGTTGTTGTTGGGTTTTTATTTTTTTTCACCCTTTCCTCCTTTTCCGGCCAAGCCATCTGCTTGGTGGGTTTATTTCGGCCGGGGCGGCCAGAAACATTCATGAGTCAGGCGTTTCCCACTTCTGCTTGTATTACGCGCAGTTAACGTGCCAGGCTCGGCTGCCCCTGCCCGGGGTCAGCAGCGAGGGGCTTCCTCCTCCGCTTCCTGACGCCCCGGCCACGGGACCGCTTCCCTGGGCAAACTGAGCTGGCTCCGTCCCATTCCCAGAGCCTTTCCTTCGCCCGGCCCCGGGGATGGAATCGTAACCTTAATTTTCTAGTAAACAAACCCCGCTGACGGCCCCGGGTTGTTGCTCTTGAGCAACCCACGGTCACAAGCCCGAGCAGATGGTACAGAGGCTGCGGCGTTCGGGAACAGGCGAGGAAAACACGGCCCCTTCCCAGCCCCTCCTGCCTGCGGTGGAGGCTGGGGAGAGGAGGTCGGGCTGGCAGAGCGCTCCGAGCTGGCTGCAAACACTGGCGGCGAGGGTGACTTCGGAAATCCCTGGGCTGGTGGCTGCACGGATGTTTGGGGAGGCGGCCCGGGCTACTGCCGGCTGGGCTGGCACTGCCCGGGGCTGCCGGGCTGCGATGCTCGGCTTTCCCAGCCCCCGGGATTGTTCCCCGGCAGGGAGAAGCCCCCGAGGAGTGGGAGGGCAGGGCAGGACGGGCCGCTCCCGGCTCTCTGTGTTTCTCTTATGTTTCTGTGTGTTTCTATACGTTTCCTGTAGCTCAGTGTTTCGTTTTAGGGTCCAACCCAAATTCCAGGGGTGTTTTCCACTCATTTCAGGTGGTCAGTGGAGTTGGGAGAGAGCAGCGTATCCGTGTGTGCTCCCCTGTTCTCTGTGCTTCCCACAGCCCCCAGCCCACCCCAAAAACTCATCTCCCGCCTCGGGGCCAAGAGTCCAGCAACGGGGGAGAGAAAAACATTTTGGGGATGCGATGCTGGGCATGTTTTGAGGCAGGTTGGGGAAGTTCCAGACCTGGTGTCCCTGTGCTGAGGACCTGCTGTGTGTGTGGTGGGACCAAGGTTTTCATCCCGCCACGGGAATGCACAGTTCAGCTTTCCTGGAAAGCCTGGAAAGTCCCCACAGCGGCAGGGCTGCATCATCCCCACTCTGGAGAAAATTCCCTGGTTGGGTTTGGGTGTTTGAGCCCTGTTTACTTCCCAAAGTGTTAATGTGACCTCATTCCCTGGCTGCTCTGACCTGACCAGCCATGGGTACTGGGGTGGCTTGGTCAGGAAATATCCCTCTGATGTCCTTCCAGAGACCCCTGACCATGCATGGAAAAACCCTGGAAATGCACCCAGGAGGATGAGTTTTTTTCATATATGCGCAGAGATGGGGATTGATATCGATTGCTGTAATTGCTGTGATTTCCTGGGGTGCCTGAGGGCAGGGGGGGAACACCAAAAGTTTGGGTGGGCAATGGGAGAGATCGGGGATGTGCTTGGTCCGTGCCAGAGTCAGAAAGCTTTTCCCTGGGCTAGTCCTTGTGGCTCCTGTGCCACGCGTGTCCTTGTGGGCACGGCAGCATTGTGTGGGAGCACGGAGCAGCCCGAGGCTTCAGGCAGTGACTCCTGCCGAGGCCGGGCCGGGCTGGGCACTGTGCTGGCCGTGCCCGGAGGAAATGGCTGGGGGCGAGTGCCGTTGCCATGTGCACGCTGAAAGGCAGCGCACAAAGGCTGCTCCTGGGAAGTTTGCTCGGTGAATCGCGTTGGGATTTTTCTCTTTGCCCCATTCCCAGCCCCTTCCCCCTCCAGCTGCCTGGGGCCCTTTGGGCTGCAGCCAAGGCAGAGGCTCTCTAACACCCTTCCAGCCGTTTTGATGCTTGGTGCTCCCATTTCGGGGCTCAGAACCCCAATTTTGGTGCTCAGCGCCCCAGTCCCAGTGCTCAGCACTACAGGCAGAGGAAGGAACTGGGCAGATCCCTGCACATCTCAAACCCAAGGGCAGAGCAGGTGTGCACTGGATGCTGTCAGGGAAACGATGGATCAGGTTCATTAACTGGCAGCAGGGTTATTAGCAGGATGGTATTTTTAATGAGGAAGGTTTCCAGCAGGCAGGAGGGGGCTGTTGGTGCTGAGCCCTGCAGAAGACAGAAGCCCCTGAAATAAATTCCTACATTTCCTGCCCGCTCCATTCTCTCACCTGGCAGAAAAAGTGGATGGAAATGTGATGGCTCTGGCAGCCTCTGCATTTCTCATCACTCACTGGAGCAGAGAAACACAAACCAGTGCCCAGCTGAGACCCCTTTCTTTTCCCTTTCCCTCTGAGAAACTCCTGTAGCTCTTCTCCCTTCCCTGGCCCGGTGAAACCATCCTCCTTTGGGGTAATTTACACCATCTCTGCCCTGCACAGCTCCTTTCCCAGGGAAACCCCGGGGCCAGGAGGTTCTCCCGTGGCAGCAGGATGCTGAGTGGTGCCCTGTTCTCCTGCAGGTGGGAGCTCAGCTAAGCAGACGACCTGGGAAGGAGGGCACAGGGTGCCAGCCCTGGTGTACTGGCCCGGCCGTGTCCCTGCCGGGAGGACGAGCCACGCTCTGCTCAGGTAAGAGCCCCTCGGGGTGGCCCCGTTTGGAAGGACCCAGGTCATCACCTGGATTTTGGCAGCAGCAGCTGCCTGCACTGGCTCTTCCCTGCCTTGTGCCAGGCTGTGCTTTTGTCCTCTCCCAAGACTTAATGCTTCAGCAGAGAGGAGCTGAAAGGGCTTTTTGTGAGGCTGCAGGGTTGGCGCTCGCAGCCACCGGGCTCCGTGTGCTCCTGGCCGCGGTGGCCAAGGGCCTCCCGATAATTAAAAGATGACGATGTTCTCTCTCCCCACCAAGGAGCAGGCTCAGGCTTTGTGGTCTGTGAATGGCTTTATGTGGAGGAGGGTGCGGTTGTGGGGAGGGCTGGCCGGGGAGATGGAGCTGGCAGCGCCTGCAGGATGCGGCCGGGCCGGGATCCGGCGGCAGCGAGGGCAGGGGCTGCTGCCCCCGGCCCTCCTGGCTGGGGAGGGTCTGTGCTGGCCTCTCCACGCAGCACTTGCACCCCTCCGTGTGGAGCTGCACCTCTCCTGAGAGCCCTCCTTGGCAGCGGCCGTGGGGCACAGCCTCGGGCAATGCCCCCTTTCATCCCTGATGGATCCCCACGGCTGTGGGGTCCCGGTGGTGGGGCTGGGGGGTTGTTGGGCACTGGGATGCCCCGTCCCCTTTCCTCCCTGAAGCACACAGGCTGATGGGGCTGGAGGGTTGTTTGGTGTTGGGAAAGAACGTCCCAGCTGCTGGAGTCGAGTCCTGACTCGTGGGCCCTGGGGCAGCCTCGGGTGTTTCTACGGTCCGTGAGTGAGATAAGCTGGAGACACTCACTCCTTCCACGGCCCGAGGGCAGCTCTGGGAGCTGGAGTTTTGCAGGCAGGGGAAGGTTTGAGCCATGAGCTGAGTCACTGGTGTCTGGCAGAGAGGATGGGGCGCACGTAGCACCCCCTGGTTTCACCCCCAAATCCTTGCCTGCCTTGGGACACGGGGCAGAGCTGCCAGCCCCTGCCTGCTGGGGCAGCTGGGGCAGCATGTGCGGGGTCAGTGCCCATCCCCCTGTGCCACCAGCCTCTCCCTCCAGCCCTGCCTCCAAGCCCAGGAATTCTGATTATCTAATCAAAGACCTTATCTCCTGCCTTTCCCAGCTCCAGTCTGACAGGTTGGACAGCTGGAAATCTAGAAATCCAGCAGAGGCACGTGCAGCACTCCAGGTGCTTGGAAAGTGACTCTGTGGCTGCCCAGGAGTCCCAGCGTGGTTGGTATCCCCCACAGCAGAGCCTGGCACTGCCACAGGGCCATGCCCAGCTGTGCAGGGAGATGCCATGGCACCGGGAAGGGGCACCCCCTCTTTGGGAGGCAGCACAGAGCCAGCCTGGGGGGTGTGAGCGGTGGGCTGTGCTCAGGAAAGGGTCAGCACTGCAGTCCCAGCCATGGCTGAGGTGGCACAGGGAATGTGGAGGGACACAGAGGGACAGGGAGGTGCTCACAGGACAGGCAGATTTCTCTGTGCCTCTGTCACCCTCGGGGGCAGCCCCCAAAGATGAGCATGCACAACAGGGACACTGAAATCCCCCCCAGCTGATGGGGAAGACCGAGAACCTGGGGAGGGAATGAAATGTGTGTCGAGAAGCTGGGGAGGGAATGAAATGTGTGTGCAGGAGAGGCTGGGAGCCCTCTGCACCCACAGAGGGACCTTGGCCTGGTGGGATCCCAGGGAAGAGCCAGGGCTGGGCAGGGGAAGGCCTTACCCATCTGCAGGGATCTCCTCCTCCCCTGGGGTTATGGAAACACCTGGCTCGGGCACGGAGGCTGCTGGGACTGCCCAGGACCTCGTGGCTCCATGTCCTGCGTGGCCAGGGAGCGCAGGGGTGAGCGAGGGTGAGTGTGCCCAGGGGCTGGGCAGCTGCAGCCAGCACAGAAATGCTGATGCCCCGCCACAGACCAGCACCTGCACGCCGGGCTCTGCACAAAACTGCCTTGTCTGCTTTTCTTAATTATAGTTAATTGCCAGAGCCACCCACTGCGCTTCTGCCCTTCCCTGCCCCAACCCGAAGTAGGGCACGGAAGAAGTAGGTCAGGAGGGTGGTGAAGGAGGAGATTGCACCATCCTGGTTGTGCTGGCGGCGTGGGGCTGGGCAGGTTGGCAGAGCTGCTGGGGCGTGGGGAGAGCTGCTGCAGCTGCCTGCACCCTGCCATGGCCAGGCAGGGCAGGGTTTCCCTGCCACCTCGTGCCTGGGATGCTGGGATGCCCAGCACCATGGCAGGGCAGTGCTCCCACCACATCCTGCCCGGGGTGTCAGGATGCCCACTGTCTCACAGGAAGGGAGCTGCTGTCCCTGGACACTGCCAGGCCCTTTCCCCTCAGTGTTCAGGCAGCAGCAGGGTGGTGGAGTGGCTTTATGTGTTAAATCTCTCTTGGCAGGGCAGGGGTTGGCAGTGGGGCTTTCCCTTTCCCTCAAGCACAGCTTTCCCAGCTTGGCTCCCAGGATGTGCTCGCTGGCAGGACCTTTGCTTTGATGCCAACTTCCACCAAAATCCTCTTTTTCATTCCTTTTCCCATGGATTGCACCTGCCCATGGCTGGGGGAATCATCAACCACCTCTGCCCTCCATCATGTTGTCCTCCCACCCTGGCGATGCTTTCCAGAGGTCCCATCCCCTGGGTCAGGGCTGCTTGGGAGCATCCACACGCATTGAGATGGGAGCTGGATGCTGGGGGTGTGGGACCAGGGACAGGCTGCCCGGGTGAGCTGCTGTTTTGGGGAACGCTGTGCCCCCAGCGAGGTGCTGCAGGGGTTGCAGTGGAGAGCCAGGATGTTTTTGGGCACCTCCCGATCAGCCTGGCCCTGGGGGCCGTCTTGGTGAGCGCCGGCCGGGGCTGCCTCGCAGCAGTGTTTGTTCTTATTTGTTCTCTCTGTCTCTTAGCAGCTGAATTAAAACTCGTTCAACGGGAGAGCCGGGGGCTGTTAAACCCAGGGCTCTCTCCTCTCTCTGCTCACGCAGCTGCCATCATGCTGCAGGCAGGAGACACGCAGGGGCAGGGTCAGAGTGGTGGCAGAACCACGGCAGCACCCCAGTGACCCCAATTCCTGGTGCTTTTGTCTCCTGTACCAATTTCCTTGCCCCAGCCAAGCCCTCAGAGCTGCTGGCACGGGGGTTTTGCAGCCAGAGGGGTGAGGGGGGAGTCCCTGTGGCTGCACTGCCAGCTTTCACCTCCTGTGCCACCGCCCGGGCCCCGAGGGCAGCCCCGTGGTGTGTCCCTTGGCCACGCTGATGTCCCGCTGTCCCCCGGGCCGTGGGACACCCTGGTGGGGGTGGTTCTTTTTAGAGATGTGGGGTCCCCTTGTGACTACATCTGTGAGGGAGGGAAGCTGCTGGTGGCACCAGGGGGACGGACACTTGTGCAGCACAGGATGTGGAGGGCGAGGATTGGATGTGGGGGCTGCGAGCAGCACGTTCCCATCCCACTGGAGTCGAGTCCGGACCCCTCTGGGACACAGGGCCGGCAGAGGGGGAGCCTTGGCCAGCCCAGGCTGTGAAGGGCTGGGAGATCCCCATCCCACCCCTCCTGCAGCCCCTCCAAAGCACACGGATGTGCCGGCTGGGGACAGTCCCGGTGCACAGGCAGCAGTGGGAAAGCAGGGACCGTCCCTCTCTGCATCCCCACGGAGCCAGAGGCACTCGGGGTCACCCGCCCCTTCCCTGGGTCCCTTTGCTCCGGGAAGGACCGGGGCGAGTCCCGGGCACTCTGTTGTGGCTGAGGCCCTGCACAGGCTGGGGCTGGCGCTGGAAAGGCTGAAGGGATCTGTGGGACGCGGGGCAGCTCCGCTCTCCTGTTCCATCCTGGCTCGTGCTGTGCCCAGGGCATTTCCTGGGGCAGCATCCACAGGGCATTCCTGGGGCAGCATCCACAGGGCATTTCCTGGGGCAGCATCCACCGGGCATTTCCTGGGGCAACATCCACAGGGCATTCCTGGAGCTCCGGGAGCTGCTGGCCCTGGCCCGGCCAGCCCAGTGCCGGCACTTTGTGCAGGCTGTGACCGAGCCGCTGCCTCCCCGTGCCCGGGGGGCGCCGGAGGGCGGGAGGGGCTGTGGGTGCAGGGTTTGCCAGGCACGGGGAGAGCATCCTGACTGAGCCCGAGCAGCTGGCTGGGCTTGCCAGGGCCAGAGCTGGGTTCAGCCTTTTGGGCTGTTGGGAGCTCTCTTGTGAGGGATGTGGGGCACAGGCGAGGTTGGGGGGACCCTCCAGGGATTCTCACTCCTTGCTCTGATGACAGTCCCCTCTTTCCCCAGCGCCCTGGACATCTTCCCCACGCTGGTGGCCCTGGCTGGGGCAGCTCTGCCCCCAAACAGGCGCTTCGATGGCTTGGATGTGTCCCCGGTTCTCTTTGGCTGGTTGGACGTGGGACACAAGGTAAGGCAGAGCCACCCCTCAATGACAGCCCCTCCTGAGAGCAGGAGCCTGAGCTAAAACAGGTGAGTGGGCTGGAAAAAGGCTCAGACTGGTGATGTGCAGATCCACGGGAGCGTCAGCCCCTGGCCTGGAGGAGGAGAGGGACAGCTCGAGATGGCCGAGGGCTGTACCAGGCTGGGCATGGGGTATCAGGGTAAAAGGGCTTTGGGTTAATCAAGATGGTTTTTTGCTTCGTCCACAATCTGGGATTAGAGGTGGAAATGCCTGTGCCTGCAGCTTGGCACCTTCCTGTGTGCCTCAGAGCTGTGACTGTGATCCCAGGGACTCCAGCCCGGGGATGCTCAGGCTTGTGGCAGCCTGCAGTGCCCAGCACAGCATCTTTCTGATCCCAAAAGGTACATCAGTGAGGAGAAGGGGAGATCCCAGGGGCTCAAACCTGCTTATACCCATTTATTTATCACACCAGATCAAGGTGTAACAAACCCCTTTTCCTCCCAGCTCTGGGGTGACAGCGTTCCAGTGGGACAGCCCACCCCATATCCCACAGCTCTGTCCATACAACCAGCTGCTGGCAGCTCCTTTAACCCCAAAACCCACAGTTTGTCTCGGAGTTGCACGAGATTTTTGCAGAGCCAAAAGAAAAAGACTTTTAAAAAGGCAGCTTTAATAGCAGTCCCGTGGACAAACCCTGATTTTACTTTTAAAGTACCCCCTCCTGCAAGCACCACGAGCCAGCTCCCAGCGGGATCTTGGATTTGCTTTCTGTGTCCATCAGGGGTTTGGTATTTGCTTTGTATTTATGGAACCCTCTGCTGAACCGGGAGATGGAGCAGGGAAGGGGATGGGATGTGTCCAGCGTGCTCCACTCTGCTCCTCGGGATTAACCCTGCTCTGCACGGGCAGTGCTGGGAGCAGGGCACTGGGGGGCTGCTGGGAGCAGTGGTTTGCTGGGAACGATGGTGTGCTGAGAGTGGTGTTTTTTTGGGAATGGTGGTTTGCTGGGAGCAGTGGTGTGCTGAGAGTGGTGGTTTTTTGGGAATGATGGTTTGCTGGGAGCAGTGGTGTGCTGAGAGTGGTGGTTTTTTGGGAATGATGGTTTGCTGGGAACGATGGTGTGCTGAGAGTGGTGGTTTTTTTGGGAATGGTGGTTTGCTGGGAGCAATGGTGTGCTGAGAGTGGTGTTTTTTTGGGAATGATGGTTTGCTGGGAGCAGTGGTGTGCTGAGAGTGGTGGTTTTTTGGGAATGATGGTTTGCAGGCAGCCATGGTTTGCTGGGTGTCAGGGTGCAGCCATCCCTGTGTGGAATTGCCCCCAGGGGTTGGGACTGCACTGCTGTGGGATGGGGTGAGCTGGAGGGGACACACAGCCCCGTGGGGGGGTTGGGAGCAGGCATTTCCCCGATCCCTCCCCTCCTGGCTGCCCCCCTCTCATCCCCTGCTCGCCAGCGGCCGATGGTGACCCCCGTGCAGGGTTTCCCTTGACACAAATCCTCCTGAAAGCAGCTCCCTCACTCACTCAAAGCCCGATTTCCACACATTCCTAATCGGGGTGGCTGGAGCTCCCAGTGTCCCAGCCTGTGCTCGGCACTGGCACAGCCAGGAATGGGGCTGGGGGGACACTGAGCTCCTGCTGGGAGCCAGGGCTGCTGGCAGGAAAAATAAACCACATCCTCCAAGGAGCACCGAGGGTACCAGGGGCAGTAAATCCCTCTGTCCGTCAGCTGAATGTGAATAGCCCAGAGCACCAAGTTCAAGCAATGAATTTTCAGGGGAGAAAAGGCTTTTTCCCCCCCTCCCCTTCTCTATTTTTTATTTATTAAAATAATATTCGTGGATTAATGGAAGAGTTCCAGACCTGGGAATGTTCCTTGAATCAAAACAAGCTCCTTAATTATGCAGTAAATTATAACAGATTTTCTAAGTGTGGGGTTTTAAGAGGTTTAGGAACGTGGTTGTTGGTAGGAAGGGAGGTTTGAGTGCCCTTGGCAGCAGCCCAGCTGTGCTGTTTAAAGATGTAGGCAAAGCTTTAAGGCTGGAGACAGATGAATTGGTTCAGTTCCTGGTCCCTTGGCTTCACAGGGCCTTGAATATTTGCTGATTCCTGCTTTGGAGCTCTTTTATCCTGCCCGAGGAGTGTCAGCAGAAGGGGTCTCTGCAGCAGAGCTTCCTCCTTGCACCAGGCTCACACTGCACCACCTCTTCCACTTTACACCCTTCTTATTTCTCCCCTAGAACATAAAGATCCAACCAAATTCCAAAAGGTGATTTTTAAACAAATAATTTGCCTTTCAACGGAGGGCAATAAAGGAAAGTGAGAACATTTGGAAATCACCCCATACCCTGAGTCCTGGCGTTTCTGGGATGAGTTTCCAACCAGTCCCATGAGATAGTGGCTACATCCGGGCCAGGCAGTGTGGGATGGACACCTCTGGGTGCCTGGGATCCCTGGAATGCTCTGCCAGGCAGTGTGGGATGGACACCTCTGGGTGCCTGGGATCCCTGGAATGCTCTGCCAGGCAGTGTGGGATGGACACCTCTGGGTGCCTGGGATCCCTGGAATGCTCTGCCAGGCAGTGTGGGATGCACACCTCTGGGTGCCTGGGATCCCTGGAATGCTCTGCCAGGCAGTGTGGGATGCACACCTCGGGGTGCCCGGGGTGCCTGGGATGCTCCCTGAGGGGCAGGGCTCCGTGCCGGGCACCTGCTCAGGCACTGCTGCGCTCATCAGCTGCGAGTGCCGTTACTAAACTTGGCACTGCAGCTGCCTACAACTCCAGCAGATGTTTCTAATTCTTAGCACAGTGGAAATTTCTTGAATCACTTTTAAACTCAAATTCCCGGGGAGGAAACCTCAAGTGACTCACCCCTCAGCGAAGGCTTTGGCTCCACGGCAGATATTATCGGAGAGAGGAGCCGCTGGAGTGTCCAGATCACTTGTCTCCTCGCTCCTCAGTGCCAGAGCAGCCGTCCTGTGTGGATCAAGTGTCCTAAATACCAAAAGGGAGAGATTGGACCCACCCTTCCCTCCTTCCCTCGCTCCTCAGCGCTGTTGTCAGGGAAGGGAGCCCTCGCACAGCGGGGTGAGTCAGATGGACGGGAGGGATGTGGTAGCAATGTTCCAGCACCTCACCTTCCCCTCTGCCTCGCATGAGCTCACCCGTAGCTCGTGGCTCTGCTGGCTCCAGGCTGGGGCTCAGCTCCCTTGGATATCCCCTCTGCTGCTGAGCTGTGAGCACCCAGGGAGGTGCTGGGTGACACAGAGCACCTGAGAGCACCCTGGCTCACAAATATCACACAGTGACAGGGCAAGGGGGAATGGTTTTGGAGTAAAACGGGGAGATTTAGATTGGATGTTAGGAAGAAATGCTGAATTTTTAGAGTGGGGAGGTCCTGGCACAAGTTATCCCAAGAAGCTGTGGCTGCCTCATCCCTGGAAGTGTCCAAGGCCAGGTTGGATGGGGCTTGGAGCAGCCTGGGACAGTGGATGGTGTCCCTGCCATGGCAGGGGGTGGAATGGGATGGGCTTTGAGATCGTTCCAACCCAAACCGTTCTGGGATTTTATGATAATCTGCCCTGCTCTGCTGGAAGCGCCCCCACCTTCACAATCCCTTTCTTGCCATAGAATTGGGAGGTAAATTCGGAGGCTCCTGCCAGGCCAGGAAGGTCCAAGGGAGATGTTGGTGTTTCCTGGGGCCCTTTTGCCATCATCCCACCCTTCAGCAATCACAGCTCTGTTGGTTGCTCAGAGTCCCGGGCCTGAATGGTGTCTGTGAATGTGCAGGGGTGGGATGTGGCTCCCCTGGGGAGGGAGTGGATCTCATGGAGCATTCTGTCCTTCCTGCAGGTTCTGCTGCACCCCAACAGCGGCGCAGCCGGGAAGGCCGGCGAGATCGAGGCGCTGCGGCTGGCTCAGTACAAGGCGTTCTACACCACAGGTAGTGCATCCCTACCAGAGGCTGTAAAGTCTGGGAAAGAACCTCTGGAGTTCTTGGATCCCTGCAGATACAGGCGAAAACCACCTCAGGTTAATTCAAGCAAGAGCAGATCCAAGGATGTGCCGACCTGCGTCTGCAGGATGGTGCTGCAGCTTGGGGTTGGCCTCGGGAATACTCGTGGAATAAGAGCTGGGATGGGGTTGGAATGGGCTGTCCTGGGCGGGTGAGGAGGACAGAGATGATCCCTGGACCCCTGTGACCCCAGGGGTTCTCTCCCATTTCCTCCCTAGGAGGGGCCATGGCCTGTGATGGCAGCACTGGGCCGGCAGAGCGGCACCAACCACCCCTCATCTTCAACCTGGACCGCGACATCCAGGAGCAGCAGCCTCTGGATGCGGCATCCGGAGAGTACCAGGCAGTGCTGCCAGCCATCAGCAGGGCTTACACCCAGGCTCTGCAGGACATTGCAGCAGACAACGTCTCGGTTGCAGATTATTCCCAGGATCCGGCTGCAATTCCCTGCTGCAACGTGCAGCACGTGGGCTGCCGGTGCCGCGGGGCTCACGGAGCCACGCTGGATCCCCACGTGGAAAAGGGAACACCACGGCTTTGTCTGTAAGCAAATAATTGCTCAGGCTGCTCCTTTGCTGAGTCTGGTGTCTGTGAGATCCAGGCTGGACGTTGGCCATGGGAGGGATGAAGGCTGTGGTTCCCTCTGCTCCGTGCTGGGAAGGGGGAGGTGAGTTGGATGTGGGATGGGGGAGTGCACAGAGGGTCCCCTTTGGACCCTGGGCATGTGGAAGGCTTTTTGTAGGGCACTTTATCTGGGAAAGAGACAGTTCTTGGATTAAAACTACCTTCTGTGAGAGCTGGCTTTGGGAGAGAATTCCTCAGGGAAATTTCCTTCATTTTCCTCTAAAAAGAGACCTTACAGGAGCATCTGGTGGGAACACAAAGAAGGGGAGGATGTGGCACAGCCTCTGAGCAATCAGCCCTTCTGGGGCAGAGACTCTGAAGTTTGGTGGCTGCAGAGAGAAAATTCCAGGCTGGCACCAGGGCAGCACTCTGGGAATGGCACCTGCCCTGGCAGCTGCCTGCTGAGGGTCATTAGTGGGGGCATGGCAGGAGCCAGGTGTCTGAGGGAGCAGGGAAGGGAGGGAGGAGGGAAGGGAGGGAGGGAGGGAGGGAGGAAGGAAGGAAGGGAGGAAGGAAGGAAGGAAGGAAGGAAGGAAGGAAGGAAGGAAGGAAGGAAGGAAGGAAGGAAGGAAGGAAGGAAGGAAGGAAGGAAGGAAGGAAGGAAGGAAGGAAGGAAGGAAAAGGAAGGAAGGGGGTCCTGGGCTGTCCCTCAGGGCTGCCATCTGTGTGGGAAGGATGCTCAGCTCATGCTGCCAGTGGGGCTCAGGGACTGTGCTGTGCCATCCCAGGGTTTGGGAAAGGCTGTTCCCTGAAGGGGGCAGGAACAGAACTGGGGCTGCTCCCCATCAGCTCTGCAGGGAAGAGAAAGGTGTAACTGTGGGGTTTTGGGGAGGTCAGGGAGAGGTCCCTGCCCTGGGGTCTCCCAGCAGATCAGGGCTCCAGGAGGAGGAGCTGCTCCTGCTGATCCCAACGCAGGCACAGATGGAGTGAAACAGCTCCTGTGGGGCCATTTCTGGGCAGGTGCAAAGGCCTGGGGAGCTGCAGAGGCAGAAATGAAGGTGCAACTGAAACTTGAGAAACCACTGGGATTTCTCAGCAGCTGAGTTGAGGGTGTTCTGAAACAATTCTGGATTCTGATTTACACACCCACATCTTTCTTTGGCCATAAGAGGACTTGTGTGGACTCACCCAGCTAGGCTGCCCTTGCTCCAGCCTCCAAAACCCATCCCACTCCCCAAACTTAATCCAGACTGACACCTTTAGGGCCCCAAAAAGAACAGCAGGAGGTGCCAGGGACAGACTGTGACTTTATTCTGTCTTTCAACATAGCAAATGGCATCTTCTCTAATATCACTGCAAAAATACTTTGCCCGGGTTAAAATAGTCTGTATATACTGTACAAAGACATAAGTTTAATATCTCTTCCTATAAGTACATTTATACACATAAAACAGCATAAATTAGAAAAGGGACAAATGGGTATATAAAATTCTGGTTACATACAAATCTGATTAAATTAGCATTTACACTGTGGTTCTAACATAAAGTTTGTTAAATAGAGCCATGTGCATACAGTACATTGACACCCCACCCAGACACAAATTGAAACAGGGGCTAAAAGGGCCAGCCATTCACTTACACAGAGGAAAAAGCGTGGCCCACCTTAGATTTATATTTTTATTCTCATCTCGGGGACTCACAGATCTGTTCTTCGAAACTCCTGGCTTTTCCAAAGCACCTCCCAGCAGCTGTCCTAAGCAGGGATGTTTTGCTTCTCCTCACGACCTCTTCGCCTTGCCCGGCTGACCTCCACGGCACAAGATTATCTACCAAAATCAAAACAGAAGGGCCTTACTTTTCCCAGCACCAGGGAGCGTTTCCAGTCGGTTTTACGCACATGGGAGGAGCAGGGGGAGGGACGTCCCGCAGTGTTTTCCTTTCCATTCAAAGGCAGATTGGTGAGAGGTTTATTTATTTGCTCTCCCCCTCCCCAAATTGACAGTCCTGGGAACAGGAACCATCCGGCTCAGTGATAAGTGTGGCCTCTGGCTGGCACTGGGCTGAGCACAGCCAGGCTTTGGAGCAGTGCAGTCATTTGGGGTGAAGTGCATTTGCCTCACTAAGTGCTCCCAAAAAGCTCAGCTCTGGCGAGGCCAGAGGGAAAGGTGTGTGCTGGGCATCCCTGCATTGCTCCAGGGTCTCTGGATGGATCCCAGAGTTAAACTCCAAAGTGTTAGACAGGATTAGGGGAGGGAAAGCCCAGCCTAAACACCAGCACAGCCTCTGAGTGAAAGAGTAAAGCAGGAGCAGAGAAGAACAGGCAGCAGCAGGACCCTGATTCACCTCCCATCCACTACTCCTGCCACGGAGAGCCCAGGTAAAATGTGCCCCTGCTCCTGGACGAGGCATGGGCAGCCCTGGCACAGATCTTGCCCAGCTCCAGCCTTGCCAGACGTGACCTGGGAGGGATGTGAACCCCACAGCTCCTGCTGTAGAGGGTCTCTGCCAGCTCCTCCTCCCAGGTCTGTCTCTCCACGAGCTGCAGGACCATCACTGCCAGGTTTCCAGGCACAAGCATTGACACTGCATGGCACAATTCCCAAGGGACCTCAGATAATGTACTGATAAGCTGGGCCTAATCCTGCAAGCCCCAGCTGCCCAAAATGCCAGTCTGAGCTACAAGTGCAGGAGGCAGGTTCTGCCAAACTCCCTCATCCCTTATGAAACGTAATTACAAGTAGAGCCTCACTGGAAAATCCGTGGCCTTTCCTCTGCTAACAGCCAGCTGTTAAAAAATAATCACTCAAAATAATTAGTGTCCATATCCACGCCACAGAATGAGGCAAACGCCATCCAGTGAACAGCCAGGAGACATCTGGGCCAATACTGGTTCCCCAGAGCCACAGATGTATCTGCAGCCTGGTTCCTCGAATCAAGATCTGTGCTCTGGGGCAGCAGAGGGGCATGTGGACCCCATGATTTCTGCCCTGTTGTAGATCCTCCTGGATTTTCTCCCTCCTACAGGCAGCAGCATCCTTTGGCAGCACAGGAAACTGCCCAAACTGTTTTGGAGCAGCCAAAAACCGATGGGAAGGAGATGGTTTTAAAGAGTGATGGAGTATCAGTGAGGGGAAGCTGCCTCTGGAGAGCTGATTGCTGTGTGCAGTCTCACTTAATGAAATGGCTCCCCTGCTAAAGCCTTCACCCCTGGGCCCTGCAGCCAAGGGCAGCATGGATCACCTATGCCTGGAAAAGCTCTGACCAACCTGCTGGAAAAAAATCACCTTTCCTACTGAATGCCAGAAGTGTTGGGAAGATCCCTTGGCTGCACTCCTCAGGTGCACACAGATCGTGCTGCTTGCAGAATCCTGTAGGATTTCTTCTGCCAAACCTCACAGCACTACCCCAAAACTGCCTGGCCCTGCCTGGCCCAAAACACACCCCAGCAGCTCCCAGCACCACTAGAAACCTCACTCCCTGCTACACCCACAGAGCAGGGGTGGCTGCTCGGGCAGGTGACCAGAAAACAGCCCAAACTGCCACAATTTTGCAGCCAGAGCTGGGTTTGCTCTTCCCACCCCGTAAAACCTTCTCATCCCGCAGGGTGACGGCTCTGCAGCCTCCTCCTGGCACAACCAGCATGGCACCCATGGCTTCAGCCCCCTGTCCCCCTCAGTAACACCTGAGTCCTTCCTGCCCAAGATCAGCAGTGATTTGGGAGTCCTAAATGCACCCCATCCACACAGGAGCTGTCACTGAACTGGTTTAACCTCTTGCCAATCCTTCCGCAATCCTGGCACCAGCAGCAGCAACATCCACGTTCCCTCTTGTGAGGCCACTTTTTATGAGTCCTCCTTGGGCTTCTCATCTCCTCTCTGATCTGTCCCTCCTTCTACTTAATGAACAGGCAGTGTTTGACAGATTTTATGTCAGGCTGAAACTGTTTTTCCTCACTCTTTAACAGCTGAGCCTCTGAAGTCTTGCTTGAGGTTAAGGGAAGACAAGAGGTTTCAAAATGGGGAGAAACTGTGGGGTTTGAGCACTGCTGTTTCTCCAGAACCATGTCTGAGTTCAAAGCCATACCGTGGGCTGCGGGTGAATATTCCATTTTGTCACAAGTTTTGAGGTTTTTAAATGTCTTTTTGTTGCACACTGGAAAACAAACAAAACCCTTCCCATGTTTCCGCAAAGCCGAACGCTGTCAAAACATTTTTGTTGGATAAGGTCAGGTTTTCTCTCCCTCCTTCTCCACACAAGAGTGACCGATGCCTGAAACCCCCTTCACTGAGACTGACGAGCTCAAGTGCTGAGAAAACAGCCAAGTTCAGTGAAATCCAGAGCATCCAAACATCCTGAGTGCTCCCAGTGCGAGGGGCAAACCCCAAACCCAGGAGCAGGGGCTTTATCTGGAAGCTCCATTTGCTCGGGCACCGTTATCAGGGAGTATTTTTGGAAATTCCCTTCCCGCACCACCTCCTCCCTAACAATACACATGTCACTGCTCTGTTAGGTTAATGACAGGATCTGGAGGGATCAAAGTTCATTTCACAAAGCACCTGCTGTGGTACAGCAGGGGTTTGGGGCTGCTTTCATCCAGCACAGTCCCAGCAGGAAGCCTCATTCAGGAGCAGCGTGATTCCTGCATGCTGGCGTTTGCTTGTCCCCAAACCACGAGTTCAAGAGCAGGTTTAGCAGAAGGAAACAAAGGATTTCTCTCTGTCCCTGCTGCTCCTTCCAGGGGCCTGGGCCATCACCTTCTCCGTGGGCACACAGAGGGAGACATTTTAAATACCCTTCTTCAGTAATGGAGCTGGACAACTGGGAAATTCCTGCTCCCAGTTTGCAGCAGGGAATGTTACAGGTAAGGAAAGAAATAATGGGAGAGAGGGATGTGGGAGTTGAGCTGGGTTCGGGTGGTGTTGGCTCAGAGGGAGTCATGAGCCAGTCTCCTTTTATCTAAGTAACACTTTGCATCAGCTCAGAGGAAGGTGCCTCACAGAGGTCAGCTCAGCACATGGAACGAATCCTGGGATAAGGTTTGTACTTCCTCCTTTTCAGGCACAACTCCAGCAGCAGGATATGTAAAAATGAAGTAAGGAATTCCAAAAGCCTGCCAAGGCTGCAACCTGAAATCCATTACAATGTTCTGCTGCATTACTGCTATGAAGACACCACTGATTACAACCAGATCATAGCACAGACTGACCTTTGTCCAATTAGGGGTTAGATACTTAATAAATGAGTGTGGAATAGGAAAAGAAGCTGGAAAGACACTGCCAGGCTGAAGTTAGATTGAAAAATCCACTAGCTCCTTCCAATGGTAACTGAGAAAGTGCCACATAAAAATCATAAAATGGTTTTAAAACTGTTACTCCTTTCATCTTTGTACTTGGAAAAGGAGTTTCCTTCTCAGTTAGCTTGGAAATGAAGAGACTGGTGAGGTTCAGGTATGTTCCAGTTGCATTCCATGAACTAATACAACTGACTGAAAATGCAACGGGGTATTAAGTTTTTATTTCTAAATTGTTCCAATTAAAACTATTCCTGGTAATATTAGAAATCTGCTCAAGGCACAAAGGTTAGCTCTGGATCTGAACACCATTCAGCAAGTTTGTTCAGATCTATCTCTACCTAGGTTTGATCATTTCTGCCCCATCCCCAGCTGCTCTTTAGTGGGGGTGGCATTTTCCTGGCACTGTCCCTAGAACCCGTTCAGTTATTTTAGGCTTCGCAGTGAGCTGGGACTGGGAGGGGGCAATGGAATCTCTTCTGGGAGAGGTTACTACTCCCTTCTTAGCATGAGGGCTGCACTGCAGGTTTAGGGGTCCCGAATGCTCACAGGAGGAAACTCATTCTCATCGTCCAGACACACTGGGCCAGTTGCAAACTCGTGCTCTGGGATGACCTCCCCCCGCAGGGCTCCACCGTCCTCCGAGTAACCTGCACGGGGGAAACACAAAGTGTTACTGCAGGAAGGGACAGGAAGAGGCTGCAAACAGGCAGCAGACACTGTTACCCCCTCTTTAGCACTGAGCTGCTTCCTCCTGCTTCCTGGCAGAGCTCACGGGGTGAGGAAGAGGAAGGTGTCTCCATGGACACTATGGATTATGGATGAACTACACGGTCATCTCCTGTGGCAGCAGCTTTCCTCCTCCTGCCATGAACCTAAGCACCAATTTCAGAGGAAGATCTACAGTTGTATGTGGATCTTAGACTTGGGGATATAATGAGAGTCACCAGGTCTTTTCCTGCAGCAGTTTAGTGCAAGGTGCACCAGCTTCAGAGACTCTGAGGCAATCTCCCTGCAGGAACAGCGAGCCCTGATTTCTACACCCACGGTAACAACTCCTGGAAACCACCCGGCATCAGCTGCTGTCTGACAAACACCGGTTCCTGCTCTGCCCTGGGCCTGTCTGTGGCACAGCTCTGCACAGGGAGCAGAGCTGGCACAGGGGCCCAGGAAGCAGAGCAGGAAACTCCTGGCCTGTTTCTGTGGCAGGGGATGAAGCAGGTGAGCTCCGAAGCCCTGCTGCCCCAGCGGGCAGTGCACGTGAGGTGATCCTGGATGAGCCCTTGGAATCTGGGACACTTTCCACTTTGCCCCAGGTGGTTTTGTGGCTTCTGCTCGAGGAAGGGCAGATGTGGTGCTTACCTGGCATGGTTGACGTTGAAGGCACTGTACTTTGTCTGGCTACAGTTGCTGCATAAGATTGAGGTACTGGAGGCTGAAGGTCGTTTTCTTTGTTCTCCTCCATCTTTCCTGAGCCAAGCAGACTAATGGTACAGATCAAGAGAGAGGAGAGGAGAAGAGTTAGTCCTGATCCCTGCTCCTCCCCAGCTCCAGCTAAGACAAGCCCATGCATCCACATCTCCTGGAAGCACATCACCCATCCCCATCCCTGCATGCAGCAGCCCCAGCAGTGCTGTGGACAGGGGAGCATTGTGCTCCACAAGGAAAGCAGGGGGTGAAGAAGGAGATAGGGAAAGCACCACTTCGGCTGGAGGACAATGCTGGCACGGGAACAGAAGGGAACAGATTGACCACAAAAGCTTTAGGTTACAAAGGCAAACAGTGTTTCTAATCACAGAGGGGGCTCCAAAGGGCTTCCAACAGGAGCAGACTAGATGGGAAAAGCAGCCCTGGCTAGTTTAGGATGGAGTTTGAGCAGAGATATCGTATGATGTAATGTAACTCATGACCCAAGGGCCCTTTTCAGCCCTCTGATGCTCAGAGGAGCCCACATGACGAGGCTAGGGGCTGCGGGCGGCGCGCGCTGGACAGCGCAGCTTTGAAGTGCTTTTGTTTTGTGGCTTTTCCAAAAGCTGCTGGCACTTTCCTGGCTGGCAGCCACCTCCCGGCCCGGAGCACATGTTACATCTCACCCCACCCCAAAGGCTTCACATCTGGAGCCAAGCAGCCCAGATGTGTGTGGGGGGGTTACGTGCTTAATGGGATTTGCATATGGACTGAACAGCGGCGGGGGAGGCTCTGTTTTCACAGAATCCCAGAATGATTTCGGGTGGAAAAGACCTCTGAGATCATCGAGCCCAACCTTTGACTGATCACCACCAGCTTGTCACCCAGACTAGAGCACTGAGGGCCACATCCAGTTGTTCCCTGAACAACTCCAAGAACGGTGACCCCCCCACCTCCCTGGGCAGCCCCTTCCAATGCTTAACAACCCCCTCCATGAAGAAATTCCTCTGCTTTGGCACTGGGCTTTTGTTTACAGGAGCTCACAGTGTCACTCCACGCCATCCTACCCCCAGTAAGCTCTCCAGCACCCACTCCAATCTGGAGAAGGTGCTCTGCTCTCCTGCCACCACAGTGGTCAGAGCTCTGCTGCAGGGGGCATCTCCTAAGGCACAGCCTGCCCAGTCTAAGCTGGGACGTCCCACAGCTGCCATGGCATCTGAGATGTCTCTGGTTTCTCCTGCAAAAAGCCCTGTGTCCCTGCCTGCTGATGTGCTTCCCACCCACATCTGTCAGCTCAGGCAGCTCAAACCACAAATTCAGTTCTAACTTTCTTACTCCTGCAGCTCCATTTTGTGCTGCCAGGTGAGATTTCCCTTCATTTTTTAAAAGATCAGCCTCTGTATGAGGTGTGAGAGGAGGCAGAGTTACCTGTGATTCTTAATTAGGACACACTCCCCTCCATCCTGTGGGTCCAGGTTATAGATGTAGAGATGTCCATCCGACGTCGTCACCAACAGCCGAGGCAGCTTCTGAATCCTGGTGGGAAAAGCATCCTGAGGCCAAAAACCTCACACACACAGACACAGCAGCACCCACACCACGAGCTCTGAGGCAGGGGGATGGGACAAGGCTGGCCTGGCCCAGGGGGCAGAGGTCAGTAGGGTCAGTACGTACGTGGACAGGGCACAGATGTTCCTCTGTCCGGAGATGTTCAGCCGGACGGTGGCAAAGGCTCGGTCCTGGCTCATCATGCCCGACACCTGGGCAGGGAGGTAGTTGGTGGCAGCCTGGAACATCTTTCCCATGTAACCACTCCAGGTTGGAGGCTCCTCTGGCCGGCTGAGGGGGGTCACAAAGCAGTGTCAGTGGCGTTACCATGATCAGGGTGACAAAACATCAGGGACAGACCAAATGATCCTCATCTCACACGGGTGAAGGGTTTTTTGCAGCACCTGTACATTGTGCACCAGTGTGGCTGGAAGCACAGGGAGAAAGCAGGGGACAGTGGCACCTCATAAACCCAGAGGGGCCCAGAGAGCCTGGCAGCAGGGGCACAGTGCGGGGCTTTTCCAAGGAGTGAGTCCCTCAGGACACAAAGGCACTCTGCAGCTGGTTTTGCTCATGGAGCGTACGTGGTGAGGACATGGAGAGCAGCTGAGTAAACACAGACCTTTGAAGCAGAGACAGCCCTGGGCCAGGGCCAGGCAGGTTAAGCCAGGCTAATCCCTCACCTGTCTGTGAGATGCTCCAGTTTGAAGATGTGCACGGTCTCCGTGTTGCTGGAAGCACAGAGGAACTGGGAATCCATGCTGAACACCAGGGAGCTGATGTTCACATACCTAGAGCCGAGCAAGGACAGCACTGGTCACTCCCTGGCAATTCATGCAAGGGGAGCTGCTGGGTTTGGCTCACAGGGAAGTGGATGGGGAAGAAGGAGACCCATCCGTGGTGAGAATCATCCTGCACAGCTGCTGCTGAGCCTGTGGGCTCACTGAGCAATTCCTTAATCCCTTTGCTCAGCAGGGCTGGGGGTAGCCTCGAGCTAGTGACAAACAGCCAGAGAGGTGGAAATGTCCTTGCTCACAGAGCTGCCTGTGGAGGGAACATCTGTGCCAGCCTCATTGCAGCTCCTGGTGCTGCAGAGACCAGAGAGGATATCCAAAGTGCTGAACAAACAGCATCTCCTGCACGGGTTCAGCAGGAATGAGGTCTCTGACAATTTTGGGGACTTCATTATTTCAAATAAGAAAGGACAGAGTAAATGGAGTGACTCCATGTCTGCTCCCTGCTCTGTGACACACTGAAGGGAATCACTGAGCTGGGCACAGCCTGGCACAGTGACATTTCGAGCTGATAAGTTTACTCTTGTTTTCCTTCTGCAAAAGATGCCAAAGCCACCAGGATCTGACGTTGCCCTGTGTCCCTGTGTTTACATTTCGGCTCCGGGAGCCCTCTGTGTACTTGTCACTGCCAGAAGAATGAACTGACCTTTTCATCCCTCGCCGGAATTCATAGAGTTTTTGCCCCCCAGGAATGGAAAATACACGAATGACTGTGCCCTGAAAAAAATGCAAATGGAAATATCACGTAGGAGCAGGCCAAGGAGCCCGAGCCCTTTCCCTGACACACCCAGGAAACTCAGGATGTGCAGAGGCTCCTCCTGTTTGCCAGCTGGGCTCAGTCTGATCCCGATACACTGACCAGCCAGCGGCCCCTCTGTGCTGGCTGTGTTTAAAAGGAGCGGCTCAGGGGTGCTGATGCAGCCCTGGGCAGAGGGAGGGCACTTGCAGCCACACTCACTCACTTTTTCAGAAGCACTGGCCAACTTGGAGCCGGTGGAGTTGAAGGCGAGAGCGGCCAGAGGCCCGTCGTGGGCAGGAATGGTGCAGGCTGCTTTCTGTAGGGCACAAGGTGACACAAGGTGAGGGCAAAGGGAAATGCTGCTCCTTGGACTGTGTGAGGGCAGGGCGTTCCTGCCTCGCACCCTATCCAGACCTGCTGATACGGATTCATGGGATTGTCCTGTGCTGATGGTATCCTTTCAACATCCTCAGCAGTTTATCTCTGCCCTGCCTTGAGTTCATTCCCCACCTACTACGGCCACTGTGATTACAGAACGCTCGCCTCAGGGGCACAGGATCTCAGGCTCCTGCCTCTCCAGCGTTTGGGATTGTGCCTGCATCCTCTCCAAGGCCCAGTACTTTTTTGTCAGGATGAGAGCTGGCTTCCCTGCAACTCTCTGTGCTGCACAGCAAGTCCTGCTGCAGTGACACCACCTGCAGGGAGCCCCAGCCCTCGCAGCACCTCTTGCAGCAGCAGCGTTTTCCCTGTGTTCTGCTCCTCCCCTGCTGCAGATCTGTACGTACAGAGCCACCAGCCTTATGTAACCCAAAGCCCTGGCATAAACTGCATCCAGCCAGGGACAGATTTCCTAAGGGGACTTTGGACACTTTGCCCTCTCTGTGACTTTGGGTCCGGCATCCCTCCCAGCCCACGGTGTGGCAAAGCGGCTGCTCCGGGTCCTGCGCTGTGCCTGGAGCAGCTCCAACCCGCCCTGACCCGCGCTGGTCACATCATCCCATGGGACACGCTGCTGACGCTCCCGTGGCAACCCCAGTGTCAGCCTGGCAGCGGCCCCTGGGCTGCAGGGCAGTGGGTCACGTTTCCCTGAATATCCTGTGCTGGGAGATGCGTGCCCTGATCCCGGAGCTGCCTGCTCCGAGCAAGGGGATACGTCCAGATGTGCCTCCCAGGCAATTCCCTTGCACTCCAGCGCGGTGGAGTGGATTTATTCATCCTTCCCAAGGGCCCCGTTGGCTTTGCCGTGGCTCTGTTTGTTTTCAGCCCCTGCCGGTATCCAAAGGCTGAGCTTCGCACTTACCAAAGTATTTCCGTCGTAAAGCGCGATCTCTCCGCTGGTCGCGCTGCCGGGATAAGCCAAGTAGGAGTTGGCGTGGTTGATGGAGAGAGCACACAGACCTGGCAGGGGGACAGGGACACGGCTGAGGCTGTGAGCGGGGGGAGGACAGAGCGGGGCACGGCGGGGGTTCAGGCTCTGGCTCATGCTGGGGCTGCCCGGGAATGCCTCGGCCGTGGGGACATCTGCTGGCACGGGACAGAACGGCGGCTGTGCCCGGCCACCCTGCCCGCTCCCCGAGCACACGGAGCCCAGATCCGGCTTTTCAGCCCGCTCTGGGCTTTCCCCCTGCATTATCTCCCTGGAGAAGGCAGGAGTAGGTGCACGAAACAGCAAAGGACGTGTCGGTCTGAGGGCTGACAGCACTTCTGCCCAGGCACATCTGGACACGTCCAGATGTGCACAGGGTGTAGGTGCCGGGTCGGAAGCTCAGAGGAGCAGCACGGAGTGGGTGCAGCCCCGCTGCAGCCTGGCTGAAGGCAGTGCCATTTCCTTCTGCTCGGAATGGAAAAGGGAAGCAGAGAAAGACAAAGGAAATGCGCCAGCTGTGCAGGGAGTTTCCGGCTGACAAGGAACTTGAACGTAGCGAAATTTTAAGTACAGGGGGAATTCTTCCCCATAAGAGCCATCTGGGTTTGTGCCAACATGAGCACAAAGGTTCCCAAATGCTCCTCTGAAAGCAGACAGGAATTACAGGATGAGACAGGGATGGATGGATACGTGTGTGGACACATCCATCCGCCTGTCCCCCAGGTGACCTCGGAAAAGAGCATCTCTTCCTGCCTCCCGTTCCTGCTGCTGGCTGAGGATGCAGCCCGGTGAATCCTGTCACATACGAGACGTGCCTCGCTCGCTTCCTGCCCCGCATCCCTGCGCTCGCAGCGCTCCCAAACGCGACTCCAGGCTCCAGCACGACCTGAGCTTCCTGACCCGCGGCGGGGCTCCCACCTAACCCCCCGTGCGGAGGAAGCGGCGGGGTCAAAGGCACCGGGGACGCCGCCACGGCCCCCGAGCAGGCCAGCGGGACAGCCACACACCGCACGTAGCCGCACGGATGTGCCGAACCGTGCCGAGCCGTGCCGTGCCGTGCCGTGCAAGCTCCGCGTCAGGACACGGCCTGGCCCCCGCCCAGCAGCAGCGGGGAAGGACCGGCCGGAGCTCTCGTTTTAGGTCATTGTTTATAACCAAACAAAGAGAGCGCAGCGCAGCCAGGAGCTGCAGGATCAGCCAGAGGCCCCAGGGATGCGCTCCCCATCCATCCAGAGGCGTGCACATCATGCCAGGGATGGCGCACCGGGAGAGGCACGAGGAGCACGGCAGCAGCAAAGTGCAGGCAATTAAAAGGCAATTAAAGAGGGAGGGATAGGAGGAAGGCAAAGAGAGCCCACAGACTGCTGCTGGGATGAGCATCCTGCCTTCCGTGGATGGTGATCCCCCGGCCCAGGCAGCACGGGGGGATCAGCGCAGCCCTTTCAGAGAGGATCAGGGAAGGCTGGAGCTAAACAAAGCGAGCTCTGAGCGCTGGCGTGAGTCACCCGCTCCCTCTGCTCCTCTGGCCGGGAGAGGCGGCCGGGAAACCAGGCCAGGGGAAAACACAGATGTGAGTGTACTGGGCTGACCTCAGGGACACTCAGAACAAGGATCACAGGGCCACGGGAAGCCTTTGAAGATGCTGCTCCCATCAGCAGCCCCCCAGCCATGATGAGGGTTGGTGCTTGCAGTGGTGGGCTCAGGAGGGAGGAGGCAGGCTGGCAGTGCTCAGGATGGCATCTCTGGGAGTGCCACGTCACAGGTGGCTTCCTTGAGCAGCACGGAAAAATGCTACTGTGTCCAGGAAGCCTGGCCTTGCCCTCGGGCCAGCAGGTCTCCAGGCACATCCAGGGCTTGGGGGGAGCCCCATGAGGTGGTTCCCAAAGCTGCAGCCACTCCCGAGACGTGCCCTCATGGCACACACGACACCACAAGCACTGTGACCTCCTTGGTTCAAATCCTGCCCTGACATGAATCACACGAAAAACAACCGACTTGGACACCGTGGGCATTTTCCTCTCCTACGTGGAGGAGGCTGGAGCAGGAGCCAGGTGCTGGCCAGGCACAGCCACAGCACTCACTGTGACTGGCCAGCGTGGCTGCAGCAAACCCTGGTCCTGCCTGTGCTGGTGTCACCGTGCCCAGGGCACACACTTCAGGGGGTGGCACATTTTCCATGTGCTCCTACATCCCCCAGCACAGAGCCCCACTCCTAAACAAGCTGCACAAGGAGCAGTGAGGCTGGACTGCCCTGACCTACTGGACACACCATCCTCAGGGTCAAGCTTGGGGCCAAAGCAGATGGCCCAGGGACAACGGGGGCACTGCACTTGTCACTCAGCTCATTTCAATGACAGCTGCTGCAGTAAAAGGAGTTTAAAACACTAAGCCCATATGAAGCCTGTGATCTGCAGCATCCCAGTCCTGCCCTGGCTGATTGCTGCTGCCCTTAAACCATGACCTGATCCTCCAGCCCCTCTGCAGAACAGCTCCAGGCCTGGGTATCCCTGCCCATCCTGCTGCCGGGCCTTCTGGGGAAGGTTTTAAACTTTAATTATATTTGCAGCATTTAGCATGTTTAATCCACACAGAGAGCCCATCTGGTGAGACCTGAAGTAGGTCAGGGGAGCTGCTGGAAGAGCATCCCTTGAAAGCCCCGAGGCCAAGCGTGAGCACATCAGCAACTTCCCAAGCACCCAGGCATGAAGAGATGCTGCAGCCCGAGCAGGACGGCACAGCAACGCGGGCACCCGGCCAAGCTTCCCTCTCTGCTGCTAAAAATAGCTCCTCTCCCAGCAGCAGGAAAGCCGGATTCACCCTGTGCCACACACACAGGAGCTGTGCTGCAGCCACCTGCCCTGCCCCTCGTGTTTGCAGCCTGCATGGAATAACATCAGGGGGCAGCTCCTGGGAGCTCCCTGGCAGGGATCGGTGCTGTGCCTGGCTGTGGGTCCTGCCCCTGCTGGTCACTTCGGGAGCTGACCCCAAGGGCAAGTCAGACCCACTGCCCACCTCTGCTCTCCTCTGATGCATCTGCTCTGCACAGAGCAGGGCTTTGCTCCACAGAGGTCAGGGTTTTGCTCAGGACAGAGCCGGGTCACAGCACGAGGCCTGACAGAGCTCAAGGAGAGTTTGGACAATACTCTGGGCACAGGGTGGGGTTGTTGGGATGGTGCTGGGCAGGGCCAGGAGCTGGACTCAGTGACCCTTGTGGGTCCCTTCCAACTCAGCTTATTCTGTGATTCCCCAAGCCTGACTGACTGCCTCCATGCATTTCTGGCTTCCCAGTGCTCGATTAGGCTACACAAGCCACAGGCTGGTTTAAATTCTAACACAGTGCTGTGGCTCTACAAAGCTCAGTCTCACAGCTCTCCCATGCTCACCTGTTGTGTTGGGAGGTGTATCCAAAATAGTCTTCAAAAGCTTCATGTCCTTAATGTTATGGATGTAAATCGACTCTTCCAGGCAGACCACCAGCCTCTGCAAGGACACAGGGACATGCACAGAACCCCACCAGCAGTGCCTCTGGCTGCTGCTCCCACACTTCCCAAACCCAAACCTTCACAGTCAGACAAACTCAACAGGAGCTTCCCACACACTGAAATGTCACAGAAACGTGATCTCTTCTGCTTCTCCATCCCCTCTCACACTTGGGTTTGTACGATTCTTGTTCTGAGAGTTTCTGCATCTGGTCTTGCTTTAGAGAGGAGATAAAACACCCTGACTTCTTCTCTGCTCCTCTACATCTTCCACATCCCCAGGAGCAGGAAGACCCACCAGAATTACACCCCATCACGGGCCTTGATTGCCATCTATCCCTCCCCCAACTCTTCTCTGCAGTTCATAACAAATTACTTTTTGATCACAAAGACCTGGCAGCAGAGAGGCTGCAGTCCTTCTGGTCAGTGTGACTCCAGATGGGAACACAGGCCCTGTGCCCTGACTGCTTCCTGATCTGGGAGAGAACATGGAGGTGCTGGGCCTGCCACCGCTGCTAAACCTCATGCATCAGCACAACAGCACAACAATGCTCCTTTTCCCATGGAAGGGAAGGGAAGACTCTGCTTTATGTGCCCTGCAGAACTGCATGAACAGAGCTGAGACATGTTTGTTCAGGGACAGTCACCCTTACACAATCTTGGCAGAGGGGCTGGGATTTCAATTTCAGGTGCTTGTGCCTCTTCTGCTGCCCCCATCAGGGACATCCACCCAGCCACGAGGAGCAGCCTTGAGAAAAGGGCTGAAAGGAAAAGGGAAGCCTGATGCAGTCCCCTTAGCACTGGGCCACCGTGGCCACTCAGCTTTGTGTCTCAGCTTGGTCCAGATCCCCACGGAGGCTTTTTGCACAGAGGCTTTTTTTGGGATCAGGCTTTGGGTCTGGCTGAAGGGCTGTGCTTTGTAAGCCCAGCAAGTGCACAGCTTCACCTCCCTTAGTGCCAAGTGCCCAGAGGCACTGAAAACATCCCAAAAGAAGACTAAGCCCAGACCCCAACCATCCTGAAGCTGGAGCACCCGAATCTATGTACAGGAAGCCTCCACCTCTTTAGAAATGAGGCCACTTATTTAGTATCTAAATGTGGAGCTTAGTCACTAACTTGAAACACCCACATTAAAAATCTCTGCCTTGCTCCACCATTACTCTCAGATCAAACTCTTTCCCACTTCTATTCCTGCTAACCACAGCATCTGGGGCTGTCTCAGAGCCATTTTGCATTTCCAGGAAGACTTTGCCTTTTCTACAGTAAGAGCCATCCACTTGCAAGCAGAGGAATATTTATACAGCTGATTTGGGCAAAGCCACCATGTGCTTTCCCAGAACGGGCTGCTCTTGATGTCCAGGTGAAGGGAGGGTTCCAGATGATGGCAAAGCAGCAGCCAGAGATGCTGGCATCCACAGGGACAAAATCCAGGAAAGTTTGGGAGGTGAAGAGGCAACGGAGGTCTGGACAAGCTCAGCATGAGCTGGAGAGGGCTGGTTCACCCCTGCTGCCCTCTGTGCAGCCCTGAGGCCACGTGGGGGTCAGTGGGATGGGGTTTATCCTCACTGTGCACACAGACAGAGCCTCAGAGAAGGTGCTGCTGCTGGGATTGCTACACAGGGTCAAGGCACTGCTAATTTGTCCAAAGTGTTACTGCTCACCAGCTTGTTCTTTAGTTTCACATGGATCAGGTCAGATGACTGAGCTGTACTTGGGGGCTGAAATGGGTTTGGACACAGCCAGATAAACACCTCAAACTTCTCCAAAGAGCTCAGCAGGGCTTCAGCAGTGAATGAAAACCCAGGAGCTTCCCAGCAGTCTCACAGCACAACCTGATTCTCCACTTTGAGACAAATCAGGATTTAGCTTAACACACTTCCGAGTTATCATGGAGCTTGGAACTAAGAATTCCCACAACAACAACAACAACTGAGGGATTTGCTTGTTTGCACAATGAGGACTTTTTCACAGAGAGATCAAATTGAAACATGCACCATTTGTTTGAGACCTGTTCCTGGTTAATTTGTCACCATTTTCCTGTGTTAATGCCTTGTCTGGGATTTGTCCTTCTGTGAACTTCCAATGGAGTTACAGCTTTCCTACAGCAGCCCAGGCAAGAGCTCAAGTGTCACATGGACAATCTGATGGCCACCACTTTAAATCTTGAATGCAGATTGAAACAATGATTTCTCCTCAACCTACACAAATTGGGAAGGTTTAGGTTGGACTTTAGGAAAAAGTTCTTCATGGAAAGGGTTATTAAGCATTGAACAGGCTGTCCAGGGCAGTGGTGGGGTTACCATCCCTGAAGGGATTTAAAAGATGTGTGGATGTGGCTCTTGGGGGCAGGGTTAAGTGGTGGCCTTGGCAGTGCTGGGGAATGGTTGGACTTGATGGTCTTATTGGTCTTTTCCAACCTAAATGACTCCATGATTCTGTGTTTCTAAACATCTGTAGCATCTTCAAATCCCTCCAGGTGTGTCTGGGGCAAAGCTAGAGGAGGAGCTCAGCCCAGGATTTGAACCCAAGCTCACAATGCAGCCAAGAAACTGGGACTGTGCATCACCTTCAGGCAGCTCCAGAGCAGCACACGGGGAGTAGCCTGAACTCATTTTATTCACACTAATCTCCCAGAGCTGCTCAGCAGAACCTCCCAGTTTATTTTTATACACACGCATCTATCTGCAATTCAAAGGAAGTCTCTCTTTTGCCAGTTTCACTGTAAGCTTAAGTGAAAAAAATCAATTTAGGACAGATTTAATTGTAGTACAGGAACTCCTGGTCAAAGACAGCTTTACTGGAAGCTCAGCCCAGAGAGCCTCGCTGCAGGTCTCACTGTTGCTAACTGAGGAGAGGCTGATTATATACAATTACCCAGACTGCTTATTTCTTCATTGTAAAATGTCCTCTGCTTCTTAGGGCATATACTTGGAAAATAATTATGGACAAAATGAAGAGATGACTTAAAATCCTCCAGAAGAGCTCAGGGCTGCATGAGGCTATGTCAGTTCAGAGAATAACACTCTAAAATACTCATTCTAAGTGGCCTGAGTGGGTTTTATACCTTGAAAACCAGAACAAGGCTGCCAGCAGTACTTGGAATACTTGGAAAACTCTCCACAGAGTTCAAGTTACTCCTGGAGTTCTGTAACCAACTTTGAAGGTCTCATTTGCAACCAAGATGGCAGAGGTGGGCCTGAAGTCAGGATGCGGAATCCAAGGGAGGGAGAAAGATGAAAAGGTGGTTTTTTGGCAGAGCTGTCTCCTGAATAGGCAAGAGGGCAGATGACAAAAAGCCTTTGTGTATCTACCACCAAAACAAGGCCTTGGCATCATTTTCCTCAAGAAAAACAGCGGTGGCAGATGACACCCACAGCCCTCCTACTCCTGTCAGAGGCCTCTCATGTGGGGCTGGGAGGAGAGGACAGGCACCCAACCCCTCCAATCCCACTCCCAGTCTCCCTGCAAACCTCCCCAGGCTGGTCCTGGCTGGAAAGGCAAGAGCAGCAAAGAGCCAGAGTGGGATAACTCTGGCTAACCCCTCTCACCTGCCGGTTCAGCCGGATGGACAGGATGTGACTGGAATAGCTGTAGTTGCAGATCTCTGTCCCTTTCTTGAAGTGGTAGACATTCATTTGCTGTGGCTTGGCATGGCTGACCACAACCACAAGGCTGCTGGAGAACAGACGCTCCACGATGTAAACATCTGGGATTTCATCTGGGCACACAAGGAGAGCAAGGCAGAGGCTTCAGCTTGGTTTGACTGCAGCAACAAGACTCAGCTCAAGAGGGGATCGGGTTGGAAGGCTCAGTGCTAAGGTGTTCAACATCAGTTTCTGAGAAAAATTTCTCATGCCTGGCACAGAGTAATTAGGTCAGAGCAGGAAGGGGTTAAAGAAGCTTCCCCTGAAGGCAGAAATGAAGGCAGGTCTCTTTGACAGTGCTGCTGTGCCTCTCTCTCCTGGGCAGGGCCCAGCTGAAGCTAATCCTCGGCTCTCCAGCTGCCCTTGATCCTTGGGAAGGGGATATAAAGGGAGGAGCTCCCTCACTTTGGTCAGGGAGTTTCCTGGGGAGTGTGAGGGGTTTATTGAGGTAAGGTATGAGCTGGCTGTGGCTCTGTGTTTCTAGTGTGTGGTGTCTGGTTTCTCCCAGCCTCCCTGGGGAAGCAAACAGTGGCTGGTGTGTCTTGCAGTGACCGTGTCTGGGGTGGCTCCTGCTGTATGGAGAAGGCACCAGTGCAATGGTGCTGTGGCCCTGCACCTAAATCCCCAGGGACTGCAATCTCCTGTGTGCCCAGCTCTGAGTGATGCTCAGTTTGGGCTGGGCTGTGTTGGAGGAACAAAGGCTGCCCCACAATTGTCATGTGGGACTGGCTGTGCCTCAGCCCATCACCCTGAGTGTGTCACCAGCAGGGACCTGTTTCCCTTTGCCTGACTCTGGGAAAGGAGCCTGGACCCTGCTCCAGATGGGGCAGCTGTGTCTGACTGCTGAGGCTCCTTCTGTAGCCACAGGAGAGGGATGAACACATCCAGCTGGGAAGTGTTATCTTCAGTGCATCTCAGCTGAAGCACTTCTGGCCTCAAACAGTCCCTGCTCCACGAGGCCAGGCTTGTTTTGGGCTGTTAAGTGTGTGCTGCATGCTGCTGTGAGCACAGTGAAGAGCTGCAGGCCTGCTGGGAATGACCTTCTTTACATGGAAAACCTGTTAAAAACATCTTGCTTTTAAATACCACACTGGATGAAAAGCCTGGGAGTTATCCAGCAGCTGTGCTGGAAGCTTGTGGGCTCCTGCCCATGTACCTGAAACATTCTAATGGGAAACTGCCTCTGAATGCTGGGCTGCAGCACAAACTGCTGCTGTCAGGGTGACAGCAGGGGAAAAGAAGCTGGGCTCTAACAAAGGGGAAGGATTCCCACCAGTTTAAAGCACTGCTGGTCCATATCCCTCCCCAGGAAAACAGGAGACTTACTGCTTTCATGGACCTGGTCCAGTTGCTCCACAGAACTTAAGGAGAAAAGTTTGTATCCAGTTGTGGTTCCAATTGCCAGGGAGCTGCAAAGAGAAAGCAAAAACCTGCTAGTTCTGAGCTGAAGTCCTCCAGGTGATAACGGGAGTCCCTGCAGGGATGGTGCACTGGTTTTGACTGGGATGGCGTTTTTTTCCCACGTTAGCTTTTATGGGGCCGTGTTTGGGGTTTGTGCTGAACACAGGGTTGATAACACCAGGGATGTTTCTGTTATTGCTGAGCTGTGTTTGCACACAGCCAAGGCCTTTTCTGCTCCTCACTCCTCCAGTGAGGAGGCTGTGGGGGCACCAGGAGCTGGGAAGGGCCACAGCCAGGACAGCTGACCCCAACTGACCCCAGGGACATCCCAGGCCACACAGTGTCAGGCTCAGTGCATAAAGAAGGGGGAAAGGAGGAAGAGGAGGACGTTTGGAGTGATGGCCTTTGGCCTCCCTGCTGTGTGTGATGCAGCCCTGCTGTCCTGGGGATGGCTGAGCCCCTGCCTGCCCTGGGAAGTGGGGAATGAATTCCTTGTTCTGCTTTGCTTGCGTGCGTGACTTTTGCTTTAATTATTAAACTGCCTTTATCTCAGACCGTACATTTTCTTACTTTTACCCTTTTGATTGTCTTTCCACCTCACTGAGTGAGGAGCTGGCTGGGGTTAAACCCTGACATAGAGGAAATGAGAAGTTCCTGGCACAGCGGTCTGGGAAGGCACCACTTCAGTTTCCAACCTAAATAATACAGAGTAACCAACTCGGGAATTCAGTTTTCCATCTGAGTCTGCTGCAACCTACAGAAGGCAAGCACCCCTCCGAGACAGCAAACTCAACCTCTCCTATGGCCCTGTGGCTGCTGGAGGAACAAACAGATGCAGGATCTGTCTGGGAGGATGCAGACAGGACCTGAGGGACACAGAGGGGGCTGTTTCCTGAGCCAGGGGCTGATCCACCTGTACTGACACAGTGACTGATCTGGGCTGTGGAAGCTTTGCTCTCACTGCTAAGGGCAGAGTCTCATCAAGTGCTGTCTCTGCCCAGTTCCAGATGCAGTAAGCAGCAATATCTAGGTCTTGAACTAGCAGCCAGCCCGTAATAGCAATGCACAGCGTTTGTGCTGGCAGCAGTGACCAGCAGGTTCACGTCAGCAGCACATCCACATCCCTCAAAGCACCCTTTGTTTGGGCACGCTAATGCAAAGCAGGGCTGCAAAGGAAACGGCATTTCCAGGTGTGAGGCTGATATCTCTGATGCTTATCTCGTGCCCCACGATCTGGGCCGATCCTGGCTCCAGGCTACGGCTGCCACATCCGTGTGTGGCTCGCTGCTTCGGGAGGTTTCTGTTGTCCCGCTTGGAAGCGGTTCTTAAATAAATTGAAGCAGGTAAACCACAGGTTAGCAAGGGTGTGAGGCTGAGAGGCTCCAAAAACCCGGGCGTTATCCCGAGGTGCGGCGGTGCCCTGGCACGGGCTGCTCACCAAGAGCCTCCCGGGTTGGGGGGGGTTGGTAGCCCTGGGCAACGCCGTCACCTCCGAAGTGGCCACAGAGCGCTGAGCAGACAAAGCCCTGGGAGAACGCGGCTGCCCTGACCCTCCCCGAGCGCTGCCCGAGCTGCGGGGGCGGCAGAGCCCGGCGGCCGCTCCCAATTCCGCCTGCCTCGGGTGGCAGAGCGGCGGCCGGGGGCCGTGGCGGGTGTGCGCCCACAGCCAGCCGGGCCCGGAGGGGCTGGGGCCGGGGCCGGGCCCGCTCCGGCCGGGATGGAGCAGCCCGAGCACGGCCCGTGTGTGTGAGGTGAAGGGGGGGTTCCGCGGGGCCCATCCCTGTGGGGACCTGGAGCGCCACGGGGGCGCTGGGACCCGCCCCGCTCCGGGCCGCGGGGCCGGACCAAGCCCGCCCGACGCGGCCCGGTCGCCGTCGCCCCCCGCCCCGCGGCGCCCGCCCCGCTTACGTGCAGTCCTGGTTGTAGGAGAAGCAGCTGAGCGCCGCGGGCGCCCCCGGGGTCTCGGCCGCGGCCTCCATGGAGCGGGCGCGGCGCCTCGGCCGCTGCGGCCCCCGCGCCCGCCCCGGCCCCGCTCGGCCGCCGCACGGGCGGTGCCGCCTCCCATTGGCTCGCTCGCCGCTGATGGACGCGCGGGGACACCTATCGGAGAGGAGCGGGCGGGGCGGTCCCGCCCCCCGGAGCTGCGGAACCGCCTCCCATTGGCTGGCGGCGCGGAACAGCTGCGAGTGTCCACGTGGTGATGTTGTGGTTGCATCAGACGGGCGCGGGCCGATGCCGGGAGCGGGGCTGGGAACGGGGCTGGGAACGGGGCTGGGAACGGGGCTGGAGCGGGGCTGGGAACGGGGCTGGAGCGGGGCTGGGATACGGGGCTGGGAAACGGGCTGGGAACTGGGCTGGAACGGGGCTGGGAACGGGGCTGGGAACGGGGCTGGAGCGGGGCTGGAACGGGCTGGAGCGGGGCTGGGACGGGCTGGGAACGGGGCTGGAGCGGGGCTGGAGCGGGGCTGGGAACGGGGCTGGAGCGGGGCTGGAGCGGGGCTGGGAGCGGGGCTGGGAGCGCATCGGGAGCGGGGCTGGGAGCGGAGCGGGAGCGGGGCTGGAGCGCATCGGGAGCGGGGCTGGAGCGCATCGGGAGCGCATCGGGAGCGGGGCTGGGAGCGCATCGGGAGCGGGGCTGGAGCGCATCGGGAGCGGGGCTGGAGCGGGGCTGGAGCGCATCGGGAGCGGGGCTGGAGCGGGGCTGGAGCGCATCGGGAGCGGGGCTGGAGCGGGGCTGGGAGCGCATCGGGAGCGGTGCGGGAGCGCGGCGGGAGCGCAATGGGGCGGGAAAAGTGATGGTGACACCGCTGACCGGAAAACAAGTCAGTCCGCCTCTCCACTTCCTTGGCTAAACAGTGCTTTGGAGAGTTGTTTTTGCCTCTTTACAGCATTGGCATCCTAAATCTAACGGCATTTCTGCATCATTCCTGTGCTTAACATCGCTGCTGCCTTGGGGGGTCAAATCTAGCAGGGAAAACACAAAGGAAAACAAACCCCTGAGCCAGTGGCTAAATGACAACTATTCCAGGAGTCAGTGCAATGACATTACCAGTGCACAGAAACGCCGGGGCAGAGCCTGCAAACCCCCTAATTAGATGAGTAATCCTCATGTGAGTGCTGAAGTCATTGGCCCCAGATCACTTGATGTGCACCACAGGACTTTTGGAAAAAGAGCCACATGCAATACCATCTCCATGAGGCAGATTCCATGTGGACACATATTTCTGCCTGGATGAATCCCCCTTTGCAGCGTGTGGGCCTTGGAGTGTCCGTAATATTCCCCTGTGGGGGAGTTTGAAACCTGCAACTGTGAAGATGATTGATTGATTTTGGGGAGGAAGTAGGAAAACACACATCTTCAAAACACCGTTTTTGAGGGAGGTGGATGGTGGATCATCCCTAGGACACTGCAGGGGAATAATTTTAAAGACATCATGTTTGGGGGGAAAACATCTTCTTTTCCAAGGGGCCTAGTGGGAAGTTCTAATAAAACCCAAATATGAAACAGAAAAGCTGTTTTTGAATGTCCTGAAATTGTCCCTGTGGATCAGCATAGTTTGATTTTGAAACAGGGATGTCAGACAGGAAATGGGGTTGTGGAGCAGGAAAAAGTTTAAAAACAAAACAAAGCCCTCCAGCAAACAAAACCAGGGAGACAGTGCCTTGTGTTTCAAAAAAACCCAGTTTCTGAGCAACGGCTACAGCTGGATGTTTGCAGCTTGGGCAATCACCATGGTTTTCAAATGAAACCTTGATAAAGCACCCGAGACTTGGGTAACACAATTATTTTTGCAGCTTGACTGATGCAACCATGTTGGTCAATCCTCCTTTGAGCTCACTGCCTGCAATGGCTGTTTAATCAGCAGAGGTGGGAGAAACAAGGAGTTCTTGTCCTCTGCTACAGCGTGAAAAGCACTGGTGGCCTTGGGAGCAGGCTGAGTCCAGCCTTGTCACCACGATGGACGTAAGATCAGGGCAAGCTGCTCCTCAGGCTGGAAAAGCTGCTGTGTGTTGGTGAAGCCCAGCCTCACGGAGCCCTTGGAAATCTCAGGATCTGTACTCTGGAACATTGGAGCAGTTGGGTGCTGGGTGTGAAATAGAAGCTGAGGTGCTCTGTGTGGAAATTATGAGTCTTTCTGGTAAAGAAATGAGGTGTCTCAAACACAGAGAAATAGCCAAGGTGATTTTTCAGGAACACAGCTTTGGAGGGAGGTGGTAATTAGGGTAGTAGTTAAGTACCAAGATACTTCTTGGGGTCTGAGTATATGTCACACCTGGGGAAAATGGTCTGGCAAGGACAGCAGAGAGCCCTGCCAGACACCAGAAGGACAGTCCTTGTGCTGATGCATGTGTTTGCTGGGAAGAATATATCAGGAATTGGCCTCCCTTTCCTGACAATCCTGTGACTGCAGTAACTATTGACAGTAACAACCTCAACTCAGTCATTAACTCTAAACCCAGTCCAGAGTGTGACCATTTGATCTTAAATGTTTTCCAGTGCAGAAAACATGGTGTGAGGGATGTTGGTTTATGATCTCCACCCTGGGTGTTTGTGCTGAAGCCTTAAAGAGGAAACAGAGGTGAAGAAGCTGGGAAACCAATGCTGTGCCCAGAAGGGCCTCTCCCAGCCATGGCATCCTGTGTGCTGTCATTCCACATGGGAAGGGTTCAATAGTTTTTGAGAGCTTTTAGGCTTTTCCCTGGCTCAGAGTTTAAATTCCAGCTAAGTTCTTTCCTCTCAGATAAAAACCTGCTCCCACTGATAGGTCTGGTATTTTAAGCCTGCTACAGGGGGAAAAAAAAAAAAAAATTCTTGGCAGAGCTAAATCTGTTAAATATCTTTATATCCTTCATTGGAATTCCTGATAACCAGAAACCTGTTGATGTGCTACAGCCTTGCAGGGGAAAAATAGGCAGGGAGAAAAAGGGAAAAGGTGAATGTGTAGTAAGGAGAGCAAGTGTTTCTCAGAGCAAGGAAACCACTTTTTCCTGTGGAAGAAGTGGCACAGACACTGCTTTGCTCTTTTTCGTTACCCTTCCCGAGTGCGTGGTGCAGGTGGAGGAGCAAGAAGGGGCTGCAGCCTGACCTTTAGGGGCTTTAACACACCAAGTGTCAGCACTGAAGTGCCGGTGGCGACTGGTTTGGGATCTCCGACAGACAATAAATGCTGCCATCTGGTGCCCCGAGCAGGCTGCACACAGCCTTGTGCCGGGCCAGCACCGCATCGCACACAGCCGTGCCTTCACCGGGCTGGCTAAATCCTGCTCTGGGGGTTATCCCATGGATTACCTGCACCTCCCCCGGCAGGGAGAAGCGCTGACATCACAGACAGTCCAACAGCCCTGCTAGAGAATGGAAAGTGGGTTTTATACCTGCACTCTTCTCGTGCTCTGGTGAGTTACTTGTTTCTGTCAGGGCAGATAAGGAGATTTCTCCTCTTAGGCCATGGAAAAGTGAGAAGAAAGCAGAGCACTGGATTGATTGTCAGAGGCCATTCTGAGTTTGGAAGAATCCTCATCACAAGATGTAGGCACCACCGAAGTAATTTCCACCCCCTTTTTTTTTTTTTTTTTTTTTTTTTTAATGCACCTTGCTTCCTGTATCAAATATAAAAACGTGGGAAACTAAAAATGGACAGAACACATTTGTGACAGTCACCAGCAGACTGGCTTGTCTTGCTAAATTGTCTGGACAGATTCTAACGTGATGTGGGGAGGGGAGACTGCCAGGTGCACATGGAATTCTCATTGCCCTCTGTTTAGGGTACAGAAACTGGGAAAGAGCCATGGAGACCCTGAGAGCCGTGTGCTGGCACTGGCATCAGCCAGGATGAGGGAAGGACAGGAGCAGTCATGGCAGACTCCACAGGCAGTCTGGATGTCACCAAGGCTTTGTCAGCTTTGCTGTTGATACTTGTTCCTTTTTGATACTTGCTCCTTTTTGGTTTCAGGTGCTGACCCTGTCCCCGATCCTGCCAGGGAGGGAACTGTGCTTAGGAGCAGCCCTTGCAGCCGTGCTGTGATGAGGTCAGGGGAGAGCTCGCAACTGGATGTTGCATTTCCTTGTAAGTTGGATTAATGCTCCTTATCTTGTCCTTGCTCTGGCAAATACTCTGTTTCCCTAAGTAGCATTAGGACATCACACTTGCCCTGGTCATGGATTATCTCACTGGAAGCCTGACACTGCTCACAGGAGCGACACAGGCCAAGGGTGGCTCATCTTCCTGTCTCTTTGGGGTGCACACTGGACTCTTTAAAGTCTTGGAGTGTTTTCAGCTGAGAATCATAAGACTTGTACCACAGAGAGCAAAGGGGTTAAAACTGGTACGGGGAAAGAGAAAGTTTTGCCTTCCCTTTAACTCTTGAATACAGCACTAATTGTAATTCCTCTGTAATTATCTAAAGATCAAAAAATGTTCTGACGTGAGAGATCAGAACAAGTTGCATTGTGAGAGGGAGACTGAGAACACACGGAGGTCCCGACAGCCAGAGGAACGTCGGGTTCCCACACAGCCTGGTGTGACCAGAGCAGGGAGCAGCTGTGAGGGAGAACTTTGGGAGAGGCAGGCTCACTGCCCAAGCTCTCAGCACAGAAGATTTATGACCTGGGGGGCTTTCTCCTCTTTCATGCTACAGGAGACAAGGAGGGGTTTGGAGGAGAAGTGGCACAAAACGTTGGTGTAAATAAATGCATTAATAACAGAGTTGAGACAGAGAATGCAGGGCAGCACCTACACTGTCCACAGCACTGTGGTGCCCACAGAGCCAAGGGAGCCTCCATCCATGTGGATGCAGCTTCCTGACTGCTGTCACCAACCACACGGGATCAGTTCTCCTGTGACTGGCTGGAAGCTTGCTCGAGTAGTTCAATTACTGATCCCCATTACTGGAGCATGCAAGCCTCTCATGAGCTTGGATTCACCCTCAGCCCAAAAAGTGCTTTTATCCTCATTGTGCTGGAGATGGAGGAAGGCTAAGTGACTTCCACTGGAGAGGCTGGAAATCAGTAGGAGAGCAGGAAACTAGAGCTGCATCTCTTAATCATCTTGCTGCTTCAGATGTAAGTGTTACAGCTGGAGAATGAAAAAAGGCTCTATCGTTTTCCTGTGGGCACACAGCACGGGCCAAGCAAGCCTGAGCTGACATTTCAAAGACCTTTTGTTTTTAAAGTGGGTTCCTTCCATCTGGGAAAATGCTCTATTATCTTGGGGGGAGGGAGGCAACTTGCCTCAGAAATGGCTCGATTCTGTAGCCAGTTTGTTAGATGTCGGTCCAGACATTGTTTGGATGTCAGTCCAGACCAAGGAGAGTGGATCTGACCAATGTGTTTACTTTGCCACCTGCTTTCAGAGAAAAGCACATAAGCAAATTACTGTTTTGAATGCTTTTATGTGCGCATTTATCTTGCAGGAGAACTGTGTCCCAGATGATACTCGGAGAGGGAGCTCTCCCCAGACTATGTTAAAAGCTCAAGAACTGAGGATTCTTTTCAATGGGGGTATTTACATTCTGTTACAAAAGAAACACTGGGAGTATTTCACAGGCATTCCCGGAAAAGAAGTCGGCAGTAGCTGCACACTATCTCAGTGCTCTTTAATTTGGTTTGCGTCAGGGAGATCTCAAAGTCAAGAATCACATTTGCAGATGCTTGGGCAGTTCATGAACTGCTGAGGCTGCCCAGAGGTTGTATAAAGTTAATGGTGCAGAACAAAGCCTGTTCACATCCAAACTGCAGGAGGCACAGACCTGCTGCTCTCACATCTCCTTCCTTCTCTCTGGAGACATGAGCCTTGCAGGGGCTTTTTTTGCCCCACTGTAGGTGCTGTTTTCTATCTCCCAGTTCTTGTAGGGCAGCCTAACCCTGACCTGGAACTGTTTCCCACTGCATTAATCCCCATCCTCACCTGGAGTTGAGGAGAGGGGGAGTCCTTGAAGTGCTTGTGCACAGACACCTGAGCAAGGAGCTCCCAATAAATATTGTCAGGAGGGTGCTTAGAGACTTCTTGCCCTGCAGTTGAGGTGGGGGTTAATCACTGATCTCGGACAGAACTCCCTAGGTCAGAAAAGAGAATGCTGAGTTCAAGTTCAGCCTGGCTGGGTGGCAGGAAGAGCACCATTATCAGTGTCAGAATTTAACCAGGGTATCCCGGCTTTTTCAAAATGCCGTGGAGCCTGTGGCATTTTGAAAAAGCCAGGATACCCTGGTTAAATTCTGACACAGGAGATTGTTAAGCCAACACAGGAGAGCTGTGTGACATAGCTCTGATAACCACAGCCTCCCTCACGCTGAGCTCTTCAGCACTGACTCAGGAGGTAAAATGTTCCCAGTGTTGCCCCTTGGGTGTTGGGAGCCTTCCAACTGGGAAGCAGCTGGGAGTCTGAAGGGCTGTGCTGCAGCAGGCACGTCTGGCAGATGGAGATGGATTCCCCGACTGGGCTATCTGTTAGATCTGGCCACTTCAGGGCATTTTTTTCTTGGCTCTTGGTTCCTCTGGCTTGAGTCTTAGCAGTCATTTTCTTCTTCAAAGTAACATATGGAAATGGTTTGGGATGTGCCCATAGCAAACTGGTTCTGCACTGGGGACTGTTGCACACAGCTGACGTGCAGCCAGACCAGAGCCTCCACACGCCACCTCTCAGGGTCCACAGGGGCTCTCAGCCCATGAGTCACGGTGGGGTTAGAGCAGGAAGTTCAAGTGCTGTCTTTCAGACTGTTTTTGGATCATATCAATTCCTTGCTCTGTTTCTTTATCAGCTTTCATGTGGCAAAATTACAGACTTTACACTGTGAAACTCATCCAGAGGCTCAGACTCCCTGGCAAACACTGTGCATTGCTGGGTGACAAGTGTCCTTCTGTCCCTGCGTGCAGGTACACTGCAGTGTCACACTGAAAGCTGTCAAGCTCCTACAATCAACCCCAGAGTTTGGCCTGGGACCCAGGAGTCCTCAAATAATCTATTGTTAAATGAGAATGTATTTTTGTGTGTTTTGGTTTCTAATCTATGGATCTTCCTATGAATCACTGTATGGTGCAGTGAGCCAAGGTATGCAGCAGCAAGAGAGGGTTATTTTCAGTGCTAGTTAAAGCTTAAATAAAATACAAGGAGACAAGCCCAAAGGACACAGCGTGAGCTCTACCTCTGACATGTCGTGGTCCACAGTGAGCTCACAGGTTTTAATTCCACTGATGTTCTGATGTGGATTTTGGGGCTGTTTGGGCTAGTGGCAGCTTCTGTTTGTAGATGAAATATTTGTGTACCCCTAAAACGTCTTCCTTCCCCACTCACCCCACCCCAAGACAGTGCACACGCTGCAGCCACACTGACCAGGAGTGTTCCAGGTTGTGCTCTGCCTCTTTGAAACCCCATTTGTACCTCAAGGGTGACGGGCATGGCATGATTGAACACCTAAAACTCTGTGTGTGTGCCAAAACCATTGGCTGCTTCGATCTGCCACTCGTTTGATTCATTTGGTTTCAACTCGAGGCTGCTCCAGCATGGTGGCACCTCACAGAACGTGGTCCTAAGCTGGGTGGTACCTTCAGAAGAAACGCTGGCACTGCAGCTCCTGTGCAGCACCCCAGCTCCCCACAGGCACTGGGAATGTGGCTGTTGCTGACGTTCCTTTCAAGCAGCTCTTTCTGTTCCACGCACACAGCAGGGGGAGGTGACGTCTGTGCTCTTATTTCCCACCCTGGCTCACACACACTTTCCCCCTGAGCTCTCCTCTGCTCTCCAGCAGCCACAGCCCCGGGCAGCAGATTGCTCCAGGAGAAACTGATGCATAACGTTGCTTGAAATGAAAGTTGCGGGAGTAGCGCTGACGGTAATGCGAGTTATTTACTCAGGAATGTTTAATTAGATGGTTAAGACCAGGATCTGACTATAATTCAGACCAGACCAAGTGGAATGGAGCTTTGTTTGCTTTTAATTTCCCTTACGTCTTTGGCGGTGTGAGAATTAACACGTGGGGACGTAGGAGCATCAGCTTATGGAAGTGTGATTGAAGTTTGAAAGATCAAGCAGTGCTGACTCACTGGGGGAAGCTGTGAGACTTCACAGAAGTCCAGTGACCCTGGATTGGCATCACAAGGCTCCTCCTGAAAGCTGGTTCTGTTCCCTTCCTTGCTCCCCTGGCTCCAGGAGTGCGGCAGGGATTGCATCAAGGCTGTACAACGGAATCCTTGTTTCCCTGAGAGAGAGAGAACGTTGCAGAACAGGTTTTACACACGGGCCCAAGCTTTGTTCCCGATGGGATCTATCCCAAAACAGCACCGGGACTTGTCCAAACAAGGAGGAAGGAGTGAGATGTGACATTAGCAGGCAGCTCGAAAAGAAGAAAGGGAAGGTAAAAAGCCAAAAAAGAAGTGTGTAGGTGGGAATGCAGACGACTGCATTGTGGTGTTCAGAAACTTCCAGTAGCTTTGAGTTACAGAAGGAACTGTTCTATAACCAGGTGAGCAAGTAATTTGGTATTTTGACACTGTAATTTGACAATGTTTCACAAATATTAATGACTTTTGTAAAAGTACCAGCTTTGGGCTTAATGTCAGAAAATCCTGAACCCTGGCTTCTATTTAACCTGGATCAGACAGAAGTCATCAAACATTTGAGGAATGTGAGCTCAGGGGCTGGATGGGGCCTGTCAGAAATGCAGGTCCAAGATCTACACCCAAGCCACTACTCTTTATTTCTTTAATATAACAGCTACTAAACAAGAAACCCCACAGCAGGTAGTTCCTGATGGCTTGTGTATCACTGCACAAACACCACTGTCTTCTTACATCAAAATATACATTAAATTCGCTATTGAGAGTAGTTTTCATCGTACGTGATTTTCCCATGTGAGTTATGTACAGGTGAGTGCTGGTTGAAATGATGTAACATTATGAAGCGGAGTTACATTCTGTGTTGCAAGATCAGCAAATGCACAATTCAGGATTCATTTCTAAGGACAATTTCTCCTTCCCGAGCCCAGGGATGGGCTCTGCCCCTGCCAGCACAGCTCGGATATTCGGTGACTTTTTACTTTAAGTGATTTCTTACAGCTTTGACTAGACAAAGTGAAGGGACTGAAAGGGCTCATCTCAGCCATAAAGACGCATGAAAAAATTCCCCACACGGAATTAAATCGATTATAGCGAAATCTTCGCCAAGCTTGAACATCTTTTATTTCCCTCCACCTACACAAATCCCCGATCTCTTAACCGGGTCCTTTCCAGGCCGGGGTTCACCAGCACCCGCGGCCGTGTCGGTGTGGAATTGACTCGGCGGGTCCCGCTCCCCTCAGGGTTTCCTGCTCCCCTCAGGGCATCCCACTCCTCTCGCCATTCCCGCTCCCCTCAGGGTGTCCCACTCCTCTCGCCATTCCCGCTCCCCTCAGGATGTCCCACTCCTCTCGCCATTCCCGCTCCCCTCAGGATTTCCCACTCCTCTCGCCATTCCCGCTCCCCTCAGGGCATCCCACTCCTCTCGCCATTCCCGCTCCCCTCATGGTGTCCCACTCCTCTCGCCATTCCCGCTCCCCTCAGGATGTCCCACTCCTCTCGCCATTCCCGCTCCCCTCAGGATATCCCACTCCTCTCGCCATTCCCGCTCCCCTCAGGGCATCCCACTCCTCTCGCCATTCCCGCTCCCCTCATGGTGTCCCACTCCTCTCGCCATTCCCGCTCCCCTCAGGATTTCCTGCTCCCCTCAGGGTGTCCCACTCCTCTCGCCATTCCCGCTCCCCTCAGGATGTCCCACTCCTCTCGCCATTCCCGCTCCCCTCAGGAGATCCCACTCCTCTCGCCATTCCCGCTCCCCTCAGGATTTCCTGCTCCCCTCATGGTGTCCCACTCCTCTCGCCATTCCCGCTCCCCTCAGGGTTTCCCGCTCCCCTCATGGTGTCCCACTCCTCTCGCCATTCCCGCTCCCCTCAGGGCGTCCCACTCCTCTCGCCATTCCCGCTCCCCTCAGGGGAGACCGCGCCCCTCAGCGCACCCCCCACACCCCGTTCCCGCCAGCCCCGCGCGCCTTAAAGCCGCAGGCTTCTCCCGCGCTGCTCTCCCGCCCGTGTCCGCGCCGCACCCGCTGTTGCCCCTTTAAGGTTGCCGCAGCGACGGGCCCGGGCGAGAGCGAGGCGCATTGACGTCAGGGCGGGCGGGGCCGGTCCGGCCGGTCGGTTTCCGGTGCCGCCGCTGCAGCGAGGCCGCGGCCGGGCCGGGACGGGCGGGGGGTCCCGGCGGAGCCGCCGCAGGTGAGCGGGGCGGGGGGAGCGGCCGGGCGGCCCCGGGACGGCGGCGGCGGCGGGGCTGGGGGCGGCGAGAACCGGGCGGGGCGGGTGCGGAGCGGGAGGCTGCGGCCTTGGGGCGGGGCTGGCCCGGCCCGGCCGAGGGAGCGGGGCCGCGGCTCCGGGGCTGCGGCTCCGGGGCTGCTGCGGGGACAGCGGCGCCTTCTCGGGCCGATGTCCGAGGAATCCCTGCGGGCTGCGGGGCCGCGCCCGGCGGCGTCTCCGGGCCTTTGGGGCCGGCTGTGTCCCCTCGGCTCTGTGTCCCCCGGCCCGGGGGTAGCGGGTCGGTGCCTCCCCGGTGGCCCCCGGTCTGAAGCGGCCGCGCTGCGTGAGGGCCGGGCTGGGCCGGGCTGGGCGGGGCAGCCACGCCTTGAGGGGCTCGGGGCAGCTTTGGGAATACGCAGAAAAAATGTCTCGTAGTAAAAAGAGGAGTTTTCCTTTTGTCCCTGATAGCGCGTTTCCTGCACCGGCCTTGCCCTTCTCGCGGGGCCCGTGCCCGTGTTTGCTCACGGAGCGGAATTTGCGGGCGGGCACGGAGCCCCCGGGGTTCTCCGGGGTGTTTAATTAGCGCTGACCTTCACCGTGCGGGCTGGCGAAACAAAAGGAGTAACTGGAGAACTTCTCGGCGCTTTTTCAGCCCGTGGGAAGGCCACGCTTTGTGTTTATGCAACGCACAATACACGTGTGTGTGTGTGTGCTTGGGCAGGGATTGAGTGTGACAAGAACGAAACCTGTCCGAAGTAATTGGTAATTCCATATTAACTCGAAGCCTTCTGTAATCTCCAGCAGCAGAACTCGGAGGGGCACGTTGTTATGTTGTCTTTGTGCCCAGGATGTGACTTCAGTGACTTGTCATTTCTCAAAATTATTTTGACTGAATCCGTTTTTTCCCTTTCAAAAGCTGATCCTGGGATCAACATATCTTACTGCGTATTAATAAGCTGTTGCCACACTCCCTGTACCAGGTAACTTCCTTTATATTTCATCAAAAAATGCCCTGAGAAATTCTTTCCTGTTTCTGTAACTCTCACAATGGTAATTTTCTTATGCAAGAAAATGACATGAAGTGTGTGTCTGTATACATTTATACATAAAAAATATATTTTAAAATGGTTTTACAACTTCGTGGTGGGCTGAGCCAGGCTAGATGCTAAGCACCCACCAAAAGTGCTCCATCACTCCCTTCCTCAACTCAACAACAGAAGGAAAATATAAGGAAAGGCTCCTGGACTGAGATGAGGGAGAGATCATTCACCACTTGTCATCATGGGCAAAACAGACTTGACTTGGGGAAGCTGGTAATAAATTAAACTAATTAAATTTGTGTAGGATAATGAGAAATAAAGCCAGATCTTACAAACATCTTCCTGGCCCACTCCCTTCTTTCCAGCCTTAACTTTAGTCCTAATTTTCTCTCCCCACCCCAGAGGATGGGGATTACAGTCAGTTCAGCACACCTTGTCTCTGCTGCTCCATCCTTGCTGAGGGGAGGACTCCTCACTCCTTCCCCATGGGAGACAGTCCTCTGTGGACTTCTCCAGTCAGAGTCAATCCTTCCTGCAGGCTGCAGCTCTCCGTGCTCTGCTCCAGCCTCATTTCCCTTCCATGGCCACAAGTCCTGCCAGAAAACCACTCCAGCACGGGATTCCCGTGGGATCATGCTCTGTGCATGCCCCTGCTCCAGTGTGGGGTGCTCCAGAGGGTGTAGGGGGATCTCTGCTCCCCCGTGGATCTCCAGGGGCTGGGGGTGGATCTTTGTTTCCCCAGGGACCTCGCTTGGCTGCATGGCACAGTTGCCTCACCATGAGCTGTATCAGAGGCTGCCAGGCAATCCATGCCCCGGGGCCTGAGGCACCTCCTGCACTGACCTTGGGGGCTGCAGGGCTGTTTTTCCCATATATTCCCACTCCTATGTCTGGCTGAAGTAGCCATTTCTACTCCCTCCTTAAATACATTGTCCCAAAGGCTCTGCCACTGTCCCTGATGGGCTCAGCCTTGGCCAGCAGCAGTTTCATCTTGGAGCTGTCTCACATGGGCTCCAGCTGGCAGCAGGTCCTCACAGAAGCCCCCCAAATCTGGCCAGGCAAACCCAATACAAACCTGAAAGGGGAGGAAAAAAACTGCTTAAGAACATTTTTGAAAATGTCATGGCTGAGCTGATGAAGTCTTTTGAAAACCTGGCATCATAACAGATGTTTAAACCTGTATTCTTCATTACTTACAGTTGAGGAGATATTTTTGGGATTGCAGTGTATCTGTGAAATAAGTGGTGAGGTATGAGCGGGATTAAATTACACAGGAATTTTTAGGACTGATGCCTGTAATCCATAACTTCCGTTAGCAGACTCTGCCTTGACATTTGGAGAACTGGCTTTAGCTTCAACCTGAACGTGTCTCACTTCCGAATACCGGTCCTGCTCGGCCTCTCACATTCCCAGCTTCCACCCACCCCTCTCCTGGCCATCGTCCATCCCCATGACCCCACAGGACCACGCAGCTCCTGACGTGAGCCTCCAGTCCTACAAAATGCTCAGTTTAAGCAGCAGGAAGTTCAGGTGGAATCTTCTCTGGCTTGGAGTGCTCATAGGGCTTGAATTGTTGAAGCTTTTTCAGCTCAACCAAATGCTTTTCCTTTTCTGCCTGTGGCTGTAGAGCCCCCAGAGTTTTGATTTTTGATTTCTTTCCAGGTGCTAAATAAGTTCACAGCATTTCTTCAGTGTAGTTACTGCTGTGGTAGGTAAAGGTGGTTTTTTGCTGTGGTATCAGTATAATGCAGCATCACTTTGTTTTAGGCAGCAGCATCTTTGTTTGCAGTAGTTATTTAACCTTCTCCTTCTCTTCCCTTCAGCAATGGCAGCTTCCAGCAGCAGCAGCAGCGAGGAGGAGCGGAGCCTTCGGGAATGTGAACTTTACATCCAGAAACACAACATCCAGCAGCTGCTGAAGGATTGCATTGTACAGTTATGCACAGTCAGACCTGAAAGACCCATGGGATTCATCAGAGAGTACTTTGAAAGATTGGAGAAGGTAAAAATACAGAATGGGAGGGAAGGAGAGCGGAACAAATTTAAATGTATCTTTGTGATTTAGGGGCTGAGCTGCAGATTTGACCAGTGTCTGTGTTGGCTGTTTGAGATTGGAAGTGGTGCTTTTGGAAAACAGATCCTGTTTTCCAGTAGTTTATGCACCTCTGTCATACCAAAGTGTGTAGGGCAGAACATGAGCTGACAAGGAGACTTACCCAGCTGGGATGTAGATGTGATCCCCATCCAGTGCTCCCTCATGGAAGTTGATACACAGCATACATGGGTGTGTCTGGAGCTGGAGAGCTGTGCAGTGTGACCTTGGCTGGACGCTGGTGATGGCATTTGGATTCTTATATTGATTTCCAGTAATTTGGGTCGAGCACAGAAGTGGTGCCAGTGGTGTTATCCAGGCCTGGTTGAAGTCAAATGGGAGTATTTGCATTCCAGGTCCCTGCAAGAGCGAGCCTGTTTCTGCCTTCTCTTGGGAGTTCAGTGTTGGTGTCTTCTTGTGTTTGTCCTGAGGTCCCTTTGGTGTTTTTGTTGTTGTTGGAAGCATTCTGGGATCTTGGGGATGGAAAGCATTCGCAGTTGAAACAGTGATTTTGCACTCTTTTGACCTGTTAATTTTGTATATTGATATCTAAGCAGGTAGGAAGAGGAGCTGCAGTGGAAATGGGAAGATTAAAGGCTTGTGCAGAGGAAAGGTTGGATACAACTGTACTGAGAGCATGGAATTAGTAAATAATGCAGCTGTGACCTTGTGCAGCAGTTGTTTGCAGGTGCTGCTCTCAGTACTTGCACAGAGCAGTTAGATATTGATCTTATTTTTTTGTTCTAGTGAGTTACTAATTGCTGATGTAAAGAAGAAGGAAATTAACACTGGAGATCATAAATATGTCTGGTTGAAATTGTATTTTAGTGGAAGCATTCAGGATAAATACTAGAGAATGACAAGGGATGCAGACCACCTGCTGTAACTCATAATGTGTTTGTGGAACATTTTGCTTATGAAATGAAGAGCTCTGACTGTTTTTGGGGGCTGTGTGTGAGTATCAGCAACAAACCAGTAAATAATGGGGTTCTTAAAAATCCTTTGTCCCTGCCCTTTACAATGCCTCCTTCTCCTCCTGGGATTCTTGAATTTTGAAGTGCTGGTGGCTTGGGAATTTTTAAAACATCACCACAGGTATCTAGAGACAAAATTTTGCCAAGTAAACAGCATTACTGTGCTTAGAATAAATCCTAACCCAATCCATATGTGGGGATATAAAATGGGATTATTTGGGTGCTTTTGTGCAGTGGATTTATGGTCAACATGCAGTATTTAGGAACTTAATTGGTTTTTTAGCAAGACAACAAGTCCAGCTCTGAATTTAATGACATGGATGTTGGAATTGAATAAGTTGATTTTATTCTGGTGCACATTGGCTCTCTGTGTACTTGGTCAGCCTACACTGAAGCTGAAAATAAAACTGGTTAGGCAATGTTTTTTCCCCTTAAATTGCTCTCACAATTTTGGTCAGGGTCTTTTCTCACGGGTTCCAAGTGCCCTCTAGTGCAGCTGTAGCTACAAGTGAACCTGGAGCATTTTTTTCTTGCCTCCTAGGATTTAAAATTTGCTGCAGCTTCCTCTGGGTGGCTTCCCCACTCAGCCTGGGCTGGGCTGAGCTGATGCAGGTAATGTGGTACCTCCAGAGCTATCAGGTAACAGAGCAGTGCTCATCCTGTGCTGGGCAGGAAACTTCTGACAGCTGTGTCTGGAGAGCACAAATGCTCAGTGCTGTTATTAACCAGCCCCAACCCAGTCCTCAGCTCTGCTACAGCAAAAATGCCTGAAACTCAATCTCCTTCACCTCCCAAAATCCTGTCTTTTTCATCTGTAATAAAGCAGAGCAACTTTTCAGTGTGCTTTCTGAATTTTCATCTCTTTGAAAATGATCTCAACTATCTCAACCTCAGTATCATTCAATATTTTTTTTAAGATGGATTTTTTTGAAGGAACACCATTGGAAACTGAAGTGGGGTTGCTATTTTCTCTCTCATTCTCTTGACAAGTCATCTCTTCCACTGCACACAAACAGAGCTGATTCACTGGCATGTTATTAAAATATGTTGGAGAAATTTAAACATGCTTTAGAATCTCTCTTCAGAAACATTAAAATTGCTGCCTCTGAGATGGTTACAGCTACTGTAGGAATTCAAATGTCCTCTTCTGGGCTATGAAAGCTGTTAGATGAATCTAATTACCCCACATCGACTGTATAAATGGTTTTATTTTATCTGTTTGTGGTGTGCTGAGGGCTCTGTTCTCTTTGCTGGGCAAACATGTCTGGTAATACCAATACCTGCTAAAAGCTGTAATAGCTCTCCAGTGCAGGGCTGGGCTGTGTAATGCAGCTTGAGCTATGGAAATTTAATGTAGAGATCATTATTGCAGCCTGCTAGATGAATCCTGGCTGTTGGACATGACTTTCCTCTGGAAGAAGTGCATGGTTGAAATGTTGTGTGTGTTGCAGTTATGTGCACATCAGGCTTTACAGAAAGCTGGAATTAGGAAGTGTGATGGGCTTGTAGTCACTGTCCCTGTTCCCCACAACCTGCCCTGCTCAGATATCTGAATATTTTCCCATTTTCCTGAGTGTTTCTTTTGCAAAACAAGCTAGTTTAGAAGGATATACTGTGCAATTGGGAGTTTATGGCAGAGCTTTTAAAAAAAAATGCTTTTATAGCTTCTGAATGTTTGGGGTTTTTAAAACATGATATAAATGAAATACTAATTACCCAGAAGAAGTTGAGACTGTGTCTGGTGCAATGACAATTAGCAGGTTTTACAGTGTACACTACAATTCTGAAATTGTGAAGGTTTTCTTCAGTAGCTGATAGACTTAAACATGAGTATGTGAAGTGTCATCACTTCAGTATTACTTGTAATAATCTAAATGGACTTTATTAATAAACATCTGTTATTTGTCAGGAAGAAAAAAGGCTTGCAGTTTGTGACTGACACTGAAAACTGTGAACTGCCTCATCAGGATCAACACTTGGATGTAATAATAGATGATAATAGATGTAATAAATAGATGAACTTTATTTCTAAATCTTTCTCAGATCCTGGGAATGGTTGTATTTTTGAGTACAGAGCAAACTGAGTGTCTTTATCCACTGTATGTTTAATGGTGAGGAGCTTCCAGACTTAGGCAAACACTTTTTTCTCACAGTGGCTAAATCCAAAGGTAACTGAGAATAACAACTGCCACTCTTTCTTCAGGCCTTACTGTAATTTTTCTCTGATCTGTTGGTGTAATAATTGTGGTTTAGTATCAGAAATTATGAAAGGTAAACATTAGAAAGATGAAAACTGAGATTATAGGCTGTCACTCCATGGCACAGGGTTGTCTGCCAGTGTGTAATATGAATATTTGGAGGTTTATGGTTTAGTTGACACAGTGGTGTTTGGAGCTGATGATCCTGGAGGTCTTTTTTAACCTCCTTCTATGGTTCTGTTCTATGATTTGTCTCATTCAGGGAGAATCTTCTTGGTGAGTGTGTGTATGGGCTATTTAGAATAACCAGTATTTTTTAAGTTTATACATTATCTTAGCCTCCTGTAACTTATTTCTGTGTCCATCCTTACCTTACTATACTAAAAAAAAATGTTAATATTAAATTTTGGTTCAGACAGAAGTTACCAGTTGTATTTTTTTGTGCTAGTGCAGTTTCCTTCTCCCTGAGCAGGGCATTGCCCTGAGGAGTCTCTTGAAGAGTGTTTTGATAACAGCTCCCTCACTAAATGCAGCTGAAGTGCTTCAATCTCTGATCACAATATTTAATATTTTATGTGATACTGGAAAAAGCCCAGCAGCTGATGTTCACGTTTTTAAAAAGTGTCTTTTTTAATGGGTTAGGTATTTTGTATGTGAACAAACATGTTCTGTGGTTGATGGTGAGGCAGTTTACACCAAACACTTACTACTGCTCAGGCTATTTTTAATTTCATCTCTGTCGAGACTTGTTCCTCTAAAATCAGACGACAGAAATGAGTTTTAAATACATTTTGCTCCCATGGCTGGGAAATGTAACACCATTTTATCAATGGGCAGAGAGCAGGAAGTGAAATGTGAGGCGGTGGAGCTCCTTGGCTCTGGGAGAGGGGGAATGGAAACTCCCAGGAATGGCTGTTCCATGGCCCTTTCCTCAGGCTGGTGCTGTTATCCAGAGCCTCACTGCCCAGCTGGGATCAAGGACACTGGGACAAACCCAGCTTTTACAAGGGCTGCAGCTCTGGGAGAACAGATGAGTCCTTGTTCTTTTACAGAATGTCCCAAACCCCTGTTTCCTGACACTGGGAAAGTCATTTGAGCTGTTATGATGTCAGTGCTCTGACTCCAGGGTTGACTGGTTTGTTTTTAATCTGATTTTAGTTGATTGAGGTGAATCTTACAAAGAATCAAATTTCTGTGTGTCAGGTTAATTAGAATTTGTTTTACTGTAAGTGCCTTGGTCTTCTACAGTATCACTACAACACAAAAAGTAACTGAGGGAAATAAGGAAAACATGTAACCTTGTGCAAGGTTTGCATGTGGTTTGCATAAAAGAATCCCACTTTGGCCTCCAGCATCCTTCCTCCAGCTCTTCTGAAAGCAGTGTTCATGTTTCTTTCTCCCAAAATAAATGTTGGTTAATCAGTATCAAGTTGGTCCATGACTCAACCTCTTTCAAAAGCTTCTCATGTAACACGGATTTCTGAGGAATTGCTCCTCTGTCTTTCAACTCCAAAAAGGCTTTAACACCTCGCAGCTGAGGGGAGGAACTGGGGGATTTGCAGCTGGGGAAGTGCCTTCAGCATTTGGGGAATGCCTTCATCACCTGCTGAATACACTGGCAGAAAGTGGAATCAGCTTGTTCACACTAGTAGTTTAATAAATGGAGAATAACTCAATAAAATAAACACCATTGTGATGTGACTGGTAGGAATGAAAGGCACATCTACCACGTGTTTTGAAAGGCTTTTGATCTTGGATGCTGCAGTCTCCTGTTTGCCTTAATGTGGGAATAATGGTACACAGGAAGCTCCCTGGTGTTGGCAGGCTGGGCTGGAACATGATACATGGCTGCTTTTTTTTTCCCCCTTTGGATTATGTGACACAAACATTTCTTCCTTCCTGTTTAGGAGGAAACAAAGCAGTTGTTGAATCAGCTGAAGTCTGGTTCTCGCTCCGACTCCCGGGAGGATGAGATCTCCCCTCCTCCTCCCCTCAACCCCGTGGTTAAATATCGATCACGACGTGGGGCCATCAGTGCAGAAGTCTACACAGAAGAGGATGCTGCCTCTTATGTTAGAAAGGTGCTCTGACTCTTTTAACACTGCTAAAAATTACATCCACAACCCAGGAGTTTATCTAAACCCACCTTCTAGCCAGAGTGTTGAATAACACCAAGCTCCTGGAGCCTGTTATGTCATAATTGCTGTGAAAAGCAGAGCTCTGTGTGTGGCTGTTTAACCAGAGGACAGAATAACCCATCATGCAATTAAACCACTCATGCATTACTTAGACCTGTTCCCTTTGAAGTCATGTGTATTTAGATGTGCATATATTTAGATATGTTATATATCATGTGCTTCCAGTTATTTGGCAGCTGCAACAACGTTTGGCCTAATGGCAGAGCAGACTTGCTGCTGTTCCCAGGAAAACACAGGTTGAACAGATATTTGTCCTCTTGCAAAAAAAAAAAAATTATAAAATGAGCATGGAATGGTGCTTTTCAATTGCATAAAATAATACAAGATTGTATTTTCCTTGTGTTCAAACTGTCTGTAAACATTGACTATACTTGGGGTTGTATTTATAGTGCTTGAAAGAAAATGGAAAAACTCAGCCAGTGTTTTGTAGCAATTTAGGTTGTTTATTTACCATGGGAAATGCAGAAATTTTTCATGAGAAAAATTAACCATTTGCTTTCTCTGATTCTCTCCTAGGTTATTCCAAAAGATTATAAAACCATGGCTGCTTTGGCAAAAGCTATTGAGAAGAATGTGCTGTTTACCCATCTTGATGATAATGAAAGGAGGTAGGAAGAAATCTTTGTGGGGTTAAGGTTTGTGGAAGGGCAGAGCTCAGAAGACCTAAATGTGTCACAGATCTGCAGTGACTCTGCAGTGCTCAGGGGAACCACACAGAGCTCCAGGAGCAGCCTTGATGGTTTGTGGGTACACATGTGTGGAGTTGTGCAGGCTTTTGTCTGATTTTGGTGTCCTCTCCTTCAGTGACATCTTCGATGCGATGTTCCCCGTGACTTACATCGCAGGAGAGACTGTCATCCAGCAAGGCAAGTGACAGTGTGTGCCCTGGGCAGCCCCTGGGGCTGGGGAGCAGCCTCTGCTCTGGGGCTCTTGTGAGTTTGTGTCTATTCTTTAATATAAAAGCACGGTCACTGCAGCCAGACAATTCTTGTTGTGTTCCCTGAAGCACAGCTCCCGCTGAAGTGGGGAGTGGGAGCCACTGGAGGGAGATGTGGCTTCCTTGAATAAATTATTTGATGGGAATATTGTCCTTTGATGACTCTGTAGAAATGTTATGTCAATTTATGGATCTGGTTCACCTTTCCAGTAATCCTGGAATTGCTGCTGATCTCCTGGATACCAGTTGGTGTCCCCTTTCACAGGGCTGAGAGGAGTGTGAAATCAGCAAAATGTGGCATTTCACCCTGCAAACTGTGCAAAAATTTGTCAACCTTATTGGAGTCTAAACATCAAAGTTGGCAGAGATGCCAATTCTTTCTTAGTATATTCAGTTTAGTGTATATTTAGTTTAGTATATATTCAATTTTTTTCTTCTCTCCTTTAGGTGATGAAGGGGATAACTTCTATGTTGTTGATCAAGGAGAAATGGATGTAAGCATTCCTGGTAGTTTATTAATGAAATGTTTATTCCTAGCAGAAGAATACTCTGATATTTGTAGGCCTTTTCTACAGACCCTGCAGCTTTTCTCATTTTAAGTTCTTACTTATAGGATTTTGTTTTGCTCCTTAATGGCTCAGGCTGGCTGCACAGAGTGAGTTTCAAACTGAATTATTTGGACACAATACAGATGTTTTACAGGTGCAGGGTGGAGTCTAGTTGAGGTGTGGGACAGGCTTTAGGAGCACCCAGACTTTATTTTTCAGCCCAGCTAATTCCTAGCTCTTGATGACACAGACCTTGCTGAGATGTTATTTCTCAGGAGTTTCTGGGTTCAGAGTGTGTGCATGTGGTGTAGAAGAGAATCCCTTTGCCAGTGAAAGCACAAATTGTGCTGGGGTTGAAGTGCTGATAAAACCCTGAAATGATCAACTCTGTACAGAAGTGAGAATTTCCTTTTACTCCCAAGGGAATAGAGAGCAGCAGGAAGTTGAGCTGTGTCTGACCACGCTCTCTCTGCCTTGCAGGTTTATGTGAACAGTGAGTGGGCAACCAGTGTGGGTGAGGGGGGGAGCTTTGGAGAGCTCGCCCTCATCTACGGCACCCCCAGAGCTGCCACCGTCAAAGCCAAGACCAATGTCAAGTTGTGGGGCATTGACAGGGACAGCTACAGAAGGATCCTGATGGCAAGTATCCCTCAGAACCTGCAATTGTGCTTTGGGGTTTATGTAGCCTGTGTATCTGACCTTCTGCCTGTGCCTGTCCTTTGCTGGAGTTATTTATTCCAAATCCCGCTGTCCCTTCTGTAATCAGAAAGCTGATTACTCAATGTGCATCTCTCAGGCCCAGGGCAAGGGGGAATCTTGCATTAGTGAGCAAAACAATGCCAGTGTTAGACTGAACTGAGAGTGTAACAAGGCTGCAATAAATGCTGAGTACTTCAGGAATGTTGCTCAACTGGAATATTACTGAGAGAACTCAATTTCAAAACATTTCATCTTGTGGGTTTGGGGTCTGTGAGACAGAACACAGTGTGTCTGGTTAAATTTGTTTGTGTCTTGAGTTTTATTTGGAGTAGAAAGAAAACTTACTTTGTGTGCTTTCTTTTTTTTTTTTTATAGGGGAATACTTTGAGAAAGAGAAATATGTATGAGAAATTCCTTAGTAAAGTATCTATATTGGGTAAGTGAGAAGATTTCTGTTCTGGAGTGGAATCAATTGCCACATTGTAATGAAGCTGTTACCCAGCATTGTGATGATTACAGGCTGTCGTGGTAATTCATCACAACTGCTGCTCTGCATCAATCCAGAATAACTAATTCAAGTCTTGATCACTGATGCACAAATGCAGCCAGGAATACACTGACCTCTGTATAAATACAGAGCAAAAGGTGTAATTTGTGCCTTGAGAAGACACTCCAATAATGAACTCTTAATTCTGTAGAATCTCTGGACAAGTGGGAGCGTCTCACTGTGGCTGATGCCTTGGAACCAGTACAGTTTGAGGATGGGCAGAAGATTGTGGTCCAGGGAGAGCCAGGAGATGAGTTCTTCATTATCTTAGAGGTAAGTAAGGTCAAAATTAAAAGCTCAGAACTGGACTCTTTTTTGATTGTGTCCCTAAGCAGGCACGTGGAGAACAAAACATAAGAATGTACTTCCAGAGAATCCCTAAAGAAACATCATCTTGCTGGGCATGCAGTAGCTTGGGTTTAGTTTTGCTATTTTCACAAATGGTACTTCCAGAAAAAAACAAGTTTTTTACTGAAAGCAATTTATCTTTTTCAGAGGAGTAGAGACCTGTTCTAGATAGCTGGTAATGCCTTACTAGTGGTGTCATTGTCTTCTGTCTGGTGGTTTGTGTTTTTTGTGGATGTTTTGCTAGTCATAATGTAAAATTCCTGCTCTTATGAGGAAAACCAGGAAGAAGACACTGCTGTGGATATGTAAATGTTCAAGATGTTTTATGCTTAGAGAGGAGAGGAGCAGTTGTTCTTATACAGTAGTTAGGTGAACTGTGCAAGGACTGTGAAGTTGTTTTTTTAACTGGGGCATCATAACAGTTATTTGTGCAAAGCAGCTGATTGTGTGTGAAATTCAGTGTTTGGAGTGATGCTGGCAATTCCAGTTGTTTGACTGCTGTGATTTATTGAAGGGCACAGCTGCAGTGCTACAGCGTCGGTCAGAAAACGAGGAATTTGTTGAAGTGGGCAGACTGGGACCTTCTGATTACTTTGGTGAGTTATGTTGTGGCAGCTGTGGCTGCAGACACCACTGTCACCATTTTGTCTGTGCTGTGTCAATGGCAGACATGAGATGGATTTGCTTAATTACTGTTTTGGACTCGTGTGGTTGCTCTCAGTGTCGGGTGAGTATCAGAGTCACTTGGCACTCAGGTGTGCACACAGAATGTGGTTGTTCCACACTGCTTTAATGTAGAAGAGGCCTGGTGATGATTTGGCCTGACCTCCCTGCCCTGAGCAGAGCTAAATTTGAAATGACATCATATTCCTCAGGGCTGTGTCCAGTTGGGTTTCTTGTGTCTTCAGGGATGGAGACCCGACAGCCTCTCTGGGCAGTTTCTTTCTCTGTCTAACCAGCCTTGTTGTGGAGAGGTTTTTTACTTCATGCCTGACAAGAATTTCCTGTTCTGCAGCCTGTTGCTTTCTCTCTGTCTTTCACTGTGCAGCCTGGGTCTGTCTCTGTAGTCACTCATTACACAGCTGAAGGCAGCAGTCAGATAAGAAAATTCCTTCCTTGGCCTTCTGTTCTCCAGGTCAGAAAGGAACCTGGTCAGAACCTGCTGTTTAATGGTTAAATACAGCCCTCTCCCTTTCAAAACCCCCAATGTTTTTCTCATGTTCTAGGTAGTTCCTCTCTTTCCTCTTGCTAAAACCTTTTGGTTGTCCAGGTTTTCAGCTCTGTAGGTGATGTAAGCAGCAAATCCTGTGTTGCAAGGCCTGAATTGGGATGGACTCGAGTGCATGGGCTCTGCCCAGAGGTCTGCTTAGCTCAGGATCTAGGTCTAGACTTCATTCTATTGGTGTCATTTCATGTTCTCTAATATTTCCCTCTGTGTTCTCTCGAGTTTCCCACTCTAAAACTAAATATCAGTCACTGTGTTCAGGTGCTGCAGACCTTTCCTTCGGGCTTTAACTCTCCCTTACAAGCTCCTTATTCTTTCGCAAGCTTCTCTTTTGGAGGCCACTGAGTTCAGGAGTTTTAATTGGGCACAGAGGAAAAGCTTTTCTCATTTCTTTTGAACATCCCTTCTGATAACACAGGCAAAAGTGTTCTCCAAGGAACAGTGAGTTCTTTCCTCAGTCCTGAACATGGAAAGAGCTCAACTCCAAACCCAAGCAAACAGAACCCAAAAGTTGCTGCTGTGGTTTCTTCCATGCTTGTTGCAGGAATGTTAGGGGTTGTTTCTGTTGCTGATAACAGGGGCTTGTTGAAAACTTCATTTCCAAATATGTTGCTCAGCAGTTGAAACAAAGCTTTTGGCATGTTTATGCAAAACTTAAGAAATGGGGATCCAGTGGGACTTCAAAATGCTCCTTTTCCACAGCCCTGTGACAAAGTCGGAGTCTCTATTCTGGCCAACAGTGGGTCAAAGGCTTCTCTCTGATGCATGAATGTTATATTTGTTTGTGTACTTCAGAACCATGCTCTTGTTGTCCTGAGTTTCCTAGAAATACCAGAATTGAGCAGTACTATTAGGAAAATAACTACTTGTTGGCTAGGAAAATTACATGGAAAATTGAAACATGACCTTTTCTCAAACAGACACAGTACTTTAAAAATTTTAGGCTATTTTTTTCAGAGAGACTTGAATGTGGACAGGCTTTTTAATAGCACAATCATCAAGCAGGTTGTTTTTTCAAACTGCCTTCCCAGTTGCTTCTAACATAACCACCAGCTACTTGTTGTGAGCAGTGCTAAAGCCCGAATTACCTTCCCTGCGATTTGAAATGGAGCAGGGTCATTTCTTTGCTTCTTTTGCCTGCTGACTGGTAACTCTGTTCCCTCTTTGTGCTGCCCCAGGTGAGATTGCTCTGCTGATGAACCGTCCTCGTGCTGCCACCGTCGTGGCTCGTGGCCCCTTGAAATGTGTGAAGCTGGACCGGCCCCGGTTCGAGCGTGTGCTGGGTCCCTGCTCGGATATCCTCAAGAGGAACATCCAGCAGTACAACAGTTTTGTATCACTGTCTGTCTGAAACCTTCCTCCCTGTCCAAGCCATGCTTCACGAATGCAGACTGCTTCCTTTCCCTTGTGCAGAGCCACATCACCACTGGCATTTGCAGCTTCCTGTCTGGTTAAAAACAAAACAAAACAAAACAAAAACCACAAAAAGAAAAAAAAAAGAAAAAAAAAAGGAAAAAACATAATAAACTGCTTATCATGGCACTGTCATTAATTTAGAGCATATTATTTCTGTGCTCTCTGTCCCATTAAATTAATAGAAAAAGTTCAATGGAGACGTTTGCTTCTCTCTGTGCACCAGTGTCCAACTCAGGCCAGTGCAGCCTTGCTTCAGCGAGGGAGAGACCTCCTGGCACCACGCCATTGCCATAGAGTAAGGAGGTGACAGTAAAGGGGGGAAAAAAGTTCTTTTAAAGGTGTTTCTCAAATTGTTGGGCAGATTTTAAGGCTGTGGTCATCACCTGCTGTATTTCTTTTGACATGAGAGCTACCCTTGTAATTGAGCTTCTTGGGGCTTGGGGTTTTCTGAGTTTCTTTTTCATTTTCTGGGTACTGTAATCCTGGGTTCAATCGTGAGGCATCAGCTGCTAAGAAAGCCACAGTTGGAATTTACCAATATAATTGTTCCTGTGTCTGCTGGTTTAAGATTGCTTAGTTCTGTTCTTGTCAAGTGTAAATCAAAAGCTTTCCAGGTAAATAGTTCTGGTGAACTACTGCAGTCGTTGATCCATTTGCTGACTTGCCGCAACTGATCTTTTTCACTTGTTCTTTCTCCAGCCATAGATTTGCCATTTAAACTTCCTGTTCCAAGTGGCAAGAACCAAATGCTACATGAAATGCCTGGCTTTGGTCTCTAGTACATAAGTTGGTGTAAGAATGGTGCAGCTGTCCAGCTGTTAGTACAGTTTGAGTGCTTAGATTGGTGTAGAAGCTGAAAGCAAACATTTGATTTTCCCTGTGAATTGTTTTGTTAATCCTCAGTTGACTTTTAAAAAATCACCATCAGTTCAAGTGACCCTTTGTTACCAGGGAAAATAAATGCTGAGTGTTTTGGCCAGCATCAGTTGCAGGTGACAAGACTGCTGGTCTGTAGAGCTCCATTATTCTTGGTAGAGGATGTGAGGCAGAAAAATGGAATGTTTGAACTTTCCTGCAACACTCAGTTGTTCTTAAGGTTTTAGAGCTGTCAGTTCATCATTTTAAAAATGGTTCACTATAAATCTAGTTCAAAGCCAAAAGGTGCATTCTCTTTTTTTTTGCTTATGGAATTTCCACCACACTCATTTCATCCTCACTCTTTTTATTCCAAGTTCAATCTGTTGCGGAGTCTTAAATGTATTTCAGTATTTCCCAACTTTGTGTTCCATTACTCTGTGCTCACCAAGACTTCCCAAAAGTTTTTACTGAATTCCACGGTTCAATAATTGTAGGCAATTTTTAAGGTTTCCTTTAAACTGTAATTTATATCAAGTAGCATAGGTTTGTATTTGGGAGTGACAGCAAGCAGTTTGGCATTTGTTGTGCAACTACTTTAATGATGGAGCCCTCGTTTTATTTCCTTTCTGAGGTGGTGTGGATTCAAATCCAACATTTTCCCAGGTGTGGAGAGAATCAGGAAGAGTCTGCTAATTGATGCAGAATAATACTGAAGGTATCAAGCCTTTACAAAAGGTTTCAGGGTATTTCTGAAACTGAAATCCCAAGAAGGGGATTGAAATGCTTGTGGTTTGAGTTCTCTATTGAGGAGATGTTGAATAGAGGATTTCTGCCAGAGTCCTTAAGGAATAAGCAAATGCTACCTTTTTTTGGGTTTTTTTTTTTTCTTTTTTTCCTTTTTTTGGTAAAACTTTTTTCTTAAGTTTTAACTCTGCAGGTTTTTTTTTCTTCATATGTGTTCTTTGTGTTACATTAAAGCACCAAAAACTGTGTAAACCAGTTAGAGCTCCACAAGAAAAAATGCACATTTTTTTTATATGAGGCTTTCTAATCAAGTTTCACTACTGCATCTTTTTAGCTTGCTGTTTACTCCCTTTTGTAGTTTTACCTACAAGATTTTAAGATAAATCAGCTAAGTCTGAGTTAAATATTAAACACAGTTATAGCTTTACCTTTGTGTGCAATTTCAATATGTTTGAAACCACAATTGGCATAGTTTTGCCTTAGCTAACATTCAGGGCTTTAGAAGTAATTTTTTGCTAGTCTATCTTCAGCAAATTGATGAAGTCTATTGCCCTAGGAAGCTATAGTCAACCAGAGGACCATTTTTGTATTGTTACCTGACTCTATAAGTCTGATTTACTGTATGTGCTAATATATTATATTATATTCCTTTTGTTATAGATTGTCCTAATGGCAGGTAAAGCAATAAAATGATTTAAATTCTTAAATGCAATCAGCCTCTTTTATTTTATTCCCCACCCCTGCCTTGTGTTTTCCTTTGGCTTTAGAGAGTATGTTATGAATGAGGCAGCAGAAAATAAGCAGCTTAATGGATTATCCTGGTGTAAACTCCAGAGGGGTGAGTTCAGGTCCTGGCTTCCCCCTGGAGTGCCAGCCTGGGAATTCCTCTGGAGCTCTGGCAGCAGCAAGGTACCTGTGTCTTCTTTGGCTCCTGGCAACTTGTGCTGCTTTGATCTCTCCAGGTTGGTAATTCCCAGCCCAGCCAGGATTCTTGGAGCTCAGGAGCCCTTTCCAAGTTGGCTGCTCCCATCTCTGCAGCCCCTTTAATGAAGGCTTGGAACATGTGATGGATAATCACGAATAAGTTGTGGTGGGAAATGGAAAAGGGGGATTTTCAACTGTGATGAAGTAGGAAAAAAATTTGAAGAGTGACCTGAAGCAGCTCAGGCTTGGATGAGTTTTACATCCAGCTCCAAGAAAGCTGAATCACCTAGCTTTGAAGGTACAATAAAAAGGGATCTGTCATGTAAAGGAGAACAAAATTAAGAACCTTGTTACTGTACCAGCCATTTAAATATCCGTGAGTTTGTTTCCTTCACCCTGCCCTGCCTTTCCCAATCTTCCCCACTGAAAAAAACAGGCTGAAACCAGAATTTTATTACCTAAAGTGAAACTTTAAACCCTTCATATTCTCCATAAGTACAACTTTAAATTAAGCTTATCTTCTGTTGCCATGTGCTTCCTGGTGAAGCAGCAAACAGTCACCATTCCATGACAAACGATGGAATTAATTGTGGGTTTGTTCTGTGTGGTGAGAGCACAAAAAGTCACCGGTAGAGGGAGATAAAACTTCGGGAATTCATTGTCCTGGACAGAAATAACCAGCACAGCAAAACATGCTGAGAGGGAGTGAAATCCTCTTATTTTCATCTGTTCTCTATCCACAAGAGTAAAAAGGCCTGTAAGTCCCAAGAGTAGAAATGCCAAGAATTCTGTTAGACACTGTTGGAAAGTTGGAAGTGCAAGGACGTGTTTGAACCACAGTTTGAGAGAGACTAAAGGAGCCTGGAGTGGGGTTTTTGGTGGGGTTTGTGTGGGGGTTTTGGTGGGTTTATGTGGGGTTTTTGCTAACCTTTGTGGCCTCAGGATACTGGAGGAATTTCTTCACTAAGAAACACTCCAGACTTCCTCAAACCTACAAATGGGCACCTGTAGGGCCACACTCAAATTAGAGCTGCAGCCTCTCCTGTGGTTTGCAGTTTGGGAACAGGTGCATTGTCAGATTACTGTGGAGTTAAATGAAGCACCAGCAAAATCCCCTGTGGAAAACAGCTGTGGCCAAATGAGCTTTGTTCCTTCCTTGCATCATCCAGGCACTTGTTGGTGTCACTGAGTTCCCTTTAGGCCGGGCAAAATTCCAGCCCATGGGAAAAGGAGCTGGTGGAGGTGCAGCAGCCTGCTGGGATCCTGTTAAAATGCTGCCTGACAGCTTCTGTGCAGGGATTTTGGGATCCTCTGGAAGGTCTGCAGTGCTGTAGATGGGTTTTGTTTAACTTAAAGGTTAGTTTAGAATGAGTTTCTGGTAGATTGGTTATGGTGGGGGGGGTTTTGTTTGCTTTTTTCCCTACTTAAGGATGATAAATTATCAACAGAGTTCTTAACTGCTTTCCCCAGGCTGCCAAAAGGCTCAGTGTAATAATTCCTAACAGTTGAAGGAAAAGGCCATTAAAGAGAGCTTCACTAATCCAGTTATTCTTGAACCTTGTTGGGAGGTGAAGGGTGAACTGGGAACTGGAATACCCACAATAACTCCCTCCCCACACTCTTTTGGTTCCCAGTTTCTGTTGCATCTCCTCAAAATGCAGACACAGAGAGACTGGGATACCATTTCTATTTTCCAGTTAATTATGACAACCTAAATTACTTTAAAAGATATGAGGAGAAAATTATTTTAAAAGATGTGAGGAGATGACCTGAGATAGATTCACCCCACTCTGGCAAAATGGTTTCCCCAGAAATGGGTGGGTTCTTGAATTGTAAATAAAGTTGTGTGTCTCGGAGTGGTTTGATTTTGGGTTGGTTTTTTTTTGGGGGTTTTTTTTTTTTTTTAGTTTGGGTTTTTTTCTTTGGGGTCTAAGGCAGCTCTGCCTCTGTTCTGTATCCACACTGGCTCTTCAGGCAGGTAAGAGAAGTGGTTTTGCTGCCCTGTGGGGTTTGTGTGACGTGCACGGGTCCGTGTGGGGTGACACTGCTGCAGCACAGGCCTCATGGTGAGCACGTGCAGGTGCCCTTTGGTCTGACCAAGCTGGATCAATGTCCTGTCCTGTGCCAGTGCCAGGGGCTGCCCTTTCCTCACATACACACTCCTGACTGCACAACAAAGACTTCATAAGAAGAAAATGCTCTTAGCATCTCTTTATTCAACCCTCATCCTCAGGTCAAGTTCGTGTCCTTCTCTAGCAAGACCAAGCCCCTGTGGAGGTTGAGCAAACCAAGGTCAGGTGTTCCCCCACCCTCCCAAGGGCACGGCCAACTCCACATCTGGAGATCACAGCTTTTGCAGCCCAGAGCTGGGGTTTGGGGTTAAAGATCTGCTGCAGTCACACCAGCACACGGGCTGAGCACAGGAGCTCTGGTTAAACACCAACAGAGGAGCCCAGAGCGATTCTTGATCTTCTCAAGTTTCCCCTCAGTCTCTGCAGGTGTTTGTAGGTGGGAATGACCAATTCCTGAAGCTGCCACTTGCCTTGCAGGGTTTTCCCTGGCTCTGAGCTGTGTTTAAGTGTCCAGCTTGGCTCTGTCGGCCGCAGGGCTCTGGGTGTCGTTGGCCACCACTGTGGCTTCTCCAAAGGTGTCAATGCACTTCCCCACGGCTTCCAGGATGAGCTGTAACCGCCTGTCCAGGGCCAGGAGATGGGGCTCAGTGAGCACAGGGGCCAGGGGGTCCTGCAGGAGGGATTCCCTCATCACATCACTGAGCCGGTACTCGGGCTCCGCCAAGAGCTGCAGCCGCAGCAACGTCGTCCTCTTTATTCTGCAAAAAAAAAAATCAAAACTCAGTGGCTCCCAGCATGAGAAGCTGAGCCCCTTGGCAGCAGGAGGGCAGAGATGGGTGAAGAAATTTAAAGAACTTTGCAACAAAATTCTTTAGTTTTAATTTTGGAGGGTAAGGATTTTTTTTTGCAGGAACCTCTACTTCTGCCTTTGTTTTTCCAGAGTATTTGTACTGCGAATTTCTGTCAGCAGGGAGATAAACATAACTGAAGTTCTTGGTAATGAGTGAGTCAGAGGTGACCCCGTTCCCCAGGTTCAGCAGGGTGGTGCCATCCCCCAAGGATGACATTTATGATGGGAGCAGAAGGGGAGGTAAATGAAAAGACAAGAATGAGAAAATACATTCTGTCAAAAGTCTGAGCAAAAAAACTCAGGGAATATTTCCTGGAACTGATGTAAGTGTGACTTTTCACCTTAAGGGGTACTGAGATTCAAATACTATTTGCTTTGACAGAAAATGGGATGAAAAGCTGCAATCTTGGAATGCTTCTGGGCATGAAATGAAGTATTCTGAAATCATTTGTTTAATCCTCAGCAGAAATGTGTTGACTTCAGCTGTGTAATACTGAAATGAATCAGTGGTTGTAGCCATTGCCCTTTAAGTCTTGGGAACAAAGTGGTCCATGTGTGAGGAACCATTTGGATTCAGCCAAGCCAGAATTTTCAGGTGGAAAAAGGTGTAGTCAGATCCATTTTAGCCAACTCCAGAATCTGTCTTTCTATGGCTGTTGTTTACCCAGGACATCCACTGGGAATGTTGATCTGGATCTCTGCAGCTCCAGCAGGCCACGTGCTCTTTGGGACAGGGTTGTGGCTGTACCAGTGCTGGGGACAATCACTAAGGTTGGAAAAGGCCTTTAGGGTCATCAAGTCCAGCTGCTGTCCCAGAGCCATCAAACCACGTCCTCAAGTGCCACATCCACACATCCTTTAAAGACTTCCAGGGATGGTGACTCCACAGTTTCCCTGGGCAGCCTGTGCCAATGTTCTACAACCCTTTCCAGGAAATTTTTTCCCTGCTATCTAACCTAAATCAGGAGTAGCTGAGCAAGGCGTGTCTGTGGTCAGTGTAGCACGAGGGCAGGAGGATGCTGCTGCCACAGGGGCAGGCATCACCTTCCTGCATTAATACTGCTGAAAACAATAAAATAATCAATTGATCAAGTGTGAGGGCTGCCAAGGAAGCCTTAAACCCCAGCTGTGAGCTGCTGCTGCTGCTGCCAGGGAAAGCTGTGCCCAGAGCAGATGTGAAGGAGCATCTGTGCTCTGTCCTTCGAGGCAGGGCCGGCGCAGGAGCTGCTCTGGGTAAACACCAGCTGTGTTTGCTCTGGTCCCAGCAGCGACGGCGCTTGGAGGTGGGGAACGGGCTGCTCTGACCCGTGGGGAGCAGCTGATGGAGTGCTGGAACAGTTACACAACAAACAGAGCACGGAGAGGGCTCAGATGGAAACGCTGCTCCGGGCCCACTGTGACCCTGTGGCTGTGCTGAGCTGCTGAACGTTTCACCCTGAGCCTTCCAGGGCTTTCATCAGGCTCACCGGGGCTGTTTCCAGGCCTGGCTGTGCCTCCAGGAGGGTTTGGATGCTTTCAGGGAAAGGAGCAGCTCATGGCAGGTCTGTATTTGTGCCAAGCACCGTGCTGGGAGGGGAGACCTGCAGGCTTCCACGTGTGGGACAGGGGCTGGGCTGGGAGCTGTGAAAGGCAGCTAAAAATACAGACCCCAATCTGCTGCAAGGCAGGCTTGGAGCAGCACTCAGCTGGGAATGAGATGGGTGTGTTTAACAGGGAAGGAATCAGGCTGCCTGCAGCATCCCTGTGCTCCCAGAGCTCCCATGTGGAGTGACTGGAGGAGCTTTCCTGCTCTCGTGGCTCAGCTTGGTGTCAGAGCAAAGAGGTGACTCGGTGGGCTGAGTCCAGGATGTTGGTCAGGGCAGGCTGAAATTTGTGGCCTCTGTGTGCTTACTCAAGTAAAACCTCTTCCCTTCCTTTCCAAGTGGTTTTTAGGTGCTCTCCCACTCCAAATGGATCGGCTCTTGTGGGAAATGAGGGTTTCTGTGTCTCCCTCAGGAAGCACGAGTTGCTTTTATGCTGTTCCTGGCCCCAGTTTGCTTATGACAAGGTGTTCAGGTCCTCTTAGCACTGCCTTTCACAAGAATTAAATTAAGAGTGGTTTCTGGGAGTTGGATCTGGAAGAACGGGAATGATGTGACCTGTGGATATTACGGCATGCAGGTCAAATTAAGAGGCAGAGTTAATTTCAAACTGCACAAAATTTCAAGAGAAGGTTTCCCTGCGAGCCTGCAATTAGAAATGACAAGACTTGCTGAGTGCAAATAACAGTTCTTAAAAGTAAAGGTGTGTGGGGAGAGTGCAGTTACCACCCCGAGGGGGACAAGGAGCAGGTACAGCAAGGAAAAAGGCTACACATCTCCTGAAGAGAAACCCCAGGGAAGAGCAGCTGCTTCTGCCTCTTAAATTTAACTTTCAGCTGCTGATTTATGTGAATTAATGAAGGGGGAACATAGGGTTAAATTTATGAGCTTCTCCTTTGTGCCATGGGAAGAGGAAACTTGATTAACTGCACTGAAGTTCCAGCAGGATTTTGGATAGAGATTTGTGCTTCCTGGTAGCACCTCACGTTGATGGGCTGGGAAAGGCTGCTAGAACTTTCTGGAAGGGTTTGTTCCAATGGACAGTGCCCCCTGCTCTGTCAGTGAATGCTTTTCCATGTCTGATTCCTATGGTCCAGCACCCAGCCCTCCCCTTGGCTGGGATTAGCAGGGCCCTCCTTGAGCTGCTGGATGGAGCCAGGCCTGGGTGACTTCCCAGTGACAGCAGGAACACCAACATTCCTGGGAAGGAAGGAGGAAGGGAAGGAGGGAGGGAGGGAGGAAGGAAGGAAGGAAGGAAGGAAGGAAGGAAGGAAGGAAGGAAGGAAGGAAGGAAGGAAGGAAGGAAGGAAGGAAGGAAGGAAGGAGCTGGGACTTACATGCAGCACTGGGAGAGCGGAGCCAGGATGGAGATTTCATCGTGGGAATGCCGCCCAAACCTGGGGGGGGAAGCAGAGATCAGTGGTGCCTCCTCCTTCCCCTGCCCAACCTCCTCCCTCCCCTGCCTCACCCTCGGGCATTGTCCAGGTGCAGGAGGAAGCCATCGTCCCCAAACTTGGTGAACATCTCGTAGTGGTGCCGGTCCATGTTCCCTGCAAAGGGCACACAGAGGGACAGAGTTTCCCCTGCAGGGAATTTTCTGAACTATCCCAAGGTTTCTTTCAGATCTGCATGGAATATTTGCTGCTGGGCTGGAAATGTCTGCAGTGCTCAGAGCTGCTGCTTTCCCCTTGCTGGGGAGAGTCTGGGGGCTCCCCTGTGCCCCCACATTGGAGGAGCTCTGCTGGCTGTGGGGAGACAGCAACCCTCCAAACTGGAGGAGAAAGGAAGAGAGGGAGGAGAGAGGGAGGAAGGAAGGAAGGAAGGAAGGAAGGAAGGAAGGAAGGAAGGAAGGAAGGAAGGAAGGAAGGAAGGAAGGAAGGAAGGAAGGAAGGAAGGAAGGAAGTTTCCCCTCCATCATTACCTATTAGGAAGTCGAATATGGCCATGTCCACGATGTTGAGCAGCCGGTTGCTGTTGCTGTAGGGGTAGATCTCCCTCACCGTGTTGCAGTAGAGAGGATTCACTTCCCACCTGCAGGAAATGGAGAAGGGGAGACGCCCTCAGCTGCTGCTGCCATGTCCCAAAAATTCCCCCAAACCCACCTTCCATGTGAAGATGTAGAGGAGGAGGAAATCAATCCTCCCTTGTGCCTGCAGGAGATTGGATTCAAACACAGCCAATGCCCAGGCTTTAAGGGTCACTACACTAATTATTACACTAATTATTACACTAATTATGGGCACCCTGAGCCTCGGCCTTCCTCTGCCTGGATTATTTCTGCAGGTGTGTCCATGCAGAGCAGATATGGGAAGCAGCCTCATTTACCCACTTACTCCTCTTTTCCATCAAACGAGTAGGAGCGGATCCAGGGGTTGGGGATGGAGAGCCGTGGGGCCAGGTTGAGGGAGGGCAGGAAGGCAGAGAGGGAACCTTCCAGGAGGTGAGGGCTCCCACACACGGCGTATTCTGTCTTGCACATGTACGGGCACTTGGCGAAGAAGCAGACGTTGCTGGCTGGGAGGAGAGCAGAAAACAGGGAAAAAGGGCTGTGATCTCCAGGAGGATGCGAGGTGGCCTGGACTGAGCCCTTCCCCACCGTGGGACTGTCGCCCTGACTTTTGCAGTCTTTCGATGTTTTCATTTCTGTAATAGAATTCTCACACACTTTGCTCTAAACATAGAGGAGGATTTTGCTAACCGTCCTTGTTGTTTTTCATTCTTTCCCTAAGGCAGAGAAATATGATAGACTTTGTCGTTTGTCCAGTGTGGTTGGAGAGGTGGTAACCTCATCCTCCAATCCACGGTTGGTTCTAAAAAGATATATAAATGACTGAATAAACAAAGGGCAAGGCTTTTTTGCCCTGGTGTTCCTGTCCTGAACTGAGTGAGTCTGCGTGCTTCTTTTCGTGTCCAAGTGCAACAGTGGGACAGTGACCATTTCTTGTGGCAGGGGTAGTAAAGTGAGGGGGAACAGACATGAAGAGTCCCAAGGAGTTGCAAACAAGTGCAGAGCGATTTGAAACCCCTGTTTGATGGCTGCTCCTTGGAAATGCTCTGGGGAACCCAGGGAAAAACAAGGTAAAACCCACAGCACCCCTGTCATGGCTGTCAACCTGCCCATGCGTAGATTTGGGCCCTGTGCTAAGGGAAAGGTTGAGAATAAAGGCCAAAGGAGGAGATCATGCAGATGATTTCAGCTGGAGGTTGGGAGAGAGAACCTCTGCTGTGACCGTGTCTTTGTGCTTGTTTCACCCAGGAATTTCATTTCCACACCGCAGCGTGAGTCCTGCAGCCCCTCTTCCTGCAGCCCCTCTTCCTGCAGCCCCTGCCCTTCCTCCCACCAGGGCCCAGCACAGCTTGGGATGTGGTGTGAAGGGACTTTAAAGACCACGGAGACCATGAAGTGCCCCCTCCCAGCCGAGCCCTCGCCCACCTGGTGACACGAAGAAGACGCTCTGCAGGACCTCGTTCTTGGTGACCTCCAGGATCTCCTTGGTGACATTGATCAACCTCCCCACCGTGGGTGGCACCCTCCGGAAATCCAGGATCCTGCACCGAGGGGACAGCGGGTGGTGCCAGGGGATGCTGCTGCCCACAGGGTGGTGCCAGGGGATGCTGCTGCCCAGAGGCTGGTGCCAGGGGATGCTGCTGCCCACAGGGTGGCAGGTGCTACCCTCGCCCCTTCCATCAGTGAACCAGGAGCCTTCGGATCACTGCACCCGGATTCTTTCCAGCCAAAAGCCACCCTGCCCCCTGGGCCCAATTGCGGCTCGGTTCGGAGTTTGGTATTTCAATAGCTGCTGCCTGGAACCATCTGGATGTTCTCCAGGATTCCTGTCTCTTTCCCTAACACTGCTGTGGTTCCTCCCATCCCCTTGCACACACACAGGGCCCTCCAAGGGCCAGAGCAGCCCTTCAGGCCCTTCCACAAGGCTGGTTTGACATGGAGCAGAGATGCTGATCCTGGTACAACGTGGCTGAGGAGGTGCCCCCCCTCCAGAGGCACTCATGCTCAGCAAATTCCTCAAAAATACTCTTAAAAACCTCAGGGCCTGGGGCAGGAAAGCATTCCTGGCAGTCAAAGGGAAGCTGCTGCAGATTGCTGAGTCAGTAACATGGGGTGAGCTGGCTAAAATGCTCTGCTTGGCTCCTTGGGTAATGCCCTCTGCTCCTGGGAATTGGGCACAGAACAGGATTTGGCCTGTTACTTATTGAGCAATGTTTAGAGAGAAAAAAATATTTGCTTTTATCCAGCATCTTTCAGCTCTAAAAACCACAAAGCACTTCACAAAAGCAGTCTGGCCTCATTTTTGTGGCGGGGGAGCTGCAGGGGCAAGGTGGTGGTGGCTGAGTGGAGCAGAGTCACTGTGGGGATGGTGGGGCAGAACTGGGAAGGGAATCCAGCTCCCTCCCTTCCCTTTCTCGGAGTCTGAGCTACAGGACGTGATTTAGTCCTGGAAACTGGAGACCCCCACCCACCCTGACCATCAGGAATCACCTTCCCTTGGTGTTCAGTGCTCGTCCCAACGAGGGGAGAAAGGCTCCTGCCCTCATCTTCTGAGAAGGGTATTTTTGATTTTATTAAACACAGACCCTGCTGGGAAGAGGTGCCAGGTTAATTGCTCGTTATCTGAGGGTTTAAAACTGCATCGCTGCAGTTTATCAACCCAAAGCACACCTTGATTGCTGATTGAGTGTGTGCCTCCCTCCCCAGGAGGGCACCCAGGCTGTGTCCAGAGCTCAGCTCTGCGCTTGGATGCAGGGGAGGGACAATGTGTGATCAGCCAGGAGAGAATCTGACCCGTTCCAACCTGGACTTCATCTCCTCTCAGGCAAAGCTGGCTCTGGGGTGTCAGATGAGATGCAGAGCCACTCCTGCCCTCAATGACACCTCAGCTCCTCGGGGGTGCTGCTTCTCTGAGCTCTGCAGGGCCTTGCAAGGCTTTTCCCAAAGCTCTCTGGCAGCAGCAAGGGGCAGGGGCTGGGCTGGCCCTACCTGTCCAGGTGGAAGGCGGCGATCTCGGCGTTGTGCCGCTGGAAGTCCACAAAGTAGAAAACGTCCTCGGGAGTCTCCTCCTCACGTTTCTGCCTGGGAGAAAGCAGTGGGTGAGCCCAACCAAGCTGCTGGGCAGCCTGGACACTGAGTGGTGGCACAAGGACAGGGCACCCAGGGACAGCCCTCGTGTGGCCACACCAGTGCCCAGGCCAGAGCCAAAGTGCTCAGTGCTGAGCTGGAGCCATCGCCCGCCCTGCCAGGGAGCAGCCCTTGCACCCTGGTGGTGCCAGGTGGGTGAGGGAGGCAGAAGGGATGGCTGGGGGCTTTAAATCTGCTTGTGCCAGAGCTTTGACCCTCTCAGGACAGAGTTTCAGGTGGGTGTTTGTCACATCCTCCTGGGAGGCAGAGGAAGGCTCAGGTCTGATGCTCTCCTATCCCTGAGGTGGGAACTGCATGAAATTGAATTTTCTGGCTGTCACACAGTGCCCCAGTATGTGCAGCAGGGAATTTGGTGCTCATCCTCCCAGGCATGACACAGGAAAGCCCTCCTGGCTCAGCAGGGCATGGACACTTTCCTTCCCCTCCAGGACCTGGTGGGCACTGGGCAGAGGTGGATGGAAACCAACGGAGGAGGAGCTGGCTGCCTTCTGGGTGAGGATATTATCCCAGCCCGTGTGCTGCCAGCAGCTCTGCTCACACAGGGACAGCAAACGGAGAGGGAATAGATGTGAACAGTCCCAAGGGGCTGCAGATAAGTGCAGAAGCAATTTAAACCCTGTTTAATGGCTGTTTCTTGGAAATGCTCTGGGGAATCCAAGGTAAACCAAGGTAAACCCCAAAGTCAGGTGGGGAAAAGGAGGCAATGAGCAGTCCCTCATGGCAAAGATCTCAGGAGAACAAGGGTCCCAAGGTCCTTTACCACCTGGCACCCATGAACTGAGAAATTTCCAACACCAACAGCGGTGTGGGAACACCAGTGTTTATCCACATGGGATGGTGTGAGCAGCCAAGAAAAATGAAAAATAATGGAACCTTTCCAGCTGCCCAGGTAGCTGAGGGCAGGACAGGGAAGATGTGGCTGTGGTGTGCCTGTCCATGCCAAGGATGGTCACAGCCCTCCCTGCAGGGGCTCAGGGGGCTCTGCTGGCCTTACCTCATGGGCTTGAACATGGCCTTCCCAAAATCCTGGAACCTGAGGACCAACTTCAGGTGCACACCGCTGGGCTTCACGACTTGGGGAGGAAAGGGGATGTTAACTCCTGGGAAATGGGATGTTAACTCCTGGGAAGTGGGATGTTGACTCCTGGGAAATGGGATGTTAACTCCTGGGAAATGGGATGTTAACTCCTGGGAAAGGGGATGTTAACTCCTGGGAAATGGGATGTTAACTCCTGGGAAGTGGGATGTTGACTCCTGGGAAGTGGGATGTTGACTCCTGGGAAGTGGGATGTTGACTCCTGGGAAATGGGATGTTAACTCCTGGGAAGGGGGATGTTAACTCCTGGGAAATGGGATGTTAACTCCTGGGAAAGGGGATGTTGACTCCTGGGAAATGGGATGTTAACTCCTGGGAACACCCCAGTTACACACCCCAGCACGACCTGGCTTTCCAACCCTGTGAGTGCATCCCATTACCCCTTCCAACTACACCCCTCTCTCTGTTTCCAGCTATTTTCCTTCTCTCCCTTGTGCCACAGAGATTTCCCTCCAGCCCCTCTCCCAGCAGCCCTCTGTTACATCCCCTTGGGGACTTCTCCCTCCCCAGCAGGAACCAGTGGTGTCCTGGAGTCCTGACACCCACACTGAACAGGCTGCTCATGGAAGTGGTGCAACCATCACCCCTGGAAGTGCTAAAAATCGTGTGGATGTGGCACTTGGGTTGGACTCCGTCATTTTAGAGGACTTTTCCAACCCAAATAATTTTATGATCTGTGATCCCAGCCTCTGCTGGGGTTGATGGGAGGGAGCAGAGCCTGGCTTGGCATTTCCCTGGCTGAGGTGAGGACGGAGGAGTTGGGGACTGGGGCCAGCCCAAGCGGTGCCATGCAGGGACCCCCAGTGCCACACTCACTCTGGCTGCAGTCACAGGCTCCCAGCAGCGCCTTCTCGTCCTGGCTGTAGTCTGCAAGGGCAGGAGGAGCAGTGAGACCCCGCCAGGCTCCATCCCCTGCTGCTGGCCCCCCTCCCGGGCTCCAAGAAGGGATCTGAGCCATCCCCATCCCTGTGGCAGGGGGCTGCTCACCAGCGCTGATGACGGGGAGCTCCTGCATGTCCCGGAGCAGCCTGGTGACGGCGGGGCTGGAGCGGGGGTAGAGCCCATCCCGGCTGATGCCCAGGTGGAACTGCAGCCAGCCCGCATCGGGCCGGAGCGGCAGCGGCGCCGCCGGCGAGGTCAGGTTCAGCTCCTCCCTGTAGAGCTTGTGTCTCCTGCAAGAGAGAGGATCTGGGGATGAGGATGAGTCGCGGGGTGGAAAACCTCTGTTCTCTGAGCCTGGAGTCTGCTGGGGAGTGGGGATGCTGACAGGAGCAGAGCACGGGGTGGGTAAGGGGAAACTGAGGCAGGGAGTGATGGCTGGCACGTCAGAGTCTCTGACCATCTCTGGCAGAGGTTTTTCCCTGAAGCTGGGAAAGTTTTCTCCCTAGAGGTCCCAGGAAGGGGAAAAAAAGATCACTAAAAGCCACTAATTGCCTCTGTGACCAAATTCACAGGGAGCAGGGGTGCTATGAAGTCATCTGGCAGCATCCTGCCCGTCACCTCTTAAAACCAAGGTTCAACCCCATCCTATTTTGGTAGGTGGAGCTGAAGGAGCCTCCTCATTTCAGTAACGACCCCAAACCATCTCTGCACTCAATCAGCATTTTCCTCAGCCTCGAGACCTCCGCGGCTGGGACTGTGGAACTGAAGGGTCACTCCTTCCAGCCAGCAGAGGTCGGAGCTGTAGGTTCTCACTGACCCTGTCCGGCCCCTGAACGGAGCAGCCAGTGCTGATCAAGGGAAAATGCAGTTCCGTGTGCACTGAAAGGGCCAGGATCCATCCGTGAAAGCAAACAGGAGCTGGGGGCTGATAAGGAGTAGGACATTAACCAAGGCTGGGACGGAGTGGCTGCAGAGTGGGAAGGGCCACGAGCCCAGCCAGACCCCAAACAGAGCCTGAGCAAGCGAGGTCTGACCGTGCATTTATCAGCCAAGGAATGCCACTGGGGGCTGGAAAGGGCTCCTGGGTGCTGGTGGTTTTCCTGTTTCCCTGCTCAGCCCAGCAGCTGGGCTCTGGTTGGGATTTTTCCATCATCCTCCATCCAAGCAGGCTGAGCCTGGTTAGTCCAGTCTGGCTCTGAGGGGGGATGAACCCTCCCAGAGGTGTTCCAGTGGTATCCTGGGAGACATCTAGGAACTGGAGGGACAGGTTGGATGTGCAGCTCATGGGAGCCTGTTCCCTCTCCCAGTTTGTTTGTCTTTCCATTGGATTGGGTCAGCCACAGCGTGAAGTCCACGTGTGCATGGTCAGAGGGAAGCTGGAGCATTTCCCTCCCAGTCCAGTTCTTTGCTCAGGCTGCCTGCAAAGGAGGCAGAAAATTCCCTGTGCCCAAGGATGTGGCCCTGGAATGGCACCAGCTCCAGCAGAAGTGCCCTGAGCCCCCAGCCTGCTGCCCTGCACCAGCTTTCCTGTGGATAAGTGAGGCACAACCTTAACCCTGCCACAGCCAGGGACAATAAACCCCAGTGAGATGTACAGGAATGACTCAGGATTTTTCCCTAGGGAAGCTGCCCAAATATTTTACCATATTTGCTCTCCTGCCTGCCATGCACACAGGCTGTTCCCCCGGGGTGGCAGCAAGCAAGGGATTACTGAGGGGGAAAAAAATGCAGTGGTTATGCAAGGGGAGGCAGATCCCAGCCCTGCATCCACACGGTCCCTGCCCCAGCTGAGCCAGGCCCTTCCCAGCCTTTCAACCCAAAATACAGCTCTCCCTGCTTCCTTCAGGATTCCTGAAATATTTCCCTGGAAAAAAGCAGATCTCTGCAAAAGGCATAATGATATAAAACCAGGGTTCATTTCTGCCCTGCTATAAATAGCCCTGGGGTTGCCCTGGCTCCCAGCTCTCTGCTGGCCTGGGCAGGGGGCACAGCATGGGGTGACACTGCCAAGGCCACCAGAGTCCTGAGTTTGGGGTTTTAAAGCTGCTCCTTCAAGGACAAAAATAAGCTCTGGAGCTTTTAAAGGATTTTTTTTTTTTTTGTTTTGAAGAGGTGTGGATGTTTTGGGTTTTTTTTGCTGTTTCCTTCCTGCATCGCCATCAGTGTCTCCAGCTGGTTCTGCATCCTGCAATCAAACTCCTGGTCCTGATTGAAGTGCTGGGAGCAGGCAGGGATGGGCAGCAGCCAGTTTGCAGGGAGCACCGTGGAGGAGGCCACGCTCTGGCCGTGGGTATCCCACAGGACGTGTCCTGGGGCTGCTCCAGCTGGCAGAGTCCCTGCCCAGCTGATGTCCATCTGGCCGCAGAAGTGAAGGCAGCCACGCTGTGCTGGAGGAACGGGGCTGAACTGCAGCTTGTTCCACTCAAGAGGAGCGTCCTGCTGCTCCCAAAGCTGCTCTGCCAACACTCAGATCCACGGGCGATGGAGAAATCTGCTGTCACCGTGTCAGGCCGAGGAGAGGCTGCTCATGGACCCTCAGCCCTGACCCTCTGCTGCCTGCCTCTGGATGTAGAGCTGCTGTGGGCTTCCTGCTCCTCAGTCCTCAACAGCAGCAGCAGCTTTGTTGAACCCATGGAGTGCGAGAGAAAGCCATGGATTCCTGAGTCCCACAAGGACCTGCCCTGGGATCCTTCCCTGGCCACACCAGAGAGGACACGGGCTCTGCAGTGCTTCTGGCAAGGCAGAAACTCCTCCGTGCCCACAGCAAATCAACAGTCTTGTAAAATCCACCAGCCCCAGCAAGTGCCACCTGATGATGCACTGGATTTGCAGCCCTGATGGTTGCTGGCAGGTTTTTGCAGAGGGGTTGTGTCACTGCAGCCTGTGCGAGCTCTCCGGAGGTTTCACCCACTTATGAGCACCAGATATTTATTTCAAAGTGACTGAAGAATAATCAATATCCTGCCTTCCTTTCCTTCCTGGAGGTGCAAAGCAAAGTCAACCAAGGACAAATGGCACCTCCCAGCTGCACCACAACCAAACCTTGGGGCAGAAGGCAAAGTGCAGCCATGGCTTCATCACAAATCCCATTTTTCAACAGAGTGGTGAATAAAATTGGGAAATGCAGACTTCTTACTGTCCTGCAAGTGAGGCTGCAGCAAGTGCTCAGGGCTTCTGATGGTGCCATCCAGCCGTGAGCTGCTTTGATTTAAATCCCCCTTTCCCACTGGGATTTCTTTTGGGAAGCATCCTCTTGGTACCCAAATCCTGATGTCTTCAGAAGGCATTTCTCAGCTCTGAGAAGATGCACCAAGGTGGGTCTGTGGCACAGCCAGGGATACCCAAACCCACCATCCATGGATTTCAAGTGCTGTGGCAAAGGATTCAACAGGATCCAGACTGGAGCGAGGGAAGAGCCTCTCAGGGGTGACCCTGGCCAAGCACAAAGGTGGTTCCAGACCCTGGTGCTGCCCAGGCCATGAAAGTCATTCTTTGTTCCTTCTATTTTTGCTTCCCATCATCTCCTCCAGCGAATCCCGCATGGAACCAGCACTGGGTGAGTCCCACAGAAACAGGAGGAATAGGCATGGAAGTGGAGAGAGCGGGAGCTGGGGAATGCTGCCTGTGCAGCTCAGCATCACACAGGTGATGGGAGGAGCGGGGGCTGCTCTGATGCTGGAAACCAAACCTGGGCAGTGGGGAAGGACAGGGATCCCTGGGGCAGTCCCCAGGACACGCTGCCATCCCCTTGCAGGTGTCCTGTACCACAGAGGGGACAGTGAGGTGACACCAGGAGCTCTGTGCTCTGTTGTATCCAAGTTTGTGCATGGATGAAAAAGTTCTTGGGGTGCAGGGAGGATCTCGGGGGATGCTGGGGGGTGCTGGATGCTTCCAGCTTGGCCCCAGCCCTTGTGCAAGGGGGGTCAGATCAGGGAGTCAAGGTGCAGATGATCGATGCCTGGAGCTGGTGCTGAGGGTCACTGTCCCCCCGGGGCAGTGGCCACAGGGCAGTGACAGTCCCACTGTCCCCAGGAGCAGGAGATGAGGGAGTTCTCTTGTTGCTGGGGCTGGGAGAGGCAGCAGGAAGAGGGCTCTGAGCTGGGGGGGTTTCTGTGGGGCTCTGATGGTGGAGCAGAGTGGGAGACACCCCAGGAAGGAGCGTCCCAGCAAAGCCCCCAGCCCAGCCAGACTGAACATGGGGGGCTGGAGGGGGGAAGGGGAGGGCAGTGGGGCACAGAGCCAGAATGTGGGGGGCAAGCTGGGCTGGGGATGCCAGGGGACACCCGAGGGTTCCTTCCCAGGCAGGGGGTGCTTGAGCAGGGGAGGGGTGCCCAGAAGAGCTGCCCAGAAAGGGGGGACCTGTGGGGAACCTGAGAGGGGGTGTTCAGAGAGGGGGTGCCTGGGGGTGCCCATGCAGGGAGTGCCTGGCGAGAGTGTGCCCAGGGGATGCCAGTGCAGGGGTGCCTGTGCAGGGGGTGCCCAGAAAGGGGGTGCCCAGGAGATGCCCACGAAGGGGGTGCACTCACAGGGGGTGCCTGGGAAGGGGGTGCTCAAGAGATCCCGGTGCAGGGGGGGGTCCAAAAAAGGGGTGCCCAGGAGATGCCAGGGAAGGGGGTGCCCATGCAGGGGGTGCCCAGGAGATGCCAGAGAAGCGTGTCCCCATGCAAGGGGTGCCCAGGACTGGTGAGTCCAGGACATATCCGAAAACAAGGTGCCCATGCAGGGGTGCCCAGGAGACACCCGGGAAGGGGGTGGCCAGGAGATTCCCGGGAAGCGTGGGATCATGCCAGGGGTGCCCGGTAGGAGGGTGCCGAGGAGATGCCCAGGAAAAGGGTGCCCTGGAGATTCCCGGGAAAGGGGTGCCGGGGATGGAGGCGTCCCGGAGATGCCCGGCAAGGGGATGCCAGCAGATGCCGGCATACGGGGTGCCCAGGGAACAGCCAGGAGAGGGGCTGCCGGGGAAGGAGGCGCGCAGGAGATGCCCAGGGAAGCGATGTCCAGGCGGTGCCCGGCGCGGGGTGCCCAGGAGCCGCCCGCGCAGGGGATGCGCGGTGCGGGGAGCCGGGCGCGGGGGTGCCGCGGCTGCGGGACGCACCTGTTCCAGCGAGCCGCCTTCCGCCGGTAGTAGCGCAGGGCTTCGCGGGCGCCCAGCAGCGGCTCGGCGGGGCCCGGCGGGGCGGCGCGGTACAGCGGGTGGGCGAAGAGGCGGCGCAGCGCGGGGGCGGCGCGGGGGGCGCGGGGCGGCGCGGGGCAGGGGCAGCCCGGGGAGAGCCCCCGCAGCTCCCGCCGCGCCCGCGGCCAGAGGTGGAAGTAGAGGTCGGCGGCCAGCAGCGCCCCGAGCAGCAGCAGCACGGCCGGGCGGTCCCGCCGAGGCCCCGGCATGGCCGGTGCGGGCTGCGGGCGGGGACGGGAACGGGGACGGGGACGGGAACGGGGACAGCGGCGGGCGAGCCGCGCCGGCTCCCGGGGCAGGGCGCACGGGGGAGCTCGAGCGGCGGAGCCGGGGGGTGCGGGCACCTCGGGGCGGGGACCGGGCAGGGCGCTCGGGGCCCGGGGCGGGGGAGCGGCCGTGGGTGGGGGGACGGCAGCGTGGGAGCCTCCCCCGGACAGGGGACAGGGAGCGGAGCCGGTGGCGGTGGGGACCGAGCCGGGCAGCCCCGGGCTCTGCCGCCGAGCGCCGCCCGCTCGCCCAGCGCAGCCCCCGCGCAGGTGGCGAGTCCCCCGGCCGCCCTCGTCGCCAGCTCTTTCAGGGGCTCCGGCCCGTATCCCGAAGGCGAAAGCCGGCCCGGAGAGAGCTTTGGCAGGAGCTGCAGGGTGCTGGGTGTTGCTGCGGGGGTGCCCTTTGGGAACGGGGCGCGGGGATGGGTGCTCGAACCCCTCCGGGTGCCTGCGGGCACGGCCCGGGTGGGCTCTGTCCCCCCGCAGCTGGGCTTGCAGCCCTTCCGCGGTGCTCGCTGGCAGATGGATCAGACGCCGCTTTTATTTTCTTAATTCCTAAAAAACCCCTGTAGCTGAGGAAACTCCTCCCTGCAGTTTGCTGGGAGAGGCCGGGCCGTGGGGATGGGATTGGGATGGGATTGGGCTGGGATTGGGCTGGGACCTTTCGAGCCCATCCAGGGGGACGGAGAGCCCGGCTGCGAGCGGAGCCCGGCAAGGGACGGGTCGGAGAGCACCGGGCCAAGGGGGCGAGGAGAGGAGAAACCGGGCTGAGCACGGGGGAGCGTGGCCAGCCTGGCCTGGCTCCGGCGCTGTGCTGAAGGGAGAACAGAAAATAAACTGCAGAAAGGGGGGAAAGTCGGTTTTGTTTTCAGCTGGCTGGAGCAGGGCTCGGTTCTGCGTGCAGCACGGCGAGGGGAGGCTCTGGGAAGTGCGCTGGGATGGGGGTTTGGGCTGAGCAAAGCAGCATCGGAGGGGCTGCTGGCCGAGCATCTGTCCTGAAGTCTGAGAGGCTGCTTGGATCCAGCGGGGGAGAGAAAACGATCCCCTGGGTTGGGCTGTGGCTGCAGGGACCTGAAGCACATCTGTCCCCTTGGTCTCCTGATCTTTGGAAGACGGTTCTTACTCTCCTTTAGAAATGCAATTTCAAAATTGCTCCATCTTTCGGTATTTGAAGAGTTTGGGTTTCAGGTTTGGGGGTTTTTGCTTTGAACTTCTTTTCTGTAATGCCAAATTTTATGTGTTTTCCACAGAGAAATCCTAAGCACAAACTGCAGCTGGTGCTGCTGTGGGCAGTAAGGATCAGTGGGAGCAAGGGATGTGCTCCCCACACCGCTTGGCTTTTGGGGACACCAGCTGTGCCCCCCTTCTGTGCCCTTTGGGGCCAAAACTGGTGAAATGATTGCACTTGGATCCCTTCAGACTCTAAGCCAGACACGAGGTGCCAAAAGGGGAAATATTAGGGTCCTGCCTGTACTGGAAAGGCCTGGGGGGCACTGGGCAGGAAGGGGCTCTGCTCAGAGGTGCTGGGTTGGGGTGTGCAGGATGGGAAGCCTCCGAGCTGATCCTCCTCAGGAGCAGAGGAGGAGCTTTCAGGACATGAAATTGGGTGTAAACAGGGGGAAATGACCGGCAGCTCTCTGGTCAGGTGGCTTAGGGGCGAGCAAAGGGGCTGTGCTGCAGCTCTGCCCGGGGACACCCTGGTCCTCAGCCCCTGCAGGGCCTGGTGACCTGGCAGCTCCCCCAACAGTGACATCATAAACCCGATATTAAGCAACAGCCTGGGACTAACAACAGGATTCTTCTTCTTTTTTTTTTTTTTTTTGACTTATTTTGGAAAAGATTACCCAGGTGAAGTTAAACCCCAGAATTCAGCAAACCCGGATGAATCCCCAGGAGCCAGCCCTGCTCCGTGGCTGCTGAAGGGGACTTCAGACTCAAAGAGCAACTTTTGACAAACACTCCATCAAAAACTGGCTGATACCTGCTTGGCTCCTAATCCTCCCTGAGCTGTTTCCCCGTTGCTAATCTCTCCCGGGAACCATTAATAAATCTTTCCTGGTTTGCAACGCTAATTCTGGACAAAGGCACCAGGAACCAGCGGTGTCTGGGCCCGTGTCCCTGTTGTTTGCATGCTCTGCAGGAAGATTGTTTGGCTTTTAATGAGGCTAATTAAAAAGAAACAAAAAGTAATAGATCAATCCCGTTAATCTGTAATAAATTGAAGTGCTACGGTCCTTCCCAAAGCATTGGGGACTGCCAGCTCCCAACAGGCTGCAGTGCAAAATCACTGTTATTATTATTTAGAACAACTCCGTGATGCTCCATAATGCCACAGTGCCAGCCCAGAGATGCTTCCCTGCCCATCCATGGCTTGGAGTCCCTTGGAGCAGGGGGGATCCTGCTGCAGCTTGTCCCACACACATCCCTGGGCATCTCCTGGTGTTCTGCTTTCTTGGTTCGTGGCTCTTCCTGCCCAGCTCAGGTCCCTGGGCTGCAGGTGAGCATCGCTTCCCATCCCGGGGCTCAGCAGAGCTCATCCCAGCCTGCTGGAAGGGGTGGCTGTGTTCCTAAAATTAACCTGGAAATATTGCTTTGATAGGCCACTGACAGCTCCAGCGGAACCAAATTACCATTTGGAATTACCATGAGATAATTTGCCTCATTTACTATTTAAAGATGGAGGGGAAAAAAAGCTCCTTCTTCCAGACAACTGCAGTGGAGAAATGTTCAGACGTAGATGATGTCCCAAAACATATCATTAAAGCTTTAAATAAATGTATGATGACATCTCAGGTTAAGAAATACTTCCTTTGTATTTCAGATATGAGCCAGCCAGGTCTTTTCAAAGTCATTTTTTAATAAACAAAGGATATTCCTCTTGTTTTTCCAGACACGCAGCTTACAATATTTGGAGTTGTAAGTATGTAATTTAAATTCTTTCACACAGTATGGATTTAAAACCATCTTCCTTAGAGACGCCTTTTACTTGCCAAAAGGTAAATGCCTCTGTCTGCTGCTTTTTGTCTTTTTAACTTGAAATGCTGCAGAGCTGCCTCAGTCCCACCCTGCAGATTGTAATGTTTGCAAAAGGGAGGAGATGAGAATTATCCCTTTCTCGCTGCCGTTAATTATGAGGATTAAACACCAAGGCAGCTACACAACATTACAAAGAAAAGAAAAATGTGAGTTGGAGGAGCCAAGTTCTGCATTTGCTGCTTCACTGACAAGATGTGCCTGAGCACAGACATGCCAGGAGCACATCCTGCAGCTCCTGTTCCTGGTCCAGCTGGGACTCAGAGAAGCAGGTCCATGTTCTCCCTGTGTGGTGATGGTGGTGATGGTGATGGTGGTGATGATGGTGATGATGGTGGTGCTGGTGATGGTGGTGGTGATGGTGGTGATGGTGGTGCTGGTGATGGTGGTGGTGATGGTGGTGGTGATGGTGGTGATGGTGGTGATGGTGGTGATGGTGGTGATGGTGGTGGTGATGGTAGTGGTGCTGGTGATGGTGGTGGTGCTGGTGATGGTGGTGATGGTGATGGTGGTGATGGTGATGGTGGTGCTGGTGGTGATGATGGTGGTGCTGGTGATGGTGGTGGTGCTGGTGGTGATGATGGTGGTGCTGGTGATGGTGGTGGTGATGGTGGTGGTGATGGTGATGGTGGTGGTGGTGGTGATGGTGGTGGTGATGGTGATGGTGCTGGTGGCAATAGTGGTGCTGGTGATGGTGTTGGTGATGGTGGTGCTGGTGATGGTGGCGGTGGTGATGGTGGTGATGGTGGTGGTGATGGTGCTGGTGATGGTGGTGGTGGTGATGGTGCTGTTGGCGATGGTGGTGATGGTGATGATGGTGATGGTGGTGATGGTGGTGGTGCTGGTGGTTGTTTTGGTTGTCATCCTGGTCCCCAAAGGCCATCTCCCACCCTGGCACAGCCTCATGCCAGGGCTGGGGTTTATTTCCCAGGTAGGTGGCACCTCTGACAGGGGGTTTCCCTCTGCCTGAACCCCCAGGGCTGGGGCTTTCCCACCCCAGGACAGTGTGAGATCCCTCCCTGGTCTCTGCTGGTTCTGTGGGAGAAGCTCTCGCTGTAGCTCTGGGCTGCCTCACGCTCTGTCTCGCTTTGTAATTAAAAATGAAATATTTGGGCTAAGTGCTGAAATGAAGAACACATTTTCGATAGCTGACAATACCGAGGAAAGCCCTGGAGACCCTGACAGGGCAATTAGTGCCTCTCCACTTGCACTGGAGAGGAGCCTTGAGAGAGGAAGCACGTTCACTCCAGAGGATTTTTTGGTACAAAAATGCAATTACAGGGTATAAAAGGAAATGTTTAGGAACACGCAAAGCAGGAAGGAGTCAGGAGCCTCCTTCACCGCAGGACAGGGAAGGCAGAAGGGAAGAGGTGCCCCAGGCATGGCACCTCTAACCCTTCCCCATCCCTGGCAGCAGCTCCCATCAGTGGTTTCATTTCCCTCCTCCCATCTACCTCTCCTGGCTGCTCCTCCAGGCTCATCCCTTGGCCTCGGCGAGCTCCCCACTGCTCAGGGCTTGGGAATCTGGGCGGATCCTCTCCTACTTGGCAGTGAACTTGCTCAGCTAAGCACAAACAAGAGGAAAGCACCTCCACGGTCCAAGCGAGCGGCTCTCGTGTGCCGGGGCCTCCAGCACAGCTTTGCTCCCCCCTCCCTCTCTCCCTCTGAGCATCCCTGGAGCTGGCTGAAAGCAAAATCCTGGGGAGCTGTGGCAGCTTTCCATGGTCAATCCCAACACCAAACCATCCTCTTCCAGAAGGGTGGGGCGAGTCAGGAACCCTTGTGTGGTGTGTGGGGGCTGAGGAGGCTCCGCCGCGCTCCCAGCGCTCCCGTCTGAAATCCAATGGGTGGACACCACCCCTGGGAGCCTGGAGGAGCTCCACAAGCAGAGCTGGTGGAGAAGGGTGCCCTGCACATGGCAGGGCTGTCTGCACGGCCCTGCAGAGCGGGTGGCACGGGGCTGTTTGTCTTGGACACGCTGGGACTGACCGGAAAACGGCGCCGACCTCTTGAGCAACTCTGGCGGTTTTTGGCCAGCTGGGCAGGGGCTCAGCCTGCTCTGAGTTTATGGGATCTGATTTCCAAGATAGGGAAAACAAAACAATCCCTCTCCAATGGACTCGCTGGCTGGAGCCGCCCCTGCCATGGAGACAGGAGCAGGCCGCTGGTGTCATTAAAGGTTAAATTACAGCAAATCACATTCCTCGGCTGCAAACGACGCCGGGCTGTGCTCACGCACTGTTTAATGAGTATTTAGTTTGTGGAATTACTTTTATTGGTAGTTAACTGTGTAGTGGTCTCCGTGGGACATCTGGTGCACCATTTGAAAGGAATATTCCTCAACCCTTGCTGAGTGAAATTGTTTTTGTAGACAAGTGGAGGCTTTGGGGCCATTAAGAAGATAAAACGCAGATTGTTTGCAGAGGGTTTTTATTTTATTTTAATGGCTTTTGAAAAGAGGAGCTTTTATTATTTTATTTGTCTATTGTTAGCAGGCAGTGCAGTGGAACCCAGGCAGAAGGGCTGGAAAGAGGCACAGATGTTCCCTTTGCTGTTGGCTGGGCCAGGCCCCAAACCCATGGCAGAGGGCTTGAACCTCTCTCCGAAGCTGCTGTAACATTTTCCAAATCTTGAAATAGCTCCTCTGCCCACCAGTTCCTCAATAAAACCACTGAGGGCTGGGGTGGGACTCCTGTATAATAATTTAAAAGTGTGACAGTGGATGGGACAAGGACTGTGCACAAACCAGAGAAAATGAAGGGCTTTGTGCTTCCTTCCAGTGATGGGAGAGTCACAAATGGATCCCAAACTTCCAGCTCTCAGCCCAGCAGCAGTTCATGCAGACCACAAGAGAAAACAGCCAATCTCCAGGTTTGGGGCATGGCAGGCTGTGGTGGATGTTGGGACATCTTTATCCTCAAAAGCAAATACTCTAAAGAAAAGAGCAGCATTAATTTCCAGTAGCTAATGAGTTGCCTCAGGAGTTAATTGTACATTGTGTCTCTCCGTGGAGGAGGCTGCCTGACTCCTCTGTGTCTGCAGGAACACTAATTTCAATTATTTAGAGGAAATTCTACAGTCCTGGTTGCTGTTTGCTCTTACAGTGGCACATCTTGTCCCAGGGAAAAACACAGGCACACCCAGGCTGGGAAATGAGGCCTTTAATAGGAAGATAAAGTGGAACTGCTAAAGCAGGTAGGGATGGTTGCTTGTGTATCCTGGGGGCATGTTATGGGTGAGAGCAGGGATTTGGGAAGGACCTTGGATGGCACTGGAAGTGCCAAGGGGTCAGTTATGGGATGAAGGAGAAACCACCTTCCTCTTCCTCTTCCCCTTCTCCTTTCCCCTTTCCCCTTTCCTCTTTCCTCTTTCCCTTTCCCCTTTTTCCCTTTTTCCCTTTTTCCCTTTTCCCCTTTTTCCCTTTTTCCCTTTCCCTTTTCCCCTTTCCCTTTCCCTTTCCCTTTCCCTTTCCTCTTCCTGTTCCCCATCCTCTTCCTCCTCTGCTGTTTCATTCCAGCATCTCTCTATCCCTTGATTTTTGAGAAACACCATCACAATTCAGAACTGCCAAGGGCAGAGAAGAAAGGGAGTGAATGTGTCAATCCCAAACTGGTTTTCAGTGTTTATTATACTGAGGGGAGGGGGGAAAGCCCTTTCATCCTCAATCCAGACTGGAAATTGCTAATTTAAAAGCACCAGTAAATGGGGATGGTCCAGAGCAAACTGCAGAGCAGCTGGGCAGGTGTGTGTGAGCAGTGTCAGCCTGTGGGGAAGCTCCTTCCTCTTCCCAGGCAGCCTTGGGGGCACCATGGCCCTGCTCAGCTTTTCCGGAGGTTTTTTTAGTGTGTGTTTGTTTTTCCCCTTCCTGCCCTTACTAATCTCTGCTGTCACCAGGGTCACCTCAGCCCTGGCTCGGTGCTGGCCACGGGGACTGGTGGCAGTGACCCCTTGGGGGGACTCTCTGGACACAGGGCTGGGCAATAAAAGGAACGATTTTGGAACACAGCGCTCGTGTAGGGATTTGTTCAACAGCTTATTCTGCAATAAATGGGGCGTGAATTAAGAAAGTAAACAAAAAATATAAAGGAGGAGCTGGGAAGGACCTCGAGAGAGCAACAGCTCCATTCCTAACGGTGCCAGGCTGGATGTGGCTGCAGGATTGGGGTGATCACACCCAGACTGATCTCCTGCCACCTCCTCTGGCTTTCTGACCATCAAACTATTTAGACCTTAACTGCTCATCGACTTTGTTTCCAGTTTTCTCACTTCCTTGGAAAGCAGCACCAGTGTGGAGGTTCTTTACCAGAGAACACAACCCAAGGAGAATCCATGAATCCCTTGCAGTAACAGAATTCCTGCTGAGCCTGGGAGTGTTCTCCCAGGAATCCCTATTTGTTTCCAGCACAATCGTGTGTCCGGATCAAATTAAAATGGAACTGCAATGCTGGGACCCTGTGTAGGTTCAAATGGCTCTGTGTAAAATGCCCCCAGGATTTTAAACACAAATTCCTGTGCCAGAGCAATGATCTTGGGCTGAAGCTGCCCTCCAGTGCTGCTGTGGGGGTCAGTTGCACTTGGTTCATCCCATTTCACACCAGAAACCCCCTGTCTTGCTGGAGAACTGGCAGCAAGATATTTTTCTCAAGCAAGAAAATAGCCAGGATAGTTTTAATGAGGCTCAGAAGGAGGGGTCTCTTATCAGCAGAAAATTCAGCTGCTTTTCAGCTCTTGACTTCCTTATTGACTCTTTGCCACCAACAACCAGTGAGACCAGGGGGCTCCTGGGCTGAAGGTTCTGGTGTTTAATCCCTGTTCTCCTCTCCTAGCACCTCCAGGAGTGGAAAACATCTCTGACCTCGTTTCTCTCCATATTTTCAAGCCTCTGCAGTCCATGGAGAAGGACACAGGTAGATTCTCCCCCTCAAGCCCAGTGTGCAGGATGGAGAAAGCCTTGGAGAGAGCTGGTGCCAATTTTAGCACAAGTTCCTGCAGCAGAAATAGATCTTCCCGAGCTCAGATTTAAATCTTAGTAAATTATATCTCAGGTTAAAGTATTTATTCAAGTGCCGTGGGGGAATTTCGGGCTGGCTGTGTACCTCATCACAGGAGATGGGCTGGAAATTACAGTCATTTGGAAAGAACATGGATTTGAATCTCGGGCCTGTGGTGAAAGTCAGTGCACAGTGAATTATTCCTCTCAATTCCTGTTCACACATGGATTCAGCTGGAGCCAAAGCCATTTCCAGAGAATCCCATTTCTCCAGTGAGCTACAAGGGCTCTTGGGGGGGGGTGGTTTGTGCTTGTCCTTGTGTTTTTCATTCCTCTGCCCTTGCTGCTCATCCAGAGGCTGATGCCAGTGAGGTGGATTTGTTCATCTGCTGTGTGCAATAACCACAGAGAGGGATTTTTTCATCCTGCCTGGGATTCTGTGATGGTGGGAAGCAAAAAGCTGAGGAGCCCTGGTCATTTGTGTCCTGCCTGGTGGAACTGCTGGGGTGTGGGGATGTCTGATACTGATGTGAGAAACTGTCAGAGGAACTATTTAATTGGCAGTGAGAGGAGCCCCAGCTGTTCCTGCAAACTGCTGGAATTGTCTCTTTGCTTTCTGCTGCTCCAGATGTTGCTCTGGGCCACGCTGCAGCCACCTCTGAGGGCCACGGGAGAGTTTGGGCTCACAGGGGTGAGGGACCTGCCCTTGGCACTGCTGGGCTCACACGAGGTCACCTCCCCTCGCTCTCTCCTGGGCTCCAAATCTGCTCAAGGAAGTGGGGTCCTGCCTCTGACATGGAAAGTGTCTCTTTTGGGAGGGGTTCAGAGGTTGGTCTGCACCTCCCTCATGGGATTTGCAGCTGCCTCAGCTCGGGGAAGGCACGAGCTGGCTTTTCTTCTTAAACCTTTCACTTTGACCATTTCTGTGTTTAAAATCTGCCTGTTTGTGTCCCCAGCTCCTGGCCTGAGTCCCCCTTCTCTTGCTTGTAGCACAGGCCTACAACTCCATCAGCTCCACAAAATGTACTTTTAATGTCCCCACTAGGGGCCATTAAAAATGGGCTTTAAAGCATGAATTTAATGACTTAGGATAAAATTGAGTTTATGCACAATATCTGACTCTAAAAGTGTGTGTAAATATTTAATTAATTCATGGAGGGAAGGGAAGGGAAGGGAAGGGAAGGGAAGGGAAGGGAAGGGAAGGGAAGGGAAGGGAAGGGAAGGGAAGGGAAGGGAAGGGAAGGGAAGGGAAGGGTCAAAAATAAATCACAGAAGGAACCCGCTGATGGGCAAAAATCTGTTGGATAGCTGGAAGTGATCACCTTCTCCATCGGATCTGGGGGGTGCCAGAGGTGTTTGTTCTCCTCCTTCACCCTGGCACTGAGCTGGGTGGGTTGGATGGGGCCTCCTGCATTTCCAAATCACCATTTTCAATGTTTTTCACTGCACAAAACATGAACATTCAGTCCATGCACCCAAAATGAGTTCAGAACAGCGAGTTTTGCCCTTGGCCATGGTGTGGGTGCCCTGTTGGCTCTGACTCCCACACTCTGGGAGCTCTTAGAAACATCTGGGAACCAAATGGCTCAAAGAACAGGAGGAGAAAAGCCTCAGTTTTTGTTGTGGTTGAAGTTTTTTCTCATTTTCTAAATGATCCATTTTTCTGATGGGTGGGTTTGGGGGGTGCAGAAGACAGGCCCTGCACTCCTTCCCTCTTTTTGTTGCGTGGGGCCTTCACAGGAAAAACGTGAAGGGTTTTTGACAGGAAAAGGTCGAAAATGAATATTTACACAGCACTCAACTGCTGCCCATCTTCCCCATCAAACTGTGAGCAGTGATTGCAGCTATTGCTGAATTCCCAACTTATTCATGACATGCAGATTAAGGGGCAATAATTACAGCTGAGGTTGCTGTCATTTTGCTGGATCCCTGAGGATCCACATCTCCTAAGGGCTGGAATTTTTTTGCCTGTATGGCTTTAGCTGGAGACACAGTTAAGTAAGGGAAGCTCAGCTGCAAAATGTCCTTGAAAATAAGGTGACAACTGAGCTTTTTCTTTGTCTGGCTTCTCCCATTATATTCTGGATGTTCTTGTGGGAGCTGGCACAGGCTCCGAGGGGCATTAACAATGCAAAAATAGCTCTGGGCTTGGCCACAGCCCTGTTGTTGTTTAGGAGCCCGCTGGAATGTGGGTGATGGTGGAGAGGAAGGGCTGGACATGGCCAGAGCAAGAGGCTGGGAATTCATTCATTTCTGCTCATTGTGGGATCTCACATCAGCAGCTGCTCGTGTTATTAATGACAGACAAGTTACAGTGCAGAAAGGGACATTAGAAGGGCAGGACAAGAGGAAATGGCCTCGAGCTGCCCCAGGGGAGGTTCAGGTTGGACGTCAGGAGGAATTTCTTCCTGGAAAGGGTGGTCAGGCATTGGAAGGGGCTGCCCAGGGAGGTGGTGGAGTCCAGTCTCTGGAGGTACCCAAGGAAGGACTGGACATGGCACTCAGTGCTCTTCCCTTCCCTTCCCCTTCCCTTCCCTTCCCTTCCCTTCCCTTCCCTCCCCCCCCCCCCCCCCCCCCCCCCCCCCCCCCCCCCCCCCCCCCCCCCCCCCCCCCCCCCCCTCCCTTCCCTTCCCTTCCCTTCCCTTCCCTTCCCTTCCCTTCCCTTCCCTTCCCTTCCCTTCCCTTCCCTTCCCTTCCCTTCCCTTCCCTTCCTTCCCTTCCCTTCCCTTCCCTTCCCTTCCCTTCCCTTCCCTTCCCTTCCCTTCCCTTCCCTTCCCCTTTAGCTCTGTTCCCTGCATGAATTAATTAAATATTTACACACACTTTTACAGTCAGATATTGTGCACGAACTCAATTTTATCCGAAGTCATTGAATTCATACTTTAGAGCCCATTTTTAATGGCCCCTAGTGAGGACATTCAAAGTACATTTTGTGGAGCTGATGGAGTTGTAGGCCTGTGCTACAAGCTAGAGAAGGGGGACTCAGGCCAGGGGCTGGGGACACAAACAGGCAGATTTTAAACACAGAAATGGTCAAAGTGAAAGGTTTAAGAAGAAAAGCAGCAGCTTCTTGAAAGGAATAAAGTGAGTTGACTCCAAATATAATTTTTTTTTTAACTTTGTCTTTCACATAAGCTATGATCCAGAATGATGGTTTCCCAGCCTCTAAGATGTTCCAAACAAGCAATATTAATCCCTGGGAAAAAACCCATCCCCCTCTCTCCCAGGTGCCCTCTGCAAATTGAATTCACAGCCCTGAAAACTGGGAGCTGATGCCAAGCATTTTAATCTCACCAAAAGTAAACAGTGAGCACCAATTTACATAAAAATCGCCGTGTAAAATTATTTCAGTGCTCACATGGTGACACTCTGAGTGTACTGGGTGACTTTGGGGCCTCTCAGTGCTTTTTCAGTGGATGCTGCTGCCACAACAGAGGCCCGGTCGTGTTTCTTTGCAGAGGTTTGGAGGAAATTACTTGGGCAGAAAAAGCTCAGCTTCAGGAAAAGCCCAAAGGAAAATGGAATAAAAAGAAGGAGCTGATTCTCCAAGGACCACTGAGGTCTGGAATTCTTCCTGGCAGGATGATTTGAGGAAGGTGGGAGGTTTGGGAGCCTGGAGGATGCTCCCTGTGGCTGCTGGAGCTTCCAGGGCACGCGGTCCCAGGGAGTGACGTTTGCTGGCACTGAGGCTCCCCAGTGTTTGCTCACTGACTTTTCTCCATGCTCCTCTCCCTCAGCTCATTTTCCCAGTGTTGTCTGAGAAGTGTCTGGGAAGGAAAATGGGAGTAGAGGTTGTTTGTGAGGGCAGGGAGTGAATTAAAGAGCGGCCTCTGTGGGAAAGGGCCCTGGCTCACCTGGCCCTGGCCTGGGGAACGTCACTCACTGCAAAGCTCTGAATTATCAAACCTCCAACCCTCTCCAGTTATTGGGTGAAATATTTTAGGTTGTGGTGAAAAGAAGCTCAGGGAAGATGCTTTAATGGCTGCTTCTGATCTGAAAACCAAATATCCCCTGAATGGCTGCCCACACCGAGAAAAACATCCCTGAGCTGTGCTGGCATTTACTGCATGAGGATGTACTGAAGTTTATCCAAGCACAGAGTCTGCATTTTCAGACCTTTGGAGATTACTTTTATCTTCTTTCCACTATTAAACATAGCTCAGCTCTGCTGCGCTTTCCCACAAATAAAATTTGCTGGTGATTACTTCTAGGAATCATCCACGGAGTATTTTTAGGGAGCTGTTCAGCCGTATGTTTGTGCTGGATGGGATCGGTGCTGTGTGATCTGCAGTGCTCCCTCTGCACTGGGATTATTTTCTGGCTGGTTTATGTGGGAAGAAACCTTCCCTGCTTCCCCACTTTGCCTCTCTTTTAAATGTGAACTTGCTGTGGAGTCTCTGGGGAGAAGGTTGTGTGGGCCACAGGGACCCTTCATCAGGAGTTGTAGGGACAGGACAAGGGGAAACGGGCTCAGACTGAAAGAGACCAGGTTTTGATGGGATATTGGGAATAAATTCCTCCCTATGAGGGTGCTGAGGGGCTGGGATGGAATTCCCAGAGCAGCTGTGGCTGCCCCATCCCTGGAAGTGCCCAAGGCCTGGATGGACAGGGCTTGGAGTAACCTGGGATAGTGGAAGGTGTCCCTGCCCATGACCTCCAGGAAGGAGAGGATCTTTGGGGTCCCTTCCAACCCAAACAATTCTGTGGCTCTTTGATTCTCTTATCAAAAGCTGTGGAGCTTTTCCCATGGCTGGGAGCATGGAGGGGACAAGGTCAGAGATCGGGAGAAGGCCTCACCAGGGGATCTCTCAGGCTGGAGGTGCTGCTGGATGCTGTGAAGTGTTGATTTGTGTCTGGGGGATGCTGATGGGATTGGGGGAGCAGCTCCTGGTGTCTGGTATCAGCAGAGAAAGGGCAGGGGAAGGGGAGCAGCTCCTCATCCCTGCTGGGGGAAGGATGCTCAGCTCATCTCCTCCCGAGGAAAACCACCAGAGGAGGAGGAATCACACATATCCAGTGCCAAATGGCACATGATGACTCAAGGGAAAAAAAAAATCACACCTCTTTATTACCCAGATTTATCTGCCTGTGCCTGACAAGCACCACCAGATGCTCCTCTTCGCAGTTGCTTTATTGGATTCTGGGACATCCTCGTAATTGCTCTAAGTGGGAGATGATTCCCCAGCATCTGGCATGTGCTCATACTGATCCTGGGCGCTTCTCAATCCACTTAGGGGAGGCACAGACGTGCTCCCTGTGCTGCCAGAGGCAGCCTGGAAATCCTAAAGCATCACTGGATCCTATTTTTCTTCCTTCGAGTTGCTGCTGAATGGCTGAGGCCTCGCCACTGGATCTCCTGCAGGCTGAGCAGTTCCAGGTGGATTTGCCCAGATTCCATCCCCATTCCCGAGGATGGGCAGTCCCAGCCCCCAGCCTTGCACCCAGGCTGTATTTCAGGAGCTGCTGGAATGCTACCCCAGCACAAGCTGACCCTCAACTCGTGGGAGTGCATTTAGCACCTAAGGCCCAACAGAAATCTTCCAATAAATTAAAATTGCTTCTGTTTTAATTTTTGGTTTAGGTTCGGAAGGTCTCCTGCTCCTTTTGGGGCTGGTGGCAAATATTGGTGAGCAGCTCTTGGGCATCTTTTAATGGAGAAGGGAGCCCTGCCTCGTGGATTTCCCCAGTGGGTGGTTTTCCCTGGTCAGCTCAGAGTGAGGGAAAGAGAGGAATAAAACCAGCTAAAAGCAGATATTTCAAGAATTGCTCCAAAGCTGCAGTTTTCATTCCAGGCAGGAATGAAAATATAGGATTTAGACAGTTTAAAGAATTTTCTTTCCCTACTTCCTTCCTCTGAGCAGCCTGGCAGGGTTTGGTCAAACCAAACTTGATGCTGGCATGGGGTCAGCAGCACTGGCAACTCCCATTTTCCAGGCAGAGCTTTGGAGCTGGAGCTTTTGGAGGGACACAACGGCGCAGGAGGGTCTGTCTGAATGACAGAATGAAACATTTCCCAGCTTCAGGAATGCTGCTGGGTGCTGCTGAGAAGGGATTATCCAGGCCTGCAGGGCTCCAGCCCCGTCTAGACTTCGTAATGCAGTGCTGCAAACCCGCCCTCCTTGAACTCCTGCCACGGCCTCTCAGCGTCCTATAAATGGAAGCGGAGAAAGTTCCCAGTGCCAAAGCCTCAGTGATGTTAATGAGCCCCCAGTTCCTGTCAGATTTGGCAACTCAGCCCCCTGAACTTGCAGCAGGTGGTAGAAAAGCTCATTTCCTAAACCCACATCCCTCTGGAAGCCAAAGGCCCCACCTGACTTCCCGTGGCCTCTCCCTGCAGGCTGGTGGAGATTCCTGTGTGTGGGGATGGATGTTCCCATAGGGAACACTCAGACCAGCACTCCACAGAGGGTATTGGGGTCAGCACATTGCTCTTGGGTCAATCACTGTCAGGTCACCTCAGAAAGGTGACACTCGCTGCCCAAAGCCCATTGGATGTGGCACTGGCTGCACCAAAATCAGTTTTCAGCCACCAAAATCAGTTTTTTGGATGTTTCTGTCCTCTCTGGCTCCCTGAGTCTGCTGGCAGAGCTCGGCTCTGCAGAGTTGGTTTGGGTCACCAAGTTGGTTTGGGTTTAGGATGAATTTCCTTCTCCACCCTCCCTTCTCCACCTTCTGGGATGGAGTTTCTTGCAGCTCAGCACACTCTCCTCCCTCTATTTCCCACTGAAGGCCTCAGCAGGGCTCGGACACCTCTGTTTTCCTAAACCCAACCCAAGTAAGGAGCATCTGCCAGGAGGCAGAGGTGTTCCTGAGCCTGTGGCTGGAATAACTCCTCCTTTGCAGCCTTGCTCTGCTCCCAGGCACACTCCCAGGCCAGGAGGAGTGGGAAGCACAATTCCAGCCCTGGGATGTTTTCTCCTGTGCACCCAGAGCTGGGCTGATGGGAAAGCAGAGCTGGCCAGGCTCAAACCCTCCTCATCTCACTCTTCCTGGAGCTGTGGTCTGACCTTTCCCATGGCACGTGGGGTGGAGATTTGTCCTCCCTGCTTTTACCAGCACGGGAAAAATGAAGTGGCTGAGGCAGAAAATGAGCCAGCACCTCCCCAGTGCCAATTCCTCCCTCCCTTGGCTTGCAGACACCTGCACCTGGCACAGCACTGAACTCACCTGACCAGTTCTGCCCTGCCAGCCCAGAGAAGCATCACTGCTCCTCTTTGCAGCAAATTAGGCTCTCACGTGTATTTTAAAAGATTCTGAACTTTCCTGGGGTGTGTTGTGGTTCCTGTGCTGGCAGCTTTGGGTGCCTGGGAAGACACTCCTTGGAAAGCATCGTTTTCCAGAAGTGAGGTCCCAGGCAGGGCAGGGCAGATCCCTGTTTCTCTGCATGGAGCAGTGGAGGCAGCTGCTGCTTTTCTTCTTAAACCTTTCACCTTGACCATTTCTGTGTTTAAAATCTGCCTGTTTGTGTCCCCAGCTCCTGGCCTGAGTCCCCCTTCTCTAGCTTGTAGCACAGGCCTACAACTCCATCAGCTCCACAAAATGTACTTTGAATGTCCTCACTAGGGGCCATTAAAAATGGGCTCTAAAGTATGAATTCAATGACTTCAGATAAAATTGAGTTCATGCACAATATCTGACTGTAAAAGTGTGTGTAAATACCTGTTGTCTTTTTGGTGCAGGTTCCTGCCCTCCATCTCAAGACAGAGCCCACCTGTGCAGAGCTCTTGGCTGCAAGTGAGCAGGCAGGGTTGGAATCAGTGAAAAGCTGCCTGGATCCCAGTGGGAGCTTCATTCCCCATGGGAATTCGAACTTGGGATTAACACAATTTTCAGATCTGCTGAAGATCCTGGTTCATGGTATTTTTGCCTCTTGGACTGCCACATCATGTGTGGGTTATGCATCAGGGGCTGACGCATCAGGGACCATAAAGAACTCTTGTTTCCCATAGGAATGTGCTACTCCAATCCATTTGGTATCAGGGCTGTCATCCCAGGAATGGCAGAGGAGGTGCCCAGGGTGGTCGTTGAGGGCCCTACACCTCAGAGGAGCAGTCATTTCTTAATTTACATGCAGGGAAACGGGCACAGAGAGCTTCTGTGCTGAACTCCAGCACAAATGCTGAGAAAACCTGCAAAGTCCCGCTCCTATTTCCTGCTCCAAATCCCCCACAACAGACCCTGATATCCAGGGCTGGGAGCCAAACCCTCTCGAGTCAATGGAAAGATTCCCCTTGACTTTAATGGTCTTTGCATGAGTGCCTAATTCCTTCCTGTTCACAGCCTCTCTTGGACTTGGTTGTGGAAACAACGGCAGCTGTAAAGTGCTGCAGTGAACTGTAAACCCTTCAAAGCAGCCCCACGGCAGCTTTCCCTGTCCTCCCAGACACTTGGAATGGGATTAGTTTGACAAAAAGCCTCATCTGTGTTCTCCCAGCCAGCGCCGTGGCTGCAGTGTGAATGAGTGTTTTAACAAATATATTCCTGCAGACAGGGCTTGTGGTCAGCCCGCCGGGGTTGGAGCCAAGCTCTTCCCAGCACGATGGGGAGGGCAGGGAGCCTTGGCAGTGCTGGGCGAGGCTGAGCCTCTGTGGCCCTCAGAGCTGTGCTCCTGGCTGTCCCAGCTCCCATGATGTTTTCCCTGCAAGGACCTTGTCGCTGACCCTGCCCAGATTCGTCAGCTCGTTGTGAAATGTGTTTTGCCCCAGGCTGTGCCATCCCAGGCCACCTTTGTGCCTCACTCCACAACATTCTGACAAAACGCTTAGGAAATGCTTAACTTTAAGGACGCAGGTGAGTTTCACTGGGGCTTAAACACATTTGGCTGGGGAGGGGTCCTGGTGGATCTGGCTGTGGGATGCCAGCAAGAGGCACATGGAATTTTCTCCCAAAACCTGGGATTATCAACTGGCACCTCAAAACATGAGACCTGCCTGCTCCAGCCTCATCATACACACAGATTTTTGACTCTTCATCAAGCCCAGAGTCACCAAATCTGGCTGTGAGAGGAACAGTGACGTTCACAGGGGTTCTCTCTGAGGGTTTGAGGATGTTTGCCACTGTGGAAGGTTGCTCAGCTGGCTCTTGGGGGATAGGAGGCTGTTGGTGCCTGCTCTTTCTTTTTTCATGCCCTAAAAACTTTCTAGATCGAGGCTTTAGGTTGTTTTTACTTCACTGTTCAAACACCAGATGAGTTTTGCTGGGGTTTATTTCCCAAAAGCAACTGGGTGTCTGCACCCCCAGCCTGCCCATCCCTCTCATCCTGTGCAACCTGAGTCTGAATGTGATCCCAAAATGTGATCCCAAAATGTGATCCCAAAATGTGATTCCAGCGTGGCCTCCGTGGCTTGGGTGCAAATCCCCATTTCTGGAGCCACGTCCTGCAGGAGGAAGCTCGGCCTCCCTTTCACAGCTGTGCATTCCTGAGATGAAAAGGGCAGCTCAGGCCTGTGATGTTCCTCAGCAGAAAATCCGACCTGAGCAATCCATGGAAAAGCCTGGCAGCTGCAGGAGCTGTCTGGCTGCTGGAAAAATCTGGAGTGAGCTTCCTCCTGACACCCCAGTTTGGGGAGCTCTGCCCTTTTGGGTTTCGGAGTGTTTGCCCATCAGTCTCCCTAGAAACGAGGCTGCCTCGAGATTCCCAGCCCAGCCATGTAGGAATTGTGCTCTTTTGGAAGGATTATTTGCTTTTTAAAGCCCTTGTCTGCAGCCCAAGCTGATGGTTCTGTAGCAGAGGAAAACAGGCAGAATCCTGAGACGTGGATGAAGTAACGAGTTCATCTCTCTGCAGTCTAGCCAGGTACACATTTTTTTGCTCCCAGGACTTAATTACAATGCAGGCATCTTTCCTCACATTTTTATGAAGCTCAATGGCAAATAACGGTCACTCTCTTCTTACATCACCATTAACTTGTTTTCTTGGCTGCAAAGGAGAGATCCAAGGGCATTATCCTTCCTTGCCCTGCACTGGGTTGTTCTGGGATATGCTGTCACCATCAAGCAGCCAGAAACAGGGGGTTTATGTCGGGACCTGCACTCACGTGGGCTGGACTGGTCTGGGGAGAGAAGGAGAGATTTGTCCAGTGGAAAATACCTGCATTGGCCTTGGATGGCTGATAAATCCTCACCTGGCTGATGCTCTCCCTGTCCTGCTTTGTGGGCTTTGGCACTGACCCCATGGACATCACCCTGTCTGGGGTCTGGAGCCCACTGGCCCTCTCCTGCCTGGACTCCTCCCAGGGTCCCCAGGGCTCACTGGAGAAAGGGAAAATAAAAATCCTGGCAAGTTTGATTGAATAATGAGTTTAATTACTTTACCCAGCCACAGAACTGGGCATATTCACCCAGGGCAAAATGAAACAGGGCCCCAGAGGTGCAACAGAATCCTCTGTCCTACAAAGGAAACCACCAGCTCCTTGTGGGAGGGGTGTAAAGCTGTTGATGGAAACGAGCGTGCCATGATCCTGTGGCCTTGCAGTGCTCTGTGATTTTGGTCACTCCAGACTATGATCAGCACAGCCAGACCAGTCCTCATCCCAGCCCAGCTGGCCACTGGCCCCAGTGGCTGCTGGCTGCTGTGCCTCGTGGCTTCACGGGGAGTTTGGACAGTCCCAGAAATGTCTTGGTGCTGCTTTGGAACACCCACCCAGCTTGGCTGCACCCTGCAGGGTCATTGGTTATGAAACGGCCGGGTTTGCTGGGCCATTTAAAAAATTCAGCTCTTTTTAGCATGGAATTGGTGTCTCCTGGTATGAATATTGCAGTGCTGTGTTCTGCCTGAAATGATGCTGCTCCAACAGGCCGGAGCTCAGCATTGTTTGTTCCATTTTCCTCTCTGAACCTGACCAGCCCCATAAAATCAAAACCTATCCTAAAAGACTGTAATTTCTCAGATTACACTTCATGCATGGGGAATGGACACATTTGGATGATGCTGCCACGTTGGCTGCACTGGGAGAGAAGTTTTTGTGCTATGAAGAGAAGGTTTTGTACTATGGGAGAAGGGTTTGAATTGTGGGAGAAGTTTTGCTCTAGGAGAGAAGGTTTTGCACTGGGGAGAAGGTTTTGCTCTGTGGGGAAAAGGTTTTGCACTATGGGAGAAGGTTTTGCACTGTGGGAGAAGGTTTTGCACCGTGGGAGAAGGTTTTGCATGAGGAGAGAAGGTTTTGCACTGGGGGAAAAGGTTTTGCTCTGTGGGGAGAAGGTTTTGCACTATGTGAGAAGGTTTTGCATGAGGAGAGAAGGTTTTGCACTGGGGGGAAAAGGTTTTGAATTGTGGGAGAAATTTTGCTCTAGGAGAGAAGGTTTTGCACTATGGGAGAAGGTTTTGCACTGTGGGAGAAGGTTTTGCACCGTGGGAGAAGGTTTTGCATGAGGAGAGAAGGTTTTGCACTGGGGGAAAAGGTTTTGCTCTGTGGGGAGAAGGTTTTGCACTATGTGAGAAGGTTTTGCATGAGGAGAGAAGGTTTTGCACTGGGGGGAAAAGGTTTTGAATTGTGGGAGAAATTTTGCTCTAGGAGAGAAGGTTTTGCACTGGGGAGAAGGTTCTGCACTATGGGAAAAGGTTTTGCTCTGTGGGGAGGTTTTGCACTAGAGAGGAAGTTTCGCACTGTGGGAGAAGGTTTTGCTCTGTGGGGAGAAGGTTTTGAATTGTGGGAGAAGTTTTGCTCTAGGAGGAAAGGTTTTGCATGAGGAGAAGGTTCTGCACTATGGGAAAAGGTTTTGCTCTGTGGGGAGAAGGTTTTGCACGATGTGAGAAGGTTTTGCACTATGTGAGAAGGTTTTGCATGAGGAGAGAAGGTTTTGCACTAAGGGGAAAGGTTTTGCACTATGTGAGAAGGTTTTGCATGAGGAGAGAAGGTTTTGCACTGGGGGGAAAAGGTTTTGCTCTGTGGGGAGAAGGTTTTGCTCTGGGGGGAGAAGGTTTTGCACTAGAGAGGAAGTTTTGCACTGTGGGAGAAGGTTTGGCACTGTAGGGAGCAGGTTTTACATGAGGAAAGAAGGTCTGGCACTGCAGGAGGCTGTGCAAGTCCAACACGACTCCCTGGGTGGGTGGTTTGGGTCTCGGCCAAGATGAGCAGTGTGGAAGGCAGCAGGTGGCTCTGACCATGTGCAGGGAGGATGAAGAGGTGCCACCCCTCAATCCACCCCCCAATTTCCTGCGTGCCTGGGGAAGGCACTGGAAGGTGCTGTCGGTATAAAATGGAATCAGGATGACAAATGGCTCATCCCTTGGGATTTCCTTTGCGGCTCAGAAAGTTGTGGCTGGAGTGATGGCAACAACAGCAAGAGCAGAGGGTTCAGAGGGCTGAGCCCGTTCCAGGGCTGAGCTCTCAGCTGGAGCACGGGAGGGCTGCAGGGCCTGGTGATGAGCAGGAGCACACGGAGCAGGGAGGCCGTGGAGCTAAAGGAGCAGTGGGGATAGCACAAAAACCCTCCTACAATGTGATTTATTGAGCTGTGAGGGTGTCTCTCACTTGCAGTGGCAGATGCCTCATGGTACATGACATTTCAGCAGGGTGAGAGAGGTTTCACTGCAGGAAACCACCCTCAGTCTGTGAGGGGGGCACTGGGCCGAGCTGGTTTGTGGCGGCCGCGCTCGCAGCCGGGGAGGGAATTTTCTAAATCAGATTTTTATGAGGTGCCTAATTGACTCATCATCCCTGCCCCCCCTCCATGCACAAACATTTGCTCTGCCCTGAAATGTGAGATGAACAAGGCTGGCAAGAAATGCCTGAATATAACAGGGGAGCAGAGGACTGAGGAGGGTGAGGAAGGAGCGAGTTCCTCCCTTGCCAATCTTTAAAACAAGATTGTGAAAAATCCTGTATAAAAAATAACAACAACAGAAAGAGGTTGTGGTTTCCTAAGCCAGCTTGCATTTCTGGAAGCTGATGACGCCCTGGATTGCTGTTGTTTTTTTAGACCTCTCTCAATTTTTTTTAGGATGGTCTGTCTGCAGTGTGGCTATGTGTGGGTAGAGAGCTGGGGAATATGCAGAGGGAAAGAAAAAAGCTAAAAATGGGCAGGAAAAGGAGGACTGCATATGCTTTTTTTCTCCCTGTATATAAAACAAAGTTTAAAAAGAGCTTGAAGTTTTTAAAGATTTGGGTTTGTAGGGGTGGAGCACAAGGAAATGAAGTTGATCCTGAAGACCACGTCTAATAGAGGATTTTTGTGCTTTGTTAGGCACCGTCCCTCCTCGACTGCAGGAGAGCTGTGTCTCATTTTGCAAAATAACCACTCCAAACTTGTGATTTACGTCCCTTGGAAGCTGCAGAGAGGAGAAGGGATGCAGCCAAGCCATCCCAGGGAGCTGGATGTTGTGCTGGCCCTGCAGGCCTTGTACTGCTGCCACCAGGAAATTGGGTTCTTTTTGCTGTCCAGTTTTTGGTGTGGCATCTCGATTTGGCATTTTTGCTTAGAAAACAGACTAATCCTGCAGAAATGTTTCTCTCTTCCCTGTGATGCCCATGCGTGTGCTGAGCTGAGCCCTGCTGCTCTCCTTGGGATGTGGCTGCTTTTCGGGAGCTGCAAAGAAGGGAGAGTTCCCTCAGCTGGTTCCTGTGATTTATTAAAATATGGATATAGATCTGATATCAATATCCACCTGAGGCTGACAAAGACTCTGACTTTTTAGGGTTAGAAAGTGTCTGTTTATTCCAGCGCTGGGAAGCTGCAGGGATCACTCCCAAACCTACAGCTCCAAGATTACAAAGCAATCCAAAGTCTATTTATCCACAAAAGTTCTAAATATTCAAAATACGAATACATATTTATAACATAGACACCTCCCATTCCCCACTTCGTATGAAAATTAGCTAAAAAGTCATTAAGCATGCGTAGTTCATTCTATGAAATGGGTCAGTGGTCCTAAAAAATGAGAAGGGGGCTGTGCTGATGAAGTAAAACTGATCTTCCTCACTTTGACCTTTTTGCCCCTCTGGTTTTTAACAATACACCTGCCCTTGGAAGACTCCCAGTTCCCTCCTCTATTGCTTTTAAATAAGTTGCAGGTGGAAGAATTTGTAACTGTCTAGGCCTTCCTTTGAATTTTTCTTTCTAAGATTATTAATTGCCTATTATAAGCACAGCTAAACAAATACCAAGTAATCAAAGCTTATCCTATACTTAACTTTCTGACTAATCATTAATTCCTTTAATCAACTTTAGGTAAGTTCTGCGCCTTTTCTTTATTCCAGTTAACTTCTAGCTTTTATTTAAAAGAATATATAAGATAATTTAGAACTAACTATCTAGATAAGATAAATAAGAACTAGCTTTTATTTAAAATCTCAATATTTAAGTGTTTAAAAAAACCCCCTATGTTTCACCTGAGTGGGACAGAGGGAAGTGAGGACCAAGATCTGCTCCCTCTCTGTGTAACAGCCACAGCCTGTCCTGCCCATCCTGCTGCTTTCCTGCTCTGGGCTCTGAATTTTCATTGCTTCTACAGAAGGGACCTGTGGAGGGCAATCAGAGCAAAAAGCAGTTGTTGCACCCTTGTCTGGAGGTGATGGATGCCATCCCCGCTGTGCCAGGGTGTGCTGGCTCCTGGGGACGTGGCTCTGTGCTGCCAGGGGTTGGCTCGGGCACCAGTGCCCATTACATTTTCACTCCAAGCCCTTCTCCACCCCGAAGCTCTGCAGACATGCCAAGAAAGCATTTTTTAATTTTGTTTTTATTCCCAGTTACGAAAGCAGAGCCTGCCATTCCCAGCCAAAGTACCCAGCTAGTCTTTCCTCTGCCCATTGCTCCTTTCCAGCACAAAAAGGTTTTATTTGAAAACTTCAGCTTTGCTCTCTTCCTTTGTTTCCCTCAGCTGGAAGCTTCCCTTTAAAACATTAATATCCCTATTATTTTTTTCCCCCCAGCAGGTTAATTAATACTTGATTCATCACCTTGAAAGCTAATGGGTGTTTATCCAGATCCTGAAGGCAATGAATGCCTGCTAGAAATAAATACCCACATCACTGACAGCCTATCTTTATTTGTTCTCCTTCAGGAAGCGACCTCTGCTCAGCTCTAAAGGAGTTAATCCCAAACTTCTCCTAGGGTTGGTTTGGGGTTGGCCTGGCTCCATGTTTTCCTGCTTGAACTTTACTTTGTAAACATGGTGCCTTTTAATGAGGGAAAGCAGAAGCTTTTGTGGAGAGAGCCCCAGACAGCTCAGCAGGATCACTCCAGCCTGGGTCAGCAAAAGCCATTGGAGGTTGTGGGTGTTTTTATGGGCTGGGAGGGCTCTGGCTTTCTCTGAAATATTATTTAGTTTGGGTTCTTGGAGAGCCTTTTCCAAAGTCTCATCTGTTTCAAATAAATGATGTTTATCATTTTTGTCTCCAGCCATTGTCATCAGTGACCTTAATTAGGCTCATATTAAAAATCACGTCGAGTTTGTCACTCGTGCAGAATTAGAAAGTCATTATTTACTTCTGCTGTGAACTCTCTCGTTCCTGCTGGGTGCTGCTCTGCACCCACACAGCTCCTGGCTGCTGTCACTGGGGCAGTGACACTGCTCCCGAGGTCCAGGGTCCCAGCTCATCCCTCCCCTGTGCCTCAGGGTTTGGGTTTTCCCCATAAGTGAGGCCATTTGGGGGCTGCCCCCAAGAAGCTCCAGCCTCTGGGCTCCCATGATTGTGTAACATTCTCAGTTTTTGTACATTTTCCCACCCCCCATGGAAGTGTCAAGCCCGAAGGAGCAGCCAGACATTTTTTATGATTATTTTAAAAATCCGTGCTGCTCTGGATGATGAACTTACTTTTTTTTTTTTCCTTGTCTTCCTTTTTTTTTTTTCCAGGGACATTGGCTCATCAATTTTTAATTCTTGATCTTGGCAGCACTGGTTGAATTAGAAACAGAACAACTGATTTTAATGAGTGCAAGATTAATGCAGATGAACTTGGCTGGAACAATTGTCTCCCCCCAGCTCCCAGCTCCCTCCTTGGTGGGCTGTCACATCCCCAGCATCACTGGAGCAGGGAATATTCTCATCACAGCTCTTCACCGGCAGGAGAGATGCTCATTAAGCAGCCTGGTTCACTCAGGATGTTTTGCTCATTAACCCTGGCAGCTGCTCTGGACCCTCCCCAGCCCTGCAAGGTGCAAGGGAAGGAGGAAGGTGAGGATGATGTGCATGGGCAGAGCAGAAACTCCCCTCTGCATGGGAAGGAGAAGATTTTTGGCTGTTTTGTGAGGCCACAGGGAAGGTTGTGATCCACACCTGTTGCCTGTCCCTCTGTGGAGAGATGTTATTTTATTTTCAGGTCATATAAACAGAAGTTACTGATAAAGAGAGCCCAGGACATTCCTCACTGGGCTGAGCTCTCCCACTGCCCCACGTGAGCTCAAGGATTTGCTTTCCTACACACCTGAAATTCCCTGTTTGGAGAGTGAGTGGTTTTATTACCAAGGAAAGATGGGGGAGGCTGAGCTGGACTAATTCAATTTGGTTCTGTGGGCAACTGGCAGTTTTATATCCCTGTTTTATTTTTTTATGTGTTTTAATCAGGTGGTGCTTGCAGAGATCACAGCGCTGAGGGTTTAACCTGCCTGGGCTCTGGGGTGAATTGGGCAGGAGCTGAGTGTGATGAGCCATAAATAAGGAGGATTTTCCTAGAAAAGCAGCAGGAAACTGGGGAGGAGAAGGCTGGAGCAGCACTGGGTGATGTCACCAGTGATTTCTGTCCAGCTTTACAGGGACCTGCCTGACCCATGGCATTGTGATAATGGAAAAGCCACGGATGGCATCATGTCCTGCTTTATTATCCCACCCTCAGAGTGCAAGGAGGAGCTGTGCAAGAAGTCTCAGCAGCCCCCAACCCAAGGGTTTCATGGTGCCTGCAGGGCCCTCTGCGTCCTGTGGGGATTAAAGATGGGACAAAGCAGTGGGAAAGGGGATGCAGGTGGAGAGGGTGTGACTGTGGGTCTGTTCAGCATCCACAGTTGTTCAGATCCTGGAGGTCCAGCAGTGAAATCTGTGAGGGAAAAGGGTACCTGGGGTAAAAGGCATCTTGTCTGGATGTGGGTGTTGGCCACCTCCAGGACAGGGAGCATCCATTTCAGAGTGCAGTGGCTCCATCTGGGCCTTTTGGAGGCCTGATTCCCAAATATCCTCTTCCCATCTGTGCTCACAGCCGGGACACCCAGGGATGCTGGGGCAGCATTTGGGGTGAGGCCTGGCCCTGGTGCCTTGGGCTCCACCCCTGTGTGCCCCAAAACTGCCTGGGCAGGGCAGCAGTGCCAGGCTGGCACAGGGCAGCTCTGGGGGGCATGGCACCATCCCCTCCAGTGACTGGAAGGTTCAGGGCTCTGGAATCACCAAACCCACAGCTTTTCCCCCAGCTGTGTCCTCCCCACCAGTGTCCTCAACATCTCCCCAGCCTGGCCAGGACTGGTGCTGTGCTGCTGACCTGGCCAGTTGGAGATGTCAAGAGAAATCTTTTTTATTTTTTGGCTTTTTCCCATTTTCAGCTTGTTACAAACCGTTGTTTCCTTCCCATCTGCCAGCTCAGGGCAGCACCGCTGCTTTAGCTCCCTGTCGCCAAGGAGAACTTAAATATTGTCATTAAAAAATCCCAGCCTTGCATCATCTTCTCAGACACACAGGAAGAAACCTTTGCAATTAAATTCCCTGTGCTCCAGCAGGAGGGCAGAAGTTCCTCCTTTTTTCCCCCTTTTCTGTGATGATGATATTCTGGGATTTTAGAGCAGCAGGGGTAAAAAAAAAAAGCCTGTTTGATTTTCCTCATTATGTTAAGCCTGGTTTTACTTTCTGATTGCCAAAGCATGATAAATGGAACACAGATTACCTAGAGATTTTCAAAGGTTTGCTTTCAATTTGATTTTTCCTGAGCCTCATTAAGCCTGCAGGTTTTATCTACACTTTGTTCTTCCAGTGGAGTAACATTACCATGTATTAATAGCCCTATATTTTTTTTTCCATTTGAAATTAAAACCAGAGAGAGGCTTCTCATGCTTTGCTTTCAAATCCTATTTTAAAAAATATTGATCATGTGTGTGTGCTGTTTTTCCTCTCCCTCTGACCCTGCTGGCTCTGGAAAGGACATTCCCCAAGGAAATGCTTCCAGCCATGGATCCCTGGGCATTGCTGGGTGCAGTTTCATGGATTAAGGGATGTATTTTAGAAGATGTAATGCACAGATGATAAAAAAAAAGTGGTTTCCAACAGAGAGGCAAGCAAGAAAAGTAAGATTTAAAAGCAGGAGCTGTAAAATCAGGGAGCACAGAGGAGCTTAGACAGGGTAAGGTGACCCTTGATGTGCCCAGGTGTTAATGCCATTGGAAGGGCTCGTCCTCCAGGATTTTAGGAGAAATGGCCCAAAATCCAGGATTTTAGGAGAAATGGCCCAAAATCCATGACTTTAGGAGAAATGGCTGAGGGCCACCAGGCACAGCCTGAGTGCTGCTCTCTGGGTTTGGAGGGCAGCAGGCACCAGGCGTGAGGGCAGCACGGGACTCACACACACACAGCAGCCACCCTGGAGTGTTCCTTCTGCCAGGGCCAGGAGCGCTGATCCCCTTCAGGGCTGTCCAGGGGTGCCTCCTCCTCTTTCTGTGCCCATCCAGGGCCCTTGGGGCTGCTCCGAGATGGGATGGAAAGGTCTCCCTGCCCTGGTGTGGGAAGCAGGAGCAGCTTGTGCAGGAGCTGGCTGCGTCCTCCGAGTCCTGGGGAAGGTGCTGGGGATAAAACACCCAGGGCAAGCTGCTCTGGTGATGCCCTGAGCAGGAAACACAGAGTGGGGTGAGAACAGAGCATCCTTGGGGTACCCCTGCACCAACCCCACGGAGCTGGTGCAGAGTGAAGCCCCTCATTCCCAGAGCTGTCTCCATGAGCCGAGGTCCTTCTCGGGATGTTCTCCTCCAGACACAACCCCAGGAGCTGTGCTTGACCTGGAAATAGCTCTTTTTGGGGAGGTTTCCTGTCGTTCCTCCAGCCCCACTCACTGAACTCCAACAATAACTCACTGCTTTCTATTTATAGATGAGAGCAGCACTGAGGAGCTGAGGCCACCACGGCCCTGGTGCTCCCAGCCCAGCCCACGCTCTCACCCTCTGCCACGGAGCTCCTCATCTCCACTGCCCTTCCAGAGCCTCATCCTGCATGGGAAAGGGCATTTCCCAGGCCTCTTCCCTCTGGATACACACATGGTTGTTTTTCCTCTTGTTTACAAGAGGATGTTTTCTTTTTAAGAACAGGGATTGTTTTTGCAGCAGCTCCCACCCCGCCTCATAAACCAAACATTTCCCAAGCCCTTCATGGCTCAGGATGATGCTGCTGACACTGGAATGCCAGTGTGAATATCCAAACTGTGGTTCTTGGAGCCTGGGGGGTTTTGTGCTCTGTGTCCCCAGATGTGACACAGAGGGGTGTGATGGGGCCTTGTGGCTGAGCCGGGGGGTTGTGACCAGAGCTGGGGCTGAGCTGGGGTTTTATTTTGTGTTTATTTTAATGTGCTGGAGCCCAAGGCCAGCTCTCACCATCCTGCAGCAGGGGAGCATCCCCTCTACTTCTGCTGGGCTGGCTCAGACTGAGGCTCAGGGCAGGCTGAAGGTGCCTTTGCTGGTTCCAGTGTGACAGGGGCTGGACATTGCTGCTCCTCCTGGTTTTACCCCAGCGTTGCCTCTGCTCCCCTTTCCGACAGCACCAGGCCCTGCACCTGCACTCCTGAGAGAATCCAGAGAGAGTTTTCCCCCAGGAACATCCTCTCACTATCTCCGCTCCATGCAGGATGCCAGATTTGATGAAAATGCTCTCATCTGTTCTGACAAATCCTCTGTTCCTAAGTAGATAATAACCAGAAAATCTTCCTAAATAAATCCTGGTTTCGGCTCTGTGCCCGCACTTCGTTATTCTTTCCGTACCAATTAACTGCTCCTTCTTGCCCTGAACTGGGAGCACCCTCAGCCCCTCCAAGAGGAAAGGAGACATGGATTTATGGAGGTCGGTGTGGGACTGGGTGGAGACTGCAAAAAACAAGAGTCTGATTTAGCAGCACGAGTGACCAGAAACTCTCTCCTCAGCTGAGCAGGGATTAAAGGCTGCAGATAGCCATAATCCCAAACTGCAGCAGGAAGGGCTGGGATACCTCCCCACCATACAGAATCCCAGAATGGTTTGGGTTTGGATAAAAATCATCTCGTTCCAGGCCCCCTGGCTGTGGGTGCAGCAGTGTTCCAAGGAAGCTGCTGCCGGAGGAGAGACAGGGATAAACTGGAATAAAACCCACTTATTTTCCTCTCTCTTCCTTCAGTATCAAGTTGATCCGTTTGATATTGAGATGTCCCTTTAGGCAACCCCAGGACCCACCTGCCCCCAAACCCGGGCCAGCTCTGATGCCACCCATGAGGTCAGAGCTTCACCACGGACAGGTAGAGGAAGTGCCCATCCCTGCTGGGGGTGGCTGCTGCTCTCCCGTGGCCACCAGCCACACCCGCGGCCCCTGGGCTGCAGCTTCCTGACCTCCTTCCACCGGCCCGGATCCGAAGGCACCCGGCGGCGGCGCCGAGCTGCAGGACGAGGGGCCGGGAGAAAAACGGGGGGCTGGCTCAGCTGGGCAGCAAAACCAGAAAATCCTGGGGATGCAGACCCGGGAATGGCTGATTTTGGGATACAGGGATGCAGGGATGTAGGGATAGAGGGATGCAGGGATGCAGGAATGAAGGAATGCAGGGATCAGGAATGCAGGGATTCAGGGATGAGGGATGCAGGGATGCAGGGATCAGGGATCAGGGATGCAGGGATGCAGGGATCAGGGATGCAGGGATGCAGGGATAGAGGAATGTAGGGACGCAGGGATATGGGGATACAGGAATGCAGGGATATGGGGATACAGGAATGCAGGGATATGGGGATACAGGGATGCAGGGATTCAGGGATACAGAGATACAGGAATGCAGGGATATGGGGATAGAGGGATGCAGGGATAGAGGGATGCAGGGATGCAGGGATGCCGGGATCAGGGACGCAGAGATGCAGGAATGCAGGGATGCAGAAATGCAGGGATGCCGGGATGCAGGGATGGATGCAGGGATCAGGGATGCAGGGATTCAGGAATTCAGGGATGCAGGGATTCAGGGATGCAAGGATCAGGGATGCACCGCCCGCTGTCACCAGGAGGTGGCACAGCCCGAGCGCGGATGTCGCACCGGGTCGTGCCCCCCACCGCCGGGACCCCCCAAAAAGGAGCGAGATGATTCAGCACTTCCAGGAAAGCCCAAGAAAAAGTCTCGCATCTTCTTTCTGGGAAAGAAATTGTGCGGAATTCCTTTCGCCTGGAAAACAACCAAGAGAAAGGCACAAACTCTGCTTGGCTTGGAGGGAAGGGAAGAACGAGCCCTGCCCTGAGAGGGGCACAGCAGCTGTCGGGGCACCCTCTGTGCCCGCATGGGCAGAGCTCTGCCGGCTCCTGTTCCCTCCCCGCTGCCCCATTCCCTGCTGCCACATCCCAGCTGCCCGGGTTTTCCTTACGGGAGCTGCATCCCTGCCTTGTGCCGGCAGCAGCGCTCGCTTTTCCTGAGGCTTTTCCTGCAAATGATGCCATGATGAATTTTGTCTTTTCCTTTATACCCGTTATACCTTTTTGCAACTTCTGTATTCTTGGTGCTTTTTGCCTACTTTCTTGGACTTGTTTGTTAAGCTAAGAGACTGAACATTTTAGAGGCTTCGTAGTTCGGGTGCCAGGGTGCCCAGAGCCCAAGGTCCTCTCCAGAACACATTTTGTAAACTAAGACAGAACCATCCAGGGGAAGGTTCCTTGGGAGGGGGGGCTCATTTGAGCCTCTCATTGGGGAATATTTGATAGATATGCTAATTAGTAAGACCTAGAATGTAAGACCAGATCTAGAAGAGGGGGACTTTGCAGTGGGGCTGGGGGGTGCACAGAGGTGTATTCGACCTGTTCGTGGTGCACCTAAGGATCCTTACAATAAATACCAAGGTAAAACCCTTTTTCCCCTTCTAACCGTGTTCACCTCTTGATTTTTAAGACCAAGAAAGGCATCACAGAAGCAGATGCAGCAGCAGCACGAAAAGCAGGAGGGACCCGCGGCAGGGCACGGACAAGGTGTCACAGCCCTGAGCATCCCAGCTGCTGTCTCCATCCATTCCCAGGTGGGATCAGAGGCATTTTCCCCACAGGGATTTTCCCCACGTTCAGGCCACCTGCTCTTGTGGGAGCCCTCTAAAGGCAGCTGTGTTTGAGGTGAGACAGCTGCAAATGACAAATCCAATATTTGTTTTTCCTCAAAAATGGCAATTTTCCCTTTCTAGCAAAGCCAGAAGAGCGGCTGCAAAAGGAAGAGATCTGCCAGCAATGGCTGGACTTGATCTTAGAGGCCTTTCCCAACCTTATGATGACAGAGCAAAGCGTTTGTTTGGAAGGAAACACCGACCTGCAGCGCTCCTGCTGGAAACGTGGCAGTTCAGGAAAATGATGGTCTGTGTCTCACTTGAAGGGATGATTTTGAAATGCATTGCTATTGCTGGTAAAACACAGAATGCCAGAATGGTTTGGGTTGGAAAGGACCTTAAAGTTCATCTCATTCCATCCCAACTTCCCACTGTCCCAGGCTGCTCAGAGCCCCATCCAGCCTGTCCTTGGGCACTTGGCCATCACACACTGCTCCACTTTGTGACCATGCCCAGTTTTTAATAAAATAAAGGTGATTTCTTCCCCCCCAAAAGGATTTCCTTCACTCCCAGATTTCCCTTCTTGAGTTTCCACATCCAAAGTTAACCAAAAATCTCTTAAATCCCATCTGTTTGCCCTGTAACTGCTCTCCCTTAGCTTCCCCCAGGACAGGGGATGGATGTTCTGCAAACACCAGGAGTCAGATGGACGAGATGTTGTGCAATCATTTCCTCACCAGAGCCCATTTCTGGCTCCTCAGTCCTTTGTAAGAGGCAATCACAAATCCTCGTGTGCAATGTGGTGGAGCCCTTGACACGATGTTGGCAGGAGGCTCCTGTCCTCTCCTGAGAAGGAAACAAACAGCAGATTCAGAGCCAGTTATGTCTCAAATTAGAACAAAAAGAATTAAACAAACCCCCCCTTGTTCACTTCTTTCTGTTATTCTTTCTGAATTCCTCCTCAGCATCCTGAGAGCCCTTGAGAGGATTTGCATTTGGAACATGAAATGAATTTCTCAAAATAAGGCCAAAGAAAACCGAAGTCTGTGGGTGGAGGAAGCTGTGGCTGTGCCAGCAGGAGAGCCCTGAGCTGCCCATGGAGGTAAAATAGGGAAGGGAAGGGAAGGGAAGGGAAGGGAAGGGAAGGGAAGGGAAGGGAAGGGAAGGGAAGGGAAGGGAAGGGAAGGGAAGGGAAGGGAAGGGAGAAAAAGAAAGAAGGGGAAGGAAAAGGAAAAGGAAAAGGAAAAGGAAAAGGAAAAGGAAAAGGAAAAGGAAAAGGAAAAGGAAAAGGAAAAGGAAAAAAGAAAAAGAAAAAGAGTCCCAAAGCAAGGGCCAAGCTGCTGTGGCCACCTGCAAGAGCTGATTATTATTTACAGGCGTTTTAATTTCCAAAAGCTGCATCCATTACCTGGGAGAGCCAGGATGTGACAGTAGTGACAACTCTTGCAGCAAACCCGTGATATTTCACAGCCACAATAACCCAGGAGAACCTGTTCCAGCAAGCCCCAAATCCACAGCAATGGTTTGCCTCTGACTCCCCTCTGTCACTCCTGCTGACATCCCTCAGCCATCCCTGAGCCAACCCAGCACCTCTCCAGGAAATGACTGGAGCCCAGCTGGCTTCTGGTGTTTCCAAACAGCCAGAACTCATCCTGAAAAGCACAAAGCCCTGCAGGAGGGGTGGGTTCCCTCCCTGGGTTCCCTCCCCATGCCAGCCTTACCCACCGGGATCATGGACACACAGGGGTGTTTCTGCCTCAGCTGCTGCACAGCCCAAGTCCTCCCTTACCTGTCCACAAAACCCTCTGATGCCTGTGACAGGATGGAGATGCACAGCAACAAATCAAACACCTCAGTTCTGCCTAGAACACGAGTTCATGAACCGCTGATATCATTCAGCACTAATTGTTCTAATTGGAACATCATGTCTTACACAATCATCTCCTTCTCTTTCCCCTTCTTTCACTCTTTCAGAAACCATTTCCTGCTTTTCCCAGCTGGACATGCTGTCCTTCTTCCTGCTTTGAAGCAAATATTTTGTTGGGTTTGGCTGCTGCCACAGCCACACGTCGTCTTCTGCCTGATATTTTATCCATCTGCTGCTGAAGAGAATATTTGGGGCTGGAAATCTCCAAAGGGTTTTGAGGTGTTGAGATGAATCAGGAAGCAGCAGTGCAGGAGGAAAATCCTTCTCAGCTTCACCTGCAGAGTAATTCAAGCTGAAATGCTTTAAAAATTAAATGCTGGGAGATGCTTGTTCCAACACCCTGGTACCCAGGGGTGGAGGAGCTGACCCACCCTGCTCCCCCTCCACACGTGGGCACAGAACCTAACCCCATTTCCTCTTCTCCCTCAAGTGAGCGGAAAAGGAGAATTGGACTCGTGAGCTGTGGAGTTTCCCAGCATCTGCCTCGCCTCATTTCTGCTGCTGGGACAACATCTGGCTCTGCCCTGGCACAGCCACCATGGCCAGGAGCTCTGTGCCCTGGGCTGAAGGGTCACCAGAGCACGTTGATGCCTTCTCCAGCCACCTAGAAACAGAGACCAGACAAGAGTAAGGGAATAAAGGTCAGGATTTATTTGCAGGCCTTCAAGGCACACCCTGGGGGAGCCAGAGGCTGCCTCCAAAAATGGACCCCAAGATGGACCCCAGGTCACGAGTTCTTCACACCTTTATAGGTTTGGTTCATTTGCATACCACGGTTAATTCTCCAATTAAAGCCCCAGTTTAATGATGGAATTCCCCTCAGCTTGCTCCCCCCTTAGAGGCTTTGGGTTACACATTTTGGGCCTAGCAGAGCCTGGCTGTCCTTGAAGGCAAAGCCTGGAGAGGCTTTGTTGTGTCTGCCCAGCACGAGAGAGCAGAAATTCCAGGCTACAAGGAACTGCAGAGTTACACTCTAAGCAGTACAGAAATTGAAAATATATAAAAGCTAAAACCTAAGGCATCAAGGTGACACCCCCTGGTCACGGTGCCTTTCCTTCCAGGACACTCACAGAGAGCTTTCTCTTCGGTGCTGCTCCTGTCTCCTGTTGTTTTGGGGTTTTTTTGCCTGGGTTGCTCTGAAGAAAGGGCATTTTTTTCTCCAGCTGAGCTCCAAGATCTGGAAGTGCTGCCCAGGGGAAGCACAAACAGCCCTGGCAGTACAGGAGGATACAGGGGGGGCTGTGGGGAGATGTGGGGGAGGTGGCAGGGGGCCTGTCACAGGGCACAATGGCACAGCAACCCAACACCAACTATGGGATTCCTCTGCAGGACACCAGCCCTGGGCTTGGCAACCCCCAGCCTCCCCCTCCTCCACCCCACAGGAGTTTGTCTCAGCTGCTTCGGGGCTTGCATCACTGCTTTTTGGGAAGCTCCTTGGAATTCTCAGAAATACCGGTTTTGTTGTGTTTGCACTTCAGGGGAGTTGCTTAATTCGCATTTAAATGTTCATCTGCATCACAGCTGTGAGGAGACCTGCAAAACCCCCAACATTCCTGTCCAGACACCAAACACCCCTTTGCTCCCCAAATCCTGCAGGATGAAGCACTATCCCCAAGATTCCAAACCTTGAGCGCGCACATTCTTTGCTCCCTGGGTCCCCAGCACTCAAAAAATACCAACGGGGTGAGTTCTTCTCACTTGAGCTGCAAGGCTCGGGCTGCTCCTCGCTGTCCCTCCAGGGGGACAATTTGGGACACGGCGCCCGGGGATCGGCGCTGGAGGCGGCTGCTCAATGGCCCTTTGTGTGCTCGGGCCTTGCACTGGATAAAGAGGGCGTTATTAAATGTGGGGAATGAGACTCTCCCTGCTCATGAGAGCGAGCTCCCGGCGGGTGCCTGCGGCCTCGCCCGTCCCGTGCTGGGGGATGGATGCACTCCCCAGCGTGCCCTGCCCCGGCTTTATCACAGAGTCACACAGAGTCACAGAATCACAGAGTCACAGAATCACAGAGTCACACAGAGTCACACAATCACAGAACCACACAGAATCACAGAGTCACACAGAATCACAGAATCACCAAGTCACACAGAATCACAGAGTCACACAGAATCACAGAGTCACACAGAACCACACAGAATCACCCAGAATCACAGAATCACCAGGTTGGAAGAGACCTCTAAGATCATCGAGTCCAACCCATGCCCTAACACCTCAACTAAACTAAACCATGGCACCGAGTGCCACATCCAATCTCTTTTTAAGCACGTCCAGGGATGGTGATTCCACCACCCCCCCAGGTAAACCATTCCAATATTTTATCACTCCTTCTGTAAAAAACTTTTTTCTGATATCCAACCTGGATTTCCCTTGGCGCAACTTAAGGCTGTGTCCTCTTGTTCTGTCAGTTGTTGCCTGGAAAAAGAGACCAACCCCCACCTCACCACAACCACCCTTCAGGGAGTTGTAGAGAGTGATAAGGTCTCCTCTGAGTCTCCTTTTCTCGGCACAGGAGGCTCGTGCTGTGCTGGGAAATGGAGAAAACCACCAGTGGTAGGGCATTTCTGCGGCTGGATTTGTGCTGGAACTGGGATCTGTCTGCCCCTGGAAGCACAGGCTGCAAGGTGCACAGGATGCAGCTCCTGGGGATGTTTCTCCTCCCTCAGCCCTTCAGCTCAGGGAGAGAGGCAGAGGCAGACTCCAAAGGGAGTATTTAATGAGTCAGTTCATTTCCAGGAAATCTTTCTCTTGTTCTTTCTTCTCCTTCTTCTTTTTTATTTTTTTCAATGGAAAAAGTTAAGTCCTCGTGAACTTTTTGAGAACTTTTGTTTGTTCCCTCTTGCCAGCTGAACTCTGCTTTGTGCTGGTGACAGACCCCCTTTCTCCCAGCACTGGCCACGGGCCAGGACCTGGAGCTGGCACTGTGTGCTGGCACTGCCACCAGCCCTGTCCCCTTCCCTCCCGGCTCAGGAAAAGCCCCAGCTCCAACCAGCTCCCCTTTGGGGGACTTTTTCCTTCTCCTCCTTGTGCATGAGGTGATGGAGGGAGCTCTGCTTGCTTTGCCTTCCTCTGCAGTGGAAAATGCCAAATATCAGGGGGAATAATCAGTCAAACCTGTGGAAGGGAAGGGTGGTGGTTCCTTGGAAGAAGCAACAGCACAAGTGGTGTCAGGAGAAATTTCTCTCTCCCTCTTCAGCTCCAGAGATGCTCTCTCTGAGACAGGACTCGTTTGCTGGGGCTTTTAGTGCTGTTTGAGTCTTTGCATCATTCAAAGGGAGCGGGTCCCACCGTGCTGGGTGGTAAAGGGGAGGTTTGCCAGAGTTTCTGTGTCAGAGCAGGACACAGAGGCCAGAGCAGAGGGGAGCCAGTGGATTTCACAAACCCACTCAAAGCCCCGTCACCAGCAGCATCTGCAGAGGCACAAACCATGAAATGCTGAGAAAGAAATCCGACAGCAATGGATCATATAAATGGTATTTATCTCTGGAGGCTCGTGGTTTGAGTTCTCCAGTGCTACTGATACCCCCAGAGCACCAAATCCAACTCTTTCCTTTCACAAAACCCCCATTTCCCCGAGTTGAGTGTGTGAACAGGTGACACAAATGTTTGGTGACTTCACTTACCCATCCCTCAGGGGTGCAGAGGAGAAAGGGTGCTGTTGTGCAAGCAGGAGGGAAACAACCAGAGGGTCCCTGAAGATGTGTCCTCCAACTGCCAAAATGTGTTTTGAAGCTGTGTGTGGGATGTGCACAAGCAGTGATTGCAACACAGCCACCACTGGGACTGGGAGAAGAGAACTGAGCATTTTCTGTGAGAGGTTTAACCTTTACAAATGAGCTGGGCACAGGGATAAAAGGAGAGAGGTCGCTGAATAATTTGAGTTGGAAGGGACCATTAAAGGTCATCCAATGCAACCCCTCTGCAGTGAGCAGGGTCACTTTCAACTAGACCAGTTAATTCCAAACCCAATCCGACCTGGCTTTGAATGTTCACAGGGATGGGGCAGCCAGGACTTCTCTGGGCACCCTGTGCCAGGGTCTCACCTCCCTCTCAGGGAAGAATTTCTTCCTGATATCCAATCTAAATCTCCTCTCTGTCAGTCTGAAGCCATTCCCCTTCGTCCTATCACTCCATGCCCTTGTGAAAAGTCCCTCTCCAGCTCTCTTTAGCTACTGGAAGGGGCTCTGAGGAATCCCTGGAACCTTCTCATCTCCACCTGGGTGGTTTCCAGGGGAGGGACTGACAACCACTCACCCCAGTGTGCAGGGAGGGCAGGGCTGAGCAATTGCTGAGCCAAGTAAACATCTCCCTGCCCTCTGCATCCCTGCTCCATCCCCAGGGGAGAGAGCTGGAGCTGCTCCTGAGGGTCCACAGCAATGACAGATGAGGGTGGAGCTGCAGTTTCTATAGAGACATTTATTGGAGGGGTAGAGTGCAGATTTCAGTAAGAGCACTTTGTGGGCAGATAGGCCCAGACACTGGTGGGAGAGGAACCCACGAGGGCAGCAGCATGTCCAGGTTCCCTGATGCACCCAAATCCAGAGAGATTTGATCCCCAGAGATGGGTTAGGACTCTTCTTTCTGCAAAGCTTTCAGTCCTGCTGCTGCATCCTGCTTGGCTTGACAGGAGCTCTCAGCAGAGCGGGCACTATTTTATCAACCAGCCTTTGGAAGTGCAACCCAGAGCAGGGCTGAGAGCCCTGCAGAGTGCAGCTGGAGCATCTTCTGCATGGGAGAGGAGCCTGTTCCCCCTCTCTGTGGTACACTGGGAGCGCAGTAAATATGTGCAGTTTGGTTAATGCTGAGCAGCACATGAACAAGCATTTAACAGTCCTCCTGCTGCAGCTGTTTCCAGTCGAAAACCCCATCCAAAGTCAGATCAAAATTATCCTTTTCCTGCTCTCGGGAGAGCTCCAGAAACACCTGAAATGGGCAAGAGAACACTTGGGTTATTTCTCTGTGCTGCTCCTTTGCAGGAGGCACAGCTCTGCAGCCCCTGGAGAGGTGTGGGGTGGCTTTGTGGGGGGAGCAGGGGAGCAGCAGCTGAGCCTCCTGTGCTCTCTGGAGTGACCACACGGGCACCACCTGCCCGTAGGCATTTCCATACAGGTTTTCCCCACCAATGGATTGACTTAAACCTTCCTCATCTTTGCCAGCAGCCTTGTACAAGCAGCAATAAATAATCTGCTGTTTCCAGGGCACCCAGAGGGGCTGGGCACGGGCAGCACCCATCCTTGGGTTTTCTGTGTACTTGCCTCAGCCAAGTGGGGTCTGAGCTTTATCCAGACTTGTTCCCACCACGCCAAATCCCAGCAGTAAAAAACCCAAACCGTTTTTCACCACTTTACCAGCAGAGAACCCCTCACCCACCACCCTCAGGCAGTTTGTTGGTGGAGCTGCCTTTTGCCACTGTGCCAGCCCAGGTCTGGCTGCAGCTTTGGTCCCTGCTCCTGCCTTTACAGCACAAATAAAAATCACCTGCCTGAGTCAGAGTATTCAAGGAGAAGCTGTACTCCTCGAGGCTGCAGCTTCGTTTGGCTGTGGAGAAAGGGGAAGAGTTAAAAAGGAGCAGTCGCTGTTCTGCCTTTTCAAAAAATCACCTGGTTTTGCTCTTACCTTCCTCTAGCTTGGAGAAGGACTGGGACAGGGGCAGTGCATCTTTCATTGGGACCTTGTAGACAAGCAAAGAGGGGAACCTTGAAGAAACAGAAGAAAAGGTGATTCTTGCTCTGTATTGAGGTTCTGGGATCAAACCTTTAGGGATGTATGGATGTCTTGCTGCCAGGATCACAGGAGGGCTGAATGTGGTGAGGTTACAAAATCAGATCCCCTTACAGGGAGCTGTTCATCCTCTCCAGCTGAGATCCTGTGTCTGGCCCTCACACCAGGCACATTTTTAGGGGCGAGGCAGTGTTGAAACCACTCCTCATCCCATATTTTACTGTTACCTCTCCTGACGGGCTGCGCCGGGGAAAATCTTCAAAATCTCAGCGTGCAGAACATCGGAGCTCTCTGGATCCTTGACCTTGATTTCCAGGAGATACCCTTTGCCAAACTTGTTCTTCAGGTACTGGATGGAGCCAATGCACCTGCAGGGCAGGGAGGAACAGAGATGACTGAAATCATTGTCCCCTCACCACCTGCTCCTGCCCGAGAAGGAAACCATGGGAGTACTCCATAAAACCCATGGGAGCACTCCATAAAACCCATGGGAGCACTCCATGAAACCCATGGGAGCTGGGGCTGGAGGAGAAGCTTGGCCATGGTTTAGTTGATGAGGAGACCTTAGGTTAGGTCCTAGCTTGGACTTGATGATCTCAAAGGTCTTTTCCAACCTAGTTCATTCTGTGATTCTGTGATTTCCAGCTCAGCCAGGTACTGGCACCCACCGGAGCTGCCCGGCCACCAGGATGGCCACACGGTCACACACAGCCTCTGCCTCCTCCATGTAGTGTGTGGTCAGGATGGCTCCTGATTCCTTGGTTTTCAGAGCATCCCGGATCATTTTCCTGAGGATCGGAGTGAAAAGAAAAGAAAAAAATTAAAATCGAACAATCCCTACAAATATCAGACATTGCTCTTATACTTTTGTCCATCCAAATGCCTCGCCCCTAAAATAAGAATAAAATTTCCACATGCAGCATCTTTACATCGATGAGCATATGGTAATGCCTTGAAATAATGACAAAAAATACTTCTGACTCAAGTCTCTTTATGAAATCTCCCAAATCCCATTTAGGACTGTCCTAAAGCTTGCAGAAAGAATGAAGGCAAAATGTTTTTTTTTTTTCCTCTCCTTGCTAATTCTTGAGCCGGAGAGAGACAAGAAACGTATTTTCCAACAGAACAACTGTTGGCACGTGAGGCACAGCACCACCCATGGGTGGGATAAAACCCATTTTTATGTCATTTTGACATCCACTTTTGGCTTCCCACCCCTTTCCCAGCGCGGCGGCCCCGTGCCAGGGCTCCTGCTCACCAGACCCGGCGCTGCCCGTTGGGATCCATGCCAGTGGAGGGCTCATCCAGGAGCAGCACGGCAGGGTTGCCCAGCACAGACAGTGCCACACACAGCTGGGACATGGAAAAGGGGCTCAGCCAAACCTCCCACACCCCCTGGCACCGTGCCCACCCAGAACATCCTCATTTATGGGAGCTCTGATTTATGGGAAAGGTGGGCTCGGGAAAGGCTCGTTTCCATCACCCCACCCAACACGATGCTCCCCCGGGGAGCTCAGGGCACAGCTTGGTCCCTCCACTCAGGAAGGAGAGTTTTAATTAGTGCTTGAGCATAGTGCTCATTATAGGTAACCCAAAACACACCTTCCTGGTTATGCCAGCAGGTAATTTTCTGACTTTTTTGTTTAAGTAGTCTTGAAGCTGCAGAGCATTCACAATTCTGCGGGGAAAGGGAACAAGTGAAAAAAGAACATTTTTGTTATTCCAAATCAATACTCTCATCAAGGTTCCCAAAATGACAAGAAAAAGGAGCTGCTCTCCCCTTGCTCTTGACTCCTACTTGTTTTCATTAAACATTTATTGTGGTATTAAAATGCAAGTGACTGCTTGAAGCAAAGTGTACTGAATAAGCCACAAGCGCTTTTCTAAAGCCATCATCAGTGTCAACAGCATTACAAATGCATTCCCCCTTGCCAGTGTCAGCTGAGCAGGCAGTGCTGCAGCACCCTTTCTTGTGGTGCCAAACTCCACCATCAGAGATTTCAGAAAAGCTGCCTAAAGATAACATTCTTAAAAGAGCCTTAGTGGTGAATTTATCCCCACCAAATGCACTTAGGAAAATGGGAGGCTTTCTTAACCCGCTCACTGAATCACAGCATTGAGCACAAAAGCACTTCTGTAGCTGAGTTTGCTGAGTTCCTTTCAAGGTTTCCTCTGTGAATTTTGACTCTCTGGCCCCCTCCCCACGAGCAGGGGGTGGAACATTGGCCATCCCAACCCTCCATCAGTACCTGTCCACAGCAGCAGCCGCGTCCTCCTTGCGCAGCCCCTTCACGGCCCCGTAGACGCTCAGGTGCTGCTGTGGGGTGAGGTCCAGCCAGAGAGGGTCCTCCTGAGGGCAATATCCCAGGAATGCAGGGGCCTGCTCCTGCAGCTGGGAACCTCCTCCATCTCCCCTCTTCATCAGCACCTGCACAACCAGGCTGGGCATTGTCCTCTGGCACAGTGCGAGGGGGGGTTCAGGGGAAGGTTATGGGGTGCAGTGGGGTTAAGGTGAGGAAAACCAGGGTGAGGGAGTGATTTCACACTGTTCTTAAATACAAACATGGCAATCAGGACAGATGCAACAGCTTATCAAAATTAGAAGTAGCTCACAGTAATTTTATCAATACATTATTTAATTTAATAGCACGATGAACTCGATTGAAACCTTGATCACTAATAATGCTTTGACAAAAATTGTAGCCTTGGCAAAAATGATAGCTTAGCCTAGGCACAAGGTTTTTTTCGTGGCTCCATCCCCTTTTTCTGCAGATGTCTCCTACCTGCCCAGCAGTCAGGGTTGTCTCTCCAGTGATCATTTTGATAGCTGTGCTTTTCCCAGCTCCGTTGGGCCCCAGAAGTCCTAACACTTCTCCTGCAATCAACACATGTAATTTCTTAGGACTATTCTTCATTCAAGAAATAGATCATGCACAGTCCAGCAAAAGAAAAAAATAGAAAAGACAGCATGCAAATATCAAAAATCATGTAAAACAAATAGTTTCATTGCTTAAAATACATGCTCAGAGAGCCCATGAGATTTCAACTCAAAGTGATGCTGTGAATTGCTCCCAGGAGCTGCTGCTAAAGTGATCCCCTCTCCCCAGGAGCTGTGTTATTTTAGATGATGGACAGCCACAGGTAATTAACAAATGCACCCACACCAAATTGTTCATTAACACATCAACCCCAGACTGAAGGTGCTTTAACAACAAATAGAACAAATAGATTTGACCTCTCTGTCCTTGCTCAGGTAACTGAGAATCTGCAGGGAATTAGCTCAGGGTTCAAGGAGAACAGTCCCAGTTCTCACCTTTTTTAACACAGAAGGAAAGGTTTTTGATGGCTGTTTTATTCTTCTTCTTCTTCTTCTTCAAAAATGAGCCAGCTTTCTTTATTTTATATTCCTTGCACAGATTGCTGACTATAATGACTGATTTCTGAATGCGAGGAAGAAGAAGCAAGATTAATTTATTATCTTGGACAGCATTGATCCTTCAGTTATATTTTTCCATTAAAAAGGCAGAAAACCTTCTAAAGATTTTTGTTTTATAGTTCACCAGGAATATGAGGTGCAATGGGACACTTTATTGTCCATGCTCCTCTCACGAGCTTTCTTCTCCTGATGGAAACCACACTTCAGGGAGTTTGATTTTCCCACTGACAACAACACAGCCAGAGCACCAATCTGCACTGGTTTGTGTTTCACCAGGCATAAAATCAAACAAAACAAGAAGGACAACACTTAGGGGTACCTCCTCCTGACTTGAAGCCACCATGGCATTTTTCACTGCTTCCCTTTCAGCTCTGACATCTTCATCTTCCTCCTCGAGCTCCTTGGGGTGCTGCTGGCTGCTTTCTTTTCCTGGGGAAATCCTAAAAACCCACCAGATTTGGCTTAGGATTTTGTTCTTCTACCTTTGTTCTCCACAAATGACTGTTCTTTGTTTAAGAAATACATCATGCACAGTCTCACAAATGAAAAAATAGAAATTGGAGAGACCATTGGTTTTGGATAGTATTTGGATATTATTTTGGATAGACCAAGAGTGAATTTCTCAGTGATTGAATTTATACTATAATGTAATTATTGATATTAATATTATAATAATTCTTACTAGTTTTATACTACTACTATTACTATTATTCTTATTGATAATACCAACGATAACAATAAAGAATATTTATAATCTTTCTGCTTTGTACCAAAAAGAAGCTGGTACATCCCACAGCATAGGCAACATCCTGTGGAGGCACTAACAAACTTGAAAGCTGTTTTATATTATCACACCTCTGTCATATTTAAGGGGATATTTAAGTCATAAAAAAAAATCACCATTATTTTAAAAAATGATTTGAAAACAGGGGCACAAATGCAGTGATGTTTTCAAGGAGAAGCAGTGGGTAGGAGTTTAGATATCACATGTGCGTGTGTTGATACAAACCTAAATACTGGGTCCTGTCTCAGCACTGCTTTTCCATATTTTAACTCCAAAAAGCGAAGAAGAAGAATGAAAGCCACAGAATGGATGTAGGGCTGAAAAACAGAGGTTGCCACATTAACAGCTTTGCCTTCCCTCCCACCACAGCTGGCACCGAGGTGGTGGCAGTGCTATAAAATATGTGGGGGAAACAGAATATGCGAATATGAAGGCCACTAACATCAAAACTCGGGGTAATCAACACTGCAGGAAACATTAAGGGCAGAAAAACCCCAATTCATAAAATAACAGGGCAGCATGAAGTGATCTGGGCTTATTTCATTCTGCCTTCCCCATTTCAAAGGCATGAAATTATTTTAGCAGAGGGGCTAAAATGTCATCCAGACCCACCCAGATCTTCCTCCTGCTTCCTCACGCCTGAGGAGGGGGTTTAGGAGGCCCACATTCCTAAATAAAAGCAAAGTTAAATGTTTTCTTACTGCAAAGACAGCAATCAGTGCATCACTGTGTGGAGGTGTATGAAATGTCTCAGTGTCCTCCAAGAAAATCTGTAAGAATAAAAAAAAAACACACACAAAGGAGAGCTGTAATCCTTTAGCATCATTCTGGTTAATGAAGCAACATTCAAAAATGCTCTGAAAATGTGCAAAACTTCTGATTCACCCCAAGTATTCACATGGAGATGAACAAGTGCAGATGTTTGGCTTTGGGAACCCTGGTCCTACACCAGAACATGTCACAGCTCTCAGTACACGGACCAGACTCTCCTTCCAGATGTCCTGTCCCAGGAAAACCTCTGCTCTCCTCTGCTTTGGGTCCCAGTGGAGAAGAGGTGGAGGTGAGTGGGACAGGACAGAGGAAGAGTCTCTTCTCCTTGGACTTTACCCCTCAGTAATTTATCATTTATCAACAGTGTTGCACATAGATGGGGAGGTTTGTTAAATTCTCAGCTGAATTTCCACCACCCCCCTCAGCTGACACAGAGTAAAAGCCCCTTGTGAGTGTTGTTAATTCTCACTCAGGTTCTGTTCTATGCAGAGTCAGATTCGTGGCTTCACATTTTCTCTTAGGATTGGTCAAGCCACGTTGATTGACTTTGTGGCTGCTCCATCCTTGGCATTGTCCGAGGCCAGCTTGGATGTGGCTTGGAGCAACCTGGTCTAAGGGAAAGTGTCCCCTCACATGGCTGGGGGTGGAATGAGATGAACTTTAAGGTCCTTTCCCAACCAAACCATTCTGGGATTCCATCCTATGACTCTGCATGCAAAGAATTAAGAGTTTTTACCTACCCTGCAGTCACAGCTGCACAAGAAGGAGCCCCCAGCCCTAACAAACAGCTGGAAAAATGAGATCTGAGCTGAAACAGTCACTAACAATGTGCTGTGGAAAATCCCACCCACGATGAGCCTTCCCAAACCTCAGCGTGCAGTTACCACCAGACTTTGGTGCTGTCACCACCAGACTTTGGTGACAAGGACCCAGGGTTGTGTTTGAGGCCTCTCCTTGCCCAGAACCACCACTCACCCTTTGGCCATCGAGCACAAAACCCATCAGGGGGTACACGGGAACCAAGAGGGACAAAACGTAGAGGGAGGTGTTGGGGCCGCCCACGTGATCCATGATTCTGCCGACGAAAACACAAATAAAGCCCACCTGGAAATAAAACAGGAGGGTGACTCAGCTGATGGGAAGGGTTACTCACTGCTCTTTAAAATTGTATGAGTCTAGCTCTGCAATTCCCTGTCGAATTTATAAAAATGGACAAAAAAATGAGAAAGATGAGAGGCAGAGAGGGCTCAGGAGATCCTCAGCTGTCTCTGCCTGAGGGTTGGCTGCTACTTTGGGTCAGCTGGGGAGACTTCTTCCCAGGGACAGGGCTGCTTCAGGCAGAAAAATCAAGCATGGGGTCCCATTCTGTTCATTCCCATCCCAATCCATGCCAAATAATCCATCTCCTTCCACGTAGGGCTTGGATGATCAGTGCTAGCCTGATGGCTCCTGTCTCAACACTTTACACCTCTTGGATGTGGGGTGTTAAGCAGAGTGATAAATTAATTTTTTGCCTCCATTCCTGCACCAGTTCAGGTTAGATCCAGGTATTTCCCCATGTCACAGCAGGATTGTGGGAACAGAACTCGGTGACACAAATTTAATGCAGAGTTGGCTGCTATGAGACACACCCAGATTTATGTTCCTTGTCTCTACCTGGTGTTTTGACATCTAGCTCATCCTTAAGATCTCAAAATGCCTGCAAACCCCTCAGTGCATTATCCAGCCATGTGCTCACCACTATCAGGATAAAAGACCAAAGATCACAGCTCCATCCTTTGCGAGAGTTGAAGGAGATCACGTAGATTAAGAGAACAAGGGAAATTCCATAACCCAACATCCCCATGACCTACAGGGAAAAAAGGCTTTTGTTGGAGAAAACGGAGTGATGTAAACCACCAGAAACCCATCTATAGCAATGGGGATCAGTGGAAATGATTGCACAGTAAGATCAGGGTATTTAGAAATTACCACAGTTTTACTCTGAGGTGTAAAGGATATATTAATGCAAGATTTATTCCCTTTATTTCCAGCTGGAGAAACCCAAAAGGTAGGAGGTGAAACAAGAAGGTCAGAGTGTTCCAGCACCACCTGCACCCACAGTGTCTCAGCTACCCCCACACAAAAGATTTTCCCTCAATCCCTCCCAAGCAGAGCAACAGGCACCAGAATGGGACGTACCAGCAAGAAGAAGGTGCTGGCGCTGCCAGAAATCTTGTTGCTCATGGCAAACTGGAGCCCAAACATGGAGAAGAGCAGGATCCAGCAGAGTGGGATGTCCACCAGTGCCTGGCCACACCAGTAGGCCGAGGGAAAGAGCCCTGAGATGCGCAGCTGAGCTCGAGCTCCTGCCTGGGAAGGCACAATTTTAAAGTGTAGTTCATTGTTGGTGCCTGTGTGGCCAACTGCACCCATGGGAATGGCCCCAGGAAATGGAAACGGAATAAAATCTGTCGCCACCAAGATTCTGGGATAAGATTCGACCTCTTTTTTGTCTTTTAATATTTTGTGCTGGCTGCAAAACTTCTCATGGATCAAAACGCCCCAAGCTGCCAATAATAGGGCAGGACTCAGTTACCTCAGAGGTGTTTTCCAGCCTAAACGATTCCATGATGCTGTATTCAAACATCCTTGTGGCAATGCAGCTGTAATCCCTTCTGCCCACCCCAAACCTGCTCCGTTTCAAGGAATTTACCTTATAATCCTGTGTGTAGCCCATTGCAAAGTGAGGAGGAAAAGCAGGGAATAACAGCAGCATGTAAATGAGGTACCCGAACATAAAATAATCCCAGTATCGTGGACTGAAGAGCTGAAAACAGAAAAACAAAGCATTTGTGGAAAATGCCTACAATTCATCGATCTTCCATTGGTCTTACTGCATTTCTCTTGGATTACAGGGCAGTATGAACAGTCAGCGGGGTTGGAAACCAAATTTTGGAAGGTTTTCCTGAACCAGAGCCCTGAAAAGTGTTTGCTGGTGAGGAGAGATGGGTGGTGCAGTCTCACTCATCCATCCCAGACTTGTAGGGAGCTCTCTCTTCCATCAACTGATGGGCCAAAGCTTGAATAATGTGCTGGAGAGAATGAGGAGCCTCCTGGAAAAAACCCTCCCAGACACTCTCTCCATCCAGCAGCCCTTGAGGCCCACATGGGAACAATCAGATCTGGTTTTCCTGAAGTCAAATGTGATTTTTCCAGAGGCACCATGGAGGAAGGTGGATTTACATGTTCAGACAGCCCTAGAAGGCTTCCTGTTAAAATCTGATGAATTAGTGAGACCTTAAACTGTTTTTCGTTACCTCCTGGCTTCACTTACAGAGAAGAACGGGTGGCTCCAGATCTGGATGTGCCTGGTGGAGTTGAGGGTTCTCAGCAGGGCGTTGCTGATGACGTTCACCAGCACTGGGAAGCAGTTGATGGCCTCCAAGTGGCACAGCACAGTGAACCTGTAGCTCTTCAAAGAGCAGGAAAACAAAGTGAGAACTCCTGGCTTTCCTCATCTGCAGGGAAGCAGTAGAAAAGGAGCACTCCAGGAAAATCCAGGCCTGAAAGAGCTTTGCTTATGCCTTGTTGGCTAAAAACCAAATTATGAGGTATTGGAAGTCTGCATTACTGTGCTAAAAATGTACATTTGGAGGTGGAAGGTCAGGGAGATGAGGTCTCCTCTCAAACATGGACTTTACCGCTCAAAACACTTCCTAATTTTTGAACCTGTGGTACAAAAAGGCGACAGGCCCATCCCACAGGGAGAGCTGATGGAGGCACCTTGCTTAATTGTTCAATTGTTGTGAGGAAACTGGAGGGAGAGAAGAAAAATCCTCACCTGACCTTCGCGGGAGACTTTTATAGCCCCGTTGTGTTGTAGTTCCTCCGTGATATTTTCCTCCTTTTCTATTTCCACTGCAAGGTCCTGGCTCTGGACTGCATGGATGAAGTCGTCAATGCCTGTGCCTGGTGTGAGGGCCAAAAGCAGAGGAATTATAACACCAGAAAACAAAAGAGTCTTTGATGGTTTGATTTTTATTTTCATTTTTAAATCCATGGCCACCAAACAAAACGAGAGGAAATCTAATAACTGTGGGCATCAGCCAGCACATGTGGTGCATCATTGCATGTTAAGTTTTGGGAAGTTAATGGATTTCAGTCTGAATTTTTGCATTGTCTTTTTTTTTCCCCCCAGACTTTTCTGAGGTGCTACAAAATGAATTTTCTTTTGGGACTGTCTGATGAAGATAGCAATGTCATTCTCTGGCCAAATAACATGAAATAGCATCCATTCATGGGAATATTGAAGGTGAAACTCAGAAGGCAGCCCATTAATTTGACTCAGCATTAGTGAACCTGGAGCGTGGTGCCTGCTTTGAAAATCCTACACTCTGAAATTGCTTGGGTAGAGACCTGGATTTGTGGCAGGGAGAGAATCATGTCCCCATCTTATCTCACCTGCTCTGATATCCTTTTTCACATCCCTCATCAGGATCTCACCAGCTGCTGAAGCCACGGTAGGCTGTGGCTACTCTCTTCCCTCATTAAAACCTCCATCCCCCCTTGCATCCTCTACATCTATAACCCTCTGCTCTGTCCTGTATTTTCCTTTGGAGCAGCAAGAAGCCCAGAACTGGGAAGGATGAGGGAAGGCTCGTTGCCCTCACCTGAGTGGTTGTAGACCAGGAGGGTGGTGGGCTCCGGGTAGGATCTCCTCCCCAGGGGCAAGAAGTATTGTGCAGGAGAGAGCTGCCAGGAGCTCACACTCTGCAAACTAGCCACCATGCACAGCTGCAACACCAGAGGAAGCAGAAGAACCCCGTAGAGCAGCAAACTGCATTGAGAAAGAGATGAATAAACAGTCTGAAAAGAGATATTCAGCAGAAATGTGTTCAGAATGCGTTTGTGTGTTGGGAATGGTGGACGGTATTCAGGTTACCCAAAGCTCTGTTAAAGACTTTTGGCAATTTTCATAAAATCACGGAATATCCTGACTTGGATGGGACTCACAGTGAGCATGGATCCAACTCCTGGCCCTGACACCCCAACAATCCCACCCTGGGCATCCTGGAGCTCTGGCAGCCTCGGGGCCGTGCCCATTCCCTGGGGAGCCTGGGCAGTGCCCAGCACCCTCTGGGGGAAGAACCTTTCCCTGAGATCCAACAAAACCTCCCCTGACATAACTCCAGTCGTTCCCTCAGGCCCTGTCACCAATGACGAGAGAATTTTATTTCCAGAAGTCTCAAACCTTGATCATTCACCAAATGATTCAAAACATATCAGGGAGAGGACCTCAGATCTGGAGTGCTCAACTTTTTACAGCCATGAAATGCCTTTCAGACTTCCTTTAGATACAAGTTTCTCATAAATCAGCATATTTCTTTAGTTCCTTGTGCCTCACCAGAAAACTCCATCCTGAACACCAGTGGGGCCAAATGAGTTCAAACACTGACAACACGAGAGAATTGAAAAAAAAAAAAGGCAGAGGAAGCCTGAAAGTACTTTCTGTACACACTAACTTATTTTAAAACTTCCTCTATTTGATATAAAAGTATTTCTAAATGATTCTTTTCTTTGGAAAGGAAATGGGTTTCTCTTCCAAAAATTATTCAGCATAGAAATGAAAATACACAGAAAGGAGATTTTGTGTTACTGGCACTGGAAAGGAAAAAACTTTCCCCTCCTCTGAGTGCAGATCATTCTCAGATCATTCCTAGCCAATACCTCATATCAATTAATCCAAACTCATCGAAACAGGGGTGTGGAAATTGTCCCCCCTGGTGTGACTGTGTGCACTTCCAGACCTCCAGGAGAGAATCCCTTTGGTACTTACATCGACTGCAGGTTCTTCACCGAGCTCTTGAGTTTGAAGAAGTGCACCCGTGCCATGGCAGAGACCTGCTGCCTCCAGAGGGCCAGGCCCTGGACCGACGCCTTGCTGGTGTCTGAGAGCAGCAGGGAGCCCGACCCTGCCTCGTCGGGGCATCGTGGTCCTGCTTCTGCCCACTCCTCCCCAGGGACGTGCTCATCTGCAGAGAGTTTCCACGTGCAAATTTATGTCTAAGACCAACTTCTAGGCTGGGATTCATGAGAAGTTAAGAGCCACCTTTGGAGGTTACTGCAGAGGAGCTGATCACTTTGGCTGTGGATTGTAAATCCACAATTGTACCTTCTTGAGCCGCTGTGGCTTCTCCCTCCAGCCTCAGGAACACATCCTCCAGGGTCGTCATGCTGACTCCATAGTTGATAATTCCCTGCTCAGAGCAGCTGTCGAGGCCACTGAACAGTCCTGCAGGACAGAGATAAAATAAAGGCATGAACACAGATCTTCAGACCACTCTGGTTCAGATGAGCCAACCTGACTGGAGCATTTCTAGTGACAGAGAAAGCAACAGAGGAAGGAAGTGGATAAAGGAACAGGACACAAAGGTGTGGAGGAACACAAAACTGCCACAGCCATCCCCCATGGAAAATGTTTTCCTGCTTAGCATCAACATTTCAGACTGGTTTTCATCCTCTGTGGGATGGTCAGGCTGAAGTGATGGGCATGGTGGTTGAGGAGTGGGCACAGAGCAGCACAGGTTGTGTGAGGTTTTCTCTTATCTCTGTCTTTTCATATAACAGGAAGAGAACTGAACTCTCAGTAACACACATAGCCCAGTTTAGTCTGCTGGGTTTGCCACTGCAAACAGTAGAAAAGCATTTGTTGCACAGTTTGGCCTTAAATGTATGATAAAACTGTGGGGAAAACCCAAACTGAGACAGTCCTGATGTGACTCTGTAGAAAATCTCTCTTTGCATTTCTTGTTCCCCACATTTGTCATTATTTTTTTTCTCAGTGGTTAATTCTGAGCTATTTTAATATATGTTACCTGGGAATTTATTCACGTTTTCTAAAGGCAGTTTATATCTCAGTTCATATTGGCTGTGTCCTGAGAATGTGGCATTGGGGATGTGCCCTTTCACCAGGGATGTCACGTTCTCCAAGTCACAAGACTCACTGACGTGGATCCTGTCGTGTAGAAAAAACCCAGATGTGGAATAAAAACAACCCAAACCCACCCAGACAAACAACAGCCACCATTTTATGGATGCATAAAAAGAAAACTCCAACAGTCTTCGTTCATACTGTGCTCTGGGTTAACTAAGCCTAACCCTAACTCTTACTGCTGTTTCAGTTAATGTAGCTGAATCTGAATGCAGTTAATTTGCTTGTTTTGATGACATCTGCTCTGGGGTTTCATGAATTCTGGCGTCCCCATGTTGTCAGGTTTTGTTGGGGCTGAAGGAGATACCTTAAATGATAGCAAATCCCCCATTTTTTCTTCAGGAACAGAGAAGAGCCAACGCACTTCAGCCTCCCGTGCGAGATAAAAGCCTTGCGGTCTAGAGAAAGGAAAACCCAAAGGAATTCATAGTGCAGAGCAGTTGTTCCCATCTTTTGGGGCTTTGTGCTCCAGGGCTATCCTGCAGGGATGCCCCAGACAGAGCCTGTGCTCACCTGCCAGGATATCAGCCTCATCCATGAACTGGGTGCTGAACAGGATCACCCTCCCTGCCTGCTGCTCCCGCAGGAGGCTCCACACCTGGTGCCTGGAGAGAGGATCCAGCCCAGCCGTTGGCTCATCCAGGAGCAAAACCTGCAGGAAGGATGGAATCAGACATTGCTCATTGCTGGGGCAGTTGTGTGTCTTTGGGGTTTGATGTTCTGAAGGCAAGAGGCCCAGGATGTCTTTTGGACAAGGGCAGCTGTTCTGTGGGCTGGGAGGGGTCAGGGAACTCTGAACTGGCAAGGTGGGTTATGAATTAAACAACAAAAGAAAATACAAAATGTATTCATTTTAACAATTACGAGCACTATAAAGAATTCTGAAATCCTAGAGCCAAATACATGCCTAGGGTTTTAGTCATGCTGGACCTGAATATTCCCAATATCCCAGAGCCATGCCTGCTGCTTTACCTGGGGGTTTCCAAGCATGGCTATTCCAAGGGATAACTTCCTCTTCTGTCCACCACTCAGTTTCTCAGCTTGAGTGTCTTGAATGTTGCTGATATCCAGCAGTTGCAGAATGTTTTGCACCTAGAACAGCACAAGGATATCCATTCTCGGCAGCCATTGTCCTCCCATCCTTTATTAGGGTGGATTTAGATTTATATCAGATATCAGAAGGAAATTGTTCCCTGGGAGGGTGCCAGGCCCTGGCACAGGGTGCCCAGAGAAGCTGTGGCTGCCCCTGGATCCCTGGCAGTGCCCAAGGCCAGGTTGGATGGGACTTTGAGCTTCGATTTTCAGAAGATCCTGGTGGATCCTTTGAGCTTCCCAGTGCAAAAGGAGCCACTATGGAATGGTGGGGAACACACTCACCTCTCGCTCTACCTCTTTGGACTTGATGCCCTTGATTTCTGCAAAAGTTTTCAGGTTTTCTTTCACCGTCAAGACCTCGAACTGCGTGTTGAACTGCGGGCAAATCCCGATCATCCCCCTGATCTCCTCCCTGTCTCCCATTTCTGAGAGTCTGTACTTGTATATGGTGGCAGAGCCTATTCATGGGGATAAATGGGATGAGGGGGAATGAATTGATCTTTATGGCTTTTGGATCAAGGCCACCCCATCCCAGCCTTCTCCTACCTTCTGAAGGGAAGCTGAGCCCACTGAGCACGTTCAGCAGCGTTGTCTTTCCAGCCCCACTGTGGCCCAGCAAGGCGGTGATCTGACCCTCATAAATGTTTAAAGACAGACCTAGAACAAAAATAACATCGAGTTTGGGAAGAAATGAGGTTTGAATTGCCCCCACTCACTGCCAAAGGCAAGAGAAGTCAAGAAGTACAAGAATTAAGTGGTAATAATCAGCCAAAAGAGCACTGAGTGGGGCAAAGCTCTGCAGATCTTTAGCTAAAGGCATAGGGGGTTGGTCTGTATTTAACAGAAATGACAGAAATAAAACAATCTAAAAAATTCTTCTCTTTAGTCTTTTTAAAAAGAGAAATCAGTAAAAACTGAACAAAATAGCAATCAGTCACATCAATTAATATTTGACATAAATTTTCAAGCAATGCAAGTGCTTTTTCTCGTTGGCCAACTGCACAACGGTGTTTCCTTGCCTTTAACAGGAATCAATCCCACAGCTTTCATACCTCTTAAAGCTTCTGTCTTCTTGTCCTTCTTTTTATAGGCTTTTTTAATATTGTGGAGCCTAAAAGGAAGGTAAGGAGGTCATTCTTTGGGGAGTTCTGTAAACGCTCTTCCCTGACGCCCTTTTATCTTTTCATGGCCCTTAGGTGACAATGACAGAAATGGCATGAAACAAATAAGAGGTGCTGGGAAACAACGCTGAGATTCACAGGTTTGACAGGCTCTGATCTTGATCACAACCTGGCACCAAAAATGGGGCACCAAGACTGGCAAAGACAAGGCCCAGCCCATTGCAACAGAGGACAGTTTTACAGAAAAAAAAGCCCCGTGTTATTTTTAAATCTAAATTTACCTAAATTTCATCATTAGTGACCAGTCTGAATTTTCTTTTTATCTCTAATTTTTGTCTGTGAAACATTTTTATCTCTAATTTTTCTCTGTGAAACAGAGTGTTTTGCAAGAGCTTCACGAACATGAAAACTGCCAGGAAAAGCCCAACCCAAGCTGTGGAATGAGCAGGGATCAGTGGAAGCACTAAACCACAGCTACCAGACACCAGCAATTCCTTCTCTCTTAACCTGATGGCCTCTTTCCCCAGGAATTCGGGGGGCACAGGTTCCATATCATCCCCAAGGAGCTCTTCAGGGTTTGCTGTGGATCTGGGCACGTCTGTGGTGGAGCTTCTCCTGCTCCTCATCCAGTAGGAAGCCTTCAGGAAGAACAGAGGAGGGTCTGGGATCCCATATTTGCCTGCCAGGAAAGCAAAAAGATGTTCTGTCACTAACCAAAGCCACTGCCAAGACACCATCCTAGACAAAACATTCAGGAGATTCAAATTAGTATAAAATTGGTGCTTTTTCCAGTCCAAACCCCCCAGGTTGGAGCAGAGGTAGAGGAGACCAGAAGGTTGGATTCAGGGCTTTCTCTAATGAATTCAAGACTTTATGTATTACATTATTACACTGTAATCTCATAAATAGTTCAACAACAGCATAACTACAAAGAGAAAACATTAAATAATTTGTTGTCATTGATTCTGTGAATTGCCAGCGTGCGCCAGCAACAGAAAAGTCACTCCATGACATAATACATTTCTTTTGGTCCAAACCTTGTTTTGGTTGACTCAGAGAATGGAGCAGCCCATCATTTCCTTGATATACCCCATGCAATCCATGTAAATAAAAATAAACCATTCCCACCTGGCAGAATTCTGTCGAAATACAGAGCCAACAGCATGTACAAGACTGAGTCAAACACCAGCAGTACGTATGTTGAAAATAAAAAGTATGCTTCCTCCATAAGGGTGGAAAAGGAGAAACCTATTTCATATTTCTCTAAATCGAAAATCTGAAATAAAGGAGAAAGGAGAATAAATTTCAGGCTGCAAAAATATGCACATGCCATCAAACCATGGACACAACTGTTTGTTAACCCAGAAATCATCTGCAGTACTGAGCAACTGTTCTTATTTTCTTTCTAAAGGGGAAGGGGAATAAATTTACTCCATGTGGAGATCTTAATGCTTTCATCCAGAATTTTCCAGAACAATCCAGAAAGAGAAGAGAAGACCAGAGTTTTAGAGGAGATCAATTCAGGAAACCTGATATTGGCATCTTTGATGTGACAGTCACGACAAAAATGCTATAATTTACATAATGATTGATGGAACCATATGGTGAATTAACAAAGTCAGTCTCTTCTTCTGCTGGTGCAGAAATCTCCTCTCCCAGGTGGATTTTTTTTTATATGTATCAAGAAATCAAATATTACATTACCAGAGCTAGAAAGAGCTATGGAGATCTGACCAATGGAAAACTGTGAAACCACAGGGGTTTCTCCAAGGTGGGGCTGGAGGAAGGGCAGCAGCAGCAGGAATGCAGAGCTGGCTTTGCACAGTCCCTGCTGCCAGCAAGAGCAGAGTGACTGGGCAGCCAAGGATGCTGTCCCTGATGCTCCTGAGGATAATGGGGCTGCTGTGTGCAGGGATGGGGCTTCCTTGGGGTCACGTGGAAGCTGCAGAAGTGCACAACAGCAGATTTTTTTTTGTGCCAAGGGCCCTGCTTGTCTCTGCATTCGTCTGATTTTAAAGCAGGGGAAGGGGATGAGGGCGTTGAAACCCCTCAGTGCTGCCCAGAGACAGCTCAGCTCACCTGGGGGTTTCAAAACAAGCTGTGGAGGTGAATGAAAAATGCCTGAAGGTTTTTGAGCTGAGGGTAGGAATTCCTGTGCCTCTCTCTACCAGCAGGGGAAGGTTCAGCTGCAGGGAGGGTGCCCCCATACCTTGACAATGCCAGTGTTGAGTGCAAAAGGACACATGAGACCAAGAAACCACTTCAGTGGCTCTGGGACATCTTCTATCAGCACCACCAGGCTCAGGAATCCGGAGATAAAGATGATGAGGAACCCCATGGAGCTGACAAGCTTGGCGGTCCTTAAGAGGGAGCAGAGCATGAAAACCAGGTGGATCTGTAAGAACAGAACTTTCCTTCAGCCACTGAAGAAAATAAATATCCTTAAAAGCAGCGCTTCCATTTGCCAGGCACCTGATCTCCGGTGAGCTGAGTCTGTATAATAAAATCCACTAAAGCCCTTCTTAGTGGGTTGATCTGAGTTTCAAGCTGGGCCTTTTGTAGCCAAACAAGTCCCTGTCAGCCCTTGAGGCTGCAAGTCCAATCTCTGCTGCTGGCCTAGAAAAGCCATTCAGCTGTTCCAGCCAGCACAGCCACACAAAGGTCCTGAGCACTGTGCAAAAGGCTCTGGAGCAGTGCTTAGGCTCATCAACATGGTAATAAATCATGTGGTGAGGAAATCTGGCTTTAAAGCCTGACTTACGCATGCCAGGCCGTAGAGGAAAAACAGGAGTGAGACTGCAGGGAAGCTGCTGGTGTAGAAAGGCTCCTGCAGCACGAGGGCTGTCAGCAGGCACGAGAAGATCAGCACATAAAGAGAGTACAGCAAACTCCAGGAGAGCCTGGGGAAGGAAAGGTGCCATCACCCTTGTGGTTCACTGGCAGGTCTTGTTCCCAACTTCATCTGCAGGTCAGAACCACTTTACATTTAAATATTAATTATGAATGATTTTCCACGGAAGCAATTTCTCTTTCACATCCTCAGAGCAGACAGATGATCCAGCTTAGGAGGAAATACCTCAGGGAGAAGAGGACACCATTGCTGTGCTCAACCCTCTGCTTTGCCCTTCGAGTGCTGGAGAACAGTTTTGAACCCATTTAACTGATTAACTGACTGCTCAAGTGCCCAGGCACTGACTGATTTTTGGGAAACACATTGCAGTTAAAAAAGAACTCACCAAAATGCAAGGTCCTGCAGCCCCATGGTCCTCATCAATACTTTGAGCTTCTTCTTTTCTCGTGTAACATTCCTCGATAAGAAATACATGAAGGGATAGAAGCACATCACAATAACAATCATGAAATAGCTGTACTCTAGGCTGAAGGAGAAGAGCATGCTCTGGGACTTCATTCTGATGCCAGCGATGGATTTCATTTCTTCCCAAACAGAATGATTTGCCACCATCTAAAGGAACACAGTGCCAATAGATCAGGATTTTGTTTATTTGCTGCAGTGAGATGCATTTGTGTGAGGAATGTTCTGCTTCATCCTCCTTACATTAACTTTTTAAAGCAGCTTTATTTTCTGACAACCCCCTTGCTATTCCCACGGTACAGTTTGCCTTTCCTGCATCATATTTCAAATAAAAGGATGCCTCCACCACATCCTAAATTGGATTTACCTCTATAATAGCAGCATCAATGCTGGACTGCAGGGACAGGAAGCCTTTGTACCAGTACTTGGGGCTGCTGCAGTAGCTCGATGAGAACTCGAAGCAGCTGTCTGCAAGGTAAAGGGCATCACACAAATGAAAAGCAATTAATTTTTGCTATTAAATGTGATGACAAGAATGCATTGGCACTGTGGGAAACTCTTCAAATGGATGGTGACAAAAAAAACCAAACCGAACCAAAACACTCAAACCACCAATTTATTCCATCACTCAATAAACATGGATTATTCCCACCCTGTCCACACCAGGCAACCACCCCGAAATTCTCATTTTGCATTACCTATGTATCCAAAGACTTCATTTGGAACAACCACATCGCTACTAGGAAACCTGAGCTGGTAGGAGAAGTTGTCCTTAAATACAACCCCTATGATTTCCTCATTTGAAATCCAGGCTTTCTCCATGGCTCTCTCATCATTCATTTCCTCCAGTTTTATACCTGTGGAGTGTCAGAAAAACACTGCCATGAGATTTTGTGAGTCTGGAAATGTGTCCGCAGCACTGAGGGAATGTTCTGCTTTCTTAGCACTGAAACTCCTCCTTTCCCAGTTCTCACTGGCCAGGGAGGCAGCTCCAAACAGTTCACAATTCACCAGCTGAGAAGAAATGCACCTCCAAAGAGTGAACCAAGGTGTTTTAAAAGAATTAGGGAATATTAGGTAAGGCAGAGCTTTACAGTTCAGAAGGGCACATGGTCTCACAGGTAGCTTAAATCCTAGAGAAGAAACACTTGTGAAAATGGAGGATTTAGGACGAATTTTCTCTCCTGATCAAAGGCGTTGGAGAACCACTAAAACACAGCACGCACACAATAGGTTAAATAATGACAAAACTCAGTATTTATAAAGGAAAACCCACCCTTCATGAGAGAGCTGGAGGCCACTTTATGCATGATGTGCCTCGTGGTGGCAGTGACGGGGGTGAAGGCGATGGTGACCCCGGTGGTGTTGAAGGCAGGGTCATCCAGGTGCCCCAGGTGGCTGAAGGGAGCTTCGGGGTAGGAAATTTGCACCATGATCGAGGATGCGACGAACACCAGGAGCAGGAAGAGCAGGGACAGACTCCACTCCTGCACCAGGGAGAGCGGGGAGGAGAATTTCATGGCACCATAAAAACGTGTTCTTTGTGGGGTTAAAATGTAAACAAGAGGGATTCAGTCTTTGTGGGATTGAAATGCAACCAAGAGGAGCTCAGTCCCACCCGTTTCCAGGGTGTTAATGAAGAGACTCTTTGCACTGTGCCCATCACCTGCTCCAAGAGCCCATCTGTGCCCTCATTTGTCACAAACCAGACATAAATATCACCAGTTAAAAAAAAAAATTCAAGCCTCCAAGTGTTCATTGCCAGTAAAGCTTCTCAAAAGTACTTTAAGTCCTGATTTTACCCAAAGAAATTGGTGTCCAGGGACAGGTGGGGATGGGCCACTCTCAGTAGTTAGCTACTATTTTGGTTTTATTTTTAATTCTTTCTTACCTGAAAGCTCTGCATCTTCATCCTCCACTTGATCAGGACATTTTTCCACAAGAGAATTTTAGTTTGCTGGAATACACTTACACTTCTCTGGAGCGTCTTCATCTTTGAACCTAGAGACAATTTCTTCTTGAAAATTGCTTTCAAATACAGCAAAAGCTCAACCAGCAGCAACTGGTTTTATTTGCACAGTCCTTGCAGATGTGCAGTGGCACTTTCTCTCCCTTTTTACAGCAAGAAGGAGCTGAATAGACTCAGGTGTTGTGTGCTGAGCACAACCACCCCCGCAGCACAGGGTCCAAGGGACCTCATCACCCTCAACACACTCCAACCCTCAGCTCGGCAGCAAACACTGGTAAAAATCAGAATTTCAGGCTTCCATGCTGCAGCACAGGGAGCTTGGGAGGAGTTATTGATGAAATAAAAAAGGGAATATCACATTGCATGACCTAATCGGCTTGGGTAGGTTTCAGAGCCAAGGAACAACAGCAATTTTTTCAATTAAAATCTCTAAAATCCTTTTGCTTGTAATTTTAATATGCTGTAGGCTCAACACCAAGAAGTGTTGAGCAACCCCTGGCTGTGGTGTGAGCTGAGCTCTTTTGGAAAACAGCGTCTGCTGCAGGAAACTCGGAGCCATGAGAGAACAAATTCTTGGAAGTGCGTGGGAGAGATGGCATTGCTGGGTTATTCATGAAAAATTCAGAGAAAACCCAGGGGCCACGAGCACTCACTGATGTGTTACCCCAAAAGACAGGGCAGAATCCTCCAAATGACATTTGTCAAAGCAAAACAAGGATTATTTCTCCTGGTTAACGCTGGTGGGGGGAACTGAAAGAAGTAAAGCATAAAGCTGCCTGTAGATTTCTGCAGATGAGATATCTGCTTATTAACCACCCATGAAATAACCATGAGGACCTTTAGTGAGCAAAAGGATGAAGCACCTCTGCAAAAGAGCTCTGCTCACATGGCCAAACTGCTCTGCTGTCACACTTGTAGCTAAAATCTGCTTTTAAACAAAATCCCAATCTCCTCTAAGTGGTTCTCAGGTAGAAATATCAGAGCTTTTACAGACCTAATCCTTTCAAGCCTTCCTGTCACAGAGAAGGAAGATTTTCGCTGTCCTGTTCCCCTGGGGGCCGATGCCTCATGGTGCTGACGGGCAAGGCAGAGTTTATCTTCTTGCAAATATTTCTCCTCAGCCCTCGGGGGTTGAAATCTCCGTGTGAGGAGGCAGCAGGCACTGGAATGCTGGAAAAGCAGCTGCAACAGGAGGGCAGCCCAAGGTGCCCACTGCAAACACTTGTCCTGGCATTTTGGGAGGGTGAGGCAGGGATGCCAGCTCAGGGGCAGGAATCTCCCGGTGTGCCTTCATCTCCAAACAGGTTTTGTTTGTTACAGATGATCCCACTGATCCCAGGTGTACAAAAATTTGGATTTAGCCCGTGTAATAACCTCTAGACTTCCTCGAGGAAAGCGGGGATTTAAACCTGCCGTTTCTTGGTGGCTTTTTCAGCCCCCAGCAGTGAGGGTTAGGATGTTGAGTGTCACCTGTGCACATCTCCACCCCTGACACGGGGTTTGTGTCACAGCTGAAGCAGGTTTCCAGTTTGTTCTGATCTGCAGTAACAGGCTGGCACCCCCAGGAGATCCCGGCTGGAATGGAGAGCTGGCACACCGGGAGCTCATCCCGGGCATCCCGCATGCCCCTCGTGTGGTCACCCGTCGTGTGGTCACCCCTGGGTGCTGACTGACCCTGGCTGAGCTGCTGCAGAGTTTGGGCAGCTGGGGGAAATGTGGTACTACTGATTTCTCTGCTCCTGTGATAGTTCAGGGGGAATTTTTAAGAGCATAAGATGGGCAGAACTTTTAAATTCAAACTTTAGCTTACACTGGAGGTAGGGAAAGAAATCTGCTCCTTGTATATCCTGGATTACCTAAAATACTGAGCTGAACCTATGGCTTCTTCTTAGTGCTGAGAAACACTGGAAATAAACCTCTGCCATAAACGGAGCCCCATTGGTGAGTTATTTCATCTCAAAGCAAGGTTAAAAAGACTCTCTCGCCTTTAAACCCCACTCAGCTTAATCACAAACTAAACTGAACCTATCAGAAAGATGCCCCATGCCCCACCTACACATTTGTACCCTCACCCAGCGTCATTAACAGTGCCATAATTCACTGGCTGGTTTCATACCTTCCAAATAACGGGTTTTATTTATCCTCAGGAAGAATGCTTAAGTCTTACCTCAACAGGAAGGTCTGTGAGGAATCCAGAGCTTGTCCTGGAGCAGCAGAGATGCTGAGCCTCCCTGGGATGGACTGGCCGCCTGTCCCGGAGGCTCTCAGCTCTCCTTTGTTGTTTTTTTCCCCCCAGGCACTTCTGCAAAAGACACTCCTCACACCCACCGCGGCTTCTCTTTTCCCTGGCTTCCTTCCCCTCCCTCCCTGGCAGAGCTCCAGCCTTATTTGTGTCAGAAAAAGCAAACAGAGCACATCGCTGTTGAGGCGCTGGAGCGGATTGTCCGAAAAGTTAACTCAGGACATTCTTGAGTCGTGGCCAAGAGAAGAAGAACAAGCCCCACAACAAACCGCACAGAAATCCTTTCTCTGGCAAACTCCGTTGTGTTCCTCAGGGCAGCGAGAGGGGCTGAAGTCAACAGCGATGTCACGGCACAGGCCGGGGGGACAAACAGCAGCAAACTGCCCGTGGCATCAGCCCCAGGGCAGGAGCAGCAAAGTGCTACCTCCGGGACAGCAACTGCTCTTCCAGCTGAAAAACATCTCGGAAACGTTCAAATAAACTTCTCCTGACCAACTCTGCACTTCTAAAGGGGATGGGTTTGGTTCCATCCCAGGCTGTGGAGCGTGGCTGCCCCTCAGTCACCCACAGCAGCATCCCCGGCTCATCACGGCTGAGGGACCAGGGCTGGGAGGGAGCGAGAGCAGCGGGGACAGAGGCTGGGCTTGGAAAAGTGCAGCAGCCGGATGTGCTGCTCTGCCTAGCAGGAAAAAGCCACCCCTGAGGTTTAAATCCCATTCAGCTGTTTCAGAGCGAGGCCGACAGCAGAGGTGCAGTCAGTCAGGGCACAGGGTGAAGTTAAGACCTGTCCCCAAAACATCTCCTGGGTGCCCAAACCCTCTCCTGCCCTCCTTGCAAAAGGCAAAATCCCAACCCTTAGGTGGAGAGGTGGAGATGCCAGGTTCCAGCCTGAATCTCAGAGACTCCTCCCTGCCACTCCTTGGCAGAGCGCTGATGTTCGGAGATCCACGTGGAAAGCACAGCTCTGGGGGGTGGGAGGCTGCTCTGGGGACTTTTCCTGGCAGGAGCAGCCCATCTGTGAGCCACGGCAGCCACCTGCTGGTACCTGCTTGCCCACATCCCTGCCTGCATTGCCCAGACTCGCATCCCTGCCCTCCGTGCCCATCCCATGGGATGGAGCTGCCCCTGGCCTCCTGCTTCCCCAGCCCAGCCTTTCCCAGAGGGTGCTGGGGGACAGAAAACGGGGCACGGGGGAAACACCTGAATGCAGGGATTTCCTATTTTATTTCGTTTCTTCTTGGCTTTTTAAAAATTTGTTCTTTAGCCTCGGCAGGCAGCTGTCTAAGAGGAGATGCTGGTCTGCTCAGACAGGCTCAGAGCCTGTGCCTGCCCCCAGCTCCCCACCAGGTCCCACCAGCTCCCCCATCCCTGCCAGGCACCCACAGGATGCTGCTGAGATCCCCCCCTGTCTTCCCAATGGCCTAAGCAAGGCTCAGCCTGCTGTCCTCCTTCAGCACTACTTTGGGTCAAAGCACACCTTGTTTTGACCCTAAATAATAGGTGATGATAGAAGAGCTGCCAGTTTTCATTGTATTTATCCAGCCACTGCTGAGTCCTTTCCTCTGTCCCTGGCCCCAGTGGTGGGGATGAGACAGGCCAAGTTGGCCTGAGCTGGAACTCACAGCAAGAGCAGCTTTTTGGGTCAAAACACGGCCCTGTGCCCCTCTCTCCCAGGAATCAGCACCTTGGCTGGCCACATTCCACCAGCCAGGCAGGTGATTCTCAAACTGAGCAGGGCAAAGAGCTGGTGTCCTCCTGCCATGGATGAGTGAGGTGTCAGAGCCTTCCTGGGGTTTGCTCCTGATTCTCTCCAGAGACCGAGCCCCTTTTCCCAGCCACAGTGTCCCTCCCAGCCTGGGGATCAGGAATTCATCCCACAGGGTTGTTCCTCAGCACAGCAAATCTCCGTGAGCCAGCCCGAGCTGGGGCACAGATGAACGTCAGGCACCAGCTTGTCAAAGGATAAAGGCTTTATTTATTAAAATAATAACTCTTTTTCTCTCTGTGAGGCCGAAGAACACCTGCAGGGTGTGTGTGTTGTGACACAGAACCGAGGGCTGGGGCTGCAGCTGATCACAGCAGCACTGGTGAAATCCAAGAACACCGATGAAATACACGGAATATTTCCCACTGTGGCTCCAAGACTCAGGGGTGAAGGGGCCTCTGCTCCACAGCCCCGTTGGATGCCACCTCCAGGTCGTGCTCCTCTGCATCCCTGGTGAGGTCTACAAACACCTGCAATGGGACACAGTGGAAACAACCCCATCATTGCCATGGACTGGCTGTTTTCGTGCTGTTTTCACAGGTTATTTCTTCCTTTTCCACAGGCAGTTCCCAACCTGGAGTTCCTGTGTCAGCCTACCTGGTGCAGAGTGTTCAGTGACAAGCTGTACTCCTCAAGCTTGAAATTCCGTTTAGCTGTGGAGGGATGGAGAAAGCATCCTTAAAAACCAAATCCACGCAAACAATTTGAAAGTGATTTCCTGATATAACTGATTGTTTCCTTTTACCTGCTTCTAGCTTGGAGAAAGACCTGGACAGAGGTAGTGCATCTGCCACTGGAATCTTGTAGGTGAACAAGGAAGAAATCCTGAAAAAGTAATTAAAAAATGAATTCTTCATCTTGTGACTCAGCATCAAATTTTGGGGGGGTTTGTGGGGTACCTGTGCTCCAGGTAAACCCCCGAGCAAGGTCAGGAGGAGGGAAAGAGCATCCCAGCCCCAGTGCAGGGTGGTGAGCAGCCCATGGACTCTGACCTTTCCTGCCGAGCCGCGTGTGGGAAGAGGTGCAGGATTTCAGTGTGGAGAGCATCGCTTTGCCCCATGTCTGTCATTTTGAGTTCTAGGTGGTAACTTGTGCCAAACTTACTTCTGAGATCCTCAAGGGAACCGATGTACCTGCAGAGAGGGGAACACATTGCTCAAACCACCACAAGCAGCAAATAAATCAATCGCTGGGGTTGAGGAGTAGCTGTACGTCCTCTTATTCATCAGTTTATACTGTGCTACCTCCTCACAACACTGTTGTTACACACTTGGGAGGATCCAAACCAGTATTTTCCATTAGATTAAGAATTAAAAAAGCCAAGCACACCCCAACAACCCCCCAGATGAAACCCCCTGCTCCCGGTGCCCACCGGAGGCGGCCGGACACCAGGATGGCCACGCGGTCACACATCGCCGCCGCCTCCTCCAGGGACTGCGTGCACAGGATGGCTGCCCTCTCCTTGCTCTTCATGGAGGCCTGAATCATCTTCCTGGGAACACAGGGACCACAGTCACTTCCTGGGAACAGCCACAGAAAATCTCCTGGTCTGTGTCTCCCTCCCTAGAAACAACTTTGAAAAACTATTTAAAAGCGGACAACTATTTAAAAGATTTCAATTTTCTCGTTTAAAGATGACCTGGCTGCCAATGCCACATTGCAATTTGTCATGTCAGCATCCCTCCACATTTCACACTGATGGTGGCAAGTGGTGATGAAAAGCTAAAGCAAACGCCAGGGCTGGATGCCTAAAGGCACAACTACCTACAAATTTTCTCTTGCTCTGAAGAAAACAGAAATTTGTGTCTTTTGTACCAAACCCATGGGTTCAGCTGGTGTCTACTGAGATGTTTTGGGGGTGTGTTAATGACCATTATATTACAAGGCTTGCTGCCAGCCGAGTGAGGAGCTCAGCAGGTTCTCCCCATCCCCTGGCATTAGGAAAAAGGGAAAAGACAGATCTGCTCAGTCACCATGACCCAAGAGTTCCTACAATAGCAGGGTGAGGCCCATCCTGTTCAGTCTGTCCCAGAGCTCCCGTTTCTGCAGAGCCAGGGCTGCTCACCACAGGCGGCGCTGCCCTTTGGGGTCCACGCTCACGGATGGCTCATCCCAGAGCAGCACTGTTGGGTCTCCCAGGATGCTCAGAGCAAAAGACAGCTGGAATGGGAACAACACAAGGTCAGGGCTCCTTTATTTACCTGCAAAACTGGTGCATCTTAATCCCCATGAATTTTTCAAAGCTGAAGCTCTTGATTCCAAAGTACAAGAGGAACAAGGATTAAAAAAAACCACCACTTCTGATGCTCTCAGTTAACATTTTAATCTCTCAAAATCAGATTTTCCTGAGCCTGCCAAAGATGTGAAAGTGGTTTCCCATCCCATTTACTGGCAGATGTAAGTGGTGGGGCGTGAAGAGGTGATTGTAGATCCAATTTGTGGTTAGCACTTACCAAACACACAGTGCAGGAGAGTGGGAAAAGAGAGTGGTGGGTGGGAATCCTGCCAGGCTGGATTCAGAAGGCATTGATGAAAACAAAGGATGCCAGGAACCCACTCAGCTGAAGGTCTCCTGTGCACCATGTCCAAGGAAGAGCGAGCAGGGTTTGCTCAAGTAGCAAAGACAAATCCAACACGCACCTTTCTGGCTTCTCCAGCAGATAAACTCCTAGCAGGGGTCTTGAAATGCTTCATGAGATCCAAGGCCCTTCCCAGGCTGTGGGGAATGGAAAGGGAAAAGCCTTGAATGACCTCTTGGTGTGCAAACTCTGTGGTCAGGGGTGCTGAGAAACCAGACACTGCCATGTTTGAGTTGATATCCATCACCTTGGGTTACTTGGGGATTTTGCTCCCAACTTGGATGGTAAATTGAGGAATTTTTGCAGAAATTCAAGGCAGGAAGTGCAGCTAATGGGAGAAGGGAGTTACTCATGGAACTGGCCATGAACTGGGGCAAGTTTGAATCTTTTTTTCCTGAATTTTCCCGGGTAAACCTGGGCTACAATCTTCCTTGACAAGGGATTGAGAACAGTGTAAAATAGCAGACCTCATCAGGAGAAGCCACCTCTCTAAGGTGAGAGGTACTGAAGATGCTGTCTCTTAATCACACAAGCCAGGTTTGTTAACAGAGAAACCCTTCCCCACACTATAAAATCATGGAGCGATTGGGCTGGAAGTTTCCCTGCCTCTGGAGGGAGGGACAACCAAAAGAGGAGATCATTTGGCTTCCTACCAGCTGATGGCAAGAGCAGCATCTTCTTCCCTCATCCCTCTGACAGCAGCAAAGGCCTCCAGGTGCTGCAGCACTGTCAGGTGTGGCCAGAGTGGGTCCTGCTGTGGGCACCAGCCCAGGGCCCCCGGGCACGGCGGGGCTGCGTCACGGCCCCTGAGCAGCACCTGCACCAACACACACAGAGCTCTGCAGTCGTGGCATCACTGAGTCACGCTGGGCTTTGGGTCAGAGGGACCTTAGAGCTCACCCCATCCCACCCCTGCCTCGGGCAGGGACACCTTCCACCAGCCCAGGCTGCTCCGAGCCCTGCCCAGCTGGCCAAGGCAAGCAGTTGTGTGGTCAGTAGCCACCGGTGAGTGGTCACTGTGTGGCTCCATGGGCAGGGTGATCCTGCTCCATCTGCCTTTTCACTTTGGGTAATGTTCCAACATCAGTCTTTTCCCAGTAACACTTTTCTATTTCCAACCTTCAGTCCCAAATCTGTAACAGCAATGGCATTTCCCCTCCCCCAGCACATGCCATTAATCATTCTGCACGTAATTAAGTGATGGGTTGTTACTGGCCCAACACTGCACACATTCGTTTTCAATTTCCTGGTTTTGCAAGGCTGTTTATGGAGAGTGTTATTTTTGGGGTTTTTTTAGATGCCAACATTTCTTACAGGGCTTGTGACATTTCACAATGGGTTTCCAATGCCAGCTGAAGATTTGCTGTTGCTCAAACTCTTAAATCTGCAACACTGACTTTGATGAACACTAGAATTTATGCTTGGCATAAATCAACACTTTCTTCTCAGCTCTGTAAATATCCAGGACACACATATTGTACACAAACATCCATAAATCCCCTGACTGTAAGGAGATGTTGCTGGCTTGCATTATCACATCCTTAATTTTTAAAAGCATCAAGGTCATCTCTGCAGCTGCTCCAGAGGAGCCACCTACCTCCCCAGCAGTCACTGCTACACCTCCAGAAATCATGTTTATTGTTGTGCTCTTCCCAGCTCCATTGGGTCCTAACAGACCTAACACTTCTCCTGGAACAAATATGCAACAACTGTTAATAATATTTATTGCTGATATGACTTCTCCCCTGTATTCTGTGTTAGATCTAAAAGGACAGTGGGAGAAAGGGTTGTTTTATCCCCATAAATTAAAACTTGGAATGCAGGAGCCCAGAGCATCAGGGCTGATTGTCCACAAGAAAATTCTAACAGAAATATTGTCTCCAAAGGAGACTTTCACTTTAGATTTTAGTCATTTATATTATAGGGAGTGCAGCAAAATACTTGAACCTTTTTTAACACCAAAAGAGAGGTTTTTGACAGCAAGTTTCTTCTTTTTCTTAAAGATGGAAGTCGTTGTCCTGACTTCGTATTCCTTGCGCAAACTGTTGACAACAACCAAGTCCTGTGGAGAGATGAAGAGGGAAAGAAAAACTCTCCTCCTATCCCATGAGACAGCTGATCTGTTGTTACCATTAAGCAGGACTTTGAAAAAGAGAAAATTTCTAAATTAAAAAGCCATGAAACAGAGGGGGAGAAAAAAGGAAAACAAGCAGAATGGGAATAAAAATAATGGTGCCAGCTAAAGTCCTTGTGGTGCCAAGGTGACCGTGGGCTGGATGGGGAGATCACATCAGAAGATCTGAGTGCATGAGCTAAGAAAGCAGAGGCAGGTGAGAGAATGAAAATGATGGAGAATGAAAGGGAAAACGATGCAGAGGGCTGGGTTTGGATTCACCTCCTCCTGCTGCAGCGAGGCCATCGCGCCCCGCACCCTGTCCCTCTCCGCCTGCACTTCGGGGGGCTCCTCTCCAGGGTGCTCCTTGTTCTGCTGGGTGACCACTCTCCTCGGCTGGATCCTACGAGTGGAGGAGAGATGCTTTCACTGGCAATCACTTCCAGAAAGATTTGTGTTTGTAAGTTTTTTCCCAGGGCAGCGCCAATGAAACACAAAATTTATTTGACCTCGGGGAGCTCCCAGACTCAGAGTTGGAAGGGACACACGATGATCACTGAGCTGTTCCACAGACAGTGTTTGCTCAAATGTTTATTCCTGGGGGGAAAACTAAACCCCATTGGCATGGCTGAGAAAATAAAGGCCAGTTTTAGCTTTTCCTTCATCTTTCATTATTGACTGGTTCTCTGCTCTGCACATGCCAATCATCTGTTCAAGGAGAAATAAAATACACGTGGCAGGTTTGCAAACCAATTTGGGCATTGAGCTCCCACACTTGGTAATGTTTGATAATTTAATAGTTTTTACAGTTCTTCTCCCATGTGATTGAGGTGGTTGGTCACTTGTTGGTGACAGATAAGCAGAGAGCACTCAGACAACACCAGCCTGATGAAGATTTAGGGAAAGTCTCCATCCTATTGGGAGCAATACTCACACCTTTGAAAAGGAGTTAAAATCTTGGTGTTTCAATTTGGATCTATAATGTAGCCCCCTGTAGGGAATTTTCCTGAAACTTCAGCTATGAACCTCAAAAAAAAGCTGAAATCACAGTTTTTATCCTCTCAAGAACATTGAAAAAACTGAAGATATGAGCTTCATCCACATTTTGAAAAACAATTTTCACACATGATGTTTCCCGCTCCTGCTGTCAAGGCCCTGCCTGGCTGTGCAGCTCCGAGCCCACCCTGCAGACTGGGATAACTGTGGCTCCCAAGGAATCCCTGGGACTCACCTGAAGACGGGATCAAATCCTGCAACTGCTTCTCCATATCTCATCTCCAACCAGCGCAGGAGGAAAGCGAAAATCACACCGTGGATGTACGGCTGAAAACCACACATTAATTAGGTTTGCATGGAGACCAGGTAACAACACACTCCATGAAGTTTAATTATAAAGGGATGCAGGAACCCATCTCATTAATTTCAGCTGTTGAAAAGGTCTACAAGGGGAAGAAGCTAAATTGATGCTTTGCATACTTTTCCCTCTGATATGCAGATTATTTGCAAAAGCCTTGACTTCTTACAGCAGTTCTAGCCCGGATAATCCAGCTGCACCCCAACAGACATCCTGTGGGATGGGAGATCACATCATCCTTTTGTAGAAGCAGCACTGGAATGATCAGTTTATTAATAATATCTCTGCCTTCTACATGAGCTCCACTTAACCCCCTGCCCCATTTTCGCAGCATCCAAGGACCACACGAGGCACAAGCCCGTGATTAGCTGGAATTTGCCTCTCCTGCCAACACTTAATGGGTAATTTTGACTAAAAAACCCACCCTTTCTTTATGGGGAGAGTTTACAAGCCCAGTGCAAGCTCACTGCATCAGGACACTCAACCCTGCCCAAGCAGCCATCTCCAAACCCCTCCTTACTGTAAAGACAGGCACGTAGACACTACTCTGTGTTTCAAAAATATTGTGATCGTTGTACATGATGGAATCCTGCAAGAAAAGGAGATCAGTCAATTAGAAAATTCCTTAGCACGGTGTGCCTCAGGGCAGGGTCAGAGCACGTGTGGCAGGTAGGGATGTTGAGCTTTTCTTCAGGATGGGATAAAGGAGTTTTGTTCTGCCTTTTTTTTCTTTGGTTCTTACTGCCTCGAGGGCTTGTGGCTTCCTTGGCTACAGGAATTCAGAGGGGCCACAAATCAAGTCAGGTTAGGTTGACCTTTTCTATCAGTGCTTCTCTCTTCCCAGCTCTCTGACCTTCTCCCAGCCTTTCCTCCTTCCTGGTTTTATTACTCCACCACTTTCCCCTCCCATGCCACCCTGGCTGCCAAAATACAGGCACTGTAGCAGCTCTTTGTGACTAAACAAACCAAAAATATCCCAATCAAACAGAGGATTAACAGATCAAATCTTGGCTTCTTCTCTCGCTCCCTGGCCTGGAACTTCTCTTTTCCTGTTTTCTTTTCTTTCCTCACTCTTTTTGACTGGGAATTTGGGAAGTACCTCTTGCTTTGCCAGTTTGCACCATTAGGATAATTATTGAATTTAGGAGGATGAGTTTTGCTTACTAGTCCAGAAAATACGATCCAGCCCACAGGTGGAAACATGGGAAGCAGCATGCAGATGCAGTAAAGTGCTCCATGATAGCCACTGTTCATAAAACCAGCATAATTCACCTGGAATAAAGCAGAAAAACTATTTTCAGTATTACTGTATTGTTGCTAAAAAACCCACGTTATTTGTCAGCGATTCAGGTTGTTCTGCTGAATATTGATATAAATTGAAATTTATTGATGTAAATTTGAAATAAAGCCCCAAGTGGCAAGGTGTGTAAATCAAACATTTCAGAGTGAAGATGCTCCTCACTTACCAAAATGAAGGCTAAAGACCAAATGTAACGATTGCTTCGTCCCATACGAAATTTGAAGGCCATTAAATAAACGAAGAGGACGAGAGATATTCCATAACCAAAGATGCAAATGATCTAGAGAGAGAGAGAGAGAACCATCAGTGACAAGGAAAACCTGCCCAGAGCAGTCCATTGCAAAAAAACTCTTTAAAGCCAAATCCTGCTGTGAAAAGAGAGAAGGGAGTTGTTTCCACCCATTTTGCCCAGAGCTCACCAGGGTCAGTGCAGTGCTGGCATCCAAGGGGCAGATGCGGGTGAAGAGCACCAGGATCCCAAACATGAGGCACATGAGGCTCCAGAAGAACGGGATGTCCACCAGAGCCTGCCCACACCAGTAGGCTGAGGGGAAGAGCCCCGCGAGCCGCAGCTGGGAGCGAGCCCGCAGCTGCAAAAGCAACAAAAATGGGAAAAGGAGAGTCTAAAATATCATTCCTGCTCCTTCTCTATTCCCTTGCTCCTCCCTTCCCTGGCTGAGCCTTCCTCTCCTTTCCAGCTACTTCCAATTCTTAGTTTGGCTGTTGTTTAAAACCACGTCATTCCTAAAAGGACGAAAAAATCGTTCTGGTCTGAAAATCTTTATCAACACCCAAATTATTCTGAGCCCCAGCTGGTTTCCTGGGATGCAGAGAAGTGCACTTTTGGTACTCATCTGACTGATTTTCTTCTACCATCCTACCTAGAAATCACAGAATCACAGAATTATTTGTGTTGGAAGGGACCTTAAAGATCACCCCGTTCCATGCCCTGCCATGGGCAGGGACAACTTCCACTATCCCAAGTTGCTCCAAACCCCATCCAACCTGGTCTTGCACACTTCCAGGGCTGGAGCAGTTTTTTGGGAACCCGTGCCAGGGCCTCACCACTGGTTCTCTCCACAGACATCACAGTGCATTCACTCCTTGTGTACAACCACCTGCAGCCCGTGCTCTTTACCTTGTAATCCTCCACGTTGCTCATCGCAAAGAGAGGAGGCAAACCAGCAGCCAAAACCAGCAGGTAGGTGAATAAGCCAAAAAAAATGTAGTGCTTTAGCTCTGGGCTTTCTCCCTGTGGGCAGAAATTCAGAGTCATCCATAATGGACAGCTGCCCAGGGAAAATCTGGCTGGCTCAATGCTTGTAAGATGGTTGAACATACACGTGAGCAAGAACACTAATGGTAAGTCAGTTGTGTTTAAGGACAGAAAACAAGGCCAAAAGAACAAAAAAAATGACATTTAGCATCCTAGAATTTGCAGAAAGAATTTGGATTACTGCAAATTGTTGAGGATGGAGACCAACTTTTTGTTGCTGAGGAAAGGTGGGGTTTGCAGAGATCACTGTTGTATTCCAACCATGTTCATCAGCATGGCCTGGTTAGAAGAGAACTTAAAAGCTCATTTCATCCCACCCCCTGCCCTGGGCAGGGACACCTTCCACTGTCCCAGGGTGCTCCAAGTCCCATCCAGCCTGGCCTTGGACATTTCCAGGGATCCAGGGGCAGCCACAGCTTCTCTGGGCACCCTGTGCCAGGGCCTGCCCACCCTCCCAGGGGAGAATTTCCTCCCAGTATCCAATCTAAACCAATTTGGCTCAGTGGGAAGCCATTCCCCTTGTCCTGTCACTCCATGTCCTTGTAAATAATCTCCCTCCATCTTTCCTTCAGGGACTGGAAGACCACAGTTAGGTCACCCTGAAACTTCTCTTTTCCAAGAGCAATCCCAATTCTCTCCACACAGCACAAAGTTAAATATCTTACAGTATGGAAACCCCACAGAACCTGCAGGAGAAATCATCATTAAACACCCCCAGGAACCAACAGCAGTGGGACCACTGCCCCCAAACCTTGGAACCTGCTCCCTCAGGCAGCTTTCCAAGCTTTCCAATCCTCATGCCTGCAGCTATCCCAGTTAATTCTGGCCCAGCTGATTCTCACCGTGTAGAAGAGCTCGCTCCAGACGCGGAAGCGCGCGGTGGAATTGAAGAGCCTCAGGAAGGTGTTGCTGAGGATGTTCATGAGCACAGGGAAGCAGTTGATGGGCTCTGGGCTGCACATGATTGTGAACTGGTGGCTCTGAAGATGTCAAAACAAAATTCCTTCATGTCCCTGAGAGGTGTGAGGAGCACTACTGAAATTATTTATTATGCCAAAAAAAATATTCTCCCTTTTCTGGCGTGTTTATTTCTCTCATTTAAATACTTTTCAGAAAGTCCTGTTGATGTACAGGATGAAAGAAGGAAAATATATCCCTCACCTTGCCTTCCAGGGATATTTTTATAGCTCCATTATAATTTGGAAGGCTTGTGATGTTTTTCTCCAGAGTCATTTCTGGGATTATGTTTTGAGTCTTCAAAGCAGCAATGAAATCCTCGATTTCTGATCCTGAAATCAAGTCGAGGACAGAAATTAGAGTCATTAGAGGGGTTTTTTTCTTTAAACATAAACAGTTTCATATAAACAAGTTCTTACTTGCAAAGCAGAGGTATGTTAAATACCCCAAATATTGAGATTGCTTGCAAACATATATTTCCTATGTTTTTTCTATTTTAATTAAACTGGCTAAATAAAATATATGTTTAATATTTTGTTTATTTATTGCTTTTTTAAAAAAAAAAATTGCAGGGTTAATGACTCTTTTACATATAATCTGTATCATTGCTAAAACTGCATTTGCTTTTGCTCAAAGGAAAACACCTCCCAATGTACATTCCTCTAAATATTTGGGGCATTTGCAAGGCTGCTCTGCCAATTTTAATACAATTCACATTGGTGCAGAAAGTGAGTCACCATCACATGTTGTTCCTCACCTGTGTCATTGAAGATGAGAAGGTTTGTAGACCTATTTTGAATTTTCTCTTTTGTGGGAAGAAAATAGGGGCTAGATGTGATTTCCCAGCTGCTGGAGCTGTGCCACAGATTAAACAGCATTAAAACCATCAGTGGTGGAAGGACAAATGCTCCAAATAACAGCAATCTGGGTAAGAAAAACAGACCGTAAGTGAGGCCAGGGGAAATCCACCTTGGAGTAATTGTGTGATTTATGGCAAAATTTAAAAGTAAGCAAGCCAGAGCTCTCCCAGTAAGTTCAGACTGCCCTTATTTCTGCAGCTTTGAAACATTTCCCACCTAATTCTCTGCTTCCGAATATCTCCAGCAGGATTTAGACCTTCCCTCAGCTGCCCCAGGGCTGCAGGGTAGGTGGGAGCTCCTGTACTTACACGCCCTTGAGGAATTTTCCTTCGTGCTTCAGTCTTAGGAGGCGAAGTCTCATCACAGCACACACTTGCTGCCTCCAGAGCATCATCCCACTCATGGCCAGCATCCCCTGCTTGGAAAACACTGGGAGGCCCTGATCCCTCTCCTCGAGGTCTCCATCTCCTGCGTGGTCACCATGAGAAATGGCATTACCCACAAAGACTCTTCGAAGGACACGTTTTAACCCCAAACAATCATCAAGGATATTCTGCTCTGAACAGACAGATGCTTTGATTTTTATTTTTTTTTTAGACAGAAAAGTAACAAGTGCAGAGAAAAGGGGCCAAAATTTATCCAGAATAGAATTTATATTGGTGAATTCAGGCTGGCTGAAATTGGGCTGGTGTGGCAACACATCCAAGATCTTCACTGGCCTTGGGAAATGTCTTCTGCAAACTTTACCCCTTCCCATCTCCTGGTCTGGGCTGCACAACCCTCCAAAGGTAAATACCCTTCCAATACCAGCCTGAATTCTTCTGCTTGAAAGCCTTTGGGAAGCCAAGATGGAATCATTTGGGCTGCTCCAAGAAGATATTCCTCACTGGAGGCAACTGGGATACAACTGCCACTCTAGGCCTACCAATATTCACATTTAGCAGAACTTTATTAGATATTCAATTAAAAGATATGAATACATGGAACTCTAAGGATACCACGCTTGCAAAAGGGAGCCAATGCTTTACCTTCTGGATCGATGGTTTCCTCACCCTGCAGCTTCATGAAAACATCTTCCAGCGTTGTCCTGGTCACCTCATATTTAACAACCCCCTGCAAGAGGCTGCTCTCGAGGTGGCTGAGAAGACCTGCAAGGGAGAAACAACCAGACTCAGCCCAGGCAGCACGGCTGGTGCTGAGCACAAACTCAGCCAATTAACATGGGATGTTCCAGCATTCCCATCATTAATCCCCATAACCTAAAAGTCAGCACAAGTTTGTTGTGCTCTTTAGAGGTAAGTAGTGGAAAATTCAGTGGTTTTGGTTTTCATGGCCCATCCTGAAAAGAGATGAGGGTCAGTGGATTTTAGTTTGTAGATCAGTTGGTGGATGTTCTTTTTTCCATCTGCATTATTAAAACTACAATGTGCATTTCAGGCTTTCTGTAAAACTGATATTTATGCAGCTTCCTAATCCCACACATTATAGACCAAGGAATATAGTTATTCCCTTCACAGTAACTTTGATTTCTGCTTTTCCCACCACTGGGTTTCCCTTTAGAACCCTGGCACAGTGACAGGTTTCTTACCTGGGAAGCTGTCAACGTTTTCCAGAGGCAGCATAAAACACAGCTCATCCCTCTTCTGCCCCTTGAGCACGGCATCAGGGATGTACTGTCTGACCACGGATGACACGAGCTCTGGGTCACACAGGTCATTTATGTGCATCCTGTCACAAAAACCCATTGTTACAATGTGAAATAAGAAAAAAAATGTGCGCATCATCGGGTTGGAGTCCAAAGCCAGTGGTGATTCTTCCATAGGGAAACCTCCAAAACTGGGCAGAACTTCAGTGGGAATTTTCAGAGCCAGCTGCAGTGGCCCTGTTTTTGCTGTGCATGCAAGAGATGGTTGAGGTTAAGAATTATGATCCTGGACAGTGCTGCTAAACCAAGAGCTCAGGAATTAAAATCCTAAGAAAACCAGCTTTGCATCAAAGCTGTTGTACGTCACTCTGGCACCACAGATCCCCTCACTCTGGTCCCCTTTCAGCTACAAAGGAGGCTGCAAAGTCATTTTAGCTGCTTGCTCAGAGCTTTCAGGATTGGGTTCCAAAGAAAAGCAGCTTGTTGTCCAAAGCAGCAAAATTTTGGCAGCCTTAAAAACCTTCTAAAATGAATTGTCAGGATTTCTATTACTGTCAATACAAACTCTATAGAAACACAGATTCTACAAGAAAATACTTAGGAGAATGAAAAGCTTTTCACAAAAAAAAAATGATGACCAAAACAAAAAGTTTTACCTTAAGTGATAGCCAATTCCCCATTTTCTCTTCAAGTAGAGAGATGAGCCAACACTCTGTAATCTCCCACTGGAGAGGAAAGCTTTCCGATCTAAGGAGGAAGGGATACAAAGGATTTAGGGGGATTTACAAGAGTGCAGCAGACTGACCTCACTGCTCCTTCTGAACTCAGCAGACATTTTCATAATAAATTGAGACAAGTAAAACCAGGCCAGTACTGAAGGTCCTTGTATTTTTTTTTTAAAACCATTGCCTTTCTCCTAAATATCACGGTTCATTCTTTTAGTTATGCATTCTTGTGGGCTTGTGGAGAATTCCCCACGCAGCACAGGAAAATACGGAAATGGGAAATAATGTCAAGTGAAATCCAGAAAAAAACCCCCGAGTTTTACTGACACAGAGGCATATCCAGATAACGTGGAAGTGCTTTATCCTGAAGAAGAGTTTTTTTTATCCTGAAGAAGAGTTTTTTTACCCTGAAGAAGAGCGGTTTATCCTAAAGAAGAGTGGTTTATCCAAAAGAAGAGTGGTTTATCCTGAAGAAGAGTTACTTTACCCTGAAGAAGAGTGGTTTATCCTGAAGAGAAGCATGAGCAAAGTCTTGGAAGGACACATCAGCCCAGTTTTAGCCTTTGCCCAGCTCGGGTTGGGTGGTGACTCAGACAAAGCGTGTCCAGATTGTGTCCCAGTGGGACCCAGATGTGAGCTCTGCCCTGGAAACCCCTCCTTTGCAGCCCCCCAGGGTGACAGTCTGGGCTCACCAGCTTGAGCATCAGCCTCCTCCATGGACTGGGTGGTGAAGAGCGTCACACGCCCGGCACGGCGCTCCCGCAGCAGGCTCCAGACGTGGTGCCTGGAGCAGGGATCCAGCCCCACCGTGGGCTCGTCCAAGAGCAACACCTGCAAAGGCCAACGAGATCAGAGCTCCCCAAGTCCAAGCTGTGTTTATTTGGCTCAATTCCATGCTTGCATCACTTTGTTTCGTGGTTTTGATGATCTCGTTCAGAGAAGAAAATGCATCCTCAAGTATCGGTCGTTTTTATTGCCCTTTCTCCTATTGAAATGTTACCACCCTTCTAAATTATTATTTATTTAAATTAAATTGATTAATAATTAAAAATATGGTGCTGATTGAACCAGATTTCCCAATCCTGCCAGCAAGTGAATTAATGGGCCAGTAGCCTTGGAATGGCAGGGGAAAATCACAAGAGTCTCTGTGCCAAGTCAAAACACAAAGCTATGCCCCAAAACTGTACATGTGTGTGCACAAACACGAGCGGTCCCCACCTGAGGATTCCCTAAAATCGCAATTCCAAGTGACAATTTCCGTTTTTGCCCCCCACTCAGGGCATCAGCACAAACATCCTGAACATCAGTGAGGTCCAGCATGACGAGAACTTTCTGCACCTAGGGAGCACACGAAGACAAGAGTCAGATTTCCAAAGCACTGGGCATATTTTCATTCCTAAATGGCTACAAACATTACAGGAGAGTTTGACTTCAAGATTTCAAACTCACCTACTTTAGGTGGCTTTGCTTTGAGACAAATAAGACAAATCTGAGTTTTAACTCATGACATGAGGATAAGAAAGAATTGGAAATTTGCCACTCAATTAGGTTTCTTCTCATTCCACAGAGCAAGATGCTGGTGAGCATCTTTTATAAATAAAGCACCAAGTGCCCAAGATGCCATAGAAGAGAAGTCAGTGGCTGACAAGCACATACCAACCTCTTCATCTACTTCCTTCCACTGAATCCCCTTGATGTGAGCAAAAATTCTCAGGTTTTCCTTCACCGTTAAGGCTTCAAAATGCAAATTAATCTGGGGGCAAATTCCAACCGTTGCCTGCCTTCCTTCCATATTCCACACTTCAGAAGCACTGCAGTTGTAGATCATTGCAGAACCTGCACAGGGGGGTGAATGAAACATCTGACATTAATTACGGCACCGTGGGTGTTTCTCAAGTATTAAATTAAAAATTAAAAAAATAAAAAAGCAAAACAAGTGGATAGTCCAAAGATTCAATACCCTTCAAAAAATATTTCAGAGAATAAAAACATATTTCCTCTAGGTGTGCAGCTCATGGAAAGCACCAGGCCATGGAGATGGACAAACATCCATCTGTGCATGGTGCACACATGAGCGTATCCATAAGGGATCCATTGTCCCTGGACCTCGTGTTGAAGGGGAAATCTGCCCTGACAACAAACCAGCACCAATAACTGAGGGAAAACTTGGAGGCTTTTTGCGTATTTCCCCCTCACACTTCAAAAAACAAACAGCTCCTGCTCTTCAGCATCCAGGCCCATCATCTTACCTGCTGAAGGCTTGGAAAATCCGCTGAGCACATTCAACAGAGCAGTTTTCCCAGATCCACTGTGACCCAGCAGTGCAGTGATCTGGCCTTCATAGATACTTAAGGACAAGCCTGGAATAAAAATAGGACAACAGTAGCATGGGAGTGTGTGAGAAGTAGACTTGGACCTGTAGCTCTTCCCACAGGTGACAGAAGTGACATTTCTTTAGAAGCTGAGAGGCAAAAGCACATCCAAAAGCACATCCAAAAGCACATCCAAAAGCACATCCAAAAGCACATCCAAAAGCACATCCAAAAGCACAGGTTGGTTCTACAGGAGTTAGGCCTAACCTTAGAAGGGAATCATGTCGTGACTGAATTGGGGGAACAAATGTATTATCTTCAATATTTAAAGAATTTCGACTTCACTTTTCTACGAGGTTCATAAGCTTTTATTTTAGTGTGGCTCAAGAAAGAGTCCTCAGGAAGAGAAGAGCCCACAGATTTTCCAACATGTGAAATTTCAAGACTTACTTCAAAGCAGCCAGACTTTGCTACCTCATTTTCTTTTTAAAAAAATACTTTGTCTTTTCGCGGGTCATTCAGGTTCTGTTTGTTTTTTTCCACTCAATATCGACTTTTGAGGCCATATTGATATTTTTAATATTTTTGTATTTTTCATTTTTGATATTTTCACTTGGAGTTCTTGTTAAACAAAGGCATTTAACAAATACCCCATGACTTCACTAAGACTGTGTCAACTATTTGCATTGGCAAGTGCTTGGAGAACAGCTCAGGCAGGGACAAACTTTGGCCATAAAATCCCAAGTTTGCCCAAAATAGTTTACATTTTGAAAGGGGGGTTTGAGAGGGGATTTCTAGAGTGGTTCATCACTGCAAAAACACAGCTTTTAAGGAGACTTCTGTTGTTGCAAAAAATAATAAACAGTGATTTTCCTGGAGGGAACAGGGAGATAAGGACCTGGTAGAAATTTGCCAGTAATTTACCCCAGCAGAAATAACCATTGCACAATACAATTGAACAGGCCCAGAGGCAGAACTCAGTACAGCCAACAGCACATTTCAAAACACTTTGGGCTCTTATCTAGTGAAAAACGAATAAAAGAATCACAAAGCCTCTCCTTACCCTTTAAAGCTTCGATGCTCTTGTTCTTCTTCTTGTATATTTTTTTAATATTGTTTAGTCTAAAGAAAAGCAAGCAAGCCATTACTTATTGAATCACAATTTGGGACTGTTTCCTCTGCCTCAAAACAACCTTTGAAAACTATTGGGAGAATATTTCCCAACCTCCTCCCCAAACTGATCCTGTGAAAGGAATCACTTGATGTAATTAATTTCTGGTGCCTTTTAAGCACGATTAGGTCCTGTACCTCTTTAAAAGCTGTTTAAAGGGTTTCAAAGCCAAACTCGAGTAACACTTAAGAATGAAGCAGGAGGCTCTAGGGAAGGAGATAACCTGTGGTTATTTAATTAAGAGTGATGACCTAGCTATTATTTTGGCAGATTTCTGTTTGCTTTCTGGTAATAACCAGCAGGCAGCACCAGCCACGAGCACACCCAGCCCTGTGAGGATGGACAGAGCAGCATTTTGTGCAGCACACTCTGCTTAAAGATGATGAGGAAGGGGAACAGACTCAGTGCTGAGAGGAAAGTGCAGGGCAAGGAGTTGGAGGATGCCCCACATCCAATAAATGTTCAAATCCAGCTCTGGAGTGGGATGAAACTGAACAACCCCTCCCTTTCACACATTTACATTAATTTTATCTATAATACCAGCTGACAGCCTCACACTCAGCAGTGCAGCATGGCTGTGCTCTCTAGAGCCAAACAAGCCCTGCAGGGCTCTGTTTTCCATGCCAAAAGGAGTTCCTTACCTGATGGCTTCCTTCCCCTCAAAGCCCAGCGGCATGGGCTCGGTGTCACCGGCCAGAACGGGGTCGTGGCTGCTGCCATCTCTCACCTCCACGTTCCCACTGCTGCCCTTGAGCCAGTACGAGGGTCTCAGGAAGAAGGCAGGAGGATGTGGGACCCCGTACTTGCCTGAATCAGAGCCAGAGAAGGTGAAATATCAACCCCAAGACTTCCATCTCTGAGCTCTGACAAATGCCCAGCCCAGCCACCGCTTCCCCAGTAGCTGCAGAGCGTGAACTTCCAGCAGAGTGAAAGAATTGATAAATTCTGCAATTTAAGTTGTCCATATCTGTAAAAGCAGGTGGGGCATAATCACAGCCAAGACTCCATTTACAACCTCTTTGGGTCCAAAAAATCAGATCAAGTCCTACAACATCCTCCCAACCCCAGTGGCCAGGGCTGTCAGAACAGGATCTCAGTGCCTCACTGCAGGGTTACAGTTTTCTCTCATCCCACCACCCCTTTGGTAACTTTCCCCCTAAAAAGCAGAGAATTACAGAAGAAAAAGCAAGGAAATTTGCATTTTCCCCCTCACATTTTCACTCACCAGGCAAAACCTTATCAAAGTAGATGGCCAGCAGGAAATAAAAGACACTGTCAAGGCTCAGGATGAGGTACAGGTTATAGAAAGGGTACAGCTCTGGGCTGAATGCTGGTCCATATTTTTCTAGTTTTACCATCTAGGGAAGGCAAAAAAAAGCACAATTCAGATGCAACATTTCCTTCAGGCAGAAATACTTCACTGCTGTGTCATCACAGCCATTTTCACTAAAAACCCAACTCACTCGTGATCACGACACTGTTTCTAAGGAGGCAAAGGGTTTATTATGACCACAAGCACTGGAAATGCCTCAGTAAGCTGAATTTCCAATCAAGCAGAAGTTACAGAGAGATGCACGTGCTGTTTGCAAAGGCGGCACTTCCAGCCCTCACAGTTCCTGCAGCTCTTGGTACCCACCAGCCACGTCCCACTGCTGCCACCATTTCAGAGAGATTTAAATCTGTTGCAGTAAAATCCATGATGCAGCTGAGTGTCCAACCATCTTTGCCACGAATTAGCACAGAATTTTTTGGAGCCAAGTTTTCTCTCTAAAAGCATCTAAAGCGGAGGGAGGTGACTGGGTTGCTCTGGCGATGCAAATTTTGGGTTTTGCTGTTCTCTGGCAGAATTTTGGGGGCTGAGCTTTTGTGATGAGCACTGGTTTTATTTTGGACATACCGTTGAAAGACCAGCTGTGAAGGCAAAAGGACTGAAGAGGTTGAAAATCCATTCCAAAGCCCGTGGCAGTTTTTCAAACAACGTCAAAAAGCCCAGCGACCCAAAGAGGATGTGAAGGAGAAATCCCACAAAACTGGAAATATTTGGCTGCTTTAGCAACGAGCTGAGCAGGAAAGTGAAGTGAATCTGCAGCAGAGAAAACCAGTAGTTAACAGGATGCATTTCTGCTGCAATTAAAAAAAAAACCTCATGAAAATAGGAGCAAAATGAGAGACCCAGCTGAGTTTCAGTTGTTCCCTACAGATGCTTTGTTTAGCAGACAGCTCTGAGATTTAGGGCAGTTTTATAGGGACAGACAAATCATTTCCAGCCTCGTTTTAGCACCTCTCTTTCCTCTGATTTTTGAATCAGAATCTCACAAAATGTAATGGGAGTGATATAATAGCCTACAAATAACAGCAATAAATCACAGCAGTGTGTTTTTGTTACTTTCTCATGTAACACCAGCCCTAGAAAACTCTGCAGCCTTTCCAGTATTTTAATTAGGAAACGGGGAAAAAAAAGGGTGCATCATATAAGATTATAAAAGCAGACTTACAGATGCCATGCCATAAAAGAAATAAAAAAAATACACTTCCAAAAAACTGCTGTGATCAAAAACTTCACTCAGGGTGACCCAGGTCAGCAGACTGGCTGTGATGGAGATGTACACAGTGTACAGCAAACTCCAGGATAACCTACAAAGGAAGGCAGAGTTATTTTTGTCCCTGAGCATGACAACACTTGCCTTGACATTGCCAATACAAGGCACATTGTTTTTAATTCGAATATTTTGTAATTTCATCCATTTACAGTTTCCAGACTGGACTGCAAATATCAGAGAGTCACAGGAAGGGTCAGGTTGGAAGGGACACAGAGGGTCAATGTCTCTGCTCAGAAAGGGTCATCCCAGAGCACGTGGCACAAAGTGTGTCCAGATGGGTCTGGAGTATCTCCAGTGAGGGACACTCCACATCTGGGCAGCCTGTTCAGTGCTTGGTTACTGCTCAGGAAAAAGGTTCTTCCACAAATTCAGGTCTTGCACGTGCCCAGATCTCTGCAGAGGCAGCGAGGGCAGCAAAACCACACAGAGAATATGCAGCCAGGGCCTTTAACCCATGTGCTTTTCCTAATCACCTGAAATATTCATGCCCAGATGGATTAGGAAGCCTGTTTGGACAGACCCTGTGTCCCTCCTCTGCTCCATCATTTAGGGGTTTCTCCAGAATTTGTTGTTCCTGCACTTTTTCTGCGTGCATCCACAAGGCAAACAACTCCTCCACACCCAGAACCCTGCTACACACACCCCTGCTCCACCAGGAGGGCTCCTCCTCCTTTCTGGCAGGAGAAGAGCAACAAAACAACTACAAAAACCCTGTCACAGAGCAACAGGCTTGGGAACAGAGGTGCCCCAGCAAAGAGAATCCCAGAATGGTTCCTCAAAGATCCCCTAATTCTAGCCCCTGCCATGGGCAGGGCCACCTCCCACCAGGCCAGGTTGCTCCATGCAGTTGACAAAATAATCCCTGTAATTACATATTAATTTCTGAGATTTACCAATAGGCAATATCCTGAAGACCCATTGCTCTCATCAATATCTTCAGCTGCTTCTTCTCCTTGAGAACTTTCACTGATAAAAACTGCATGAACGGGCAGTAGCTCAGTATGGCACAGATGATGAACCAAAGGTAATCCAGCTTAAACAGAGGTTTTATCACAGGGGTTTTCAGATGAACTCCAGTAATTGACTTCATTTCTTTCCAGACAGAGTGGTTGGTTTTCATCTAAAGAAAAGAAATCAGTCACTAATTTCATTTTTGCAGTGAAACTGCATCAGAACATCAGAACAGACAGGGGGTTTTAAGCATTAAAATTGTGAGTTTGTCAGTAACAAGGTTATGTTTATAAGCAAATAACCAGGATTTAGTATCTTTTTGTATTGACTTGCAATAAACACTCTTAAATCCTTGTTCCTGCCTCAAGCCATGAGAATGATCTGTCATTCTTTTAAACCTTGAATTACATTAAGTATTTAAGAAGTTAACGATCACAAAAAATCAGAGTATCAGACAATCCCAGAATGGTTTGGTTTGGAAGGGACCTTAAAGATCCCCTTGTTCCACTCCCTGCCATGGGCAGGGACACCTCCCACTATCCCAGGTTGCTCCAAGCCCTGTCCAACCTGGCCTTGAACACTTTTAGGGATGGAAAAATGAACTGGCTTGGTGATTTTCTTGGGTTTTTGTTTAGTCAGTTTGGTTTTTGTCTGTCTGTTTGGTTTTTAAGTTCACACAGAACTCTGGAAAGAACAGCAAACATATTTTCCATCAGGAGCACACTTACTTCTATGACTGCTGCATCAATGCTGGACTGCACTGAGAGGAACCCCCCGTACCAATACAGAGGAACTTTGCAGTGAACTGATGAAAAATCCCAGCAGGTTTCTGTTGGGGAAACAAATTTTTAAAAACAATTAATCAATATTAATGAAAACATTTCCATATATTTGTGCATATCAACACTCGTGCATAACACGTGGGGTTGAAAATGTGTTTTATCCAAATGTCAGGAAATCAAGTTTGGGTTTTACTCAGCCTTTTATCTTTTAATGTGTTAAATCTCTGGCCATGCACTGCATGTTAGAGGGACATCAATGCACACACAGCTCTCCTTTCCAGGCATGATTTGATGTGTTAAGGTATAAAAGAGAGAGGGGCAAAAAGGCACTGGATGATCTTTGGGCTCCCTTCCAACCCAAACCATTCTGGGATTCTCTGATTCTCTGACTGTAGATGACATTTATGTTCTTCAAACGTTTTCTCTGATATTTTTTTTCCTTTTTACACACATGAACCCTCAAATTTTAACTCATGTCTTTCTTGAGCCATTTGGCACGTGCAGCCTCCATCCCTTTGGGGTGGCACAGCAGCACAGAAATCCAGCTAAACTGTTTTTAAAGCAAAATCAAAGTCTGTGGTTTCATTTATTTTGTTACCGATGTGCTCAAAGTGTTCATTGGGAAACATCGTTCTGCCCATTTGAAATCTGAGAGTGTAGGAGAAGTCATCTTTAAAAACCACACCGATAGTTTCATCCTCCAAAATTCCTTTTTCTTCTATTTTTTTCTCATTTTCCATCTCTTCTATTATTAAACCTGCCATTAGAATAGATAAATAATATTAAAAAAAAAAAAAAAAAGAAAAACACCAGCACACCTGAGACTCTGATTATTCAGGCAACAGTGAAAATGGGCATCACCACAATTTGTTCCCTCAAAAACCATGTGGGACAAATGCTCTTGTCCCTCCAAACCACGAGGGTGGGTCAGGGCCACCTCAGACACTGCAGCTGGAACATGGATTTGAGAGCATTTACCCCTCAGTGCCGAGCTGGAAGCCACCTTTGCCATGATTCTCCTGGTGGTGTTGGTTGCAGGAGTGTACAGCAGTGTCACCCCCGTGGCGTTGAAGGCCGGGTCATCCAGGCGCCCCAGGAATTTGTAGGGGAACTCCTGGGTGGAGTAGTACATGATCAGACCCGCTGAGTCCCGCAGGATGTAGAGGAAAAGCAGAGATGCCACCCATTCCTGGAGGGAAGGAAGGAAATGCAGAGGTGAGGGGCAGCCCAGGGAGGTGCTGCTGTGGGGAGGCTCCTCCAGAGCCCTTCTAACCCAGCTCTGACCCCATTGCCCAGTCCAGCCCCTCTGGCCTTTTCTGTGTGCACGAGGGAGAGCTGTCCCACAGGTGTGGTGATTTTCAAATCTGAGGAAGGTTTCAGATGGAAAACATGTTTTCTTAGTCCCGGAGCCAGCGAGGTCTGTGGATAATTTGACACTGCAGCCAATGAATTGGACATTGTATTCCTCTGGACAGGGCAGGATCAACAACCAAAAGCAAGCAGCCAGCTTTGTCACGAGGCACATTTGTAGTGTCACAGGAAGAAGGAACTGCTGACATTTCCCAGGGAACCACAGCTGAGCCTTCTCATATCCCCTCACACAAAAACAATGCACTGTGAAAATACTTTGTAGTGGAAATCCTGATTTCCCCTTGGAAGGACCAACACTTGCCTGAAAACTTTTGGCCTTCATCCTCCACACCAGAAGAATATTTTTCCACAGGAGAGCACAGGTTTGCTGAAATATTTGTGAGGCTTTCTTCGATACTACCTGCATTTTTCCGGCTAGGATGAGAAAGAAAATTATATAATTTAGAATAAACCAGGTCACTGAGAGTTGATGTATTTACCTGGGTAAATATCACTTCAGGGGAAGCCAATAACGTGCCAAAGGGGGAGAACTTGTCTCCTCAACTTTGGACAACTAAACTTCAAAGGAAATAGTCCAAGATCATGCAAGGGAACTGAGAGCTGGGCTGGACTCAGCTGCCTCTCCCACATGCAAAGATTTACCCTTCCTCATCCAGATTCATCCCTCCTCATCCACGTTCATCCCTCCTCATCCAGGTTCACCTCTCCTCATCCAGATTCACCCTTCCTCATCCAGGTTCACCTCTCCTCATCCAGGTTCACCCTTCCTCATCCAGGTTCATCCCTCCTCATCCAGATTCACCCTTCCTCATCCAGGTTCATCCCTCCTCATCCAGGTTCATCCTTCCTCATCCAGATTCATCCCTCCTCATCCAGATTCATCCTTCCTCATACAGATTCACTCTTCCTCATCCAGATTCACCCTTCCTCATCCAGGTTCACCCTTCCTCATCCAGATTCACCCTTCCTCATCCAGGTTCATCCCTCCTCATCCAGGTTCATCCCTCCTCATCCAGATTCACCCTTCCTCATCCAGATTCATCCCTCCTCATCCAGGTTCATCCCTCCTCATCCAGATTCATCCCTCCTCATCCAGATTCACCCTTCCTCATCCAGATTCACCCTTCCTCATCCCAAAGAGGCTTTGTGGAATGAGACAACTGCTCCCTTTCCACGTTTTGCTGCAGAAAGTGAATTTATGCCTTGCCCTCAGACATGTGGTTTGTTGGCAAACCACCACTCACGTGCCCTGGGTTCTGAACCAGATCCTGAATCACGTTACAAACACTGGGGAGATGCTGAAAACAGCCTAAAATAGAGGCTGCCACTGCCTGCCTTCACCAGGCTGGTAAGAGACCAATTTGCTCTGTTTTCACCTCAATATTAAGGAACTTCAGTGCAGTTGGAGCAGGGCAGCGTTAGAACACCCATGTGCTCCTTAATATCCTCCCAAATACTGAGCAGGGAGTATTTCTTTGGGATATTTATTTCAGCTCCAGATTTAATCACGTGGCCAAGCAGCAGGAACAGGAGCAAGTTCAGAGCAATGAGTTTCACCCCCTTCCCAGGGGAGCAGGGGAGGGAACCTCCCAACATGTTTTTGTGGTTTAATCCTCCAAAATGGCTGAAACCCAGAATCAAAGCAACCTCAGAGTGCTCCGTTCCCCTTGGACAGCGCTTCCTGATTCCATGGATTGGGCAGCTGGAGTTAATAAAGGGTTCCACTACTCTGTTTCCTTCAGTGCTTGTGTTTTGGAAGAATTAAATATTTGTGTACTGCGGGGGCAAGGGATTTAGGATCCGTGTTTACCTTCTGAGTGCTATCCCAGGGCTTATTTTATCTTATCTCCTGGTGCTCTGCTTTCCCTGCCTGCAGCTTCCTCCCATGCTTCCCCACTGCTCCCTGCACTGAGGTTAAAGGTAAATAGGAAGGGATTTCTAGAAAGCGTTACTTTGGTTTATTTGCCCAGGTCTGGATTTCAGTCTTGAACTGAAAGCAGCAGCTCAGCCCAGGATGTTTGGGCAGTAAACAAAGGGTGGTGATATTTGGATAACAAGGAAAATATGATGGCCTTTAAAAGATGCACTGAATTTCTACAGTCACAACAAACACTTAATTTTAAAAATGATGGAGCAAATCTAAAACTTTTTAGAAAATGCTAACTAAGTCTGTATCAGTTTGAATTTACTTTTCGCCTGTGGAGCAAGAAGCAAATACCATTGGGAGCCAAATCTAAAGCCAGTAATTCAAACAAGTGATGCTATCTAAAAACGCTGTAGAATTTAACTTTCAATCAGATACCTAATCAATATTAGCTGCTATTAACTTTAAATTATGTATCTAATTAATCTATTAGATAATTATCAAAAAGGTAAAAAATATAAGTAAGACAGAATCCTCTTCAAGGCCTGACACTCAAAACTTCAGATTCAGAAGGCAAAATAAACTCCAGATCAGAAACTGATCTGGAGGCAACAATGTTTAGGAAACTTTAATCCAGTAAAGAGCATCACTTGTAAAGCTGGATGTCTCCTGGGGCTCATTAAATGCATCCAAACTTCCTGCTCTCCAGGAACACACTGCCAAGGTGTTGCAATAACTTTTGCTGGATCCCATGTGCAGCTCTGCTCTACCAGAAGTTGTCCCAGGAAGGCAAATCCCATATAATCCCTTTATTTACTATCTTGGGGAATTCCTCTTTGGCACCTGCTCAGATTATTTTCCTCTATAAATTTAACTTGCTGAGGTCTGTTTGAAGATGTCCTGCTCATTGCAGGGGGGTTGGACTGGATGAGTTTTAAAGGTCCCTTCCAACCCAAAGTATTCGAGGAGTTTCTGATTTTAGTTCCTATAATCAAGCTGCTCTTCAGGAGCCTCGCAGTGCTGGGTTCAAAGGGAGCAATCCATGCTGCATCTCCCACTTCCCAGAGGAAGGGATCCACTGGCTTTCCCAGAGCCAAGGATTAACCCCTGCACGTGGAGAGTGCAGAGGTGCTCTTTCCACCCACTCCTGTTTGCCAGTTCCTGCAGGTTTTTGTGCTTGCATCTGATAAATCCGAGAGAGATTTGCACTGACTCCACTCCAGCACACAAACTTTGAAACAGGTTGTTTTTTCCTACTCTCAACTTGAAAATAACAACTCCAAGCCTGCCCTTCATCAAAGCTCAGCACTTTGGCTCATACAGAGAAGTGAAATTTGGGGATTTTGCATTTTTAGGTGCCTTTAGTGACAGCAAGGCAGCAGGAGGAGAGCAGAGGGAGGGATCATCATCCAGTGCTCAACCTGCAGCTCTTCACCTACAGGCAAAGCCCATCCACGGGGAGAGCCAAAATCCACACACACCCAGAAAAGCTGAGTATTTTTGCTCCTTTGCCTCTAAAATATTTTGATGTGAACTTGTAGTCCACCACAGAACAGAGCTGGAAGGTGCAACTTTTATGCATTCAGCATCATAAAGCACTAATTAGGAAAAATCAATCATCGAACTCAACTCCTGCATGAAACTGACCCAGGGAGAATTTTTCCATCTCTACTTCTAAATTAATTTTCCATTTTAAAAAAAAGGAGAAATATCTAACTCCTTACCTGCTGGTGTGTTTTCCATTGGGACGAGGTCTCCTCCAGCTCTGAGGTGTCTGGGCTCCTGTCCCTTTTCAGCCCCGGGGACGCTCAGCTCCGTGGCCCAGCCCAGTGGCCATGCCCCTCTCCAGCCTGACGTCACCGCCCGGGCAAACCCTCCCAAAACTTCTGGAGCGATGACCCAAAGCTGGAACAACACCTACAACCAGCTGGCCCCCAGCCTGGGGATGTTTACCACGCTTTGGAGGAATTAACTCAACTCTCGCAGAGGTTGCCACCAGGCAGCAGAGTTGGGGTGGCCTGGGAGGGGGAAACCTTCCCTCCTGAGAGGTGGCAAAGCCACCTTGTCCCTGCCCCAGCTTCTCCAGAGGGAAAACTGCTGCCTTGTCCCCATCATGCCCAGAGCCTGACTCGGCAAATGCTCCTTCCTCTGCTGAGACAAATCCTGCATCCCAGGACCGATGGGATTTTAGCTCTTCTTTCTCCTTTCCCCGTTGTTTTGAGCGGTTTTTTTTCCCAATTTCCACTCCTTTTAATTGCTTTTCCAGCAGCTGCCGCACAGCTGGAAGCAGGATGGAGCGTGTTGGGCTTTTAAAAACAAAACATCTTTCCAGTGGATCTGCATTCAAAACAAGGAGGTGAGGAAATCAGGCAAGCCAGGGAGCCCAAATGAGCTGGAAGGGTGCACGGCCACGGGATAATTCAACGAGTTAAATGAATTTGACTGTCCCGGAACTTCCACAGCTTGAGGATTGTGCATCTGATTTGCAGAGCTGCCTCAAATCACGAGGGCTGTCTGGTTGTTGCTCAACAAAAGGCCGGGGCTCTGCTGCAGCTGGCGATTTACTCATTTTCAAGGCATGAGCTCATTTAGGAGAGCAGCAGAAGCATTTTCCGGCATCCCTTTGCATTGGGCAACAGGAGCGCAATGGGGAAGGTTCCTCATGACTGCAAAAAGCCCATCTGAGATGCACTTACCAAAAAATAGCACTTTTCTGACCAAAACCTGTGCCTCAGTGTGGCACCCAGCTGTGGGAAGCCCTGCCCTGACTGCACATTATCTACAGAAAAGGCTTTTCCACATAAAAATGACACCTGCTCCAAGCACTCCTTGGGGTTTCCCATCCTGCTTCTGGCCCTGCTGCTGAGGTGGGACCCCAATCCCTCAGGGCTTCACTGAGGAGCAGCAGGAGAACACAGAACGTCTCAAAATATCATTAATTAAATCCCCAAAGCAGATGCTCCACAGGATTTCTGAGAAGGGGACTCGGGACCAGACTTTGCCAGGGGAGAAGAGGGGCTGGGAAGGGAGCCAGACCCTTCCAGGGGGACATGCCAAGCAAAGGAAAAAGAAACAGTGAGAGCTCCGAGAAACCCTTATCAAAGAGAAGTTCAGCATGTTAAATCAGGGACTTTCTGGACATCTCTTAAAAGAAGCATTATAAGGGAATGAATTAATTTTACAGCTTAAAAAAAAAAAAAAAAGCCCCGCATGGCACATTGCCCTTCCACACCATCAGAAACAAACGAGTGTGAAACGCTGGGAACTGTCCCCAAGCTCAGATTCAACTTCTTTGGGGTTATTTTCCTCTCCACTGAGGGGCTCAGGGAGCACAAATCCCTTTTATTTTGCTACACTCTTCACTGACCCACAGGGCAGGAGGTGACCACCTCCTCCTGTTCCTCAGCACCTGGGGGTGGCCACCTCCAGGGACCTGGCAGTCCCACAGGACATCCCAGGAGCAGGCAGAGGCCTCCATCCCTGCAGAGCACATTTCATGTCCCATCTTCACTCAAACCTCCCCCATCTCACTGCCCCTCACCCCAGAGCCAGCACCCACCCAGCAAGTTCACCTTGGGGACAGCTCCAAGCACAAAAATTAATTGTTTTATTTTTTACTGGGGTTAATTTTCCAGTGGCTGGAGGTGATTCATCCCTGCAGATGGACAATGTGCCATGCCAGGAGCACGCAGCTGCCGTGGGGTCACTGCTAGCCCCGAGCTGGGCTGAATGAATCTGGCTGCAAAACGCGACACAACTGCGGGCGGTCGAATCCCGAGTGTTGCAACACTGCAAAATTCCCCCAAATCCAGTTAAAAATATGTAAATACTGCAGCCTGAGAGCCCTGGCCATGCCAAGAGCCGTGGCCCCCCATGCTCTGCCTGAGCCCAACCACCTGAAACTCTGGTGCACCCCAAAATCAACCCAGAATTTTGAAAACCATCCCCGTTTCCAGCCCAGCAAAACACCCACACCACAGAAACACAAGCGTTTAACAACCCAATCCATCTTTATTTTGGAAGTACTTCCTGCTGGGAAAGGCAAATCCTCACCTTTACAAGTACAGCCAAGTGGTGAAAGAAAGGCAAGTGTGTAAAATAAACTGCACAAGGTCCAGCAGCAGGAGGAGCATCACAAATGTGTCACCTTCGGGCCTGACACCTTCTGCTTCTGCTGCCAGGGCTCTGGATGTCAGCTGTGCAATAAATCTCACTTGCTATACAGAGAGACTCTAAAATAAGGACTTTTCTTGGGAATGTGAACGAAACCAGACACATTAAACTCTCCATAGAAAAATACAACCTTGTAACAACACCACGAAGTGAACGCGTTTTCCAAGCTTTGGGTACATCAGCTACTCACAGCAACCCTGCAAGGCAGCTCCAACCATCTCACCTGGGAATAGTGACCCAAACTGGGTGGATTTACCCCAAATCCCCCCCAAAACCAGTTTATCTCTGGGAGAACAAGCTGGGTGTGTGTTGGACTGATGGGATTTGGAGTGTCACTGATAACAGCTGAACAAAGGGGCTTCAAATCCCAGGAATAAAGCTCTCCTGTTCCCAGGGCATTCCCTGGTTTAATTTTGCCTGTTTTTATCCCTGCTCTGGCAATTAGAGACATCTTAGGACACTTTGAAACACTTGAGATATAACACATTATGAGGACAGCGATGTTTAGGGGTGGAATTTTACCCCAGTTTGACACCCGATGTCACCAGGCCAAAAAGATCCCACCCAAATCCGGAATTAATTTAACGAGCCAAATTTAACAAACTGCAACAAAAACCAGCACCACCATCCACTGGGCTCCTCCAAGATAAACAACAGCACCAAACCCAGCTTCTAATCCAAACTTTTCACATGTGAAATGTGAGGAAATACAGAAATACCTGAAACAGGGTGGTATCACCTAGACAGCACAGAACTATGTTACAGACTATTAACTCCAAGGTAAAGAATAAATTCAAGGCAGACACCAAGGCTGCTCACAGGTCACACTGTAATTCCCTAAATCCATGTGAAAAGAGCGTGCTAGATTGATGGGCAGGTGACACTTGGCTGAAACACCACTGGCAAAAAGAGACCAAAGAAACGAGGGATTTGGAAAAAAATGCACTGAACTTGTACACACCTGCATGGGAAAGTGCCAACAGGCAGAATTCTGAGTCCCAAATTGCTCCAAATTAAGGAAAAAGCTCAGAGCTCCCATCCAGCAGCAGGGCTGGGGCTAAAGAAACCAAACACCTGAATTTGGGGTGTTTTTCTTTGCTGACAGAGAAGTTCCACCCCTGTCAGGCAGCACTGGAGCTGCAGTTTGGACACTGGTGCTTTAATCTGTCCTTTAATCCCTCATTTCCAGGGCTGTGGCTCCCTGGGGAAGCAAATGGGATATCCAGGGCTTTCTGCAGGGCTTGGGCTCAAATTTTAATTCCAAACCCAAAGCTGTGCATTTATCTGAGTACCAAAGAGGAAGTAAAATTGTACATAAAGAGTTCACATCTCCCTATATAAGAAATCAATGAATTAACAGATTTTGGCTGAACACACTGATAAACCATTATCAGACATACCACACACATTATTGCCAGACAATTACAAACAGCTGGGACACACAACTCCAACTTCATCCATTTTTTTGAGTTTTCTCAAGAAAAACAAAGGTCTTTTCTAACTTTAAAGTGAAGATACATAAATGATATGACTTACAAAGCCAATGTCTCAATATAAACACATCTCTTTACCTGTTCACTGCAGAGCAAAATGAACTGGGAGCAATCTTTAATTTCACCTTATAAAATTAAAAAAAAAGTGGTGATAGCTTTGTGTAGAAAAAAACAAAAAAAAATAATATATTTTCAGCATACACCTGTCATTTCTCAGGCTAAAGGACTACATATTCTACTCTTCTTAGTGCTTCTATGCAAACCAAAGGCACCTTTCTTATGGATGTGGCTGTGAATTGGGACCACTTCATTTGGGGTTTGACAAAGGGGAGTGACAAACAGCCAGGCCCAAGCAAACGTCCCTGTGTCACTGACTGCAACCACAACAACGAGGGACTGGGAAACACCGGTGCTCATGAATGCACTGGCAAGAAAAAGGAAAACATCTCCGAAGCACTGTGTGTGAGAGAGGCTGGAAGGACACATGTCGTTACAGCCAGGGGAACAATCAGACTGTTTTTAATGGAGACAAGGCAGAATCCCATCTCTGCAAACCCTTCAAGGACAGTGTGTTGGTTTAACACTGCCTAGCTGTAGTGGGCAGGAGAAAAAGCTGCTCAAAGCTTCTATGGCCGGAACAGAGCCGATGGCTGAAGGCTCTGACGGTGGGCAGGGTACTGACCCAATCAGACAAGCTGAAAACACCTCTGTGATGAGATATTTAAAAAAAAACATGGGAAGCTCTCTTCCTTCTCCCAAGGGGTGGTGAGCGGCTTCTGGGGCCCATCCTGGTGGGGGCCACGTGGCTGGGGCCCTACCAAGGCCAGGGCCCTCCTGAGGCTGGAGCCCTCCTGAGGCTGGGGCCCTCCTGAGGCCGGGACCTTCCTGAGGCTGGAGCCCTCCTGAGGCTGGGACCCTCCTGAGGCTGGGACCCTCCGGAGGCCAGAGCCCTCCTGAGGCTGGAGCTGTCCTGAGGCTGGAGCCCTCCTGAGGCCGGGGCCTTCCTGAGGGTGGAGCCTTCCTGAGGCCGGGACCCTCCTAAGGCTGGAGCCCTCCTAAGGCTGGAGCTCTCCTGAGGCCAGGACCCTCCTCAGGCCAGGACCCTCCTGAGGCTGGAGCCCTCCTGCATCTGGGACCCTCCTGAGGCCGGGACCCTCCTAACACTGGAGCCCTCTTGAGGCTGGGACCACATGGCCAGGGTCCTCCTGAGGCCAAGGCCCTCCTGAGGCCGGGAGCCTCCCAAGGCTGGGACCACATGGCCAGGGCCCTCCTGAGGCCAGCACCACACAGCCAGGACCCTCCTGAGGTCGGGAGCCTGCTGAGGCTGAGACCATGCGATCAGGGCCCTCCTGAGGCCAGGGCCACCCGTGTGGTGCGTGGCCCATGCAGCCGGGGCAGCCGTGCGGTGCCAGCAGGGATCAAGTGGCGGGCAGCGAGAGACAGGATGAGCAATTCTCTGATGCGGAGCCCGGATGAGATCAACCTCCCAAGTGCAACTTACAGACACCAATTTTCTTCCAAGTCAGAGGAAAAGTGAGGACACGTGAGGAGAACCAACATGGTGGCACTGAGGTCGGTGAAAAGAAGGAGAGGGAGGAGGTGCTCCAAGCGCTGGAGCTGAGATTCTCCTGCAGGCTGTGGTGAGGACTGAAATACAACAAACTTTCCCTATAATTCATGAGGTGCATGGGGGCATGCAGAAATCTACACGCAGCCCAAGAAGAGTACTCAGGCTGGAGCACATGGATGCTGAAAAGCTGTAATCTAGTGAGGAACATAAACAGAGAGAGATGAGCTTTGCTTCTAGAGATAGAGAGCCTTCACTTCCAAACGAGAACAGCTCATCCTTAAAAGACTAAACCCCATGAACTAAAATGACTCACTCTGGGCAGTTGTGGGAAGACTGCTTGGCCTATGGGAAGGGCTCACGTTGCAGCAGGTTCAGGCGGGACTGCTGCTTGAGGAAGTTAAAACCACGCTAGAAAACTTCACAGGGAACTATCTCCCATGGGAAGGACCCCATGGCACAGCAGAAGAAACTCTTTTCCTTAAGCATACTGAAGAAAGACTTTTAAGAAGTGAAATACTGACCAAACCCCCGTGTTTTGTTTCCTTGCGCAGTTGCTGGAAAGAGGGAGGGACTGGGAAAGAAAGATGTCCTGAAAGTTTGCTTTGATTCTCACTACCCTTTTTACTTTTAATTCTGCTAATAAATCTTCTTTATACTGTTTTAAGTTTTCAACCTGTTTTGCCTTATAGTGGTTTGGTTTTTCTTCAATAATCCTTATCTCAACTCATGAAAATGACGTTTTAATTTCCCCTCTTCTGCTTAGCTGTAGCAGAAGAAAATAAGTAGATGGTTTTTTTGTGGGTGCCTGGTGCTCAGCCAGCATCAAACCCCGACAGTCAGTCGTGTCTTTGTACTTTTAACCAAGCAGGGGAAGGAGCACATCCACTCTGTTCACCCCCTGTGCCCCCTAGCATGCATGACAAACCCCAGTGGCACCCATACAGCAGCACACAGCTGCCAGCCTGCAGGAGAGAGGGCTGGAAGTGCCAGCAAGTGCCAAGTTGTGTCTGCAAATGAACATTTTCACGCTGGTGGGACGCCAAGCCGAGCTCACGGTGCAATTCAGGACCCTCCTTGCAGTGGGACAGTGACTCTGCAGTGGTTTTCCTCCCTCTCTTCTAAGCAGGTGCATCTCCAAGCAGAAGCAGGGATGGATCAGCTGGTGGAGGAGCAGGATCTCACAGGGATGGGTGTGCAGGACTGGCAGCAGAGGCCACCCACGGGCACAGCCAGACCCTGCAAACCACCCTGCAGCACAGGATGCTCCAGCAGCGCCTGGCTTTGCTCAGACACAGGATCTTCCCAAAGCACAGCCCAACCTCTGGCCCAGCAGAGCCAAGGGAAGGCAGGTGGAGCTCCTGCCCCAGCCACCAACACCAGGAGATGCCCGGCTGCCGTGGCAGTGCCCTCCTGCCCAACACAAACCGGGAACAGCGAGGGGAGGAGGGATTTGGGTCAGCCAGAGGAGCAGTGGGATGCTCACCGCTCCTGCAGTGTTATTCCCAAGGCCAGGATGGTGGGACAGGCCCAGGGCTTCCAAACCCAGCTGTCCTTGCCCACCCCAGCTGCAGGAGCAGAGAGAGGATGGGTGCTGGCACCGACACGAGCACGAGGAGCTCAGAAAATGACTCGGTCCTCCTGCGTCCTGTCCCACCACAGGCTGCTGTTCAGGGTGCCAAAGCTGCTGTCCTCCTCCTCCTGCTCTTTAGCAAGCTCCACAAACACCTGGAACACATGGAAAAGAGCCCTGTAGGAACTTCCCTGGTCACAAATACAACTCATGCTAAAAACCACCATTCAATGTATTGCTTCATCTCTGAGTAGCAAATTTTCAGTATTTTGAGGTTTTTCTCCTTATTCTTGCCCTCCTACCTCTTTTCACAATGAAAAGGAAGTTAAACACTGAAGGACATTAATTGTCAGCAACAATTAATCCACAATAAGCAGTAACAAGTCTCAGCTTCACCCTCCTTCCAGCCACGAACAGCAAATGCCCATTCTTGGAATAAATCAAGAGCAGCTTTTCCACTAATACCACACATTTGCTTTCTTCCAGTCACTGCAGTTGGCATCTTATTTTCAGAGGGGAAAACAGGAATAAAGAGGAGCTGGAGAGCTGGCAGATGTGATTCACTTTGAAAAAAGGGAATTTAGTTTCCCAAAAATGCCCCAGCAGGCAACAGCGAAGCGGCCCCAGCAGCCTGAGAGCAGAGCTTGGGGGATGAGCTGCCTGCACAGGGCTCACTGTCATGGAATCATGGAATGCTTCAGGGTGGAAGGGACCATAAATCCCATCCCATCCCACCCCTGCCACAGGCAGGGACACCTTCCATTGTCCCAGGGTGCTCCAACCTGGCCTTGGACACTTCCAGGGATCCAGGGGCAGCCACAGCTGCTCTGGAAATTCCATCCCAGTCCCTCCCCCTGCACAGGGAGGAATTCCTTCCCAATATCCCATCTAAGCCTGCCCTCTGACACCTTCACCTGGCAGGGTTTACCTCCACAAAATAGAATTTAACACACCTGTTCCAGAGTTGCTTGAGAAAAGCTGTAGTCCTCGATGTTGAAGGTGTGTTTTACTGGTGAAGGAATTGGTAAGAGCAGAGTTAGGGACACTTTACTCACTCTTGATTGCACAAGAAACAGAGTTGGGGACAACAATAAAAGAAAAATAAATTAAATAAATTTGGAACAGAAATGGATGAGTGACACCACATGGCAAAAAAGTCAGTTATGGGAGACAAAAGGATTTGTGTGTGTGATGTATGACAAGTGCTTCATTACCTTCTTCCAGCTTGGAAAAAGAATGTGAAAGCGACTGTACATCTTCTTTAGGGATTTTATATGCCAAGATAGAAGCAAAGCTGGAACAAAGAGGCAAAACAAATTCAGCTTCAAGCAAAACCATGCAAAGTAAAAATATTAATACCCAGGGGAATGGATTTTAACTTGTTTTCCGAAGGTTACTCCAGGCATTTTGACTGTCATGATCACACAGGAGAAGGGGAATGATGCAGCTCCAGGTGCATCAGCTGAGACTCCCAAGACTGTTTTAAGTTCATGCTCTTCCACTCAGATTCAATCATTTATATTCTGCTTAGTCATGGCAGATTTGCTGCCTGGAACTCCTGGAGTCCTGAAGTTTTGCCTTTCAGCTGAACTGGGAGGTCACAGCACGTCCTGAAGTTTGCATCAGGCAGCCATTCCCGCATCCCTGACTGCAGCCCAGGGAGCTGCTCTGCCCCCACATCTGCTGCTGGAGAGGGAGCTCCCTCCCACCCTGCACATCCCACCTCTGAGCAGGGATCACACTCATGATCCCTCACGGATCACACCCCTCATGGGCTGCCTGCAGTGCCTTTTGTGGAGTCTCTCCAGTCACCGAGCCAAACCCTCGGGTGCACGCGGCAGAAACTCAGAGCTGTTGGTGGAACAGCAGCCAGCCCACCCTCAAAGTGAGAGCCCCCGAGACCTCAGGCATTTCCAGGTAAGGGCAGTGAGTCAGAGACTCGGATTTCAGCCCCTTCCCAGGGGCCCTGCCCTAGGAGGAAGCTGTCAGACAACAGCTATGCAGAAATCCAGTTTTGCTTCCTCCGTGCCGAACATCTGCACGGGCTCCTGGCCCCCGCCCTGGCAGCCCGGGCTCTGCTGCCTTCCAGATCCCTTCCTCTTTTTCATTCTTCATTTTTTTCAAGCTGTGTGTAAATATTCACATTCCCTCCCCAGTGCCAAGGAGCTGCTGTGAAATCAGAGGGATTTCTTAACACCATTATTTTCTGGGTATGTGTCAAACCTCACCTTTCCTGGCGGCTGGCGTTGGGGAAGATGTGCAAAATCTGGCTCTGCAGATATTCCACCTGCTGCACGTCTGCTGTTTCCCTCAATTTCATTTCCAAAAAGTACCCTCTGCCAAACTTGCTCTTCAGGTGCTGGACAGTACCTATACACCTATGAGTTACAGACAGAAAACACAAATTGTACTCAACAACAGCCTCATCCTTTTTGCTGTTAAGGATTAATTTCACTCCAATATAAGGTATAAAATTAATCTGTATTTTCAGAGAAATATATCCCAGGTGGCAGCTGCCTGTCCCCTGCCCCAGGGGGGCTCTGGTGGTACCTGAGCTGCCCTGACACCAGGATGGCCACACGGTCACACACAGCATCTGCCTCCTCCATGTAGTGCGTGGTCAGGATTGCTGCTCTCTCCTTGTTTTTAAAGGCTGCTCGGATCGCCCTCCTGCAAAACACAACCAAAACCATCCCTGAATAAAAACATTTGGCAGGGAACAGCAAATCCTGGCTTCATAGGAAAGGAGGACTGTGATGGACCCTCTATTTATGGATTAGTGCTACTCTTACAGCAACAATTAACACCTGAATTTCCCAAAGATGGCTCGAATCTTTATTCCTTATGTTATTTTAAGGATTTCTTTCAACTTTCAAGCTTTTAAATCCCAAGCTGTTCTGGGACAGGACACAGCTGCACTGCACCTGGCATGAAGGCTGGGCTGATTCTCCCCTTCATGTGAGACCCCACCTGCAGTCCTGTGTCCAGCTCTGGGGCTCCCAACACAGGAGGAGCTGCTGGAGTGAGTCCAGAGGAGGCCACGGAGATGCTCCAAGAGCTGGAGCCCCTCTGCTCTGGAGCCAGGCTGAGAGTTGGGGTTGTTCAATCAAAAGAAAAGCTCTGGGGAGACTTTAGAGCATCTTCCAGGGCCTAAAGGGGCTCCAGGAGAGCTGGAGAGGGACTGGGGACAAGGGATGGAGGGACAGGACACAGGGAATGGCTTCCCACTGCCAGAGGGCAGGGTTAAGTGGGATATGAAGCAGAAATTATTCTGCTTTAGTGGAAGGTGCCCCTGCCCATGGCAGGGGGTGGAACTGGATGATCCTTATGGTCCCTTCCAAGCCAGCCCACACCATTACTCCCTGTGTGGCTCTCCCTGGTGTGGGCAGGGATCCCACCCACCCCAGACCAGGCTGATTCCCGAGGCCTGGGGCCAGCACTCACCACATGTGCTGCTTGGCTTTGGGATCCATGCCGGTGGAGGGCTCGTCCAGCAGCGTGACACGTGGGTTGCCCAGCATGCTGAGGGCAAAGCAGAGCTGGGGGAAGGCAGAGGGGCTGTTGGAATCCAAGGCACTCCTCTGGCTGCCCTGGGAGCTCAGGGCACACCTCGGGCTGCCCTGGGGGGTCAGGAGCCCCAGCAAGGGGGTCCCAGCCCCTGGCAAGAAGCCCAGAATGGCACCGGCTTTGACCTCAGTCCATGGGAAAAGTTACCAACACTGCCAGAATCATTGCAAGCCACCAGAGTGTGAAAATGAGTAGTGGTTTAGTATTTTACAAGGTAAAAAGTAGATTTTAGGGTGTTTAATATGAGGACGAAGGGTCTAAGATGGAGGATTTTGGGCATTGCCCTGTTCTTCTTCTTCTTCTCCTTCTCCTCCATCTTCTCTGGTGGTGGTGGCACAAAATGATTGGTGGAATGAAAAAGAGGTAGAAATTCCGTGTCTAGAATAGGTGCAAATGAATTGGTATAGAACAGTAACTAATAAATGCGTTGTGAAGAATGGTTGGATGATGGAAAGGGCACACAAAGGCCGGGACAGCCCAGGACTGGGCAGTGCCCGCTCGGACTCGGCTGCATCAGATGTGCGGCCGGAGCTGAGAGCTGGCAGAGAGAAGGAGACATCAACAACCTGAAACAACATCTGCAGCCGTTTCTCATCTGCTGGGGCTCGAGGTAAAGCTCCCCAGAGGTGAAGATAAGAACCTGGATTTGTGTGGAGTACCCAACTCCCACAAGGGGCAGGGTGAGGACAGGGAGGGTGCTGGGGACCCCCAGGGTGAGCCCAGAGCCCCCCATACCTTGCGTTTCAGCCCCATTCCCAACTTCTTCGTCGTCTTCTGCAGGTGGTCCTTTAAATCCAGGACACTGGTGATGCTGGGGAGGGAAGGAGGACGTGTGAGAGGCTCTGAGGGGGATGGTTTGACTTCCTCCTCATCAGAGCATGCAAACAGTTCCTTTTGAATAGCTCAGGTACAAATGTTTGTGTATCAAAGATAAAAAAAGCAGAACAAAAAGCAGAATTGAGTTTCCATACAAAAACACCTGTCCTGGAGGAGCCAGTGGTGACAACAGAAACAGCTCCAAGTCCAGGACTCCCCCTCCTTGCAGCTTCTACAAAGGTCACTGTTAGTATTCATAACCTTAAAAAAATAACTTCAATAAAACATATATCTAAATCAAAAATCCCAACTGAATTTTCTGTGGATGAACCTTCATCTCCTCACCTATGAATTCACAATCACAGAATTTCAACCAAGCTTAAAACCAAACTTAAATGGAAACAAAGATTGCATTAGGGAAGGTGAGAGGGGGAAAAAAAAACCCCACAAAAAAAAGGCCAAAACCCCTCCAGCAATAAGCTTGAAGATAAAAAAAGCTGAGGAAAACTTCAGTTAAACCACAAAGATTTCTCCAACGAACTCACTCACCGCTTGATGACTTCTTTAACATCAGCCTGGCTCATCCCTTTGATAGCACCATAAATCTCAAAGTGTTCCTGCAGGGTGATATCTGGCCAGAGAGGATTCGTTTGAGGACAGTACCCCAAAAATTTCACTGAGTCATCCTCACTGCTCAGCCCCGAGGAATAATCTCCCATCAGAACCTGTGAGGAAAATGCCCACACCTTAATCCAGAATATTGTAAATTTCCAAACTGTTTCTGCATGGTTTTAGCAAAACGTCCTCAGGAATGCTTGCAATACTAACAATAAAATTGAAATTCGGATTTTTTGTGCAACTGTAGCATGGAACACACCTGCCCACTGGTTGGCTCAATCTCTCCAACGAGCATATTAATTAATGTGCTTTTCCCAGCTCCATTGGGTCCCAACAAACCCAGGATTTCTCCTAAAGAAAGACACACAAACCATTGCCCACGAGGTCAGATAAATGGTTCCAAGAGTTGTTTTTATAAATAGAACAGCTCAACAGCAAGCAACTGAACTCCAACCTTTCTTCACACAGAGGGAAACATGTTTGGTTGCCACTTTCTTTATTTTTCTCCCCAGAAGAAATTCCTTCCTTTCATCAAACTCTTTGTGCAGGCTGCTGACCAGGATTGCTGGCATCTGGCAGGGAAGAGGGAAGTGGCTGCAGGTCCCAGCAGCTCTGGGGAGCCTCCAGATTTGGGGCTTTGGGCAGAGCCAGGCTTTACCTCCTCACTCCTGGGGCTGCTCAGGATCTCTTTGACTCGCAGCCTCTCTGCCTTCACATCCTCATCCTCGTTCTCCTCGTGAGGGACATCTGGGAACTTCCAGGTCTTGGCTTTTGTAAAACATTTTCTGAAGGGGAGGAAAACAGCACGAGGCCTCTGCTCAGCTCTCAGCTGAGGCTGGCTCAGGGCTTTGCCATCTGTGTTTGCCAAGGCCAGGAGAAGCAGATTCCTGCAGCTCATCCCAGAGCAGGACGAGCTCAGGGGCTGCCACTGTGTCACCTCCTTGCTGAGCTCTTTGCATCCCTGGCCATGCAATGGGAATGGCAGTTCCCCTGTTTTTATATAGGGAACATCCTCATAAAATTCCTGCTTTTGCAGTGCTGGAACTTAAAAGGAAACAAAGCCCCCGTTTCTGCACTGCGGTGACTGAATCTCAGGGGGGATATAATGAAAGGTGTTGTATTTCTGCCACTGCACACCCCAGTTTAACCACCACCACCAGCAGCACCTCCAAAACCAGTTTCTTTGCACTATGGCTTGAAAAAAGAACCAGTCAAGAGACACACCTGAAGAAGGGATCCTCTCTCACCGGCCTCCCTCCGTTCTTCAGCTCGAAGCAGCGCAGCAGGAACAGCCACACCACGCACTGCAAATAGGGCTGAGGCACACAAAAACCACCCTGGTCACCAGCCAGGCTGGGGACCCTGGGGGTGACACCACCAGAGTGATGAGGGACAAGTAGCTGCAGCTCTGCACCACCACACAAGTGCTGGTGCTGCCAAGAATATATTAAATATATCATTAAGTGCTGCTCAGCGGGTCTGAGGATGCACAACCAAAGTGGGCTTAGATTTAAAAGCAATTATGTGGGGTTTTTGCACAGAGAAGGGACTGTCCCTGCTCTGGAGTTCTTGCTCCATCAGCAGGGATTGCCATAATAATCAGAATTAATACTGGCAGTGTTAATCAGGCTGCAGGAGCAGCAGATGTTGAGCTGGTGGGCACAGCAGCATCAGAACAAATCTTTACTGGTAAAGATGTTGGACAGAAGGGGATCCCAGCAGGAACCACAATTCCCTACAGCAAACAGGGGATTTTTCCTGTTTATAAAACCAGAGAACCCAATGCCATGCTCACAGCCAGAACTGCCACCAGCAGCCGGTCCCAGGGGTCGTGGTCCCAGGGGTGGGAATGTCCCCCACTCTCGTTCTTGCCTTTCCATGAGACCTGGGAATTGAGGGAAAAAACATGTTCAGGTGAATAATCACCCACCAGAGACTCTGAATTCAACACTGTGCTTTAATCTCAGTCGTTCAGGCTGTGGTGCTCAAGCACCTCCTGAGCTCTGCAGAGACTCTCCAAGAAAAAAAATCAAATAACTCCATCCCAACCCTGGGGCTGCTCCTGCTTTCAAGCCACCCACTCCTAATTAACCCAGGTCCCATCACTGGGTTTGCTCACTGAGGAACACGTGCTTTTCCTTGGAATATCACAGAATCATGGAATGGTTTGGGTTGGAAGAAACATCAAAGCCCATCTCATTCCACCCGCTGTTGCTCCAATCCCTGTCCAGCCTGGCCTTGGACACTTCCAGGGATCCAGGGGCAGCCACAGCTTCTCTGGGCACCCTGTGCCAGGGCCTTCCCACCCTAAAAGGGAGGAATTTCTTCCCAATATCCCATCCAACCCTGCTCTCTGGCAGCTTGAAGCCATTCCCCCTTGTCCTGTCACTCCAGGCCCTTGTTAAAAGTTCCTCTGCATCTTTCTTGTAGGCTCCCTCCACTTCGTGAAAGGAAATTTCATGGAAAACTTTCTGCTTTCCCCATTTGAAACCCAAACCACTTTGCTTAATAGGAAAAAGGTGATTTTCCCCCAAATCTTCACGTGTTAAATGGCTGCAAAGGACACACTAAAGACACCCCACCCAATCCCAGCTGTCTCCAAGAGTTCTGGAAAGGATCCCTGGTGTCCCCTTACCTTTATAAAACAAATCAGGCAGCCAATAAGGGGATAAATAGGAATGAAAATGGAGAAGACATAATGCAGGATGGTGGTGACCAGGTAGAGGTCCAGGAAAAAGGCAACTTCAGCAACAACTGTGCAGAGCAAGGCTGTCTGTACCAAAGAAAAGGGGGAAAAAAGTCCATTTTTATCCACTTCAGACTCTCTAAGCATAAGTTATCTAATTTAAGGCACTTTAAATAAAGTTTTTATCACTCAGGATATGGCAGGGAAGGAGACATTGGTAAGGGTTTCCCCTTTCCTGTGCATTAAGGACAGACAGCTCAACAAAATAACTGGGAAACTGCTGTGGCTTTGGAGATCACCAATCCTCCCACTTATCCCAGCTCCAGGCCAAGGCACTCACCACTGAGAATATAAATGACCAAAATTCCTTCGTGTTCTGGACTTTTCTGAAGGTGAAGGAGACCACGTAGGTGAAGAGCACGACTGAGGGGACGTAACCAATCAGGCAGAAAATCTGCAGGGACAGGAAAGGTTTCTTGGGAAATGAGCAGCAGGAATTTTTTTGCATAAGGATCAACTGGAATTGCCTCAGTGTGATACAGAACTCTGGGCTCATCTTTGTCATTTTATTTGATGCATTTTGCTGCCTTGGTGCATAGAGAATGTATTATTAAAGACACAAATTAAAGAATGTGTGGAGAGGCAAAAAACTCCCTCCCTCGGTTTCCTTTAAACTCTTTCCCATTTTTTTTTTTATAACACAGGCTCCCATAAATGCTGACCTCAAGATTCTGGCAAATACTAACAATTCCACCACAGCATTTTTTGTAGAAATTCAAACAAGGGTAGAAAACCAGCCCTGCAGCCACATCCCAAACCTGATTAACTCTGGAAAAGCAGCTGGGAAAAGCTGATTCCTCTCAATTCCAGCCAGTATCAGAGGGAAGCTCGCTCTGAATATCAAAGACATGAAGTCTTGTGGTCTCCTCCATTTAATCCCCATCTGCAATTCACTGCAGAGAGGGGCTGAGCTCAAAGTCACTGTGCCCTTGTCATTAGCAGCAAAAAGAGCAATTATCAATCTCAGCACAGAGCACAAAGCAGCCTGAGACAGCACAAAGAAAGGAGCATTTCCTTGGAAAATCCTGGTGTTTTAAATCACAGAATTAACAAGGTTGGAAAAGACTTTTGACATCAAATCCAGGCTGTGACCAAGCAAGCCACGGCACCAAGGGCCACATCCAGTCCTTCCTTAAACACCTGCTGCAACAGAGACTCCAGCACCTCCCTGGGCAGCCCCTTCCAATCCCAACCAGCCCTTCCATGAAGAAATTCCTCCTGTGTCCAGCCTAAAGCTCCCCTGGCGCTGCTTTATTTTATTCCAGTCCTGAATGAAACTCCCAACTCGGAGCCACTTTCCCCATGAAAAACATTCTGTCTTTGTGCCAGCAGCATTTTCCCTGTGTGTCCATTGGGAAAATCCTGCTGAATCAAGTGAGGAAAATAAAACACTTGTGGAAAACGAGGTAACCCTGCCCTCAGCCCACCCCACACTCACCACAGCGAGGAACTTGCCCACGTAGAAATAAACGCCATAGTGGAAGGCGAAGAGGCTGCCGATCATCAGGATGAGGATGAAGAAGAACAGAGGGAGATCCACCAGAGCCTGGCCAGTCCAGTAAGCTGAGGGATAGAGCCCTGAAATCTTCAGCTGGGTGTAGGCCTTGATCTGCAACAGGGGAAGAAAACACAGCATTAATCACGTGTTAATTAAAATTAACGTGACGTGAATCCGCCCCGGTGCCACGCAGCCATTGCCAAGCTGGGCTTGGCACAGAAATGCTTTTCCCAAATCTGCTCCACCCCAGTGCCAGCCTTGCTGCCTCTCATGGCATTGTTTTAACCCCCTCCTCGGATCTTGCCCCACATGCCAGGATTTTTAGCTCCCTGTGCATCTCTGCATGGACACCCGGGCATCACCTTGTGGTTTTCTGCGTTGTCCATGGCAAAGTAGGGAGGCATTCCAGTGATGATGATCCCCAGTAACACGGCTTCAAAATAGATCTCCAGCCTGAAAATTGTGTCTGGAAGATCCTGGGATATAAATCAGATTTATTCAGTGCCAGAATGTGACTAAAAAGATATTGCATTAGGAGTTGGAACATGGATGTGAACGTTAAAATAAAGTCTGTGTATGTCAAGATCATCTGAGCAGGAAGAAAAACACCTATGGAAGTTTTGGGAGTATTTATATGAGGAATAAATAGTAACTAATGAACTTTCAGAGCATTTATTTCCTGCAGCAGGTCCTCTGCTCTCTCAAAGGCTACCCCAGCTCTGCACAGACCAAGAACTGCAGGTAACCCCCAACAAACTCATAATGAATTCACAGGATCATGGAATGGTTTGGGTTGGAAAGAACCATAGGGATCCTCTCGTTGGGGGCTGGAAACCACAGGATTCCAGCCCCCAACTCCTTCCACTAGACTGGGATGCTCCAAGCCCCACCTAACCTTTAACTCCTGACACAACATCCTCTTTCCAAGCCCCTTTTTCCTCCCCTTCCACAACCTGCAGAGCAAAATTCCAGCACCTTTCAGGTCCTCTTAAATCCTGCAGACAGCCCCAAACAGCTTTTCCCTCAGTTTGTGGGGCGTTTCTTCACTCCCCTTTTCACCCAGGGGTGCTTTGCCCCCCCTCCTCTGTGTTTTAGGGTGATTTTTGGGAACTGCTCACCTGAATGAAGGGGTTGCTCCAGACCTGGATGCTCTCAGTCACGTTTAAACTGCGCAGGAGGAGGTTGCTGACAATGTTCATCAAAACTGGCAGGGAATGCACCATGGTGCTGTTGATTATCATGGTGAAAACATAATTCTAGGAAGAAAAATACGTGCTGCATTAATCCTTCTGCACGAAGGGCAATTCCCTGAGAGGGAATTAATTAAACCTGAACATTGGGATAAATCCTTGCATAATCAAGAGCTCTGCAGGAAGCTCTGGGCTGCTCAGGGTGCCTGTAACACACAGCCTGATTCAGGAAAACAGGCAGGCTCTCAGAGAAGAAATTATTGGGAATGAATTCCCAGCATGTTCCATGGAGCAGCGACGCTCTGACGAGCAGCACTGCAGACAATTACAGTCTGGAAAACAAAGCACACGAGGAGCTGCTCTGGGATGATCCTGCTAATGGATTTAAAAGCAGACAGGCAAAGATGTGCAGGAGCTGGGGGCTGCACTGTGACACCGATGGGAGCAGTGTCAGGGAATAAAAATGGGAACAAGAACCAGAGCTGGCACACTGCAGAGCAGTGGGGATTAAATATGATCCCAAAGTTCAGATCTTCCTGTTATTATGAACACCTACAGCACAAGAAACTGATTTTTCTTTACACATGAGAGCACCACGGAATTATCCTTCTGTCAAACTGTGTAATTCAGACAGTACAAGTGAAAAATAGAACCATAAAAAATTCCTCTGCCGGGTCTCCTTTGAAGTAGAACTTTTCTTCTGGTTTTCTATGTCCTTGTGGGGAAGAAGGGGGGTGGAAGGTTGATTGGCCTACTGTAATTATAATTATGGAAGAACATTTATTTTGCTGATATTTCCATTTTGTCCCCTTCGCAGCCTCCTGTATAAGCAGTATTATTTGCTATTATTTAATTCCATGTCTCCAGAGGTGCTTTTCAGGCAAGAATTTCACAAGCCAGCCCCACCAGCTGCTCTTTGGGCACAGCCCAGCCTTACCTGCCTGGCCTCGAGGGCAAACACGTTCAGAGCTGCACTGTGAGGTGCCACTGAGACATAATCACTGTCATTGAACATCTCCCAGAGGATGTTCATGCTCCCCAAGGAGTGCACGAGGTCACTGATATCCGACTCTGGGGACACAAAACAACACTGAATCATTCAGGCTGGAAAAGGATCATCAATTCCAGCCATTCCCCCAGCACTACCCACCCCTAACCCATGTCCCTGAGATGTCCCACGTCTCCTTGTCTTTTAAATCCCTCCTCACCACCAGGCTGGAGTATTTGACACAAAATTATTGATGCACTGACAGCTCAAACAGATGCTGGTTTCTACTGCCTGGGTTACTGCTGGGCACTTTTAAAACATCCTCAGCTGAACCAAAAAGGGATTTCCCCAGATGTTTTACAGCAGGATTTTAATGTTGATGTATCTCAGTGTTTCTGGCCAGTTCTTTCACCTGGATCATCCTGTGACACAGCAAGAACAAGGTTATGAGCATGGGAGGAGGATCTCCAAACCAAGCCCCATGGCACAAACTGACTGTTCACCATCCCTGGGCACTTGGAAACTCCTCATCTGGGTTAATTTAGAGGAAAAAGTTCATTCCCAACCTCAAAAACTGGGAGGAGAGAAGTGGAGACAGGAGCTGCTGCCCTACCTGTGGAGTTCTGCAGCAGGAGCCGACTCCTGTACTTGTCATAGCTCTCTCCAGGCTTCAGCAAGTACAAATCTGGGGAGAGTTTGATAGCAGCTACAGCATTTTTGATGATGTGGTGTATGAAAAACAGCAAAATCTGAACTACAAGGAAAATGAGGAAAAGCAGCAACCTGAAAGAAAGAAAAGTTTGGGGTTTGTTACAATTCAGTGAAAGCCAACCCAGCTCTATGTACATGCTATTAAAGCAGCATCTCCCTCACCCCCCAAAAAACCAACAATTCAGCACAAATCACAGCTCCACACTTGCTATTTTTTAAATGTAACTACAGGGGAAAATTAAGAACAGGATGTGCTTTCTCTGGTGTCATTCAGAGAGATTTTGAGCCTTCCACACAAATGAGAGGCCCCAGTACTCACATAACTCTGACACATTTGTTCTCCCGTTTCAGACTGAGGAAGTGCACTTTGGCTATGGTGGAAACCTGCTTCTTCCACAGGGCTGAGTTGCTCATGGCTGGTGCCTTGGCCTCTGACAGCATCAGCAGGCTCTGCTCCATGTCATCCAGGGATTTCGTATCCACCTCGTCCTGCACTTGCTGGGAGTGGAACACGCTGTAATCTGAAAGAGGGCAGAGAAAACCCCATGGAATTGGTGCTCTGCCACAGCTGGGGGCTGGAAATGGGAGAGGAGGTGGAGGAGCCAGGGGCCAGAGACTCCTTGCCCTTCCTGTTGCAGAAGTCACCTCACCTCACCTCATCCATCCCATCCCATCCCATCCCACCCCACCCCAATCCCATCCCATCCCATCCCATCCCATCCCATCCCATCCCATCCCATCCCATCCCATCCCATCCCATCCCATCCCATCCCATCCCATCCCATCCCATCCCATCCCATCCCACTCTCCCAACTCAATCCCAAGGTCACTGACACTGAGCCAGCCCAACCACATAAATGGCAGATACTTAAAGCAGATGACTGAAATTTTTGCCACCAAAAGGTGCAGATTTGCCCTAGTTTTGTACCCTTGGCCTGTGTGTGCACCTGCATTACCCAGAACCAGCAAATTCAGCTGTTACATCCTCTTAAAGTCCCACAGAAACTCTGGAGCAGGGCAGTCAGTCTAATCAGGGAGCAATTTCCATACAGAATACCATGTATACACTGCAGAGTACATGTATCTACTAATACTAATAATTCTGGATCACACAGAAAGCTCGAGAACGATTAAACCAGCTCAAACCATTCAAAACTGCCATCAAAAAAATAACTGACTCATTCTGGAGCAATGTTAAGCAGTTCCAACTTTTCACTTGGACAGAAGTTAATTCAAAGTGAGACAAGCTGAGCTGTTCCAGCCCTAAGTGCAGCTACTGTTCACACCAAAGGCTGAACATTAATTTTATCCCTCACATTTATAATTTCTTGAAAGCAAACTCCATTAGGAAAATCAAAGGCATTTTAAAAGGCAAGTGAACTGTAAAGCCAAGGAGTCAGACGTGAGCACGCTGGATGAAAAATTGATAAGTAAAAAGCTTTTCCCCTGGATGCTCCCAGAATCACTCCCCACCCAATTCACTGCCTTTTCCTGGTTTCCCTGCTGAATATTCCAACAGCCCTGAATGCTGGGAGAACCAAAGGATCAGCAGATGCTGGAGCAGCACCCTCTGAGGGATGTTTCTCTTGTTCCCTCCTTCTGGCAGTGACAATTCCACACTAACTGAGACCAAACCAAACCTGAGGAGAGCCAAGGGCACAGCCCTGCTCCTTCCCACCTGCTTGATCAATCTCTGCCTCCACCTCCAGCTTCAGGTAAACGTCCTCCAGCGTGGTCATGGACACACCATAGGTGATGACTCCCAGGTGGGAATGGGTGTCCAGGTCAGAGAACAAGCCTAGGGACACATGGGACACGTGCAGCTCTGAAACTGTGCTCCAGCACCTGCCAAAAACACTTCAAGCACATCAGGCACATCTCCAAACCCTCCTGCTCGGTGGGAGAAAGCAGAGAAGTGGGAGTAGCAAATAAACCAGAAGGGACAGGTCATAGCTTGGGAACCAAGGTGGGATAAGCTCCTTTTTGTGGGAATCCAGAGTGCAGGGAATATTTCTCTGCCTGTTTTGAAGAATCTATCCCCCATGAACAATGTTGTTTTTGACCTTTATCCATGGAGAAAACTGCCTGCTCTCTGGGAGGAATTAAAATCTGCACAGATGTGAACTAGGTGATAGAATGTGATGTAAGGATGTCACAGGGTGAAGAATTTAGAAGTTTTAGGTTTGTTAATGTAGTAAATAGATAAATAGTAAAAGTTCCAAGATGGAGGAGACCTTGTAGTTTTTAACCTCCATCTTTCTTCTTCTAGTCCCCCATATTTTGCAGCAAAAGTAGTTTAGGATGATTGGATGAAAAGTTCAGAGTTTGGGCCTGCGTGTCAGAGTGATTCACTGAACACTGGAGGAAAAGTAAAAATATCTGTCATTTCAAGTCTTTATTGGTTAATTTACCTTTAAAAGAGCTGTGAAATCTTGATAAGGGGCCATTTTCTTGCTTTCTTTTGCCATATTCTGCCCTGCTATGTCTTTCCTACACTAGTAGCTGATAACACTAAAATAAACAACTCTATGAAGAAGCAACTAATGCGAGTTTGCCTCGTCCATCTACTGAACTCCTTGCAGGGACTCTAAAATCCTCTCCTACCAGGAGAGGCTGACTTATGGCATGACCAGTGTCACCTTTTAGCATTAAATTTCTGTCTCTGTGGTCAGCTTTTGCTGAAGTTGTGGGGCTTCTGAAAACTGTCTCAGCATCCCAAAGCTCCTGCGCTCAAAGTTGCCTCAGGGCAGGTTCAAGGTTCCCTCTCCTGGAAAAATCATACCCAGGACAGCTCGTCCTACCTAAATCCCTGCCCAGGCACAAAGGATCTTACAAATAAAACCACTGAGGCTTTTAATATCTATAAACATATGTATTTTTATATATATTAAAAACAAATTCCAGATTTGTAAAGCCAGGTTAAGCAGGCAGGAGATGCTGGACAGGGCACAGAGCTTGAAGAACAACGAGAGGTTCAGAGTGGGAGAACTTAACAGCACCTTGGGATGAAAATTATTACTGGGTTTCTGTCAACCCTATGAAATAAGGACTTAAAATGAGGAGCTTCAGAGCCAAGGTGAGGCTGCAGGGAAATTCAAATGTATAAAATGGGAAGAGCAGTTGGATTTTTGACAATACTCCTCAAATGCCCACAATTTCTCCTGCCCCAGCTGCCAAGGTGTATTCCCAGCCCCAGGTTCTCCCTGCAATAATTTGGGGGAATTGATTCCATCTCAGCCTGTTTGCAAAAGTGCACCCAGTGGCTGCTGAAAGCAAAGCTCATAAATCATTAACTCCAATGCATCAGGGGAAAAAAACATTTATGGAATATCAGCTGCATGTTCCCATCAATATTGATCATCCCTTGCAGAGGATGCAGGGTTTATTCCATTTATTTCTGGGAGGTGAGCAAGGAGCCCTGGCCAGCACTGCTCAGATAATTGCTGCCATCTAGTGAAATCCTCCCATCTGCTCCCTGCTCCTGCTCACCACGGCACCTCAAGGCAGTGACACGATGCTCTCTGCAGTTCCCAACGACAGTTGTTAATTTCTGTAAGGTCTTTGCAGGATTTTTGTAGGATTTTTGTAGGATTTGGGACTTTCCTGCTTCCTGCTGCAGGCCAGCCCTGCTCTTTGGAACCCTCTGCAACAGGCTGATGATTCTGCAGGACCAGGGGGTGCTCGAGTGGAAGGGTCTCCTCACCACAGAGGCATCTCCCCAGCCCTTGCTGTTGGGTACCCACATCCCTCTGACACCTCAGCCCCTTGCATGAGATGACAAAGTCCTCGCTCATCTGAGAAGACCCTCCCTGACTCCCTGTCGGCCAAATAATAATAAATATAAAACCAGAAATGCACAACTTATCAAGATGACCAGGCTCCAGCCATGCTCAATAAAGCTCCCCTCCACAGCCACCGACCCCTGCAACACAGAACCCCATCAATACCTGCAAACTTGTCCATGTCCTTGAGAGGGAGGGTGTACACGAGCTGCTCGTCGTTCTCCTGGATCAGGCTGGCTGCAGGGATGTGCTGCCTGATCAGCGACGTGGTGGCCTCTGTGTTGCAGTAGGCATCGATGTGCATGCTGAAAAAACCACCAGGAGCTGGGGTTTAAGCTCAGCTTGCTCCTGACCCCGTGCCAGCACAACACCAAACACCCAGCTGTACCCTTCAGGAGGGGAAAAGGATCTTTTTGGGGGGTGTTTTCTTGTAGATTCCAACAGAGAGCAATAAAAAAAGAGATACAGGATTGTTGGAATCCAAGGCACTCCTCTGGCTGCTCTGGGAGCTCAGGGCACACCTCGGGCTGCCCTGGGGGGTCAGCAGCCCCAGCAAGGGGGTCCCAGCCCCTGGCAAGAGCCCAGAATGGCACCGGCTTTGCCCTCAGCCCATGGGGAAAGTTACCAACACTGCCAGAATCATTGCAAGGCACCAGAGTGTGAAAATGAGTAGTGGTTTAGTATTTTACAAGGTAAAAAATAGATTTTAGGGTTTTTAATGTGAGGATGAAGGGTTTAAGATGGAGGATTTTGGGCGTTGCCCTCTTCTTCTTCTTCTCCTTCTCCTCCATCTTCTCTGGTGGTGGTGGCACAAAATGATTGGTAGAATGAAAAAGAGGTAGAAATTCCGTGTCTAGAACAGGTGCAAATGAATTGGTATAGAATAGTAACTAATAAATGCGTTGTGAAGAATGGTTGGATGATGGAAAGGGCACAGAAAGGCCGGGACAGCCCAGGACTGGGCAGTGCCCGCTCGGACTCGGCTGCATCAGATGTGCGGCCGGAGCTGAGAGCTGGCAGAGAGAAGGAGAAATCAACAACCTGAAACAACTTCTGCAGCCGTTTCTCATCTGCTGGGGCTCGAGGTAAAACTCCCCAGAGGTGAAGATAAAGATCCTGTATCTGTGCAGAGTTCCCAACTCCCACACAGAATGGCACCTGAGAGGTACAAAATGGGGCACAGAATTACCTCAGGCGGTAGCCGATGCCCCACTTGCTCTTCAGGAAGAGAGAAGACCCGAGGCATTTCAGCATCCCTTGGGAAATCACAGCTTTCCGATCTGGAAAGGAAAGTCAGCAAGGGCCCCCTGAAGCAGAAGATTGCCAATTTCCTGCCAAATCCAGCTCTGGATTCTGCACAGATTGTATCCCATAGGGAACGAAGCTGGGGTGGCAGCAGGACTCACCAGCCAGGATGTCAGCCTCGTCCATGAAGTGGGTGCTGAACACAGTCACACCGTTTGCCTTCCTGTTCCTCAGCAGGTTCCAGACGATGTGGCGGGAGCAGGGATCCATCCCCGCCGTGGGCTCGTCCAGCAGCAAAACCTGGGGGCAAAATCCTGAGGGGTTTCCAAGCCACAGCCCCTGACCTCAGCAATCCCTCCCCAGCACACCCCGAAGGGTTTGTTGGAGCCTGCCAGTTCCTCCTCGAAAATGGGAAACATCCCAGACTGACAGCTTTTGTCACTGTGCTTTGAAAAAAATCCGTCTCCTGTTGTGACAAATGGAAAAATTCCATAATAAATTAATGCCACAGCGTGTTTTATTCTGGTTCCAACACAATTATGCAGCAGAGGCACAACTTAGCCACGGATTCTTTCTACTGAGGGGTGGTTAAATGCACACACCTGCTTTTGAAACCCCCAGGAACTGTCACACACATCATTTTTAACCACAGATCTCAAAGCAGTCCCCTTTCCCACAGAAATTACAGAGCTCTAACACAAAAGAGTTCTCTGGCTCTGCTCCTGCTCCCAGCTCCTGGATGGCTTTGGAAGGAAAAGCATCCAACAATTTCACTGTTGGGGGATAAATGTCACCTTCCAGAAATCACACAGAACTTGCTACACTGTTTATTTGCCAAAGAGATCAACTCCAAAGCTGCTGCCTTTACCTGAGCCTCAAGCACAAAGGCAGAGCCATTGAAATTACTGTAATTAAACCATAAACGAAGAAAAAAAGGTGCTCAAAGGAATAATTTCTGCATTTTACACATTAGTTGGTTTTGACACGAGACACCCGGCCTTCCATGGATCAGCAACACCAAGCTGGGAATAATTCCATCCCTCTCACCTTGGGGTTCCCAAGAACAGCAACTCCCACCGACAGCCTCCTCTTCTGCCCCCCACTTAATTTTTTAGCTTGATTGTCCCTGATGGGCTGCATCTCCAAATCCAGCAACACCTTCTGCACCTTGAAAACACAAGAAACACATCTGTTGTTCAAAAAAACCCAAACCTAGCAATTTTTGAAACCAGATTGTTAACAATTAACATTCAAATGAACTGCTGCTGGTTTCCAGTGCGTTCTGTATCTGAACTGCACAGCCTACACACGACGTTTAATGGTGTCTATAACTGGACCCAAATGCCAGATTTAAAACATTTCATGAGCATTTTAATCTCAGGAAAAATGAAAACTTTATCCTTGTCTTAACGTCTGCCTGCACCTCTTTGTCCACTGCACCATAAAGCAGTATTTCCCTGCAAAAGGAAATATTTTGAGTATTTGAGAGTATTTTGATTTACAAGTTAAAAATGTGCATGTAAGAAAAGACCTGCGCCCGGGTGAGTTACCTCTTGTATCAAATCGTTCTGAGGGATGCCCTTGATGGCAGCAAAGATGGAGAGGTTCTCCTCCACGGTTAGAATGTCAAAGTGGATGTCGGACTGGGGGCACACCCCCGCGATCTGCCGCACCTCCAGCATCTCATCGATCTCAGACACTTTGTGCCCATAGACTGAGACAAACCCTAAAACAATTAACATCAAAATCACCAAATGGTTTGGGTTGGAGTGGACCTTAAAGCTCATCTCATTCCAGCCCCCTGCAGTGGGCTGGGAACTCTCCACTGGAAGGAGCAATCAGCAGAGAGCGTTTTACAGCCCTGCGCCGACAGGAACTGCTGGGGGCTCTTTGGGACTTTATCCCAAGAAATTTTGGTGTATCCCAAAATAACCACCAGGGTTATTAGCCTTGGTTTAACAAGGGGGAAGCCCCAGGCCTGCACTCACCATCTGTGGGGGGGCACAGCCCGCAGAGGATGTTCATCAGCGTCGTCTTCCCCGTGCCGCTGTGGCCCAGCAGCGCCGTGATCTGACCCTCGTAGATGTCAAAGGACAGATCTGCTCCAGGGCACAGTGAGAGGAGGGCTCAGGGCTGGGGTCCCGGCTCCCTGAGCCAGCTCCTGCCCCAGGGGTCCATCACAGGCTCACATGTGGGGTATCCATTCACACTCTGCCCTGGGGCACACCTCAGCCCATGGCCGGGGGTGGGGTGGCCACGCTGCAGAGACACCCAGGGAAAGGAGGTGAAAACATCAGGGAGGTGGGGCAGGGGAGATTAAATCACTCCTTGGGCAGAGGAGGAATTGGGGGTGATGCCAGCAGGCTTTTCCTAGTGATGAAGGGCTCATTTTTGGGGTGCTGGTTTAGACAGCACTGCAGTGAGACAGGACACACACAAGCACGCTCAGCATTCACGCCCCAGGGCCCCACCCCTCCAAAAGAAACCAAACCCAGCCTGAACTGAAACCCAAAACATCACTCAGCAACTCAGCTACTGCTCCTCTGCACCCAACAAGCAGCTAAAAAGCTGAAATGTTCTTACTTCTGAGAGCCTCCACAGTCTCCCCCTTTTTCCTGAATGTTTTCTGAACACAGCTGATTCTGAAAGAAGACACATCGTTGCATAAAATAGTTCAGGACCTTTCCATTCCATTTTGAGTCATCAACACCCAGCAACAATCACGACAAAACAACCAGACTAAAGTGGCACCAGATGTGTTAAAAACCCATCAAGGCAAGTCAAGAGACAGGACAGGCTTTGCCTAAATTTAGCCCATCTCCACCCTGGCATCAGAAAGCTTTTCCTGGTCACCTTCTAAGGTATTTCCTGTGATGATAAACTGAATTTTTTCAAATCTGAGTCCCTTTCACATGGTGGAACAATGCACCAGAGGCTTCCCAAGCTAGGAAAAGGGAACAGCTACTCCCCAGCCTTGCACAATTCAACAGGAAACTCCACAGACGTGACATGGAAAAGAGCTGTTAGCAGAACAGACTCCAAAGATGTGATTCCTGACAGCTCTTGATCCAAATTAGGTAAAAGAAAGCAGGTATTGCTCTTTTCAAGAGAGGTAAAAACCTTCCTTCCAGCCCTGCTGTTTTTCCAAATGAAAAAAACAACTAGTTTATCCAGAGGCACCATATCAAGGATGGGATTTTGGAAGCCTCATCACCCTGAAAATGAGGAAGATGAGAGGATTATGGAGGGTGAGTAATGGGGAAGAGAATGAGCATGAAAGAAAATAAAACTTGCACGTGGAAAGGTGACAAGACTGTGTGAAAATGCTGGAGCTGGTGGAGGGGTGATGTGGAAGGAGTCCTGGGTGGATGAATAATGCAACAACATCCACGATGCTCTCATGGGAATATCAGGATTAAAACTGGGCTCCTGAACCTGTGGTGGATGCCCAAAGAGACCTGGGTGGTGTGGGCAACACAAGACTCGTGCTGGTCACTAATCTCTAATATTTGAGACCAGTGGAGCCAACCAGGAGTGGAGATGCAGAGTTCCCCATCTCCCATGAGGATACACCACTGGGAAATGATGGAAACAAGGGCTAAAAGGAAAACACTGAAAACAACAACTGAGAAACCCCAAAAGCACAGGACAGCCCAGATGCAAGACAAGTGTGGCACAAAGCACAGCACGGAAGGTGACTGTGGACATGATTTCTGTTTTCTTTCACCCTCTTTTATGTGGCAGTCAGGTAAAACCACCATGAAATTCCCCTCTGGCCTAGGAGAACACCACAGCCTTCCCACAAACCCAGAATTCCGCTTTTTCCCCTCAAATGTGCGTTACCAGGAACTGAACCCTCCCTCCAACATCTGCAACCGCTTACGGCGCCCGTGGCCTCAGCGAGGAGCTGAGGGAATGGAAAAGCAGCAGGGCTGGAGAGGGCTCCAACAGGGGAACACAGGCCACAAACCAACCCTGTCCCTGAGCCTGCTGATTTATCCTTGGATCCAGGTCCCTGAGGACGGGGATTCCCTGAGGAGGGCTCTCTGCAGCACACACCATGCACTGCTGGAACCCCAGGAGCAGAGAGCCAGGAGGGATTTCCAAAGTGCACATTAAAACTCCAGATGATCTGCTCATCCACAGGCAGGGCAGGGACTGTACCTGATGGCTTCTTTCCCCTGGAATTCCGAAGGCACAGGCTCCACAATCTCACTGAAGCTCAAGCTGCCGTTGATGCTGCTCTCGTACAGCTCCTTGTAGTTTTTCCGGTGCTTTGACCAAAACGAGGGTTTCATGAAGAAAAAGGGTGTGCGGCGCAGGCCAAACTCCCCTGGGGGACAGGACAAAGGGAATTCCAGAGCAGCAACCACAAATATCCCTCAGCTTTGGGGTTCCAGCTCCTCCTGTAGCCAGCCCACACCTCTGTTCCTGAGGGATTTCCTCAGCCAAGTTTCCATGTAAGCCACGACTCCCCGTCCCCACTGCTGGCAGGCTCCACTTTTGCTGAGTATTTAAATAAATGTGCAAATCTCCTCCTATTCCAGAGAAATCCCCAGTGCTGAAAGAGCACTGACTTAAACATGGGAGAGAGAAAAGAGAGGGGCTGAAGGTGAACAGAGCTCAGGGGCTTAACCAGGCTTTAATCTCAAAATGAACAACTTTATTCTGTGTTTCATGTTCAACTACTTCTGTCACAGGGAGAGAGCTGGAAGAGGCACAGCAGTCTTTGATTTCCAACCCTCTAAGAGGAAATTGTAAAGGCTGAGGTTTTAGTTAACTCAGGAATGAAGTTTTTCCTCCAGAAAGAGGGGAAAACCTCTCCTGAAAGAGGCAAAACCTCTCCTGAGGCACAGTTTTAACAGAATATAAATGATTTCAGCTAAAAGTGTAAAAATCTACATGCAAACAGCATCACCTCCTTTCTCCACAGAATGCAGGTGAGACCAGCCTGGGGGGCTCAGGATTTTAGGAAGATCCTCCCACAGCCCAATTTTTGTCAGGAACATACCTGGGATAACCTGGTCAAGGTAGACAGCGACAAGCAGGTAAAAGATGCTGTCCAGCACCAAGAGAATCAGAGAGATGCAGAGTGGGTAAGGACCATCATTGATGTTTGCAAATGTTGCCCCATCCTCATAATCCTCCAGATGCATGACCTGCAGGGAGAGAGGGAGGTGTCACACACCAGAAAGGCACAAGAGCACAGCACAAAACCTGGCAAAAACCCCTCAAAATAATGAGAAAGTGACTGAGATCACACAGGACACAAACAGTGACAGCTCCTCTACGGTGCTGGATGTTAAACTGCCATGAAAAAAGGCATTTTCCCCACCATCACCAGCTTATTAAAAATAAAATATCTATTGAAAAACCCCATCGAGGTCTGTTTGCAAGTGATCTGTGGCAAACAGGCACAGTGAGGCTGCTGCAGGTGGGGATTTACCTGTGCCACACCAATCAAGAAGCTGCACTGGCACAAAGGGCTGAGGATCCACACGAAGGATTTGGGGAAATCCTCCAGCAGGACAATGTTGAGGCCCACAAAGCCAAAAACCAGAGTTGCCAGGAACTCCACTATCCCCACGTGCTTGGACTTCTTAAACAGAGGTGTCAGCATCAGGGCAAAGAAAACCTGAGGGCAGAGGAGAAAAAAAAGGAAGGTACTGTAGTAGCAGTAATAATAATAATAATAATAATAATAATAATAATAATAATAATAATGGTATAGAAATGGTATAGAAAAACTAAGGGAAAATACCATAGCTGCCTCTGATAACCAAATAATTTTCCTGGTATAGTCACTCCAGCATTCACCCACACAGAACCACGGAATCATTTTCAGTTGGAAAAGACTTTCAAGATCGAGTCCTGCTGTTCCTCTTATGAACTCAGACAGGCAATTTGCTACATAAATATATTTATAATATATTTTTGTATCATTCTCTGACCTTTAATTAGGGTTTTAGCATTACACTCTGTAGTAACAGGAAATGCTTTGAAGAGGACCTGGACTGCAGAATGGTTCTGTGCAGGGCTCAAAACTCAAAACCTGATGAGTATAAACTCAGATATTTCAGGGAGGAAAGGCATTTTTCACAGTGATGGGTGACACCTGTACAACATCCCAACAACAGGAGAAAACCCGAGGAAGGGATGGCACAGCTCAGATTCCCAGCACTGCTCAATCCTACAGAAGCCACGCTGACCCCAAATCCTTCAGCAGAGGGAACAAGATCAGGTGGGAAGGGAATAAAACCATAAAAGCCCCATGGGATGGCTGAACTGCACAAGGCCAGGAACACTTACTGAGGAGACTCCATACAGGAAGAAAAGGAGGAATATGACAAAGGCACTGCTCTGGGGGAAGAGGGACGAGGCCGTGGCGATCACTGCCATGAGAATGGACATGACAAAAATCAGGCTCACGTAGAGCAGCACCCAGGACAGCCTAGGGAGAAAAAGGGGGGAAAACAGAGAAATGAATGAATCCCCAGCCACCCAAACAGCAAAACCCAGCACCCTTTAACATTCCAGACACTGCACCAAAGGCCAAGCGTGCCACAAAACAAGAGCCCCCAAATGAAAGAGCTGTTGTGAACATCCCTGGGATTGTTCTCAGCACACATCGACTCCCAGGACAGCCAGAGAGGCACAATCAGGTGATTCACCATTATTTTTTTTTTTAAACTTGCATAATTAATTCCCTGGGGTAGGCAAAGGAGGGTAACGGAGTGGTAGGTTTCAATAATTCAAGGAATTCTGTTTAAAATTTAATACAGTTGTCATTCAGGGTGCTGGGCAGGGTAACAAAATCCTGCTCTACTGAAAAACAGCTGCGAGTCTGTGAGCAGCTCTGACCTCAGCAAACAGGGGTGGTTTGTGTACAGGTAGCAAAAATGACACATTTCCTCTGAAACAACTAAAAAAAAACCATTCCAGCCACCCCAGGTGGCTGTTTCAGTGCAAGTGTGAAAACCCTGCAGGAAAGGGCAAAGCAAAACCTGTTTTTATCTCTTCAGCTCTCAACGATTTCAAATTAACACATCATTTGGGAGAAAAATAAAATGTTCTATTGCCCAGGACAATTTTTCATCAGGGTGAGGAAACAATTGAAAACCTGTTGCTGAGACTGCTCTGGCACATTAAAATTATAGAGTTGTGTTCATTTAATTAATTGCCAGGCTGCAGGTGACCTGTTGAGCTTCTAGGAAAGGAGGTAGTGAGCCAGAAATACTTCAAAACCTCCATAAAAATCTCACACATGATGAGGTTTAATCCCTCTAAGCCTGGCGTAGCTTTACATGAATAAATGCAGCAGGATCTCTTATTAACATATTCATATTTTCTTGATACTTCAAGTGTGTCTCTGTTTGATTTTACAGAATATCTCAGTTTTTGGTTGTTTTCAGTTAAAGACTGAAAACAACTTAGGAACTGAAGGGTGGGATTAAAGAGATTTCCTAGAAATATTTTTTTTTAATATTTCTTTACGTATACTTTTATTTTTTTCCTTTTATAAACAACAGGTTATACCCAACACTCACATACCAGAAGGCAGTGTCATGGAGTCCCAAAATTTTCAAGAACTCCTTCAGCTTCCTCTCCTTTTCTGCCACGATGTGAATTGCCAAATAATACCCAAAGGGGGAGAAGGCAATCACCAGGTAAATTAAAATGATTGCACGAGGGAAATTATCAATTTCCACCACTGCAGCCTCTCCCATAACCATGGCTCTGGTCAGCTGCAGCTGCTCCCAAACTGAGTGATTTGTCTTCAGCTGAAAGGAAGAAGAGGAAAAGTTATTTTGACATTTTTCCTGATTTTTCAGCCCCATCCCAACCACTGTCTCCACCCCTGCTGGCACGGGGAGATCTGCAGACCCCAAAACCTTCCCAACCCCAAATCCCAGGCCAAAAGCAGGGAAACTGGAAAAAATCCGGATGCCTGGAGATAAAATCAGCAAATGTGAAGTTTCTGTCACTTAAAAAGATGGAATTTGCTGTCACCACGAGCAGGATGAAAGGAGGGAAATCAGGGGGAAATTGCTGAGCAACCCCAACACCAAAACAAAGGCAAATCCTGCAGCCCCTGTGTGGAGAGGCATTTTGGGGTGAGCTCTGTGGAGCCTTCATGCTCTGAGGAGTGCTGTGGGGCATGTCCAGGCTCATCTGGATGAAAATGGACTCAAACATCTTCATTATCCAACCCCACAGGAGCGGGGAAATCCTGGACAAAACAGTCCTGGACAAAACACAACCAAACCCACCCGGAAACTTCTGCCTTCTCATCAGATCCCAGGAGAGTTTTGGCACAGCATTTCCCAGGATTAAGAGGCAGATGAAGCAGCCAGGGCCAGGGCAGGCCCTGGATCTGCCCTTCCTTGGGATGAGGATGGGATTTGATGGGGTTTGATGGGGTTTGATGGGGTGAGGATGGGATTTGATGGGGTGAGGATGGGATTTGATGGGATTTGATGGGGTTTGATGGGGTGAGGATGGGATTTGATGGGGTGAGGATGGGATTTGATGGGGTGAGGATGGGATTTGATGGGGTGAGGATGGGATTTGATGGGATTTGATGGGATTTGATGGGGTGAGGATGGGATTTGATGAGGTTTGATGGGGTGAGGATGGGATTTGATGGGGTGAGGATGGGATTTGATGGGGTTTGATGGGATTTGATGGTGTGAGGATGGGATTTGATGGGGTGAGGATGGGATTTGATGGGGTGAGGATGGGATTTGATGGGGTTTTACCTGGATGATGGCAGCGTCGATGCAGGCCTGGAGCGCCGTGAAGCCCGAGCTCCAGTAGGTCACTGACTCACAGCCCTTCCGCAGGCTGGAGCACGTGGCTGCAGGGAAAATAGGGAAAAGCAGGGAATAATCATCCTCAGGATCCCTTCCAACCCAGGCCATTCCACAATTCCACGTTAAAATCCCAAAAAGCAGAGCTCCAGCTGCTCTGCTCCTCTCCCTCACAGAGCCACAAAGCAGCTCCACAAAGCAAAACACGCAACACCAGGCCACAAAACCCAAAAAACATGGAAAGATTTCCAGCTTGTTCCCTCACAGAGCACTCAGATTTACCTCTGGATTCTGTATAGACGGAGACCATGGCCATGGAGTCGTGGAACCTCAGCTGGTAGGACATGGAGTCCTTGAACACCACCCCCACGAAGTTGGAGGGTTTGAGAAAGCCTGCCTCTTCCAGCTCCTCCTCACTCAGATACTCCTCAGTGATCAGGCCTGGGAGATGTTAATTAAGAAATTATCCGGTATTAATTTATTCCCTGGCACAGGAGGGAATAAAAACGTGCAACACTTTGAAAGAAGCATCACTCATTAATGACTTATTGGGGTCTGGAGTCCCTTCCAACCCAAACCATTCCACGATTCTTTGATATCTGTATTTATTTTTGTCACAGGGAGGGAAATATTCTGGTGAACAGACACTGCAGGGGTTCAGCTCGGCACTTCAGGGTGAGTAGTGCTAATTTACCCCAAAATTTTCCCTTTTCCCCCCCATTTTTAGCTGCTCCCACAGTTTCTGTGCCCCAATCCTTTGCTGGCTGCCCAAGAGTTTATTCCCAGCACTTGCCAGGAAAGGTGGAGATGGATAAATCTATCAAAACGTGGGATTTCTGTCATTTCTGTTACTGAGCTCAGCAGTGGATGGGAAGAGAAAAAAGAGGAGCTGTTTGCTCCAAGGATCTGAGGAATGTGCAGATGTGGGGCTGGGCTGTGGCTCCAAGGTGATTATGAGGGATGAAAAGCATAAAGAGGAGAATCAAAGACCCCAAACTAAAAAAAGAAACAGAGCAGGGTTGGAGAAATAAGTTCTTGTTAAGTGTGAGGTGTGCAGGAAGGAAAGGAAGGAAAGGTGAAAAGGTGGTGAAAAGGAAGGAAGGAAAAAAATGAGAAAAAACCCCAAACAAATAGGGAAAACCCCAAACAAAAGGGAAAAAACCCCCAAACAAATGGGGAAAAATCCCCAAACAAATGGGGAAAAACCCTCAAATAAATGAGGAAAAAAAAATGCAAACAAATGAGAAAAAACCCAAACAAATGGGAAAAAAAACCCCAAATGAATGGGAAAAAATAAACAGAAAAACGGGAAAAACAAACAAGGAAAAAACCCAGACAAATGGGAAAAAAACCCCAGTAAGTGGGAAAAAACAAACAAATATGCAAAAACCAGACAGAAGAAAAAACCAGGAAAAACCAAAGAGAGGAGAAAACCCAAACAGGGGGGAAAAAACCCAAACAGGGGAAAAAAAAAATCCAAACAAACATGAAAAAAAACAAACCTGGGAAGAAATAAAAGGAAAATTTCTTTTAAAAGAAGAGGTGACAAAGTGTTAATGAGAATTAGCATTTAAAATAAATTAAAAATCTGCTTTGATAGTGACACCAGGATAGAAAACAACCTCCAACATCCCTTGAGTTTGGCCCAGGATGTCCCAGGACAGGGATCAATCAGCCCCAGAGCTGCTTTTTTCTCTTGTGCCCTCCCCAGGAATGGGAATCCCTTAGAAATGGCAATGCCAAAATATTTCATGTCAGTAAAAAAAACCCCAAAACCAGCAAAAAAACCCCAACACCTCCTCTGGAAAATAAAGATTTTTCCTATTGGCAGCACCCTTGAGCTCCCCCTTCAACCACAAGCTACAGCAAGAGATATGAGGGGGAAAAACACAAGATTTAGGGTCGGAATACCATCGTCAAAGTTATCAAAAGCCACTTTCTTCATGATTTCCCGAGCCAGGGGGGTGGGTGGTGTGTACCCAATGACGAAGTTCAGCAGCACTGAGGTGTCCAGAGGGCCCAGGTCAGTGTTGGGCACCTCATCATATTTCCTGTGTGGGTGCATCATGCTCATCAGGATCAGCCAGAAGAGGAAAAACAGCGGGAAAAGCACCTCCTGGCAAAAGGAAAATCGGGAATATCTCAAAGCACAGCCAGAGAAATAAAACATTCCTGAAGTTTGTCCCAGGCGCAGCTCAAAGGAGGGGCTGAGTGCAGGTTCGGGGCTGCAAAATCCTCTGAATGTTTTCAGGGCTGCAGCGATTTTGATGCCAAATCCTTGCCTGGGCTGGAGCAGGATTTCAATCACAGGCAGTAGTAACTTAAGAAGCCATTTGAAGGCCCAAAGGGATCATTCGACAAGCTTTAAACATCTGCAAATTGCTGCTCGAAACAAAAGCTGTGGGCCACTGAAGGAGCCCAGGGAAGCACTGCAAGGTCTCTTCCTCCCCTCAAAACTCATCCTCAAGTGCCATCAAATCATTTACATGCAGGGCTGAACTGGTAGGAAAGATAAAAACATCTTTTGGGGAGGCCTGGCCTCACTCTTCTGTGTGGTTACAGCTGTAAAAGCTTTTAAAAGTGCACTGAGCTGGCAATATTCAAGGATATTTAAATTAATATATTATTAATTATATTATATTTACTATATTGTATTATAAATATGTATAATATACACTACAGCATATATATTATATTAATGAATATTTCTACTATTATAATTTACTAATATATTAATTAATATACAATTTTAAATGAGTTCTTATACATATATATAATTTCATATTCAAAGCTATTTTCTGGATAAAGCGTTACATATTAGAACACTTTCTTAACCAAAGGGCCACAAAACACCTTCTGAAAAAGCCTATTTCACCCCAAAATTCAGAGAAGAAGCTTCATAAACATCATAACAAAACCCAGTTTTGCCTCTGATTTGGGAATTATTTAAACACACGATAACCGTGGCTGTGCTGGAAGCAGGAGCCAAGGACTCATCCCTTACCTGGACACTGCTTTTCTTAGTCCTACACTTAATAAGACAATTCTTGAACAAGAGAGCTCGGGTTTGCCTCCACACTCCTGCTTCTCTTGGAGCAGCCGGTGCCATTTTTTCAGGACTAATGTGAGAAAAAAACACAAACCTTGATTAAATGACAAAATAATTTCCAAAGCCGAAGCCAGGCGGTTGCAGCATTCGGTGTCTCCTATTTTTATATGTTCCCAGGAATTTTTCACTTCCAGTTTTTCATTTTTTAATGCCTTCTGATACACGTGGAGAAACTGGCAGTGCCCACTTGGAATGAGAGAAATGGGGAATCCACCAGGAATCCGGGCAGAGGGTGCCTCAGGACACCCCCCCTCCACCCAAGGGCAGCGCCAGCTCTAGGCCAGCTCACTAGACCTGACTTAAACCGGGCTTATTTTTCTTTTTCTCCATGTAAATCCCAATCCCAAATACTTCTCCGGGAGCACAACTGCAGCGGCCGTGGCAGGAGCTGAGGGCAGAGCAGGGAGAGCAGCGCCAGCTCCCCCGGGCTGTGCAATTGGCCGTGAGTAACCCCCATTCCCTGCTGGAGCCCGGCCAGCAGCGCTCAGTCCCCTCCTCTCTCACTTTAACCTTTCCATCAGCCCGGCCAGCAGCGCTCAGTCCCCTCCTCTCTCTCATTTTAACCTTTCCATCAGCCTGGCTGCACAGCCCAGCAGTGCTCAGTCCCCTCCTCTCTCTCATTTTAACCTTTCTGGAGCCTGGCTGCACAGCCCAGCAGTGCTCAGTCCCCTCCTCTCTCTCATTTTAACCTTTCCATCAGCCCGGCTGCACAGCCCAGCAGTGCTCAGTCCCCTCCTCTCTCTCATTTTAACCTTTCCATCAGCCCGGCTGCACAGCCCAGCAGCGCTGGGGACGGCAAATCCAACGGGATGGAACAGAAAATGCTCCTCCAGTGTGGGAGTTGGGTACTCTGCACAGATACAGGTTCTTTATCTTCACCTCTGGGCAGTTTTACCTCGAGCCCCAGCAGATGAGAAACGGCTGCAGATGTTGTTTCAGGTTGTTGATTTCTCCTTCTCTCTGCCAGCTCTCAGCTCCGGCCGCACATCTGATGCAGCCGAGTCCGAGCGGGCACTGCCCAGTCCTGGGCTGTCCCGGCCTTTCTGTGCCCTTTCCATCATCCAGCCATTCTTCACAACGCATTTATTAGTTACTGTTCTGTACCAATTCATTTGCACCTGTTCTAGACACGGAATTTCTACCTCTTTTTCATTCCACCAATCATTTTGTGCCACCACCACCAGAGAAGATGGAGGAGAAGGAGAAGAAGAAGAAGAACAGGGCAATGCCCAAAATCCTCCATCTTAAACCCTTCATCCTCATATTAAAAACCCTAAAATCTACTTTTTACCTTGTAAAATACTAAACCACTACTCATTTTCACACTCTGGTGGCTTGCAATGATTCTGGCAGTGTTGGTAACTTTTCCCATGGGCTGAGGTCAAAGCCGGTGCCATTCTGGGCTCTTGCCAGGGGTTGGGACCCCCTTGCTGGGGCTGCTGACCCCCCAGGGCAGCCCGAGGTGTGCCCTGAGCTCCCAGAGCAGCCAGAGGTGTGCCCTGAGCTCCCAGGGCAGCCAGAGGTGTGCCCTGAGCTCCCAGGGCAGCCAGAGGTGTGCCTTGGGTTCCAACACTCCAGGAGACGCCGTCCTGCACTTACCTGGGGAACCGGAGGGCTCTCTCCTGGGTTTTGCTGCCCTGGTCAAGCTACGCCTGCCTCTGCTTCCTGCGCTGGGAATGTTGGAACATTTCACCTGTGAAGGTGAAACAGAAGCAGGAGCTGCTCAGCAGGGCCAGCAGAGCACCAGGGCAGGTGCCACAAACCCCACCTTCAGCAGCACCTACACAGCACCAGTGAAAAACGGAGGAATTTCTCCTCCCTTCAGCCAAAACACAGTGGGGAACGTAGGGATTAATCCATTTTCCAGGCTTTACAGCTTCCAATGCTCATTCCAGAAGCAGGCTGATGTTCCTGGTGCCTGTGTACAGCTCCGGTTTCTCTGTTATCTGTCAGACACCACATGGCTCAAACTTCCTTCCCTGGCTGGATTTTCATACGGAAATCTTTTTTTGGAGCACCAGCATCACCTCAGTAACGGGACACAGGAAGTTTCTCGGATGTCAGCACCACCATAAACTCAAATACACAAATAATTTAGACATAGAGCCTGTCTGAGCGTGGCAGGGATGAGAGGAAGGAAAAGGGGCTAAAAGGAACCAAATCCCTGCTCCCAGGCTGCCTCTGGGGTCCTCCATGGAGCAGTGAGCCCTGGAAGCACGAGGGATGTGGGATACAACTGCACATCACTGGAAGAGAGGCTCTGGCAAGGGATCCCAACTCCAGCCTGGAGTGCTGCCCTCACACTGAGTCCACTTCAAAATAAAAGCAAACTTGGAAAAAATACATATTTTGCTTAAAAAAAAAAAACAAACCCAACCACAAAATGCTTTAACACCAAGCTGTGATAGCAACCAAGCCCTGCAGGAAAAACAAGTACAACTCCTCTGGATATTTTCAGGCAAGAAATGTTTCCTGGTGACAAGCGGAGTGTTTGAAAAATAATCAAAAGCAGCAGTTCTTGCTTACAGGTCATGAAAATCACTGCACTTCTCCCCTCTGCTCACAGCATGCCCTGGAAGTGCCACCGTTCGCACATTCCAAGAGCACTCCCAGGAATAGAAACTCCAGAGGTCCCTCCTCAACACCACACAAGGGCCTAACCCAGCAACCCCTTCCCTCAGCCACAATATTTTAATTAAATCCCCAAAACTGGCAAAGATGAGTTAATGAGATTCAATCACCAGCGCCAGTTACTGTTCCTCTAATTATTTTCTATCCATTTCTAAAACCCAAAATACTCCCACATCTCCGCTGGAACTCTGCCATGCTTTCATTTACATCACCTAGGTTGGAGGAAGGGTCATTTCCAGAATGTTAATTAATTTTTCATATTACACCTGCCACCTCCACGAAAGCCACAGAACGATGAAGGACACAGAAGAAGCATCACTTGAACGGTGAAAAATCGGATTTGGGGGAGAAAAAAACCAACCCAAATCCTCTTTGAAACTCCAGATGAAGAAAAACACAGAGGCTGAGCAGAAAAAGCTGCCAAGGAATTTAATTGAGTAATAGCAGACAAAATGAAGATACTCCCAGCCTGTGACAATCCTCCCCAATTTAGGCGCTGTCTCGTGATTTGTGCTGCCACGGGAAGCGGTGACACACAAACGCTTGTGGGCACCTCAATCAAAGCCATCTCAAGGGAAAGGCTGCGTTTGTGCTTTAATTCCACCCCGGAGATGCCAGCACTCCTTAAATAATGCTCAGATGATATTCGGGAAGCCTCCCCTCCCTTCCCCAGGCATCAGCCTGGCAACGAGCTTTAAAGGTCACACGGCCATTTAGTGCTGCACATCACGTTCTCCCTGTCTTTCAAGCCAAAAAAAAAACCCCAAAAAACCCCACCAGAACCCAAACGAGGGGTGTCAGCCTCGGCTAAATGAGCTGAGGCTCGAGGCAAAAACAACTTATCAGCGACCAACCCCCGCGGAACGGCGAGGAAATGAGATTATCGATCGTGCTGCTACAAAACAGCCGAGATGGTACTCAAGCAAAACTCTGATGTGCTCTTTGCTGCGCCTCAATTATTTAAATTGCGAGTACAATAACAGATAACAACGCAATGCTTTATACAGTAATTTTAGAAGACGGGCTGAATTTTCGCCCTTATGTGGATTTTTCTCCCTTATCGGAATTTTCTCCTTTATCCGCCCCAAGGGGAACCCCCGACCTGCCCGGGGCTGCAAATCCCTTCCCTCCAAACTCATCCCTGTTTCCCTGCGGGGACAGGGAATGACACGGAGCAGAGGTGGGTCAGGCTCTCGCCGCACGGCTCCCGCAGCATCTTCAGCATCCTTGAGCATCCCTGAGCATCCCCGAGCATCCCCAGCATCCACCTGCATCCCTGAGCATCCACCTGCATCCCTGAGCATCCCCGAGCATCCCCAGCATCCACCTGCATCCCTGAGCATCCCCGAGCATCCCCAGCATCCACCTGCATCCCTGAGCATCCCCGCCGCGCCCCAGCCCCGGGGACCCCCGCGTGTTCCAGAGGGAGGACACTCCTGCTTCCCACATCTCCCTTTCCCCCCGCGAAATCCCTGGAAATGCGCTTTTCTCACCGTTCGGCGCCCAGCCCCGCCGGCTCGGCTGCCCCAGCCATCGGCACTCGCGGCTAATGACGCGCACCCAGGTGCAGCCCAACTCCTCCTCTTCCTCTCCGCTCCTTCCCCTTCCCGTCCGAGCCGAGCCGGGAGGGGCCGGGCCCGGTTCCTGCCCCCGCCCCGGCCCCGGCCCCGGCCCCGGCCCGGCCCCAGCGCCGCGGAGCGCGGCCGGCACAGCCCCGAGCCCCCCCGGGATCCCCTGCCCGCTCCCCACAGCCCTCCCCAGGCCGGTCCGCAGGGCCGGACACCTCCCTGCTGCTGGCCTTCCTCCCCTCCCGGGCACAGCCCCGCTCCGGGACCTCCCTTCCCTTCCCTTCCCTTCCCTTCCCTTCCCTTCCCTTCCCTTCCCTTCCCTTCCCTTCCCTTCCCTTCCCTTCCCTTCCCTTCCCTTCCCTTCCGAGGGCTCCATCCTGCGGGTGACGCTTTTCCTCCCGGGCACCCCCTCCCCAGCACCCCGCGCCCCCATTCCAAGGACTCGCTCGTCCCAGGGACCCCCTTCTCCTGGTGAACCCCTTGTCCGAGGAGTACCTCCTGCTCCAGAGGAGGACACTGTTCTCCGGGTGACCCCATCCCTCCTGAGGACCCCTTTTCCAGGGATCCCATCCTCCAGTGAACCCCCTGTCCAAGGACCCTCCTGAGGAGGAGCTCCATCTTGTGAGTGGCCCCCGCTTCAAGGGACCCCCCCATCTTCCAAGGATTCTCTCCCCCTTGTTACCCCATCCCTCCTGAGGACCCCTTTTCCAGGGATCCCATCCTCTGAGTGACTCCCCCTTCCTAAAGACTCCAATCTCTGGGTCATCCCCCATCCCAGGGGCCTCCATCTTCTGGGTGACTTCCCCCTTCAAGGCACCCCCTGCCCAGGATTTTCTCCTCTGGGTGACCCCATCCCTCCTGAGAACCCCTTTCCTGGGGACCCCATCCTCCAGTGAACCCCCTGTCCGAGGACCCCGATCTCTGGGTGATCCCCCCTCCCAGGGACCTCCATCCTCCCGGTGCCCTGCTTTTAAGCGACCCCCCCCTTCCAAGGATTCTCTGCTCCGGGTGACCCCATAGCTCCTGAGAACCCCTTTCCCAGGGACCCCATCCTCCAGTGAACCCCCTGTCTGAGGACCCCAATCTCTGGGTGATCCCCATCCCAGGGACCTCCATCTTGTGGGTGGCACCCTCTTCAAGGGAACCCCCCTTTCCAAGGATTCTCTCCTCTGACCCCATCCCTCCTGAGGACCTTCCTCCCAAGGACTCCAACCTCTGGGAGACCCCCCCTCCCAGGGACTCCAACCTTTGGGTGACCCCCCCCTCCCAGGGACCTCCATCCTGCAGGTGACCCCCACTTCAAGTGACCCCCCCCTTCCAAGGATTCTCTCCTCCAGGTGACCCCATCCCTCCTGAGAACCATTTCCCAGTGAACCCCCTGTCCAAGGACCCCAACCTCTGGGTGATCCCCCATCCCAGGGACCTCCATCCTCTGGATGGCCCCTCCTTCAAGGGAACCCCCCTTTCCAAGGATTCTCTCCTCTGGGTGACCCCATCCCTCCCGAGGACCCCTTTTCCAGGGACCCCATCCTCTGGGTGACCACATCTCCCTAGGACTCCATTCTCTGAGAGATCCCCCCTCCCAGGGACCTCCATCCTCCAGGTGCCCCCCATTCAAGTGATCCCCCCTTCCAAGGATTCTCTCCTCTGACCCCATCCCGATGCCTCTTCAGCCCTAAAATCAGAAGCCAAACGAGACTAAAAAGAGGAATAAAGCGGTTACCGTTTACTGAAGGTTCTCCAGGCGTGCTTGTGGCAGAATGCCCACGTGGGACAGGGCTTCGACACTTCTATCAGTTTAGCAAATTAGCATAATTGACGAGAATCTCCAATTAGAAGTACAGTTAATGAAGTCATTCCCCTCTTGGTTCGGCCCCCTACTGAAGCCTCCCCCTCGCTTCCAGCCCCACATTGTTTGTGTCTAAATACAGGGGAAAGGGACGTGGCCTTGGTTGGCTGAAGAAGCAAGATTAGAAGGAGACTCCAGGAATGTGTTTGTCTCACAAAGCACTGCAGTTAGCTGAGAAGCTGAGTAACTGTTCCATCCTAGTCTGCAGAGCTGTCAATGTATGAAAGATAATTAAAACCAAAATGTTTTTGGCATCAATCCCTCCTGGGGACCTCCCTCCCAGGGACCCCCATCCTGCTGGTGACCACCCTTCCCAAGGACTCCATCCTTTGTGTGACCACCTCTCCCAGGGACCCCCATCCTCTGGGTGACCCCCTTTTCCAAGGGACCCGCCCTCTCCAAGGATTCTCTCCTCCTGAGGACCCCATTTTCTGTGTGACCACCTCTCCTTAGGACCCCCCTCTTTGGGAGACCCCCTCGCAGGGAGCCCCATCCTCCAGGTGACCTCCTCCTCCAAAGGACCCCCCTCTCCAAGGATTCTCTCCTCCTGGGGACCCTTTTCTCCAGGTGATCACCTCTCTTGAGGACCCCCATCCTCCGGGTGACCCTCTCCTCCAAGAGACCCCCGCTTCCAAGGATTCTCTCCTCCTGGAGACCCCAATCTCCAGATGACCCCTCCTTCCAAGGATTCTCTCCTCCTGGGGACCCCAATCTCCAGATGACCCCTCCTTCCAAGGATTCTCTCCTCCTGGGGACCCCATCCTCTGGGTGACCCCCCCTCCCAGGGACACCCCCTCCTTTCTGCAGCCCCCATTCCTCAGGGACACTCCCCCTTCCACCTCCCAGCACAACCCTGGTGGGGAGCAGAGGAAAGGGGCTGGAAATATGCTCTGGGAGCCTGGAGCTTTAAGGTTGAGCAGGAGCTGCCTCACTCCATCCACTGCTCCCAGCTCCTGCCTGCATCCACAAGGTTGCCAGGATTTTATTGCGTTACCCGAAATATAATTAAAGCATTGAAAACGCTGCCCTGAATACCAACACAATCCCTGCCATTTACAGCTGGGTGTTTTCCTGATGCTTCCCACGGAGTTATTCCCCCTCTGGAGTCCCCTGGCCACCCTCTGGACTGGGCTGAGTCCCTGAGCAGCCTCTCGGTGCCGTTGGGAGGTGACCAACCCTACTGAGGTGTTCATTGCCCCGTTCCCATCGCTGGGAGCACAATCCCTGCACAACCCGACGTGCCCTGAGTGCCTCCTGTGAGCTGCTGCGAGAGGCTGAGCTGAGCAGGAATCCTGAATCCTGCAGCTCCTGCTCCAGCACGGATTCCCTGCTCAGATCCCTGCAGGGGCTGGGAATTCCTTGTCTGGGCTGCTTTGTGCACGAGCATCACACACAGCAGTGACTGAGCTCTGTAACCACAGCATGAACTCCACGTTTTTTTCATGGAAAATGGAGCTCAGGACACTGTGTCCTCATCTGGAAAGAGGAAAAGGATCTCACAGCCCAGAATTAAGTGAAAAGTGCTGTTTGCACGAGGAGGTCTCACAGCCATGCAGAAGCCTTTGCATTTCCTCCTTCACCCACAGCAATGGTTGGGAACATCCAGGATTGAAGCCCCAGCCTGGTCCCAGGGCCCTCGTTAGGCACAGGCCCCCACAGCAGCACAAATCTCATGGAAACTTCCTTTTTTTTCATGAGTTTCCACCTTAACCAAGAGTATTAGCTCAAAGGACTCTAATTAAATAATTGCTTAAAGAATACTGAGTAGATATAATGACATAACTACAGCTTCAATGAAAAACCCCCCAAAACTTCTTATCTTCATCCATCAAGCATTAAACACAACAGAAGCCTGTCTGGGGCTGAATTCTTCTGGTCACTTTGTTGTGGTCTCTGTTTATACTTCAAAAGTTTGAACTGCTCTTATTCATGTTCTGCTTCATCCTGGCCTGTGGAAAGGGTTGGAACGAGATGGTCTCTGAGGTCCTCTCCAATTCAAACCACCCCATGAATCTGTGATTTTATGCTCTACTTGGAAAGTTTGTAATTCCTTGGAGTTCAGGGTATTTTAGCCCAACAGAAGAGGTTGCTGTGAACCTTAAGAGAATCACAGCAACAATCCCCTAGGACAATTCATAGCAACAAAATGTGAGGGGTTTGCACAAAGCAGGGCAGGGGTTTCATACGTGGGTGCTCCAAAACATCTGGCTGTGTCATTTGGGAGGAAAACATCCCCTAAAATGTTCCCATCAGGTGGGTGAGACACCCCTGGGTGCTGCTGCAGCCAGGGAAACACCAAACAGAATCAGCAGCTGAGTGAAACCCAACCCAATCCACAGGGAAAAAGCCTGCAGAGAGTGTTAAACCTAATCAGCAGCTGAGTGAAACCCAACCCACACCACAGGGAAAGAGCCTCCAGAGAGTGTTAAACCTAAAGCACTGCGCTGCTTTTCATCTTCAAAGCACGTTCAAACCAGCACCTGATGAATTTTTACAGCAGCCCTGTGTGCTCAGGTGCCTCAAACATCATCTCTGTTTGCAGCTACAAAGAGCCAAAGGTGATGGAATGTGTTGCAGACCAAAAGGAGTCTGTGCTGAGGTGGAGGTGGGTGCTGTGTTTGCACCACAAACCTGTCCGGGTTACACTTCCAAGGAAAAAGATTTAAAGACAAAGAGGAGGATTTAATCTCTTTAAGTGGAACAGGGATCTAAACAACACCAGGCAGCACCACCAAATGATGGCAACTTCCAGTGGCTCTGGGTGCAACGAGGCTGAGGGAGTTGGGGTTGTTCATGCTGGAGCAGAGGGAAATTTTTCCAGTTCTCATCCCTTTGGGCTGAGGGACTCTGTGCATCACACCAGGAGCTCCAGAGCCACAGCAGCACACGTAGAATGGCACTTCCTCCCTGCCAGGCCTGGCCATTTCTTCCCCTTTCTGTTTAAAGGATCTCCTTCCAGGGGTATTTCTTTGGAATTGAAAGTTGTGCCCAGGTGCTCACCTCAAACAGGATATTATGGGAGCCCAGTTCAGTGCACTGCAGTGGGAATGCATTAATCCAGCCAGAAAGGAAACATGACTGGCTGAATTTCCTTTCTTTCCTTTCTTTCTGTGACTCAGCTGTTTGAAAGGAAAGAGAAAAAAGAAAAAAAGAAAAGAAGCATTAAAATCACAAAGGACCATTCCCAAATTCTTTGGTGCATCCCTGCTCATGCTGTGGGAAGCCTTCCGTGCTGGATGTGGAGCAGAGCAGGAGAGAGGTGCCTCAGCAGGGCAGGTTCTGCTTCCTGCAGTTAAATTTGGGAGGTTCTGTGCTGTGCAGAGAGGGCAGAACAAGCTCAGTGTGGAGACACCAAAAACATGGCCAGAGATGGAAAATTATCCCGGGATTTCAGGTTGGTGGATGCGGCCCTTGCTCCCCTCTGGCTGGGAGGAGCGTTCCTGCTCCCACTGCTCTTCCCAGCCAGCAGAGCCCTCTCAGGAAGGCAGGGAGTGCTGGAATGGTTCTGTGCAGTGATGCAGAAGCTGCAGGTGAGCAGCTGCTCTTTCACAGCTTCTTTTCTTATCAAAGCTTTTGTAGAGCCCTTTGGGAGCCAGAGGCCCATCACAGAAATTGCTCGGATTCAAATGCAGATAAAACCAAATTATTTTACATTTTCCTTTGGACTTTTTAACCAACTCGAGCCCTGTTCCTGCCCATTTCTTGAGGCTGTTGAGATCTTTTTCTTGTGCACACAGCTGGCTCAGGCACTGGCTGAGGAGATCTCCATATTTTCTGGAAGTGATGTGTTTGCATCAACAAACCTGTGGATAAGCACAAGGATGATGCATTTGCATCCTCTGCAGCCCAGATTCCCTGCCAGGGAAGCCCTTCAGCAGGAATTCAGAGCACCTCTTGTAGAAGCCTGCCTCTTTCTGGGAGCTGGAAAGAGACTGAAATAAACTGTGCAAAACCCAACTTCCGCCAGCATTTGCTGCTCCAAGGCTGCAGCTGCACCGAAGTGTGAAGAAGCCAAAGCCACCAGGTGCTGGACACCAAAATCTTCCTGGTGTTCAGACCCTGGGCATGATTAACAAGTACAATTTATCCCTGGATTTAAAGAAAAGGCCTTAAAACCCAGCGGAGAACTGCAGCATTCTGCTCCTCGAGATGTGGTTCTGCAAAATTCAGTTTTTTAGGAGTCAGGTTCGCTCACACCATGCAGGACACAGGTTTTGCTCCATGTCCTCACCCACCTTCTGGAACAACATCCAGACTGGCTCAAAATAAAATTTCATTAAAGAAATTTCAATCTTGGCCTAAGACTTGGCACAGGGAGTCCCAGCCCAGAATAGATTTTTACGGGAAGTTAGAAACCTCAGGGAAAAAACAAAACCCCAAGCTTTAAAGTGAAGCATCAACAGGGCCTCCACAAGAGCTGTGCCAGCAGCTCTGTGCACAATAAATACATTGTATGCAGAGCATATAGAATGCCATAATTACAGCCAGATGGGTGCAAACATGGATTCACTCTGGCCATGAGTAAAACCTCATGATTGCAGAAAAAAAGAACCCAAATGCCTATTTTATATCAGCAGAGTTTGGAGGGGGGAAAATGTGACCCATCCCTGGTGGGGATGTGACAGAAAGTGTGTGTTTTTCATCAGCACTGCCTTGTGTGTGGCACCATCCCCTGGTCCTGCAGCCACTTGCCCACCTCCACCTGTGTTCCCTTCCCAGAGGTTTTCCTGGATGCATTTTGAAATGTGATTTCCTATTTTTAAAAAGCCCCTGGCTGGCTCTGCATTGCAGCACACTCCAGGTATCCGTGTCAGTGACAGGAAAAGGTTTTTCCTGCTGCCATCCCAATAAAAAGATCCCTTCAGACAGAGGTGCCACCTGTCCTTGTTTGGCCCTGGAGCTGCTCAGCCTTGTCCCACCATTGTTGGGGTGAAAGCTTCTCTGGAGCCAGGCCCAGAGGAAAGCCAAAGCACAGGAGTTGAATTAAAACCTTTGGATAAGCTGAGATACGTGAAATCATATCAAAGTGAAATAGAAATACAGATTTTTAACTTCTAGTAGAAAGATATGTTAAGTGCTTTAAATATTGAAAAGCTGCAGCAGAGACCTTAAACACAGTTTTTACTGCAGCAGTGTTCCCTTTTCACAGAATTCTTTTACTTCAGACAAAACATAGATAGAACTGTACTGCTCACATTTTTCAGATAGAGTGTTCACATAAACAATAAGAAACTACATGCAAATCTGTGTTATACCTATGAAATACTCATGTAAGATTTACGACTGTTAGAATTAGACCAGGACAGGTTAAGAAAACAAAAACTAGAATCGTGTGTTAATCTTATTGGTCAATTAACAAATCTAATCCACACTTCTGTAAGAAAGAATTGGAAATTATAGAAGAAACTAGAATTAGAAGAAGAAGCTTTTTCTGCCTGCTGTTGCTGCTGTTGCTGCTTGGCCTTATCATGTAACCCCTTCAAACTCTGCCTTCAAGAGACCCTGAGACTGTGAAATAAAGAATTTAGCAGGACAGCAGCCTCCTCTGCTCTTACCCTGATCCGAGAAGGAAGGGTATCCCATCAAAAGCTCAGCACACCATGTTTTGGAACATTTTTGCAGTGGATTCCTCCTCTTCTTTCCTCTCCCTGGCTGCTGGTGAGGCCTCAGCTTCCATCCCTAAATGTCCAGGTTTCTCCTTGCTTTGCACGTTCTGTACTGGGAGTTTTGAGGCTGGCTGGGACCCTAGCATTGCATCCATGCTCAAAACATCATTCTGCATCCCTGGGGATCCAGAGCAATGAGAAGTTTATAACTGAACCCTTGACTGAGTTGTTGAATGAACCTGCAGCTCATTTTGCTGAAAAGAATCGGGTGGAATGAAGGAGTTGGGGAAAACCAGGGAGAAACAAAGTCCTAAGTCCAGAGCAGTGCCCCGAGGTGAAAATCCCAAATCCCAAATCCCAAATCCCAAATGCTTGCATCTTCCAGGAGTGAGGGGTACAGGGCAGGGGACTCGAGGGAGGGCTGAGGCCACATCTCCACCCAGCCACCAGTGACCCATGCAGTGCCACCCAGCAGTGCCACAGCTCCAGCTCCCCGGGGTCCTGCCCCACCTCTCCTGCCTGGGAAGGAGGGAAAGCCCTCCCCAGACAGGGGCAGGCTGGCTGGTGGTTACTGAGCAGGATTTAAAGATGTCTTGGCTTCAGGGGAGCCTCGATGGGGTCGTTTAAAGATCCCTCGGAGCAGCACAGGCAGTGCTGCACCCAACCTGGTGAAGGGGCTGGGCAGGGTTTAGGAGGGTTTGAATTCCTTTTCTTGCTCCTGGCTTTGGGATGGAGTCACTGGGTGTTCAAACAGAGTCTGGTGAGCGACCTGCAAGTGTCAAACCCAGAGGCATAGAGGCGATGGGACTGACCCTAAAACATGAAGCATCCAGCTGCCCTTGGCAGGGCTGAGCAGGCACAGGGCCGTGAACAGAGAGCCTGGAGCTCAGGATGTGACCCAGAGCCAGCCCTGAGAATCCAGAAAACACAAAAGGGCTGCACTGAGTGCTCCCAGGAGCCCGAAAGATGCATTTGGGTCCATTACTGCACCAAAGCACACGCACAGTCTGTTACATGCAGGGAGGAGCAGGCAGGGCAGAGAGCAGCAAATGCAAACTCTGACAAAACCCCAGCAATGTTTGCAGCATTAAAACCCACGCCAGCAGCATTAAAACCAGCACACTCAGCTCTGTGACAACCCCCAAGTGTGACAGAGGGATGGCACCTCTGACTTTCTGCAGGGACATCTCTGTGCAGCAGCACAGCAAAAAAGGTCACCACAAAACAGAGATGTAGCTGGTAAAATTTCAGGCTTTTCATAAGAAACAAAACCATCCCCAAGAGCAGGAATGCAAGGCTCAGAGGGGGGGACAAGCAGTTTAAGACAGGCCATATAAGACAGTACATTCCCCCAGCCCCCAGATCAATGATTTCAGAGGTGTGAGGCTGCTTTAGTTCATCTGTGCATTAATTGCATATTTTTCTCAAACTTTAAAATTCCTACCTGACTCTCCACCTCTGTCCCTCCTCTTTAGGTTAACACAGAGACATCCCCCTCACCCCTGCTGGAAGAGCGTGCTTGACCCATCATTGTTGTCCAGCCAGATTTATGGCTCTGAAACCTCATTATTCCTGAGCTGAAAGTCATTTTTATTTACTGGCCTCTGCCTCTTTGATGAGCTGCATGTACTTCTTGGGTCATTTTATCCTCACAATTCCCCACCTCTCCAGCCATGAGGGGAAATTTTACCAACATCCCACCATGTGTGTGCTGGGCCAGCACAGTTTGTTTCACTTCTGAGAATTCCAAGTCTTCCTGGGCTTTAATGCATCTCCTTGGGATCCAGGGTGGAAAAATGTGCTGGGAGTTAAGGGCTGCAAGAGGAGAGGCAGGAGGAGGAGGAGACCGAGGAAACTCGGACAAAAGGTAAGATGGGGCTCAGCTCCCAGGGCTTGTGTTTGGCTTTAAATTCCTGCAGGCTGCAATTGCCGGGGAACAAAGGAATGCAGGATATCAGGCGGCACCATTCAGACCCTGAGGAGCAGATGGTGCCTGCTGCCATCAGCAGCTCATTGTTTCTCACCTCCTCTCTCCCCCAGCCGCCTTCTCCTCCCCAGCATCTGCACCCTCTGTTTGCTTTGGTTTTTCTTGGAGCTCCTTCCCCAGACATCCCTTGGGAGTGTCCCTTTTCCGAGCTGGTCCCTCTCCTATTGGAGAACTTCCTGCAGTTTGTTCATCTGTAGCAGAGAAAAGGAACTGTCCTTGTCTTCTGCCTTGCCCCATGGCAGCCAGGGCCTTTAGTGTCATTATTCCAATTGTTTTTTAATTTTCAGCTTTGATTTTCCTGTACCAGGAGCATTAGGGAATGGCTGCATTCTCCTGCCCAGCTGTTCCGTGGGGACTGGCCACTACCTGAGCTAAAACTAATGAGAAATTTCGTGAGATTCTGTCCAGGGGATGGGATCACATTTGAAAATGTCCTTGTCTCATTATCTCTCACAGGACAGGCCAAGCCAAACCTCGCTCCACTCGTCCCAAATTATCCTTCCTCTCCCACAGCTCCCGTTCCCATGAAGGGAGGAGATGGCTGGGAGCAGAATAATCTAATAAAAACACAAACCAGAACCAAAGAAACTGAAATAGCCTCTGGATCCTTCAGCACAGGAGCTGCTGCAGCCTGTCCCACCTCCTGCTCCATGAAGTTTGATCACCAAGCTCCTCTGCTTGATTTCTCCATCTGCAAAGTGCGTTGGTTTTGGGAAAACTGGGACTTCTGACTGTCCCTGCACAGGGCTGTCATCCAAAATACACCACAGCTTCAGAACAATAGCTGTGGCCCCTTCCCACCCCATGACAGGCTGGGAAAATCCTGATTTAAGCCCCAAATCCTGGTCTTGGTGTTCAAGGATGCACCAGGAGGTACCACAAGTGTCCTGGACACAGTTTTGCTCCTGTTTCCCATCCCCTGTGATTGTAACAGCTGAAAATCACACATGAGCAGCATCTGAATTCTCCAAATAATTCCTGGTGAAGGGAGATGAAGCAGGGGAAAGCAACCCCCTCCCCAGTGAGAAACTGGGCTGTGGAAACAGCCTCTGCAATGGTCCTGCAAGAGAGAAGCAGGAGAGTCTGGGGGTGCTGGAGCTCTCAGCTGGTTGTGGACAGGGCTCTGGGATTAATTTTTGGCCCAGGAGTGAGCGTGACACAGACACTGACACCGAAGCCTCCAATTGTGTTTTCCCTGGACAAACCCAGCACATGACTCCGCTCGCCTCCCGAGTGCCCTGATCAAAGCCAATGCTGGAAACAGCCCCAGCTCTGAAACAAACAACATTTCGGGGCAAACCTTCTGTTTGCAGACACAGAGAGGAGATCTTTTCAGCAGTGAAACCACAGAAATTGTTTGTCCAGTTTCTCTGCAGCAAATTTGTTCCCTAGCAATGAAGGAGCGAGTTGGGAGAAGAAATAAATAAATCAGAACTTGTAGAAAATTCAAACTACTGTAGGCAGGGAGTGCTAGAGAAGAAAGTTATGGCCAGACCCAGATGTAGAAACTGGATCTCTTCAGTCAGCTCTGCAGTAACTCTTCTTCCCCTTCCCCTTCCCCTTCCCCTTCCCCAGATGGGGACCTGAGCCTGTCACTGGACAGGAGGAGGGTGAATCCCACCTGGACAAGGGACATCTGGTCCCATTGTGTGCAGAATTTAGATTTTGATGAGAAAAGGCTCTGTGAAGAGGGAACTGGAAGGTGAAAGGCCGGGCACTGTGCTGGAGCAAATGGGAACAACAAAGGTAATAAAGTGTTTTGGAACCACTTGATTTGGATATAAGGAAGAGTCGTTTTTACAATGAGGATGGACAGACAGAGAAGCTGTGGCTGCCCCACCCCTGGAAGTGTCCAAGGCTGGGTTGGACAGGGTTTGGAGCAGCCTGGGATAGTGGAAAATGGAACATGGCAGGGGTGGGATGAGGTGCCCTTTAAAGCTCCCTCCCAACCCAAACTACTCGGACTCAGAGCTGGCAGCACCCAGTGCACAGCTCTGAGTCCAGCCCTGTGCCCACCCTGTGATGCCTTAGGTTTTAACTTTTATATTTTTCAAATTCTGTACTGCTCAGAGTGTAACTCTGAAGCTCCTTGTAGCCTGGAATTTCTGCTCTCTCGTGCTGGGCAGACACAACAAAGCCTCTCCAGGCTTTGCCTTCAAGGACAGCCAGGCTCTTCTAGGCCCAAAATGTGTAACCCAAAGCCTCTAAGGGGGGAGCAAGCTGAGGGGAATTACATCATTAAACTGGGGCTTTAATTGGAGAATTAACCATGGTATGCAAATGAACCAAACCTATAAAGGTGTGAAGAACTCGTGACCTGGGGTCCATCTTGGGGTCCATTTTATGGAGGCAGCCTCTGGCTCCCCCAGGGTGTGCCTTGAAGGCCTTCAAATAAACCCCGACCTTTATTCCCTTCCTCTTGTCTGGTCTCTGTTTCTGGGTGGCTGCAGAAGGCATCACCTGTCCTCCTCTGATGTCCCCTCCGGGCTCCAGGGCAGGGGAGGGCATCGCTCAGGGCTGGGGGAGCTGCAGCCCTCCCACTGGGGACAGCCCCGGTTTGGGGTGGCACTGCCCTGCCTCCCCCTGCCCTGCCCCATGCTGCTGCAGCCTGCAGGGACTCGTCCTCCAGCCCAGCCTCCCACACCCTCCTGCCCTGCACACACCAACCACTCACGGGATGGACAAGCCTCTGCAGGTCCCAGCTCAGCCTAAACCCCTGAAAATCGGGAGAAAATTCCCCTGGGCCTTAGCAGGGTGCTGTGCAAGGGTGCCCTAATCCTGGGGAAAGCAGTGGGATCCTGATTCCGGGACATCTTTGGGGAGGGGGAACAGGAAAAACATAAAAAGACAGTAAAAAGTGATGTCATGCTGTGAGGGACACGGGGTTTGCTGGGCTGTCTGAGTCTGTGTGTGACACTGGGACACCCCAGAGTGCTTGGTGGTACCTGGCAGCCACCAAGGGACAGGGCCAGCACTCCAGGAGAGGTTGGAGAATGATGATTCCATCCTCTGTGGCAAATAATCCCTCGAACCTGTGTGAGGAGAGGGTTGGGGTGGTCAGGGGAAGGTTCTTCCTGCAGAGGGTGGTCAGGCACTGGAGCAAGGAAGTGGTCACAGCCCCAAGCCTGCCAGAGCTCAAGAAATGTTTGGATAACTCTCCCAGGGACACGGTGGCATTCCTGGGGTGTCCTGTGCAGTGCCAGGGGTTGGATTCCATGATCCTAGGGGGTCCCTTGCACGTCAGTATATTCCATGATTCTATGAAAACAGCCAGGTTTAGGTATGGCCCAGTGGTTGATCTTCCAGCAGGCAGCAAAAATCTTCATGGAAACCCAAAGGAGCATCCCTGAGCTGGCACCTGTGCGTGGGTTTGACCAACAGAAGTTTGTTCCAAACATTGAAAACCAGTTAAAAGCCCCACTTCATGGGACAAGGCCTCTGGGTCCCACCATGATCCTGCTCCCACTGCTGCCATTTGTGACGTGTGAGTGAAGGGTTTGTCAGCATTTCCATGGCAAACCCCTCATTTTGGGGATTTATTCCTTGGCTGTAAGGATTTGCTCAAGCTGAGTGTTTGGCAGGAAAGACCAGAACCATTTGCCTTGATGGCTTTTCCTGGTCTTAAAATCAGGAGGCAAACACGGTTAGAAAGGAAAAAGGGATTTTATCTTGGTATTTATTTTAAGGATCTTTAGGTGCACCACATCCAGATGGAATGCGCCCATGCCCACGGCAATGCACACCCACAATTGATCTGGTATAACCTTATAGGTCTTACTAATTAGCATATCTATCAAATATTCCTCAATGAGAGGCTCGAATGAGCCCCCCTCCCTGAGGAACCTTCCCCTGGATGGTTCTATCTTAGTTTACAAAACGTGTTCTGGAGAGGACCTTGGGGTCTGGGGCTTCTAAGATGTTGAGTCTCCCATCTTAACAAAATAAGTCTGAGAATGTAGGCTAAAAAAACCACTAAGAATACAAAAAGCTATGAAAAGGAATTTAAAAAGGGGTATAAAAGAAAAGGCAAAAAGTCATCGTGGCATCCCCCTCATCCCTGAAGCCCTCTGAACAGGAGGAATTACACACAGAGCCCCAGTTGGGGGCTGCAGCTCCTGCAGACTTTGGCCCTTGCAGCTAAAAGTGGCAAGGCCAGGTGAAGGCAGTTCAGTGCCTGGGGCTGGCTGGGAAAAGGAGGCACGGCCCCAAAATCAGCTCCAATGCACATTTCCAGCCCAAGGAATGAGTGGCAGCACTGCTCTCACTTCCATCCATGCCCTCTGTGCAACCTCCTCACTGGATTTTATACCTTTGTCATCAATACTTTGCCAGGGTGTAAAATACCCTCAGCACGAATTTAAGTGTAAATGGGTTTGAAGCGCGCATTTCTTAGCGCTCAGTTATTTTTATTGCATTTTATTTGTTTTCTCCCGGTGTCGCTATAAGGAAACACATAAATCATGGTAAACACTGCTTTGGGAAGGTCTGTTTTCCCCTTTCTCTAGGGTTTTTTCCAGAAGAGGGTTCCTATGTGGCAAAGGGGGATCCCATCTAGCACTGCCCTGAGTTTCCCATGTGGATGGACAGTGTTCCCATCTCTGGGAAATGTCACCAGACCAGGTCTGTTGGCCCTTCCCATGGGAAACCTCCGTGACCACCTCCAAAGACACTCGGGATAAACTCACTGCCTCTGATCTGCCTGCAAGGGGAAAATTAAAAAACATGGATGAAGAACTTGCTGGGGGCAGGAAGACAAGCAGGGGCAGAGGGATGCAGGGATGGATGCAGGGATGCAGACAGGGGTCCAGGAATGGATGCAGGGATGCAGGCAGGGGTCCAGGAATGCAGGAATGGATGCAGGGATGGATGCAGGGATGCAGGCAGGGGTCCAGGAATGCAGGAATGGATGCAGGGATGCAGGCAGGCGTCCAGGGATGCAGGGATGGATGCAGGGATGCAGGCAGGGGTCCAGGGATGCAGGGATGGATGCAGGCAGAGGTGCAGAGATGCAGCCAGCAGCACAGGGATGCAGGCAGAAGTGCAGGGATGCATGTAGGGATGCAGGCAGGGATACAGACACGGATGCAGGCAGGGGCACAGGGATGCAGGCAGGGGCACAGGGATGCATGTAGGGATGCAGGCAGGGATACAGATACAGATGCAGGCGGGGGCACAGGGATGCAGAGAGAGATGCAGGGAGGGATGAAATTGGGGCTGCGAGCAGGGGCACAGAGATGCAGGAGGGACACAGGGATGCAGGCAGGGATGCAGGCAGGCAGGGATGCAGGCAGGGATGCAGGCAGGGATGCAGGCAGGCAGGGATGCAGGCAGGGACACAGGGATGCAGGCAGGCAGGGATGCAGGCAGGGATGCAGGCAGGGACACAGGGATGCAGGCAGGCAGGGATGCAGGCAGGGATGCAGGCAGGGACACAGGGATGCAGGCAGGGATGCAGGCAGGGACACAGGGATGCAGGCAGGGATGCAGGCAGGGACACAGGGATGCAGGCAGGCAGGGATGCAGGCAGGGATGCAGGCAGGGACACAGGGATGCAGGCAGGGATGCAGGCAGGGATGCAGGCAACACAGGGATGCAGGCAGGCAGGGGCACAGGCAGCGGGTGGACGGGGGCCAGGCAGGCACTTTGCTCGTGCCAGGCACAGCGCTTGGGGAAAGAGCAGCGCACGGGCAGCGCGGCACGGCACAGCACGGCATGGTACAGTACGGCACAGCACAGCATGGTACAGTATGGCACGGCACGGCACGGCATGGTACAGTATGGCACGGCACGGCACGGCATGGTACAGTACGGCACGGCACAGCATGGTACAGTACGGCACGGCACGGCATGGTACAGTATGGCACGGCACGGCACGGCATGGTACGGTATGGCACGGCACGGCACAGCATGGTACAGTATGGCACCACACAACCACAGGTACAGTACGGCACAGCACAGCATGGTACAGTACGGCACAGCACGGCATGGTACAGTATGGCACGGCATGGCACGGCACGGCACGGCACGGCACGGCATGGTACAGTACGGCACGGCACGGCACGGTACAGTACGGCACGGCACAGCATGGTACGGTACAGTATGGCACGGCACGGCATGGCACGGCACGGCACGGCACGGTACGGTATGGTATGGTACGGCATGGTGTGATGCCGTGTGGCGGGGTGTGGTGCAGGGCGATGAGCTGTGGTGTGTTTTGATGCGATTTGAGGCGATTCGAGGTGCTTTGAGGCGCTTCGAGGCGTTTTGAGGTGATTTGAGGCGCTTTGAGGCGCTTCGAGGCGCTTTGAGGCTCTTTGAGGTGCTTTGAGGCCCTTTGAGGCGCTTCGAGGCGCTTTGAGGCTCTTTGAGGCGATTCGAGGCATTTTGAGGCGTTTTGAAGCGCTTTGAGGCTCTTTGAGGCGCTTTGAGGCGCTTGGAGGCTCTTTGAGGCGCTTTGAGGCTCTTTGAGGCGCTTGGAGGCGCTTGGAGGCACTTTGAGGCTCTTTGAGGCGCTTTGAGGCTCTTTGAGGCGCTTCGAGGCGCTTGGAGGCGCTTGGAGGCGCTTTGAGGCTCTTTGAGGCACTTTGAGGCTCTTTGAGGCGCTTCGAGGCGCTTTGAGGCGCTTCGAGGCGCTTTGAGGCGCTTCGAGGCGCTTCGGGCCGGCGCCGAGCGAGCCCCGGCCGCGCTCCCCGCGCCCCCTGCCGGCGGCCCGAGGTGGGGGTGAGGCCGCGGGACTACATCTCCCAGGCGGCGCTGCGGCGGCGGCGCGCGTGCGCGGTGCGGCCCCCCCCGCGCGCGGCGGAGGCCGGGGCGGCCGCCCCGGCCCATCATGTAGGTGCAGCCGCGCCGGCCCCGCGCCAGCCGCGCAGGGACCCCCCCGGCCCGGCCCGGCCCGGCCCGGCGCGGCCCCGGCGCGCCCCGAGCCCCGCGCCGCCCCGGCGGGAGCGCGCGCGGGGAGCGCGCCTCGCATCTTTTGTGTGTGTGTGTGTGTTGGGCAACTCGCCCCGGAGGAGCCGCACGGGGGAAGTCTCTTTGTGCGCGCGCCCTTCCCCCCACCCAGGCGGGGGACGATGTCTCAGCCCCGAGGTGAGAGGGGCGCGCGCGCGGGCGCGTGCACGCGCCTGTGCATGTGCATGTGCCTGTGCGCGCGCGGCTGCGGGTGGGCGCGTGTGCGCGTGCATTTGCGCGTGCAAGCGCGGGCGCGTGCAACGGCTTCGGGTGCAGCCGCGGGTGCGCGTGCATTCGCTTGTGCAGCTTGCGGGTGCAACTTGCGGGTGCATGTGCGGGTGCAACTGCGGGTGCATGTGCAACTTGCGGGTGCATGTGCGTGTGCAGCTGCGGGTGCATGTGCGGGTGCGTGTGCAGCTTGCGGGTGCGTGTGCGCGTGCAACTGCGCGTGCAACCTCGCGTGCACGCGCGGGTGCACGCGCTGCGCGTGCCTGCGCGTTTGCACGCCCGCGTGTCCCGGGGTCGCCGCTCCCGGTGCCGGTGCCGCTCCCGGTGCAGCTCCCGGTGCCGCTCCCGGTGCCGGTGCCGCTCCCGGTGCATTTCCTGCTCCCTGGCGCTGCAGCAGCCCCGCGCTGGCTCCGGCCGCAGCCGCTCCCGGCAGCAGCGAGCCCCGCGCCTGCCTTTGGCACGGCAGGGAACGGGGGGTGCCGCAGGAGCAGCTGCAGCCGGGGCTCGGTGCGGGCTTAAAGCAAACTTTTAAACAAGTCCGCGAGGGAGATGAAAGGTGAAACTGGAGTGGAGTTACCAGGAATTAAATATATACCTATGTTTCCATGGGAAAGTATTGTTCTCGTGCCAGCGCTGAGATCATTTTCCACCCGTTTCTCCGCCCCCCCCCCCCCCCCCCCCCCCCGAAATATTTGGTAACTTTTGGTCAGAGGCGGCGGTGGGGTTTGTCACACCAGCACGCTCCGAGCGTGCAGAAAGGCAGGAATGGAGCGTTTGGGAAGTGCAGGGAGGCAGGAATTGGGTATTTGGGAGCTGCAGAAAGGCAGGAATGGAGCGTTTTGGAACTGCAGGAATGGGAGCATTTAGGAGCTGCAGGAATGGAGCATTTAGGGGCTGCAGAGGGGCAGAAGTTGAGAATTGAGGAGTTGCAAAAGGGCAGGAGTTGGGCATTTTGGAGGTGCAGGAATTGGGCGTTTTGGAGCTGCAGAAGTTGAGAATTCTGGAGTTGCAAAAGGGCCGGAGCTGGGCATTTGGGAGCTGCAGGAATTAAGCATTCTGGAGCTGCAGAAGTTGAGAATTCTGGAGTTGCAAAAGGGCCGGAGCTGGGCATTTGGGAGCTGCAGGAATTAAATGAAGCATTTTGGAGCTGCAGAAGTTAAGCATTCTTGGGTTGCAAAAGGGCCCGAGCTGGGCATTTGGGAGCTGCAGGAATTAAGCATTTTGGAGCTGCACAAAGGCAGGAATAGAGCGTTCAAGTGCTGCAGGACTGGAGCATTTAGGAGCTGCAGAAACTGAGAATTTGGGGGTTGCAAAAGGGCCAAAATCGAGCATTTCGGAGCTGCAGGAGGGCAGGAGTTGAGCATTTAGGAGTTGCAAAAAGGCAGGAATTGGGCATTGTGGGAGCTGCAGAAATCGAGCACTTTGGAGCTGCAGAAGTTGAGAATTTAGGAGTTGCAAAAGGACAAAAAGGGAGCGTTGAGGAGCTGCGAAAGGGCAGGAGTTGAGCACCGAGGAGCAGCGGGAGGGGGTTTGGGAAGGGGACAGCGGTGATTTATTTCTGCCAGCGCGGTGGCAAAGAGCGCTCGCTCTTTGCTTTTTTAACTCGCTGGTTATTCCGGAGAGGCTCTGCCTTGTGCCCTGCAAGGGCGGCGGAGGGGTGGGAGGAGGTGGAGAATTTAATATTGCAAAAATGCTGCGGGAATGCAACAGCCCCTGCAAGAGCAGGCGGAGGGAGCTTTAAGGAGGAGTTGCTGCGGCCATTCATTGTGAAAATAGATGCCCATATGTCAGCGAGCGGCCACACAGATGCAGCTTTTGGAGCTTTTGAAGTGCTTGGATTGGATCTTGCAGCTTGGCTCTCCCTGCATCCTGCAGCTCTCGCACATATTTGGGATTGGGGGGGTGAGAGGCAACGCGTGGCCTGGCGGGAGCAGGTCCCAAACTGGGTTTGGAGCTGCCTCTTGTTGTGTTTATTTATTTATCTATTCAAACTAAGCCGTGTGTGAAGCCTTCCACAGTAATCCTTGCAAGGGAGGACGTTGGGAAGGAGGTGCCTGCACAGCTCTTGCCACACAGTTTTCCTTTGTAGAAGAAAAATGTAAAGTTGTTGTATAATTTATTCCTAATTTGGATTTGCTGCAGTCATCTTTTCCAGCCGAGCAGGGAATTGTAAAAGTTTCCGATGCAAAGAGCCAAGGAAGTTTGATAATGCAGGATTGAGCCCAGTGGTACCCAGAGCCCTCTGCCTCTGGCAGGAGGGTCCCTGGGAGACCCTCGGGGGGGGCAGGGGCTGGTCAGGGGGGTCCCCAAAAAGCCTGGGGGTGGCAGAGGCGGAGCAGTGCCGGGCAGGGACCTGTGCTGGTGGCCCTGCAGGGGTGCTGAGCGTCCCCCACTCTCCCCAGCAGCAGCCTGCTGCATCCTCCCCAGTACCAGGGAAAGGGGAAGATGGAAGTAGCCAACCCACAGAACATGAGCTCAATGAATGGCATCATTCTTGAGTCCCGTTGCCGTCCTCCTCGCGCTGCGCAGCTCCGGTGCCCGAGCCCGCATTCCTCGCACGGATAACTTTTCCAAGCTCAGCTGTCGAGGCTGAGCTTTTGCTCAGGAAGGGGTTTCAGCTCCGGGGTTTGCACCAGAGGTGTCCTTCTTCGGGATGAATTAAGGGAGGTGTAATCTGCATTTCGGGATCGGCTTTCATGTGTTGCACAGGAGGTTCCTCGGCAGCTCTTGAAAATACAGCCCAGAGCCCCAGCCAGCTGCTGAGCCCTCTCCCTGCTTTGAATCCTTTCCAGAGTTGTTCTGAGAATGTGCCAGAGATGAATTTTTTTGATGCAGCTTGTCAGGGGAGCATGTGAGCAGCAGAGTTGTTCTTATTTCCTGCAAGGAATCCCACCAGGTTCAGGGGGATCCTACCTGTGCTGTGCAAACAGCGAGGGGCTCTGCTTCCTGCACGGTCTCTAAAGGGTAAAACTCTCCCTGAAATCCAGAAACAACACTTTCCTTCTGGCCCTTTCCATAGCAGGAATGAGCAGATGCCTCCAGCGCTGTGCTCACGGTTCTCAGCCACGTTACCTATCCCCTGATGGGCTCCCTGAGAGTCCAGCCAAATACAAAATCCACCTGAATTTGAATGAAGACATCCCTGCATTTCACCCTGTGCTTGTTCCTACCTTTATTCCCTCTTCTAAACTGCAAACTGGTATTTTTTTGTTGGATGGAGCAATCCATAGCAAGTCAGCTTTTCCTGAGCACAGCAGGTTCCTGCAGCCTGTTCCTCACCTTCAGAGTTGGGCCTGCTCTGGACCAGAGGGCCTTGATGTTGATGGGAGCTCAGAAGTTGAATTGTTGCCCAAATCCAGCCCATTTGGCTGTCATGACTAATAGGATATTATTTGGGAAGAGGAGGGGGGCTGAAAAAAGCGGAAATCCATATTAATTTCAAGCCAAGCGCAGTTTGAGGCTGTAAATCTGAACTCTGGTGAGAGCAGATATATATAGAAGAGTCTCCCAAATTCCTTGCAACGGAGGAATTATTCCCTGGCAAAACCCACATGGGAGAAAACACCTGCAAATACGCAAATTTCTCCATTGGAATAAGAAAAGGGGAGGGGGAGCAGTACCCATTAGAGCACTGATTCATAAATACATCGAAATTATATTTAAACCAAGTACTGCTGCCTGTTGATGTCCCACCTAAACCTCAGATTTGTTGTTTCAAATACAATTTTCAGTGCTCCAGCTGCAAAGGGAGGCTGGGATTATGAGCAGCACGTCCCACGTGATGCTGGCTGAGCATGCACCCTATGGACTTTGACCAAAGGCCCTGCACCTATTCCAAATACCACATTTTGTGTGAGGCACTCTTGCTTTTCCCAGCTAGAAGTCTCAGCGGAGCAGCTGTAAAGCCAAAATGTGAGTTGTTGGTGTTTTTTTTGAAGCCCTAGGTAGGTGGCAGGTTGTTGCTGGTGTAAGATTAACCTGCAGGCAGCTCCTGTGGGTTGTGCAATGTGCATTTTGCCTCGTCAGCACCACCTCAGCTTCTCCCCACTCGCACACTCCCATGACACAGGCACTTGGCAAGGGCACGGGGAGCAAAGCCGTGCCACGGTCAGCCAGGTGCAAGCCTAGCAAAGCCTGGACTAGCAGCAAATTTCAGCTCGAGCTGTTGATTTATTTTTAATTAAATTTGTTTTTAAGGGTGCCCTGTTGAATTAGTTTAGGTGCTGCCTGCCTTGCTGCAGTGCTGGAGGTGCCTGCTTTGGGTGGAGAGGGGGCAAACATTTATAAAGAGGTTTAAAAACCTCATGCAGTGCCAGGCTGGAGGAATTACCCAGCATGGGAAGAAGGAAAACCTGGTTGGGGCAGAAAGAGTTTGGCTGGAGATGATGTCTGGCATGAACCAAAGCCCTGCTGTGCCCAGGTGAGCCAGTGGCAGCTGGGACACCTGGGTGAGCCCCTGCCCTCGTCCTGCTCTGCTCTGAGGGGTTTGTACCTCATGTCCCAGTGTGTCCCAGCATGTCCCAGCATGTCCCAACCCTGCTGCTACCCAGGCTCCTGCCAGGGACACGACATAAACATTTAAAAGCTCCAACTGGAAGCAATTCTAGCAATAAAAGTGCAAAGTTGCAGGACAAAGGGAGCAGAGAGCTGGGTGCTCCTCAGTGCCACGCCGAGCGTGGCTCCTTTGTGTTGTTTTAGTCACCAAAACCTTGGCGCTTCCTTAGGGGTGAATTCCCTCCCGTGACACATCCACAAGCTGCTAAGGTGGAGAGAATGATGCTCCATGAAAACCACGAGAGTCATTTGGAGAGATGAGACACTTCATTGCTCCTGGGGTATGGAACGTGGTTGCAGCAGAGTTGCACATTCTGGGTCCTGTAGTTGCAGATACACAAGATGATGAAAAAGTTGCCTTTTCCCCCCAAACAGTGCCTGTGTTTGTTGTCACTTGGGCTTTTTCTGAAAACAGCTCTGACAACACCTCTAGAAGCCTCTCCGGAAAGGATTGAAAACCAACACACCTGAAAAAAGCTCTGATCCCTTTTGTAAGCTGGAAAAAGAAGAATAGTGTGGGAGTTTTGTTGGCACGGGAGTGGGGAAGCTTTTCCAGCCCTCTGCAAACACACTTGGAGGCCCAGGGCTTGTTACCCTGGTCATTGTGATGATTCCCAACCCTTCCCCAAGGGATTCACCCCATGAACTTGCATTCCTGAGGCTGCTGCAGCTCCAGAGGCAAAGCTCTGCACCTCACAGGGAGTGCAAGGTCACAGCTGTGATGGCAGCGGCTGGCACGAGCAGTTCTGAGTAAGAATTACTCACCAGGTGTCCCCTCCTGCTGTCACTCACGTTTTGGGGACCATTTTGGGGTGCATTTTACAAGTTGGCAGCGTGGCCAGCAGCAGCATCATTAGCTGAAGTGTTGAGTCAGCCTCCAGTGGCTGGAGAAATCGCAGGAGCGTTCTTTCAGTTTGGGACACAGACAGAGCTGTAATTAAAAATAATAAAAATCTGTTTCATTACCTGTGGAGTTACTTAGCTCCCTTCCTTAGGGCCTGTCTGGGAATAGTTTAAGGGATTAGCATTATCAGCTAGAGCAGTGTTAGCAGGGAAGCAGATCCAGGAGGCTGGAGCAGTGCCACGTCAGATATTCTGGTCTGTGGTGGCCAAGTGGTGAAGGCCATTCAGTGCAATTTCCATATCTGCTCATTGCGCAAAATGTTGGGGCTTTTTTTTGCTTTTGTCTTCCAAATCCACAATATTCTGCACTTGACAAGTGTGAATGGAAAACTGCTCAGTGACCCTGGCTCAGTGAAAAGGCAGTTTAGAGAGGGGAAGTCTGAGGCTGTTGCTTGTAGGATTTTCTCTTGCCTCAAAGCTGGAATTAAACCTATTCTTCAAACCTCCTCGTCCTCTTAAACTGGGAATTCCAAACACAGAGGGTTCATCCCACCATGAAAGCCTCCAGGGTACTAAAGCATTTCTGAGTTGTCTTTACTTTGGAGATGGTGCTGGGAGATGCCGAACATCCTCAGTGGGATCTGCAAGAAGCCATTCATGCATCCTGGTCTGCTGGTGCTGTCAAAGCTGTGCCAGTTCCCTCTGGATTTGCATCCCATCCTCAAGCAGGAGCCTGGATTTGTAGGGGCAGGGTCAGAGATGGCATCAGGGGAGGCTCTGGGGTAGGAGCTGCTCTGGCTGCTCCCCCCAGTTGCTGTTGGAGCAGTGGCTGTGGCTTGTTGGGCTGCAGAACCTGAGTGCTGCGAAGCCCAATGCAAACAACCTCTGCAGCTGGGGTAGGGTTTCACATTTGTAAGGAGAAAAAGCATTTTTTTTTTCCCCTACTCAAGCAGGAAAACTTCACAGAGCAAAGATGATCCAGTTTCTTGCTGGTGCTGTTTTGTTAGCCTACTTAGCCTGCAATTTTATAATCAAGGCTGGGTTTTCTTAGCCTGCACCCAGGCAGATCAAAACTCGTGAGAAGAACTGAAGCCCGAGCAGCAGCCACTTCTGCTGCATTCACATGAAAACAGTGGGGGGAAAAAAAAGAAAGAAAAAACGCAGCAGAAGTTGCAGATGAGATGCCAAAGATAAGGCAGCAATAGAAAATCCGTGCAGGAGTCAACACTTCAGTGTCTGCAAGAAGAGGCCTTTAATGAAGGCTGAATCAGCACGGACTCGGGAGCTGCTTTTGAAGGAGAATCTTTTTCTAAACAAAAATACGTAATTGCACTCAATGAAAAATGCTTATCAGTGCCAAATGGCCTGAGAGCATCGTGTGGCTGCTCTGTGCAAGTCCCAGGCGTTGTGTTTGTGTTCTGTGTTCATCCTGCACTGGGGGCTCATCCCCGAGCTCCGAGCTCCTGTGTTTTCAGCAGGGCTCGTTTCACACTCAAGCAACAAGGTATAAAAATTACAGCTTCACTCCGTGGTATCATTCCTCTCGTGAATGTTTATTGCTTCTTCAGGAGTTCAAGGTCAGATATAGAATATGACTCAAAAGTCTTTTGTTGTTCTGACAGCTCTGAAGTGATGGAAGGCCCAATCCAGCAAAGACAAACCTTCCCAGAGAACTGGCACCGAAAGGGAGGGGAGAGAATATTTTGAAAGCAAACCCAGCATTGATTACTGATGTTTAAAGTAGGTTCGGATCAGATATTAAGAAAAATTTATTTTCTGTGAGGGTGGGGAGGCAACAGGGTGCCCAGAGCAGCTGTGGCTGCCCCTGGATCCCTGGAAGTGTCCAAGGCCAGGTTGGACAGGGCTTGGAGCAACCTGGGATAGTGGAAGGTGTCCCTGCCCATGGAATGAGCTGAGCTTTGAGGTCCTTCCCAACCCAAACCATTCCATGACTGGGTGATTGTTTCCCTGGATTTACTCCATCCCATCTCCTCTCAGCACCTCCATGTGCAGCAGCCCCAGTCAGAGCCCGCTGCAGTCTCAGGCTGCCTCAAGTACCTGCACACAGGAGGGACACAATCCCTGCCAGAGCAGGGCACACGAGCTCAGAAGGCCCTTCTGGCACCAGCTCTGCCTGCAGGGTTTGTGCAGCACCGAGCACAGCCCTGGGCTCAGCTCCTTCTGGCAGGGCACCTCTCCAGCACTGGCAGCTGCCCCCAAGTTAGAGCCACACTTCCCAGCTTGGATTTCCACACAGCCCTTTTTCCTAGGGCTGCTTTAATTGCCTGCAATTAGGGTCTCCAGTGCTGCAAAAGGATGAAGAAATAAAACCTGGTGTGGCTTTGTAAGGGCTGGGATTGATTTCTTCTCTCAACCAGCTGATGCTGTGACCTTTTAGAAAGGAGCTGCCAGCCTGGGCCTGTGGGGTTTGTGCATGTGGACTGCCCAGGGTTAAAGCACAAATATGGGATATTTCTTGTAGTTTTATCCAAGGAGAGGAGCACCTGTAGGAGCTGAGAATAGCTGAAGGAAGAGGCAGGGACTTTACGTGCTGTCATCAAAATGCCAAAACCCCTTTGGGCTAAGCTACATCTTAAGTAGATTTGTTTAAGCACTTGCCAAAAATGCCTCGAGCACAAGTCCAAGGCGCAGCATGGGGCTCTGGCAGCCCTGAGGGGCCCTGGGGGTGCAGGGGCTCACCCCAGGCCCTGCAGAAGGGGGTCAGGGTCTGGCCAGCTGGGACTCTGCTGGCTCCGAGCTGCAGACACAGCTCTGACCACAATTTCCTTGCAGGTCTGGCAGTAGCAACAAGACAGGGAAGCTGCTGCACCTAAATTGGAGCAGCACTGAGGTTTGGGAGCTGGAGATGCAGATAAATCCTGCAGTCAGTCCCCTCTTGCAGGTTGAAGAGGAAGATGCTGCTGGTTAATGCAGAAGTTCCATCCCAAGCAGACCTTGGTGCTTAACCGTGTTAATTAAATGCTTTCAAAAACCACAAGATTGACCTTCGCTGCATGCCCACAGATTTTTCTCTCATTTAACAAGCAGAGGGTTGTCAGAGTAGCCTATTAAAGGAGAAGAAAGGCAATGCTCTAATACTGTTGGGTTTTGACCTGTTCCAAAGTGTTTTTCTGCTTTTTAATTCCTAAGAGATGAAAACCACAATCCCCTAACAACCTACCAGAGAAACCAGGCTGGGACAAGGAGTTCTTGGCTGAAACAAGACATAAAATCTGATAAAATAGTGAACATAATACTTAAAATTGAAGTTTTTTTGAGCTATATTTGCAATAAGATATCTGACAACCAAGACAACCGTTACATCTACAGGTCCTTGTGTAGCCAGAGAGCTGTTGCTGTGTGACATGGAATTATCCTTTGGGAGAGACCCTCTGGAAAAAAAAAGGCAAATAACACAGACTCTGACTTCGTTACCTTTCCCAAGGACACCAGCAATTTGCTCATTGCTAATAAAACTTTGGAACCTCGCTACAGAGAATTTGGATTCCTGCCAAGGAATCAGTTTTATAAATTAACCACAAGAGCAGATCGTGCATTGCATGGAAGGACATCCCACATCTCAAAGCAGCCCCCTGACAGCAGCATCGGAACTGGAGGGAGAGCCCAAAATAACCCCTGGCAGCTGGGGAGGGTGACGCTGATGCTGCACTCAGAGATGATGAGAAACAAGTTGCTTTCTGGAGACAAGAAATGAAAAAATTCTTCACTGAAAGAGTGATTGGGCACTGGAATTGTCTGCTCAGGAAGGTGTTGGAATCACCGTCCCTGGACGTGTTTAAAGAAAGCCTGGATGTGGCACTCAGGGCTGTGGTTTGGTTGATGAGGAGGTGTTAGGTCATGGGTTGGACTCGATGATCTCAAAGGTGTTTTCCAACCTGGTTCATTCTGTGATTCTGTGGAGTGAGACAAGGCCAAATTCGCAGGGTTTGGCAGAGAGAAGCACCCCAGGGCTTGCACCTCTGCAGGTCCTGTGGGCTGCCAGCAAGGGAGTGTGCCCTGGGAATGCCCCTGCCTCGGAGCCACCTGAGCTGGGCAGCACCTCAGCCTTCCTCCCAGCATGACTTCAGCTCCATTCATGCCATCAGGCGGCTTCCTTTAGAGCCGGTTTGTTCCTTTCTTTTTTTTCCTTCCCCTCAAAAACATTTGGTACTTCCCCCGCACGAAACCAGGAGCTTTCTGTCTGATAAGGGGCTGGAACAGCTTCCTGCAGTAGCAGAGAATTCCTCCTCTGGCTCTTCCTGCGCCGAGCCAGAACAATGCCAGCGCTTCCAGCGTCACTTTACCTCGGAGCACTCTCATTTAGGGTCCATCCTGTGCGAGCATCTCCTGCCAAGGGGGGCTGCTTTTCCAGCAGTTTGCTTTACAAAGGGTTTTTACAAAGGCATCGCCACAGCAGAAAGGCAGGAGCAATCCTGAGGTTCACTCAGAGTTGATGCAGAGCAGGGCCCTGTTTGAAACAGTAGGGGCTGGAGAATTTTTTTTCTTTTCCCTTAAAGGAGAGGCTAAATAGGATTTTTTTCGTGTCTTCATGCTGAAAGTGCACATGCACGTGCTAAACTCGGAGCATCCGAGTCCTTTTGCAGGACTCAGTGGGACTGAATGTGCTCGAGTGGGGCTGAGCACACACTTAAGAATTTACAAGGTTGGGATGTATTTTGTCCTGGTTGCTAAGTGGGACGGACACTATAGATCTGTGTTGATGATTTATGTTACCCTGCTTCTCTTGGTTACTTTTTTCCCCCATTTCTGCTCTTTTTTTTCCCCATTTCTTATCTGCTCGTGCACATGGGAAGCAGTGTCATTTTGGGGAGAGTGTGTGTGTATAAATGAAACTAAAGCCTCAAACCTCACGTGAGTTCTGTGGAGGCTTTGACAGAAAGGCTCATGAAGGGAGGTTTGTATTTTCAGCTCCTGCTTTAGAAGGCTGAGTGGAGAGATGTGACCTGATGGGCTTTGATCCACGTGGACAAACGTAGAGAGAAAAAAAATCTGCCCACTTGTGTCACTTTGTTGGGAGGACAAGGCTTGCTGCTGCTACAAGTCTGTCACAGTGCTGTGCTTTCATGGATTCCTTCAGCGTGTTCTCCAAATTGAGATAAAATTGCGTGATAGAAACTGGGGAAATTGCATGATAAAAACTGGGGAAAGGCTTTTGTTCTTTATATATGGCTTGTGTTCTTTATAAGCAGATGTGTGCTCTTCAGCCTGGAGGAGGCTGAGGAGAGATGTTGGTGATCTTCCCGAGGGGCAGCTCCACTCTGCTCGCTGTGACAGGGACAGGAACCTGGGGATGGCTGGAGCTGTGTCAGGACAGGGTTGGGTTGGATATCAGGGAAAGATGCTGAGCACTGCCCAGGCTCGCCAGGGAATGGGCACGGCCCCGAGGCTGCCAGAGCTCCAGGAGGGCTTGGGCAGCGCTGCCAGGGATGCCCAGGGTGGGATTTTGGGGTGTCTGTGCAGGCCAGGAGCTGCACTGGGTGTTCCTGTGGGTCCCTTTCCCACTCAGGATATTCTGGGGTTGTTGAGGTGTCTGTGCAGGGCCAGGAGCTGCACTGGGTGTTCCTGTGGGTCCTTTTCCCACTCAGGATATTCTGGGGTTGTTGAGGTGTCTGTGCAGGGCCAGGAGCTGCACTGGGTGATCCTGTGGGTCCCTTCCACCTCAGGGTATTCTGTGATTCTTTGGAGGTGTCTCTGCAGGGCCAGGAGCTGCACTGGATGATCCTGTGGGTCCTTTTCCCACTCAGGATATTCTGGGGTTGTTGAGGTGTCTCTGCAGGGCCAGGAGCTGCACTGGGTGATCCTGTGGGTCCCTTCCCATTCAGGGTATTCTGGGATTCTTTGGAGGTGTCTGGACGGTCGTGCTCTCTGACCTCTGGCTAAAACGGGTTTGAACTTGAAAGAGCTTCCCTGGGAGCTGCACCCACCTTGCCCTGCTCAGCCTGGAGCTCCTGGAGCCTTCCTGCTGTGCCAGCCTGCTCTGCCGAGCTGTTTGCAGCACCCAGAGCCCGTGGTCACACTCACTGCAGAGCTGGAGCAGCTCCAGTCCTCGCCTCTCTGTGCCCTGGGCTCCTGAAGCAGCCCCTGTCGCTGCTGGCAGTGCAATAACAGGAGGGCAGCCTCCCCTGGGGCTGGGGCAGTGCAATGACAGGAGGGCAGCCTCCCCTGGGGCTGGGGCAGTGCCCAGAGCTGCGGTGCTGGAGCCCTGCGTGGTGCCAGGGCTCGGAGGGGACGTGGGTTTGCTTTTCCTGCAGTTCTGTGGCTTCTCCCTGGGAATGTGTTTCTGGGTGTTTTTAAAGTAGGACCTACCCGTTTGCTGGAGGCATTGCCAGCAGAGGGAGCAGGAGTTAGTTCCTCCCCTCTGCACTGTCCAGGACTGTGAAATACCATCTTTAATATACCATCTTTAAAAACTGAGATATAAAAATAAGCAAGTAAGCTCTTACATCATTAAAGAATAGCAAGAGAGCTGCGGGATGGTGTGGCACAAAGGCAGGTTGATCAAAGCCTTGACCATGTTGAAACTTAATCACAATATTTGGCTGGACCTTTGCAAAAATTCCCCATGACTACATGCAAGGAAGCAGATCCTCTCCTTCCGTGCCAGAGCTGCTGGTGTTGTGGTGTTCCTTTAATGAAGGAAAACTTTGGGCAAAGTTGCCACCTAATTTCTGCATGTGGATGAACACAGCCCTGCTGTTCATCAGGGCCTTCTGCAGAGGGTGAGAATGCTCGATAAAGAAGTGGCTTGTGGCACATTCCTCTGTTTCCATGGGCATTCCCACCTGGCTCTAAAAGTCATTGATATTTTAAAACTCACGGCATGACCAAATCAATGGGCAGTTTTCTCTCTGTGGAGCATAAATGGCCCATTTTTTCCCGAGGTATCTTTACTCACGAGCAGAAAATTATAACTCCCAAGTTTTACATGCAGAGCATCAGCAGGAGATGTCTGATAGCAGTGCAGCTGAAATGTCCGAATTTACAATATGCTGCACAAACCCAATCTGTGCTTGGTAAAACGAGACTCCTGTGGCTGCCTGGAGCCCCTGGTAACAGAAATAAAACCGTACCTCACATTGCCCTGATTGGATTTTATTGCAGCCTGCAGTGAGGGTGATGGCACCAGGACAGGTATCCCACAGGGGAGGTGCTCAGGGAGCAAAAACATCTTCGTGAGGGAATGGGGCTGCATCAAGGCGTGGGGAGCAGGGGCTGGAGGATGAATTTCCAGTCATTCTCTTCTGGAGACAGTGACAGCCCAGAGGGGCTGTGGGCTCAGCTCCCCAGGCGAGCCCTTCCTGTCCCAGTCACACCCTTTGGATATCCAGGCCCTGCTTTTCTCGTGTTTAAACCTCCTGACTCCTTTAGGCCGGACAAGCCTCAGCACTTGCCCACGGGGCTTTGCCAGTGGGTGCTGCGAGGCAGCATCGGGAGGGTGTCTGTGTGTGGGGTGTGTGTGTGGGGTGTCTGTGTGTGGGGTGTGTGGGGAGGTGTGTGTGGGGTGTGTGTGTGGGGTGTCTGTGTGTGGGGTGTCTGTGTGGGGTGTCTGTGTGTGGGGTGTGTGGGGAGGTGTGTGTGGGGTGTCTGTGTGGGGTGTGTGGGGGTGTCTGTGTGGGGTGTCTGTGTGTGGGGTGTGTGGGGTGTCTGTGTACTGTTGGGGTGTCTGTGTGTGGGGTGGTGTGTGTTGGGGTTGGGGTGTGTGGGGGGTGTGTGGGGTGGGTGTGGGGTGTTTGGGCGTGTCTGTGTGGGGTGTGTGTGTGGGGTGTCGGTGTGTGGGGTGTCTGTGTGTGGGGTGTGTGGGGAGGTGTGTTGGGGTGTGTGTGGGGTGTGTGGGGTGGTGTGGGGTGTGAGAGGTGTGTGGGGTGTCTGTGTGTGGGTGTGTGGGTGGGTCTGTTTGTGGGGGGTGTGTGTGGGGTGTCTGTGTGGGGTGTCCGTGTATGGGATCTCTTTGGGTGTTTGTGGGGTGTCTGTGTGGGGTGTCTGTGGGGTGTCTGTGTGTGGGGTGTCTGTGGGGTGTCTGTGTATGGGGTGTCTCTCTGTGGGGTGTCTGTGTGGCGTGTCTGTGTGGGGTGTCTGTGTGTGGGGTGTCTGTGTGTGGGGTGTCTGTGTGGGGTGTCTGTGTGGGGTGTCTCTCTGTGGGGTGTCTGTGTGGCGTGTCTGTGTGGGGGGTGTGTGTGTGGGGTGTCCGTGTGTGGGGTGTCTGTGTGTGGGGTGTCTGTGTGGGGTGTCTGTGTGGGGTGTCCGTGTATGGGATCTCTGTCTGTGGGGTGTCTGTGTGTGGGGTGTCTGTGGGGTGTCTGTGTGTGGGGTGTCTCTCTGTGGGGTGTCTGTGTGGCGTGTCTGTGTGGGGTGTCTGTGTGTGGGGTGTCTGTGGGGTGTCTGTGTGGGGTGTCTGTGTGGGGTGTCTGTGTGTGGGGTGTCCGTGTGTGGGATCTCTGTCTGTGGGGTGTCTCTTGGGGCTGAAGGATGAGCTGAAAGCTGTCACCAGCCCCTACAGCTAAGCTGGGAGTCTGGCTCAGCCTTTACACCCCTGATCCTGCTGAGCCTGGCACTTAGGCCGGCCTTGATGGGAGCGTGAGCTTGGGCTGAGCCCGGGGTTAAACCCGAGCAGCAGCAGGGCCCAGGAGCTCTCGGTTGGGCTGTGCCTGCAGCAGCATCAGCGAGCGGGTGGCGATGCCACCTTCCTTTCCAGAACCATTTGTGTCTCCCTGTGCTGGCAGCACCGCTGGCAGCCCCAGGAGCCCCTGGCTCGGCAGGAGGGTGCTGGCACTGCCACCCTGGCAGCCCCTGCAGCCGGGGCACAGGCAGGAGCTGCTCTGTGTTCTCAGGGGAGATGCAGCTCTGCTGCAGAGCTCCCACTCTGCTGCTTCAAAACCTCTTTGCAAGATCTGCTGGGAGAAAATCCCAGCTGCACCGAGCACATGAAAAACCTGAGAAGCAATATTGGAGCTGGAGAGAGACCTTGAGCAAAAATGTGTCTGTGGGGAAAGAAAATTGGGGTTTGAGGCTCAGCAGAGCAGTGGGGAATGGAGTTGAGCTCGATGATCCTTGTGGGTCTCTTCCAACTCAGGATATTCTATAATTGTATGAGGTGGATGCTTTACTGTTGGGAGCAGTGGGTTTGGGAAGTACAGAAGTGTTTTTAGCTGGGCTGGGGCTCATGGATTTAAGGCAAATGCTGCTCCCCTCGTGGCTGAGGCAGACAAGGCCCCTGCTTTTGTGTTAAATATAGGACAATGGCTGCTGCCTGCTTGGGATATGCGTGGGAAGCTGGTCAGAGCCCCGTGGTCACTCACAGTGGTGTTCTGAGGTGAAATCTTGGTGGATAAGGGGAAGTAAAAAACCACAAGTGGGGTAGTGGGATGATGCCCAGCTCATGGGCAAACCCACAGCATCCCCTCAGCTCACCCAGTGGCTGTGGGAGCTTCATCCCCTCATCCATGGGGCTGCATGGGGAGCACCCACTGGCATGGCAGAGTCCCTTGGGAGACTTCTTAGGGTGCTGCTGCGGCCCTGAGGAGCAAAGCCCTCCCTGCCTTCTGTTGGAGGGGCAGAGCCAGACACAGAGCCGTGATGCAGGAATATTTGGGAAGCTCTTGGCCCCTCTGTGCTGCTTTTCCACTGCTGGCAGGTGTGGGAGGTGTCTGTTCCCCTGCCCACGTGTCCCCTGTGCCCAGGCAGAGCCCACCCCCTCCCCTGCCCACCTCCTGCTCTGCCACGGGCAGGTGCTCTTTGGCACGGGGAAAACAGACACGGAGGTAGCGGCGGTGAAAGCAGCCTCGTCCTCCAAATCCTCCTGCACAAAAGCCCTTTTGTTCCCCGGGTGAATTCCAAGAGCTTTTCTCCAGTTTTGATTCCAGTAAACTCCCACTGCAAGCAGACAGGCGAGGGCTGGAAACAAAGCGGCAGCGAAATGAAAAGTCCCTCGTGAAAAAAACCCCGGCCAGGGCTGGAGGCTCTTGTCTAACAGCTTCCCTGGCCTGCAGCTCCTGTGGATTTCCTGATTGGAGATAAGCAGCAAAGAAAACAAGCTCTGGGATGGAGAGGCAGCGAAGGCAGTGGACCTTGGCAGAGGGAAAATGGGGCTGTGATTTATGGTGTGCTGGGGATTGGGGGAGCGCCTGCCCCATCTGCTCGCTCCCCAGAGCTCCACTGCTGGGATTTCTCATGATACAGGGGAAGGGGAGAGGCCGTGAGGCTCCAGTGGCCTGTGTTGCTCCGTGGGGTGTCCATCACCATCACATCTTTCCCAGAGCAGCAGGAGGATGTGGCCATCCCACTGCTGGAAGCCATAAGGATTGCAACCAGCTCCAGTGACCACGAGGAGCACAAAACCAAGTCCTTTGGGGCACCTCTTGGACCCCAGTAGGATTTCCCTGAACCTTGGCTGTGTGTTTCTTGCAGCTTCCCTGTCGTGCAGCTGTGAGTGATTTGTAGGGTTTGAGGGCATTTAGGATGGTGTGATGGGAGAAGAGGAGTGGAAGGGAGGCTTGGGCCACCTGTGAAATCGAGTTGCTCGGTGGAAAAACAGTTAAGCAAAAGAAGGTGAGAAGGAAGAGGCTTTGGTCCCGAGGGGATGCCTGTCAGGCTGTTGGAGATGGGAGGACAAAGCATGGATTCCTCATTTTGTGGGCTGCATCCTTTTGAGCTGCTGACATCCTCATCCATGGATGTCCCTTGCTTTGGGGGCTGTGGCTCAGAGCCCTCAGCTGCAGAGGTGTTTTTGCCTGAATTCCTCACTGCACACGCCAGGCAGAGGGGACACCCAGACAGGGCTTGTGCAGCTCTGGGAGTTGGTGAGATCCTTGTGGGTCCCTTCCCACAGGGATGTTTGTGATTCTCCATCTCACCCGTGGCCATGGATGGGGTTGTTAGGGGTGATATTTGAGTGTGCCCATCCCAGTGCTCCATTCCTTCCACCACCATCTCCTCCCCTCTTCATCCCACGGATCCGAGGCACTGCCAGTTGCTCACAGAGCCTCTTGCAGCCGGGGTGAATCAGCAGAGAGCTGAACATTCCCACCTTGCACTCGCCTGGGAGGAGGGTGTTTGGGATCCCCGAGGGGTCAGCTCGGGGCAGCCGAGTCCCAGGTGGGTGGAATTCCCTGGGATCAGGTGCCCGGGTGTGTGTGGGGTGATGATGCCACTGTCTGCACGGAGCTGTGCCCTTTGCCCCAGGCCATGGCAGCAGCTGGATGCACACGCCAGATGAGTTCAGCCAGTGTTGTAACAGGGTTTTTAATACTCCAGTCTCCAGTGCTGAAAGCTGGAGGCAGGCAACGAGCTCCTATCTCCCATCTCCCATTAGCACCTAAGGGACCGTGGATTTGGGGCTGCTTTGCATTGCAGCTGCTGTCTGAAGGGCAGCTGGCTGCTCCTGGCAGGGCAGGGTGTCAGGGGAGGGCTCTGTCTGGCCTTGGCACATCTGCAGATGCCAGCGTGGGGCTGGCACCAGCGCAGCAGGCACAGGACGGGTGGCCCTGCGCTGTTCCTGTGATAGACTGGAAGTGATGCTGTGTCTGGGCTGGGAAGGGACATTATCTGGGAAGGGACATTGTCTGGCAAAGCTGTTGGTTGTCACCTCCCCATTAGCATCAGGAGAGAGCATGTGGCTGCTCTTTGCTGATCTGTGAGTGTGGAAATGGGCACTGAAGGCCTCATTTCCTCTCCTGTTGGATTTCCTGCAGGCTGGCACTGGAATAGGGTGGAGGAAAGACATTGGGGCAGAGCCCAGTTGGGAAGTGAAATCCATGGTGCTGCAATGTCCAAGGCAGTGTGGCAGCCCATGAAACAGCTCAGTGAGGTGTCAGTGACTTGCACAGGACACAAAGGATTCTGAGCTCCCATACCTGTAGGATCTTCTCCATCAGATGACCATCCTTCACCTCCAGACTGGCCCTGGGTGCTGGTGTCCCACAAAACCTGCTGGGTGGTTGCTCCAGGATATGATTATCCCAGTGCTCCCTGCTGGAGCTGCAGAGGGGCTCAGGTTTGTTTGGTGGGGGGTTCCAGGGGGTACAGAATTGCTCCAAAGCTGAATCAGCTCTCTTTCCCCTCCCCAGGGTTCCTGCAGCCCCTCTTCAGGGCATGTCTTAGCGCAGGATCTCACGTCTGATCTCTATCAAAGTGTCTCTTCCTCTTTGCACTCAAAAGGTCTTAACTCTTCTAAAATTTGTAAATGCACTCTTAACCAGAGTGACAGACAGACTCTCGTAGCCAAAATGTGCAGATAAACAAGAAGAAATTGCATCCCTCTGGTTTCAGTATTGACATGAGTAACCCAGCAGCCCGCAGCCCTTTTGCAGGGTGTGTTAAGAGGAAAATAGGCAGAGTAAAGAGAGATTAGCCCGAATCAGGAAATTACCTTCAAAATTGAATTACTGAAATACAGAGCTTACTGAAAGGCGGGCAAATAGGTCCTGATATTTGCAGAGTTTGGTGACATGTCTCTCTGTGTCTGCACTGCAGGATCCGCAGATTAAGCCTGCTGGAGTCCGTGTTGCAGAGCTCTCCGCTCTTGCCTTGTTCCAGTGTTTTCTTCTGGTGCTGTTCAGAGCTTCTCCTGCTGGAGGCCGGTCTGAGGCAGGCACGAAGCCCTGACCTTGTGATTTTACCTCTCAGCAGAGCTGAAGATCTTTGTCTCCGCGATGTTTGTGCCTCAGCAGGGCTGACCTACATCAGCCGTCGGCGGTCGGGAGCGCGGCTCCCGCGGCAGAGCCGGGCCCTGGGACGCAAATAACCCTGGCATTGCTCAACCCCCCCGGTTCACCGGGTGCACCTCGCCCGCTCCCTCACAGCCCTGCTATTTTGGTTTGGAGCCTCTCCTGCCTGGGGTTTATTACAGGTTGCAGGGTTGAGTCAGAGGAGCGAGTTCAGCCCTGCGACGGAGAAACCCCGGGGCAGCCGCTGGCACAGCCGTGTGCTGGGGCATGGCTGGGTGCTGAGGACATGTCTGAGTGATGGGGCACATCTGTGTGCTGGGGCACAGCTGGGTGCCAGGACATGGCTGGGTGCTGGGACACATTTGGGTGCTGGGACACATTTGAGTGCTGGGGCACAGCTGGGTGCTGGGGCATGGCTGGGTGCCGGGACATGTCTGAGTGATGGGGCACATCTGGGTGTTAGGACATGTCTGAGTAATGGGGCACATCTGGGTTTTGGGACGTGGCTGGGTGCTGAGACATGTCTGATTGATGGGGACATGTCTGATTGATGGGGACATGTCTGAGTGATGGATGTTGGGACATGTCTGAGTGATGGGACACATCTGGGTGCTGGGACACAGGCAGGTCTTGGGCATGGCCACTCTCAGGACAGGACGGTGACCTCCATTCCCACAATTACGATGTGGGAGCTGGCAGTGCCAGTAGGTAGTTTGGGGTCAGCTGGTGCAGCTGTGCCCAGGCCATGCTCTTCTCTCTTCTTTCTCTCTTCTCTCTTCTTTCTCTCTTCTCCCTTCCCTTCCCTTCCCTTCCCTTCCCTTCCCTTCCCTTCCCTTCCCTTCCCTTCCCTTCCCTTCCCTTCCCTTCCCTTCCCTTCCCTTCCCTCCCTTCCCTTCCCTTCCCTTCCCTTCCCTTCCCTTCCCTTCCCTTCCCTTCCCTTCCCTTCCCTTCCCTTCCCTTCCCTTCCCTTCCCTTCCCTATTGAGATGGGATGCGAACGCAGCATCGTCTGCTCCGGTGTTGTGCCAGTTGTTTCAGGGTTTCCTGCCGTGCTGTCAGTCTGATACATGTTGGAAAAATTCACCACAGCTATAAAAGTGCTCTTGCCTTTCCTGCTTCCTGACCCAAAATGTGGCTCCTGAGGGCCAGAAAGGAAAATAAATAATGCTTTAATTCAGACATCAAGGTGTGAGTCGCAGTGTGGACACCATGGGGCCGTGGTGTGCTCAGACCTGGATGTGCCAGCGGCCACCAAATGTGCCAGCAGCTCCATGGCACTCAAACAAGAGGAGAAAAGCCTGGAGCTGGGAACCACCTCGGCCCCACGACCGTGGCGGGCTCAGCTCCATTCCCCAGGCAGCCCAGAAGTGTTGTTAAGGAAACACATTTCAAGTTTGCTGTTTCCAAGGAGTTGTTGCAAACAGCCATGAGGGAAGACACAGATAAAGGACGTGTGGGAAGCGTCCCTGTCCTGCACAGAGGACTCACCATCATCCCTGGAGCATATCCACTTGCTTCCAACAGATCCAGTTGCTCCTGGCAGTGATGGAAGAGCAGCCAGTGGCACTTGGCCACTTACTGGCAGGGCTAAGGAGAGAGCAGCTCCATCAGGTTTCAAGGAGAGAAATGAAGCACAGATTCACCTTATCCCATCCTTGGCCTTCGGTTGAAATTTCTACAGCTTTTAAACATCTCTTGAATATTAAATTCTTTCTTTGTGGCTTAATGTGGGGTTGGAAACCAATTTTTAGACCCACTTGAACGCATCATTGGTGCTTACATGAACACCTAGTTTTTGGTTTTTTCCAGAAACAAGGGCTTGGCTAAAGCTCTGCATTTACAAACTGGATGGTGGGCACAGCTCAGCTCTCACCCACCCTGTCCCTGGGGCTCTGCACAGCAGGGATTTAGGCACCTTTACCAAAAGGTTACCAAGGCACACAACCCCACTGTGGGGGCAGAAGTGGTGAGAGAACTTCCCTCGTGCCTCCCCACCGCAGTCACCAATGTCACCAACACCCCTGTGACCTGCAGCTCTGTCCCACAGGCATTCAAATCCAAAAGCCATAGCCTGGTTCCACACTTGGGCTGCCCAAATGGCAAATTTCAAAGGGATTCACCCATTTGGAGCCCGTGGGAGGAAGGTGGTGGGGAGGAGTCGTTGTGGTCGTGGCTGTGGAGATGCCACATGGGAGGACACGTGGGACTGCCTCGGGGAAGTGGCCACCAGGGTTTTGGTGGCCCCAAAACCCACCAGAAGTGGCTACTTGAGGAACGTACCTCCGTTTGTGTTCTCTTTGAGGGCTTGATTTCCATTTCAGCTGGAATGGAGCCAGAAGCAGCCTGGGTAGGGCTCCAGCAGCACAGCTTCTCCTCAGGCCCACTCATTGAGAATACACTTTGTTATCTCTGTGTATTTTAATTTTCCAGCACAGCAGCTCGGCAGGGAGCCCCAGGCTGTGCTCAGTGGCCGTTGTTTAGTCTGGAGTGGGCAGTGTTTGAGTGCAGGGACACCAGGAATGCTCCCGGCCTTCCCACTCCTCTCGCTGGGCTGGGCTGTCCCCACGTGTGGGATTCCATGGGGGAAAGACCTGGGTGGGATTTGGTGCCCTAAAGATAGGCTGGAAATAAACCCCCACAGCCCGATGTCTGTAGGGCAGGGATTTGTTTATTGCAGTGCTGGTGGTGAGGGGGATTTCTCCTCCTAACTCACCCCCTTTGTCAAGTGCTGTGGTAAATTTATACAGTAAATTTTGCTTTAATGTTGCTGTGTCATTACAGCATCATCGCACACATGCTGGAACTAATTTACATAGCATGGTCTCATGGTTATTAGATAATTCTTTGCACTGCACTTCCCCAATTTGGGGGTCTTCAGGGGTCTTTGATGAAGGCTTCTGAAGTCTTCTTCACACTTGGACTTTTCAGCTGTGTTTTCGAGGCATGCGCAGCCACAATGCTCTTGGGTTCATCTGCTCTTAACCGGCCTAAATTCTTTGTTTTGTGGCTAATTGGCTTTGGCCTGCCAATTTCTCATTTGTACTACACTTATCTATCTCTAAAACTACACACCTGGTAAGGGTCTTTTTGGGGTTTTTTGTTTTGGTTTGGTTTTGGTTTTTTTTCTCTTTTTCTCTTTTTCTCTGTTCTGCATATAAGCAGCTAGTTATTAGCTGCTGTACTAGCCATTACATTGTATAAAAAGTAATTCATATTAGATTATATGGGTGTCAAAGGTTATGATTCAGGTTATAAGCATCAGGTTATAGGTATAGAAGTTATGATTCAGGCTACGTAATTAAAAGCTATGATTCAGGCTATATTGATATTCTTCAGGTTATATTGATAAAAAGTCATGATTTGGGTCATATTGATATTAAGGTTACATAGATATAACCCAAGCTATATAAGCACTTTGTTACTTTGACCTGAGTTATACAGACATCAAATTAAAGGCTTTTCACCTTGAGAGCTGGGCAGTGGTGATGAGCTGGTGCTGGGGCAGGGGACAGGTCTGAAGGAGAGGGACAAGTCCATCCCCAGCCCTCAGGCTGTGCCAGGATGGTTTGGATAACAACCGTAAGAATTTGCAGGTATAAATAAGGAACCTGTGAGATGATCCTTAATACTTGTTAAAAATATTTTTTTCACTTCTTTGGTCATTTTTGGTCATTTTGTGAAAATATTTTTAAATGCAGGGTTGCTACACCTACAGCAGCAGCTGGTAACCCTGCTCTGCCCTGGGTGCCATCAGCAGCTTTGAGATATCTCAGTGTTTGTGTCCAGGAGGGTCAATGAGTGGATTTCTCAGACATTTGGGTGTTTCCAGATGTCCTGTAAGGCTCAAAGTTCTCTTGGACAGCATCAAGCCCACCATTGTTACTGCAGTGTGGGCTGGAACTGAGCTGTGGATAAGGGATGCCCTCTGCACCTGCAGACCAAGGCTTTGCATGAAGAACTCTCCTCTGCTGGGCATCTGCAGGGTGGCTGAGACACACACACAAAAAAATCTCAATTCCCTGGTTTTGCAAGAACCATCTGGGTTTGGAGTTTTGCACCTAAGCCATGGCCATGGGTCCTTTCCCTCTGCAAAGTGGCACTTTAGGATCAGGCCAGATGTTGGTTGTGGAGCCTTGTGAGCTGCCCGTGAGCTGCCAAAATTCACTCTTCTTCCATGGAAACCCACCAAATATTCCTATTTTGCCCTCATTTTAGGTGTGGGGGTTTGCTCACACAGAGAGTACAGCTGCTAGGGGAAACCAGATCATTTCACTTTCAAAACCTTCCAAGAAATCAGACAAAAAAATCCTTGGGAGAGACAGGAATCATAAATGAGCCACTTTTATCTCCTAAAAAAATGGGAGAAAGAGGCATTTCCCGCCTGTGAAATTTTACCAGCAAGTTATATGCTAAAGAGTGTTGTTTGAAAGGAAATGTTGCTACATGGCTATTGAACACAGCTTTAATAATAAATTGTGGTGAAGACAGAGCTAGTTAATATCCTTTGAAGGAAATAGGAGCTTTTTGTGGCAAGGAACCATTTATTTTGGATTATATCATAAAAAGTGACTGCAAGTGAAAAGTCTGGAGACTGGGGAATGGGGTTTTCCTTCAGAAGTCGAAGTTTATTTTCTGTTACAGCCGATGTGGGCAGCAAATTCCTCTGTCTTCCCTTTCTTTGTTATTCTCTGATCTTTTCGCTGTGAAACTTTGAAGTTTCCTTTTTCAATATTGATATTTAGCTGTCCGAATTGAAGGGGGTTCACAACATCCATCCCTGAGCTCTGTCAGTGCTGGTGGGAAGAGGTTAAGGAGCCCCTTGGAAGTGTGTTTTTCTCCCCTCCCTCAGGAATTGGGTTTAAGACCTTCACAGGGAAGTATTTAATGTGTTTTCATTAAGTCAGGGTTTCTTTTTCCTCTTGCAGTTTTGCTTTCAGACCTCGTTTGCTTCTCGGGGTTGGTTGGGCTGGTCCAGGCCCTGCAGGAGCAAATAGGGTCAGTGCTGGGGCACAGGAGGTTCAAGTGATGCTGCAGCCAACTGCTGGCATTAGAACCAGAAAATCAGGGAATCATTAAGGGTGGAAAAGCTCTCCAAGCTCATTGAATCCAAACATTAACCCAGCACTTCCAAGCCCACCACTAAACCACGTCCCCACGTGCCACATCCTCCTGTCTTTGCAGGGATGGTGATCCCACCACTGCTCTGGGCAGCCTCTTTTCATGCCTGACCACCCTTTTGGTGAAGAGATTCCTCCTAATTTCTAATCTAAACCTCCTCTGGCACGACTTGAGGCTGTTTCCTCTCATCCTGAGGTGGAACTGGTGCCTTGAGCAGTGCACTTGCAAGAAAGGCTTTGTAAAGGTGTCCCCTTCTCCAGCACCAGTCAGTTCAATATTAACTGTGGGTAAGTTTTTTTTGCTAAAAGAAAGTAGATTTAAGCTTCTGCTTAATGTCACAGATACCCTGGAAATTTTGCTGAATCAGAACTGGGTTCTGGAGATGTCTCTCAGCATCACTCCAAACCAGGCTCGATTTTTCCCCCCCCTTCAATTATTCTTAAAGCTTTGCTTTCGAGTCGAGTGCTTGTGGATGTCTCCATGTGCCAAACTGCAGGGAGAGCTCTCAAATGAGCTTTAGCTCGAAGGCTCAGGGACCAGCAAGGCTCCAGGGCTTGTTTACACAGAAAATCCCTGCTTTTTTGGGTGCTGGGGGGCAGATGTATGATCCCATCTGCTGAGCCACCAGCAGAACCTTCTGCAGAGGGAGCCACATTTAGAGTTTGTGCTGTGTGTGGTGGTTCACTGGGGCTTTCCTTGTTGCAAATCCCCAGGGATTGCAGTGAAAAGCCTCTGCACTGGTGGTTTGTGCCTCAGGATCGAGCCCTGTGCTGTTACTTTGGTGTCTGAGGCACTCGGGGCCTGTGTGGGTACCTGGTGCCTGCCATGGGTGGCTTTTGTGCTTCAGTCCCTGAGCTGGGGACTCCTTTATTTAGTCACCTGCTTTTCTCAGATTTGCAATCTCCAAAAGCTCAATTTCCATGTCAGATGGGGCTGAAATGGGCCCGTGGCTTTTGCACTTGCCATGAGGGACACAGACGGGCAGATAAACACATGTGGTGATTTTGTCCAGGAAACAAAGCTAAAAATAGTAATGATTCATAAAAACGCTGTGGAAAATACTGGTTTTCTGGTGGATGGAACAGGTACCATCCAATTTTGTGTGTTATTAAGCTGCCTCCACATTTGGAGCTCCTGTGCAGATGATTTTCTGTGCAGTTTTATACGGCGTCATCTCCTCAAGCCGACGTCTGCTCTGGCAAACTGGGGGATTTTGTTTTGACAGCGAGACACTTGCTTGGCAGTTCCTATTGAACAGAACTGATCTTGAGACTTCCAATTATTTTTTTCCTTAAAAGAAAAAAAAAAGCCTTTTAAGTGTGTTTGTGTTTGGGGAGAAAGTCAAGCATGTGTGTGCTGGACTGTTGAATTTTGGAGCTGGGGATTGGGGTAAAAGGGGATCCTGGTTCCAGCATCGCACTGCAGCCTGCTGGGGTGGCTCTGCTTCGTATTTCTGGTTTCAGAGCAGTGCCAGCCTCAGGATCGCTGATGCTTCCAGCAAACCACTCACAGACATTGGCCCCAGAGGCTTGGGGAGATGAGTGCTTTGCATGTTGGAACAAAAGGAGCTCAGAAATTTGGCCTGATCCAGTTAAAAGCCATGGAATCGCCTGATTTCAGCTCAGGATTCATTAAATAATCATGGAATCAGCACATCCCCCCTCAGCACCTGTGGGTGCTGCAGGTGCAAGTCCTGGCCATGGCAATTCCCATTTCCCATCCCTCCTCCTGGTGCCATCCTGAAATCTGTGTCTTACCCAAGCTACTGTTGTTGCTTTCTCCTTTCTTGAAAAGAAAACCCCAAAGAATGTTAAATTGTGCCTGTGCCTTGGCAGCTCCAATGCACGGACAGATTGTGCTTCAAAAAAATGGCAAAGTTTCAAAATATTGTGTTCTGTGAAGAAGAGACAAGGAAAATAAACTCCCCAAAGTGCAGATTTTATTTCGCCAGGAGGCAGAAAGGCTTTTAATGTTTATTTGGGTTTGGCATTTTGCTCCCTGGTTCTGCTGACACCACTTGTGAACCACGATCAGATTCGAGGCTGCACGACCTGTTCTGGGTCCAGTTCAAATCAGCTTCATTTCCAGTAGGTTCATTTCCACCTTCCCAGAGCTGCCTGAGGAACCTTCCTGAGGCTCAGGGACAGCACGTGGGGTGGTGCAAGCAAAGCCATGAAGGATAAAACAAAAAAGGGAATAGCAGAGCAAATCTGTGCCTGTTTCTCACTTGATTTTGGTGGTACCAGTGTGGCTGCAGCAGAGGGAAGGGCTGGTCCTTGGGGTTTGTCAGGAGGCAGCTGCTCAGTGTTCATAGGGACAGCTCAGCCCTAAAAGAAGCAGTTCCTCCCTGGGCAATTTGGTGGATTTTTGTGTCTTGATTGCCACGTGCAAATTCAGTGTGAAGATGCTTTTCCTGTGCCTGTGGCTGTCTCGTTTCCTTGAGGATGCAGACAGGAGGCAGAGAGGTCTCTGGGATGCCAGAGGAGCTGGGATTTTGTTTGCCTGCACTGCCAGACCTGTGGTTTTGGGATTCCTTTTTCTGGCTGACATCCAGAGCACCCCTCCCCATTTCACATCCCCACAGATCCGAGGTGCACTTGGCACAGCCTGGGCAGGAAAGGGAATCTGGAGCATCCAGCACAGCAGGGCTTGCTCCTCACTTCTGCCTCCTGGATACCACTAAAAACCTGGAAGGAAAAGGGTCAAAGAGTGGCTCTGCTCACTGTAGGACTTCCTCCACTGCATTTTAGAATCGTTTTTGCTTCCTTACAGACCAGCTTTTACTTTTTGGGAAAACTGAGAGCTGTTCTTTGTGCTTCTGCCTGACCTTGCTGCTTTTATTTTGCTTTTCCTGTGTGAGATTGGGAGCTCCTGGGAGCAGAGAATTGGCTTTTTTTCTGTTTTTTTTTTTTTTCTTATGTACATTCACAGCTCTGTTGATTTCCAATCCCAACAGTGAGTGTGCACAGGGGTTTCCAGTAAATGCTTTTCCCACGAGGTGTCAGCTGGGTTCTTGTAGCCTCCCCGATCTTAGAATGACTTTATCAAAAGGAGTGAGCACAATCCCATCTTTTGGAGCAGAGAAGGAAAGAAAATAGTAAAAAAACCACCCCAAAAAGCACCAAAAGCTAAAAAAAACACCCCCAAAAACATAACAACAACAGCAAAACCCTTAAAAAAAAGCAAACCAAAAACCCCAACAATAACAACAAAAAAACCTCTGAAGACCATAACCCTAAAAAAAAAAAATTGCTATTCTGAATTGATTAATTGATTCCTGAAGGTCATTTTCCACTGTGGGTGCCAGCCCTTTGATCCAGCACCCCTCTGGCACTGGGATGCACAGGCATCTATTGATGTGTCCAAAGGAAAAACAAATTCAGACGTGTATAGGTGAAGTTTGAGAGAGAGGGTTGGGAAAAGAGACTAAAACTCACTCTTAAAAGAAAGAGTAATTGATACAAATTGTTAGGTTAAAAACGCTGTACACCTCAATTAGATGCTTGTGCCTTTTTTGAGGGGGTGGACCAAGGATTTTATTACCCAGCTGAGCAGCCAGATGTTTACCTTGGGGTTTGGTGACATGACTGATGTTTCCAGGTTACTTTCTCCATGAATTCAAGCCCCCGTGCTGAAATGTGGCTGGATCTGTGCACTCATAAAAAGCTTCTTGTGTTTCTCTGCTCTGCCTGGCTCTGGTGGCTGCTGGTTTGGACCCCCTTTCCAGGAGAGCTGCAGCTGAGCTGCCTCAGAACTTGAGCTGCATCCAGCTCAGAAAAGCTTGGCTGGTCAGTGTGAATAGAAACAAATGGCTTTGAAGCCTGCAAACTTGAATTCTGCTTTATTTTTGCTGGGTTTGCACAACTTTAATGACCAGGAGGTGAAACATGCAGTTAAACAGAATCAGAACGGGGACTTTGAGATGCAATTTTAAAAAGATGTTTCATCCTGCCAGGGTTTGAAGTTATGTATCTGGAATGGTTTTAAATGTAAGAAATGTTTGAAGGGATCCTCAGTGGGTAGGAGGAGAAATACCTTTCCCTTTGCATGTTCTCGTGGCTCTTGCCTGTTTTCTGTACCAAGTTGGCAGCCAGAGCTCACAGGTTTAAATGAAACCTTGCTGAACAAAGGCACTTTATGTTTGAACTCTGTGCCCTGAGTGTGCCCCACCAGCCCGGCTGGGCATTTATGTGAAATAAGGTCAACAAATATAGACAAGCTGTGTTTTGCACATGAACCCCAAACAAATCATAACAACAACAAAAAAACACCTTTCTTTAACGCTGCCTCTTTCTTGTTTCGCAGGCAAGAAGAGAAACCCTGGGCTGAAAATCCCTAAAGAAGCATTTGAGCAGCCACAGACAAGCTCCACGTAAGTCTGCAAACACTGGGGCAGAATGAAAAGCAAACCACGAAGCCCAGCTGCCTTCCAGCCCTGGCTGGTGCCTGGAAGTGTCCAAGGCCAGGCTGGAGGGGGCTTGGAGCACCCTGGGACAGTGGGAGGTGTCCCTGCCCATGGCACGGGGTGGGATGAGATGAGCTTTGAGGTCCCTTCCAACCCAAACCATTCTGGGATTCTGTGATCATTTCCCAACCCTTTTATTTCTCAGTTGGTCTCAGCCCATCACCCTCTGCCCATCTGTGTGTCTCATGTGCTTCTTCATGGTGCAGAAAAAGATAAAAACCAGAGTGGCCCCCAACTTGGACTGGTGTGGCACTTTGGCCACCAGTTTGAGCAACGTGCATTTGGTCAAGGCATGAAAGCTCATTCCCTCCCGTGCCTACTGAGCCCTGCAGAAGGAATCCCTCTGTTTTTAAGGCACTTTGTGCAACTCCAGCCTGCTTGGCTTTCTTTGCTCCTCTAAGGATTGAGTGTTTTCAGCCCGTCAACCTGTGCTGTGTGACTGAGGTGATGATTTATAGCAGCTTTAGATGTTCATGCCCATTTAATCCATTTTTCAGACAGGCTGGCTGAGGTTTGGTGCTTGCCACCTGCCTTGCCTTTCCCAGTGAATCCCTCTGGGTTGCTGCAAGCTGGCTGTGAGAAATGCCAGTTCCAGGAGCTTTCATCCTGAGCCCTTTTTGGGGTGACTTTGTGGATCTTGGCTGTACCTGTTGATCCTGCAAGGCCAGGAGGCTGCTCAGGGCTGCAAGGGCTGCTGGCCTGAAGGTGTGAGGGGATGGCTTGGGGCTTGGATTTACTCACAGAGGGAAAACTGATCTTTGTAGGGAATATTTCACATCTCTTCCCTTTTCTTTCGTGCAGGCCACCCAGAGATCTGGACTCCAAAGCCTGCATCTTTATTGGTGAGGAGGTAAGACTGAGAGACCTCTGGGATCAGAGCAGCCATCCTGGGCTGGCTGCTTGTGGGACTGCTTCACTCCAGACCCCCAGAAAAGGGCAGATCATTAAATACCAGCTATTAAAAACAATGCAGCCCATTTCACTTGAAAGGGAAGGCAGCTGCTGGATGGATAAAAGCTGAGAAGATCCAACCTGGGAGCTCGTGAGCTCTGGGGGCTTGTGAGCCGCATCCAGCCATAAATATCTGAGTGGCACCTGGTGTTTGTGTGGGTGGGACCCCAGAGTGGCCCCGTGGCCAGCTGGACCTGCTGGTTGGCACTGCCCTGCTGAACGTGCCCCCAGCCCTCAGCCTGTGCCTCCCATGACACGTGGGCTCCCTTCATATTTTCCACCATGGAAATTCCTTCCTCGCTGCACTGAGGTGCAGCTAATCCCCTGGAAATAACCATTAGAGAGCAAGGGGTTGCTAGCAGAGTGTTTCACTCTCCTCTGCAGTTCTTTTGCTGATTTAAAGCCTTCACCCAAAGGATTTCCCTTTGCTAATATCGAGAGTCATCTCCTCAGGAGTCTGACTTGGGGTGGATGTTCCTGCACTGGAAGCAAATCCTTCTGACAGCATGGAAACCAGTCCACCTGGTCTGAAAAAATAGCAGGGAAAAAACAAACCCCAGGACAGTTGCTTTGATAGGAGAAAAAGGCAGAGCAGAATTCAAAAAAGCGCTTTAAAGCTGGACAATGAATTTATGAGGTGCAAAAGACAGGCCGTGGTGTCAGTGAGGTAATTCATGAAGTGAAATGCCAATCCAATAGTGGTTTAAAATGCCTATCTTTGGAGGCTTTCCTTTCAGCTTGGATTTTGTGTTTTCCCTGGCTTGGAGCAAGGGCTGGGAGGTGGAAACAGTGCGAGATGCAAAATGGTGCAGCACGGAGGCAGAGAAAATGCCTGCTGCTGGAGCAAGGGCCTGCTCCAAGAAAATCACCTCTCCCTGCAGCCCCAGGGATGAGGGAAGGCTGCAGTGCTCTGGGAAGGCTCCGTGCAGGAGGCACTGAGGCTGATGCAGAGGAACCACTCTCAGCCCCAGAGCTCAGGCTGTGTCCCAGGCACGGATCTGTGGCTGTCTCAGAGGGACTGGGACGCCTGGGCTTGTGTTTGCCATGGATCTGTGACCTGTTTATCCAGCCAGGTTCCTTTAGGATGGGCTCCCTCTTCCACCAGCATTGCCACACTCCCCCAGATCCCGAGGAGAAGCCACTTTCCCTTCTCTCCCTTTAAACTCGTTTGCGGAGAGCGCTCCAAGCTCATTTTTGGAGCTGCTCCTGGTGAACAGCAGGAGCGGGGTCAGGCAGGCAGAGATGCCTAAATCTCTGTTGTGACTCCAAAATATCACTCAGGGCTCCTTGTGCACATTCCCAGAGTGTGTCCCTGCTCTCTGTGGCATCCCCAGGCAGCTCGTTGCAGGCTGCAGGGGTTTTTCTGCAGAAAGCTGTGTGGGGTTATTCCCTGGGAATCAGTTCCTTCTCACCCACTGCAAGGTGATTGATTGATTGATTGATTGATTGATGGGGTTGTGCTTGCAGCCAACAGAAGGGCTGGGTGTAGGGGCAGAGGCAGGTTTGAAACATCCAAAATAGCAGTAATAATAATAATAATAATAATAATAATAATAATAAAGAGTGGCTGTACGATATCGTGGCAGAAAGGAGAGGGGCAGGGATGCAGGGTCTAAATAAAGTCATCCTTTGTGTCAGGCCAGGAGAAAATGATGATGGACAAAATAAATCCTTCCTGCTTTGAAAATGGGGCACACTCAGCTGGTATTTGGCCCATCTGCAGGTCCAGAGAAACACACTTTAAAATACCTGGAAATGTTTCCGTGATTGTTTGGGGGAAGAGGAGGGTGGAAGGAAAACAAAATGAAGTGAGATTGAGGGTGATTCCTCAGGGAGAAGCTGCTGTGGTGTTTTCTATCCCAGCCCTCAGAGCATGGAGAGGCTGAAAGTGCTGCCAGCTGAAGGTGGCTGGGAGGGACAAGACAAGAGCATGGAGTGACAGGGCAAGGGGGAATAGATTCAAAATAAAAAAGAGTAGGGTTAGGTTTATATTAGGAGGAAATTCTCCCCTGGGAGGGTGGGCAGGCCCTGGCACAGGGTGCCCAGAGAAGCTGTGGCTGCCCCTGGAGCCCAAGGCCAGGCTGGACAGGGCTTGGAGCAGCCTGGGACAGTGGAAGGTGTCCCTGCCATAGCAGGAGGATGAAATGAAATGATTTTTAAAGGTGGCTGAGGAGCCTCCCACTCAAACCATTCCATAATTCCCTCTCAGAGTACTCTGTGCTCCTGTGATCCATGATCCCATGGCCCTGGGGTGTGGGTGGCTGTCAGGCAGAGCATCCCACTGAGGGAATGGACCTTCAGTGCCTGCCCTGCTCAGGACACTCCTGGGCACAGCCTGAGCAGGGAGGTTGGACCAGACGGCCCCACCATGGTCCCTTCCACCCTCAGCCACTCCATGACTGTGGTTCTGTGACTGAGGCCCATGAGCCACATCCCCTGAGAGCTCTGGCATCGCCGTGGTGGGGGCTGATCCTCCCTGCAGCCCCCCCAGAGGGCTGGGAGCTCATGGCAGCCGTGCTGAGCACAGCCAGGGAGGGGATGCCCAGGGCAAGGACGTGCTGCAGCGTGGGGGCACTGCACAGAGCAAACACCCAGGGGCCACTGATGGCTTTTGTCCCCCAGAACTTTGAGGTGAAGGCCGATGACCTGGAGCCCATCTCCGAGCTGGGACGAGGTGCGTACGGGGTGGTGGAGAAGATGCGGCACATGCCCAGCGGGCAGATCATGGCAGTGAAGGTAGAGTGAGCCTCGGGGGCTTCTGTCCTTGTGGGGGTGCTGGGCACACTTGGAATCCCTCTTGTTCCTTCCCTGAGATTTGCTGCTTTCCTCATGAAATCCTCTTTCCACACAGGACCCGAGGGAGATTTGGGGTGTTTAACCAAGAAAAGGGGGGTGTTTTAAAAGTGTGATGCTCCAGCATTGTAGTGCATCAATGCCATTGTTCACCTTTATCCACAGTATTCCTGTTTTCCTAGGATTTAATTTACCAGCATTTCTTAAATATACATATAAATTTACATTATTTTTTTCTGCTGTAGCCCCTCAGATTCACTTCATAATTATAAAGAAGAAAAAAAATCTAATTGCACAAGAGAATCTTCTTCATCTGGGACTTTTTCACTCTCCTTGGAACAGGAAGTTTTTGTTGGGATTTTCACGTTTTGCCTGCTGCAGTGCAATCCTGATTCATGGCAGGCTTGTAGATGCTATCATGAAAAGTTTTCATAACAGCAGCTTAGACTCATAAATTTGGAGATTAGGGAAATGGTCATGGGAAAAATTGTAGCTTGGGAAGGACCAGTTTTTGCTTGGCTGAATTTTAGTTTCTTTTCACAGTAAGAGAAGAAGATCTGGAAGCTCTGAGCAAACTCTTTGCTCCTCAGTAGCGGGTGGGCTTTGCTGTGGGTGCTGGCTGGGCCATGTCCTGGGGCCTCTGTGCTCTGCAGTTGATCTTTTTTGTTTGCTTTGGTGTTCACCAAACTGCCAAAGACCTCTCTGAGGGCGATGGAAGATCTCAGCTGGGCATGGCAGGAGCATTCAGGCTCTCTGTGATGCTGAGCAGTTTAATTCTGTGCCATTACTGACCCCGAGTGGCTCTGGCTGAGGAGCCTGGACCATGTGTGTGACCTGTGGTGGGCTGTGTGTGCCCTGTCGTGGTGTCTCTGGGTATTTCACATCAAGGACATCCCTTCCCAGGAGACTGGGAAATGCCCATTTTCCAAAGCCATGGGCATCCCGTGGGCTCTGGTGCAGGGCTGGAGCCCTCTCTTGTGCCCAAAACCTGCTCATGTAACAGGTGCCCACTGGACTCCAAAAGTCTCAGCTTTCCACCAGCCTGGGATTTGATTTCCTGCTCCTTTCTCCTCTCCCAAGCCACTTGTGTCTTTTGACTCTTGCAAAAAGTGGTGTTTGCAGGGAAGAGCAAAACCAGCTGTGGTGAGAAGAGCCCTGGGTGCTCCTGCTGTGGGTGCTGGGCTGGGGATGTGCCTGTGGTGAGGACGGTGATGAAGGGGTGGTGGAAGGGTCCTGGGAGAGGAAGAGGCCCTGGGGCAGGCCCCCCTGACAGGCTCTGTCTTGCAGCGGATCCGAGCCACGGTGAACAGCCAGGAGCAGAAGAGGTTGCTGATGGATCTGGATATCTCCATGAGGACCGTGGATTGTCCCTTCACCGTCACCTTCTACGGGGCACTGTTCCGAGAGGTGAGCCTCTCCTGGGACTGCCCCTGCTCCCAGGCTCTGAATTCCCACTCCTGTACTTCCTCCCAAGTGCCAGGGGTTTCATCTCCACCTGGACATGGAGATTTGCTGTGCTGGCCTGTGGCTGTGGGTGTGGGGACAGCCACCCGCTCACAGCCTGGTGCCATGGTGTTAAAATCGCCCTGCCTTGATTTCCTCCGTGTGGAGGAAAAGTGTGGAAAGCTCTGAAGTGCAGGATTTATTGAAGAGCTTTAGGCACAGCTCTGCAGAGCTGAACTTTCCCTGGCTGGGCATTGGGAGCCTCAGTTCCTGATAAATTTCAGGGCTCCTAAATCACTGGGGCTCTGCTTTGGGAAGAGTACACCCTAAATGGTAGGGAATGTGAGCAGCACTGAATTCCAGAGCTGGGAAAAGAAAGCCCAGGACAGCTTTGCTGAATGAGTCTGAAAAAACAGGGAAGGGCCAAACTGGGCAGCAAAGGGCCAAAGGGGGAAGGGAAGGGAAGGGAAGGGAAGGGAAGGGAAGGGAAGGGAAGGGAAGGGAAGGGAAGGGAAGGGAAGGGAAGGGAAGGGAAGGGAAGGGAAGGGAAGGGAAGGGAAGGGAAGGGAAGGGAAGGGAAGGGAAGGGAAGGGAAGGGAAGGGAAAGGGAAGGAAGGAAAGGGAAGGGAAGGGAAGGAGGGAAAGGGAAGGGAAAAGGGAAAGGGAGAGAAAAGAAAAGAAGAGAAAGAAAGAAAAAAGGAAAAAGAAAAAAAGAAAAAGAAAAAAAAAAAGAAAAAAAAAGAAAAAGAAAAAGAAAAAGAAAAAGAAAAAGAAAAAAGAAAGAAAAAGAAAAAAAGAAAAGAAAAAGAAAAAGGAAAAGGAAAAGGAAAGGAAAAGGAAAGGAAAAAGAAAAGAAGAAAGAAAAAAGAAAGAAAGAAAAGAAAGAAAGAAAGAAAAGAAAAAAAGAAAGAAAGAGAAAAAAGAAAGAAAAGAAAGAAAGAAAGAAAGAAAGAAAGAAAGAAAGAAAGAAAGAAAGAAAGAAAAGAAAGAAAGAAAGAAAGAAAGAAAGAAAGAAAGAAAGAAAGAAAGAAAGAAAGAAAGAAAGAAAGAAAGAAAGAAAGAAAGAAAGAAAGAAAGAAAGAAAGAAAGAAAGAAAGAAAGAAAGAAAGAAAAGAGGAAAAAAAATTAAAAGCATGCTTTTTTCCAATATCTGGATGTCTGCTGCTTTTACTCTCCAGGGAGATGTGTGGATTTGCATGGAGCTGATGGATACCTCACTGGACAAATTCTACAAACATGTCATTGACAAAGGCCTGACGATTCCCGAGGACATCCTGGGGAAAATTGCAGTCTCTGTGAGTAGCTCAGGGTGAGGAGGGGAGGGAAAGGGGTTTCTCTTCTCAGGGAGTCCTTCATCACCCAGGCTCCTGCTGTATTTGCACCAGGAGGAGCATGGTCCCTGTGCCAGCCCACGTGGGCATTCCCAGCTGGCCTCACAGGTCTGCCCTGAAGTGATGTTATTTATAAGCCATAAACGACCCCAAATGTGCCCATCCATACACATGGTGGGGAGATGGCCCAGTGGGAGATGTGGGGAGGCTCCTGCAGCTCCTTTCCCTTCTCCTCAGGGTCCTGGAGCCCCCAGGAGATCCCTGGCTACCCACCAACACCTCAGGCTGCTGGGAGGGTGCAGGACTGGTGGGGGATGTGGTTTTCCTGCTCTCCAGGCAGGTCTGGGGGTGAAGCCAGGTATCATTTCCTCCTCCTCGTGGTGCTGCCAGCTCTGATTGACTCTGGATTTGTTGTTTCAGATTGTCAAAGCACTAGAACATCTCCACAGTAAGCTCTCCGTGATCCATCGAGGTGAGTGCCAGGCACACACTGCCCTGCTCTCAGCCTGGCAAGGGCTCCCAAAATACCCGAGATGAGTGAGCCTTTGACAGCAGAAATACTCCCCAGCACCTCATGACTTGCAGCAAAAGCCAGGCACAGGAGATGCCTGCTGTTTGCTCCTCAAAATCTGCCTGCTGCTCCCAGCACTCCCCTGAGGTGGAGGAGAAGGGGCTGGCAGAGGAGGGGCTGTTTCCCCTGGCTGCCCTTCCCTCAGTCCATGCTCTGCTTCATCACCTGGGTGAAATTCAGCCCAGAGGCTTTCCCCTCTGACCTCGGGGAGCTTTGGGCCAGGCTCTGCCCAGGTTTGTCCCCCAGCTGCCTGGCTCTGTGCTGGAGTGCAGTGAGGGATCTCCCTGCAGCCTCACCCTTCATCCTGCAGGGATCCAGCCGTCCTCAGCCCCCTCCAGGAGCTCCCCTGGCACCAGTGGAGCAGAAGAGCTTTGACACCTAAACCGGCCTCAAATGAAATCATAAATCCCCTCCTTAAACTTTTCTGACATTTTCCCCTCTGGAGCATCTCAGAGCTGCCATGAACACGCTCAGAAACAAATTTGCAGTTGCTGCTTGAGACCTTTTTTTTAAAGGGTCATATTCAATTTGTCCTGAGGAGGAAAGAGCCCTCCCTGGAGTGTGTGAGTGCCTGGGAAGCAGCAGAGTTCAGCTGGAGCAGGCAGTGGCACTGGGTATATTCTTCATGTGGCTGGGGGTTGAGTTTCTGCCTTCTGTATCACTCACAGGAGGTGGGAAGCCCTGCTTGGCTGCTGGGTTTCTGTGAACTTGTTTGATTTCCACTGAAAATTGTCTTGTTTCAGCGTAGGAACAGATGGGTGAGGATTTTGGATACCTGAGGCTTTGGATTGCAGCATGCTCATTAGAGAGCAGATGTTAACGAGCTGCAAACCCACAGTTCTGTTAAAGAGGACTCAAACACAGCTTCTGGCCTCCTTCAGAGGGTGTTTCAGCTCTTCTGTTTAATTCTTTATTACATGCAGACAGAGGGTGTTCAGGAAGTGACCTGTTATTTCTGGGTGGCAGCAGGGACAGGATTGTTCCCTTTGGAGCATCCCAGGGGAAGCAGGGTCACCTGTGCTGTGCTGAGGTTCCATTTGGGATTAGCCTCACAGAGCTGTGCATGGAAGCACCTCCGTGCTCTCCTGGATATCGCTCCTGGCATCCCTGGGTGCCTTAATTCCCCTTTCTGCTGGGAGCTGGAGCTGCCCTCATGAGCCTGACACGAGTGTGAGCACACCAGGGATTGTAAAGCCACGTTGGGAAGCAGAGAAATCTGGCAGTAATGGATAGATGAGACTCTGGCCTGACTTCCACGGGGTGTGGAGCTCCCAGTCTCCTGCTGCTGCTCACGCTGCCACCAAGTTTGGTACCCCTAAAATCAGAGGCCATTTCTGAACCTTTGATCCTTGCCTTAGTTTATTGCTCCTCTTCACCCTTTCCTGCCCCACATCCCTCCCCCATGGGTTTTTCCTTTTGCTGGCATGATCCCAGACCCACGGGGCCTTGCCAGAGCTCCATCCCTTTGCAGACAACCCCTGGAATTGCCCCCAGCCCTGCAGAGCTGCTCCTGTGGCCGTGCCCATTCCCTGAGCAGCGGGATGTGGTGGTGATGTCCAGAGTGACCTCCTGCTTCCCTAAATCAGAGAGGGGGGGTGTGTGAGTGAAGGGAGGCTGGCAGGACACATGACAGGCCCACGAGGCTGTCACCTGAACGTGCCACAGCCGCGGCCAGCGCGTTTTTGGCACGCCCGGGGCTCTGGGCTCTGCTGGGCTCCTTGGGTGCCCTCTGCTGCTGGGAGCCTCTGTGGCTGTGTGTGGCTTGGCCCAGCCACCCCTCCGTGACAGTGACTGTGGTCTGTGTTCCTTCTTGCAGATGTAAAGCCCTCTAACGTGTTGATCAATACGCAGGGGCAGGTGAAAATGTGCGATTTTGGGATTAGCGGTTACCTCGTTGACTCGGTTGCTAAAACCATGGATGCAGGATGCAAACCCTACATGGCTGTAAGTGGAGAAGCTGCGTGGGGAGCAGCCAAAGGAACCTGAGCCCGGGGGGAAGGATCAGCCTCCGGCATCTGTCCTGGGGATTCGTTTGGGAAGACGCAGCCCTGAAGTTAAGGGATACAATCCCCTTGGGAGGGGACACAGACCTCACGGCTCAGATCACATCTCCTGGGCACGGCTTCCTGCTGCCTCCTCGCCTCCCTGTGACCTTGGGGAAGGCTCTGGAATTGCTCCCTTTAGCCTGTTTGCCATTTTCCCCCTGGGGACAGCAGTACTTAGCGTGGGGAGGAAAAACAATGCCCAGGGACTGGGTCCCTTGGGCTTCTCCTGGGAGCTGCTGTGCAGGATTCACCCTTTGTGGAGCACTTGAACTGGGTGAAAACAGTCCTGGACATCTGAGGCTTGTCACCCACTTTGTGCCAGCTGTGCCAGGCCAGCTCCACCACCCCAGCCCCTGGTGCAGGTGCCGCCTGCTTCTGTGCCCATTTCAGTGCCTGCCTTTCCTGGCGAGGAGGGGAACCAGCTGGGCCCAGCAGGAGCAGGAGAACGAGGTGGTGGTGTGGGGTCAGGGGCTGAGAGACCCACCCCGGGGGTGGGCAGGGCACCGGGGCCGTCCCTGCTCCTCAGCCACCTTCGTCTCTATCCGCAGCCCGAGAGAATTAACCCGGAGCTGAACCAGAAGGGATACAGCGTCAAATCCGACATCTGGAGCCTGGGGATCACCATGGTAGGGTCACCTGGGGGCTGGCAGGGCTCCGTGTTGCTCGTGGGTTCATTTTGCTGCCCACAGTGGTACTGGGGGCGCTGGTTCCCTGCCAAAGTGGCGGGGTGGGGACGGGAATAACTCGGGAGGGGACAGGGAATGTGCCGCGGGTTGAGGGGAAGGAGGAGGAGCTGCTGTGTCAGCTGTGGGCTGTGGAAGCTGCAGATGCCGGGAGATGGCAGCATGGGCTAAGGTTGGATTCCCAGCACTGAGCATCCTCGCAGCACTCAGCAGTTCGCAGTCGGGAGCAGCGCCGGGGGCTCTCCCACGCAGTGTTCAGGGGGATCCCATCTGCTCCCAGAGCTGCTTCCAGTTACCCTGTGCAGCCTGGGGCTGGTTTTAACTCCCAGCCTTTCCCAGGAGGTGTCTGACACTCGGGTGACAGGGAATTGGATGTGGAGCTGTCTGGGTCTCCTCCAGCCTCTCCTGTTTGCTGGGGGAGGATGAGCAATATGTTGTGGCCAGGTGGGGTGAGGAAATCATACAATCCCAGCATGGTTTGGGTTGGAAGGGGCCTTAAATCTCATCTCATTCCACCCCTGTCATGGGCAGGGACACCTTCCACTGTCCCAGGGTGATCCAAGCCCCATCCAGCCTGGCCTTGGGCACTTCCAAGGATCCAGGGGCAGCCACAGCTTCTCTGGGAACCTGTGCCAGGGCCTCCCCACCCTCCCAGGAAAGAATTTCCCCCTAACATCTAATCTGTATCTCTCCTCTTTTAGTTCAAAACCAATCCCCTTGTTCTGTCACTGTCTGCCCGTGTAAAAAGTCACCCTCCCTCCTCTCTGTAAGCCCCCTTTAGGCACTGCAAGGGGCTCTGAGATCTCCTTGGAATGTTCCTATTTCCAGGCTGAGCAACCCCATTCGTGTGGAGCCTACAAAAACACACCCTTGGGTGGGCACACGGGGATCCCAGAGCTGTGGGGTGGGCTGTGAGGTGTCCAGCCCCAGTGCTGAGGCGTGGGCTCTGTGTCCCCAGATCGAGCTGGCCATCCTGCGCTTTCCCTACGACTCCTGGGGGACGCCTTTCCAGCAGCTCAAGCAGGTGGTGGAGGAGCCGTCGCCGCAGCTCCCAGCGGAGAAGTTCTCAGCGGAGTTCGTCGATTTTACCTCGCAATGGTAAAATTCCCTCTTGGCCTCACTCTCCCTGCTCAGCTTCACCGCGCTGGTGCCTGTCTCTACAGGCAGCTCTCAACCCTGATTTTGGGCAGAACAGTCCCTGGGCGAGGGCTGGGCCTCTGTGCCCTCGCTGAGCCTGGTGTGGGTGCCTGGCACTGTGCAGGCACAGCAATGCTGGTGGGGTCTGTCTGAGGAACAGGCTTGGCTGCTTTGTGGGGACACACAGGACTGAGGAGGCTCCTGGCTCCGATTGCCCCCACACCAGCAGCACAGGGGTGCTGTGAGTCCTCACGTCCCTGGGTCTGGGAGGGCAGCAGGATAGGGAATGGCTGCATCCTCTCTCGTGGACACGGCTCTGAGGGCAGCAACCCCACAGAATTTAGCCCCTGCCAGTGTCTGTCCCTCTCCCGGGGCCTTGGGGCTGCTGTGCTGCTTTCCCCAGGCCTGGGGGCTGGGAGCTGTGCTGTTGGCCAGGGGCTGGAGCAGCCCCACTGCTCTCTGCAGGCTGCAGGGAGCGCAGGCAGCCCTGAGCAGAGCCTGCCCTCGCCGTGGCTCGGAGCGCTGCTGCCGCTCCCTCCAGCTTCCCTGGAAGCCTCCCGCCAGCAGGATTTGATTTTCCAGGCGCTGCAGTGCCACCCACCCGCCTGCCAAGTTGGCAGGTGGCTGCTGGGTGTGCGTGGTGGCCAAGAAAGGACGGCAGATGGACAAACAGAGAAATGTGAGACTGTTCCCGAGCTGCCAGCGCTGGGGCCGGAGCCCGGCCGGCTCTGCCGTGACCCAGGAAGGGATTATCAGCTGCTCCTGCCTGGGGACTCTCAGTACCCGTGTTTAGATTCTTCACAATCTTGTTCAAACACGTTTTCATGTCCCCGTGGTCCAGCTGCTCGTCTCCTGACCCACGCTGGGGAATACCTGCCATGCCCACCCTGCCCTAGGCCTGGGAGAGGTGGGAGCTGCCTTGGAAAAACCCTCTCACAAGATGCCCCCCATTCTTGCAAGGCCCACGCTGAGGTTTTGGAGCAGCTGCTGTTCCTCCAGCAGTGCTGCTGGCTCTGCTGTGCCCACGCTGCTTGCTTGTGCCAGGCAGGTTGTTCCTCCCCGAGGCATTTGCTCGTCCAAGCCCTGTGTCCTGCAGCTCAGGCTGTGGCTGCTTCAGGAGTTACATCCACAGCCACTTTGGGGAGCACGTGGCGATTCCTTTGCAAAGGAATTTGCAAATCTTGTCCTCCAGGGTCACTAAAGATCCCTCACATCCCTCAAGTGGGTGGCAAGGACTTGGAATGGTGAACTTTGCACCAGTTTTGTGTTTTTGGGGTCTGGGAATTTCTTGTGACACCGAACCACATCACATCCACTCTGTGGCTGGCTTAGGTCTGTGTGTATCCATCTGCTATCTGGGGCAGTGCAGTCTGATCACCTGTAGGCACTGCAGGAAGGCTCCTGTGATGTCTGAGTCAGGATCAGATCCCAAGATGACTCTTCGTTCCTGAAAATTTACATTGATTTCAGTAACTTACCGCCAGATTTCCTGGTATTAGTAACCTGGGAATGAATTTTTTTTGTAGAGGGCCTAAATTAAGAGAGTTACGCCAAATCTGGACCCAGCTAACCTTCAAATTCACCTTGTCATCTTGGCTGGGGCTGCTCCTGAGCTGAGAGGATGTGACACATCCCGAACCTTCGGGCCGGCGATATTGGCACGTATGGGCCCCGGGTTCCTCTGTTCATTCACAACATGACACTGAACACGAGCCCTCTACACACAGCAAGCAGGAAATATCTATTCAGTGTGTGTCCTCTGCTTCCTCTGGGCTCCAGCAAATCCCAGCAGAGGTTCTCACTTTTGTTTTGCTCAGTGTGACACCTTTTCCCCGCCACCGCCGTGTACGTGTGTGAAGATCTTTTCAAGTTGCTCCAAGTGTCTTTCCCCTAAATACACTGCCAGGAAGTGAGTAGAGATTACGTCCTGTCTTTTAAAAGCTATTTTCTGCTGGAGGGAAACCAAAATAACTTCCAGCTACAACCCTCCAGGGCCATCTGTTGTAGGAGAGGGGAAAAAAAGGATGTCCCATGGAACCGTCCCCGCTGATAACAGCACGGTGATAAACAAACAGTTGTACACGTGCTCTGGAGCCACTCAGTCACTGCTCCCAGGCAGAGCTTGGAGGCTGAATCCATTCCCAGAGTCACTGGCCTGTTGGAGAGCACTCAAACTCCCAGTTGTACCTGGCCCCCAGCAACAGGCAGGGTTTGAAGTGGTGTTTTTGGTGTCTCCAGATCTCTGGGTGGGCCTCGAGCTCTTGTACCCAGCACTGTTCCTTGTTGGCTGTCGCAGTCCTCAGGGCCTAAACTGTTAGCTCAGCTTGGATGAGGAGCTGAACTTAACTCTACAGAGTCTTTAAACCTTGCTGTTGTCATGGTGTGATTTTATGGTGTGATTTTATGGCCTTGCTTAAATTGCAGGCTGAACATAAATTCTAACTTTTCCCCTTTTTTTCCCAATTAAAGCTTGAAGAAGAATTCCAAAGAACGGCCAACATACCCAGAGCTTATGGTGAGTGTGGCTGCATGGAGCAGCGTGTTCAGAGCTGAACTGGGTTACAGTGAGGTGCTGAAGGCAGAGATTCCAATCATGATGGTGATCTGGGATGCTTTGCATCCCTGTTTTCATAGCAGATGGGAGAATTGTGACACTTCAGAGTCCTGGGAGGGTGACTGCAAATCAGAGATGCTCTTTGAAATCTCAGCCAGGTGCTTTTCCAGTCAGATCAAGGGAGAAAATACATGTTAAAGCAGGTAATGGACAAGAATGAGGCTCTGAAGAATCAGCTGGTGAGGCTAAAATCCTCCTCTGGGGTTTGTGTGAGGAGTTCAGACACCTCAGTGTGCCACAGGAGCTGCAGGAGCTCAGTGGCTGCCCTGGTGCCTTGGAGAGGAGGCTTTTTGGACAGAGTAATTCCTGGATGTTGGGGACAGAGACGAGTCTGTGACTAATAATTCCAGTTATTGAGTTTCATCTGCTGCCTAGAGACTGTTTGCTGTGAGGGGTAACTGAGGAGTAACTAGGGAGGAAAATGCCAATAAAGGCTGGTGATGGGGGAAATGCAGGGCACTGCTGTGTGCCCATCCACAGCTCTGGGCTGCAGCTGGCAAGAACAGGTTTTCCTGCTTGGGCTCCACAGCTTTGTGGCCTCTCTCTCTCTTCTGACTTTCTGGTGTTGATCCTGGTGCTCCTAAAAGCTGCCAAAAAGCAGGAGAGCTCAGGAAGTTGGTGTTTCACTCCTGCAGGCATTGAATCCTTTTTTACTCTCAGACAATCTGCAGCTTTCTAAAGGCAGGAAGATGCCTAAATTTGTTATTTCTGAAGATCCTGACCCAAATGCTTGCTTGTCCCTACATTCCCACCCCTGTCTGGTCTCAGTGGCAAGATCACCTGGATTAAGGGTGGAAACTGCTGCAGGATTTCCTCAGGCACTGGGATTCCCTACCCCACGATTTTTGGGACATGCATTATGCCACCAGAGGGTCAGACCCATCACCACCTCACACCTTCTGCTCTGAGGTGAGGAGGTGCCAGGGTTTAAGGTGCTTTTTACCTGCAGGTCGTGCTGGAGTTCCATGCCCCAGAGTTGTAAGCAGTGAATAATTCCCGTGGCATTTGGTGCTGGGCCCTGTAATGCAATTAAACTATAGATAGTTCTGATTGACACACAGCTTGCCCCCAGACTGGCTTCAAACAAAGGGAGGCATGAGATTTATGGCTTTTTTTTTTTTTTTAAACTTTTTTTTTGGTGTATTATTGAATAAATACATCTCTATATTTTAAGCAAATTTCTGAACTTTGCCAAATGGCCTTTTATCAAAAAGGGTTCACCGAAGCAGCTCTGTCTGCTGCAGCATTAATACCCATTGGCAAGGGAGTGCATTTCTATTGAATTAGGTTCTTGGATCACCTCTGGAGTATCTCAATGCTGTGGTATTTTATGGCTGACATGGATGTTGTGAGGTCCTGTGGTGGAGGGTTGCTGTTTTGTTGGGGTTTTTTCCTCTCTCTTATGGCATTAAGTTGTGGTCCTGAATTGGACTTGTCATTTAGACCAAGGCTGCTCCCTTGCTTTTCCTGTGGAATTGAGGTTTCTCATGGAAACTATGACTCTGTGCTATCTTGAGCATCAGGAAAACTGATAGGGGTGCTTAATTTCATTTAAAAACCCACTTCCCGAGGTGAAGTGGAGCGTGAAACTGCTGCAGGGCCGGTGGTCTGCCCACCCCGCCTGGCACGGGGGCTGGGTGCCATGGCCAGCCTCAGGCTGGGGTTCCTGGGGATGCAGGGCACTGCTGCCTCCCCTGGCACACACTGGGGGTGCTCCTGGGCTGGGGTAGCTGTGCCCCTGCACTGGGGTGTGAAAGCAGGGACATCACATGGGGTAAGGGCCAGCCAGGCCATCGGGGTCACCTCTCGGGGTTATCCTGGGCACTTCTGTTCCTGTGTCTGTCTGACCTAGGGAGACCTTAAGTTTTGCCTGGATCTTTGCCTCAGCCCGTTCCAGCCCTGTTTCCCACATAATTGTGCTTTCTCCTCCTTACTGGTGTGTCTTTGGATCGCTTCCCAGCCACTCAGAGCTGCCTTGTCTTATTCCTTGGATGACTTTCCACTCAAGCCCACCTTGAAAAATATCTTTTCTTTGCTCTTCTTCTCCCTCCACTTGGCCACTGCCATTAAACATCATTGGAACAGCCAATGCTCAGGGACTGAGGTGAGGGGCAGCTTGGAAAAACTCTGTAAACCCCAAATTATTTTCAAAAATCTGACTTGAAATGAGTGGGTTGGAAATCAAACCCCCAACCTTGTACAGAGCAGAGATCACTGTGAGCCCTGCAGGGCCCTGGCTGCCTTTTGGTTCTCTCTGACACTCTCCACACAAATAAATCTGATTATCTCCCAGGACAGTGGGTGTCAAACAGGGTTTTGGGGGTTTTCAGGTGGGATCTCAGCTTGGTGTGTTGCTGAACCAACCAAACTGAACTGCTGGTGCTGGTGGAGAGGGGCTGTTGCTGCTGTCGGGGGGAATTTGGTTGTGGTTTTTGTCCTTACACGTATTTTTCCGTTTGTGCTGAAACGCAGGCAGGGTTTTCTGGCAGGCTGTCTCCCCATGTCGGTCAGGATGAAGTGGTTAAACACACAAGTGTGGATGGTTTTCCAGTCGGGATGGCTTTCCTGTGTGGTGGTTGGGGTGAGGGAGCAGCTCCTGCTGCGAGGAGGGGCAGTTCAGGGAAGAAATGAGACTCAGGAGTCACCAGAGGGTAAATAAATACACAGATAAAGCAGGAAGCTGAGGGAAAACCACTGCAGTCAGCAAGGTTTGGAGCTGGAGCTGTGTGGGATGGGTAACCACGGTCTGGGGGGTGTTTTGGGGCAGATGGAGAGGGTTTTCTAAGGCTTCCCCTTGCCTCCAGAGCTGCCCAGCTCAGCCCTCCCAGCCAGGGCAGGGTTTAGGGGAATCCAGGAGGGCATCACAGCTTCATGGAGCAGCCCTTGGGCTGTAAAAGCCCAATATTGTGATGCTAAGGACAAAGCCTTCTTCACTGTCTGGAGGATTGTCTGAAAAGCTTTTTGCTCCAGCCCTCAGCGTGGTGAATAATGAACTCTGCTGGTTTTTCTCTCTTTCCCAGCAACATCCTTTCTTCACCCTGCACGAATCCAAAGAGACAGACGTCGCCTCTTTTGTCAAGCTCATCCTGGGAGACTGAGAACTGGACTTGTAAAAGAATTGCCCTTCTGTGGACTGGTGGGTGCAGGGGAGGGGCGCGTGGCAGGACTTGTCATGGAAGCACCAACAGAAAGTCGCCGTGTTTTGTTTTGTTTTGTTTTTATTCTGAGAAACCCCCGCCTCGCCCGAGTTTTTTTAAAGGGTTCTTTGGTATCCATAGTGACATAGAACGAGCTGGTTAGTGGAATGAATTTTAATAAGGTTGGTAACCTTAAAACAAAAACAAAACAACAACAACAAAAAAAAACATTTTGAAAGAGTGATTTACATATTTAATGACAGTCGAAGTTCCTCTTCCTAACTCGCTCCTCATCCCCCTTCCCTTCCCCTTGAACCAGAATTTGCTTTGTCATGGTAATAGGTGCTATTGTAGTCATGAAGTTGTATGTAGATTTATATTTTGTCCCTTCCATTATTTTAATATTTATGTTAAGTGCTTGATGGAATAGATTTCTGTTTTATATGAGGATGAGTGCGTGGTGACGACGATGATGATGATGATGATGATGATGCAAAATGAGGCCACAGCAAGCAGCACTCGTAGGGCTTGGCTGGGGGAGAAGGTGTCCGAGGAGAGGAGAGAGGAGAGGAGAAGTGTCTCTGTTGTGGAATATATTTAATGTGCATCATAAGAGGAATTGGTGAGCGAGCCTTGCAGCTCAGCTGCTCGAGTGTGTCAGGGAGGGAGGCCCTGCTGTCCCCTGTGGTCACCTCTGGGCACCACGCTCCGAGCCCCCAGCTGGGCCAGCCCTGCCCCACTGCCCTGCTCTGCTGCAGAGGGCAGCCTGGGAGCTCTGGGAATCGCTGGGACAGTGCCTGGGACAAAAGGCCCAGGGGGAAGGAGGCTGCCAGAGAAGTTGCACAAAGACAGGAGGAGGCTGCCCTGGTCAGTGGCCACGGCCCAGCAGCGTTGCAGTGCCCGAGGCTCCCTTGGGCTGGGGATGAGCTGCTTTGGGCCTCAAAGGGAGTTCCTCTCTCCTTCTCGGGGTGAGGCAGGATCCCAGCATGCACGGCACGGCGCCCGTGACTAACGGGGTGTTTTACTGCTGGTTTCCAGGGCTCGTGGCACTGCCTTGGCAGCAATCCCTCCGTGCTTGCCCACAGAGCCTGGGAGTGCCAGCGCTCCCAGGAGCCCGTGCTGGCACGTGGATTGGGCTGTGTCCAGCTCCAGCTGGGATGCTGCAGGCAGCCAGGAGCTCTGGGCTCTGCCCTGGGCTACAGATGGGAGCTGCAGCCTGGGAAACCACGCAGGGACCCATAGCCCACCCCAGCCAGGAGCTCTTTGCTGCTGGCCGGGTCCCTGGGGACAAGCTGCAAGCCAGGGGCAGGAGGAGGGCGCAGGTGAGGTGGGAGAGGAGCTGGAGATCACCCTGCCCTCGGGTCATGGGGCACTGTCTGGAGCAGGGGGCACTGTGCCCTGTGAGTGTTGCCGAGCCTGGCACATTATCGTTATCTCTGGTCTGAGCCACGCTTGCCCAGCTGCCTGGCCTGGCCACGAGCTCCTCTGCCTTTGCCTTTGCTCCTTCCCCCAGCCCTGGAACGGGGCCTGCCTGTGCATTCCGGCTGCCCCGGAGGCTGCACAAGTGCCTCGTGCCCTGCACGCGCTTCCATCCCCACCCCTCGCTTGGGCACAGCCCCTGGGAGCCAGGGCTGGGCAGAAACTCGCCTTGCTCTGCAGCACTGAGCTGTGCAGAACACCATCCCACCCTGCTCTGCAGCACTGAGCTGTGCAGAACACCATCCCACCCTGCTCTGCAGCACTGAGCTGTGCAGAACATCATCCCACCCTGCTCTGCAGCACTGAGCTGTGCAGAACACCATCCCACCCTGCTCTGCAGCACTGAGCTGTGCAGAACATCATCCCACCCTGCTCTGCAGCACTGAGCTGTGCAGAGTCTCATTGCACCCTGCTCTGCAGCACTGAGCTGTGCAGAACACCATCCCACCCTGCTCTGCCAGGTTAGCAGCTCCAGACTCTGCTGGTGCCAGCTGGAGCAGTCTGAGTGGATTTTGGGAAGCGATCCCGTGGAAGGGCTGATGAGGAGGGCAGTGCTGGGAGCAGGGGCTGTGGCAGGGGTGGTGGCAGCCCTGGTGCTGGGGACATGCCAAGAGACGCACAGAGACACCTCCAGTGCCTGGGCTGCCACTGTCCCCACACCACAGGGGTGGCTGTGAGCCTGGAATGGGGCAGCTCTGCCCTGGGGCTGGCAGTGACAGAGATAGGAGAGCATTTATCAGGATTTATCAATCCTTGTGCCCTCAGCTGCAGAGCAGGGGGCTCAGAGAGGGCTTGCAGGAATCAGGGTGCGATTCATGGGTCGTGCAGGCTTTGGGGAGGAGGTTCCCCTTGCTCAGCCCTGTCCCAGGAGCCTGCCCAGCCCTTGGCAGAGGATGAGCTCCATATCCCGCTCTGTGCTGAGGGGAACCTTTCAGGTTACATTTTGTGGCGGATGAAACACGAGGATGTTTTACTTCACAGTGTAATTTTAAGAGGCCTCGCATGGCTCATGATCTGCCCTCTCATATTCCATGGTGGGTGTGTGTGTGTGTGTGTGTGTTTTCTCTCTCTCACTTTCTCAGAGTCACAGAGCTGTTTTGATTGATTGTCCTCAGCTGCAGCTGAAAGTCCAGCCAGCCAGTTTATAGACTTGGTTCCAGCATCAATTCTCGCTTTGAAAAACATGACATTTAAAACCATCCTTTGGTTTTCCTACATATGGATCTGATGCTTTTGTTAAAGATTGTTTTTGCTGCTTTTCCCCTGCAATATAAGTCTCGTTTGGACACCGCATCTCCTTGACCTCAGAGCACCTTCATTTCAGTGCCATTGCAATTGACAGGTTGAATTTATGAGATACTGTCAAAGTTCAGTATTAATAGCAGATATTAATGTCACCAGCGTTTTCCAATAGAAAATTAATGGCAGTGTTGTCTGCAGCTGGTAACCCTCTAAAAGGATTCCTCCATGCCTCCACACAGGCCTTGCTTTTATGCTCTCTGCTCTTGCACTGCTTGGGCTGCTGAATCCCTTTGTTTTAATGACATTACAACAGGGCATGCAACAAATCCCTTCCCTTCCCTGCTCCTTCTCTGTGACTTTGTTCCTTTTAAAGTCATTTTCGTCAGCCCAGAGTAAGTGTGGAGCTGTGTGAGCACGAGGAGGGGAGTGCTGTGAGAGATCCCCAGTGCTGAGGGGAGCTGTGGCAGGGGAGGGCCCATGCAGGGCTGTGGGGCTGTCCCTGCATCCCTCGTGGTGGACACAAAGCTTGGCCTGACCCGGGGATTTCTTAGAGAGAAGCCTGAGCTTGGTGGCCTCAGCTCAGCGAGGAGAGCCAGGGACTCCTGTGTGCTTCAAAGCCCTGCAGACCTGCTGGGCTGCTGGATGAAAGTCAGGCTCTTGTCTCTGCCGTTTGATTGTAACCTCTGGGAAGATAAAAAAAGCCTTTGGTCGCTGCTCAGATCTTTGCTTGGCCAGAACACGAGCACAGGCTCTGGGATAGGAAACCTTTCCTGGCAGCCTTGCCCCCTGAACAGCAAAGGTTCTGAGGCTTAGGGGTGTTCTTCACCAAGGTTTTCTGTGTTCATGCAGCACAGGGCTGTGGGATTGCCCCAAACTGGGATTTTTAGAGAAGCAGGTCTCAAATGCCATGAACTTGAAAGAACCCCTAAACCAGGGAGCTGAGAGAGAGCAAAGCTGCTGGGAGCTCAGCACTGAGCTGTGGCCTGCAGCAGCCATGGATGGATTTGCAGGGCAGGGAGGGCCTCTCCAGCCTGTCACAGGTTATCAGGATGCAGGAAGAGGCACAGCCCATCCCCAGGGACTCCCAGGTGTGATGTCCATCCTCTTCTACCCCCCACCACACAGCTCCTGATGCTCCTGCAATCCCCAGGATGCTGGAGGCCTTGCCATTGCTGGAGCTGTCACTGGCAGGGAAGGTGTTTTCTGAGTCCCCAAGAGCCATTTGGTCCCTTAAATCTGAAAGAGCATTTGGAGGGCATTTTCTGGTTGCTGTTTTTACCCACCAGGTTCATGCTGCTGCACTGGGTGCAATGCCCACCTTTCCTGGAGTTGTTCCAGGTGTGCAAACCTTGACACAGATATCTCTGTACTGTATTTCTGTGTTTCCCTGACTTCTGCTGAGTTTACTGGTGACAAAGGGGCAACTCTGACTCGTTAAAGAGGTGGAACATCATTTCTGGAGGCAGGTGTGTGATGGAGGAGGCAGTTGGTGGGTCCCTACTTGGAAAAATCTCTAAAAAAAGATCTGCAGTTGATCTCCCTGTTGTTCAGCAGGTGCTGCTGGGTCAGTGCTGCTGCACCTTGTCCTGGTGCCAAGGGGCTGCCAGGGGCTGAGGGCAGAGCCTGGCATGCACAGCCTCAGCTGGGATTTCTCCGTGCTTGCTGCCAGCCAGGGGTGTACCTGCACATTTCCCTTCTTCCCTGCACATTTCCCTTCTTCCCTGCACGTTCTGGAAGAGGAAATCCTGCTTGGTCAAACATTGCTTTAGTGTGTGATGTAGCTCAGACAAGGTTCCCACCACCTCCCTCATTTAATAGACCTCTTTTTGATTCAAAACAAACCCCAAACTCCTCTCTCAGAAAATCTGGCCAAGATGCTCTTTTTTTTCTCCCCCCCTTTTTCCATCTTGTTCCTCTTAGAGGAACTCTGGGAGCCTCTTGGTGCTTTCACTCTCTCACATGCCAAAGATTGCTGCATCCCCCTTAGTTACTCTCCTGCCAAACCAGATCTTCTAGCCTTGCCTCAAAAATCATCCACTTCCCTGCTCCTTGGGGTTCCTTTTGTTGCTGTTGCTTTATCATTGAATTTCCTCGTGTTTATTGACAAGTCTATTGTTGAGCTTCCTGGACACATGCAGCTCTCCTTTTGGGATACAGGGAAAGACAAACAGTTGCCTTCACTTCTCTGCCCCTGCTGTTGGGGAAACACTGGCAGTGATGTGATTCCTACAGATGAGATGGGTCTCATGTAGAGCTGGGGTCGTGGAGGGTGTAAACTGGCACTGCTCCACTGGCTGGGCTGGAATGAGGCCAGTTTTGTCCAGCTGAGGATCTGTCCTTAATGTCCAAACAGTTATTACACACTAATAAAGATTAATGATTGTAAATCCCCACGGATTAGACATAAAATGGCAAGTTTTGCTCATTAATCTTTATTGCCCTGTTATGGCTGTTGATGTTAGAGCTCCTCTCTCTGCTCTGGACATGCCCAGAGGTGGGGGCTGAGCCTGGGGAGATGAAGGGTGGACAGAACACACCAGATGTCCACGGGTTTTGCACTCTGTGTCCTCCCCCCAGGTTCCTGGTTTCCTTGAAAGCCCTTAACCAGCAGCAGAGGGTGAATGCCTGAGCTTTGTCTGCTCCTCTGGCCTCTGCCTGGGCTATGAACCCCAGATTGTTTCTGGTGAGAAGGGATCAGATCTCCTCATTAATATTTCAGCTCAGCCTTTGCTGGAGCAGATGGAGAAGGCAAAATTTGCCATGTGCTCTGCAGAGCTGGGAGATTCCCCCCTGGACCGTGGCTGGAGGAGTGGCAGCTCTGCTGAAGGCTGAAAGGCCTCTGCTCCTTCACATAACCCCACTCCATTAGAACAGGGGGGTTTGTCAATAAACAGGGCCAGAAAAAGCTGCATCTGAGTTCTGGGGTGTTTGCAGATGCATGAACAAAGCCAGGAGCTGCAGGCACAAAGGTTCCATTGCTGGATAAATGAAAAGGACTCTGAGAGTGCAGTGAGCTTTAAGGGTGGGTTTGATGGCAGAGGGACAAAGGACAGCTGGTGTCAGTCCACTTTGCCAGGGAGGCTCTGAAGCATCAAGAGAGGCAGGACACAGCCACAGGTCCCTTGAGGGCACAGCCTGAGAGCAGCCTGGCTGCCCTTTCCCTCCCCACATCTTCCTTCAGGCCCAGATCTGTGGGCAGTGGGTCCCAGGTTGCCACTGCATCCCCAGTTCGAGCAAGGGGAGCAAAATCTAAACCCCAAAGAAACCCACGGGGAAAAACCTGCAAGTGAACAAAGACATGTTGCTGCTGAGTGGCCTTAAACCATGGGAAAAGCCTGGGAAAAGCCTCTGCAGCTGAGAAGGGAAGCATTTAAGGTGGTCTCCAACCAGCTTAATGCTGGAAATATCCCATTTACAGCCCACCAGGAAGAAGGAATTCACCAGGGGCCTGCCCAGCCGGCAGTGCCATTCCCCTGGGAGCAGCTGGGGCAGGATTTTTGTGAGGTGGCTCCTTCAGAGCAGCCCTGGGATGCTGGAGAGCTCTTGGCTCTCCTGGACTCCTCATCCCAGGCACCTCCATGGTTTTATTTGCACGTCTGGGATTTTACTGGCAGCCAGTGGGAAGGGGAAGGAGCCTCCATGGAGTGCTTTGGGAGAGGAAGAAGCTGCCTGTGCCCCCTAGTCCCTGCTCCCTAACCCCAGAGCTGGGAATTAGCCAAACCAGCCACCCCACAGGTCTCCAGCCCAAGCAAGGCTTTGTCCCTTCGCTCGCTGCCGTTCCATTAAAAATCCCTCTGGGAAATCCAGGCAGCTCTGGAGCTGCAGCAGCCCTGCTCCAAGGTGGCTCAGCTCAGCCAGCAGCCAGGATGGGCCACAATCCCTTCCTCGAGAGGCTCTTGGATTTGGAAGGATGGGGCAAGGGTCCAGCGGCCGCGGGGTTCCGCGGGGACAAGCCGGGGAAAGCTTGGAAGCGCCTGAAGCGCGCTGGAAGTGGAGATGGAAATCTCAAAAGATCAGACGTCTTTCGGTGATTTCCAAAGCTATCTGGCTTTAGCCAGGCCTGAAAACCCTTCCTAGAAGTTTTATTGCAGGGTATTTTGATCTGTTACTTTCGCTTTTGGGCTTAGTTAAATCCAGGAAACTCGGAATAGTGTAATTTTTGAATAAAGACTGAACACACCCCAAGTATTCCTGAAGCGATCAGGAAAGCTGCTGCTTGGTTTTATCTTCCAGGAAAAATTCAGGCCAGCTCAGGGTTTAATTCAGTCTGGTTTTGCCCCTAGATAATGATTCTTTTTGAGGAAATAAAGAGAGCAGACCATAGTTTTTCCAAAAGGCTGTGACCCATCACGCACTGAACCGTTCCAGGAGGTGGATGGAGATAAATGCTCCAGTGAGAGGGGCCAGGGCTGGTGGCTGGAAGAGCAGCCTGGAGTATCCAGGACCTCCAAAAACTCACAGTTTCCCCAGAAACTGTGTGACTGAGGTGTTGGGATCTGCCACATCTGGGATTTTTCCCTCTAGGAGAGAATTTTCAGCCATCTCGGAGTGTCCCAGAGCACCCAAAACCCTTCATTTGTGTGGGGTTTTTTTCAGGATGGACACTCTGAAAAGTCAGGAAGGGCCAGGTGTCCTTGACTTGCACAGCCAGAGTGAAGAAATGTGGGTTAAGTGCCTCATAAGAGCCAGAAAAAGTGTGTTTAAAGATAAATCCCAGTCTCTGTCACTGCTGTTGAGCCAGGATCAAATTTTCCCAAATCCAGGTCCAGCTGCAGAGCTCTCCATCAATATTTAGGCCAAATTTAGTCACAAGTCCTGCATAAACACCTGCAGCATGGACTGTGCCTTCTGGGGGGCTTCTGGCAGGTTGGGGCTCAAAATACATCCCCCAACCCAGGCTCTGGCTCCGAATATTCCCTTTAAAATCCTCATGTAAAGTGAATTTCCAGAGCTCGGCCGCCGTTTTTATTTTGGTGAATCGAGTGGTTTGTGCTTGGTGAGAGCTGTCCCTGTGCCAGGGGCTGCTGGAAGTAGTCACAACATACAAAATAGCTGGAATTCTGCATTTTTTAATAGCAATGCAACGAGGGGAAGCTGCTAAATGGAGCTTCTTGTAAGCTGGAAATGTGTTGGAGTAAAATTTGTCATTTCTTGTAGAAAAAAAATCCAAAACCAAACCAGCTGTCTAAAATTGTCCAAAATCTTCAAATTAAGGAATTACAGTTTGATTGGCAAAGATCCATGTTTAGCATCAATAGATGGGATTTCAAGACTTTCTGCCTTAAGGTGTGAAATCTGCTTTTTCTCGAGATGGTGGAAAATCTGTAACAAGGAAATTTCTGCATCATTTTGGCTGGGAAAAAAAAAACCCCCAAACACCAAAATATGAGCAAGAAATGCAAAAGCTGTTCCCAGTGGTCTGTGGTGTTGAAGAGGGCTCAGGCAAAGCACCTGAAGATGTTAGGAAGGAGAAGACTTTCCACCCTGCTGTAATCCAAGTCCTTATTTTACTTGATTTTTAGGATTTTTTTTTACAGTAACATCATTTGGTTTGTAACTGTGAAAGTCTCTGCTTTTTCACACACGTGGAAGGCTGATTATTCTTTCTCATGTTCTTCTTATTTATTATTTATCCCTTTCTGGTACTATCCAAGAGGTGCTGAAGGTATCTCCCAGCCTGCCCTCGAGCCATGTGGAGCCCCTGTGGTATCTCCTGACAGCTGGGATGGCAGTAGACAGCTAATTATGATTTTAAATTATATTTATAACAATTTAGATGAGGTTTTTTTTAGTGTCCTGGTTTGCTCTAGAATTAGGGATGGGGATAAGGAACCTTGCTTTAAAAAATTGTAATTTTTTTTTTTATTTTTCTTTCAACATCTTGGAGGCTTCTGAAGAAACCTGCTCCATTTTAAGGTTTTTGGTAGGAGAAGCACGAGGTGGCTTTCAGTTGTTCCTTCGAGAGGGGATTGAGTAGCCCCAGGGTTCAGTTCAGCTGATAAAATGCTCTGTGTCACATCATTAAAATCACCCTGAATTCTGACAAAACAACCACTTCCCACCTGAAAATGAAAATCTGGTTGGTGACAAACTTGCTTTGTCCAAGGCTCATGCCAGGCTTCTCTCTGTCCGATTTCCATGGAGTTTGCTGGAGCTGGGCTGCTCAGGGTTGCCCAGGGCAGGGCTGAGTGTCCCCTCTGGGCGTGCAGGACTCGTGTCCTGCAGAAATGATGGAGCAGCTCATGGGCAGCTTCCTGCTCTGCAGGGATGTTGAGGGGAATCTGTAAGTGTGGGAGAGAGTCAGGTCTGGGGGCTCAAAACCCATTGGGTTTTGTTCTTTTTATTCCCTTTCTCCCCTTGGAAAGGTCCTTCCAAAGCCTCCCCAGCCTTTCTGATAGAGAGTAAGAGAATCACTGAACCACGGAGTCATTCAGGGTGGAAAAGGCCTTTAAAATCATCGAGTTAACCAAAACCCCAGCACTGCCAAGGCCACCACTAACCCATGTCCCCAAGTGCCACATGCACGCGTTTTAAACCCCCAGGATGGTGACTGGAGCCCTTCCCTGGGCAGCCTGGGCCCTGTGGTGCTGCTGTTTCCAGACAGCTCGTGCTGCTTCTCTGCTTTGTTTTCTTTCCCCTATGTATAAGAAACGTTGGGTAGCAGAATGTGGAATTGATTAGAAGTTCATAAAGCAGGGACCTCAGAAGGATGTGGGTATAAATGCTTTTCAGGCATCCGAGGTGAACTTTAAATGGAGCTTTGGCCCTCACTCGCTTTCTGCTTTTCAAAACCCATTTATGAGAAAGTGGAGCTGTCAAAGCCATGCATGAACTTTGCCTTCTTGCAAATAACTTGTCTCAAAGTAAATTGTCCAAATGCACAAGAAGCTTGTCTCAAAGTAAATCCAGTAGCTCTACAAAGCTGGAATTATGTGCATTAGAGGGTGTGTGTGGTGTGTGTGTGTGTGAGCATGTGTTGTGCTTGGGGGGGGGGGTGCAGGGAGTAACTCGACCATTTTGGAGATTTAAAAAAACACAATGCAAGTGCTTTTTCAAAAAAAAAAAAAAAAAGGCAGCGTAAAATATTTATTTCTTGGCAGAAGTACATCAGACCACATCTCCCATCCTTCTTTTAATTGCTTGGTGTTTGTTTGTGTTGTCTCAGGCTTTGCTGGTTTCCTCCGCAGGGCTCTGTGCTGCTCTCAGCCCGTCACCTCACACAACCCCGCTCACAGCCAGGGCACGGGGCAGCTCCAGCTCCTCAGGACAGCCCCTGGGGTGCCCTCAGTGCAGCAAAGGCAGAGGTGGTGTTGGATTGAAGGCAGGGCAGTGCAGTGTGGCTGATTTTCAGTTTTTAGCCTTGTCGAGGGAACTCTTTCCTTGTGAGAATCAAAACCCAAGGCAGGACCCCGAGTCACAGCCTTAGGGAGGGTGGGTTGGCCAGGCAGAGCAGGCTTGGAGAGTGTGACTGAAGAGGAAAGAGGTGCTGACACGGGTGTGAGGTGGCACTGGGGTGGTTGTCAGTGTCCCCATGGGCTTTGCCCAGGGTTTGGAGCTGCCCCGTGCGGGATGGACGCTCCGAGCTCCTGCTCCAGCCAGGTGCAGGCACTGCCAGGTTCCATCAGTCAGGAACTGCCCAGCTCTCAGGGTTCTCCCTGTGCCCCTGAGTCCTTCCGTGGTCACCTGGCTGCCCCCCTGTCGAGCTGCACATCCCCTCCTCTGGCTCCATCTGCAGCACTTCCCTGTGTTGTCTCCTCCTCGTGCTCTGGAGGTGAGCAGGAGTGGGAGAGTGACAACAGGACCACGTGTGTAACATTTGAGGGGCTTTTAGTTGATGTTGTTTTACTGAGATGCTTTTAGATCCATGCTGCACTGGTGTTCTTTCACCTTCACTGCCACAGATTCTTCCTCCCCACCCTCTTCACTTAAATCAGATTGGCAAAACACATTTGACTTGAAAAAAAAACCCCAAACAACCCCCAACCCTGCTGATGGGATAAGTTAATCCTCTTCACTGCGCTTTGATTTGATTTCTCAGGATACCCAGAGGTTTTTCACTGCTGCTGAGAGGGGACAGGACACCTTTTTGGAAACTTCAACCACTGTAACAGTTTTCCAGATGTGCGTGTGCGTGTGTGTGTGTGCGTAGCCCGGCACTGTGCGTGCGTGTGTTCTGCTGAATATTGTGTGCATCTCTGAAAACGCTTCAAACAACTGCCTGGAAGTCAAAAACCAACCACCTCTTTCCAGTCATATGTTTGCCGTGACTTTTCATAACCACACTTGAAACTAGTGGTCTTGGATGGAAATATTCAAAGAGCAGGGCATCTTTATAGCAACGGTATGTCAGTCAAATTACGGAAAATGTACACAAAAATAAATAAATGAAATTTAAAAGGAACGTTCTCTCAGCCTACCTGTGTTTCCCTCAGTGGAAGTGCTACCAGTTGTGTCGGGACACGCTTTGGGCTGCTTTTGCCATTCCTCTGGGAGGTTTTTAGGGATCATCTTACTCCCAACAGCTTATCATACGTTACTGAAAACTCAGGAATGCTCAAGCTGCTCGACAGGGATAATTGTCAGCCCTGCTGCCGCTGGTTTTCCTTTCCCTGCTCGGGCTGGCGGGAGCAGGCGCAGCCACATCCCGTCCAGCCCACATCAAAGGCACGGCCCTGCTGCCTCCTCTGCTGTGCTGGAGGGACGGGAGCAGCAGCTTCCAGCCCCCAGCCCTCCCAAAAACCAGCTTTAACAGGGGTTCCAGGGGCACAGCCCCGTGCCCAGCATCATTCTGGGGTGCAGCTCCTGGGGCTGGGCTCTGCTGGGGTCGGAGGCTCAGCAGCTCCCGGCGATGTGGCCGAAGGGGTTTGGTGCAGCTGCTGGGCTGCAGAACAGATGTGCTGCTCTGCTCTGTGATTCCCCAGCTCCTGCATCCAGCCCCGGAGCCCCTGCCAGCCCCATCGCTGTTGTCTGCAGCAAAGCCTTTCTTTAAAGGGTGACTCTCAGGCCGTGCTTTTGTCCTGATGCAAGGACAGTGCTCACCCTGGGTTTTCTGTCTGAGCCAGAGCCTTTGCTGGAGTGAAGTGTGCTGGGCTGGCTGTGCTGAAACATGAATCGCTCCTCGAGTAAATAAAATTACCCTTCCATTTATGCTAGAACTGCTGAAAACAATATCCCAGCTCCCTCTGCTGATGCTGCAGTCCCAGTCAAAGCGAGAGCACTGGCTGCAGAGCTGAGGTGCTGCAGGGTGAACTCCAGAGAAACAGCCTGGTTAACAGGAGAACTCTGAGGGGCACGGGTTTTAAACCGTGCTGAGCTTTGTAATGCAATTATTTGGGTTGAAAATGGCAGGTCCTGTTCCCTCTGCCTCCCCTGCCTGCTTCATGTATGAAATTGGGAAGTAATTCCTGCATTGTCCCAACTAATGTCACATGGAAGTGCTGAAGAGAACAGGGGAAGTTGAGGTGTGAGGAAAATCAGTGTTTATCCCCCGGAAGAAGCACGGAAGCCTGGGCTGAACGCTTTGGGATTGCAGCAGGAACATCACCCAGCAGTGGGAATGCTGAGATTGCCATAAAAATGAAGGGAAGAGCTGCAAGAGGCACAGACCCATTTCTGAGAATCCTAAATGGAGCAGCTGCTGGAGTTCTCCCTGTGCTGCGTGTGCTTGTGTGTTCTGTTTAAAAGGAAGAAATGAAGAGCCATACTTCTATTTTATCAAATCAAATTACCCCTGTACGCTCAGAATATTTATGCACCAGTGCTTTTTTTTTTTTATTAGGGCTTTATCTCACTGTAATCAATTCCAAATACAAACCTATTTTTATCGCCGTAATGCAGCAGTAATTTATAAGATGTAGACGGAACGCACACGAGATGCCAAAAGCAATTTTATGGAGCCTCTTTTGTTGTCATCTACAATGCATCAGCTCTTGCCTTCAGCCTCCCATCAATTTTAAAAGCCCCAAGATGAAAAAAAAATAAAATAAATAAAAAGGAGCAAGTACAGTGAAGCAGCTGCCAAGGCCTGGAACAGCCTGAGATCCGTGTGCACCTTTGGGATTGGAGGTTGATTGAACATGGCACAATAATGAAAACCGTGCTGAGCATTGTAATGCAATTATTTGGGTTGCAAATGGCAGATCCTGTTCCCTCTGCCTCCCCTGCCTGTTTCATGTATGAAACTGGGAAGTGATTCCTGCATTATCCCAACTTACATCATGTGGAAGTGAGGAAGAGAACAGGGGAAGTTAAGGTGTGGGGAAAAGAAGAGGGGAAGTTGGGGTCCTCGGGGCTGAACAGAGCTGCCCTTCTTCATCTTCTCCTTTCTCCTCTCATTTGGGAGCCCTCCTGGACAGGCTTCCAAAATGCAAATATGCTGGATGACGCATTCCAAAATCCCAATTTTCACACCAAGCAGCTGCCTTTGAGCACTCACTCCCTCCACCAAGCTCTCGTGGCCCTGAGGGGCACCTGCAACAGGAGCACCCATGGGTGTGTTTATGGTTGGGCTTCTTCAAGCCTTTCCAGTCACGATCTTGCTCATCAGACATGGCTGCTGCCCTCCCAGATTTTCCTGGTGTTGCCACTCCAACACACTTTTGGTTCCAGTTCTGGCTCTCTGGTGCTGGAAGTGCTTGGAGTGACGCTGAAATCAATATAATTGTGATTAGAAAAGTGGGAATGGTTTCTCACTGCCAGAGGGGAGGGCTAGATGGGATTTTGGGCAGAAATCCTTCCCTGTGAGGGTGGGCAGGCCCTGGCACAGGGTGCCCAGAGAAGCTGTGGCTGCCCCTGGATTCCTGGCAGTGCCCAAGGCCAGGTTGGATGGGGCTTGGAGCACCCTGGGATAATGGAAGGTGTCCCTGGACTGGATGATCTTTAAGGTCCCATCCAACCCAAGCCATTCAGTGAGTCTGTAAATCTATGAAGAACTTGCAAAAGTTTTGAAGGACACACTGCACCTGGAGGTGATGCAGCTCATGGATGTTAAAGGCACAGACGTTTCATTCTGTTTCATTTGCTTGCTGAGTCCTACTAAGAGACAACTGAAGTGCCTTCAGACTGAAAGCACATCCCATTTAACACCCAGTGATTGCTTTTAGGGCTTGCATAGAAACAGGTCTCTTTCAACAGGCTTCTATTAACCACAGGTACTGAAAATAAATGGAGGAACATTACAGAACGCTGACAAATAATTAATGGCAAACATTACCGAGCCACCTTTGTTGTTTGCCTCCCCCTTTCATATCGGAGGGCTTTTGGGAAATAACAATCAAAGCAGTCCCTCCTGGAGGAATCATTACTGGAGCATTTTGCATGCAGATTACTTCAGGCCTCAGCCCCGCGACTCTCGGCTGCGTCAGGAGGGGAAGGCCAAGATTTGCTGATTGAGATCAGATGGCTGGTGGCGAGAAGGAATCTAGATGACTTAACTGGAGGGATTAAACTCAAGTCTTTTGGCTTCCACTTGGCTGTTTTATAAACTGCTCCGTTGGGCCGCGTTCCCCTCGGCGTGTGTGCGAGGCGGCGCGGGGCACCAGCCCGTCCCTGAGCGCTGGCAGGGCGGCCCTGCTGGGTGAGAAAGGCAAACACAGTGCAAGTGGGAGCTAAAATTAGCCCCTGGAGCTGCAGCCCTCGCACCTCCAGCCGGGCTGAGCTCTCCAGCACCGCTGTGGTTTGGTGGGTGATGCTGAGGGGCAGAGCCAGCATTCCCGGAGCTCCAGCCGGCGTTCCCAGAGCTCCAGCCGGCGTTCCCAGAGCTCCAGCCCTGTTTCCCTGCCCTCCCCAGGGTCTCTGAGGTGCCCAAACCCCAGCAATGTCCCCACGGCTGGCACCTGGCTGCAGGGTGAGGAGCCATCAGAGCGTTTTGTTACCGACGTTCCCGTTTGAGGCCTCACCCACTGGATGTATCCCCAAGGGAGCAGATGGAGCTCTCTCCTTGCTCTCAGAGCCCAACCTTTAATTTTACAAGGTTGATTGAAACCAAGAGTGGAAATAAAAAGTCAGAGCTGCTCTGTTTTCCTTCCCCTCCCTTCCATTATCTTCTTTCTTTTCCATCCATCCCCGTCTCGCATGCCTCTCGGATTGCGTCCCCCCGGTTTCCCAGTTATTTATTGACCCAGACCTAATTCCTTATTTCCAGAAATGTGTCATGAATCCTGCCTTTGAGTCATTTGCTTTTTGCTTTCCAGGCTCACCTCTTTGACCACGTTTTCCTGTGAAAGATAAGGATACAGGGTTTGTGGAGTAATCTCAGCAGGATGCCTGGGCTCCATTCATGGATCTGTTGCCACTGGCTCATTACGGAAAATTAGGAGAGTTATTTCACCTTTCAGTGCCTCACCTCGGTGTCACCATCTGTAGAACAAGGCGAATAATTGTTATCTCTTCCTCGCAGGAGAACTGGGGAGCTTTGCTAATGACCATCTGCTAAATGTTCTCAGAGCCTCACATGAACATTTCTACTGAAGTGCAAATTATTATTAGAAACCAGGGATTGTTACTGGATTGATATCAAATCATTGTCGACAGCTTCTCTGCAGGGAAAACTTAGGCACAGCCAACAAGAACAAGCTGCATGTTTTGAAGTTGTGCAGTTGATTATGTTGGCTTTCATCTTCTGGTGAGAGGATCCTCTGCCATCTGAACTCTCTGATCTCTGGGAACACAATTCATCCAATCAATCTGGAGGAAAATAAACCTCCGCAGACAAAAACATTAAGTATCCACCTGAGAGCAGATGAAGATGGAAGATGTTAATTAATTCCCAGCCCTTAACTCTTGCAATGCCAGCGCTTCCCTGGCCCACAAGGCAGGGCTGGAGGGGAGCACAGGACACATCCAGGGCCCATCCCAGGGCTGTGGAGTCTCCTGGGCTCAGTTTTAATTGGAAACATGCAAATATTTAACAATGAGGCTGGTGCCACTGAAGGCTCCTATGGACAGTCTGGGGGTCACGTGTTGATCCCGTGGTCACACTCGGAGATTCCAGGTGCCAGCACAGATTCCAGCTGTGGCTCTGTCCCAGCTCTTGTGGTTTAGCCCCAGCTCCAGCAGCTCAGCCCCACAGAGAACCAGAGGGTAAAACTGAGAAAACTCCTGGGCTGACATAAAGCCAGTTTAATAATTAAAGCAAAAGCCACGCACACAAGCAAAGCAGAACAAGGAATTGATTCCCCACTTCCCAGGGCAGGCAGGGGCTCAGCCATCCCCAGGACAGCAGGGCTGCATCACACACAGCAGGGAGGCCAAAGGCCATCACTCCAAACGTCCTCCTCTTCCTCCTTTTCCCCTTCTTTATGCACTGAGCCTGACACTGTGTGGCCTGGGATGTCCCTGGGGTCAGTTGGGGTCAGCTGTCCTGGCTGTGGCCCTTCCCAGCTCCTGGTGCCCCCACAGCCTCCTCACTGGAGGAGTGAGGAGCAGAAAAGGCCTTGACTCTGTGCAAGCACAGCTCAGCAATAACAGAAACATCCCTGGTGTTATCCACCCTGTGTTCAGCACAAACCCCAAACACGGCCCCGGAGTAGCTGCTGGGGAGAAAATCAACTCCATCCCAGGCAGAACCAGTCCACCAAAGAGCCATCCCGGGCTCAAGGACATCCCTGCACCTCTCCTGAGCCTGACCCAGCGAGTTTCCTCCTAGCTCAGCCTCAGTGCTGGCAGCTGATGGGTTTGGTTGAGCCTGGAGCCCACATTTAGGACACAGGGACACAGAACCCCCCTGGGACCCCACTGGGGTGTGCCCAAGGCCCTGAAGCACCGCTGGAGACACTACAGGAACCTCTGTCCCACCCTTTTAGTGCCTGACCTCATCTGTGGCGTTTTCCCGGTGCTGGGAATGGGGAGGGAGGATGGCTGCAGGCTACAACCCATTAGGGGCATGGGATGGGAGCGGCGTCAATAGGGAGGGGCAGAAATGGGGCTGGGGGCGTCAATAGGGATGGCAGAGATGGGGCTGGGGGTGTCAATAGGGACGGGCAGAGACGGGGCTGGGGGTGTCAATAGGGAGGGGCAGAAATGGGGCTGGGGGTGTCAATAGGGACGGGCAGAGACGGGGCTGGGGGTGTCAATAGGGAGGGGCAGAAATGGGGCTGGGGGTGTCAATAGGGACAGGCAGAGATGGGGCTGGGGGTGTCAATAGGGACAGGCAGAAATGGGGCTGGGGGTGTCAATAGGGACAGGCAGAAATGGGGCTGGGGGTGTCAATGGGGATGGCAGAGATGGGGCTGGGGGTGTCAATAGGGACAGGCAGAGATGGGGCTGGGGGTGTCAATAGGGAGGGGCAGAGATGGGGCTGGGGGTGTCAATAGGGACAGGCAGAGATGGGGCTGGGGGTGTCAATAGGGACGGGCAGAGATGGGGCTGGGGGTGTCAATAGGGACGGGCAGAGATGGGGCTGGGGGTGTCAATAGGGAGGGCAGAGATGGGGCTGGGGGTGTCAATAGGGAGGGGCAGAGATGGGGCTGGGGGCGATGACCAGGACCGGGCTGGGAGGAGCAGAGAGCTCGGCTCTGCTGGGACACCAAAACTGACAATTCACAACTGGAGAGCTTTAGGAACAGCCCCGACTCTTCCCTCACTGATCCCATTAAGTGCCATTAGGGTCACTGTCTCATTTCGCAGCGTTTAAGTGAAATAAATATGGTTTAATGATGCTGCTGCAATCCAAAATCGTCACGGGTGCTGCACTCACACCACCAAAGCAACACTGAGGGGAAAATGGGGGGACTTTTTGGGAGCTGCCGGGGGAAAATCAGCGTAGAAAATGAGTGACTGAATTTTGGGAGCTCTCAGGGATATATAAACATGGAAAATGGGTGACTCTGAATTTTGGGAGATGCCAGGGATATACAAACATGGAAAATGGGTGACTCTGAATTTTGGGAGCTGCCAGGGATATATAAACATGGAAAATGTGTGACTCTGAATTTTGGGAGCTGTCAGGGATATATAAACATGGAAAATGGGTGACTCTGAATTTTGGGAGCTGTCAGGGATATATAAACATGGAAAATGGGTGACTCTGAATTTTGGGAGCTGTCAGGGATATATAAACATGGAAAATGGGTGACTGAATTTTGGGAGCTGCCAGGGATATATAAACATGGAAAATGGGTGACTCTGAATTTTGGGAGCTGTCAGGGATATATAAACATGGAAAATGGGTGACTGAATTTTGGGATCTGCCAGGGATATATAAATGTGGAAAATGGGTGACTCTGAATTTTGGGAGCTGTCAGGGATATATAAACATGGAAAATGGGTGACTGAATTTTAGGAGCTGCCAGAGGAAAATCAGCATAGAAAATGGGTGACTTTGAATTTTGGGAGATGCCAGGGATATATAAACATGGAAAATGGGTGACTGAATTTTGGGATCTGCCAGGGATATATAAATGTGGAAAATGGGTGACTCTGAATTTTGGGAGCTGTCAGGGATATATAAACATGGAAAATGGGTGACTGAATTTTAGGAGCTGCCAGAGGAAAATCAGCATAGAAAATGGGTGACTTTGAATTTTGGGAGATGCCAGGGATATATAAACATGGAAAATGGGTGACTGAATTTTGGGATCTGCCAGGGATATATAAATGTGGAAAATGGGTGACTCTGAATTTTGGGATCTGCCAGGGGAATATCAACATCCCTGCACTGCACTGGGGCTCTGGAGACCGGGCTTGGTTATCCCCTGCAGTGCAGAGCATGTTGAAAATGGAAAAAAAAAAAAAAAAAGAAAAAAACCCAGTAATTTTTTAATCAAAAAAGGATAATGACCTCTTGTGTTAAAATTGTAAAAATCAGTCCTCTGCATTTAAAAATGGACTTGTAAAAGCATTTGTGCCTTTTGGCTATTTCCTATAATATATAGCTTTGGTCACACGGCTCTCATTAAGACCCCAGAAAACGTTGTAAACTGGCATTTATAAGCTCGACATCGGAAATTTCTGTATTTTTATTTTGAATTTATAATCCCACTCCAAGATTTGCTGAAAGATATGAAACTTTACTTGAGGTTTTGGGACGGGAACGATGTCTGAGCAGAACAGTCTCCTTTTGGTAAAAACTCCCATCTGTTCAAGTTTTGACGTATTCTTCAGGCAAATATGATTTTTTTTCCCCCCCTACATGTATTAAAAAAACCCAAAAAACAACAAAGCAGATCTGGCTAAGAGCACAGTCACTAATACTTCGACTGTTAATATTTCATAACATTGCGTTTTTTAAAGATAAAATTACTTAAAATCCATATAAACACACTTGCTCCCATCTCTGCAGAGCTGAGGAGGCTGCTGGGGATCCCTGGGTGAATTTAACACCGAAAACAGGGAGGTTTTGGTCTCAAAATAAAAAGGAACATTAAAATCAGGGAAGCTTTTCACCCATGTGTTTTACACCGAGGTTTGAATAACACCAGGCTGTGAATAACATCACCAGTTGGAAACTTCCCTGTTTCCCCCGAGCTCACATCTCTGGACGTGGCTCAAGCATTAAAATTAGACAGAAAATAAACGAATTAACTTCTCCCAGGGGTTGTTGCCCGTCACTCCTGAGTGACCGAGGGGTTTGGGAGCAGCAGGTGGAGGAGCAGCCTGCAGGGCTCATTCCAGCAGCTCTTTTCCAAGCAGGCTGCAGGTGGCAATGCGCTTATTGCTGTTGGTGGCTGTCCCTGAAACCCCCGGGATCCGGGAGGAGGAGGCTGCTCTCCAAGAAGGAGCCCATCAGGAGAAAAATCTGACGAGGGTAACCGCAGGGAAGGGGTCAGAAGGAGATCAGATCGCTTTCCTTTCTGTCGGGAAGGGCTCCTTTCTCCCAGCAGCCGCTGTGGGTTTTCCCTGTCGCCCTCCCAGCCTGTCCCCAGCCCCTGGAATTCGCGTGGAGGAATCATCTGGGAGATGGGCAAAGCTCTGGGGCACATCAGGGAATAGCCTGAGAGTGGAAAAAAAATGAAACGAGGCATCTTTAATTCCCCTTCCCCGAACCCATTGTTATGATGTTCCCCCAGGAGCAAGAATCCAGACTCGCAGCTCTCCCTCCTTCCCCGAGGAAGATCAGGCAGGGTAAGACTCAGATTAATGAGGTGATGATTTATAACATCCTCGAGTGCATTAGAGAGCCCTCGCAGTGGCCACGCAGCAATCCCACTCCTCTGGCTGCTCCAGCAGGGCTTTCTCATGGCTAAAGGCATCTCCGAGGGGTTTTTCCACTGGGTTTTTGCTGATCTGAGTTTTTAATCCTGGGAGATGGAGGGGGGCGGCCTGGCAGAGCAGCCTGGGAATACGGGAGGGGACAAAAATCCCTTTCCATGTGGAGAAATGCTCCTGAAAATGGGGCAGCTTTGCCAGGAGCTCAGGAAAAGGCTCTGATGTCACCCAGGAGCTCGGGAATACTGGAGGGGGCAAAAATCCCTTTCCATGTGGAGAAATGCTCCTGAAAATGGGGCAGCTTTGCCAGGAGCGCAGGAAAAGGCTCTGATGTCACCCAGGGGCTCGGGTGGAGCAGGGATTTCACCCGGCTGAGCCACGGGCTCTGTCTGGAGGTGCAAAATGAGAGGTTGGGAAAGGCTCAGGCTCCGTGGGCTCTCCACATCAGCCCAGAGGAGGGAGTGGTGCTTTCTGCCTTTTTGTGTGGGCTCCGAACCTTTCATCTCCACTAAGTGCCTCCTCTGGAAAACGGCCCTCATTTGCTCTGCGGTGGGAACAGGATTATTGAATGGCCGCAGGGAGTTAAGTGCTTTAAAATAATATTGCAGAGCACTCGCTGTGTCCTCGCTCAGAAACTCCAACAACAGCTCAGCCAGCCCTGAGTGATGGCACTGCTGCCTCACCTCATGGAGCACAGGAGCCAGCCCGAAAAGGCCCTTTCTGCCAGGGCAGAATGCCCTGTTTCACTGAAAAAACAGCGGTGTTTGAACCAAAGCATCCCTGGTGAAGCAGCCCGGTGACACCGCTCCGGTCACTGCAGCTGGAAATGTTCATGGGAGCATTCCCTGCATGCTGAGGCCTCTCCCTGCTTTCTCCACCTCACACTGAGCTTTTATTTCGGGTTTCTGTCGCCCCTGAGCGATGATCTGCCCTCACTGACTCAGCTGGGCTGGAAGGGACCTCAGAGATCACCCAGCTCCCCCCACACCTTCCCCTGTCCCAGGGAGCTCCAGCCTGGCCTTGGGCACTTCCAGGGATCCAGGGGCAGCCACAGCTCTGGGAATTCCATCCCAGCCCCTCACCACCTTCACAGGGAGGAATTCCTTCCCAATATCCCACCTAACCCTACTCTCTGTGTGTCTGAAGCCATTCCCTTTGTCCTGTCACTCCACACTCTTGCCCTGCGCCCTTCTGAGCACGAAACCTGCTCATTAACACCCCGATTTTAATCAGGGTCTGGGTGTGGCTGGGCAGGACACCTCAACAGCCTCCGACCTTCCTTTGGGAGCTTCCAAACTAAAGAACAATCTGTGGGGTGGAGGCTGGGGAAAGCAGCTGGGGACGGTGATTTCCTCAGAAGGGATTTCTGTGCTGACCCAGGGCCCACTCAAAATTGGGTGCTGCCTCTCTTCCCTGGTCCCATCCCAGGGAGCAAAAGTGCAAATCCAGCAATACCTCTGGCTTATCAGTGACAGGACAAATTGATACCAGACTTTTAAGAGGGTGGGGAAACGTCTCTCCATAAAAAGAATCTAAATTTACCATCGTGTTAACAATTCTGTAAGAGTTTTTGGCAACTCCTAATGGAAATTTCAGGAGCAGATGGAAATATTTGGAAATGTATAGAACACATGAGCCTGCAACATCCATTTTTATTTTCTCATTGGGAGTGTGGAGTGGTTTCAGGTTGCCTTTAAATTTTTTTTTCCTTTCTTTCTTCTGGATACTAAGAAAAGCAAGAGGGGAAGCAGGAGATGATGGATATAGGCAGCAGGGTTTTTTTTGTTGGTGTTGCTCACTTGATTCCCCTGTGTGGTCTGTGATAGATTCGAGGGCATGGCACCAGCATGAATAACCTAGTCCCAGGTTATTTGGGAGCTGGGCAGGAATGAGAGGGCACCTGTGAGGTCCAAGGAGCCAATTAACCTTTCCCAGCTTAATTTGAGGTGGATTGCCTGTATCCACCTCCCAGGCAGCACGTGCGGTTTAATTAATGAGCATAAAAACAGCCTCAGGGCTCTGTGATGGAAGATAATGTCAGGCTGTGCAGCATGGGCTGGACTGCCCCTGATGCCCAAGGTCACAGCTTCCCTCAGAGAGGAAAATCCACGGAGAACAGGGAAAAGGTGGATCAAATATTCCCAAACCCTGGTGCCCACAGGGCTAGAAAAGCTTTTTGTTTTTAGGTGTTATAACCCATCCTGGAGCATGGAATTTGGTGCCGTAGGAGAGGAATCAGGAGCAGTAATAGACACACACAAAAGCTGAGGGAAAAAATCTCCCAGCTGCCAAATTTCTGGACCTCTGCTGATCAGGAATGATCAGGAATGATCAGGAATGAAGGAGTTTTTCCACCTCTCTGCTGTCTGAGCAGCACAAGGGCCTTCACTGCTGCTCTGCCCTGGTGGATCAGGGTTTATGTGGGGAACTCATCTGGAAACTGAGGCGTTTTCCAAGGTGTTTTCATTGTCCCGCTTCCACCGGATCGTGGCGGCTCTTGGAATATCCATCCCTAAAGCCTTTAATTAGGAGAGACTTCTGGGGCTGGTGGTCGAGGCTTTTATTGTGCTTGGAAGGGGCCTGAGCAGAGGCCCCCGGGCCAGCAGCAGTTCCGACAGCGATCCCGGCTCCGAGCGCTCCGGGATGGGGCAGGAAAGGGAGCAGCCGAGGAAACGGAGCTGGGTGATGACAGAGAGGCTTCTCTCACACCCCCCCGAGCAGCTCTCGGGGAGATTGAGCCTCCAGCCCCTGGACAGAGAGCAGCACAAGCAGAGCTCTCCCTGCTCCACACGGAGAGCGGGATGCTTTGGGAATCGCTGCCTCTCCTGGGGCTGCTGTCACCCCCTGAGCCCCTCAGTGACAGGGAGCTGCTCCGTGGCATTGCCCAGCTCATCCCTGCTGCCTCCTGCCTCCCCTCTGCTCCAGTGGAACCCTCAGCCCGTCCTCCCTCTGCTTCCCCTGCACAAACCCTTTTTCCATAGCGGGATTAACGCGAGGGATTCGGGTTCCATTTCCCTGTGTGTTGGCTGGGATACAGGAGCACGTCTGCCCAGGCCTGCAGAAGCTGTTCAGGCCCGAAATCCTCTCTGCTGTGTCCCTTCCCTGTGGTTTCTGTGGCCCAGGAATGCCAGAGCGTGGCAGCCTCGTGTCAAGGTGACTCTGCTTTGATCCTGTCACCTTTCCCTTGGCCCAGAGGCAGCGGGTGCTGAGCCACAGCACCTTCAGGATGTCATTTCTCCCCAGAAAATCTCCCTTTGGTACCTTGGAAAACACCCAGGAAACATTTGGAGTGATTAACTGTGGGCTCTTCCTTCCTAATTTTGGTGTGATCCCATGTGTGGCAGGGAAGCTGTTGGGATAATTCTTTTTTTTGTTGACTAGTGGTGAATAATTGTGTCATAATACCTGATAAATATGCGGAACACACTTGCAACTGCTCCGAGGCAGGTTGGAACCACATGCTCACACAACTTCACCAGATGCTGTGTGCTGCTATTTGTCCCAAATCATCACAAAACCCAAACAAATTCCAAATTTTTTTTTTTATTCAAAACAGGCATCAGATATAAAAACTGAAATTAATAAGATTCTATGGGTTGAGAATAACATGCCCATGAAACCATCTGATGGCAAACATTAAAAAAACTTCTGTTCTCTTTTCAGGCCACTTTTTATGTCAGTAACACTTGATGTGAAACCACTTGAAGATAAATGTGAAACCAACCCAAATTCATTTTATTGACAAGCGTGAGGCACCCAGGTAGGACATTAATAACAAAAACCAGCTGGGTTTTTAAAAATTAATCCTTTTTTAGTCAGCCAGGGAAGGGGTGTCATTCATAATGCAGGCTGGACCTGTGACTCAGGAGCTGGCAGTGACTTTTCTCTTCCTGCTGTCCTTCCTCTGAGCTACTTCACCTTTCTCTCCAGACCTTCCTGGATGAGATTTTATCAGCCAAGGTCTGTGAACATGGAGTGAGGGCTGTGTATGGCCAGAGCAGGGCTGGGGGAGCTTCCCTGGGCAGAGCAGGGCTGGGGGATCTTCCCTGCCCTCACCCACCATCATTGAGAAGATGCTGGGAAAATAAAACACCTCTGAGTTAAGGGGGAGCCCCAGGAGCTGAACTGGAGGGGCCACAGATGCCAAAATTGAGGTTTAGGCCCCCTCAGACATTAAAGGGGGTTTTCCTGCTCTGTGGCCCGTGTGGGCTGGAGCAGCCCCTGATCTCTGATCCCTCTGTCCTGTCTTTTATTAAATCCATTCCTAGAGCTGCCTCCAGTCCCTCCAGTGCAGCTGTAGCTCTCCAGCCTTTTCCTCTCTGCACTTTGGTTTTCTCCAGTCAGCACAAATCCTCAGGCCTCTGTTCCCTCTTTTGTGCCCTGCTGAAGGCAATTCAGCACAAAAGCCAAAATGGCAATTTTTAAGGCTCTCCAGGTGTTGGGATTCTTTTCCTTGCTAAGAGGTGCTGCTGCTTGGGGCCAGAGTGGGGCCAGCTCAGGAGCTGCTCCCCAGCCTGCCCCAAGGCAGAGGGGCCGAGTGGTGTTGGAAGACAAGCAGATGAAAAAAAAACCCAAAACACAAATTCCCCCCTTCCTTGGAAGTCTGGAAAACTGTGACCTGCTGGGGGGATGGAGGGAGGTTAAACACCCTCCAGGTAGTGGGGTAAGATGAGCCTCCCCAGGCTGGGGAAAATGATGCTGGGTGCTGAGTGCTTGACAAAAAACCGGCTCGAGTTTCACCAAATCATTTCCTCATCATCAGTCAAAATTACCCTGCCCTTCCTCCTCCTCCTCTCCCTCCTGAAATGCAAGAAGATGAAAAGAAGAAGGGGAGGGGGACGAGAGGAGGGAACCAGGACAGCTCAGAAGGTGCAGTGCAGGAGCTCTGAGCGCTCCGGTGCCTGCCCCGCTCATGCTGCACGTGGGGATTTGGGAAGGGCTGGGAGCTGAAGCCTTGCCCAGGATTCAACCTGGCCTTTGCAGCACTGAGCTCTGCAAACACTCTGGGGAAGGAAAGACTTGCTGGCACCGTGGGGGATGGAGTGTCTGGTGTGAACTGGGGCAAACTGGGAGCAGTTGGTGCTGCTGTGGGCCTGGCTGAGGGTGGCACGGGGCAGGGAGGGACCAGTCCGTGTGTGATGGTGCTTCAGGGATGCTGCAGCGTGGGACAGACAGACAGAGCCCTCCAGGAGCCCTTCCTGCAGCTCTGCAGGACATCCCAGAGCAATTAAAATAAAACTTTTGGTCAGGCATAACTCCATCCCGTCAGAGCAGCCCACTGGCATTCCGGCCAACATCCAGCAGGTTTAGTTTCTCCACGTTCTCAATCTGTTTTATAGAAAGCACCAAAGAACACCAAGAAAAGGAAGGTGTTGCATTTAGGGCACCTGCAGTGGGTTTGGGAGATGTTCCCTCAGACACTGCATCCCTTGTTTGGGCTCCATTCCAGTCCTGGCTCTCCACACCAACCATTTCCCACCCCGGTGCTCAGTGCCGACTCCCAGGAGCACCACCACGGCTTTCCTTTCAAAACTGTCCTTTGATTTCCTTTTTTTATTTCCCTGGGGCCTGGAGAGTTCCTGAACACACGTTGTAGGTGCAGTTTCCAGGCTCTCCTCTCCCTGGGGTGTGCTGGGCTGTCAGGAGAAGCACCCCAGAGTACGCCCAGAGGGTTTTCCATTGCCCAGGATAATTCAAATGGGCACGAAGGAGTTCTTCAAAACACCAGAGGGAACCAGGCATGTGAGCACTTAGAGCAGTGATGGAGTGGAGGTTCAGCCAGCAGAACAAACCTGATCTAGTCGGAGTTTTGGCTGTGATTTATTAAAGATGACGTTGGTTAAAACCTTGTCTGGCCAGGGCGTAACTGAGACCGACCAGCTCGACTGGGAAGGATCCTCCAGCAGCCCATAAAAATCAGTGTGCTCTGGGTTCTGCAGTGCAGCATCCCTGGCAGAGGGATGGAAGTCTGGCCCAAGGAGAAGGGGATTGCAGCAGGGGGTGCTCGCCTCCATTTCTTGCTCTGGGAGAACGTGCACAGCTGCTCAAGGAAACCCTCGAGTGTTCTCTGGGCAGTGAAACCTTTGCTGCTTTGCACTGAGCAACAGAACCCCGGCTTTCCTCACCCCAAAGCAATTCCAGCACTCCCTGGGGCTGCCCTTCTGCTCGGGGGTTGATCCTGCCATGCAGAGGTGGCCAAAATGGGAGAATCCCCCTGGAATCTCAGAGCTGCCCAGAGAACAGCACAAAAACGAGTGGCTCTGTTCTCCATCCCTGCAGCAGGAGGGTCGTGGGTGGGAGCAGAAATCGCTGTCCTGGCTGGCAGCAACGCTCCTTTCCCAGCTGCTGGGCAGGAAAGGCTTTTGGAGGATTTTCCAGGATGCCCCCGGGGCTCTGGGGTGGCCACCTGTGCTGCAGACAGGCGTGTGCTGGTGGCTCAGGGCTGAGGGCAGAGCTGGGCTCACCCCTGGCTCAGCACCACCTCCAGCCACCTCTGCCCAGCTCTGACCCCAAGGCAGCTCTGCCCCTCACCCCCGTGCCTGACCTGGCCCCACAAACCCTTTCTGGGTTTTTTGTTGTTTGTGGCAAATCTGTGAGCAGATAAAAAATTCCCCAAGTTTCTTGGCTGGCTTCACAAACCTTTATTGATTGATTTATTTGTGTTTACTCTGGTGATGGACAGGATCCCTTCCCGTTTCAGGCAGGCTGCCTGTGACCCATCCCAGGCAAGCTGGGGATTTTTCTTTTCCCTGCTCCAGTGGATGCCTGAGTGCTTCCCTCACAAACCCCAGCCGGGGTGAAATGCAAAATTCAGCTTTGCCTCCTCTCCCTGTGCACAGGGATCACTGTGGCTGCTGCTCATTCACGTCAAGATCTACAGGAATAACCATGGAAAATACTTGGCGTGGCTCAGCCCCGCACAGAACACAATTAAATATATCTCACAATTATGCTTTGTCCAAAATTACAGCCCCTTAAATGCCTCTCGTGCCTCTCACAGCTGGTGGGGCTAAATTTAGGGATTCCCTGTGAGTGGCGTGGTGGGATCACGCACTATTGTGGGAGGGGACGTGGTGGGGACACTCAGGTCAGCCTGTGGCCACAACATTTTGCTTTCCCAAATCCCCCTGTGAGCTCTGTGAGCTGTTTGAAGGCCCCACCACTGTGCAGGTGTTGCACAGCCCCTGGCACAGCCAGGAATGGGATTGTGGCTCCCACCCATCCCAAGGCTCAGCCACCCATCCCAGCACCCCTGGGCACAGCTCTGCCCCTGCCCAGCAGCCCCAGGGAAGGAAAGGACTCTTTCAACTCCTTCTTTCCCAGTGGGACTTTATTTTTCTTTCCACCACCTCTTGACCCTGGACGTGGAAATAACGTCCAGAGAGCTGAGAAAGTTCTCAGCATCTTCTTTCCTTCCTGCAGACATCAAAAGGGGATTGTGGGCTCCATCACGAATTACATCACGGCCGGTTTTGATCCTCTCAGCAGAGGAGACATAAATCTTCTTCCTCTTTCTTTCTCTGTTTGGGTGTCGATTCTTTCCTGTGTTCTGAAGTTTCTCAGGAGAAAATGTAAATGGGTTTTATAAGCTGATTTTCTGCCCGCAGGTTTTTACCTTGGTGATTCTTATCACTGCTGCTGGGTGGAAAAAGGACTGGCAGGGTTTGGAAAGGACCAGAGCAGGGGGCAGCAGGAGTTTTAACAGCCCTGATTCAGTAAACCCTGAAGGCTGTGCTGCTGTGGTGGGGAGGTGCCTCCAGCAGTTTGGTGATGCTGGGGATGCTGGTGTCAGCTTCTCAGCGTGGCCAGGCAGGGATGGAAGCAGAACCAGGCTCCCCAAATAATCCCCTTCATGGGCACCCCTGGGGAAGCCTCACTAAGACTGGAAGTGCAGGCTGAAAAATCAGTATTTCTAATTTTACTGCAAGGGCTGAGCCTGGGCCCCCCAATTCCCATGGAGCCTCCCAGTTTGGCTGTGGGGCTTCTTCCAACATCCACTGGGAGAGGGAGCAGAAATGGGGCCCTGGGGTCTTCTCAGGTGAGCAGCACCTGGGCCAAGGGCGTTTAATCCAGGTTTAAAATCCCTGAAATCTTAAGCCTTTACCTGGGAGCTCTTTTCCCAGAGGGGTCTGCTCCTACCCCTGCCTGCCCCAGGCTCCTTGCTCAGAGCTTCCTTCGCCTCTCTGATGGAGGACCCAGAGGGGAGGAGGAAGGTGAAAAAAGTGAATTACACAGAGCAGGACTGAACAGGGCCAGACCTGCAGCTGCTGGAGCATTCCTTGAGCTGCTCCTGGAGCAAGGGAGCATCTCCTGTGTCACCAGCAGCGTCACCTCCCGTGCCTCGTCCTCTGTGTGCAGGACTCCTGTCCTGACAGGCTGCTTTAGGACACGCTGATGGATCTGTGATGTCTTTTTAATCTGCTGGAGAAGGTGCCAGATATATTCCACGGAGGAATTTCTCTTTTCCTGTGTGCGTGTGTGTGAACTCGCTCTGCAGGCAGCACGGGGCGTGGGCCTGGTCCCCGTCATCATCATCATCATCATCATCATCATCAGAGCACAGAATCATCGGGGTGGCTAAAGATACTTCAGATTATTGCATCCAACCACTCACCCAGCACTGCCAAGGCCACCACTACACCGTGTGCCCAAGTGCCACATCCACACGTTTTTTAAACCCCTCTGGGGATGGCCACCCCAGCACTGCCCTCCATCCGTGCCCAGAGCTGTGGTGCAGCCTCAGCTCGGCCTCCAGCCCAGGTGTCCGGGCAGGGAACACACGAACTGCACGCAGCAATTCCCCTGGGGACACCTGGGAGCACGTCCCCTGCCCCAGCCCCCTGCCCCAGCCCCAGCCCCAGCCCCCTGCCCAGCCCCAGCCCCGTGCAGGACACCACAGAGGTGCCACTCACAACCTGGCATCACCCCACAGCCCCTTCCCTGGGCTGCTTTTAACGAAGCCCAACCACCGTAAGGCAGAAATTTCAGTGATTTACAGCCAGCAGCGTGGAAAAGAAAAAAACACAAACCATGGGAATGGGGCGGGGGGAGGGAAGGTCATTCCAGTTTCTTCCTGCTTGCAGCCCTCGCAGCTTTCGGATACAGGATATGGCTGAATGGCAGCCTCCACGCTGCATTTATTTTTAAGCCAGCGATAGCTTGCGGCGTGACCTCGCCGTGCAGCAGCAACAGCAGCCAAGGAGCTGTTTTTTTCCGGCCCTTCGACGTCAGATTGCTTCCTTTGACACCTCTGAGAGCCAAAAAATGGGAAGCATTCTCTTCCCAAGGTGACTTTATTTTTTTTTTTCCCCTGTGATAGGGCTGCGGGGGCTCGCTCTCAGGCTCGGGGTTGTCAGGCGTGGATGGCACTGCCCTGGGGACACGGCCCCTGGGGACAGCTGGAGGTCACTGCTTTAGGGCAGAGGTGCCCAGATTAGCTGATCCTTGGGAAAAAAAATTGCCTTGGCTGGAGCCAGAGTTGGGGCAACTTCACCTCCATTTAAAAGACTCTGGAATGCACTTGTGACTTTTTTTACCTTTTTTTTTTTTTTTTTTTTTTTTCCTTTTCAGGGCAGCTGGGGTTTTCCAGGATATCCCAGCTCCCATCTCCATAACCTGTTTACTGAAACTTAGATTTAGTTTCCCAAGCTCATTCACAACTGAGTGCAAACGACTGAGCGCTGCTCGAGGCTCTGAACAGCAGGGAAATGCTTCACCCTCACTTTTTGATAGCACAGGAGATTTTAAGCCCTCTCACAGAGAAATAAGCCTAAAATCTCCCAGGGTTTATTTGTGACACCAGCAAATTTCTTCCTTTGGTTTGCCTGTTCCTAAACCACGGCTTTGCACTGATTACACCCCACGTTATCAGTGTGGGGGCCTTGTCTCTGTCCACTCCTCCTCTGCAAACTGCAAGGGAGGTTTTTATTTTAAACCAAAGGTGGAATAGGTTCAGCTCAAGGTGCAGGTGCAGGTCCCAGCTGCATCTGATTTTCTCAGAACCTCTCCGAGCAACCTGGTCTAGTGGAAGTGCCCCTGCCCTGGAAAAAGATGAGCTTTTATATCTCTCCCAACCCAAACCATTCCATGATTTCCATGATGATTCCACTAGCAAATCCCTTGGAATTCAACGGGAAGAGCTTGGCTGGAGGACACCTTCACGTGGGTAAGTGAAGCTGCTCCTCACAGGCCTCCAGGGTTGTTATGGGGCTGGGAAAAGGGGCCAGCCCCAGGCTGGGATGTGATGGGTTCCCATCCCCGGCCCTGCTTTGTCTCTGTCCTGCCTCCAGCGCCTCAAAGCCACCAGGCACAAAAATCTGCCGGAGAGGGATCCTTCAAAGGCACTTCTTCCTGCGTCACTCACCAAGGAGAGGGCAGCAGGGCTCAGATAGGGATTTCTGAGCTCAGAAATGTCAGGAGGAAGCGATGGGCTCGGAGGAAATTCTTGCGACGGTCTCGGAGGAAACGGGAGATGTGAAAATACACGATGTATTTTCCTCCCGCAAGCTGCGCGCTCTGTTTTTATTATCATAAACCTGGGCCCGGAGGATGTCAGCTTGTTTATTTATTTGTTTAAATGAGGTTTCTCTCCTTGTTCAAACATTCCCATGTTGGCAGCTGCTGCGCTCCGGGGCCCTGTCCCGGTTCCCAGCTCCCCCCTGGAACCAGGGACGTGCCAGCTCAGGCAGTGTCCCTGGCAAGTGGGAGATGCCAAAGGCAGGGGGATGATGTGGGTGTCTCCCCCAGGGTGTCACTGAGAGCCCCTCGGGATGGTGACACCACCATGTCCTCGTGCGTGTCACCTCAGCCTCCCTGAGCTCACAGCTCCTCTCCAAACTCTTGGAGTATAATTAGGAATATCCCATTTTTTGGCCTGTCCCTCTGAGTCAGTGTCTTCCTTCTTCTTCCTTGCCACCAGCGGTGTGCTGGACATGGGGGCCACCAGTGCCCACTTTTCTGTCATTTTGAGGCGTTGTGTGCAGTAACTGCTCTGGAAAATCCCTCTGCACACCTGGATCCCGAGGGCTTTCCAAGGGCTTTCCAAGGGCTGCCCAGGGGGTGTTGGATTTGGTGGTGGTGGCCCCTTCCAGTTCGAGCTCCCCCAACACTGGGAGCTGTTCCCAGGGAGCCTGAAGGATCCCAGGAGTCCCACATGGACCCAAATAACACCGTGCTCAACCCAGGTCCTGCTCTTCCCACCACAGAGGTGAGAGGGACTTTAACTTTCACCTCACGTTGGACAGGCTGAGCCTCTTGGCTGGGGGGCTTCTCCCCTGGACAAGGGGCTTGGTTCCCTGGCTGATCCCGGCCTCTCCCGTGGGGTCACTCCGGCAGGAAGCCGCTCTGGCCCCGGGGAGCCACGGGAGATGCACCTGGGAGGAGAAGCACTTTGCTGGAGGAAGAAAACAGGATCTAACATATAAACAACATCCTCAATGGCTCAGCAAGTGAGTCGCTCTTTCCAGAGCCTGTTTTCGAGCCATTGTTGTGTCCCCCATGCCCCCCCCCGCAGCTCCAAAGTGCAATTAAAGCAAGTAGGAGCCAGCAGAGCCACCGGGATGGTGCTGTCCCACTGCTTCTCCCAGGGATCCATCCCTGGATGGACCCAGCGAGGGCAAGTGCTGCAGAGGTGGAGGGTAAGAATAACTCCTGGCTCCTTTCCAGGGGATGTTTGGGGCTGAAATGTACTTGTAGGATGGGAATTCCACCTTCCAAGCTGTTCATGATTAATCCAAAGCTTATTGGGGGCCGAAAGGTGCCAGTGAGCAAATGGGATCGAGCATCTCTTGGGACAACTGAGTCTGTGGGGCTTTCCCACAGACTCAGTTGTGCTCCTTCCAGAGGGTTCCTCACCATGAAGAGAGTTTTTCTGGATTTTGCATCCAGGCAGTAGAATCCCCACAATTCTGGAATGCATCCTCCTGTATTCTGCACTCCTTGGTCGTGGCACTAAGCAGAGCACCCTACATACATCTGAATTTTGACTATTTTTCGACTGGAAAAATTTTTAATTTGAAAACCAAAAGCAAACAACTTTCATTTTCCATCCTTTATTCCTTCCTTCTCTCTAGAAAACACGGATAACTGAGGACAGCATTCCTGGCAGCCAGGGAGTCCAAACCAATGCTGTTCCCCAAAAGGATCCCAATGGACCAACACGGGGACATCCCAAAGGGTTAAGCTGCTGCCCAGCACAGGAAACCTGCAGGCAGAGCCAGATTCCTGGGGAGGAAACATTCCATTTGTGGTGGGAGAAAAGGTAAGCGAAGCGTTAACGCGGCCCGCGAGCGGAGCAGGGGTCAGCGGCGTATCCTGCTGCAAACTTCCTGAGCAACCTCCGAGGAGAAAACAACAACCCCGGCATGGCACGGGCTGGGATGGGACGTGGTGGGTTTTGTTTTTCACTCTGCTTACCTTGCACCTACTTTCTCACCCTGCCTAGTGGCTGCACACTCTGTCCTGCCCCAGCTCCAGCGCTGGAGCATGAATTGTTTTAATGTTTCTCTGGTGTGACTGGTTGTGGTTTTATGCCCTGGACTGGACTGGAAGGGCAGGAGAGGAGGGGAGCCAAATGAACCTTTCAGGCTCTTGGAGATGCTCAGGTGGGAGCAGGAGGAGCAGAGCAGCCCCACACCTGCTCAGCAGAAGGAAAATCCACCAAAACTTCCTGTATTGTCTCTTTTTGCTTCTGAATCTCAGAACACGGAGCAGAGGGCTGGGGGATAACAGTGGAAATGCTTGGGGGAAACACCAGCGGGACTAAAAGTGCCTCCTTGCCTTCCCCAGCCTGCAAAAGGGAGCAAAAGTTGGAACAAAAGTCCGAAAAAAGGGAGCAAAAGTTAGAACAAAGGTCTGAAAAAAGGGAGCAAAAGTTGGAACGAAAGTCCCAAAAAAGGGAGCAAAAGTTGGAACAAAAGTCCCAAAAAAGGGAGCAAAAATGTCTCTGCTGCTTCATCCATCCCTGATTTGCATTAAAATTAAGGTTTTTACAGTAGCTGGTGCTCCTGCAAAGAAAAAGAAAGCCAAGGTAAAAAATGCCCAATATTTTATGTCAAAAATGGTGTTTAGATAGAAATGGCTCAGAAGTCTCAAAGCTGAAGGGTGATGTAAATAGTTTTATTTACATACTTCTTGCATAAGAGCAGGGGCAGGTCATGATCAGTGTAAGAAATTGGTTCGTTCAGTTCAGCTTTCTGTGTGCTTCCCTAGCAAATATTTGGGAGACAGAGGAGACTCCTGGAGTTTGAAATTTTCTTTTTGAGGACACGGATCCAACACTCAAACAGGGCCTGCTCAGATCTCACTTTGGGCATCTGCTCATTGCTGTGGGAGGAAAATCCCAGGTGGGATTTCAGCGGTGGTTGGGATGCTGGGATGTGCAGCCCATGGACACAGCGCTGGGACACTGCCAGGATGTGTCCTCCTGTCCCCTTTCTTCCTTCACCTTCCCTGGGAGGGTGGGCAGGCGCTGGCACAGGTTCCCAGAGAAGCTGTGGCTGCTCCTGGATCCCTGGAAATGTCCAAGGCCAGGTTGGATGTCACTTGGAGCAGCCTGGGATAGTGGAAGATGTCCCTGCCATGGCAGGGGTGGAACAAGATCATCGTTAAGATCTCTTCCAACCCAAACCATTCCATGATTCCACAGATCATCCTATGGATGATCTAAGATGAAAAGTCCAAGGATCCCAGGCCCAGCTCCTCTTCAAGAGGCTCAAAGAGACATCCAGGCTTCCCAACACCCACTGACACCCCGGCCATGGCCGACTCCAGTGGACTGAACTGGAGTTCAGTAATTCCTTCTTTTCCCTTCCCTGCGGATCCAGCCACAAGACCTGTCCCTCAGCCACCACCACGGGGCTTCAGGAGGGCTGGACAAGAGGAGAAGGAAGGTGCAGGGATGAGCTCTGGAGCCCAGGGCAGCAGAGCAGCCCCGGAGCGATGCCGGGGAGCGCCAGCGATGCCGTGATTGGTTTTGCTAAATTGGAATCTTATGATCCCAGGGTGGTTACATAAAATGCCAATTAGCACGCGGTCGGCATTGTTGCACGGAAATGTTTTCCATTATATTTTGCTGTCAGCAGATGCTGGTGTGAAACCAGTTTGCAGGCCTCATGTGGCCACCACGAGGAGGTTGGGGAAAGCACTGGAGTCTCCCTCCAGGAGGATTTGTTACCCTGGTCACCCAGCGTGGGAGCTGCACCTTCCCTTTGGGCAGCAGCATGGACAATTTTGTGTTGGAAAGGACAATCCCAGAGGTCTGGGGACTCCACAGGACCCACCACAGCTTTCCTGACGAGTGCCCCCAGCTGTTCTCATCTGCAAATGCTGCTTGTTGCCTCTTGCAGTCGTATTTTTCACACCATTTCTGTGAGGATGAAGCGCTGAGTCACAGGATCCAAGGAATCCTGAGCAGAAGAGCCGCAAGGGACTCCTCCTGGTTAAGATGTCTGGGATGCTTCCTATTAAATAATAACAAAATGCTGCAATAATAACTTGGCAGCTCTCCGCCCCCGCCAGGCTGATGCTCAGTGTCAGTTTGCCTTCCTAAAATTCCTTTAAGTGTCTCGGCAAGTTGCAGGGTAGGAAGGAAGGACACTTCACTCTCGACTTTTCCCTGATTAAGTTCTTGTAGTGAGCCTCGAGAAGATGGGGAGGAGGAGGAATTCCTCTTTGAGTCGTGCTCCATGGTGGGTTTGTGGATAAAGCAGGGGCAGGTCGTGGGTCCTGCAGAGCTGTGGCCTTGGCAGGGGTCCCCAGATGGGCAGGTGAGGGGTAGTGGCTTGTTTTACCTCCTGGGGAAGGATTAAACCCCCCCAGCCCGTGTTTAAATTTCAAAAATCAAAAGCAGAACTGCTGTCAGCATCTACTTTGCATCCCCATTTCCAGACCTCACTTAACAGTCTTCAGCATTTTAAATTTATACCTAATTATCAATCAGTTTTAATTTATGTGCTGTTTAAAAGCCTTAGGTAACTTTGCATGGGAGTATCTGTGGATGTTATTGTCTTTTCATCATCAATTGAAGAAATTTATCTCCTGGGTTGGTCAGAGCAGCTCTGCTGGCCTGGGTGGCTCCAGCTCTCCCCACACATGGGGCAGGCTCCTCACAACTCTCCAGGGCTGGGAAATCTTCCTGAAATCCTACAGTTTTTTCCCCTGAATTCAGGATGGTGGAGGTTGAATCAAATAAAAGATCAGATACATTGTGCTGACCCCGGAATGAGTTTTGGTTTGATTTTTTTTAATGAGAAATGCCATACAGAGGGTTCGTTAAAATATTTTGCACGAGTTAGTGCTTCACTTTGGAAACCCTCTGAACAATGTGATCTGAAATTCCAGAATTTCATTCCTCATTTGCCACATATTCTGCATTTCTGCTTTCCCTCCATTTGCCCCTTAAATGCCAGGGGTTTTCATGCTCCCCTTGAGGTCACCTGTGATAGTGGGACGTGGATCTCCCCTCTAACAGGAGAACAGGAGAGGTTGGTTTGGCTCATCCCTGTGCAGTGAAGGCTCAAAAAGGCATAAAAGAACATTAGGATGAACCCATAAATAGTGAGAGGATCTGTAAACTATGGGACAGGGCAAAACTGACCCTGAGTGCAGTGGGGAAGTTTTTTAATCATCGGAGCAAGAGCGACTGGAGGAACCTTCACCCACAGAAGAGGAAAATCAACCAAATGTTTAAGGTGGAGCTGAATCCCTTTGGAAATGTGTGTGTGCAGTGGGATGGGGGGTAGGGATGCAGTGCCCCTGGGCATGCCTGGCCTCACAGCTGGCCCAGAAATGGCCCTAAAACCAAAAAATAAAGAAATACAATAATTTACTCTGTCCGAAACTGGGCTGCAATATGGTGAAGGGCAATTTACCACTGATTTAATGTGATTAGGATTTTTTTCCCCCCATGAGCTCGTGCCTGTCTCTTTATATTATCTGGAGGATCAGTGTGGAGTCCTGAGTCAGGAAAAGAGCTCCCCTCAATCCATCCTCTTGGTTTGACTTCACAGTGATCCATGCATGTGCTTAACATTAAGGTTCTGCTTCCAGGCTGTCCTGAATAATAGGCTCGAGTGTATTTTGAGAACTCATTTTTACTTTTTATTACAATAATAACTTCTGCAGTGACATGAATTCCAACAGGGAGCCCTGAGGAATAACATCCCCTTCCAAATGGTTTTCCTCTTCGCACTGGAATCAGAGCTCATATGAGCAGAGCAGCCCATTACAAGACAAAGCACTTTCCAGAAGATGAATTTTTCTCAGCCTCACAGCAGTTCCTTTATAGTCAAAGATGAATTCTATTACCAAGTCTGCTCCTGCAAATTGCAGTCAAATGGATCATTAATGAAGGGAAGCAGGGTCTCTGCTGTGGGATTGCTTCTGAAGGGTGCAGCTCTTGGAGGTGCTGAGCTCCTGCAGCTTAGGCTGGCCTTTCTTTCCTTCTTTCCTTTTCAGATTTCACGCTGGAATTCCATAAAATGACGTGTGTGAAAAGCTGTCCTGCTGCCATCCCGACAGGATATTGCACTGCTCCCAGAGCAGAACCACCACAGCTACTAAACCTGGGATTACATCGAGCAGCTGCTCCCAGGGGATACGGAGATGTCTCGTAATTCCCTCTGTGCTTAATGGGAATTGCCATCCCAGCCCTAAATAGCTCTGTCAGACACTACAAACCCTGCCCACGGGCCTTGGCGGGGGAGAGGAACAACCCCAGGCAGTGCAGGAAAACCAAGGAAGGTGGAAAACAGCGTGAATTCCAAGGGAAACGCTGGGATAATGTCTCGGGCACAGGGTGGGATTGTTGGGGTGTCTGTGTGGGGCCAGGAGCTGGACTTGTGGGTCTCTTCCAGCCCAGGACACTCTGGGATCCTGTGGAATGTAGGTCCATCCTCTGTTACTCCTGGAGTTGGTGATGGGATGGGATGGGATGGGATGGGATGGGATGGGATGGGATGGGATGGGATGGGATGGGATGGGATGGGATGAGTGGTGGCTCCTGTGGCTGTGTGAGGAGAAGGGAAGGACAACATCCAACCAGGATTTCTCCTCTTCCATCCCTTCAGCCCTGTACATTCGCATTCCTGCCAAGTCCTGTTCATCCGTGGCAGCTTTTAGACCAAATTTTCTTTTTTTTTAAAAAAAAAAAAAAAAGATTAAGTGTAAGCTAAGAGGAAAAATCCAACATTTACTTTCAGGCTGATGTTTTATCTCCCAGTTCCCAGTGCTCTGACCACCTGAGCCACATCTCCTCTGCAGGAAGGAGATGATAAACTCGGCTTACTCACACTCCCCTCTCAGTGTCTTCAGGGCAGAGCAGTGATGACAAGATTTCCACTCAAAACCAAGCTGCAGAAAGCAAAACCAAACTCAGACTCAGCTCGTTTTATCTGTGGTTTAAAGAAGATGCAACAACCCCCAAAAAAGCCAGTTAAAAAAAACACAACAATGGGACAAATGAGCAATATCTGCCAAATGAAATCAGTCACTTGCTGCTCGCATTAGTCAGGAGAAGAAGAAACTTTTAGATGGGCACACAATAAAACAGCTCCCCAAGAGGAGCTGGAAAACCAGGAGTCAAGATTCCTGCTGGAGCTTGAACTGTGCTGAGATTTCCTGGGAAGCAGCACCTCGCTGCAGAGTGGTACCTGAGCCCCCAGGATCCAGAAACAGGGACTTATTTAAACCAGATTTTTACTGCAAGCTACACAAGAGATGGAGCAATTGAGCTGGTTTGGGTGGGAGTGCAGTGATTTGTGTCACTTCTCCTGTTTTTGGGATCCCACCTGGGCAAGTGGTGGCCGAGGCCAAGCAGGAGGTGCTGGGACTCCCCTGAGGAGCTGGTGGTGGTGCTGGACTGCCCTTCCTGCCAACCCTTTCTTCTTTCCCCAAAATCAGGGAGATTCCTGGGCTGGAGGGAGCAGAGCAGTGACCTCTGGAGCACCTCTGAGCCCCCAGCAGTGCTGAGTGCTGGGGAGGAGGAGCAGTTTGTGTGTGGAGGGTGCTGAGGAGTTCCCGGAATTCCTAAGGAATGCTCGTGCAAATTGTGCTTTGCAACACAAACTTCTGGGGAAATTTTCACCATGATGGTTTCCCAGGGAGGCAGAACCCTCCAGGGCATCTCCCTGGCTCCTCCAGCATTCCCAGTGCTCGTTGGAGACCCCAAAACCATCAGGCCCCCATGATCACTGTTCCCATTCTTCATGTGGGATCTCATCCCACCTCCACGGTGTTTTCCAGATACTTCCCATGGGAGCTGGGGGCTCCAAAGAGCTCCCACATTGCTTTTCCCAGTGGAAATTCCACTCATTTCTCCCTCAAAGACCCCTTTTGGAGAGCTCAGGGACCTTCCCCGCCTCCTGCGTGTTGCTTTGTGTATTTTGGCAGGTGCCTGCTGCTTCCACACTGGAGCAGCTTTTGTGCCTCTCCAGACAAATTCTTTGTAGGTGCAACTCCAGCAAAACCTTTGATGTGTTGGGCTGAGAGGTCACCCAAGGAATGTCCGTGTTTGTCATCAGGAATTGGGGCCAAGTCCTGCTCACCTCCCAAAATAACGCCTTTGAAGTCAGGAGAAACACTCACAGGCACAAGGGGGAATTTTGGGCACTGGGACATAAAGGTAAATTTCACACCGTGACCTTTGATTCTTTTTCTTCTTCATTTATTGTCACACGGAAGTTTTTCCTCCCTCCTTTCTCCCCCTCCTCCTTTTCCCCGAATTTGACACCGATGTTGGTCAGGCAAAAAGTCAAACACCCAATAATCACTGGAAAACTGGTCCAGGAGAGTTCAAAGGGCTGGGAAATGTCATTTTGTTGCTAAATGTTGAATATAAACCTGAGTTTATGCAACTGCATCCTTCAGGGGGGAGGTTGGGAAGGTGCTGAAAACACGGCAACAAACGGCTTTGTTTTCTGGGATAAAATCCCAAGGATACTGAGAAATCCCAAAGATACTGACAAATACAACAAATAGAGAAAAAAGTCCTGGGGAAAATTTGGCAGAACCTCCTCAAAGACGGCACCAGATGCCCCCAAAAGAGGAAATTACAACATGTGGCAGCTGTGTTTTTTTGGTTAAGCAACTTTTTCTCAAAGTTCAAAGCATCTGGGGAAAGTAACTGCTAACAGGGTGAGACAGATTTATGGAGCCCACACATGGCAATATTTTGGTATAAAATTAGTAAAAAATGATTAAATCCCCGAGATGAAGAGATTAATCCCTATGAGTTTGCATTCTTTGAAGAGCAATCATATTTTGACTTTGTCAACTGGAAGAACTGAGTAATTTCTTGGATTAACTGATCACAAGAGTTGTAATCCATAATAAAAGTCCAGGCAAAGCTGCCAGGCTTTGTTTCTCAAAGGATTTGGGTAATGAGTTGATTTGACATTAACAGAATGCATCCCAGACTGCAACCCCGTGCCCTGGATCTAAAGGGGGGATTCGGGAAGATGAGGCAGTTAATCAAAGCCTTCAACATCTTTTTCTAATATCGGGGAAATGATTGTTTATAGGAGTTGCTGGATTGATCACTTTGGGAGAAAGGTTTTGTGTGAGTCTCTGGTGCGTGGCACGAGCACTGCCTGGACTTAGGAAGCCATTCCCCCATGTGATATAAATACATAAAAATATATCTAAACCCCTAGAAATGTCCTTTCTAGCCATGAAAAGGCCAATTTGCAGCAATTCCCACTGCAGGTTTGTGTTTATTCTCTCTTTTTACAGCACTTCTGTGGTTTTATGCTTTGTGTTTCGGTGAGAGCCAGAAGAGACCCCGACTATCTGCTGCTGGATTCAGGGTTTGAAATACTTTCTGTCGAGCTAATAAAGCCCGAAATTAAATCCCTAAATGAAGTTAATGTTCCCAGAGCTCGGGGAGGCTCTGGGTACCTGCAGGGATGGCAGCACGAGGTGTTTCCCTGCTTGTTTCCCTCCCTTGCAGCAGCTCCTGCTCCTCCAGTGCTGGCACGTGCTGCGAGCCAGATCAGGGAAATGATGCTCCTTCAAACAGAACCAAATGTTATTTTGCTGCTGGGTCCTTGCAGAGCCAGCTCCATCCCCAGGCTGCTCGGTGGTGCAATCTCCGGCTGTGCTGGCATGGGGAGAGCCTGGCTCGGGGTGCTGGGAGCTGAGCAGAGGGCTCAGGATCAGCCCTGAGCACTCCAGAGGGTGAAATCATGGTCAGGAGAAGCTCCAGAGGTTTGGGGTTTACTGTCTTTCAGCTCCCTCCAAGTCTGCACCGAGCGCAGGGGGTGACACTGTAACAGGAATTATTAAATCCATTAAAACACTCCTGGATCCTTCCCCAGTCCTTGTGGCCCAGCAGGGACCTCTCTGCACACAACAGCCAGCTCGTCACATGAACTTTCCTTCAGATCTTCTGGGAGGCTTTGGATTTTCATCCCAAAACCTTCGGTGGACCTGACCCACGTGCCCAGACTGAATTAACCCTGCTGCTGATGAGGCAGGGCAAAAACCCTGCAGGCACCCTGGAATGGGGAGGGATGAGCAGATGCTGAGTCTGCTTTTTAACCTTTTCCTCCTTCTGACCTGCCTGGCAGGGTGGGCACTGACCATCCCTGGGGTACACTGACCATCCCTGGGGTGCACTGGCCATCCCTGATCTGTAGTGACCATCCCTGATCTGTAGTGACCATCCCTGATCTTTAGTGACCATCCCTGGGGTGTAGTGACCATCCCTGGGGTGCACTGACCATCCCTGGGGTGTAGTGACCATCCCTGGGGTGCACTGGCCATCCCTGGGGTGTAGTGGCCATCCCTGGGGTGCACTGACCATCCCTGATCTGTAGTGACCATCCCTGGGGCGCAGTGACCATCCCTGGGGCGCAGTGACCATCCCTGGGGTGTAGTGACCATCCCTGATCTGTAGTGACCATCCCTGATCTGTAGTGGCCATCCCTGCTGTGCACTGGCCATCCCTGCTGTGCACTGGCCATCCCTGGGGTGTAGTGACCATCCCTGGGGTGTAGTGACCATCCCTGGGGTGCACTGGCCACCCCTGCTGTGCACTGGCCATCCCTGCTGTGCAGTGACCATCCCTGCTGTGCACTGGCCATCCCTGCTGTGCACTGGCCATCCCTGCTGTGCACTGGCCATCCCTGCTGTGCACTGGCCATTCCTGCTGGGCACTGGCCATCCCTGCTGTGCAGTGGCCACCCTGGGGTCACCACACCGCAGTGCCCCACCTGTGCCTGGCACCAGGGTCACTCTGCTCCCCCATCCCAGGGACACACAGGTGCTCCCACATGGAAATGGCACTTCCAGCAGGCAGGAGAGGCCGGAGGAAGCCGCAGTCACGCGAGCTGCCTGTGGTTTGAGGAGCAAGTGCCAACATCTCTCACTCTCACTGTCCCAGCGTTGCTCCGAGGGCAACCTGATCTGCCTTTAATCTGCTCTGACCACAGGACAAATGGTTTGAATAAAATCCTGCCCGACTGAGTCACTCCACTCTGGCTGTTGGGGGATGCGCTGAGGAGCGATGGTTTGCTCTGCCTGAGTGACAAAACAAATGGAAGAGGAACGTTTTTGTTGTGTGGTAACTAAGAAAAAAGAAGGGAAAAAGAAAAAGAGACGAAGAGAAATTTGTGGGGGATGTTTGTGCATGATGGAAGGAAAATTAAGGGAAAGCTAGAAGTCACTTTTCTCAGAACAGCAGGTAAAAGTAAGAACAGACAAACAGCTAAACAGGGAGGGTGAGGGCTCTGCCTCAGCAGCTGAGCTGTTTTCTGAGAGCAGGTAAATATCCATGGGCTCACCGGGGTCCTTCCTCTGCCCGGGCAAGGAGAGGCAGGGCCTGAGCAAGGACAACGTGCAGGAAAGAGGAGAACCAAGGAAATGTCCTGTGCTCTTGGTGGCAGAGCTGGCCCCAGCTTCCATTGGCATTTGGGTCACGGGGGCCATGGAGCACTTTGTCTGTGGAGCTCATGGATTGGGCTCAGGGATTCTGGGATCAGAGCCATCCCTGCCCCTGCCCAGGCCGTGGTTTGCACTAAAATGTGCTGGGAGCCCCTGCTCTGACTCTTCCCCTTCGTCACATCCTGTCCAGGCCTTGCTGTCACCAAAAAACCCCCTCAGAGCTGTGCAATTAATTTTGGCTGGGGAGTCCAAGCACTTCCATCTCATCTCCCTGAGCCTCGTGGGAATCTGGGAATCTGAGCTCCAGTGGAGGCTCTGAAGGAGTGAAATCCTGGCAGATTTCACACAGCACAAGCCACAGGACAAACTCTGCCTTCTTCCCTCTTTCCTTTTTTAATGGGAACACCTCTAATGATTTTTGGGGAGCTTTAGGCCATGTAAGGTAATATCCAGCTCTCAGTGGGAATAACAAGAAATTCCCACTGATGTTTTGGGGTGTAGGAGGGTTTTCACATCCAGCAATACTTCTGCAAGGAAGGATTTGCCATGTGGAGCATCCCTGCCCACGTCTCCACCTTGTAGAAGTGATCTTTGCTGGTCTGGCAGCTCTGGACATCCTCCCTGATTCCCTGCAAAAGCCATCAGGGTGTGGGGCTTGAGATCCCATCACCTTTTTCTTAGGACATGTGGTTGCTCTGTATTTTTAGGGTCATTTCTCTGTTGGGTTTCATCAAAATGCTGTTCAGGACACATTCCTAATGCCCTGAGATCCACTGAAAAGTGGGAGTATTACTGCTTTCACAGCAAGCAGTGCAAGGAGAAGGATGTTACCTTTGATGTGGATCAGTTGTGAGCATTGCTGGTGCCTTTTGGAGCTGATTCCCCTTTAAAAATCAGAAATGCGTTTTCCCAACGTTCCGAATGTTATGAGATGCAGCATTTTGGTGGGAAAGAAAAAGACAAATGGGAAAAATACGGGTTTTTTTCACTCTCTGAAAGAAGTTATAGCCACAAAAAAATGGACTGTGTGTGCAAACTTGAAATGCTGAGCTCTGACTCCACAACTTTTGCAGCTCCCTGTGTTGGGAAAGAGGCTCTCCCTGATTTTTCAGCTCTCTTCTATTTGTAGCCTGCACTTTGCATTCGTGGGACACACTTATGGAGATGTCTTTTGCGCTGTTTTTGGGGTCATAAACAAAACAAAGTCAGCAAAGACCATGAGATCCCCATGTACTTCCCCTGATTGTCTCTGGATTACGTTGTTGAAGGTGAGTCAGTGTTTATCGATATAAAAATATAAGAAACAATGCAGCATCAGAGCTCTGTTTTCCCATGTGTTCATTGTCCCGTCACTCGCCGTAAAATCCCTGCCATGAGGAATTCATGAGGGGACACCTGTTTTCTTGGCAGAACCTGGCTTTTCTCTTCGAATTTTAACTATTTTTTAAGTGTTCTCTGAAGGTGATTGCAAAGGCAGGAAAACAAACTCTGCCCTCACGGGTGGGGAAGGGGAGATGTTTGCTGGGCTAAGGCAGTGCTGGTGTTGCACATCAAGGCTGGCTGCAAGGAAGGACTTGAGGGAGTCCTTGAGACAAGGAATTGAGACTTCTTCTGTGTTTTATCTGCAACCCAGGGGTGTGAATTTGGGATACCCCTCCCCACGGAGCTGCTACAAGGGAGGTGCCAAAGTTTCCCTCCCCTCTAAAACAGGAAATGTCCTGCTCCATGCAGTACTGAAACACTTCATAAAACACTCGTGTGTTTGCAGGGTTTGTTTTTCCCATCTCCTCTTTATTTCCTCACTCATTGACGGCTCCAGTAGCCCGAGACACTGAAATCTTGCAGCCAGATTTCTGACTTGAGAAACTCTTTGCTGTTGCTACAAGACCAGGCTCTGAGCAACTCCCCCCGTCCTCTGCTGCTCCTCAGACCTCCTGGAAGCACAAGCTCTGTTTTGCAAGACGATGTTTACACTCAGCAAACACACAGGGAAATGGTCATTTGCAAAGCAGCCTCGGCCAGCAGAGCAACAGCCACACCAGAGAGTCCAAAAATAGCTGGAGGAGCGAGCAGAGGGGAAAGAGAAGTGGTGCAGTCTCGAAATTTGTCACCCAGTGGGAAAAACAAAAACTCTCTGCCCACGTCTTGTTTTCTGCCTGGCAGCCAGACAGATAATCCCAGCTACAGGAGGCGAATTGCAGGAGAATTGCCGAGTTAAAGGTGGCATTAACACTGTTTTGGAGCAATTTAGCTGCACGTGTAACCTGGGAATGGCATCAGCCTGAGAGGAGTGAACAACCCAGGAGGGAAAAGGCAGAGGGTTCTAAGCAGTACCTGTCAGCCTTTATTAAAAGTGACATTCTTAATTTAATTCCAAGTTACCTCCCAGCCCGAGGACTCCGGAGTGACCCCACAACTTCTTTGGGGGTGGTTTGTTTGGTTTTTTTGTTTTGGCAGGCAGTGGAGCCCTGAGGGCTGAATGCAGGCAGAGCAGAAAGCACAAATTGCCCCTGTTCCTCAGAGATGGATTTACCAGCCCTCCTCTCATTCCCGTGGAATTCCCGTGTTTCTATGGAGGGCATCCAAATTTGTGACAAATTCCACTCGTTTCCAGCCAAACAGGGATCCTCTGCAAGGACGTGGGATTTGGGGGTGAAGGAAGGGCTCCCATAGATCTGCACTGCAGGCCTGGAGCTGGGGGCATAAATAAATAAAAATGGGGTCAGAAAGGCTCCTCTGAGACTGCTGAGGGTGTCCCACCCCAATTCCCACTGGATCTAATGCAGGAGGGTCTGATGACGATGATGATGATGATGATGATGATGATGATGATGGTGATGACCATGGGTATGAGGCGAGGAGCAGGCTGGTCCCACCTCACTGGAAGCCCATGAGATATTTGGGTTCTTGACATCATGCAGGACTGGTGGTGCCTGCTGGAGCCTCCAGGCTTGGAAAACAAGAGGCACCTCCATGGTGGAAACATTTCTGTGTCAGATTAATCCCCACAAATGAGGGAATACCAAAAAATACCCATTTCTTGATATTATTTAACCAGCCTGCCAGGTGTGGGGCATCCTGAGAGCCATATTTTCCACTCCTGGATAATCTGTTGTACCTTTTCATGCACAAAGATGTCCTGAATGCAGAAATTCTGGTGCAGCTGTGGCAGCAGAGGGCTGTAGGTGACTTCATGGTGTCACACAGAACATGACAATACCAGAATTCATAAACACCACGTCCCATCTGACACAAAAACGAGCTGGTTTTTGTAGAACTACCCTCAGTTTTAATAAAAAGCAGAAAATATGGGCCACAGCAGCAGAATAATCTCAAAACAGGATGTTCCTAAAGTTTCCATCGAGGATCAGCTGCTTTTTAATTAGTCACCAGGGGGACCACGAAGAAAGTTGCTAATTATGAGAACATCATAAAAATGTAAACACCGTGGGCTGGTTTTATGATGGCAACACCTTTCTGTGGATGCAAGAGTGAGCCTGGATTGGCTAATGAATGGAAAAATCTTGGGATTTTTCTTGAACAGCTCACGAAGAGGCATCTGCAGTTATAAAACCAACCATTTCCTTTGGAAAAAGAATGGAAATGTTTGACAGAAATACCTTCAAGATTGGTTGTTTGGGCTTGTTTTGGTTTGTTTTTTTTTTTAATAAATCCCAGGAAAAATCAGGATGTGCAGTTTTCTGAAAGAGAAATCCTAAATCAAGATGGCTTTATTGAAAACCATTGGTACTTTCAGCATTTTATGATGCTTGAAATTTTCTTCTTTCCAGCTGCTTTTGTTTGCTGGTTCTGCCTTTTAAAAGGATTCTGTGATTCTATGGGTGATTAAGGCAGATAATGAGCTCCACTCAAGTTTGTGCTCCGGGAAATGAGAAGCAGGGAAAGTCTGCCTGAGGCATTGCAGACCAGCGATTTAAGCTGATTTCTGATTTAGATTTCTTCAGTTTGGGAAATCCAGGCTGACCTCTCTCAGGCCTGACTTTCAGAAATGCTCTTGGAAAATGAAGGTGCTCAGGACTCCTTTAAACAAATTAAAATTATGTCTTCTTGGGCACAAAACTCAAATTGTAATTCCCTATTATTTACCAACCTGAAGGAACTGATAATTTAATGTCTTTTCCATGAAGTGTTTAAAACTACTGTGCTTTTTTTTGTTGTTGTTGATGGGGTTTGTTTTTGTTTGTTTTTTATTTTTGAGGGAAAATATATTAAAATAATCGATAAAGAAGAAAAAACGTTGTTGAAACATATTTTTCCTTTCTTATTAAAGCCATGAGGGGGTTGACACCTATTTATGGAATGATTCAAAGAAATGTGGAATGTGGCAAACCTTCCCCAAATCCTGATGCAACTACACAGAGGTGGCAGCTCTGTGGCAGCTCTTGAGGCCACAGAGCTGAATAAATCAGACCAAAATAACAATTCCCAAATATTTCCTCTCAGGATTCAGTCCCATCACAGCAACAAGGCTGCAGCAGAGGAGTTAACAGAAGAGTGCTGCAAAGGCAACCCCAAACTCCGAGGTGAATGAGGCAATCCCAAATCAAAGGGATTCTCCAGAGGTGGGGAATGGCTTTGAACAGGTCGAGGGGTTCAGGGATGTGGAATTGAGGGATGAACCCTCAGCAGTGGGTCAGGGATGTGGGGTGGATGGATGAACCCTCAGGATTGGGTCAGGGATGTGGGGTGGATGGATGAACCCTCAGGATTGGGTCAGGGATGAGGGATTGAGGGATGAACCCTCAGCAGTGGGTCAGGGATGTGGGGTTGAGATCTGAACCCTCAGCAGTGGGTCAGGGATGAGGGGTTGAGGGATGAACCCTCAGCAGTGGGTCAGGGACGTGGGGTTGAGGGATGAACCCTCAGGATTGGGTCAGGGATGTGGGGCTGAGGGATGAACCCCCAGCAGTGGGTCAGGGATGAGGGGTTGAGATATGAAGCCCCAGCAGGGGGATGAGCTGTGGGTGTGGGGAGCAGGGGCTCATCCACCTGCCAAAAACAAGAAGGAAATTCATCAATTACCCTGGAGTTGTGGAAACTCTTTCTGCAGAGGGACCTGGGGAGCAGCAGCAGCAGCCCTGGGGAGCAGCAGCAGTGTCCCTGGGGAGCAGCAGCAGCCCTGGGGAGCAGCAGCAGTGTCCCTGGGGAGCAGCAGCAGCCCTGGGGAGCAGCAGTGTCCCTGGGGAGCAGCAGTGTCCCTGGGGAGCCCATCCATGTCCCATAAAGAGACAGATCCTGGAACTGTGCTGTGAGTTCTCAGCACCCACAGGGCTCCATCCGAGGGGACAGAGCTTTGTGCTTGGAGGATTCCAGAGGGAAAGAACCAACACAGCTGAAAGTTGCACTGGAAGGTTTCCAGTCTGAGGCTAAAGCTCGGTGCTGCCAGGATGGGAGAAATCTAAGATTCGGAGCTGATTGCATTTCCAAGAAATAAAACAGGGGAACTTGGCCAGGGCTGCAGGGAAGGTGTGCTGGAGTTCATCCCGTGCAGCCCCACAGCCAGCCCTGCTTCCAGCTCCAAGCTGCTCCAGCCAGGTGCCAAAGTGCCCCTTGGAAATTGGATTTATTGGGAAGATGGGATTTTTGTTTGTGTTCTTCGAAGCCACACTGCTGAATGGGGGAATCTGGGATCCTTTTTCCCTCCCTGCTGCTGCCTGGCTCTTTGCTGACACTTAAACAAAAGGCCAAGGAGGCCACTGCAGAGTAAACGAGGCCCTTAATTTGCCATCAGGGAGGAGGGGAGGTTGTTAAGGTTTTATCGGATTACAATAAAGGCTGTGGTTTGATTCCCGGCACTGCTGGCAGGGATGGGAATCACAACCACAGACTGCAGCAAAAAGCTTCCAAATTCCCATCTTCCAGCCAGGCATGGGCAGGACCTGCAGCATCCCCCAGGGTGGGACCTGCAAGCTCCAGGTCTCTGTTGGCATCACTGGGCAAGGTGAGGATCCAGCCTGGGGCTGCTGAGACCTTTTCAGCTGGGAGATGGCAGCAGGAGTGAGGTCACGCCCCATTATCAATTTAATTATTCAGCAAGAGTTTAAAAATAAACTGCCTCCATCATTATGCCTTCAGATTATAACTTTTCAGCTCAGGAGCTTCTTTCCTTCCTCCCAGACTCCTCCCAGCAGCCACCACGACAGGGAGAAGAAAAGAGGATTATGGCAAATGCATTTTCCCCTCCATGACAAACCTTGTTGGGTTTGGGGTTTTTTTCAGGCTTAAATTTCATTTGGTAAATAATTTTATTAATATAACACATCTTCTTTCAGCCCATGGAGTGCTGGAATTTTGTTTGCCAGAGGGAGCAGGTCCAAAGGAGGCATTTAACCCATTAAATAAGGAGCAATGAGAAGCCCAAGGGAACGAGATTAAAGCTTTTTCTTCCCTGGGAGGTTGGGGAGGCTCTGGAACAGATTCCCAGAGAAGCTGTGGCTGCCCCTGGATCCCTGGCAGTGCCCAAGGCCAGGCTGGACACTGGGGCTTGGAGCAGCCTGGGACAGTGGAAGGTGTCCCTGCCCATGTTGGGGTGGAATGAGACGCATTTTGAGGTCTCTTCCAACCCAACCCATTCCATGATCCTATTAATGCCCTTGGAAAGTTGTTCTAATTGTAATGGGTCTCCCTGGGAGGGAATTCCCTTCTCCTTGACCTGTGTCACAAATGTCTGACAGGGTGGGGAAGGATCCCATCACAATGGGGTGTGGACAAGTCCATAAACTTCGTTTATTTCTTCATCATTTGTCATGGTTGCCTGTAAGCAAATGTGCCACTCTCCATCAATTTACCTTTCATAAAACAGCACCTGGAGCTTTGAATCCAAGCTGGAAGTCTGATAAAAATGGATCTGATGGGTTCTTCAGCAGGACTATGAAGGATGAGGCCAGGTTCTCTCTGTTGCCTCCTTCAAGGCCAACGCAGCCTCCAGCCCCTTGTTACAAACCAGAGTCTGTGCAAAGCTCCAAAGTCACATTTTCCACAGGAAGAATCCAGAAAATGTTTTCTGTAGATAAAATCTTTTTTTTTTTTTTTCATTATGGCTCTCGAACTTTTCTTTCTATAATACCATATAATGTATTTATTATAAAAAAAATATAACAAAACCAAAAAATCCAAAACAAAATCCATCTCGAAAAGGAAACTCTAAACAGTTTGTTCTGAAATAGTCAAAACAGAATATTTTGACATTGTCAGAATTTTTTCCCTCAGGTTCTCTTCCAAAACAAAATTCCAGAGGAAAAAAACCCCCCAACATTAAATTATATTTAACTTCTACCTCAGCCTTGCAGATTCCAAGAGAATATAAGATTTTTTTGTAGGAACTTTTGCAGTCAGCACTTCCACACAACCATGCAGAACAAATGCTCAGGTATTTGGGTTTGATAGGTGCTTTTATGGCTTTGTATGTAAATAAGTTGGCTAGTAATTAATCAGATTAGAAACCTTGCTAAAGTCAGTTTGCATTTTAATTCAGCTCCTGCTGAACCAGGAAAACAGATGCAGTGGGTGATCAGAGTGATAGTAATGAGCAAAATTCCCTCTCTGCTCCAAGGATGGCGTCCTGGTAATGGTGATATCCTTGTTAACCAAAGAAGGCCGTGGAACTGATTTACGCCTGTGTGGGGATGCAACGGAATTTATGGAAAATTAATTCAATGCTGGTGCTGAATTCCAACATGAAAATGTCCACGTGTATTTGTATTTTTTCCTCAGGGCAGAGTGATCCTTGAGGCGTTGGTCAGCACCTGAAGGTGGCCCTGAAAGGACCTGCAAGATCTGCACAGGTTTTCCAGGAATGGCTCCGTGAGCTGTCTCCTATTATCGCACACATTTGGGTTGAAAACGGAGCTTTGCCAGAGGCAGGATCACGATATTGCACAAAATTCCACCCAATGAGTGGCAGGCTATAAGAAAAACAATATTCATGTATTTTTCCCCCGATTTGTGGTTTCTTTTGTCCACAGAGTGTTTTTTGTCTCTCAATGACGTCAAAGAAAAAAATTCTCTCGCAAAATGACAACTGGAAAATAACCCTGAGAAGATATTGGATTTCCTACCTAGTAATTAACTAACTCGGGCTTAATGGAAGCTATTATATATTTTACCAAGTCTACAGAAGATTAGTGAAACAAAAGTATTACTTTCCTTTGTTTTGATTGCAGTGCTCGAGGCAGAGGCAGCTTAAGACTTCACAAGGAAGTGTTTTGTGTTCCGAAAGTATCCGTGAGTTCCATCATCATCCTCACGGGAGGTGACAACGACCCCACCGTGTGTCACACACAGGGCATGCCCCAGAGCAGGGACAGTGATGATGGCACAGTTTGGTGACAGGGATTTCATCCTTCACAACAGCAATTCACCTTTTTCTAGGAAAAATCGTCCTGTATTTCCCAACTCTCCATTGCCTGTGGACAGACCCTCTGCTCTTTTTCCCATTTTGTGCTTCCCCAAAACAGGCAAAGGGGAAAACGCTCCCAGAAGTCATCAGCAGGAGTTGGGACCTTTGACAAGCCCTTTCCTCATATGTGAGAATGAAGCTGTGGCCACCAGAGCTCAGGAAATGATTCAGGTTTTTAATTTCTGTGATGTGGGCACACGTTCGAGGACAGGGTTTTACTGTGGGCACATGTTTGAGAACAGAGTTTTGCTGTGGGCACATGCTTGAGAACAGAGTTTTACTGTGGGCACATGCTTGAGGACAGTTTCATTGTGGGCACACCTTCGAGGACAGAGTTTTGCTGTGGGCACGTGTTTGAGAGCAGGGTTTTGCTGTGGGCACGTGCTCGAGGACAGAGTTTTACTGTGGGCACATGTTTGAGAGCAGAGTTTTGCTGTGGGCACATGTTTGAGAGCAGGGTTTTGCTGTGGGCACATGCTCGAGGACAGAGTTTTGCTGTGGGCACATGTCTGAGAACAGAGTTTTGCTGTGGGCACATGTTTGAGAACAGAGTTTTGCTGTGGGCACATGCTCGAGGACAGAGTTTTGCTGTGGGCACATTGAGAACAGAGTTTTACTGTGGGCACACGTTCGAGGACAGAGTTTTACTGTGGGCACATGTCTGAGAACAGAGTTTTGCTGTGGGCACATGTCTGAGAACAGAGTTTTGCTGTGGGCACATGCTCGAGGACAGAGTTTTGCTGTGGGCACATGTCTGAGAACAGAGTTTTACTGTGGGCACATGTTTGAGAGCAGAGTTTTACTGTGGGCACATGCTCGAGGACAGAATTTTGTGGGCACATGCTCGAGGACAGAGTTTTATTTCACATTCCTGTTGGTGGCTTTCGAGAGGAGAGAAGTCAGCACAGAATTCCCTGTCTTTAGGGCTGCCTCATGGAATGGGAAATTCAAATTTCGGCTGCACTGTGGAACGTCAGAAGGAGCAGGTTTTACTGAGGCTCTTCAGCACAAACTCAAACCACAAAAGATGCTTTCCCTTCCTCTATAAAGCAGCTTTTCCATGCCTTTACACTCTTAGGTGCTGAACAGGAATGGACAAGAGCTAAGACCCAAACCTGAGTTTAAAAACTTTGCCAAACTCTTTGTGGTGTTTCTGTCGCTGTTGCTGAGGATGTTCTGCCCTCACATAACATTATATAAACTTTTATATAATAAATAGTACAAACTTTTATAAGCTTAATAAACATTAATTTATTAATTTCATACTTACTAATTTAAGTAGGTAACTTAAATGCCAGTCATTTATTGCTTCAGTGGAGCCCAAACTGCTCTGAAACTCCAGATCCCTTCATAGGGAATATCCCCCTGGAGCCATGGACCACAGCACCCACATGGATTTGGTGCCCTAAAATGCCTTTCTGATCCTATTTTGAATATAACCTATTGGGGACCCACAATCACCACGGGAAAAATTCACTTTTGATTTTTTGTGCATCTTCCCGCATTTAGTGAAAATATCCTTCTTCTTATATCCCATAAAACGAGGCTTTGCCATCATTTGTTCCTCAAAACAGAATTTTGGTTTCTTGAGAAAGATTGAGTTTCCTGTGCAGAGGCTTTTTCAGGGTTTCAGTGGAGAACCAATGTGTTTTAATAAAGAGGGTCTATGTCAGGGAAGATTTAATGCTGATAGTGGCATTGGGCTTTGGAGATTCAATTTTCCTTGGGTGGAAGAGATGGGAACATTCCCGAGTGCACGAAAGAACAGGGAAGACGAAGGAAAAATATCCTCTTTTATCCAGCCAAAGTGGGAATCAGGTGAATGAATAAGGATCTGTTTTAGCCACAGGAGAGGCTGAACATGTGCTCTGCACCACGAGGGATTTCCTGTCCAACCAACAGCGGGGTTTGGAGGTCTGGGAAACAAGTGAGCAGCAAAATTCACCCTGGCAGGACCTGGAGCTGACATTCTCCCCTACAGCTGGAAACTTCCTGGCTTTGAAACCATGGATCCAACACTCAACCAGGGCCAGCTCAGACCTCACTTTGGGCATCTCATGCTGTGGGAGGAAGGTTTTTAGTGGTCATCAGGATGTGGAACCCATGGACTCAGTGGGGGGAATTGCCAGGGTGGTGCCCTCCTGTCTGTGTCCTGCTGTGCCCCACAGCCAGATCCTCCTGTCTCCTTTCTCTCTTCCACCTTCCCTGGGAGGGTGCTGAGGCTCTGGCACAGGTTCCCAGAGAAGCTGTGCCTGCCCCTGGATCCCTGGAAGTGTCCAAGGGATTGGGATCCAGCTTGGAGCAGCCTGGGATAGTGGAAGATGTCCCTGCCATGGCAGGGGTGGAATGGGATGATTTGTAGGGTTCCTTCCAACCCATTCCATGACTCTGTGATGTAAGACAGTATCAGTGAGCATTCCGTGTTGCTCTGGATCTGGAAAAGGGAGGGCTCCTCTCTACAAGTGTTGAGTGAAAACTTCGAACCTGTTTCTTTCCAGCCCTCCTGGGAAAAGTTCACTTGGATTTCAAGGGAGAGGAAATACAAAGTGGCTCCTCATCAAACGTGGCACGAGCTCTTTAGCAGGCAGGGCTCTGTCCCTGTCTGCAATAATTCTCCACTGTGTAGAATCAAACTTTATCTCCAATTCTTCTTCCCCATTCTAATAATAACAACGAGACATTGGAGTGTGGCTTCCCAAGTGATTCACTGGCTCCACGCTCTTGATTGGGACTTTGCACCATTTCAAAGGCAGGCAGCAATTTGGCTTTTTAACACATTAGAGATAACATTTCCTTTGCATTGGGACGGACTCATTATGGGCTGTAGGACCGGGACATGATTATTTGCAGACACTTTTCTGCTGATAGCAATGAAGAGGTGAGGCAAAGTAATGGGTTGGGGGAGAACTCATTAAATGTCGAGTCAGAACAATGGGTTCTCCCAGCCTTTAACTCCTTAGATTCATCTGGATCTTTCCATCTCAGCATCCTCCAGCCACTGGAGACTAAAACAACAATGGCAAGAAAAGCCAGGCAATTATTGCACTTCGGTAGGAATTTAATGAAATTCTCCCGGTCGGAGGCAGATAACGGCACGAGGAGCAAATTGGGTCGCTGAGGCTCTGACGTGGGAGACCAAAATGGGAGAAGATCAGTGAGTAACTGCTCCCCTTTGGGGCTGGCAGTGGTTTTAGGAGGAGCCCTAAATTCAAACACTGGCACAGCTTGAAGGGTTTGTCTATCAATATCTAGGTACAGATGCTTGGGGTGCCCCCAGTTCAGCACCTAAATATGGACTTAGACAATTGTCTGGGCCTTCTATTCAGCAGGTTCTTTTCATGTCTCCTGGGTTGCTTTGCATGCCTGACAGGCCCTGGTTTTTCTATTGGCCTTAAAAATGCAAAAAGGCTGCTGCAATAGCCAACTCTTCCTCCTCTGAGGTTTACTTTGTGATGACAAATTTATCTCATTACTCATGGAGGGCTGCCCATCATTTCTTACAGGGTCTTTATTCAGAAGACGAAAGGAGAAGGGTGTGGGAAGAGAAAGGAAAGAATCTTACCTAGAAAAAAAGAGAAAATAATTCATTGAACTGCATGGGTTTTATTATTTATGCACCATACTTGGGAATACTAACTGAGATGAGAACAGAGAGAAGTTAAAATAGAGACATCAAGGGGGAAAATCCCTCAGCACCTCATTTCCTTCCCAGCTCTGCCGTGGCTTAGGGAGGAGGATGCCCAGAAGAGCAGAGCCAGATTAACAAATCCAAGCTGAGGGGAGGGTGGCATTGGCTGTGCCATGGCTGTCACTGCTGCTGCAGGGCAGGGGTGATGTGGCAGAGCTGGCAGTGGCACACGTGGTCACAGCTCATCCTTGCACAGTGGGAGCTTCTGCCCAGCAGAAATTCTGATTTTGTCTTTCAGGATCTTTTTCCTGGTGTAACTCTCCAATTCTCTCTTGCCAGACATTACAAGAGCCATTAACAATTAACATTTCTGTCGGTGCAGAGTTTCAGGTGCCCTTTCATGGGACACATCCCCTGAGTTCCCCCATTCTCACATTTCCAGGTGCCAGAGCTCCCTTTGCCCAGGCTGCCTTGCAGCTCGGATTTTGCCATACCTGAAGCTACCCTGGACAAAGCAGCCAGTCCAGCCCTGAGAGCCAGGGAAACACCTCCAACTTTTATAAACTCAATCACAGTGTTGACCACAGCAGGTTTCCAAGGGTTTTTACAGTCCTGTCTGAGCCTGACCTTTTTTTCCCCTTTTTTTTCCCCATTCTCGCTGCAGTTAATAAGAATCTTTTTTTCTCCTTAATAACTTAGCTGAGGTCCCATGCGCAGAAGAATTTTGTCCCCCCTGCAACTGCAGCCTGTATTTACCTGCACTTAGAGGTTACCTGGGGGGGTCTCCACCAAGGGAAGGGAAGATGATGAAGACCTGCAAACCTTGAATGTTCAGTGAACAGTCGTGTCCTTTACAGAGAATGAAATTCCCAACTTCGCTGTCTTTAGGATCCTCTCAATTTCCCATCTTTACTTGTTGAAATTCACGTCTGGATCCCAGCATTGGGAACACACACCCAGGCAGAGCTCTTGAAGAGGACACGCTCTGGAGCTGCTGGAGGGGTGGCTTTGCCCTGGGAATTGCACCCACCCTTCTGCTGGGATCCAGGACAAGCAGAGGTGATGGAGCCCCAAAACCCCACAGCTGCAGGTTGCACTCACAGCCCAGCAAAGAGGGAGAATTTTTTTTCCTCTCTGTTGTTTCTTGCAGGTGAATTCCTCAGCCATCTGCAGAAAATTTTCCCCTTCATGGCCAGGAACACGTGGCCCAAGGCTTGGTGGGGGTGTGGGTTTAACTCCCCCCTTCCTCCCCCAGGCTGAACAAAGCCTTTGATTGAGGGATCAACTCTGGGCTTTGCAAGAAAAGTGAGCTTGGGGTGTGTGAGTGTGTGTGTGAGTGTGTGTGTGTGTGTATTTTTCTTTTCTTTCCATCATACTAATGAAATTTGCAGACACAGAGAGGAAACTGAGAGTTATTTATAGGAGTGAGAGGAATGTGAGGCCTAATTGTGCTTAGTCTATTGCTAAGTGTGTAATCTGTTTGCTATTACCCTTCCCAGTCCTGCACACGGGTCCTGGGGGGGGTTAGGTGGAACACAGACATTTGATGAAGAAAAATTATCAGGTGGAGGTGGTTGTAAGCTTTAAGAACAAGTGAGACAAGGTGGCAGAGGCATTTTTAGGGTTAATTAGGTTGGGAAATTAGGATTTTTTTTTAAATGTTTTTTTTCCTGATTTCCTTTTCCCAGTTTCAGGGTTTCTGTGTCCCTGTCCATGCTGTGCTGGGGTTACCTGGGGTGGGTGCATGCACAGGATGAGGGTTTAGGAGCTGTGGCTTTGCCCTCTCCTCCTTTGCCTCCCTCACCAATCATCCCACTCTGCAGGGCTGATGATAAAGGCCTGAAACGCTCTGTAGAAACACAGAATTGGTAAATACTTGCACTTTTCCACGTTGTTTTACACAGAGCCCTCTCCAGCTCGCCCCTCACCCCAGGGCAGCCCTGCTGCTTCCATCCCACTGGATCAGGAGCAGCTCTGGTGCCCACAGGCACCTTCTGTGTGCCCTTTGCTGTCCCAGACACGGGGGGCAACTGGGACCAGGGCCCCTCTGTGGGGCAGCCCCCGGGCAAAGCTGAGCCTGGAGCAGGGGCCGAGCCTGGGGACCTGAGCTGCTGAGCTAGGCCTCATTCCTCATGGAAAAAGAGGAAAAGTCAGGCATGCAACTCGATCCAGCTGCTAATACCTGCCAGGCCGGAGTGGAGCACTGCACTGCTCGGGAGTGAGCTGCTTTCTGCTGCTTATCACTGCCCACTCGTGCTGGAATATTCCATTCCTGCGAGTTTTGAGAGGCTCTGAAGGTTCCTGTCACCTCTCCTGGGTCAAGGTTCCTCAGCTTTGCAGACAAACACTTTTCCCGGGATGTTTTGCCAAATGCCATGGTGACTCAGCCTTGTCACTCCTCCTGGCTGGGATAACAACACTTAGAGGGAAAAACAAATGGTATTTACTGCCATGCCCAAAATTGGCTTTGACACTGCGAGCAGAATTTAGAAAGGCAGAAATAGAGGAGTGATTATGGAGTGCATTGCAATTAAGAGACAGCCCTCAGGATCCTCCTCCAGAGGTGGATGGGCTCCATGCAGACTGGCTGCTCCTCATGGGATGTAAAACTGCTGGAAATCTGGGAAGGATGCAGGATTCTGCTCCCAGCTGGGCTCACCAACCAGCCTGCCCCTTCCCAAAAGGATTCAGAGACAATCAGTGGCAGCAAACCCAAGGCAGGGATGAAGAACTTGAAGAATTTTTCTCTTTGGCTGGTGAACCCCCAGCCTGCCCAGCACACACCCACGGCTGCGACCATCCCCTGCCGTGTTCCCTGTGAGCAAACACAAAAGACAAAGGAAAAAGACTCAAGATGTACAGTGGCAGGTGACATTTTGGCCTGAGTCACTGAGAGATGTCCCCAGTGCATCCCCATGGGAATGATCTAACCCTTCTCCAGCTTGCTGGCATTTCCCTTTCAGACCGTGCTCCTAACTCTCAAATAAATTGACTTTATTCAGTGGGAGACTGAAGAACTGTCCTGGTTACCACATTTCTACCAGGCCACCAAGGAAACACTGATTTAGGGTGTGACATTTGGGGTTTTTGTAGGATAAACAGGAGGAAATGCCAGGCAGGTGATCTGCAGCCAGGCCTGGAGCCTTCCTCAACTGAGAGTAAAACACGGGATGCCAGTTGGCCACTGGCCAGTTGTTTGGCCACTGACCAGCTGGCTGCCATTCCTGTCTTCCATGCTTTCCTCCTGGACCCGGTGGGAGGGGGTTTTACAGCAGCAATGAGTTTATTCCTGGGATAAACAGCAGAAATTGGAGGGTGATTGCAGCAGGGAGTTTGCTTCCTGTTCCAGCACGAGGAACCCGCTGGATGCCAACTGGATGTCAGCCCTCCAAAAGTGAGGCCAGTTGGCAGCTGCTCTGCATTTGTCCCTCCCAGGGCTTCCAGAGGGATGTTGGGAAGTGCAGGAATGGGGATCCCATCAGTCCATCCCTCACCAGGGCGAGGGGATGCTGCAGGCAGGACACGGCGTGGGCAGGGTGAGGGCTGTGCTGGGAGGCAGAGAACCAGCAGGTTCCAAAGGGAGTAACTGCAGCAGAGAGCTGCAGCAGCATCTTTGCCTCATAGAAACAACATCTTCAGTTGGATTTCAGCTGCACGTGGCAGAAAAAAGAGAAGTCTGAAATCAGAAATTCAGCCTGGGCAATCTGAATCAGCGTGCACTGAATTGGCCCAGCGAGAGGCAACAGCTGGCAAGAAGCTTTTGTTTTATTTCTCTTTTCTTTGGGTTTTTTTTTTGGTAATCAATTATAAATCAAATTCTTTCAGTTGTCTTCTGCTAACAAAGGCTCTGCAGTGCCAGGTTGGTGTGTTGGTGTCATTGTTTGAGCATTGTTTGGATGTGGGTGTGACGTCAAAGGGTGTCATTGGCTGCCTGAAATCCCGGGCCAGGTTATGGCTGTTCACAGCTACAAACGTGCAGGCTTTGAACTTCTGCTTGCTGACTTTCCCAGCATCCTTCCTATTAATTAGCCCTCAGGAATTAATAATTCAAAAGTCTTTCCTCCCGCTGCAGCGTTCTGACAACAGCGAGCGTGGCTGTGCTGTTGCTGATAACAATAGTGAAATATCCATAATTTAATATCCTTGTTCTCTCCCAGCTGTGAGGCAGAGGCATCCCAGGCTCCCAGCATCTGCTTTAAAGCTCAGCTTAGACAACATCCCCCTGCTTTGGGTGCCTGAGCTCAGAGGGGGCTCACGAGGTGTATCCCCATTGTAGCGGGGCCACCATGCAAGGACAAACCAGTTCCCTCTCATTTCCATCCACTGGTGGCAGAGGGACACGAAATGTGAATTAGGATAAATGTGAATTAGGATAAATGTGAATTAGGATAAATGTGAATTAGGATAAATGCAGGATTGCGTTTGCATTTGCTTTCTGCTCACTTTGTATCCTGGTTTGGCCACGTTCACACCAAAAAGCAAAAGTCCCACCAACGCCTGGAGGGAACAGTGCCGAAGGAATTCCCTGTAATGACCAAACAAGGAAAAAATCTCTTGGAAATCTGTCAAGTGATGGGCATCTGGGAATAGGAATGCAAACACAGCACTGGGATTGAGGGATGAGTGAGCAGCCACACACTCAGCTCCCCAAGCAGATCTGCCCAGTGGGTGAATAAATCCCAGAGAGGACCAGGCAGAACCTCCCCCAGGATGGAAAAGCATCTCTGTCCCTCCACGGGCACTGGGAATGCTGTGGCATGGCCCCATCCCTCCATGGGCACTGGGAATGCTGTGGCATGGTTCTGTCCCTCCATGGGCACTGGGAATGCTGTGGCACAGCCCTGTCCCTCCCATGGGCACTGGGAATGCTGTGGCATGGCTCTGTCCCTCCACGGGCACTGGGAATGCTGTGGCACAGCCCCATCCCTCCATGGGCACTGGGAATGCTGTGGCACAGCCCTGTCCCTCCATGGGCACTGGGAATGCTGTGGCACAGCCCCGTCCTTCCATGGGCACTGGGAATGCTGTGGCACAGCCCTGTCCCTCCATGGGCACTGGGAATGCTGTGGCACGGCCCTGTCCCTCCACGGGCACTGGGAATGCTGTGGCACAGCCCCATCCCTCCATGGGCACTGGGAATGCTGTGGCACAGCCCCGTCCCTCCATGGGCACTGGGAATGCTGTGGCACAGCCCTGTCCCTCCATGGGCACTGGGAATGCTGTGGCATGGCTCTGTCCCTCCATGGGCACTGGGAATGCTGTGGCACGGCCCTGTCCCTCCACGGGCACTGGGAATGCTGTGGCACAGCCCCATCCCTCCATGGGCACTGGGAATGCTGTGGCACAGCCCTGTCCCTCCATGGGCACTGGGAATGCTGTGGCAGGGCCCCATCCCTCCATGGGCACTGGGAATGCTGTGGCACAGCCCTGTCCCACCCACGGGCACTGGGAATGCTGTGGCACAGCCCCATCCCTCCATGGGCACTGGGAATGCTGTGGCACAGCCCTGTCCCTCCATGGGCACTGGGAATGCTGTGGCAGGGCCCCATCCCTCCATGGGCACTGGGAATGCTGTGGCACAGCCCCATCCCTCCATGGGCACTGGGAATGCTCTGGCATGGCCCCGTCCCTCCATGGGCACTGGGAATGCTGTGGCACAGCCCTGTCCCACCCACGGGCACTGGGAATGCTGTGGCACAGCCCTGTCCCTCCATGGGCACTGGGAATGCTGTGGCACAGCCCTGTCCCTCCATGGGCACTGGGAATGCTGTGGCACAGCCCTGTCCCTCCATGGGCACTGGGAATGCTCTGGCATGGCCCTGTCCCTCCATGGGCACTGGGAATGCTGTGGCACGGCCCTGTCCCTCCATGGGCACTGGGAATGCTGTGGCATGGCCCTGTCCCTCCATGGGCACTGGGAATGCTGTGGCACAGCCCTGTCCCACCCACGGACACTGGGAATGCTCTGGCACAGCCCTGTCCCTCCATGGGCACTGGGATGCTCTGGCATGGCACGTGCAGGAGCCTTGCCCTAAGAAATGCCCTCAGAAATGCACAGGCTGTTCCAAGAACTTCCATGAAAACAGCAGCAACAGCAAAACCTGATGTAGCCAACACAAAGCAGAGGTCAGAGGGTGCAGCTGAGAGGAGGCTTTGCTGTCCCTAAATCCACTCAGGAAGAGCTCCATGGCAGATTCCCTGCAGTGCTTTGGGTCCTGCCTTGTCTCCCTTGGCTGCTCGGTGAGAAATGTTAATTTTCCACATGTTATTCTGTCCACAGTTATGAATATTCATAATATATTGACAACAGGAAAAGAAAAAAGAGTTTGTTTAGTTAGAAAGTATCAAAATAAAAAGTGTCTCTGTATAAGATGAGACACCTAAACCATAATCAACAACTTCTATTGAGTCAGAAACCATGAATCATCCTCTGAAATCAGATCACATTCAAGATTAGTTTCTCATGGTACTGCTGAGGAATTTCAGATATTTCCATTGGGAATAGAGTTATGTCTTTAACTACCCCAAGGTTAGTTTGTTCAGTCCTAATTTTTTCTTGTATAATGAAGGTTGCCCAAAGGTAAGGAATGTTGAGATCTAAAAGTGGAGTGGAAAAAAAAAATAGTGAGATCAGGACAAGATTTAGAGACCAAAGTGGAGACACAAATGGGACTATTTTATCCTGGCAGAAAGTTCATAAAGGCTTATGACCATCTTGTTAAATACTACACAAAAATAAATCAAGTGACTGATAGAAGCTTTCTCCAGCCAGCTGTGGATAAAGCAATGGAGATACAGGTTTGAACATGAGTTTCACAAGTTTTCCCTGTTATCAGGGAGAAAAATAAGTGTCAGGGGGATTGGGGTGGATCTCAGGGAAAGGTTCTTCCCCCAGAGGGTGCTGGGCACTGCCCAGGCTCCCCAGGGAATGGGCACAGCCCCGAGGCTGCTCCAGGAGTGTTTGGGCAGCGCTGCCAGGGATGCCCAGGGTGGGATTTTTGGGGTGTCTGTGCAGGGGTAGGAGTTGGATCAATGACCCTCGTGGGTCCTCCCAGCTCAGGATGTTCCATGATTCTGTGCCTCTGTTATTTCTGTGTTTTCTCTTTGCTCTATGACACATCATCAAGGACCAGCACCCGCAGCTCCTCCTGTGCTCCCACCACGGAGTGTGGGGAGAGGAGCCTGTGCCAGCTCCCATCTCACCCATTCCAGAGCCCCCCTGGATCATCCACGCCGTGCCCGTGGCAGCAGGGAATGGCAGGAGCACCCAGAGGCTGATTCATGCCTGGATGGGGTGAATCAGCCTCTGACACAGCCAGCTCCCACCACCAGTGACTGCAGAGGCTTTGAAACAGGCTTTAAATAGATGTTTAACTTCATATTGATAAACTTGGGTGAAATCAGTCCCATCCAGTGGGATTTTCTATCCCAGATCCATTAAGCATGTCCCAGTCCTACTTTCTTTGGGAATATCCTTCGAGTCATGACGTACATTCAGGCAAAATCTTCCCTGCTGCTTGGACAATGGTGGGAATTTTCTCAAGTGTAATTTTTTGGGTTAGATCAAGGCTTTGGCCAATCTCACTGAATCAGCAGCTCTGAGCAACAGCAGAAAGTGGAGCTCCAAGTGCAGGGGTAGCAATTTTGATGCAGAGGGTGAATAATACAAGGAAGTGAAAAGTATCCTGCTATTTTCACCTCCTGCTTTTCAAAGGGAGAGAAGGGGAGGGAGAGAAGGTGCTCGCTGAAAATCCTGAGTTAGATTTTTAATAACGCAGATTTCTCCCCCACTTTTCTCCCCTCCTTTCCCTTCACATAGTGAGAAACTTCCCGAGGTTGCCAATGGCACTAAAACAGCCCGTCCACTTTCAGAATTTCACTCACCTCTTAAACACTTAGAGGCTGAATTGAGTGAAAACCCGTTTTCAGAAGAGTTTCCAAGGAAGTAGAAAGTTTCCACACCCTGAATCTTGCACTCAAAGAAATGGAAACTGGCTGGTGGCTGCCAGCAGTCTGAATTGTTGTATCATGTGCTGCTGAATGCTTTATTCTGTCATAAAAGACACGAACATGCTTGGTGCTCCACTAAAACACACAAGTACCCTTTGAGAAGTGTAGCTGCACAATATATGACTTGTGAATTCTTCTCTCCTTGCATTTTCTTGGCATAACGTTGCTTTTCAGCTGCCTCATACCAAATAAATTTTGATGAAATTGCACAGCTTGTGTTTTGCAAAATTCAAGCGTTGCAATCACAGCGAAAAAAAGAGAGAGGAATGTGCCTCGTACTAAAGACACCTGGATGAGAAAATCTGTAGCCCCAACTGTTTGGGAATGACTAATCTGGGACTACATGCTACATGAACTTTTACTGATCTTACCTCTTTATGGCTTAAAACATAAAGCCTGGGCTCCACAGAGTGCTACAAAGCAAAATAAATGATCAACAAGGCATTGAGTTGAGACTCTGCACTGGAAATCAGAAATTTGGAGGCTCCTACTCTGAAGTAAATTTGGGGCATTTTAGGGGTGCCGAACCTTCCCACTCTGCAGGGAGGAGGGTGAGATTTGTGCCCAAGTTTTCCTCATTCCTTCATGTGGGAGGACCCAACTGGGAACCAGGAGTGACCATTTGGAGGATGAATTCCCCAGCTGGCCGAGCTGCTCATCTCAGGGTGGGTTTTGTTATTGATTGGGTCTCTTCCCCACTTGCAACTCATGGGGCTGAGCAGTAAACATTGGCAAAAGGCATTTTTCTGCTGGAGATCCGTGGTGAAAGGACACTGGAGAGCTCAGGTGGAAAAGCCCTCTCAGAGATGAATTGAGCTTCCTGCCAATTCCTTAAGACCTGACCATACCAAAAAGAACTGTACAATAAGCAAAATTCAGAGTTTAAAAAGCCTTTCCTTGCTGTTCGCCCTTTCTGCTTTGTGCAACAATATTTATTCATTACAATACTCTAATTAATGGCTGCTCTAACGCAAGGGTAAGTGTAATAAAGCAAAAGCCAAAATCAAATTTTGAATTTCGTCCTTATTCAGTGCAGAAAGTCTTTGGAAAAGCTCGAACAGGGCTTAGAGGTTCTGGGTGGGACACGATGTGGTTCCCACTGTTTGACCCTGCTTGCTGATTCTGCACTTATATTGTGCCATTAAACCACATTGATCAACCCATTCAACCACCTTTGCCAATGATTTTATTTAATTTCCAGTTTAGTGAAGGGTGTAAATGATAACACAGCTGTCCAAGGTCTGAGAATGAAGTTCCCTAGGGCTGCTGGTTAAAACACTGGAGGGTGCTCCATGATGTTTTGGGATTCCTCTGTGCTCAACACTGATACTTGCTGCCAGTTTCAGGCTTAGTCTCGTTATCGTTTTGGTACAGCCCGGTAAAGTTGAATTAAATTATTGTAATTAAATGGTTGTTATGTAAAAGCTCTTTGCTTTGCATTGCCTTTCCTATTATACAATAGAAAGCAGTTATTATATAAAGCAACCAATCAAAGGAAACAAAACCCCTTTCCAGAAAATCCTTCTCCTTCTAAAGGGTGATCAAATTCTAAAAGCTTTTGTAATGAGCAAAGAGACTTTGTGAACGAGATTTATTTCTCTACAAACTAACTTATTTTCCATTTCAGTCCAGAAAAAGAAATCATCACCTTTTCCTGTTGATAAATTTCAGGATCAAAATGCCAAGTCATGGGTGGGTTAGGAAAATCTTGTTTGTAATCAAAGGCTTGGCCAACTTCCTACATTTTTTACATTTTAATTATACACTGCATTGGCATCCTGCTATAAAGACATTACTTTCTGGAAACTCCCAACTATTTACATGACTAAGAACTTAATTGAATCAAGAATTTATACTCTTTCTTCTTCCTCTCTTTTGTTTTTTTGGGGTTTTTTTAATAAAGAGCCATCATTCCCATTCCTTGCTGCGGAAAACATTCCTTCACTCCCGTTGGATGTTGGTAGCAAACAAAAACAAGACTTTTGTCCTCAAGCAGCATTTCAGACACGTGGTCTGATGTCTCGGGATCTCTGTCTTTCAAGGAAATGTTAATTAGTGCTGCCAAATGAGGTTAACAATTCCTCCAAACCCCACGTAGGTGTCCAAGTTTTGAGGTTTTCCTCTGGCTGGAAGTGTTCAGATCTGGTTTGGTACCTCCTCAGGAGAGTTAATCCCCTCTAATCCTGCACGTCTGAACTGGGGATCAGTGCAGTTTAATGAATTCATTGGGGAAAAGTGATCTCAGAGCACCTTTTCCAAGCGGCCTTGGGGAAGGAAGAGGAAAAATGGATCCAGTTTTGGTCCAGGGGGAGAATCAGGAAAACCCAGAGTTGTTCTGAGCGAGGCCATGAAGGCAAACGTGGTCCCTGAGGGCATCCACAGGGCAACAAAGCAGGGAGAAGATGTTGGAGTTTCATTTCTGTGCCTCAACACCATCTCTCCAAAGGATGGATGGATGGATGATGGATGGATGGATGGATGGATGGATGGATGGATGGATGGATGGATGGATGGATGATGGATGGATGGGTGATGGATGGATCATGGATGGATGGATCATGGATGGATGGATGGATAGATTGATGGATGATGGATGGACGGATGGATGGATGGATGGATGGATGGATGGAGGCATGGATGGATGATGGATGGATCCATGGATGGATGGATGGATGATGGATGGATGGATGGAGGGATGGATGGAGGCATGGATGGATGGAGGCATGGATGGATGGATGGATGGATGGATGAGAATGGATGGATGGATGGATGGATGAGAATGGATGGATGGATGGATGGATGGATGGATGGATGGATGGATGGATGGATGGATGATGGATGGATGGATGGAGGGATGGATGGATGGATGGATGGATGGATGGATGGATGGATGGATGGATGGATGGATGGATGGAGGATGGATGGATGATGGATGGATGGATGGATGGATGGATGGATGGATGGATGGATGGATGATGGATGGATGGATGGATGATGGATGGATGGATGGATGGATGGATGGATGGATGGATGGATGATGGAGGGATGGATGGATGGATGATGGATGGATGGATGGAGGATGGATGGATGATGGATGGATGGATGGATGGATGGATGATGGAGGGATGGATGGATGGATGATGGATGGATGGATGGGATGGATGGAGGATGGATGGATGGATGGATGGATGATGGATGGATGGAGGGATGGATGGATGGATGGATGGATGATGGATGGATGGATGGATGGATGGATGGATGGATGGATGGATGGATGGATGGATGATGGATGGATGGATGATGGATGGATGGATGGATGGATGATGGATGGATGGATGGATGGATGGAGGATGGATGGATGATGGATGGATGGATGGATGGATGGATGGATGGATGGATGGATGGATGGATGGATGGATGGATGGATGATGGATGGATGGATGGATAGATGGATGGATGGATGGATGGATGGATGGAGGCATGGATGGATGGATGGATGGATGGATGGATGGATGGATGGATGGATGATGGATGGATGGAGGGATGGATGGATGCAGAACCTCTGCCCCACGTTCATCACACAGGGCCAGCAGTGGCTTGAACGAGAAGTGTGACCTGCTCAGAGTGCACGATCCTCGTAATTTAAATCTCAAGAAGTAACAAAAGATCAAATTATAAGGTGCTCCAAGCCTTGTGTTTCCAAGCATTCCAAAGGGAGCTGACAACAGCAGCTCCTTTGAGCAGGATGCAGTGAAAATTATATGTCTGACTAAGAAAAAGGGCTGTAAGTGCTCTTCTCCCCGTTAGGAGACAAATTCAATTTCTGGTAATTACAGCTGTGCCTCCCTTTTTCGAGCTGTTTCAATGGGTTCAGCACACTTCTCTTCTCATTAGTGCTGAGAAGCTCAAAATGAAAGGTGCTGTTGAATTGGAAAATATTATTATTACAGTAAAAGTCACAAGGAATTGGATTTGTACAAAACTATAAAGCAAAACACACTGAGATGATTCATTATGCATCACATGCAGAAAGACGTAATGTTGTTAATATGGGAGAACAGATGTGTCTATGTATTTTAAGTATCTCTTTTTCTCTGCTCTGATGAAAACTTGTTTTTTTATCCAAAAAAAAAGAGAGGAGAGGAAAAAAAAAGGAAGAAAGAAAAGCCAACCTGATCTTGATTACTGGTACTATTGAGACAGTTCACTGGGAAATGAAAGCAGTCACTGCTGTTGCCATTAATCTCATTTTATGTTAGTTTGGCTTTTACTGCAGAAAGTAAAAACTCTTGGGTTTTCTTTCCTCCCCAGTCCCATATGTGAGTTAAAGCAAAGCTGACAAGCAAGTCCTTGACATAACCTCACGCAGGCTGTGGTTAGGAGCTCTCGAGCAGCCACGGCCCAGATGTGATTTCCTCACTTTATTCAAATTAATTGGGCTCAAATTAAAAAGGCAGTGCTTTGTTTTGGTTTGGTTTAAAGAGACAAGGCTGGGGGGCAGTCGTTGCCTCGTTATCTCTGTTTTTTCATGGTACAGTTGTTTGGATGTGTGTGTGAAAGAAAGTTCATCCTTTTTCCATTCTGTCAGACCTCAAGGATTTGGTGCAGGGACCCAAAAGTTGCTGCTGAGTTGAAGTGCTCCATGGAACAATCCCCTGGGATTTCACAGTGGCTGCACTCCCACCTTGCCTTTGGGACTGAGGCCACTTGGTCACTGTCCAGCAGATAAATCCTCCATCCTGAGGGACTGAACTCCCTCCTGCAGACACAACGTATTTTAATATCCTTTATTGCACAGACATGAGGAAGGTGGATCTATAGAATTAATGAGATGATCCTTCTGGATTTTAAAATTATATATTTATACAGTGGAGGTGCTCCTTAGGAATCCCAGAGCACTTGTTTGAAATGCACAGGAGTTTTTCTGTCTGTGCCACACAAGGAGCTGCCTCCTCTCTTCACTAAGGAGCAGTGTAGCCTCTTTATTTTCTGCTTTTAGCATCCAAGTTAAAGACAAAATTCCAATAAGTTAAAGAGAATGCTGAGCAGCAAATGGGTGAAGAAGCCATTTGGGATGAAGGGATCTGGTTCTAAAAATGATTTAGGGGATCAAAAGCAATGGCAGAGTCTGACCTTCCAAAGGAAAAACGTTGGAAAACATAAAACATCCTCTTGGCATGAGAAACCTCACATGGCACTACTTGGTGACCCTCATAATTACTGCCATTAATTAGGGAGTATTTTATAAGAACCCAAAGATTTGCTAGGTCTGAGCCACTGTTGGAAGCGATGAGTTTTTAATGTTTAATTTCATTAAACAACCAGCATGCTTGAAGAATTCCCATATTGTGGAGACAGCCACATCCCTGGGGAGCCAGGTGCCTGCCCTCTCCTGGCTCTGATATTGGGGTTAATTGGGGCAGCAGAGAGCTCTGAGTCCCCAGTGCAGTGCTGAAATCTCCGTGCCTGGTTTGATGTTTGCTTTCAGAGCCCTGCAAACAGAGCAGGGCAAGGTTTAGCTCTTACAAATCACATTAAACCAGGGGACACATTTCGTTGTTTGGCAGCAAGTTTATCTTGTGTGCTGAAACTGAGCCCGAAACAAGTTTCCCACTCGGGTTTGTTTGCTCACTGGGACGTGCAGATAGAAAAGGGAGGATGCTGCAAATGAAAAGTCTGTTTAGGCCGCATAATCTCCTTCATTAAAGTATCAGTGGTGCTGGATAAGGCTCACTCGGGGACCTATTAATGGAAACACATCTGCTGCGTTCATAATAATAAAAGACCAGCTCTAAAGTGATTAATTGCTGTTAACAGAAGCAGGTCCAGCTTTGAGAAGGCAAATATGTGGCACATTGGGGCGTGCACAGAAGGCTTTGCACAGATGAGCACAGCAAGGACAGCTCAAAGGCTTGGGATGGGTCAAATGGGGCCACCTCACCTCTGGTTGACAATCCCACCTTTCCCAGGCTTTCCCAAGCTAGGAACTAACTGGAAAAGCAGAATCACTGCCCTTTTATTCTGATTCCAATGCATTTTATTAGCAGTGCTTGTATTACGGTAGTCACAAGAGACCCTAATCAAAGTGGGGCCCTCCTGGGTTCGACACTGTCCAGGCCCATAATAAAAACCAGCTCCTCCTTTTAGGAACTGAAAGGCTTGCAGATAACCAGAGCTTGGGAAGGGAAAACCAGACACAGAGTGGGGAAATGCCACGACCTGCCTGAGTTTTAAGAAGACAGCTGAGAGCTCGTAGGCCGCGGGTTTGGATTTCGGGTCCTTCTTTAGGACTGGGAAATGATGGATGAGATCCTCGGCAGCGAGACAGGAGCACAGAGCCCTCAGCAGAGCCACAATTCCTGGTGCCTGCAGAGGGCTGGGGGAGGCTTGGCTCTGGCACAGAGGGGCCAAGAAACTCAAACACTCCTGTTGGAAAGATGCTGGGGGTGCCTGAGCAGGGAGCTCGGGCACATTCCCAGCTCGCAGGCACTCTGGAAGCAGCCATGTCATACCCTTTCAGAGGGAGACAGAGCCTGAGCCAGACTGGCAGGAAAAGAGGGCTCGTTGCCAGCACATTGATTAGAGCCCAGATGAAGATAAAACGGCTGGAGATTCAGTGCACAGTCTGGAATTGTGTGTTTCTGGGGAAGATCTAATGTATTCATGCTGTCAGGTCACATACATTAGGCCCAGAAACCTGAGGTTTGCTTTCTTCTTTTTCCCCCCCCCTTTTTTGGAAGCACTTGGAGCAAATATATTGAATGAGACATTTGCAAGCATGGAGCCCATTAATAACACAAGGCCAGTGCAAGGCTGCAGCCTCATTCATGCTGCTTTGGGGAGCCAAGGAAATTAAAATCCTCTCCGTTTCTTCTCTGCACTGGGGAAATCAAAGCCAAGCCCCGAGAAGGGGCTGATTGGAGACAGGTGAAATGTCTGTTTGTTTTTAAAGCCTTGCAGCTCTCATTCTTGATAGTCCCTGGGTTTTCCAAGTGCATTGTGCAGATACCAGAGGAGAGATGTCTGGAAGAGAAGAAAACCAGTCTGAGGAGCATCAGAGAACCAGGAACTTTTCAGATACCAAAGAACAAAAGACTTTACAGCAAAGGCTCCTTGCTGACAGCTGGTGGAGGTGCCCAGCATGTGCTTTATCCCTCTACAGTGTTCCTAGGCTCAAGTCTGTGAGTCTGCAGTCTGATTTGTGCTAAAACAACAATAAAACCTTCCAGGAGTCTCAGAGAACGAGGAAACAATAAACCCGACAACAATTATTCAGTTCTGTGCATGATGTATTGTGCAGCTGAGATGAACTCAGGGATATATGGAGGTTTTATTGCTGGATATAAGACACATCTTATTTAAGGTGCACAAAGAGCCCTGTCTGTGCATCCACAACCCCCAGCACTGCTCCTGGGCCAGGCAGCCCCTGTAAATCTCCATGCAGATGTCCATTAGCTGAGTATTAAGTGGGCAGTCAGACATCAGAATGGCTTTGTCACGAATCTGATGTTCTCATCTAAACAGATCTAAACGGTCTTGTTTTATAACTGCTTCCTGCAGGCAACCTCCCATGATAGCCCAGACTTGCTAACGCTCCTTTTATTGCTGCCATCTGATTGTATAACTCTGCACTGATAGCAGCTCTTCATATTGCATCGATTAGGCAGAGAACAGGAAAATGAACAAAATGTACTCATTCTGTTTATAGTTGGAGCTATAATTTTGTGGCCCTCCTTGGACGCCTTAGCAGGAGAATCAGATGCACTTTTCTCCCCGTTTGGCAACGTGCTCCTGCACTGCCTGGGACCTGTGGCCAAGCTCACTCAGCTCCTGCTCTCCCAAATGGCTTTGTTTTAGGACATGGGACATGGAGAGGGCTCCCAGGACAACTGCAGCACAGGAGTGTAGGAAACCGAGAAGGGAGAACTTCGGTAATTAGTGGTGGATTTGATTTACAACCCTGGGAGAAACTTGGTCTGGCATAATGAACAGAGATTTATAGTCCTTAAGCAAGAGAAATACAAACCTATGTTTCTATAGTTATAAGTAGAAGTGTGTGCTGGGTGTTATGGTGAAGGGTTTTAGGTATAGTAATATGATTTTATAGTTCAAGTTAAGGATTTAGATATTGGAATAGAAGTACCTGGGGGTCTGTGACATGACAGGTCATTGGCTGAGAGACCTCTGCATTGCAGTGGAGAGGAATTACAGCTGATGGGTCATTAGGTCAAAACAAAGTTTTGTTTTAAGTGCCTATTGGATTAGAAAGTTGTAAAATGCTGTGTAACTCTGAATCTTGTGATTATTCACCATTTTGGTGGTGTGTTACTTAGACTCTCACGTCTTGAGACTGATGCTGTGTTTGTTATTTAAGTAATAAACCTCCTGAAACGCCGATAGTTTCATCTCTTTAATTAAGAAGTCTGACACGTGGAGGGGAGCCGGGGAAGAGCATTTCAGAGGAAGAATTTATGGCTCCCGTCAGTAGCTCCTGATAAGCCAGGGGTTTGTAGCAAGCACAGCTAAAAAAGGGGCTCCCTGCCCCTCTAAGGGGAGCCCTGAATACCAACAAGTGCTGCACAAACAAATGGGACAACACAGGAGCTTGTGTTCAATAGAGAATTTCCAGAGGAGAGAGGCTGCTCATCAACCCCTGCTAAGCACCTGCTGTAGGAGTGAAGGGTCAGTGATGCACGAGGGAGGATGATGATGATGATGATGATGAGCTTGGCACAGGCTCTCTTTGCCCTCCCAATTAGGAGCACGGGGTTTTTCTCTCCATCACAGGGATCACAGGCTGCTTTTATGGACAAAACCTGGCTGCCCCCCTGCTGTCAGTGCTGCCAGCCTTGCCTGCCCTTGATCTGAGGGGCTGAAATGGACACTTGACTCATTTTCAGCTGGAAAAAGCTCTTTTCTTGCTTTGCTGCTCTTTGGTCAGTTGAGTGGTGAATGACTCAAGGTTATGCTGATTAAATTAGAGGTTTCAGGTAGTGTGAATCTGGTCTTTGGAACAAGCAGAAACAGAACAAAAAGGAAATGATGCATTTATCTCTCCTCTAGAATTCCTATTTTAACTGAAGTATTTTTAATAAAGTCATTTATTTGTTTCAGGGCCACAGGGTAGAACCTCTTCTATGTGGCAAGAGAAATTCTTTTGCTGGTGTATTAACTACTTAAGGAGTGAGTGTCAGTCTTGCACCTTTTCCCTCAGATAAAAGGATTTAAAAAGAAATCAGATTGGTAAAACTCTAACATTGAGAATGCAACTCTCTGCAAACTGGGCTAGAATAGGATTTTTTACTGGGTTCAGAGCCAATCCAAAATCCCATATGAGGCTAATCCCAAAATGAGGGAACACCCTGGTTAATCCTCACCCACTGCTCCTGGAATGTGTGCACCAAAGGTTTTGTGGGAATGTAGCTTTTTCCTGTGTCACTATCAAATTCCTCTGTTTGTGGCTGTGTGAAATGGATAATTAAAGGACAAGAAAATTGAACCCAGTTTCCTCAGTTTCCCTGTTTGCTGAACATCCATATTCAAGCCAGTTGCTGACTGAAGTTTCTCCCAAGGAGATTTCATGGCATTTTTTCCTAGGCCAAAAAAAAATATTCCCACCATTTTTGCCAGTGTCTATTAACCATTATCAGCCTAATGATCTACTTAAACTGCAGGGAGGGAGATCAGGTTAGATAACAAAAAAAACCCCGAACCAAGTAACAGAATGGGGCAGTAATGAGGTAATAAGGAGGCCTAGAAATCTGTAGGATGTCACTGGGGGATGTCCCAGCTGGTGCCAGCCCAATTCCCATCCTTAGGAATGGACTTGCCCTAGGACAAGCTCTCAACCGCAGCCTCTCAAGCTTTTGTCCACTCCTATTTCTCAAGTCAGGGCAAAAATTTGTCATTGGCAAAATAAAGATTAAATCAAGCCTTGAGTGATGTGAGTGGAGATCTGGCAGTTATTTTGGCACAGAGACCCATTTCCTGCTCTGACCGATTTAGAAGTGCTCAGGTTCCTGCTGGGACTGGAAAGTTGGTTCAGAACATCTTTCCTGTGATGCTCAGAAAGCTCCTGCTTGTTTCCCCCCTCTGTTTACTCACAACCAGTCTGATTTGGGGCCAACATTGTCCTTTAGCTTAAATAACTCTCTCCCTTCCCTGGGGGTTTACCTGGGCTATTTATAGAAAGCAATCCTTTTCCTAGCCTTTTCCTGCTTTTCCTAGCCTTTTCCTGCTTTTCCCAGCCTAAACAAAGCTATTTTAGCTTCTCCTCCCCCTCCCTGATTGCCCCACACCTTCCTCTGCACCTGCTCCATCATCCAGGCCCTGGTGCCCCACTCCAGGCAGGGGCCTTCCCTCTCCCTCCTGGATTTCCAGCTCTCCTGACACTCATTTATCCCACAACCTTTAATGCAGCCACATTTTCCTTTTCCCTTTGTGATTTTCTGAGCCCTGCTCATCACAGCAGCCTCTGCCATTTGTCCCTTGTGCCATTTCTGTGCCATCCTCTGCTGCTGTTCCTCTGTCAGCAGCAGGAGGTGAGTGATGGGCAGGGGGACATGATTTGGAGTTTTCTATTGCCACAACAATATAATTTCCCTGATTTATTCCTGAAATCCTATAAATAAGCCACAGACACCGTCTGGGCTTGTTGTCTCTGATCCCTTTATAGCCCAGGTTTTTGTCTCATCCCCAGACTCGTGCACACAGGGAAATTTTGGTGATGTCTGGTTTTCTTCAGTGGATATAAAAGGAGGCCAGGACACGAGCCCAGGATTACTCATCTAACTTTGAGACACCCTGAAGTCAGATAAGATTAATTTCACTTTTAAGTATCCCCATCAACAAGGTAGTGATGACTTCTAGGTACATCAGCTCCAGCTGCTGAGCTGCAGGTCAGAATCTGCCTGACAGTAAATAAATGGGGTTTTTTTCTGAAGCTGAGATTCTCTCCCATTCATTTTGGGCACCTGCACATGAAAAGAGAATGAGGATTTTGAATTTCCCCACCATAACTCAAAATCTCCTGGTTTTAGGCTGTTATCAAGTTGAGGAAGTGATGTAACATTGCTGAAAATGCCTTTAATTGTCTGAAAAAAAATCTGGTGGGGTTGAGGTTGGGCACTGTCAGCCCTGAGTGAGACAAGGCCTTGATCTGCTCTTACAGCAGCCCAGGGCTGAGGCAAAATCAGCCTCATCTGGGCATCCGTGCTCTTGGGATGGTGGCCCAGTCCTCAATTCCCTCAATTTCTTCAATTTCCTCAATTTCCCCCTCACCCCTTCACCCTTGTCTTCCCAAAACCTGTACCTCAGGCAGTCAGATCATCCCCCAAGGTAAGTGACAGGCACATAAATCCTGGGGCTCTTTGTTCTGATGGAATCTGGGCAAGAAACAGGACTTGGAGTTCACGATGGAAAATATTTCTGAGAGCAGCTACTCCGGGGCAGCAGTTCTGCTCAGCAAGCACAGGAATTATTTCAGTTCACAATAAATCTTTGTAGTTCTGCAGTTTCACTTGTCAGCTGGAGCATCCTCCCCAGCCCAGAGCCCGACAGCTTTACCTCTGGATGCTGTTCCTGGTAGGAATTCACTCAGTTTTCCTCTTTTCCCGTCGTTACTTTCACCTTCCACGCTGTGGAAGCTGAAAATACCCAAACTGAAAGCATTTCTTTTTGTTTCTAGGGGGAGAAAGATTTTTCTGTGTGCGAATGGGAACAGCTTCATCCCTCACATCAACTTTCCAAGTGCCTCAGGTTGGGGAATCAACCTTGGAACCTCCTGCTGTGGATTTGGAGACTTTTCCTTGAATACCCCCAAGCAGATGCCTGAAAAAAAAAAAACCTTCCTGGAGGTGTTATCACAGAATCCCAGAATTAACTAGGTTGGAAAAGAATCTTTGGGATCATCGAGTCCAGCCTATGGCATGGGCAAAATGGTGACTCAGGGAAAGAAAAACCAGGATCTCAATGTTAAAGTTTGTTAACAAACCTGACCCTACTGGCAAAGGACTGGTCCCATTTGGCTTTGGAGGCAGCTTGAGGCCAGTGGTGAGTTAAGAACTCAGATGTCTTGGGGCAAATTCAGGGAGAATCTGCTGGCACAGGGAAAACAACACCGAGGTATTCCAGGGTTGATTATTAGAAAGTGGGAAAAAAATCTACATATGCCTTGTAATTAATCTTGTCCACTGAAATTTGCTTATGCTGTTTCTTTTCTTTTTTAACCTTAGTTTAAAATCTTCAGCACGAGTGGAAAGTGAGAAGGATGTGAACGTTTCATTCCTCAATGCAGTTCTGAAACAAAAGAAAATAAACCCAATTTGTGTTCAGCCTGGCTGTTCAGGTGTCACCTTGTTTTCAGCTCAGCAGTTAAATGCAAGCCCAAATATTAATTACTGTGATTAAATATCCCTTTTCTTTAATTTACTACGCCCCCAGCTTATGCTTTAATTTCGCACTCCGACTATTTAGAAATCAATATTTCCATTGGATACATGGGATTTAATTTCAAGTGGGGAAGCAGTGGATATATTAATTTCAAAAGCAATTATTGGGAGCAAGATGGCAGATGTCCTCCTGCAGAAACTTCTCTTTATCCTTCACGGAAAACACTGAAACATTCTTGGAAAAAGCTCAGCCTATTTTAATTGCAGCCATTTTTTCCCACTCGGCTTCGTCAGGATTGTCTTTAAATAGGAAGAATTTCTTTCTATAGATGGCTGGAGTTAATCATTTCCCCTTGGAAACGCTCCGGGGGACACGTTGGGTCGGATGTTGGGAAGAGCAGCGATGGGAATGGGAAGGGCCCGGGCTGGGAATGGGAGCAGACCCTGAAGTCCCAACCCACGGGGCTGAGCATGACCTAGGAAGGAAGCACAAGGATGTTTCCGAAACCCATAGCACACAATAATTCACTTTAATCTTCCCTTGGTGTCTTGCCTTTATGGAAGTGAAATAAAAATAAAAAGGGCTCCGGGTGAGATTTGCTGGAGCCTCCTGGATTTCTGGCTGTCAGCAGGAGGAGCAGCCTTGTCTGACCATCATGACTGACATGAAATGAGCTGTGCTGGGCCACACAAAGCCTTGATTTTCCCTTTGGGAATGGATTAGATCACGTAGTTCCAACGGGCTAAACCAGCACTAGGGAGGTGCCTGCTCCCAGAGCTGTGGAACCTTCACCCTTCAATACCTTGAAATGGAAAAAAAAGCCCCACTAAAATGACTTTGGAGCAGCTAAACCCCATGTTCCATGCAGCAGAGCCCACTCCTAGTAGGAATTTTGGGCTGTTAGACCATTTTCCAGTCTGTAAAAGCAGCGCATCACTAAACATCTGAAATCCGCCCCCCCCCCCCCCCCCTTATTTTTCATGCATCTCAAATCCCAGCGAGCTGCAGATGCCTGCTGGAAACTTGAGAGCAAAACAAGCAACAGGAGAAGGTTCCCTGGTTCCCTTTTGCACGGCCTGGGAATGCAGCTCGTGTTAGCAGCCCGGCGAGCGCCGCTTGCCAGGAGGAGAAAAGCAAATCGTTATTTAAGACATCATCCAGCTCCCACCGGGCCTCATCACCTCCGACAGATTTGTGAGTCACTCAGAGGAAATATTTTACTGCTATCCTGTTTGCTCAGCAGGTGGAAGGGAAATCGCTCTCACAAACCCTGGAAAATAAACTCGAGCAGGACTTCAGTTTCAGCAGAGCCTCAGCGCTTTCGGCCTCACGGCGAGTTTCATGTAGTGCCAGCAGTTTTCTGGGGATTCTGCAGAGGAAGACAACAAGACAAGAAGGATCCTTGGCATGAAGATGTTGTTTTAACCCTCTGCAATTTTTGTGCTGCTTCCCCACTTTTCGTCCATAAAAAGCTCTTTTTTCTTATTCGTTTTTCCTCTCGTGTTTGAGAATTTCTGGTTCCTCTCTCCAAGAAATTTTGCTTCAAGATGAAAACTATTACATTTTTTAAAAACTACGGGGTAGGGCTTAAATCAGACTTGGGGAGATCATAAACTTTGCAAAAGAGATGAAATTCGCCCCTAAAGAAACCAGAAATTGCAGGCATCTCTCTTTTTCATAATGTAGTGAAAATAGGATAACGAACACTGCTGAGGAAATCTGAGAAAATTATTTCCCAATAGGATTTTAAGAAATTAAAAAAACCCCTATATATATATATATATAATTTTTTGCATTTCTACCAAAACCATTTCCTAGCTGGAAACCCAGCCAGCTAAAGGGGTAGTGGGCAAATTAGAACATCTTTCCCTCCCAAAAATTTAACTCTTCTGCTGGAGCTTTTGCCAAAAACTCTTCCAGGGTGTTGTGCTCCTTTGCCAAGGAGTTCACCAGGATTCAGCAAAGGGAGAAGTGCCTGCAAAAATGGGGAATTGTGGTGCTGACCCACCTTGCTGGGAGCTCTGGGTGCCCTCGGCCTCCTCACATTGAGGGAACACCACAGGCAGGAGAATTGAGGGTTTTGGTGTTGCCCTCTCTGCTTTGCCCTGGGACAGAGAATCCATGAGCTCAATGGGTGAGGTTTCCCTCCTTGGTAATGGGGAAAACCTCAAATGTGCACAGAAACCACCCAGGAGGGGAAGGCTGTGACTTTTTGAGGCAATCCCATAAGAGAGAGTGAGCCCTGAAAATCAGAGACTCCTTTAGGCTGGAAAAGAGCTTTAGGATCATCGAGTGCAGCTGTTAACTTATGTTCACCAGACGTTCAGAAGACACCAATAACATTTAGTCTTGACTTAAATTTCCCTCTTGTATTACTGCTGTTGGTCTTTGACCTTCATTATTACAGTCCTCTAAAAGGTAAGGATAGGACAATCCAAATCCTTAACCAAGCCTTGAATATAAATTAACTTTAAAGACCTTTTAGAGCCAGTTTTTCTTGCTGTTTATACATTTCTGGTTCAGCAGAAACCCATTTCACAGCAACAATGAAGAAACGAATCCATTGTTCAGGGAAGGGTATAAAAGCTCTAAAGTTTCCTTAAAGATGTTCCAAAGCGACACCTGATCCGAGGCCTGTAGGAAATGTTTGAAAATATTCTGAAATAAATGAAGTCACTGGGCCAGTTCCAGCCAAGCTGATGAGAGAACAATGCATAATTTCGAGATGGACCCTCTGCCCCTGGTCATGTGCTTGTTTCTCCATCCAGAGGGAGGGTTTTGGAAAGCCCTGCAGTGTTTGGACACTCTCACACACACATTTCATCTTCAGCTTCCACCTGGGACTCGCAGTAGCCACGCAGCAAAGAGAGCAGTTGTTTTTGTGGTTTCCTTCTGGCTCGGCCCACAGGGCTGATGCACCAGAAGTCTTACGAGAAATTCTGCTTTGTTGGGATTTCCTGCATGATTTTGCACACAAAAGCAGCTCAAACGATTCAGCTGACACGGTTATTGGAAGCTGGAGATGCTTTTCCCAAAACACATCGATTTGGGAACCTCTGCTTTTCACCCACTCCTCTTTGTTCCATCCTACGTACTTCCTGCATGATATAATTTGGGCCTGTTTTTTAATGAGCCCTCACAAAATGCTCTGAAGTGCCATTGTGTTCTGCTAAAGCCCTGCCAGCCCGTGGAAAGCTGGAGTTCATTTGCCAGGAAGAGATTTGGAGTTCCTGGGATTTAACAAGTGCCTGTGCATCAGCTGAGCTGTAGGAAATCTCCACATGTGCTTTTTTCCCCCCTGGTTTTCTGCATCTGTGGCAAATGCAAACCGAGGCATCCTGTTTGAACCTTCTGTGTGCTGAATGTCCCCTTGCAGGAAGCACAAACCAGGCTTGGATATGTGGGAATAACTCATTAATCATGGAATGGTTTGGAAACACCACCTTGTTCTGACCCCTGACTCGATCAGGCTGCTCAGGACCCCATCCAGCCTGGCCTTGAACACTCCCAGGGATGGGGATCTGTCCAGAGGGTTAAGAAAGACTCAGAGACAGGAATGCAGTCAAGGGAATGGATGGAATTATTTAATTAACAAAGGACGGGTTTTTATGTGTTTAGTTCTCTTAGTGTCTACCTAAATGGCAAGAAGTTATTGGACCTCTTGCTAACTCCCTACCAGTGACTGGTCAGTTCTCACATCCTTCATTGTCCTAGTCAAAATCATAATAATTCTAATTATATCTGCAGGTGCAAGATAGCAGACTCGGTTTACAGAAACCTTCTCATGTTTTGCATAGTTCAGCATGAGAAAGACAGAGCTCTCACAAACTACTGCAGAGAGCTGAAGAAATTCTCTGCTGAGGCTTCTTCAGCATCCACGGGGATCCGTGAGGAGAGGGGGCTGCATCTCCTGCCTGGGGTGGGAAACACCCTGAAGTCTCAAGGAGAACCAGCACGCTCCTTCACATTTAGCACTGATGAGCAGAGGCAGCGACTTTTTATCTCTGACAGAGGCATCCTGAAGCTCCAGCTCGACCTTCATGGCCAGAGCTGACCCCCTGTGCCCAGCCAGGTGTGGCAGCACCACTCTGACCCTCACTCTGATGGAATATTCCCTTCTTGCACGGTGATCAGCAAATCTCCGTAATCCCAAACTGCTCTTCTTCCAAAGTACAGGCCAAAACCCCCAGCCAATCCCAACCCACCTGAAATTTGGACTGGGAGATTCACCAGATAAAACTTTTTCACCCACTAATGGGTGTGTGGGGCATTTTCAGGCTGCTGGTCAGACCAAATGGACTCCTTTTGCTGTTTCCTTCCCTCAGTGTCACCTGTGCCTTTCTCTTCCACAGCCACAATAAATCCCTGTCCCAGCTGGGGGCAGAGGGCAACAAAACAAAGGGAAAAATGAACTTAAAAAGCAAAGTGAGGACAAAGTTGCCAGTGGAAAAATGTTTAGAGAAAAAACCTCTTGATTAGAAAAAAATACCCACAAACCTCCCCCCAACCAGAGCAGCCCAAATCCACATAAACAAACAGAAAAACTTAAATCCTGTGACAGAACTCACTGTGATTTCAGTGAGTAAATGAGACCAATTTTGGGATCAAGAACACATTGATGTACTTAAAAAACGGAAAGGAAAAGTGGTTTCTTCCTCTGATCAGCCCCATTTTCTATGAACATTGAAGAGATCAAAGCTGCCTGGCTGGAGTGGTGGAGCTGCACTGCAAGTACCTCATGTTTTTCTGGATAAATGGACATTTTTTTAGAGTGAGGCTGATCCAGCTTTTTCTAAATCCCAATGGGAACAACGCTGCAGGGAGCTGGTGCCTGACAGGGTGGCTGGGACTGCTCGGGTCCTGGGGATTGGAGAGTGGAGATGTCACCTTAGGGGAGAGGGAACCAACAGATTCCTCCTCAAAAATCTCCTTCAGGCTTTATTTCCAGACTTTTCTAGAGCTGTGATTGGCATTGGCAGCTTTTCCCCCACCAAATAAAGAGCTGGAATTGACAAAAGCCAGCTGGCCACAATAGCCCAGTTTAATTGCAGCAAAATATGGAGCTGAACAAGTTAAATCTGAATTACTGCACTGTTACTCCAAAGGGTTTACTGGACACTCTGAGTCACAGCGTGGTTCAGTCTTTTGTCTATGCAGACTTTGCAATATTATGATTTTTTTTAGCAGAAGAATCAGCAAAGGAAGTCAGACCAATGTTTTTTTCAAGCCCATCAATCCCACAGAAGGTGAGAAAGGCCCGTGAAAGGCCCTGTCCATTCAAGCAGCAATATCCTTGTGAGGAAAATTCTTTCCTGATCCTTGCTTTAAAGAAGTTATTTGAGATTAATGTAAAGACCATTTGTCATTTTGGTTCTAAGAAATACTAATGGCTTTAGCAGCATTTTGCATTTTCTGCAAGTCAGGCCTGTATTGCAAACTTCTCTGTTAGGCACAAAATAGGAAACAAAAATCTCCTCTGAATGGCAAAGCCCAAACTGAGTCACTCATCAATTGCCTGCTAATTGTCAGATGTGTTTATTGCACGGGAGAATTGATAACCTGTAATGAGATGTGATGGATTTAGCCAGCTGTGTTTTTGCAATTCCAGCCTGGTGTGTGTCCAACAGAAACCAAAGGAGTTACACAAGTACAAAAAAAAAAAAAAAAAAAAGAAAAAGGAGGAAGAAAAATGGGCAAAAAAAGCCCAGTAGTGTTGATTCAGCACTGGTGTGTTTTCTTCTCCTGATTATTTCTGTAATAACAAGTGTCTGATAAGTGGGTTAAAGACTGGCTGAAGGAGACGGAATTGGAAAGGAATTGCCATTGTGTTTGTTGATATTCCTCCAGTTCATTTGAAACGTAGGCAAGTCATGGAATGATTTAGACTGGCAACACATTTCATGAGCCTTTCCTCCTGGAGCTAAAAAAAGAGAACACCCTGTCTGGATTCGTCAGCACGCAACGTGTTTAGATAAGGAAGTGGAGTCAGAAGGAGTAGTCCCAGCATGAGAAATGAATGGAGACAGGATCTGCAGCAGGAAAAATGTCTGCATGGCCCATGGCACTGGAGCAGCTCCCTGGAAAAGTCAAAACTCTGGGCACAACTCCCTGCACTTGCTCATCTCTCACGATGCCCTTCCCTCTCCAGCCCTAAGAACTCCCAGCTCAGGCCCCAAAGCTGCCCATGGCACAGGAGCACAGCCAGGGGGTGGCTGGATGGAGCCAGCTCAGAAGTTCAGATCCCAAAATTGAAGTTCCCATGGGGGAGACACTCAGCCCCTGATGTATTGAGGCTCGGGGACAATGTGGTGACACCTTAAAGGTGTGGTGAGACCCTCACCTGGAGATCTCCTCGGTTTTCCTCTTCCATCAGCAAATATTCTCCTGCCGAAATCCTGCCAGAATCTTCCCACCCCAAACACTGGGAGCAGCTCACATGACACTTGCAGCTGACCACATCCTCCTCAGGGTTTCTCCATCTTGGCACTCTCAGTTTGTGAGTGTGAGGAGAACAATTCACCCCTTTCCCAGCGGGACTTGAACCCCACCACCATCCCCAAGCACTCGGGGAAAAACTGGGCAGGATTTGTGCAAACCCCCCGCAGTCCTTAAAACCAGAGCTGGTCTGATGATGCCTGACTAATGAGTGAGTGGAAGCCAAGGGGAGCTAATGAGACATGACCACGTTAGTCCTGCACAAACCACAGTGATTAATCACACAACCAGAGGATAGGAGCAGTGGACATCTTCACAGCAGACTCAGATGTTTTCCTGGAGCATAAATCCTACAGGATGCAGGTTTATCCAGCTTCATCGCTGGACTTCATGAAGGATTTTCATCTGGACCACATTGGGTTAGATTGAAAATGGCATGAAATGTATCCAGCCTCCTCAAATTGCAGGAAAACTTCTCCTTGATCACAGAAGAAGATAGGAATCAAAAAGATTTCCTTAAGGGAAATCTCAGAGTTCAGGGGTTTGACAGTGCCCCCAAATACAATTAGGATGTGGTGAACCTTAGTTTGCTCTTCAATTCACCTGTGTGAACTGAAGTTGGAAATAGAAACATTACAGCAGCTTCCTGCACATATTTCCAGCCTGGATTTCATTAATATCTTCCCTGAGCTGGGATTATTTTGCTCATGTACAGTGTTCAAATCTGTTCAGGCTTTGTTTGGAAGCAGAAAACCACTCCTGATGGAGGCATCCCGTATAACCTAATAGAAAATGATACTGTTCAACAGCTTCTTTTTTTAAACAACTGTTAAAGTTTAATACATAACCATATCCCACTACGGAATTCTACCAGAGTGTTAAAAATAACCCAACAGGAAGCATAAAAGCGCTTATTAAATTCTACAGCTATTTACAGTAATTTCTGCATATGACTCTATTAAATTTCCATGGCAGCTCAGTCCCATTTCTAGCAGACTCCACAGAATTTTTCCAGAATGGTCAGCTCTTTCTTTCCAGTTCCAACGAACAAAGACTCGGAGCAGCCACTTCTTATCAGAGATCTGGTCCCATCAACACTTGGTGGCTGTAAAAAACCCACAGCACCAGACTTTCAGCTGGTGAAATTCAGCATAAATGTGTCAGCCTTCAAATCTGGGCCGCAGGACTGCAGCTCAGTCTCTGCCTGGTGCTCACCTCAGCCCTCCAATCCATGTGTCTCCTACTTTTGGCTCCCATTCTGCACTCAGTCAGCTCACCCAGCTGTTGTTTGGAGCTTTGCTGTATTTTAGTAGCTGTAAAATCAGCTGTGGTAGTTCATAAATTACGGGAGGGGCTCCGAGATGCTCTTCCCTCTAACATTTGCTGCTGGAGATGGATGGGACGGCCAAGGACTGAGGTCATTGATGCTTTGTGTTGAGCAGACGGGGAATTTGAGGCGCTTTCCAGCACAGACTGTTGGAGTTATGCAACTGGAGGCTCCACGGAGCCCTGCAAAGCTGCAGGGATCTCTGCTCGGGAGATTCTTCCCAAAAAACCCCTGTGTCCCCAAGACTGACACTTGCTGCCTTCCCAGACTCAAAGGCACAGCAGTTCCCATCACAGAGCTCATCTCATTTCATCTCATCTCATCTCCTCTCGTCTCCCCAGGCTGTGCTGGCCCCGAGGGCTGATGTAAAGACCCAGCAACCCGGCTAGGTCATGCTCAGAGCTCTGGCTGCCAAAAATTCTTCTGGGAACAAAGGCGCTGCTTGATTTTTTTCCCTGAGACTGAAGTAAATCTTAGACAAAAAACCCAGAGGGAGCTGTTGGCACACATCAAGCAGCCATCAGACAGGAATCCTGCTCACAGCTCAGCCAGCTCCTTGACAGGCAGGAGTTTAGAGAGCATTTAGCACAGGAGAGCTGGTAAATCCGTGTGTGTGTGTATAGAAGTACATGAGACACTCAGGCACAGCGAGTCTGGGCTGAGCATCTCCTTTTCCCAAGCTGGAAATGTGTCACTCAGCCGGAATTGCTGAATGGAGACACTGATTGCTCTAAAGCCTGGGATGGGGAGTCCATGAGGGCTCTGGGAGATTCTGAGAGCCCCAGCTGGGGGTTCAGAGGGGTGCTTTGGCTGGTGGCTGAAGGGATGTGCTGAGGAGCTGCTGAACGACAGGATATTCCTTGGAAACCTTCTCACTGTGCCATATTCTCTGTGCACGCTGCAAACTTCCCTGGAGACGAAGCTGGCTGTGGGATACTGAAATATAAACCGAGTCTGGAGGAGTTACACACTGATTCTGCCCTTGCTGGTTGAGTTCCTCCAAATGGCTCTCAGGCAGTCACTTTGCCGGCCTGAGAGGCCCTGGCTGAGGCAGGAAATGTTTTCAGCATGGTCACTTGTTGTTTAGTGCGTGTTCTTGGGACAGGCTCGGCGCCCTCAGCTCCTCCGTCACCACCAGCAGCAGCAGAGAGGCCTCCCGAGGGCCACTGAGCCGAGGAATAAACTCCCTAAGCTAAACACAGATCAAAGGCATCGTGGGCATCTGCTGTCATCGTTTGTGTATCTCCAGCAAGTGCTCAGCTCCTGCTGGTGACTGATGGGTGCCCGTGTGACGCCAGCGGCTGCCAGAGGGATGGGCACTCCGGGAATTATGGCAGGGATGAGGAGGAAGCTTTGACTTCCAGGGCTGTATCGACTTGCCCGTTAAGTGTTTGATGGACCTTGGTGTTGTCAGAAGAGGTTTTTGCTTGGCACTTCTCTTACCTTGGAGCCTCGCTGTGTTGTGCAACCCCTCCTGGCTCAGAGCTCTGGATCCGCCTGGGGAAAAGCTCGGTGTCAGTAGGGGATAAGGTGTGCTGGCCTGGGCTCAGTTATGAGCTAGGAACACAGCCCTTGGCAAGGCAGCAGCGCCTCATCTCAGACACCATTCCTTGAAGAGAACCCAGCTTCCCTGTTTTCCAGATGGGACTTGTTCTTCTGATGCCTTAGGTTTTAACTTTTATGTTTTTCAAATTCTGTACTGCTCAGAGTGTAACTCTGCACTGCTCAGAGTGTAACTCTGCAGTTCCTTGTAGCCTGGAATTTCTGCTCTCTGGTGCTGGGCAGACACAACAAAGCCTCTCCAGGCTTTGCCTTCAAGGACAGCCAGGCTCTGCTAGGCCCAGAATGTGTAACCCAAAGCCTCTAAGGGGGGAGCAAGCTGAGGGGAATTCCATCATTAAACTGGGGCTTTAATTGGAGAATTAACCGTGGTATGCAAATGAACCAAACCTATAAAGGTGTGAAGAACTCGTGACCTGGGGTCCATCTTGGGGTCCATTTTTGGAGGCAGCCTCTGGCTCCCCCAGGGTGTGCCTTGAAGGCCTTCAAATAAACCCCGACCTTTATTCCCTTCCTCTTGTCTGGTCTCTGTTTCTGGGTGGCTGCAGAAGGCATCACTTCCAAAAATTGGATTTCTGCTCCCAAGCACTCGATCCAGAGGCTGCAGAGGATGGGGGCAGGCAAGGGGCAGCACCCCCCAGCCCCCAGTGGGACTGTGAGGGGAGGGCACATCCAGACCCCTCCCAAACCTCACCCACTGCTTCTGTCCCTGCTGCTGTTGCCTCTGAAGGAGATGTGGAAGTGCTGTTGATGAGCTCATTAACATAAATTAATGAGCACAATGCCTGAGATGGTTTCAGTGCTCCCAGGCTCAGAGCAGGCACCGCGCTCTGCCCGCACACCTTCCTCCTCCTCTTCCTCCTCCTCCTCCTGCAGGAGACACGTCCTTGTCACTCAGAGTGTCTGGGCAGGGCCTTCTGCTGCCTTGGGAGGTGCTGTCACTGCAGGGACTGAGGTGGGGCAGCGTTCACAAGAACCACCACGCTCTGCTGGGCTCCATCCTTTGGTTTTCAGGGCACTTGGAGCAGCTCTGTCACCTCCTCACAGCTCTCCATGTCCAAATCCTGCTTTTCCCATAGTTTTTCCATCCCCAAGCCAGCACCACAGGCTCCAAACCCCTCAGAGAGCACTTCCACCAACGCACAGGAAGGATGGTGCAGCAAAATCCAACGCACGGAGCTGGTGTTTGGATTTTGTATCCCATAAAAGTCCACTCCGTCTTGGAAGCAGAAACAAAGAAGTGGGAGATCCAACTGTTATCCCCTGGAAATTGCTCAGCTGACTCCAGAGGAGGAACAAATCCCCATTATGCAATAAATCAGAGAATGCAAAGAGATTCTGTAATCGAGGCGAAATCCAGATTTCCCCCGTGTCATTGGGACAAGGCTCTGGCCTCTGGCCAAAATTATGTTCTGTGCTGACCAGCGAGCGATGCACAGGGTCAGGAGCTGAGCAGTTTGGGAAAGATTGCACGGTGGCAGAATAAAGGGCTAAACTGATAATCCTATCAGGAAAATAGAACTTAATCAGGAGTTATGGATGAAAGATTGAACCCAAATCTCAGCAAATTCACCAAATTTGCCTCTATCTGCTTCTCACCCCGGCAGTGGAATTGGCTGCCTGGTGTTTCAGAGCTAATTACCCACATTACATGCCAAGTGCACAGCTTTTCTTAGAAGAGAAATATCTTTTTTTCCCTGAAAGTTTAATCCTCATAAGAGGATTCCCATCCTGTCTTTGGCAGAGTCCAAAATCAAGCTTTTCACATGGCCCTTAGCAAGAGAAAAATTCTACACTGTTCCCATCTGCACGGTGGTGCTGGGCAGGAGCTCCTGGCACAAAGCTCCTCAGACCAAAGCCAGGCTTTGCTCCAGTTTAGTGCCCTTTCTTCCCACTTTTTCACATTTCTTTGCTTTTTTTTTTCCTGTTCTGGAGATTCCCCATGGCCTTTTCATGGCACATGCCTGGAAATTCAGCTTTTTGGGTGCTGCCTTGCTGGCTGTGAGCTGCAAACATCTCACCAGGGGCTGGGGTCCATCTCCAGAGGGGCATCCTGAGCTGGCTCAGGAGGGACAGATGTCCAAACATGATGGTTCTGCTTCAGAGGATTGAAAAAGAGCAAACCTCAGACATCTCTGTCCAGGAAGGAACAGTTCCACCAAGCCTGGCTTAAAGTTTTATCGTGTGGATGAGAAATAAAACTGAAAACATGGATGTTATCTAATCAAGCCCACGGGCACACAGAGCAAATAAAAAAGCCATTCATTCATTCATTCATTCATTCATTCATTCATTCATTCATTCATTCATTCATTCACTCACTGGCCTTTGCTGTCACTGGAGGAAACTCCCAACAATCTGCAGCACCCAGAGCAGTTTCACAGGAGCAGGGACATCAGTGCTGGATTAACTCTTCCTTCCTCCAGGGAAAACTGCTGATCCCATGTGGGTTCTCCCCCAAACAGCTCCATGGTCTCTGTGACCCCAAGCCCAACTGCTGGAACATCCCTGGGCAGAGCTGTCCTCTGTCTGTACCAGTGAAACCAATACCTCCCATTCCCCCATGGCTCTGAGGTCTGGCCCAGCTCTCCCTGTCCCCAGACAAACATGGATCGATGGGATAAATCCCTGGAAAACAGCTCAATGATGAGATCATGGGGAGCTCTGCTCACCAGGGGTGTTCATTAAGCCATCAGCCCTGCTGATGTAAATAAAGTGTCTTGGAATGACCAATAAAACTCATCAGGGCTTCCTCTGTGAAGTCATCAGGCACAAAATAATTGGGGAGGGACGAGAGAGGAGAAGGGGAAGAAAACAGAGACTCACAATTGGATGGATTTTGTTTTCCCTGGGATTAAAATGCTCCCTTCTTTCAAGGGGCTCTGTACCACCCTTCCACCCCAAATGAGCCCCTTTTCCATGAGGGGAAACACCCACGGTACAGCTGGGGGATGGTGCTGTGACAACCTGGACACTTCCCAAAGGGCAAATGGAACAAACTGGCCCTGAGCTCTGCCCTCCCCCTGCCCCGGCCTTTGCCATTCACAGCCAAAGTTTGAACAACTTGAATTGGGGGAAACAATAGGTTTAAAGATGAATCCTGGGAGAAGATAAATGGGATACAACAGTACACGATGTTCTGCGAGCCCTGCCTGCCCTCTGCAGCTTTCAAACCCTTCTGTGGCACCGGATCTGTCTTTAAAGCAGTTTGCAAAGCTTCTGCTGCCCTGACGGGGCTGTGAAGCATCGAGGAAGGACAAGCACACAACAGGCTCGAGCCTCTCCAGGGCTTGGAGGCACTCAGTGAAAATAAGCTGAAGCACCACTCAACCCTCCATTGAACGGAAACAGTTCTTGGAAATGAATGGAGCAAACAAAGCACGTTTTGCTTTGTGAAGGACAGAGCAGGGAGGCTTTTCGAGAGGGAAGCTTTTAGACCCCGGGCTTTGTGGTGGCCCCTATGAAGTCACCTCATTGCTGCGAGGCTCTGGACGTCTGTAGGGTATTTTTGGATGGGATAGTGGGGGCATGGCCCACCCTGTGACACTGGAAGGGTCACCAGGGGCTGCGGGGACAAGCTGCTTGTGCCCCTGTGCAGGCAGGGCACAGCATGGCCTTGGAGCAGCTCTGCTGCCAGAGATCAGCCAGAGCCTCGAGGGCTGGGGCAGAGCTGGGCTTCATCCCAAATGCACCCTAAAATGGGGCTCTGGGACATGCAGCAGAGGCTGGTGGCTTTATCCCAAATGCACCCTAAAATGGGGCTCTGGGACATGCAGCAGAGGCTGGTGGCTTCATCCCAAATGCACCCTAAAATGGGGTTCTGGGACACGCAGCAGAGGCTGGTGGCTTTATCCCAAATACACCCTAAAATGGGGTTCTGGGACACGCAGCAGAGGCTGGTGGCTTTATCCTAAATACACCCTAAAATGGGGTTCTGGGACACACAGCAGGGGCTGGTGGCTTTGTCCCAAATACACCCTAGAACAGGGTTCTGGGACACGCAGCAGGGGTTGGTGGCTTCATCCCAAATACACTATAGAACAGGGTTCTGGGACATGCAGCAGAGGCTGGTGGCTTCATCCCAAATGCACCCTAAAATGGGGCTCTGGGACATGCAGCAGAGGCTGGTGGCTTCATCCCAAATGCACCCTAAAATGGGGTTCTGGGACACGCAGCAGAGGCTGGTGGCTTTATCCCAAATACACCCTAAAATGGGGTTCTGGGACACGCAGCAGAGGCTGGTGGCTTTATCCTAAATACACCCTAAAATGGGGTTCTGGGACACACAGCAGGGGCTGGTGGCTTTGTCCCAAATACACCCTAGAACAGGGTTCTGGGACACGCAGCAGGGGTTGGTGGCTTCATCCCAAATACACCCTAGAACAGGGTTCTGGGACATGCAGCAGAGGCTGGTGGCTTCATCCCAAATACACCCTAAAATGGGGCTCTGGGACATGCAGCAGAGGCTGGTGGCTTCATCCCAAATGCACCCTAAAATGGGGCTCTGGGACATGCAGCAGAGGCTGGTGGCTTCATCCCAAATACACCCTAAAATGGGGCTCTGGGACATGCAGCAGAGGCTGGTGGCTTTGTCCCAAATGCACCCTAAAATGGGGTTCTGGGACACGCAGCAGAGGCTGGTGGCTTCATCCCAAATGCACCCTAAAATTGGGCTCTGGGACACGCAGCAGAGGCTGGTGGCTTTGTCCCAAATACACCCTAGAACAGGGTTCTGGGACACGCAGCAGGGGCTGGGGGCTTTCTGCATGGGTGGGACGATGCTCTGACGCCCTGGAGTGGAACAAAACCAGCCTGTGCTCGCCCCCAAAGTGTCCTGCCTTGCCTTCCTCACCTGCACAGCTCCCTGCCAGCCCCCCAGTCACCTGCCACCCTCCCAGGAAAGATTTTTGTACAAGATTTGGCATAAAAGACTTTTTTAAAGGCTGCATTTATTCCAACTTCTCTTACCCCTCCGTCACGGCGCTGCTGAACCTCTCCAATCTCCCGAGCTCCTCCAGCCACCTGCACCCTGCTCTGAGCCCGGGTGACAAGTGCAAGAACACAGAACAAACCTTTCCTGCTGCAGAAATCCTCACTCCTGCGTGCTGTGCTCAGACAAGAACCTGTGGTAGGTGCAGGAGCTGCCAGGAGCTCCCTGAGCACCCGAACCACCCCGGGGTATCTCACTGAGCACGAGTCATTTGTTAATTGGGCAATGTAAATATGATCAGCTGCAGATGTGTGGCAGATCTGAGTGCTGGGGCTTCCTCAGAATTCCTTTAAGGTTGCCAGTAGAGCAAAGGGATTGATGAATGAGCTCGCAAACCTTCCTGACTTCCACATTTGTGGCGGTATCTGTTGGAATATCAAAGCAGTGGGTAAACATGAGAGATGCCACACATACCACAGGCAGCTGATCCAGGTTTTGGCCAGCAAAACAAACACTTCAGGTCTGATCAAAATAATGTCCTGTTTGGAGATTTGGCTGCACTCTAATTAAATGCAGGAAAAGCAAAAAAAAAAAAAACCCCAGAGCTGCCACCTCCTCCCTCCACTGCTCACAACAGTTTGGGGATGGGCAAGCCGGGCATGCCAGGTTTGGGGGAGATTTGGGAGGTCTGAGGTCGAGTGTGCAGTACCAGGAGCTGGAGCCAGATTCTCAGTCATGCTCAGCCTCCTTCTCTTGTGGAAAAAGAGATCAAATCCCCAAATTCTTGTTCTGCACAGCAGCTTTGCCCTGGTGCAGCAGGAGACGACCCCAGCCTGTGGTGGTGATGCCAGGAAAGGTCTTTGCCTGCATCCTGCCCTCTGTAAAATGGCATTTATTGGTGGGTTTGTGCCTGCAGGGCACAGCAGGCACTCATTTAAATAAAGAGATTTGCTCGGAGGAAGCTTTTTAATCCTCCCTCGGTGTCAGCAGCAGCAGAGGAACGACACGAGGAAGAAGTTCAAACGCTGGGGAAATACAGTCAACCTATAAACAGGAACTTCAGCAAAAAAAAAGGAGAAATCCTCAATCCCAAGGCATGTCCTGCCCTTAATCACCACACTCTCAGCTGCCACCACGCTGTGATGCCTTCTGCAGCCACCTAGAAACAGAGACCAGACAAGAGGAAGGGAATAAAGGTCGGTGTTTATTTGAAGGCCTTCAAGGCACACCCTGGGGGAGCCAGAGGCTGCCTCCAAAAATGGACCCCAAGATGGACCCCAGGTCACGAGTTCTTCACACCTTTATAGGTTTGGTTCATTTGCATATCAGGGTTAATTCTCCAATTAAAGCCCCAGTTTAATGATGGAATTCCCCTCAGCTTGCTGCCCCCTTAGAGGCTTTGGGTTACACATTTTGGGCCTAGCAGAGCCTGGCTGTCCTTGAAGGCAAAGCCTGGAGAGGCTTTGTTGTGTCTGCCCAGCACGAGAGAGCAGAAATTCCAGGCTACAAGGAACTGCAGAGTTACACTCTGAGCAGTACAGAATTTGAAAAACATAAAAGTTAAAACTTAAGGCATCAGCTGCTGCCTTTTCCTGGCTGGAGGCACTGGAGCTTGCAGTGGCTCAGCAGAGCCCCAGCTCCCTGAGGACTCTCAGGTGGCCTCTCAGGGAGCTCCTGGCACCATCAGCACCTCGAGCACCTCTGCAGGCAAAATGTCTTTAACCTCCAGCTCAGCACCATGGAAAACTTCCCCTTTTTTGCCATCACACTTCAGTTGTTCTGTTCATTTGTGGTTGCTCCATGCCAGGCTGTGCAGGGGCCTGGAGGAAAGCTGGGCTGAGGCAGGGTTTGCTCCCGGTGCCCTCACAGGGGGATGAACCCCTCCTGCACATATTTTTTTTTGCCCTAAAACCCCTTTTTTTGGCCTTGGGCATTGCGGTGCATGGCAGTGGCTGCCCATGCCCTCTGCTGGTTGGAATCCCGGGAACTGGAGGGACTTTGTGCAATGAACATTTTTAGGAACAAACAGCATTCAGTTAGTCCTGAAAAAGGGATTTAGAGGAGCTGGGTGTGCTCCTGATGGGAAGATGCAAGTCAACAACCACAGACACCTTTTGGAGCAGTTTTGCAGGCTTGCAACACCACACAAACCCCATGGACACCTTTTTGGAGCAGTTTTGCAGGCTTGCAGCTCCACACAAACCCCATGGACACCTTTTTGGAACAGTTTAGGAGATGAACAGCTCCACACAAACCCCATGGACACCTTTTTGGAGCAGTTCAAGAGGTGAGCATCTCCACACAAACCCCATGGACACCTTTTTGGAGCAGTTTAGGTAGGAGTTGGAGTAGTTGGAGCAGTTGTGGAGCTTGGGTAGCTCCACACAAACCCTGTGGAAAATGTTTTGAGGAATTTAGGAGCTGGGCAGCTCCTCACAATCCCTGTGGACATTTTTGGAGCAGTTTAGGAGTCAGACAGTTCCATACAAACCCCGTGGACACCTTTTTGAGGAATTTAGGAGCTGGGCAGCTCCTCACAAACCCTGTGGACATTTTTGGAGCAGTTTAGGGCTTGGGCAGCTCCCAGAGTGGCTGTGGGAGGACGTGGGGTGGCAGTGGCAGGACGAGGCTGGCACAGGAGCCAAGGGACTGACTCATGGGCACGGAGCTGTGCCAACCCCGCCAGCTCCCGCTGACTTCAGCGCCTGAGAGAGTTCTCGGTGTTTCTCCCTCTTCCCTTTCAGCACAGGAATTGTTACTCATTCCCCACACAATGCCAGGTAGGTTTTATTGTGGAACGGGCAGTGACACGGAGCTGCTGGGCATGGGAATGCAATTGATTGAAACTCTGCGTTTCCGACATGACTTCAAAATGTAACAATCACAGATATTAAGGTGTTGGCACCAGGAGTAGCTTGGAGGATAATTATGTATTATGATCTAATTTTTGGGATCTGTGCTCATTGCCAAATCTCTGCTGCTTTCCTGTCTCCCTCGAGAGCAGCTCGAGCTGTAGGTCCCTTAACTCCCTCATCCCCTGGCTCATTCTCACTTTTTTTCCTCTTTTTTTTCCATCTTTCTCTGAAGTTTTATGGCAGAGCCTCTGTCTCAAGCTGGAAGGAGTCAGGCTGTTCTTTAAGGTCCTCATCACTGTAGTGCATGGGAAAAAAATCGAATTAAACTGGGACAGACTTGGCATCTTTCAAATCTCCTGCACCTTTTAACTCCAGAAATTGAGGCTCCTGCAGTTCTAGTAACTGATGCCAGGCCTGGGGTCTATGGCTGTACACCAAAAATCCCCTACAACTTTATCACTGGATGAAGAGGGAGAAATGGTTGAAGAGCCATTTTTCTGAGTCGTTATTAGAAAAGAACAAATGTTCAAGTCAAGACCTGCAGCATCCCAGTGCTCCCTGTGAGTGGAATGTCTTTGGCACATGGAAAACTGGATAGGGGACAAGGAAGCCACGCTGCCTTTGGACTCCTGATGCCACCACCCCTCCCCTCTGCCTGACACCCCTCAAGCTGAGGCAATTTCAGCTCCAATCCTGTCCCCAAGGGTGGCTGCTGCCTTTCCCCTTGGTTTATTGTGCAAATAACTCATCAAACACAGAGCTGGAGCTGAGGAGCGGGGGAAGTGTTTCTGTCTGTCCCTGCAAACGCTCCTGCCCAGGCTGTGCTCACAGCCAGTCATTCCTGCCCTTCCAGCTGAAATTGCTTTGGATATTATCTCCGCTGTGATTCACTCCCGAGCACTAAATAGAATTTTTCTGAAAATTTTGCTCTCTGTGACTAAGCTGGTGCTGAGTTAACCCAGGCTGGAGAGCTCTGGCAGTGCAGGGCTCGCTGTGGTCGCTCCCTGTGACATCAGGGACAGGCAGTGATGCTCAGGAACACGGAGCCTGCACACCTGAGCCCAAAGGAAATAAAACAGGATAGAGCTGAAATTTGCAGGTTTCATCCTGATATTCAGCAAGGGCTGATGTTGCTGTCACTTCAGTTTTCGGTTTAAAATCTGTAGGGTGACCACGTTTGGGGGTCCCTCATCCCTGGAATTGCCCAAGGCCAGGCTGGACGGGGCTTGGAACAACCTGGGACAGTGGAAGGTGTCCCTGCCCATGGCAGGGGTGGCACTGGATGAGATTTAAGATCCCTTCCAACCCAAAGCATTCCATGATTCCGTGATTTCGGGGGTCACTTTTGGCACTAATCACTGCTAATGTCTATGAATCTACACGAATCAGAAATAGTTTGTAAATCCAGAAGCATCCATGAGCAAGGAAGAGTCCTGAAGGCATGGGGATCTCTAGGCATTCTGTGAGACAGTCACTGAAATCTCAACCACAGACAGCTCAGCCTCATCCCTCCAAAAAGGTAGGGGAGGAGAGGGTGAAGAAACTTTTTAAAAGTGAGTTTGATTTGGGATATTTCAATTTGTGACACTTTTTTGTTTAAAAATAGTCATTTTCTACCCAAGAGCAGCCCCCTTACAAGTGCCTCCATCCCTGCAGAGTTGAGCAGAATCTTTCCCAGAGCAGCAGCTTTGTCCCAGCTCCATCAGCAGCCTCAGCCCTCGCTCTGGGGCACTGTGGAGTGAAAATGAACCAGCTCTGAGACAGCACCCGAGTAAATTCATTCCCATTTCCTGATAAAACAAACCATCCCCTCAGGCTTTCTCCTAGAAAAGAAAAAAAGGAATCAATCAAACACTAAAAACACGATAAAATAAAGAGCATGCAGAGAAAAATCTGCTTTCCCTTGTTTTCCTGAGCAGGAAGGCAGCAGGGCTTTGATGTGGGGACACATTTGAGAGCAGTGCTGACAGACAGCCCCCCTGAGGCTCGGGAGCAGGATCTGAGCTCACACAAACACCCCCACAGCCACGTCAGGACACCCAGTGCTCCCAGTCACAGCCCCAGATCCCACTGGGATGGGCTCCCCCAGGCACCGGCTTCAGCTGCTCCCACAAAAACCACGTGCAAGGATCATCTTTATTTCTTTTTTATTCCCTTTGGTTCCTGTTCTGGCTGGAGATTAAAACATAAAGTGTCAATGAGCAGCCCCCTCCCATCCAAGGCCTGGTGGATGCTCAGGGAAAGGTTTGATTTGGGAGAGGTTTGATCTGAAGTTCTGAGGAGACTCAGGTGTTTTGCAGCCCAGGAGCCCCTAAAAAGGGGCTTTTTAAAACTTGTGATCCCACAGAAAATGTCCCACACTGCTCTCCAGAGACATTCAAAGCACTGAGAAAAGAGCTCTGGGTTTTGTCTTTTCTGGATCCTGGAGGCTGAGCAGAGCCTGGAGTGTGACAGGAGGTGCCACCCTCCTGCAGCCCTGCTGAAAATCCCCTGCTAAAAGTCATCACTGAGCTCAGGATGCTCCAACAGAGAGGGTTTTATAACTCCTGGAGCTTCAGGAGCTGCTCCCCACAGCCCTGTCTCCTGGTCACCCACACCACACAAACTGCACATGGGCAAGGCCTCAAAACTCTGTGAAAACACAAAAATCAGGTAAAGACACCAGAAGAGACTCTTCACGTGGGTGCCACTATTCCTATTAAAAATGGGGTTTATACCTGAGCTGGAACCCCCTAAGCTCCCACTTTCAAACAACATCCCCCTGTCCCAAGCTCTGCTTGACCAGTGATGGTTTCTGGTGACACCAGATGGTTTTCATCGGCCTCACTATTTTTACTCTGCAATAATAACATCAGCAATTGTGAATGAATTAAGTTGTCTCAGCTCTCACTTTCCCACCAATTATAGTGAATTATGAACAACCCTTGAATAAGAGAATCTCCCTTCTCAGTTATTGCTGCTCGAAGATGTATTTGCCTGGTGGCCAGCTCTGTATTATTTGACTGATTTATAGGCCCATAACTTATGGAATTAGAGGTGATCTTTTTTTCAGAGCTTTAACTCTAAGTGGTTTCTTTTTTTTTTTTTTCTTCTTTGAAATCATGTGGAAAATGAATATGATAGATTTGCCCTCCATATATTTGCAGCCCTTTAATAACAAGCTGAACTTCACTTGCAGCTTTCCAGCCTCTACCCTCACCCCACATTAACTCTGGAACTCGTCATTCCAAACACACTCAAGCTGAAATGGGCTTTAGGTTGTCTAAAATATTGATCAACCTTTTAACCCCTGTAAAAAGCCAGTAAGAAACTCAGGAATCTCTTAATAAATTCAGGAATATGGTGGCTTTTTTTTCCATTAAAAGCCAAACCTTCAGAAGATTTTATGGAAGGAAGATTTTAGAGTGTTACCAGCAGAAATCACCCTGCAGTGAGTGCAGCATTGCTCTTGCCAAAGCATAGATTTGGTCAAACTTACTTAGGAAAGAAAAAAAAATAAATCTAAAAATGTTATTCCTATTTGAGTAGAGCTGACCTGCTCCTTAAATGATGGAAAATTTTAGGACCATTCTTGTGCTATGACACTGCTCTGTCTGACCTGGAGGCGAAATGCTGGAGTCAGAATTCCTCCTATGAAACATCCCCTGGTTCTCATCATCCCCATCAAAATTTATGGGGTCTCCATGGCTGAGTTGAGTTTGGAGGACGAATTTAGCAGGACCAAGATGCCAACTCCCCGTCACTTATCTGAACCAGAGGCAGCCTCTCAGATTTCCCCAGAAGGAATCTGTGCTTGGAATTGTTGAGGAGATTAAAAAAGAGAAGCGTCCCTGTACTTCAGGAGTTATTCTGGGATTGAAAAATTCCAAGAGATTTAGAGATCTTAAAAATGTTCACTAAAGAAAACAGGGCCTTTGGCTTCTTCTGAATCTACTGGAGAACCTGGATATGTTGAATTTTGCTGCTGTTGGGTTGGGTTTGGTTGAATTATAGTTTCTCCTAAGTTATTTTTTCTGGTGATTCCAATAAAGTGAAAAGCTGACAGTAAAGAAGCTCTGCCTGGCCCACCTGAAAACAATGTCATGGAATTTCTCCATTCCCTGTGTGCTGCCTGGCCAAATGTCTCATTGACATAGGAGACACGGAAGGATTTGTTGCAAAATAACAATAAACAAACAAATAAACAAAAATTAATAGGTCAGGCTTGCAGAAACACCTCCAGACAAGCTGGGCCAGCGGGGATCAGCTCAATCTCCCAGGATATGAGGCATTAGCAGTATTTTCCATGGGATAAGTACATCAGAAATTGGCTCTGGCTGTTCCTCCAGTACCTGAACTTCCTGTGATGATTTTTTGAAATCCTGCTGGGAGACAGCAATCGATGCTGGAGCCCTTCAAAGCAGCTGTGAAAAATCAGTGGCACTTTGCCACCGTCCATCCTTTTCTCCTGTTCTCTGGACTGCATTTTCCTTGACCCCAAAGTCACCTCTTTGCTCAGAGCTTGCCTTGCTCTGACAGATGCTCCATCACAAAATCATGGAATATCCGGAGCTGGAAGGGACTCACAAGGATCATTGAAATCATCAGCTGATGTTTGTGTTTCCACCTTCTGATGGCATCAAGCACAGCCTGTGTGGAGATCAGAACCTGCTGGAGAGCCTGTGGGACCCAGATCCCACAGGTTTCCCACATCCCCCAGGGACAGGACAGGCTCTGCTCCTCAGGGAGCTCCTGTGCTTGTCCATGGGCTGGAGGTCGAGTCCATGATGCACATGGAGAGCAAAGAGATGGACTTGCAGAGGAGCCATCCAACCTCAAACAGCTCATCAGGATGGGTGGGAGCAGCTTGTGGAGGTGCCCACCCCTCTGCATGGACCGAGGTGACAGAGGGGTGCCACCCACTGCAGTGCCCAGCCACACACGACGCTCTGGGATCTGCTCCTGCTGAGCTCTCACAGAATCACAGAATCACAGAATCACCAGGCTGGAAGAGACCTTCAAGATCATCGAGTCCAACCCATGCCCTCACACCTCAACTAAACTAAACCATGGCACCGAGTGCCACATCCAATCTCTTTTTAAGCACGTCCAGGGATGGTGATTCCACTACCTCCCCGGGTAAACCATTCCAATATTTTATCACTCTTTCTGTAAAAATTTTTTTTCTAATATCCAACCTAAATTTCCATTGGTGCAGCTTAGGGCCGTGTTCTCTTGTTCTGTCAGTTGTTGCCTGGAGAAAGAGACCAACCCCCACCTCACTACAACCACCTTTCAGGGAGTTGTAGAGAGTGACAAGGTCACCTCTGAGTCTTCTTTTCTCCAGGCTGAACACCCCCAGCTCCCTCAGTCGTTGCTCACAGGGTTTGTGTTCCAAGCCCCTCACCAGCCTTGTCGCCCTCCTCTGGACACGCTCAAGTGTCTCCACGTCCTTCCTGAACTGAGGGGCCCAGAACTGGACACAGCACTCGAGGTGAGGCCTCAGCAGTGCCGAGTATAGGGGAAGAATGACCTCCCTGGTGCTGCTGCCCACACTATTTCTGATCCAGGCCAGGATGCCATTGGCCTTTTTGGCTACCTGGGCACAGCTGGCTCATGTTGAGTCGGCTGTTGACCAGCACTGTCAGGTCCCTTTCTGCCTGGGCACTGTCCAGCCCCTCTGTCCCCAGCCTGTAGCGCTGCAGGAGGTTATTGTGGCCACCCTTTCCCACCAGGAGCACCAACACCCTGCTCTCACACAGGAGGGAGAGGTGGCACGTGGCCCATGAGGTGTCCCAAGCCCATCCATGGTGGCACTGCCACCCCCAGCACTCCACGTGGCTAACGCAGCCCCGCGGTGGCTCCTGGGCCCATGCCAGGGAGCCACTCTGCCTCTCTCACCCTCACATTCTCCTGCCATCTGCAGATGATTATGGCAAAGCTCAAAGTCCACTGGCTCCTGAACAACCCCATCCAGCCATCCCAGGGGGATAATTGAGGTGGAGGTGCTGGCAGGGAGGAGGGAGGGCTGTGATTATTCATCTCCTGAACGAAAGGTGCTTCACGGCGCTCGTTAAATGGCCCAGGAACCACAGGCTGATGTTATTAACTGGTGCTCGGCAGCCAAAAATCCAGCCCTGTTGTGAGAGGAAAAAGGGAATGAAGCACTCGAGAGTCCAATCTCTTTGGTGCTAATTTTAGGCCTTTTGCTGGCACCAGGAGCAGTTTCATCCCCTCAGCTCTGGTGCAGTGCCACAGAGGCAGCTTTACAGACTGTTAGTGGCTCAAATAGCACTTCATGTGCAAGGAGTGAGGGGAAAAGCACCGGGTCCCTCAGCTTTGTGGGGTTTGAGCTGAGTTATGCAAACAAAGCTGCTTCAGCCGTGGAGTTATTTACAGGTTGGCTCGTGAAAGCCTTAGTGACAGATTGAAATGAATTAATTCCTCTGACTTTCATTCGCTGTCTTCCCCTCCTCTTTCCCCTCCAGCTATTACATGTAATTACAGGAAATCTTCGTATATCACATCTTCAAAAAGGCACAATGGAAAGCAATAGCAAAGATATCCACTTCTTGTTGCTTTCATGTTTGGTTTGGAGGGGTTGAGGGGGTGTGGTGGAGCTTTTCCTCGCAGCACCTCCGAGCTCAGCTCAGATCACCCAGCACAGGCACCCCGAGCACTCCTCTGCTCTCACTCAGCATAGACAAGACCTGGCAACCCTGCAGCAATTCCTTAGAGCTTTCTTGGCTTTCAGACTGCTTTTAATGATTATGGGAGGCATCCGCAGTAATCAGTCCAAACATGGCTACTTTTTCTTTTATTTTGGAAGCATTAAAGAAGAAATGCAAGTGGTTGTTCTTTTAAACCTGGGTGTTTGCTTGCTCAGGGAGCAAAGCAGTTGTTGGGAGTTGTGGTGACATCTAAGAGGCAAAACTCAAAAGCACAAACTTTATTTTGAACTCAGCATTGATTTAGGGGAAGGAAAGACCAGGCCATACCTGCAAACAGCTCCTCAACCAATGTGCTTGAGTCCAGAGCTTTGGTGAGCAAAGAAAGGGGAAAAAACCATCTGGAATTGGCTGTGATCAACCTAAAATATCACCAAGAGCATCTTTGTCCCCACCAGAAGGTATAAAAGTAGATTAGGAGAGAGGGGGAATTAAGTAAAAAACACGGTGCCCATAGTTGGATAAAGCAGGGAGAGAGAAAGAAAAGCTCTGCTGCTTTGGTTGCCTTCGGGGAAAGAAGGTTTTTTCTTTAAATGGAGAAAAAAAAAAGAATTTTCCACTGGAACCTGGGCAGAAAGTCAGGATGAAATAGATGTAATTGAGGCACAGGTCCAAATGAGGGATTACATTACTGATATGTTTTTTCCTAAAAGATTCTTCTTTTAATTTTATGTACTGTCAGGGAAACCTCTTAGGTACATAAATACTGCTGGGAGTTAAATTTGTCTCAGAAATGTGGAATTTATCTTTTTTGACAGAGGCAAATCAAAGGATCAAGGCTGGATCTTTGATAGAAACGTAACAGAGTTTGTGCCAGGGAGGTTTTCCCACTCCCATCCAGAGTGAACAACTTGCAAACTCCTTTGAATTTCAAGGCACTGGTGTGGATATTTGTAAAGGGAGCTCGATTTAAATCAAAGAGAGTCCAATTCCTCATCCCTGATAGTGGGATCACTTCTGGACAGGATTCAGACAGACCCAACACCCCCACCCATCCCAACCATCACGCTGACATCACCTCCTAGCTTCATGTCTTTTTACCACCACATAAATTGCATTGAAGCCCAGTGATGTCACTGCTCCAAAATCCCCCTAATCCTCAAAGCAGATACAACCACGGGGGTTTAAACACCTCTGTTAATCCCTTAGAGAGAATAATAAATCATTTGTTGGAGGAAACTTTATCTCCCAGACACGGCCACGGCCACGGCTGTGACACGAAAAGCCAGGAGTGATCCAAGGGTTAAGCACAGGAAGTCAGAACTAAAAACTTGACTCCGTTAAATCAGTTTTAGGCAATTTTCTGATCTGCAGATGAAGGCTGAGTTCCTGGCAGGTGATGTCAGTTGTGCCTTGCTGATGGACACGACTGCACACGACAATTCAGGTATCCCAGAACAAGTTTGGCTGATCCCCAGCAGAGGCTCTTTTGCAAGAATCTGCTTTTCCAAGAGGGTCATGAACATCAGAAGCTCTCACACGAGGTCCAGAAAATGGCCCCTCTCTCCTGAGAAAATCCCTAAACTAGGGATTAAAAAAAATTAACCTTTACCTTACATCACCAGAAAAAAAGAGGAATATAAATGACCCCAAAAATTGCAGCAAGCAGAAGGCGTTGATGTCTTTCTCCCTCATGGCAGAGGCACAACCCTTCTTTAAGAGCTTGGCTGGAGCTTTTTCTAGCCAGGAAAAGTCTCCAGGGATGTAAAAATCCCACACATCCGCATGTCCATGGATAACTGAGCTCACCTATGGCAGAGCCCCTCCTCACCTGCTCCAGGGATGTGACCTGAGAGCAGATGGAGCAGGACTGGAATGAGAGGCACAAACCCTGCAGCTCCTATTTCCTTCTTCTCAGCTCTTCCCTGCTGATCACCAAACATAAACAGATTTTCCATCAATTATTGGGCCATTATTGCTGGGATCTCAAGCCAGTTTAGTCTCATATTCTGAGAATTTACAAACTGCAGCAGCAACACAAGCAATGGGGTCAATAACAACTCAACCCATCCCTGAAACTCTCCGGTGTGGGAGTGAGCCGGGGCAGCAATTTGGGGCAGGAAATTTGCCTTTTTCCATGGGAAATTACTGGGGGAGTTTAGGGAGACAAACTGCAATCACATACAGAGGACTCTGCCCAGCTGATAAGGATGGAAAAGTCCTTTGCACACCTTGAGTTTGATTTTCAGACTTATTTTCTTAGAAAATCAGACTCAAGGGCAGCCAAGGCGCAGCCACAGGTACCCAAGCTTCCCACAGGATACATCGCTGAAGCTTGATGAGTCTTGTCTTTAAAAAAATCCTGGAAACGTCCAAATGCTCCTCCAAATCCAAATGGAAACCTTAAGTGAGGCAGAGAATAGCAGCAGTGGAGGTGTTTGGGAAGTGAGGACGCAGCACTGAAATGAGATCCCACCACGGATGCTGCCCTTGCTGGGGCTTGTTTGTTCTGCAACACCCTCCTAGCCCTGCACGGTTACAATTTCCTTGGAGTTCTGGGGTTTTTGGATTTTCTTTTTTCTTTTTTTTTAACGATAAAGTGAGAAAACAGAAGGGGAAAAAAATGAAAAAAAAACCAAAAAAAAGTGACTTTTAAATCAACTGTCATTCCTGGCAAGGCTGAGGATCCCAGCAAGGTATTTGTTTATTATCAGGTATTTCCTCAGGATCAAATCCAGGGGAGAGAAGTCTGGTCCTGGTTAAAGCCTCCTTAAAGCCCTCCTTGAAAAGAGATTTATGCAAGGAAATTACCTAACCTGGGGCAGGGGCTGAGTCAGCGGCAGCGGCTTCTCCGCGCTCATTGTTGGTGCCTGAGGGGGTTTTTTTTTAGCCCCGCCGAGGGCGCCCAGTGAGAACAGCGGCAGGTCCTGGCTCACAGAACGGGATCAAAGCTCCAATTGTTTGGAAGGAAATGACCCAGCAGGAGCAGAGTGCTGGACACCGGCTCTGCTCCCAGCAGCGGCTGGCACCGGGGCACCAACCAGCGTTTGGGCACCTCGCTGCCACAGCATCCCTTCGCTGGTGGGACTGCACTTCCTAAATCCCACCTCTTGCCATGACTGGGAGTGGAGGCTGTGCAAAGATTCCTGCCTCAGTGGGAGCATCTCCCGGTTTTTGGCTGATTCTGTGAGCGGTGGCTGTGCAAAATTCCCAACTCAATGGGAGCTTTTCCCAGTTTTTGGCCACTTTTGGGAGTGCTGCCTGTGCAAAAATTCCCACTTCAATGGGAGCTTTTCCCAGTTTTTGGCCACTTTTGGGAGTGCTGCCTGTGCAAAAATTCCCACTTCAATGGGAGCTTTTCCCAGTTTTTGGCCACTTTTGGGAGTGCTGCCTGTGCAAAGATTCCCACCTCAACGGGAGATTTTTGCAGTTTTTGGATGCTTTGGGAAGAAGGGGACACCAATCTCTTCCCATCCTGCCTGCTGGGGAGCGGTGGCTTTGCAAAGATTCCCACCTCAACAGGAACTTTTCCCAATCCTTGGATGATTCTGAGTGGTGGCTGTGCAAAATTCCCAACTTAGTGGAAGCTTTTCCCAGTTTTTGGCCACTTTGGTGACTGCTGGATGTGCAAAAATTCCCACCTCAACAAGAACTTTTCCCAATCCTTGGCTGATTCTGTGAGTGGTGGCCATGCAAAATTCCCAACTCAGTGGGAGCTTTTCCCAGTTTTTGGCCACTTTTGGGAGTGCTGCCTGTGCAAAGACTCCCACCTCAATGGGAGCTTCTCCCAGTTTTTGGCCGATTCTGTGACTGCTGCCTGTGCAAAAATTCCCACTTCAATGGGAGCTTTTCCCAATCCTTGTCTGATTCTGTGAGTGGTGGCTGTGCAAAGATTCCCACCTCAACAGGAACTTTTCCCAATCCTTGTCTGATTCTGTGAGCAGTGGCTGTGCAAAATTCCCACCTCAGTGGGAGCTTTTCCCAGTCCTTTTCTGATTCTGTGAGTGGTGGCTGTGCAAAATTCCCAACTCAGTGGAAGCGTTTCCCAGTTTTTGGCCAATTCTGTGACTGCTGCCTGTGCAAAAATTCCCACCTCAATGGGATCTTTTCCCAATCCTTTTCTGATTCTGTGAGCAGTGGCTGTGCAAAAATTGCCACCTCAGTGGGAGCTTTTCCCAGATTTTGGCTGATTCTGTGAGCAGTGGCTGTGCACAAATTCCTACCTTAACAGGAGCTTTTTTCAGTTTTTGGCCACTTTTGGGAGTGCTGCCTGTGCAAAGATTCCCACCTCAACGGGAGATTTTTGCAGTTTTTGGATGCTTTGGGAAGAAGGGGACACCAATCTCTTCCCATCCTGCCTGCTGGGGAGCGGTGGCTTTGCAAAGATTCCCACCTCAACAGGAACTTTTCCCAATCCTTGGATGATTCTGAGTGGTGGCTGTGCAAAATTCCCAACTCAGTGGGAGCTTTTCCCAGTTTTTGGCCACTTTTGGGAGTGCTGCCTGTGCAAAGACTCCCACCTCAATGGGAGCTTCTCCCAGTTTTTGGCCGATTCTGTGACTGCTGCCTGTGCAAAAATTCCCACTTCAATGGGAGCTTTTCCCAATCCTTGTCTGATTCTGTGAGTGGTGGCTGTGCAAAGATTCCCACCTCAACAGGAACTTTTCCCAATCCTTGTCTGATTCTGTGAGCAGTGGCTGTGCAAAATTCCCACCTCAGTGGGAGCTTTTCCCAGTCCTTTTCTGATTCTGTGAGTGGTGGCTGTGCAAAATTCCCAACTCAGTGGAAGCGTTTCCCAGTTTTCGGCCAATTTTGTGACTGCTGCCTGTGCAAAAATTCCCACCTCAATGGGATCTTTTCCCAATCCTTTTCTGATTCTGTGAGTGGTGGCTGTGCAAAAATTGCCACCTCAGTGGGAGCTTTTCCCAGATTTTGGCTGATTCTGTGAGCGGTGGCTGTGCACAAATTCCTACCTTAACAGGAGCTTTTTTCAGTTTTTGGCCACTTTTGGGAGTGCTGCCTGTGCAAAAATTCCCACTTCAATGGGAGCTTTTCCCAGTTTTTGGCTGATTCTGAGTGGTGGTTGTGCAAAATTCCCACTTCAATGGGAGCTGTGCAAAGATTCCCACCTCAGCAGGAACTTTTCCCAATCCTTTTCTGATTCTGTGAGTGGTGGTTGTGCAAAATTCCCACCTCAGTGGGAGCTTTTCCCAGTTTTTGGCCACTTTTGGGAGTGGTGGCTGTGCGAAGATTCTCACCTCAACAAGAGCTTTTCCCAGTTTTTGGCCACTTTTGGGAGTGGTGGCTGTGCAAAAATTCCCACTTCAACGGGAGCTTTTCCCAGTTTTTGGCCACTTTTGGGAGAAGGGACACCAATCTCTGGCACCCACGGCGTGGTGGGACAGCAGGAGCACAGCCCTGGCTGCTGCCCCATCCCAACTGGAGCATTCCCCAAGGAAGTGGCACTGCCCCATCCAGGCAGCACATTCATAGCCTAAAGGTTGGAAAATACCTCTGAGTTCATCCCTGCCCCTTCCCTGCCAGCTGCCAGTTGGATGCATTGAATTGTCTCCTCACGGGACTTCCACCCTTCCTTTGGGGATAAAGAAACTTCCCCTACACAGCTGAGCTCAGGGACACTTCACCCACGGGCAGGGCAGCAGCTCCAGAGCACATGACCAGGGTTGAAACGAGGTTTTGGAGGCAAAACACGGCCTGAGCAGGTTGTTGTATTATTTTTCCAAGGTCACCGCTGGAATATCTGGCAGCCTTTATCTCACGGCTGGGAAATTTTACTGTACTTGCAGAAAACAACCAATATTTCTCATTCTGCTGCCCGACTCCTCGCTGTTTGTGTTGGTTTAACTTCCCTGACCCTAAAACACGAAACTGGAGTAACGTGGGCTTGAAGTGGAGCCCGAGGTGGATGTGAGGGATGTGTGTAATATGGTAAAGGACTGGGAAACAAGCACCCAGCAAGCATCCAGGATGGAAACTTTCATCTGCATTGATCATTGATGTCCCTGCTGACAGAACGTGGCTCTGCCAGCAGCCTCTGATCACTTTGAAATGCCTCACAAAAACGTCTCCCTGCACTTAGGGTTTTCCGCTGCTAAGAAATATCTTAATGCTAAAGATTTGTTTACAAGGGGTGGCTGTTTCCACTTGCTGGAGCGTTTAAGAAGTTGTTTTTTCCAACCACAAAGTAGATCTAAACATTAAGTGTTTCTTAAGTTGGGTTTCCAGCTCCTACACTGCTATAAACATTAAGTTTCATTGGTTTAAAGCAAAACAAGGCAAAAAAAAAAAAATTGCTGCTTTCACTTAGCCTCTCGTAATGTAAAAGAAAAAGAAAAAAAAAGAGTGTTTTTAAAGAAGTTTTATTTTTAAAAGGCTCGTTGTGCAATGCCTGTGGTTGAAAACAGGGTCATGGGGACAAAGCACTTCCCTGTTTGCACTGACGGTGCCAGGGGTGGGTTCAGCTCCTGTGCCCCCTCCCTGCCCCTCTGCTGCTCCCGTGGGAGGGGGAGCTGATAAATGTCAGCTCTGCTGCCTCGACTCCAGCCAGAGCAGTTGGGATCCTGGTGCCTCCCAAGGCAGGGAGTTACCTGCAGGGAGCTTTGGGGCTGTGAAACCATGGGGTTTGAGCTCTGCTCTGAGGGGCCACTGAGCCCTCTGCTCTCAGCTGTCCCCAGTGTTTGTAACAATTGTCCTTGCAGCAAAAACACCTTTCCTAAGCCTGGGTTCATTCAGGGGTAAAGCCTGGGGATGGGGGATCTTCCATCTGCAGAACTGTCCTGAAAAATCAAACATTGCTGGAACTGTTCAAAGCCAGGTTGGATGGGGCTTGGAGCAGCCTGGGACAGTAGGAGGTGTCTCTGCCCAGGGCAGGGGGTTGGAATGAGAGGATCTTTAAGGTCCTTTCCAACCCAAACCGTTCTGGGATTCCGTGATGATGGGGATTTCCACAATCACCCCACTTTCCAGGGTCAGCTCTTCTTCAGGATTTCATAATGGTTGTCTGAAAACTGACAGCCCAAAGGAGTGATTTCTGTTTGAAAACACAGGCTGCTCTATCATTGTACATTCCCAGTTGGATCACTGGAAGTGAATGATTGACAGGAAAAATATTGCTGCTTTGGAGTGGAAAACTGTGTCTGGAAAATATTTCTGTGATATAGAACCATCACTTGGATCAGCTGCAATGCCACCAACTGCCCCAGCAGCTCTACAAAAAGGGCTCTAATCCATGCCCAGCTTTTATTTGCTACGATATTCTTGCAATCTCTGTAAAATTAAGGAAGTTCCTGCATTGGTGGGAATTAATTCCTAACCTGAGCATCCTGAACCTCCAGTAAACTCTGCCTAGGCTGCAACTCCTTGTGCCTTCAATATCTGAGTGATGAAACCCGAGTCAGGCCAGGACTGGCTGCTGAGTGCTGGGAGAAGCTTTTCTTCAGGCAGGAAGGGAGAGCCTCTCTCTGCTGGCCCCACCTGGGGCTCGGGTTATGATAAATCTGCTGTCAGATCTCACAGCAGTCCATCAACACTCCTGCCAGGCCACTCTGGTGCTCACCCCCTGTGCTGGATCTGTCCCCACGCTGCTGGGGACATCACCTGGGCTCTGCTCCTGCCCTCCAGCTGAGAGGAAACTTCCCGTGGGATCTGGAAAATGCCACTGCAAAGAGCCCTGAGCTCAGCCCTAGCACAGCTCCCACCGGTTCTGCTGCGACTCTTGGATGCCACCTTAGCAATTCTGGAAGCACATCGTGAAAATTCCAGGTTTTTTGCCTGTCTGGTGTATCCTCGCTTTCCTTATGGGAAATTCAGGAGCTGGAAGCTCTCAGTGAATTGATCTGAAGTTAAAAGCTCCTTTAAACACAGTTTAGGCAGTTCACATGTTCAAACTCAAATGCTGCTTCAATAGTTTTGCTCTAAATTTATTATTCTTGTCAGGAAAGGCACATCTTGGACTGTCAGAAAGCTCCTGGGTATTTCAGGATGACTCTGAAGTGGAATCTCTTTGCTGCTATTCCGATGTCCTCTGCACAAAGGAAAGAGTTGCCCATCCCACAGTCTGGTTGAAATGTCAAAATGAAGCGATTTTTAACGTTCTGAAAGCACAAACATATTTTGTTTCCCAGTTGTTACTTCATGAGGTGCTTTGAATCAAAAAGTTGCACGAGTCTTTTCTTGATGAAAAGGAAAGCCACTTGTATCTCCAAAACATTTCAAGTGGAAATTGTTGATACACTCTCACTTCAGCCAAAATTATAAAAGCACTTCAGGACGACTAAACAATAAATGTCTGTCATTCTCTTCCACAGTCACTTCTCCGTTTCCCTCGTGATGTTGTTCATTTAAATGTGACCACAACATCCAAGTTTCCTACGACCAGAGTTTATCCTGGTCTTTCTCATTTCCCTCTCTCCCCACCTGAAGATCTTCATTCTCTCTGCAGCTCAGGAACGGTGCAGGAAAATCCACACATCAAAGCATCCACGTGGGGAAGGGACAGGGAAGAGCTCAACAGCAGCAAAAAAAGCCTCTTCTTCTCTTTACCCTAATCCAAGTTACCCAAAAGAAGGAGCCCAGTGCTGTGGTTGGCACAGCCCTGGATCCCTGTTGGAGCAGGACAGGGACACCTGTGCTGGGCTGAGCACGGCACAATGCTCGGAAATCAGGGCAAGTTCATCTCCAGGCAGGGATGGCTGCAAGGAGACAACGCACAGCTCACACAGAGCCTCAGGAATGGCACAGCTTAGAAATGGGAACAGGATATGTTTTTCCCATGGTTTGGGAACAATGTGAGTGCTTTCTCACACGCTGGTGGTGAAGCACTTTGGCACACCTGTGCACTTGGACAGCTCTGTTATACTCCAAGGTCTCCTACTCGGCTGTTAAGGGCTCTTTTCCTCTCTAAGAACATGGATTGATTACGTGGAAACATGATTTGGTTTTGTATTTGTGCTGGATCGTGGATCAGGAGGAAGTTGCAGCATGTTCTGGCTCCCGAGCAGAGCTTTCAGCTCCACAGCTCGGAGTGAGAGAGGAGCAGGGACAGCCCGGAGATGTTTACACAGCTCCCTTTTTATTTTGACCATCCTGAATAGGGAAAAATTGTTTACATGCTCCAGAGGATGTTTTGCCACTGTCACTTCCTACAGAAACGTCCTCAAGTTTTGAGTGCTGGCAGAGACAAATCACTCCTTGTGCCTTTGGCTGGAGTGCCCCAGGAGGGAGGACAGATCTCGCTCCTCCCTGGGCCCATCAATCCTGTAATCAGCTCTGCCAGATCCAAACAAACCACAGTTGCCTCAGGGCACCTGCCTCTTGTTATTCCAGATGATTTTGGGTGGGATGCACAGCAACAGGAGTTCTCGGATCCCTGGGTGAGTGGGATGAACTTTGTTCCCAGATATCCCCATCCCACTGCTGGTGGGAACCACACAACCATTCAATGCCACTGGCTTCTTAAATACCCACTGCAATGAATTTAGAGCCACATTTGATATTTAAGTGCCAGTTTGGCATGGTCAGGGGTGGGGACAGCACAGAGCTGCTGCTCTGACAAGTGGATCCTGTGCCACCTCTTCTTTTGAGAGTTAGCAGAGTTCAGCTGGTTTTTCCTTCTCTCCAGGCAATTCCTCAGCCCCTCAGCCCCAGGCTCAGCACTGGTAGAAATAAAAATCCCCTCAGAGTGTAAATTTAGAGTCCATCACATTTGAGCACCACCGCCAGAGCCAAATTCTCAGATTCCTGAGCTGCTGCAGCCCCAGTTCTGTTGGTGCAGTTGTGTCCCGTAGGTGGGACAGCACGAGGTGTTTTCCTAAGCTGTAAAAACAGGGTGGCTGCAGTCAGTTCAGAGTTTACCATTTTCCATCCCCATGCAAAATCAAACAGGGCACAAAAAGCCAGGGAATTGCAACATTTTCCCCATAAATGTCCTTTAGAAATGTTTTCAGCCATCGTTTGGCACAGGAACACAATTTCCATCAAAAACTGTTGAAGGACAGGATGGTTCCCCTCGTTTCCCTCCAGAACCGGGAAGGATCATTTGTCCCTGCAAAAACCATAAGAAATTTTCCAGCTTAGGAGCCGAGCCCCAGCCAATACCTGGCCACGTGTGTGCAGGAGCACGGAGACGCCGAGGGAGCTCCGTTCCCTGTGGAGCTCAGCCCGTGCCATGCTCAGCCTTGGAATGAGTCAGGAGAAGTCAAATGAACAAAACACACGAGGCAGCATCACGCACAGGGGCCGGAGCTACCTGGGTTTTATAACATCCACTCGGCTTCCAATTTCATCCGCTTGGCAAACGCTCTCCTGGTGGAAATAATTGAGGCCCGAGAGTCAAAAGCAATGGAGGAAATATCTAAGCTATGAAATGTCAAGTTGCTTTCCAAAAGGGTTCCAATCTCCAACCACATCAAGAAGGGTGTCTGAAAAGACAATCAGGATTTTGGTCAATTAAATGGAGTTTTTTTAGTTTTTCTTTTGGTTGGGAATGTGTGGCCAGAGGAATGCCCGGCTTGGCAGGGGGGGTTTATCCTCCACAACCCTGCAGACCTTGTTTTTCAGCTGCAGGTCTGGGGTTATTTTCTCCTGAAGGATTTGTATTTTCCTTAAAGTTCCATTCAGATTATCCTCAGTGAGCAATCTGGGAGCTCGTTGTTTTCGTTTTCATTTTGCTTCGAGGAGGTGAAACCTTCAACACTCCCAAACTGCAGCCAAGGAAGCAAAAGCTGAGCTGAAGGTAAATACTCATCCTCCAATTAACTCCTGCTAAAACCACATTTCAACCTGAGAGGGCAGAACCTGCTGCACAGGGGGATTAATTTCAGAGAGATACCAACCACATCTACTGCCCAGCAAACCTTTAAATAGAGTGGTTCAGAGTGGAAAAGTCATTCCTGAACGTGAACCATGAGGCATCATCGATGTCTTACAAGTGGATATCAAAGGTGCCAACCTCTCACTCTTCCTTGTGAGAACAGCTCCTCATCCCTGAAGAGAAAGGAATTCTGTGGTGACTCTTTCAGGGTTCTTTGGAGCCTCTTAAACTTCATAAGAAAGGGGAAAGGAGGATGAATGTATTCTTGAACATACCAAAAAAAAAAAAAAAAAAAAAAAAAAAAACTCAGCTTTATTTTCCCGGGGGAATTGAACTATATAAGTTTACATCCTGTGGTATGAATAAATAAACAATCCCTAACCAATTTCAGACTTGCTGCTGTTTTGGCTGGCAGAACCTTTGCTTGGAAAGGCTCGGCTAACGCCGCTCTGACCAGCTCCCAATTCCTCCTTCCCCTCACTTCCATGCCCCTGGGCCTCCCCGCTTCCACTCTCCCTCCTTGCCAATCACTTTCATGTTTCCAGCTTTCCTCTGTTGCCTTTTTGAAGGAGACAAGGTCCTTTCCACATCCATATTTGAATTTTTCTCAGTTGCCAAATTGTCTCGTTACGCTCTGCCCAGGAGGTGTTGTCCATAAAATTCATATTTGTGAATTGGGGATGAACAGCACAAGGATGTGGGATAAATAACATGTTTAAAATAAGGTAACCTGATGGTTCAGGGTTCAAATCCTTGTCCCTGAATCTTGGTAGCTTCCCTGTGCATCTCCTCTGCTCCGTTACCCTGCGGACACCATTCCCAGCCCTCATCCCAAACAGAATGCTGCTCATGAAGACAAAGGTCTTCTCAGCACCAGGTCCCTGCAGTGCTTTGTTTCTGGAGCTCTGAAAAGCCAGCAGAGAAGGAGATACAAAAATAACAGCCCGTAAAGGGATTAAAAACCTAAGTACAATGAAGGAACTTTGGGACTGGGTTGTGTGGGGATGAATCCAGGTATAAGTTGGGAAGGATCTCAATGGATCCTCACCATCTCTGGGCTCATTCCCACCACCAGCAGGCTCTGAGGGTGCCTCAGCCATGGCTGTGGTGCAGAGGAGGAGCCAAGCTCTCAATCATCCCCCTTGTTTGGGGTGTTGGGGCTGAAGGTCCCTGGGGAGCCTTTGGGAACAGCGTCCTTCATTCCACTGGTGTTGGCTCACTCCTGTCTCCTTCAGCCTCCAGCCCAGGGCACCTGGGGACAGGGTAAGGACCTCTCTAAACTCCCAGGCTGGACCCACACCCCGGCAGGTGCAGAGTACATCAACACTGGATTTCTTTCCTCATATAAATCCAGCAGGGGAGAAAACCATCGCGGAGGCAAAGCCGGGTTGGAAAATGCTGTTTATTCCCTTGAACTCCCTGCGAATGACACAATAGAACAATGGGCTGGAGGCGATGGAGAGGCGAAGCCCTGAGGTCACCTTCTCCTGTCCCAGCTGGTGCAGCATTGTTCCCTGATGGGAATTTCTGCCCGTGGCTCAGCTCCGTGACCATGTGTTTCCTACCACTGTTACCCGGCTGCTCCCTCCCCCAGTCCTTCCGCCTCTTTGTTACTGCCTCAGAGGCCAGGATTATTAATTAAACCTCACTCAGGCTCTCAGGGAGATCGCTATGAGGAACCTTTATCTTAGAGATAGGGAACTGATGCAAAAAGAATGGGAATGACCTTGGGAAAGCCACAATAAGAGGCAACATCCATGCCAGGAGTGCCTGGGGCGTTCAGTGCTCGGCAGGGACCCAAAGCAGCCCTGGGAGGAGGATGTTTGTGGGCACCTTGGAATGCCTGAGCTCAGGAGATGTGCCAAGGAGCAGGAGTTTCCTGGGATGGCACTCACGTGGCTGTCACCCCTTTGGGATGAGAGCTTGGATCTCCACGAAGCTGGATGGGCTTCCTCAGAGCTTTTGGGGCACCATCCACCCGAGGATGTGGGACAGGTCCTCGGGAGATGTGGGGTTTGCTGGGACATGGATTCAGCCTCAAGCATTGTGCTCCTCTTCATTGTGCTCAATATCCACTTGTGTGGGTGCCTAAAGCCTCTGTCCGTACAAACCTAAAAGAAGCTTCTTTGTTTTCGAATTACCTTCAAGAGCTGTCCACTGGGAAAAAGCCACCCAACAACAAAGGGCAGAAAACGACAAGAAATAATCTCTGAAATACATCCCCTGGTTAGCAGGGGGCTTAGGGGACTCTCAGCCTCCCTCCAGTAGCACTTGCAGGCACAGCTGCACGTCCTTCCTGTTCCACTCAGGACTGTGTATCTCCATCAGGGTGATTTATTCCAGCAGACAAACCTTTATGGGGAAGAGTCCAACGGGAGGGAAGTGGCAGCAGGAGGGAAGGCAGCAGCTCCTCAGGAGGCACAGACAGCAAAAGGCCTCCTGTTCTGGCTTGGGATCAGGGACAAGGCCAGCACAGGGGGCTCAGGGAGGAACTCGTTAGCATTTATTAAATATCTGCCACCCCTCTCTTAGGACAGAGATAAATACCCACATTTATAACACAATCTAATGGATTTTGCAGGGTTCAGGGAGCTCTGCTGTTCCAGTTGTCTGAGCTGGCGGCTCCCAGTTTGTGGCCATATGGTTGGCTGTGAATTGGGCTAATAAAAATGGAGTGAACTTTTTTTTTCTTTTTTTTCCTCTTTTATTTTTTGTTCTTCCTGACCCTACTCAGTGCCATAAATACCTGTGTGTAGCAGAGGGTTTATAAATAGCACAGTAGCATCCACTGACAGCAGACTGGTGTTAAGTCTGACTTAACAGTTGGGCTCTGGATTGCAGCAATGTGGAGCTGGAGCGGGCTGGGAGAGGAATATGTGGCCAATAAAGATTTGGGAAGCTAAAGTCATTGAGAAAGCTCAAAACCGGGCAAAAAAATATTATACCAGTCTGCAGTGGGACAAGGCTCTGAAATGGAAAGGCCTTAAGCCAATATTGCCCCTCTGAGGTAGCCCTGAAATTCCATATAAATTTACAGCGGAGCTGACAGCGAGCTTGAGTAACTCGGTGTGTCTGGACGTCTGGCCCAGTCCAATAATAACACAAAAGGGAATTTTGTACATATCCTTTGCTGATCCGGAGACTTTGGACTGGGTTTTTGGAGCTTTTTTTTTTTTTTTTTTTTTTTTTAATTCGACGGTTGTCTACAAATTGTCGGATTCTCGAATGAATCTGTGATTCCAAAGAGTCCATAAATTTTCTCGGCAGTAGCTCCTGGTATGTGAGACTTTTGCAATTCCAGTGCCAATCAGGAGTTATTCAGCTCCTAGGGTAACAATCCCCTTCCCTTCCGGGATTGCCTCGGTTTCTGCCTGTCCCAGGCATTCAGAAGCCCTGAGTCAATGCCCAAAACTCCGGCAACTGGAGTTTAAAACACGATTATTTTTAGTAAAAACCTATCAAAATCGGTGCTTTTTTATTTGCTTTCTTGCTTCTGAGTCTGTAGGGCTCCCACATCACCTCTGCTGGAAACCAAGCTTCAAAATGAAGCACGCTGCTGTTCCCACATAAATTCCACACTCTGGAAGTTAGAAGGGAAAGATTTTCCCAAGAAGACTGGGTTTTGATGGATTTTTGGGTTCTTTGACAGCTGATACAAGTGTGAATTCCATCTGAGGCTTCTCCCACTGTTGGGGATTTCCTTCTGTGTCTGTTCCCTGGCGATTTTGGAGGGTTGAACTCTTGCAGAACATCCTTCAGCAGAGCCAGTGAGAACATCTCACTTCTTGCTGCTCTTGTGCAAATCCTTTGAGTGCCTGATGAAGAGCTGGCGTCCGCTGTCACCAGAGCAGTGGCCACGCACAAATTGCACTGGTTGACTTCAAAATCTGCTCTTTCCAGGAAAAGGTTTTTGGAGTGTTTTGAGGCTGAGTGAACAGATAATCTTTATCTCAGTCATGACTGAGAACAGCAGCATCAGCACAGAGCTGAACCCACACGTGCCAGGTGCCCCTCATGGAACAGTCAGACCTCTCTTTTCTCCTGAAAAATAGAAGGAATTGAAAAATTGTAAAGTCTGCAGGGAAAAAATGGCATTTTCCTGATAGCACTTAAGTGATTCTTCCTAGGGTGTCTTCTAAGGGATACTGAAGTCCAGCGAGGCAGCAAACACCAGGATTTGGGTTCATTGGGATGATGTGGGACTCATGGTGCCACCATCCTCACTCACGGTAGCACACTGCCAGACAAACCCCAGCACATCCCACGGGTCACACACCCCAAAGAAGTGGAAATGGCAGAGCTTGAGAGCTGCTGAGGTGCTCTTTGGAGGAGATCCCACCATGGATACTGCTCCTTTTGGCTCTAACAGTTTTCAGGATGAGAATCAGTCCTTTTCCCTTCCCTCATTGCCGTTAGTCTGCTGCAACCCTCCTGAAACTCCCACTGCAGATTTTCCCTGCCTCACGCTGCTGTGCTGAGGGAAGAGCAAACATTTTCAAATATTGCTTCCCCCCTCAGGTGAAGCATCTCTAGCTGGAGACAGCAGAGCAAGGAGATCATCGTGTCCCACGGGAGCCCACGGCTTGATGAAGCTGCACAACCCCCTCCAGTTCCTTCATTCCTTCACTTCAGGACACCTCCCTTAACCAGGACCCTTCTTTCTTCCCCAAACTTTTTAATGCAAAACCTTGAGTGCATTCACTTTTCAACCGAGGTGTCCAAAATGTCCTTGTTTCGTTTCTCTTTTCTCCTCTTCTCCTTCCCTCTTTTCCCCTGCCTTCCCAACCCTTCTCCCTTTCATTTTATTTTTCCATTGACAGAGGAACAACGGAAACGACGACCACAACTTTCACATCCAGCTCCTGAACCTCAGCTCGTTTTCTTTTTTTCTTTCCTCTACAACATTAAATTGCTCTGACTTTCTGAGCAAGTTTTATCTCACAAAATAAATGGTGCTGAGCTTTCCTACAGGCAACCCCGAGCCACACTGGGCACGGCAGGATGTGTTGAACTGCCTTTTTCTTCGCTTCCCAAAGCAAATTCCACTTTCCTCCACACATTAAAGCAGACGGGAAATCATTTGAGCCCTCGGTAGAAGTCAAACCTCTCCAGTAAGGTAAATGTTTTTCCTACAAATAACGCCCTGCATGTTTGATCAACTTTGAAACCACAATATCTATAAGCACCTCAAATGTTAAACAAGGCATGAGCCAGATGTATTTACCAGCCAGGAGACTTAAAAGCCATTCTTGACGTCAAGCTGTGAAGATCAAATATTCCAACTTGGTGGCTGCCAATACGGTTCCCAAGCATTGTCCAGATCCAAACCCCATTGTACTTGTTTTTGTTTTTGGCATCTGAAGCAAGGCCTTTCCTCAGACCACTGGTGTTCTTAAATAAATAAGTTTCTAGGTCAGCTTGCTGATGGATGTTAATATAGCCATGATTTAAATCCAGTGGTGATATCAGCTTCTAATAAGGGATAAATCAATGGCTGTGGCCACTGTGTGAACATGTAGGGAATAAGCTGGACTTGTGAGCGCCTTTCAGGGTGGGTTGGGTTTGTTTGATGACTTCTCTGTGCAGCTTACAGAGCAATTGTACAAGTTCAGGGCTGGATTCTGAAGTCGTGGCTCAGGTTGAGTGGTAGCAGCATCAAAAAGTGATGATGTTGGTGGAGTAAATTTCTTAAACCAGATCAAGAGTGTTGGGTTGTGACTCTTCACTCATTGCCATCAACGAGCACATAAAACTCCAGCTCTGACATCTCTGGGACAGATCCACCCATCTTCCATATCCTGATCAACAATTTTAATCACTCATGGCCTTCGTGGAATTCCAGCTGGGAGTAATTATTGTCCATAATGTGCGTGGATTGCTGCATCAGCCCTTGAGACAACCTGAAATGCCATTAGGTTGTTAAAAAAGCAATAAACCTCATTTGCATCTACTCTGCTCTAATGGAATTGCTGGGTGAGGATTTTATGGTGAGGGTCACCTGAGGACTCTTTCTTGCCTTCTTTCTCTTCAGCTTTGCTTTAGGAACAACCTTTGTCCCACCTGGATGCGGGAGGGACCCCACATCCTGGGAAAACAGGGACATGCAGGGAGGGTTCCTGATGCACTTGGCATCTTCTGTCCCTCACAGAGCTGATGGGATGGCCCAGGCTGTGCCCCCTCCTGCCCCAGCATCCTGGCCATGCCCAGCAATGGGTGTAGCTGGTAAACAATCCCATCTGGAATAACTGCAGCATGTTCTAAATGTTCCTTTTAAAACTCAGAACAAGGAGAAAGGATGAAAGGAGAAAACCTGGCACCCACCGTGCTGTTCAGGATGCACAGGGAGAGAAAAAAAGTACCTGGCTTAGGCATCCTCTGGGTGATCCAGACACCACAGGGCTCTGAAGCATCTGCCTCTCCCCAAATTTAGTTTCTCAGTCTGATGCTGCTCAGCCTTTACACCTCAGCTCGAGTCTGAGCCGGATGCCCCTGATTTAGTGCTGGCTCTTTGGCCAGGAACACCAAATGTGTGGAAGGTACAGAGGCACAGACTGCAGCATCCTCTCCTCGAGCCCCTGAAATACAAATTAGCCAGTCTGGTATTCGATCACGGGCTGTTCTTACAGCACTTTTTTATTCTGCACTTTGATTTTCCACGGCTGTTGCCAAGACAGAGGCTCTCCAGGACCCCCTCCCATCCCATCCCATCTTGTCCAATCCCCTGGTTCTTCACCCTTGCTTTTCCCTTTTTATTTTCCAGATCAGACCTTGGCTCCTTCTACCCCTTCTCTTCCCCACTGGCTTTTGTGGCCTGTTTGAGAGCTCGTTTTTGTGTCTGATGAGTGCCCACGAAATCTCTCCTCACTGGCACCGCCTCGCCCCAGTGTTCCCAGCACTGACTGGGTTGGTGTTTTTTTAATATTAACTTGTTCTGCCTTCCTCCTGGGTGTTGGACTGCAATGAAAAGGGCAATGAATTAATGAAATATCTATTGCAGCTGACTTTAAATGATCCTAAAAAAAAAATAAATTCTGAGTCCTACTTAGTCCTGATTAGCTCAATTACCTGCCAGTACAGGCTGCTTCTTTATATTTCCTAATTCTTTGCCCAAGCTATTATTAAATGTCTGAAGGAATTGCCTTCCTCTGCTTTCCTTGAGGAAATAATTCCAGTGCCTAATAGCTCTCCCTGGCAGGAAAACTCTGCTGAAAATCTTCTTTTTGCACCTCCTCCCTTCACCCGGACGACACTGAACAATTCCTGTCTGTCCTTGAGGAATATATGTCTTCACATATTCATAGGTAATTATTATTTTTTCCACTTTCACAAGGATTTGGCCACAAAGTGGTTACACTTCAAAGATCCCAGCCTCAGATACTTTGGGAACATTGCCTCATTATCTGCAGTTACCGGCAGAGGCATCCAGAGTCTCATCTGAGCTCCAAAATTGGCATCAAACCCAGCTAAAAGCAGCACTTTGGGCTCTACTCCCGGCTTCAGGAGAAGTTTGGGACTTTGGGAAGTGACACCCAATCATGGCAACATTCCCTCTCCCTCTTCACTGGGTCCTCAGCCCTAATCCAGCCAGACAGGACATCCTTGCTTGGAAATAAAATGTAAGGAGCTGCTTTTGCTCCAGGAGACTCCGTGCTCCTCCCAAGGGGCTCACCAGGAGCTTGTGGTGAGCCCTTGGGGAGTGAGGTTGGATCCCTGGAATTTACAAGGCTTCTTGGTTTGCCTGGATTGCCCCCCACCAGCAAAACGTGCATCACACAAAGCTTTTATTGCCCCGGTTTGTTGTGGCACTGCAGTAACTGCCCCGAGGGTTTTGTGACATCTTTCAAGCACAACGGATGCGTCCGGTGAGTTCTGTCACAGAAACAGACGCTGGGAAGGATGAAACAGAAAAATCAGGTGGAGGTGAAGTCTGAGGGAGAGCGACAGAGAGCCCTGACAGCTCCCCAGGGCTGGGGAAAATCCCGGCCTCAGGGAGTTAACAAAGCAATCAGCTCAGCATGACCGCGGCCATTAAGGACAGCGATCAACACGCAGCAGGGCTCCCACCAGGAAGCGGCTCCGTGGTCCCAGGAAGCCTGTGAACATTTAGGCAGCAACTTTAGTCCTGGTTTTGGGGGCTTTGAGCGAGGCTGAGCAGGGATGTGCCAGTGCATCCCCTCTGTCAGCGCTGCACAGCTGGAGGCAGGGCCCGGCTGCACATCTGGGTGCAGGGCCCGGCTGCACAGCTGGGTGCAGGGCATAGCTGCACATCTGGGTGCAGGGCCCGACTGCACAGCTGGGTGCAGGGCCCAACTGCACATCTGGGTGCAGGGCATAGCTGCACATCTGGGTGCAGGGCCCGGCTGCACATCTGGAGGCAGGGCCCGGCTGCACATCTGGGTGAAGGGCCCAGCTGCACATCTGGGTGCAGGGCCCGGCTGCACATCTGGAGGCAGGGCCCGGCTGCACATCTGGATGCAGGGCCCGGCTGCACATCTGGGTGCAGGGCCCCGCTGCACATCTGGATGGAGGGCCCGGCTGCACATCTGGGTGCAGGGCCCGGCTGCACATCTGGAGGCAGGGCCCGGCTGCACATCTGGGTGCAGGGCCCGGCTGCACATCTGGATGCAGGGCCCAGCTGCACATCTGGGTGCAGGGCCCGGCTGCACATCTGGGTGCAGGGCCCGGCTGCACATCTGGATGCAGGGCCCAGCTGCACATCTGGGTGCAGGGCCCCGCTGCACATCTGGGTGCAGGGCCCGGCTGCACATCTGGGTGCAGGGCAGCACCGCTGCCCGAGGCTGCTGCAGGGCTGCTACACGAGTCACGTTTTAAATCAGCATCTTAAAGAGCTCTAATCTCCGACAGAGACAAATGTGCTTAATTACTGCTTTGATGGGGCTTTTCACACCCCTCGTTTTTGGGATTTTGGGGCTCTCTGGCTCCTGGCAGCTCAGGTGAGCTGATGGAGGCATCCCCCTTTCATCCCCCTTTAGCAGCCCGGATTACAAAGATTTTGTTGGGCAACCTGGGCTCTGCTGCCTCAGCCAGAGCTTCCCTCGAGCCCACCAAACACAGAACTCAGTTATTATTTCATAAAGTGCTCTGTAACTGAACTGATTTACAGCCTTCCTGGGGGCTGAGCCTCGGGGCCCGCCAGACTCCAGACTGATGGGAATTTAAAGGGCTTACGTGAAAAGTCCCAGAAAATAAAATAAACCGGTGAATGATCTGCATGGAAATGACTCCCTGCCACAATGGCATCAGCAGAAATGCCCATTTTATCTATTTATAGCCTTATCTGTGTCTAAATAGCCATAAATAGCTGTGTAAAACACTGCAGCTCGATGGATGTGTGGGGATGTCTTTTCCAGCCACTGAGATGTTAAATCAATTTTATAACAAGTTGCTTTTCCAGCCACTGAGTGGCTGTAAATGTTAAGTGTTTTTACAGGCGATTTTTTCCCCAGCTGCTAAGCAGCTTTAAATGTTATCAAAAAAAAAGTTGCTTTTCCAGCTGTTCAACCACTCTAAGCATTTTTAATGGATTTTTTTTTTTTTAACTTGCTAAAACCTATTTATATTTTACTCACAAAGCAAGTGCAAAATTGTCCTGGCTCTGTCTAGGTCTTGTTTTTATTGTATTTTTTTTTTCTTTTTTTGAAACCTGTGAATAAAAATTCTTTTTCTGTCTGAGGAAAGTATTTTTTTGAGGAGAGAAGGGGCTTTGCTTTAACGAGTCCAAGATGAACATTATGAGTTCATCTCAGCATTTAGATACCTCAAAAGCACCGTCCTTGTGGTACATTCAATGGAAACACTGTTCTTGTGGTATGTTCAATGGAAATACTGTACTTGTGGTATTTTCAATGGAAAAAATATTATTGTGGCTTTTCCAATTCAGGAAATGCTGGTCGGTCTTTAAACCAGGGGAAAAAGAGGGAGTGGAGGTTGAGAGAGCTAAATTGAGGTGACAGCGAAATGGAAGAATTATTTTATTGTAACGAGGTGGGGAGAGATATACGAAGAGTTTCGGGCAGGAAAATGGAAAATTCTTGCGGCCCTTGAGGATTCATAACAGTGGGAGAAGGAAAAAGATCTGGAGTAGTGTTAAGGGAAAGGTGTAGGACAAAGCTGGGAAGGAAGAAGGGTTTGATGGAAAAACGGAACAAAAAGGAAAGGAACAACGTAGAGATGTGTTAGAAAAAGGGGGATAAAGATAAAAAATTTGTTGTTAAATCTCACAATTAAGACAAGACACCAGTAATCCCTTTATTTTTGGTCCTAAAGTCAAGGATCCAAAGTATTACTGCATGTTCTGAGGAACTAAAGGATTTTACTCCGGATTTAACCAGAGTGAAACCCCCCATGCCAAACCCATCCTGTGACTGCACCAGGACTTGCTGTGGTCACTCTGGAAGAAGATTTGTGGCACTTTGGATCTTTCATCCAAGCCTTGGGATCAGCCAGGGAAAGGTGGGGATGAGGAGGCCCTTCCCACTGAGGCTGGAGCCTAGAAATGTCATTGCTGCCTCTAAACCCACCAAGGTTCTGGAAAAACATTCAAATTGCAGCAACTAGAAAAAAATAACGAGGAGAAAATTCAAATTAATTTTGATATCCATCAGGTCCTTTGGGAAAAAAATATAGGATTTGGTTTAGACATGAAGTAGTCAAGTTCTTCCCAGTCTGCCACTCCCAATAAGAAGGATTTTTAGAGAAGTTTAGGAGGTTGGTTTAGTTCCTCTGGTTGGATCAGCTCCATGGTTTATGGATTCAGGTGCCTTCTCAACCAACTGAGTGTGTACAGCAAAAACCCCCAAATATCCACACAAACACCACGGTTCTGTGCTATTAAAAGTAAATATTCCATATTCCCATGCACGGAGCAGTGGCAGTTGATTTCCTTTTCACTGACACCCACCAGGTTTCCCTCTGCTCTCCTCCCAGGTCAAGATCTGAGCAACTTCTCCAGTCTACAAAAATTCAGTTTGCAGCAGATTCAAAGTGGGCTTTAACCAATATTGGATTCATCCAAATGTGCAATAAAGTCCCTTTGGCCACGTTCTCATCTCTTTGTCTTTGCTTTCTAAGAACTTTGGAGTTATCAGGCTTCACTGGCCAAAAACGTAGTGGAAAATGAATTTCAGAATCACACAGAGAAGTATTTACAGAAAGGGAAATTTTGGGTTCCATCAGGAAATATTTGCACCAGATGTGCTCCCAAATGCCTCCAGCCAGGGCTGGAAACCCCATCATGTGACCAGTCAAAGCAACTCAGAGTGGATTTTGAAGACTCCTAACGAGTCCCCAGAGCAGAGAGATCAGAAATGTGGTGTTTGTGTAATAAATGTATCTGGTCTGATAAAATCCAAGGCCCCAGGAAATCAGTGGGAAGATTTCTTGTCTCTTCAGGAGCTTCAGGTCAACACTCCATCCAACAACACATTCCATCATGAATGGATTTTGAAAAAACCCCAGAATTTGCTTTCAGATCATCCATAAAGAGAAGAGAAAAGGTATCAAGTGGATTAACATCCAAATTATTTTAACCTTCCTGGAGAATCATCACAGCTGTAAATCCTGCTGGATCTTCTTTGTGTTTACTGCACACACTGAGTTAACAACTTGCATCACCTCATAGCTCTCTCCACTGAGCATAATTTTATCAGCCTGTTATTAAACCCACTCATATTTAAAACTGGAATCCCCTCCTGAGCGTTGGCTCATCTGATTTGAGGTGCTTGGAATCATTTTGGAGTGACACAGCAAATCCACACTTGCTGCTCTGTCTCCCTCATGGGAATCACTGGTGCTGACCCTGGACAGGTCCTTTGAGGACAGATGGCAGATTTTGGGGTAAAACATCTTTGTGTTTGACCTCAGCTGTGTCAAATTGGTTTTCAATCCTTCCCAACGGTCTGAAACATTCCTCATGTTCTCCCCCAGGCCTCCCCATGAAGGATCTCTGAAGTCCAAGGTGCAAATTGTCCTCTGGGCAGCAAAACATTTCCAATTTCTATATTGATTTTCCATTTTCCTGGTTTAGGACTGCTGTTCCTTGCTGGAATGGGAGGCTCTGGCACCTCCTGCCTTTGTGGATTACAAAGGTTTCTCTCCAGCAGGTTCCAGAGTCAAACCCATCCCAGTGGTGAATTCGTCTTTAGCCACACAAATCCCATGGATGCTCTCACTCTCTGGGCATGGATGGATTCGTGGTCCATGAAATCAGAGGAGCTGTTGGTTACGTTGATTTTGGCCTCTTCACTTCACCCCCTTTGCTGGGGCAAGGTTGTTTCAGGTTTATTTTTAGTGCTTTGTCCAATCTCATGGCAAATTGCTCCAAGAGTGGAGCTTCTCCCACATCCTTTGGAAGAATTTTCCGCAGCGAAATAAGATTTCAGCACTTGGAAGTTTATCCAGCCTAAACTTTCCTCTACTTAACGTTATGCTTCGAGTCCTTATACCCTTTTCACCATCCTAAACAATTCCTCTTCTCCTCCGTGTTTACAATCCACAAGATTTCCCTCTGCCTTCCAAGGAGAAGTTTCCAATCGGTATTTATGAAATGGAAAAATAAATGACAAACAGAAGGTTCAGCAGAGAAGAACCTCCTGCTCTGCAGCAGGCAGATGTTTGTGCAACCACTGGGTGTCCTTCAAAACAGACCCTATTTCCATCATTTTCTGCTGTCCAACTGTATCCCAAAGTTGTGAGACACATCTTCAGTCCAAACAAACTTCAGGAACTGCAAACCTTCAACTTCCAAAAGTCATGCGCTGTTTAAAAAATAGGAAAAAAAGAATTTTAAGCCAAACAAACTCTGGATTCTTTCTTTTTTTTTTTTTTTTTACTCTTTTGCTGTTGTTGTTTTTGACTGAGCGTGAAGTGGTTGAGTTTACAGGGTCAAGGGTTGTTTGTGTGCAGTGCTGGGGCCTGGGCATCCCATCCACAGAAACAGTTAAACCTCCCAGGATGCAGGAGCTTTGTTGTGTCTGATGAAGGCAGACTTTCATTAGGCCTTTTACCACCAGCTCTTGGAACCTTTCCACTTCATGCAAGTCAAAAAACCACAAATATTCCTCTCCTTATATCAGTACCAGAAGCTGGGAGCATGGAATGCTTCAGAATGCTTTGAACCCCGTAATTGTCTCTTGTAATAATACATTTTTTACATTCGAGCTCGGGAGTTATCAAGGAGAGAGGACGTAGCAAGTTGGTTAAAATGAAGAATTAAATTATGGTCATGGAAACAAACAAAAAAAAAAAGAAAATAAAGAAAACAAGAGGAAACAAGAGGTACTTTCCACTGTTCTCAAAAGAAAGTGATTTGGGAAAGGATGAATCAGAAGGGAGCTCGGGATGATTTTGTGTTCCATGGACAAAGGGATGGGCAGTGGGAAGCTCAGGGTGGGATAGACCTGAGGGAAAGCTCTGCCTCGTCCTGGGAAACAGAAAACACCTCCTGTGAAGCAGAAAACAAGAGTTTGGAGTGTGGGGTTACTGCGTGTGGGGTTTCTGTTCTGTGTCAGAGAACATGGGAATGTTCTCCCCAGTCATGGAGCTGCTCTGTTCCTTATCCCATCACCGTTCCCTGCTGGCCTGGCCCTTCCCAGCCCTGCCTGACCTCAGCTCTGTTCCACTAAAATCACTTTGGGCATTGATTTTCCCTTTTTTTTTCTGTACAATTCTTAGATCTAGATTTGTATCCAGAAGCAATTTACAGGAAAATATCCAGTTCCACTCCCTTCGGAGATTTCAGGTGGGATCCCTGTGTTCTGAATAACTCCTCAGCACTCGGCTTTTTCCTTCTGGGCCATCTTCCTCCTCTGGGTTCTACCTGAGATGTGGCATCATTTAATCACGAAGATCTTCTCAAACCACATTGCAGAATTTATCTTTTGAAGGATACTCGAATATTTCTACAAATGGACCTCAGGAAAGATTCTGACCATGGGAATCCTAATCCCAAAATGTGCTGCCCTCCTGAGAAAGTCCAGGATGAAGAAGCCAGAGAGCAAAAAGCAGTGGTGCAAGGAGGTAAAAAAACCCAAACCCCAAGGAAAACACATCTTTCAGAAGCTGGTTCAAGTCATTGTTAGTACCCTGTCATTTGTTTGTATCCCAAATCCACAAAAGACATCAGAAAATGAAAAACAAAACCAAAAATGAAACCTAGCAATGTTATAAAAGAGTTTACAGCACAATAATTTTGTACTAAATGAAAGGAGTATTTACATCTGGAAAAATGTAGATGGAAACAGAGTATTCTTTTTTTTTTCTAAATTGATTGGATGATGATTTCTGGGCTCAGACATCGGTGTTCAAAACAAGAGGAGAAGCTCTGACCCCTTTGGCTGTGAAATGAGCAGGAGCAGAGGGTGCAATTCAACAGAGGTGGCCCAAAGAACTTTATCCCTTTGCTGCTGCACAAACACCTCCAGTTCTGAATTCTGTGCAGATCCAGAGCAGGACATCTCAGGCTTTTCTTGGATTTCATGGCCAGGTGACCCCAAATTATCTTTTGAGAGGGAATTGGGGTCTTATCCCAAAAAGCTCATTCACGCTTCTGTTCAATTCAGGCCATAATTTCACAATAAAGCAATCAGGGAGAACGAGAGGGTGTGAGAAGGAGCTGAGGAGAAACAAGGAAGGAAAATAAGGTTATTTCACAATAAGGAGCATCTTGTCAGCATTTTAATGTTTATTTATAATTTTAGGATTTTTATTAAAAAACCTGGAAATTATTCCTGGTTCAACTCCATTAAAATTCACTTTAAACTGAAAGAGGGCAGGGCTGGATGGGATATTGGGAAGAAATTGATTGCTGTGAGGGTGCCAGGCCCTGGCACTGGGTGTCCAGAGCAGCTGTGGCTGCCCCTGGATCCCTGGCAGTGCCCAAGGCCAGGCTGGATGGGGCTGGGAGCACCCTGGGATAGTGGGAAGTGTCCCTGCCATGGAACTGGGTGATCTTTAAGGTCCCTTCCAGCCCAAACCATTCTGGGATTCTGTGATTAAAATTCAGTGAGAACTTTGCTTCTTGTTCCACCCTCAAAATCCACCTGGGAAAAGGGAAGGGAAAATCCCAGCCTTTCCTTCCTGCTGTCCTTTGGGATGTGCCAGGGAACCCCAGGCACTGATCTGGCCACGTTTTAGCCCAGGCCTGGCTCAGCAGCTCCTCCTGTCCCCCCATGGCAGAGGATCAGAGAGGACAAATCCCTTTGATGGAAGGGTCAGTCCCTGCTCCTTCTCACTCTGGATTAATGAGGGACAAAAGCCTTTGTTCCAGGCTGCCACTGCTATCGAGAGCAGGGCCAGATAAGGGGGAAAAAGCCACTTCTGTGACTGTTTTATGTCAAAACTGCCTGGTTTGGCTTTTCAGCCTGGCTGGGCAATAACTCACTGCCACCCCTTATCACCCCTAATCAGCCTCGGGCGAATCCACACGGCAAAGGCCGGAGTAGGAACAAAGTGTGCCAGGATTTGGGGGGAAAAAAGAGTTTTCTCCCTCAGAAACCCATGGAAAATAAACCCAAACCAGCCCCCAGATCCAGGGCAACATAAAAGAACTCTTGGAGATAAGCTCACACCCCCTGGCAGTGAGCTGGGCTCAGCTGATGCTCCTGGTGGGATCACCCTGAGGCCTTCTGCAGCCACCCAGAAACAGAGACCAGACAAGAGGAAGGGAATAAAGGTCGGGGTTTATTTGAAGGCCTTCAAGGCACACCCTGGGGGAGCCAGAGGCTGCCTCCAAAAATGGACCCCAAGATGGACCCCAGGTCACGAGTTCTTCACACCTTTATAGGTTTGGTTCATTTGCATACCACGGTTAATTCTCCAATTAAAGCCCCAGTTTAATGATGGAATTCCCCTCAGCTTGCTCCCCCCTTAGAGGCTTTGGGTTACACATTTTGGGCCTAGCAGAGCCTGGCTGTCCTTGAAGGCAAAGCCTGGAGAGGCTTTGTTGTGTCTGCCCAGCACGAGAGAGCAGAAATTCCAGGCTACAAGGAACTGCAGAGTTACACTCTAAGCAGTACAGAAATTGAAAAATATAAAAGTTAAAACCTAAGGCATCAGCCCGGGGTGGAGCAGGGACAGCAGGAGGGACTCAGATCCATCCCTGTCAGCCAAGGGCACAGCACATTTCCCTCCTCTCAGATAATTGATCTTCCTTCATCCCCCCAGTTAAACTTCCAAAAAATATGGGGAATAAAGCAACCCAAGACAAGTCCCGGCCATATTTCTCCAAGGATCTTCTCCCTGTGAGAACCTCCAGCATCAGTTCCTGTTCCTACAAGACTTCCTTGACTATGGATAGTGGAAGTTTTCTGTGCTCTACGGCATCAACAATGGGCTTGGGAACTCATAGAACCTTTCATTTCCTCCCTTTTATTTGGAAAGGACTTTCCTTTAAGAATCCTGCTATTTAATAGATGGGTTGTGATGTCAAACTCTTTAATAAGAGCTCTGCTTTTTCCTCTGCAGTTTTGTTTTTATTCTAAACAAGATTTTTATTTTTTTTCCTAAACAGATACAATTTTAAGGAGAAGGAAAAAAAAAAAAAAAGCCAAACATGACCAGAAAAGACCTTATTTGTTATGGAAAAATTATAACAAAGATTTTCTGTGGTTTATTTTTCTCTTTGCTCTTCCTGTTGTTGGTAATAAAGGAATTTTTATTGTTCTTTGGTGGTAATCCTAGCTTTATGTTGAAAAACAGAAAGGACTTTTTTCCCTTCTCTTAATTTTTTTTTTAAATTTTTTTTTCCCTTCTCTGTTTTGGGTTTGGTTCTCTGGTTTGTAGCCTGGATGGAACTAAACCAAGCATTGAAAAAAGTCGCCACACACGGTCAGGAATGGCTCAGCTCCTGAGCTGAGGATGCTCCTTCCCCAAATCCTTCCTCACATCCAGTGACTGATGGGGAACGAGGAGCATCTGCACATATTCCACAATAAATGGAATATTCTGACCTGGGTAATGCAGCTAAAAATTTCGGAGTAAATCCCAGAATTTGGAAGGTTGAGGCCAGGTTTGTCCCCACTGAGACCATGAGTGAAGTGCCCACTTCTGCCTGGGATGTGCCACCCAAAGGTGCCTGAAAATTCTGCAGTGACCTCTCCCAGGTAGAAACAGCTTTGGTGGAGATTTATTTTGGAGGATTAGGCTGGATTCATTCTAGTTTTTTTTTATTCCCTTTTTTGTCTTCCCTCCTGGTGGTGGAAAGCAACAAATGGTTGGGATTTTTGTTTCTGCAAAGCTGGAAAATTAAATTTGATTTTTAATATGAGAAGTACCAGCAGCTGAAACGTTATAATTTCAAGACTAATTTAACTGATACTCTGACTAAGTAAAATCATGTGCTGATCACGATAACCTTTGTTTTCCTTCTCCCACAGAAGATGTTCTGCCAATATTTATGCAAAATAAGTCCCAACTTGGACCATTGCCTCCTTTAAAAAAAAAAAAAATTAAAAATCCCTTCCTTAATTAATAAAAACCAACATGACACGAACCAACAGCAAAACAAAGAGAAGCAAAGGAAGAAAAAGCTTCTCCCTCCGTCAAAAATTATAAAATCCCAGTGTGGGAGAGTTGGATGTGCCTGTGCTGGCTCTGCTCCATGCTGGGGGGGTCCCCAGAGCCCTTCGCACACAGAACCCCAAGGTTTCCCTGCTCAGCCCTTCCCAGGAGCTCCGAGTGGGGGCTGAGCAGGGAGGGAGGTGGGGCAGAGCTCTGGAAAATGCTTTTCCACTTGCCTTTCCCCTTCCATGATAATGCCGAGAGGAAACAATTACAAATAACGTCTCTTTTATTATAACCGAGTCTGCAGCTCTTTGACATGATGGCTCTGGCAAGACTTGGAGAGACATCAGACCAATAAAACATCCTTAAATATCAGGTTTGGAAGTTAATTCATTTGGAGCCACGCTCCTGTGCCAGCAAGGGAACTTTTGTGCTGCGAGTGTTTGCCGATTTTTCAGACAGTGAGTGGAATAACGGCGCGCTCCCAGCAAGGCTTCTGGAAGTTATCAATATCCAATTTGCCACTTGAGCCTTCTCACTCACCCTGCAAATGAGCTGTGCAAACACGGCCTTTGTGGTGGGGCAACGGCCGAGCCCAAAGCTCCTTCTGAGCACAAAGCTCTGCTCTTGCTCTGCTCCTGCCCCTTCCAAGGAGCCCTCGGGAATCACGGAGCCTTTGCTGCCTCTTGCAACCAGCACCAGCCCCGAGAGTGGTGCAAATAATGGTTCCATGGCTCACTATTGCAGAGTGAGAGCGTATTTTTCTTGGAGCATTTCTTAACCTTTGGGATCTTTTCATGTTCTTTAGCCATTGTGTTTGCTTCTTCCTTGTTTTCTTACAGGGAAAGCCGAAAGGACTTACAATTAAAATCTTTTTTTAACAGCTTTCTCCTGTTCCCTTGGCAAAACAAATTTCTGAGCAGTTGGAACGATACAGCGCCGTTTACTCCCCCCTCAAATAGTTTTCCCTTTCTTCCAAGAAATCCTGCTCGTTTTGGATCTGATCTCTTGCTTGTGTAAGGAGGGGACACCTCCAGGTCTCGGGAGATCTGCACCAGCTGAAAGTTGTCATTGTGAAGTCAGGGGACAAAATTATCTATGCCAGGCCGGATTCTCTCAGTGCTACTTGTTTGTTTTGCAGGGTTGCAGGACCCACGGGTGATTCAGGGCCGTGGAACTGGGAGCAGGAGCTGGTGCAGGAATGGAAGCGGCCGATGCCCAGTCGGGCTGGGACCAGAGGTAACCTGGAACCACAAATCTGTAAAATGTGGGAGGATTCAGGGTTTAGGAATGTGGCTTTGCCCATCCTGGGACAGAACATGACTGTGACATTCCCAGGAGGGCTCTGCTGTCACCTCAGCTCCCTTTGAGAGAGCAAGTGCTGGAGGTTTTCCAGTTCCAACCTTGGATCCGTGACCTGACTCAACCTCGTCCAGCTCCAAGGAGACCCCATCCTCTGCAGAAGCACCTGAGACGACCCAAAAACTTGATTTCTGCAGTGTGAAACCCTTGCTAATTTTCCTCAATGAGTGTGTTTGCTCTGAGGACAGACACATAAATCACATCAGCTGAAACCCAAGTGAGCCCATGACAAATACAGTATTTTTAAAGGTTAGTTGTTGTTCTTTTTAATGAAAGAAAAGCAAGGGGACGGGGTTGGACATTTATGATGTGCAAAAGAGGTTGTAACCACAGAAAAATCTGCCTCCAAAAGCCAAATATTATTCATTTTGGTGGAATGCACTGTTAAAATAGCTCAGCCTTTAAGGAAGAGGCAGGCTTATGTAAACCAGCGAGTTTACTTTCTTCTGAACACACAACCTTACAGAAATCCCATGTGTGTGCATGGGGGCTCTTCCTATAGACTCATAAATGTCATTTGATCAGCTGTGCCCCTCAGGAGACTTCCAGAGCACATTTCAGGAGAGATAAGCACAGAGGAAAATGATGTTGTGAGCAAAGACATCTTCCTGGGGCCATTGAGCAGCACCAACAAATCCCAGTCTTTACCAGGAGTCAATAATTCTCTCACACACCTTCCGGGTCCACCACTGACTTCCTTTCAGCAGGGCAAAATCAGGCTGAAGATTCATCCCCAATCTCCTTCCAGAGCTGGGAAACCTCTGCCATGAGCAGTCCATCAAAAAAATATAAATATCGAAGAGGGTGATTAAAATCTCGTCATGTCTTCAAATTTAAACAGAGTTTCTTTGATCAATAACGAACTCTGAAGTTTCCCGTGAAAGTTCAACAGGCAGGACACTGAGGAGCTCAGTTTTGTGGGAGTTTGTACTGAGATTTTCAGCTTTCTAGGGATCCTTAGTGGGATTTAGGACAGGTTTGCATGGATTCACCTCCCGAGTTTATCTCCCATTGGTTCCACCTGCCTTTTCCTCCTGAACATCCTCCCATTTCGTGGAGCCCCAAAAGTCCTTCTGGCATTTATTCACACCCACAAACGTTGGTGCTGCTGCTCCTGTCCCTCCTGCTGCCCATTTTCCCTCCCCAGCCTCAGGATCAAGGAGGTTCATGCCCCATCCATTCCCCCACCCTGTTCAATAAAAGGTTCAGGCTGGTGTTGTTTTACCTGGACTAATTGTGATTTTCTAAAAAGCTAATTAATAACTACAGGGGGGAAATGGACTAGAAGGGAACCAGCAAGGGGGTGATTGCATCCAATCAATTAGGGGCATTAATTATTGTCCATAAACCCTAGGTCGTGTGTGGATTTTGGGCTTTAAACCACACAGATCACGTTTCCAAGCACTGTGGGATCTTCCCTTTTTCCTTTCCATTCCCCACACCGTTGTCATTCACTGCAAAATAGGGACTGGTCCTTAAAAAAGGCTCCAGGAGGCCAAGCCAGGCACGTGAGGGAGGAGCCAAGAAGCAAAGGTCAGCGTTGATTTCACAAGTGTGAAGTGGGCTGAACGAGCTGCTGCTTTCTGGGATTCAATGGCTCTGCAGAAAAGGGCAGCGAGATAAATTGTTTGATGCTCCTCCTCTGCTGCAAACCCATTTTTCTTCTGAACCAAGTTCTTAGGGAAATAGATAAACTTAAATTTCCATTTCTTTCGCAGCTTGCATCCTACAAAATACTTCAGGTGTCTGGGCATGCTGCTCCAAGGGGGATCTTCCTCATCTTTCCTTCACCCAAATCTGCTTTCTGTTCTCTATTTTCCAGAATAATTCTCATTTTCATAGAATCCTGGAATATTTTGGGTGGGCAGGGACCTTAAATATCACCTGATTCCAACCCCTGCCATGAGCAGGGACCCCTTCCACTATCCCAGGTTGCTCCAAGCCCTGTCCAGCCTGACTTTGGGATGGTTTTTGTTCAGGACAGTTCCTGTGCAGATGAAAGATCCCCCATTGCCATAATTAATGTCAGGATGATGAGCTCTCCTGGACAAGGATGTCCTCAGGAGTGACTTTGCTGCTGTTCCACCCTGCAGCCAGGGAACTGCGCTTGGAAAAGGCAGCAGGAGCAACAGGCAGATCAAACATTCCTGGTTCTGTTTGTCCTCCTTTCATTTTCATCTCATGTAGCTGTATTTGGGGGGGGAAAAGGCCTGAAAATGTGATCATTTAGCTGAATGTTTAATTGGAAAGAGTTTAGAACCATTTAGAATAGAGGACAAGCTACTCAGGGTGATTTTTGCATACTTCACGTTGTTAATTTTAATACTTCAGCTTCTCTTCTCCCACCACTTTCTGTCCCCATCAATTGGATTTTTTTTTTTTTTTAAATCCTGCTTAATTTTTGCTGGGAGTGGATAAAAAGCTGTGGCTGCTGTTCTTGGCCTCAGGAGAAGTTCTATGTGTGCAGTAAAACTATTCCCTGCTATTATCACGCCGGGAGTCAGACACATAAAACCCCATTTTATCCATGGGATAAAGGAGAATGGGAAATGCTTCTGACTTTGGATAATTGGTGAAAAATGCTGCATTCAATAGGTGATCTCCACTGCTGGAAGTGGAAGTAGAGGGGGCCTGTGGTGATTTATTCCCCTTAAGGTTTTCACCCACAGCAAGAAAGGAAAAACATGAAATGCTCAATATTTACCATGGGGAAAGGGAAGGAGGGAAGGAAGGAAGGAAGGAAGGAAGGAAGGAAGGAAGGAAGGAAGGAAGGAAGGAAGGAAGGAAGGAAGGGAAAGAAAGAAAGAAAGAAAGAAAGAGAAAGAAAGAAAGAAAGAAAGAAAGAAAGAAAGAAAGAAAGAAAGAAAGAAAGAAAGAAAGAAGAAAGAAAGAAAGAAAGAAAGAAAGAAAGAAAGAAAGAAAGAAAGAAAGAAAGAAAGAAAGAAAGAAAGAAAGAAAGAAAGAAAGAAAGAAGGAAAGAGAGAGAGAGAGAAAGAAAGAAAGAAAGAAAGAAGGAAAGAGAGAGAGAGAGAAAGAAAGAGAGAAAGAGAGAGAGAAAGAAAGAAAGAAAGAAAGAGAGAGAGAAAGAAAGAAAGAAAGAAAGAAAGAAAGAAAGAAAGAAAGAAAGAAAGAAAGAAAGAAAGAAAGAAAGAAAGAAAGAAAGAAAGAAAGAAAGAAAGAAAGAAAGAAAGCAAGAAAGAAAGAAAGAAAGAAAGAAAGAAAGAAAGAAAGAAAGAAAGAAAGAAAGAAAGAAAGAAAGAAAGAAAGAAAGAAAGAAAGAAAGAAAGAAAGAAAGAAAGAAAGAAAGAAAGAAAGAAAGAAAGAAAGAAAGAAAGAAAGAAAGAAAGAAAGAAAGAAAGAGAAAGAAAGAAAGAAAGAAGGAAGGAAAGAAGGAAGGAAAGAAAGAAGGAAAGAAAGAAAGAAAGAAAGAGCCTTTCTCACTGTGAGATGCAGTTTTGAAGGACAGAGTGTAAAGAACAGAAGTTTAGGGTTTGAAAAATGGCAGAGAGGGAAAACAGAAGAGAAGGAAAATAATCCAGCACAGGTGAGTGATGAGGTTACTTTTATGATCAGTCTCAGGGTTACATTGCCCTGAAGTCCAGGGTCAAACAGAGTTTTCAAGGAGTTTTTCACGATCAAACGAAATGGTAAAACTGACAATATTTAAGATGTTACATTTATGAGGATTTAAGATCAGCAAAACACTCATTAAAAGGATGCATTTCAAAGAGTCCCAGAGAAGTCCCAGAGAAAATGAGACTCATCCTATCCCACAGAGGCTGGCAGGGACAGGTCTGTCAAAAGTCAGTTTGACAATTAAGCCACTGATTTTCTTAATTTAAAGGCATCCACAGGGTGTTGAGGTGGCAGAAATGGAGTTCTCTTTCTGTTTTTGATGTGATTTATGAGACATTTACTCATTTTTGAGCCCTCCTTGCTGTGTGCTCATGCACAAACTCGTTGGCCTCACCTGAAATGATCCCAGGAGCAGAAAGTCAGAGGCTGGAGATGTCCCAGGTGCCTGGGCTGGGTCCTGCAGAGAAGAACCTTCCCAAGGGATCAGTTGTGCTTCCATTTTTGGCTTGTGCAGCTCCTCTGCTCCAGGAGGCAGTGGGATGTTTGCTGACAGTTTGATGCAGTTTGATGACAGGGGGAAAAGGGCTTTGATAAATACCAAACCCTGTCATTACCTCATTTTGGTGCACTCTGCATTTTTCCCAAACAAATTCCACAGAAAAGTCATGTAGGAAACCATAGCTTTCTACAAAAGAGAACCCACAGATTGGGTATTTTTTTTCCCCCTTTTCTTAATATGGAATGCAGGGATAAAATTTCTTCATTGACAAAGACATGGCAGGGAAAAGAACAGAGGGATAAAAGGAAAAATTACCCCAAACCTACCACTGTCTAAACCAATTTTTCTGGGGAAAAAAATAATCCTATCTTTAAGCCCTTCTGTGCCAGAGTGCCCAGTACAGATACTTCCAATGAAGTAAATGAAACCACTGCTCATGCCAGGGAGCAATTTTTTAATTCTTTCCCTTCTTTTATCTCGTCCCAGTGATGATATTTCTTCAAACAGCAGGATACATTTGTTAATTATTTTGATATTAATTTACAGGCAGCTTGGAAATTGTGCCAATTTGATAAGGAATAGAATCATGGAATCATGGAATGGTTTGGGTGAGAAGGGACCTTAAAAATCATCCAGTGCCACCCCTGCCATGGCAGGGACACCTCCCACTGTCCCAGGCTGCTCCAAGCCCCATCCAACCTGGCCTTGGGCACTGCCAGGGATCCAGGGGCAGCCACAGCTTCTCTGGGCACCCTGTGCCAGGGCCTGCCCACCCTCACAGGGGAGAATTTCTTCCTAATATTTAATCTAACCCACCCTCTGCCAGTTTGAAGCCATTCTCCCTTGTCCTGTCATCCCATGACCTTGTAAATGGCCCCTTTCCATCTTTCTTTAGACTCTCTTCAGCTACTGGAAGGCCACAATGAGGTCACCCCGAAGCTTCTCTTTTCCAGGCTGAACAACCCCAATTCTCTCAGCCTTTCCTCACAGGAGCAGAGTTCCACACCCCAAATCAACTTCCTGACCCTTCCCTGGCCTCGTTCTGACAGATCAGAGTTGATCTTTAAAGTTCTTCACCAAAACATCAAACCTGAAGTTTAAATCAGCACTCACAGAACCATGGAATGACAAAAAGATTTGGGTTGGAAGGGACCTTAAAACTCATCTTATTCCAACCCCTGCCATGGGCAGGGACACCTTCATCAGCCCAGCTGCTCATATCAAATCCATATCAAACTGTTCTTCATCTCGAGTTCACCTCAGGCCCCAGAAATGCCTGAAGATGAATTTCAGGGCTTTGCAGTGACTCTGCTGCTCGTGTCAGTAGATTTTGTGGTGGCACTGAGAGTGACTCAGCCATCCCCACGTACCAAAGTCAGCTTTTTGGTGGCTGTGTTCTGCTCCCTCCCCTGATGAACTGCTCACCCCCAGCCCCAGCCAACCACAACAACGTGGGGTTTGATGCAGTGGAAGCACAAAAATCACAACCCCAGACCACCACGGCGCTGGCCCCACTTCTGTGGAGAGTAACAAATCCAGGTCCCTTGGTAAGAAAATGAAGGCTTTGCCATTTCTTGGGTCTAGGGTTGCACAGGATCTCGATCCAGTTGGAAACTGCTCCGTGGAAATCATTAGAAAATACTGACTTTCCATGTGGTCATTTCCTGAGAGAAGTGTGGCTGAAATGTGCCTGAAGTTCAGGAGAACAAACACGAGCAGCAAAATAAAGGCACCCACTCCAAAATCAGCCAAATGCAGGGCAGCCAGAAATGCCATATTTAGGTTCTTTCCATGATCTACCTGCTTCCCATCAAGGCCCTGGGCATTCCCTGGGCTCAGGATCCCTTTGGAGGTCACCCGTGGTGGATAATTCCTCCTTGGCTTGGTCCCTTCCACAGAGATCTCATGGAAAAAAAAGGCATCACTGAGTTCTCCTGTCAGAGAGGAGAGCAAAGGTTTCAGAGCCCTGGAATGCTCATTTGGGATGTCATGGCTGGTGCCTCCTGTGTCCTTCTGCCAGCTGAAATGAAATAATAGCCTGGTTTATTGAAACATTTAATAATCGTCACTTATGGGCTGCCCAACTCTTCTAATTTCTTGAAATCTACAGCTCCTGCTTCTTTTTTATCCCTTCTTTACTTCAAACTGATTTTGTTGGCACTTGTTGAGCCTGGAGTTCTGCACCAAGGAATCCACAAGACACCTGGAGCAGTAACACTCCTCTCTTCACCTCTGCAGTTCAAACCAGGGCTTTAGATGCTGCTTCAGCTCTCCCACAGAATGGCAAATCCTTGGGAACAGATGAGTGCACAAAGGCAAAGGGCAAGGGAGCACTTGGACACCCAGCCCAATTTCACTGACGTGGTGGTGGGAGCTGCAAACAACTTCCTCTCCCCACTTCTTATAGGAATTCTTGATACGGTGTCAGAAATCAAACAGCTTTCACTGATTTAATTCTTTGTTGGGGTTTAGGAGTCACTTCAGGAACGGCAGCAAGGAAAATCCCAATCCCCAGTGGAATGGAAGCCCCTGGCTGTGAGCGGGGCAGTGCCCCCACAGCTTTAGGGTTGTTATCCAAGTTGTGGGGCTGCAGCCACCACACAGCCCCAGGCTCCCTGTCCAACACTGCTCCTCACACATCTGGAGCTGGGATTTGCCATGCAGGGCACAGGGACAGCCTGGGGACAGCCCCCGTTGTTGATCAAACACGGAAATCACACGGAGTCATCTCTGCTCCAACCATGGATCCTTTTGGCACAGCATCTCCATGTCCATGGAACAGGGAGAAGAACTGGAACATGTTTCACTCACTATTTTACACTCACTGAAGGAAAAAGGACTTTTGTCTAGAGCTGCTTTTGTCTAAACTACTTCTGGTGAGCACTCAGGTTTTTAACTTTTCCCTCGTTGATGTAAAAACAAGTGTCTGCCTCCCTGAAAAATTGGGAATTTTTACTGCAGACTTTGGGCAAAAAGCAAAACTATTTTGGCTCCAAACCAAAAAACTTTAAGCTTAAAATGGCAAACCTCTCATTTTCAGCCAAACAATGAAAACGTTGGTTTTGGCTGGACATTTTTGGTTTTCCAACTGAAGTGATCTTTTTCTCGGTCAAAAATTTTCCATGAGGTGAGGAATAAACATTACGGGTAAAAGCCTGGTGGAGCTGGAAGGAAGGAGGGAAGAGAGGGAGATAAGGAATAAAAACAGTTTATCACAACCATCATGAGGCTCCTGTTACCAAGGTCTGTGACAAGGCACGGCACCAATCCGGTAAAGAATCCCTGAAACCTATAGCCTGGGGTATTTATAGCAGGATTCACGGTCACTGCATGTTCTCTAAACAAATTTATAGAAGTGTTTTTCTGCTGGTTGTTTCCTTTTTTAGAATATTATCACCAGGAGAAGCACTCCCAGCCTCTCCTACCTGGGCAGAGTTTTCAGTGCTGTCCCCATGATCTCAGTGGCTGCACAGGCAATAAAAACTCCCAGGCGCTTGCGGGTGACTTTATTAATTCACAAAAATTCCAAGCCCTGTGCAGGCATCTGGCAGGCAGAGGAGATGCCCTGTTACCTCCTTCCCAACAGTCTGGAGGGAGAGGGGAACGTGTTTGGAGGTGGAAAAGCCATTCCAGAGCAGGGCACGAGCCACCCGGGCACAGGAGGTCCCACAGGGCTGTCCAGCTCCAGGTGGGCTCCCTGGTGTGGGCATTCCTGCAGTTTAAATCTCCCAGCCATATCTCTTGTTGGGACCTGATGTGTCTCAGAACGGGCTGGAATCAGGAATTTCAGTGAATGGAACAAGATGGGAAAAGGTGGGAGGCCAGCAGAGGGCAAGATGCTCTGCAGGCTGCAGTGGAGCTCTTCCTGCTGGTCCATTCCTGCTTTATTTAGGTGCTTTTGGATTTTCTGGCTAATATTTGACTCTAAAGGGCCAAAGAGGCAGCTGGGCAGTGGTTAGGGAAGAGTTCTCTCGCATCACCAGCTCATGCCTGGTGTTCCCCTTCTCTCTTCCCACATCTCCAGGAAATGCTCCATCATTCCTGGAAGCGCTGCTGCTTCCACCACACACGGCCTGGCCACTTGGGAGGACAAAGATGGGCTCAACTGTCAGGATCTGATGCTCTCCCCTCCCAGTTTTCGTGCAGAACCCACCAGCAGAGACAATTTTTTAATCACTGTTCTAATGTTTCCCAACATAAAGCGGCTTTCGGGACGTGACGCAAACCAGCGGTTTAAAGCCATAGATATTTCTAGTTAATCTAAAAGATTAAGCACCTCACAGCCACTGGAAAGTGCTCCTTGCAACTACAGTATTATGGCCTTGGATAAATCTGGTTTTATAATCCTGCTTAGTCTACACTGATCTGGATAAAAAAGAGCCCCACCGTGGAGAATGAGGCTCAGAAAAGCAGTATTTAGGCAAGGGGAGGGAAACAGGAGCACATATTTTCTGCAGGGACAGGAAGGTGGCCCAGGCTGTCAAATCGTGTTAGGGACACACCATAATCCCCAGTTACCCTTCCCAATGACACTTCCCAGAGTCACCTTCCTATAAAGCCCCTGCAGAGAGAAAAGGACGGATCAGATGGGGGAGGAAGGCTGAGGGTGATGAGCAAGGAGATGCTGGAGGTGCTCACAGAGCTCCTCAGGGACCTGGGCAGGCGTCCCTGGGATCCCACACGGAGCTGGAACGCTCAGGAGAGCTGCTGAGCTCAAGGGCAGCCAAGGCAGCAGTTCAGAGGGGACAAATAACCGGTGCTTATCTCCCTCCTCACCCCGGGGAAGGAGCAGAGTAGAGGTGAACGAGCACACAGAGCAGTGGATTACCAGCAATCCCAGTTTGCCTTCCAGCACTGAAACATTTCCCTGCAGCAGAGGTTTGTGTGGCAGCTCTCTGAGGGAAGGCTGAAGTGCTGTCTGCATTCTCCACTGAGAACGCCTCTATCCTGCAAAAGTTTCATTTGATTTAAGTAAGGTTTTTATATTCAGCTCAAGTTGAAAGTGCATGAGCTCATTCATTACATCACCAGTTTATCTACGGGGTTATTAAAGTGCTGATCAAATGACAAGAACTGGAAACATTTGTCACAACCAAGGATCTCAGGAAACACTTTTTTAGCACTTGCACAGCCTGTATGAATAGCTGTGAATAGTGTGAAATGAATCAGTATTAAATATATCTTTAAATCCAGTGTTTCCTGTATTTCTGAAGGAAAATGACTCTTGCCTGGGTTTCTGATGTGCAGTTAGAACATAAGTTACTGAATTAATACACAAATTACTGGGCAGGATTCCCTTGCCTGTGTTTTGCAGCTCATCAGATCCGTGGGTCACAATGGCTTTGTATCCTGAAAAAGCTGTGAACAAACAAGCTGGGCACTGGATCTGCATCTGCAAGCAAACATTTCACAGCTATCCCACAGAGAAAAACCAGTCTGAATTGCAGATCTTCCTGCTCTGTAGCCTTTGTCTCTCTCGAATCCACGCAGGATTTTTGGCAGTGAAGTCAGAGCCTGGAAGTGTTGAATGCACCAAACTTAGCTCCTACTCACCCGAAGTGATAATATTAAAATAATAAGCCTGCCACAAACGTTATGGCAGCAAAATTCAGCGAGAAGAAAAGGCAGCTTTTAGAAAACAAAGCAAGCCCTGAAATTCATTACTATGAGGCACAAATTACTACTGCTATTATTATCATCCAGTGCCTATAAGCTGCTGGGATGAATAAGGACTCTTCTGCCTCGTACAAATAAAAGGATAAGAGATCATTGTCATCACAGATTTAGTGGATTAAGAAAATGATATGTGCATAATGAGTCTCTGGAAATAGAATATTGGCATGATTTTTTAAGCTTGCTGGAACTCCTCGTGTCACACATGGCTTGAGCTGACCACTGATTTATTTAGGCTTGAAAAAAAATCTCACTTATGTAACTTAAATCTCCCTTCCATGGCTGTTTTTAAAGATCTGGTGGCGTTTGCCTTGAGGAGCAGGAATTGTTCTGTAGGGGCAGAATTGCCTGGTGCCACAGTGGGATCTACACAGTGGGGTACCTCAGGAGCTGAGAGGAGAGCAAAGATTTCCAGCCTGGTGGGATGTCTGCTGGAAAGGAGCACTGGAGCAGTTTCCAGCTTTTCTGGGAGCACTTTCCCTCCTGAACAAGTGTCAGTTACAAGTATAAGATCATCCTGTTGTTTTGACAGAGATGAGATTTAAATAAACAAACCACTATTTTTACCAGTAGAGATTTTGGCTCCCTCTCCCAAAGGAAGAGGCCATTTTTTCCATTTGTGCCTGGCAGCAAACCCCAAACCCTTAAAGGCCAGTAGACACTGAACCAAACAAAAGCAGAAGAACTGATTCCATCCAAAGTGAACATCCTGAGGTCCGTGTTCCTGCAAGGCCTTTGCACTCCTGATGCCAAAACTTGAGCACAGGTGAGTGTCCCCTTTGTTTTACTCCTCTCATGAGATGCTCCTGGCATGGAAAGGACGCATTTCCATGGTAACAACTCGTGGAAGTGTCGGTGCTTTTGGCTGACAGCAGATTGCTCCATGAGTTCTGATTACCTGAGTATCTTTTTGGCTCACAAAACCCCCTGTGGGACCGTGATAAGGAAGGAAAGACTCAATTCTGAACACGCCTGCCATTAACCAGCAACCTGGTTGTCACGGGAAACCTGGAGCAAATTTCTGCTCTGAAACCATCCAGAGCTGCAGTGGCAGAAAACTTTGGGATGCAGTTTCTCCTTTATTCTCCTCATTAAAAACTTTGCAGCAACTTTGTAACAAAAAAATGCCAAACCAGCAGTGAGGATGTCTCCTCTTTCTGCCCTGGCACCGTTTTGCTCCCGTTTCCCTGGAGGAAAGCGGTGTCACTGCTGCAGGAGTGGGATGCAGCCTGGGCCGAGGTTACACAAGCGAGGACAAGGACAATTACTGAAATCCCCACGTTTTCCCAATAACGAGTCCTGCTCTAATGCAGAAGTTCTGCCCTGCCTGGGAAACAATGCGAGGTTGAACGAGGACAGAGCAAAGAATGACATGTCATAAAAGCCTGCTGCTCCCGAGTGCCAGCACAGCCCTTCCCTTCCCTTCCCTTCGGATGGGTGCTCTTGGGTAGTTAATTCGAGGCATTTGGAGCATTTGGTAGGCAGCTGTTCTTCTCAGAGAGCCATGGCGAGAGTTTTCAAGTGGAAACCACAAAAATGAGCTGATGATGCCATTTGGAAGCCATGTCCACAGAACTCACCTCCTCTGACTACGTTGCTGGTTTTTAGGAGCAGAGCTCAGCTTTTTGCCCTCTCCTTTTTCCTGCTGCTTTCCCTTTTGTGCTTTTCCAAGGAGCCAAACCCTGCTGGAGCTGCAGGTTCCAGGCTGGCTCAGGAGGGAGGTGGAAGCAGAGCAGCTCCAGCCATCCTGAGTGGTGGAAGTGGTGGGACAGAGGGAGGTAAAAGAGTTCTCATCCTGTTCTCAGCCTGGAGACTCTGCCCCAGGAGCAGAGAGGAGCACGTGGAGCACACGGAATATTTCGTTGGAGTGTCACTGCCAGGCCTGAGACTTGTCCAGGAGAAGGGATCAGAGTCAGAGAAGGTTTTCCCAAGGTCACTCGTGGTTAATTGGGAACCTGTTTGCTGCTGTTTACTGAGCTTCTCCGGGCAGGGGAGGCAAATTTACCTGAAGTGCCACATGCAGAGATATTCATTAAACCAAAGATCCAGGATATTCATTAAACTAAAAGTCCAAGATATTCATTAAACTATAGATCCAGCTTAGTAGAAGAAATGGAAGGAGAGGGCGTTTTAATCAAAGGGAAGACACAAGACAGGAATGCTGCTATGAGGCTCCTTGGGATCAATCCTCCAATTAAACTGATTTTAAAATTTTCACTGATGATGCTGAACTTCTTGAAAAGTCAGGGTTGAAACACAGACACTGGAGGAGGGAAATACCAAAGGGGAAGAACCCAGCAGTCCCAAGGGACTGAGTAATGGCAGTGAGGTGGAAATTTAATAACCCACAGTGTCAGAGCATAAATGGCAACAGCAAGAGATTTTGCTACATGATCGGAATATAACACATAGAAAAAGAGGGGAAAAGAGGAAGATGTGGTTATGAACAGAGGAAAAAGATTAATCCAGCTCTAGACTCTGTCAGAGGAAATATTCCCAGACAGGAAATTATTACTGTTGTATTACTGTAAGTTACTCTTTCTAAGTGTCCTTTTCTTTTCAAATATAACCATTACTTTGCTATTCTGCATAGTTCCTTTTATTCAGGAGTATGAAACACCAAACCTGAACTTGGCACTAAAAAGTGGATGCATCAGTAGTTCTTCAACCATTGACACCTTTGAAATCCTTCTTTGCCGAGTGTCAGAATACACAACTGACTTCCAAAGAAGAAATTCTGTTATTTCCTTTCCTCCTTTTTTTATTTTTTTTCCCTTTTCCCCTGGTGTTTCTTGACTCCCTTATTACAGTGATGTTTAGCATGTGCCTGCTGTGCAGAGCACGCTTGTTTCTCTGTTTCCCACTTCCTTTTCACATCATTCTTAATGGGCCTTTAAGGACATCTCCAGTTCCCGTGCTGTTATTTATGGCTCTGACATCACCCCTCAAGGTGAACAGCTCTTTGCAGCAGAGCTTTGACTCTTTTACAGCAAATCCGCCCGCTGCTTTCTATAAAAACAGGAAAACAGCTGCAACTTTTATAGGTGAGAATGAAGGTTTCTCCCTCTTCTTAACATCCACTTTGAGTTCAAAATGAGTTTTGGGGGGAGAAGCACAAAGGCTGAGTGTGGTCTGTCAGGGCTGAATTTTATCTCCCAGCCTTCAGCTGACGTGAAATGAACTGCAGAAAGCCACACCAGAGGTTTTTATTATTGCTCATGGCTTACATGGGCTCAGTATGGGCAAGCACAGGGCAGAATCTAAAAGAAAAAAAGGGGCCTTGGCTCACAGGATCTGGTTTTTCTTCACCAAAACATCTTTTTTAATATAGTGTGTGCTTTGTTGAGTGAAAATAAATCTATAAAGGAGTACAAAAAAATTCAGAAATAAGCAAGTGGCTGCTAAGATTGGAAGTCCAGGGACACCTGCTCTCATTAATATTGATGCTAATTTGCCTAATGAGCTTTAAATCACATTCAACCTGGCCAAAATGTCGGGACTGGTATTTCAAATGCAAGCCAGGTACCAACAGGTCCTCATTTTGAAAGGTGTTCAGCTTCCTCTGAGATTTCTGGAATGTGATGGGAGAGAAAGGATGAGAGACTTTGGCTTTTGCTCTAAAACTCTGGGCAATTTGGGGATGAATCCCTTAATGGCACACTTAGATCAGGTCCTGAGAGGTTGAAACAGAAATCACGTGGCAGAAAAAAACCCTGAACGTGGATATTTGGAGAACTGGAAGTGCGAGAACCATGAGTAAAAAACTTCATTAAAAATATCAACAGATCACAGGCACTGGGAACAAATTTATTACAGAGGCAGAGGAGGATCAGGAGGTTTATTGGATCTCTGCTTGTCACTTCCAGAGCTCATTTTTTAGAGAGAACTTGCAAACACCACGCAAAGAGTAGCTCTGGAGTGGTTTCTAACACCAGCATCAGTTAGAAACTAAATTAAGTTTAATTGCTCCTAGGTGGGGTTTTTTTCCCTCTTTTTAAATTGCAGTTTTAAAAGAAGTTGTTTCTATTATTTTCACTTTCAACTGCTCTGAACAAAGGGATTTCATGGAGTACAAAACACACCTTTGCCTCCAGCCCTTTATGCACTCAACCCAACGAAGCTCCTGGAGCAGCTGGAAGATCTGAATGGTTGGGTGGGTCAGATGGAAAATTCTGAGTGTTGTCACCTCTAGGATATGTTTTTGTGTTGGGAAATAATGAAAATTGATTAAACCCTTCTGCTCATCCACGGGAGGGCTCCAGGTGCTGATCCATTCAGGGAAGTTTGTATTCCAAACCTTTACACGGAGCAACAAGGAGTAAATCCAGTGTAGAACCAAGAATCAGCTCTGCTCTGGTGGAAAATAGCATCTTGTAAAATACTACTTGTTTACAGCTTCAGTGTTCCTAAATGAAGACCTAAACCAAAATTCTCTTCACCTACAGACTGCAGCTTGTGCAGGTGCTTCTGCCTCCATGAATTGATGCCAAACCTCCCAGTTCTTGTCCCAAATTCTGGGCACGGTGTTTGCCACACCATGTGCAGCTCTAGAAACTTTCAGGCTCCTGAGTCTTTCTGACTCGATTTCTCCTCCCAAAATGGATAATTTGGTGTGCCAGAGCAGTGCTGAGCTGCTCCAGGCTCTAGCAGCAGCGAGAGGTTTTATTTGACTGAATGAGTGGTCAAAAATTACTCCTGGAACTTCCAGCAGCTTTTTCTCCGAGCAGTCCCCAGCAGCTAACGGGGACGTGAGATCTGTTTAAATAAAGACAACTCATGGAAAACTTTCCTAGGGGCACTGCTGCCTCTCCTGATCAGGGATCTTGCTGATGTGTGCAGACTGATCCTGCCACCGCAGCTTCCTCAGAACTTTAGAATTTGCTCTCGCCTTTTTTTTTTTTTTTTTTCCCACTGTCAACCGGCCAAATATTTCCAACATTTTCCTTTAACAAATGTGTCCTTGTGGGGAAAAGTCCATTAGGAACAGAGTAGTTGCATCTTGTCAGGACCAGACTTTAATGGCTGTTTGAATTTTAACTACTATTTGCTAACTATTTCTGTTCAAGCCAACTAAGACCATAATAAAAGCCATTAAATCCTGAGCAAGTGGCCCCAGTGTAGCTGCAGGGTACAACACTGAGTCTGATCTGAATTTAGCCACTGCAAAGCAAAGCCTGTGACCCTCACAGACTTTTGGGAGCTGGAAACTTTTCTGTTTTCCAGAAAGGATTGCCTAGAAGAATAAAAGCACTCTTCTTTGCCCCAGGGAAGGCCGAGCAGGGCCTGCAGGTAACATGACACACTGCAATCCATTTTCCTATTTGCAGGATGAATGAAGACACTGTCAAATATCTGGCACTGAATTCCTAAAATGTATGGGACAATGCAAGCCAGTGTTTGGATGAGCAGAAAAGTTCCCAGTGCAGAGGGACAGCAAACACAAAGCTTTGCTCCTCTGAAGGCGCCAGTGGCCAGTGCTCGTGGTGAGCAGGGCAGCTGAGGCAGACTGAATTTGGCATTTTTTCATCCTCTTCACCCAATTGCTGCTCCCTGAGCACCTCATGGCATCATCCTGGTGGCCAAGAAGGCCAAGGGCATCCTGGCCTGTGTCAAAAACAGTGTGGGCAGCAGGACCAGGAAGGTCACTCTTCCCCTGTACTGGTGAGGCCTCACCTCGAGTGCTGTGTCCAGTTCTGGGCCCCTCAGTTCAGGAAGGATGTGGGGATGATCAAATGTGTCCCAAGGAGGGCGACAGGGCTGGTGAGGGAGCTGGGGGTGTTCAGCCTGGAGAAAAGGAGACTCAGAGGTGACCTTATCACTCTCTACAACTCCCTGAAAGATGCTTTAGTCAGGAGGGGTTGGTCTCTTTCTCCAGGCAGCAACTGACAGAACGAGAGGATACAGCCTTAAGTTGCACCAAGGGAAATTTAGGTTGGATATTAGGAAAAAGTTTTTCACAGAAAGAGTGGTGAAGGACTGCAATTGTCTGCCTGAGGAGGTGGTGGAATCACCATCCCTGGATGTGTTTAAAAAGAGATTGGATGTGGCACTTGCTGCCATGGTTTAATTTAGTTGAGGTGTGAGGGCATGGGTTGGACTCCATGATCTTAAGAGGTCTCTTCCAACCTGGTGATTCTGTGATTCTGGGTGATTCTGTGATTCTGGGTGATTCTGTGTGACTCTGTGATTCTGTGATTCTGGTGTTTCTGTGTGTTTCTGTGTGATTCTGTGTGATTCTGTGTGTTTTTGGGTGATTCTGGGTGATTCTGGGTGATTGTGTGTGATTCGGTTTGATTCAGTGATTCTGTGTGATTCTGTGATTCTGTGTGTTTTTGTGTGATTCTGGGTGACTCTGTGTGATTCTGGGTGATTCTGTGATTCTGTGTGATTCTGGTGTTTCTGTGTGTTTTTGTGTGATTCTGGGTGATTCTGGGTGATTCTGTGTGATTCTGTGATTCTGTGTGACTCTGTGATTCTGTGATTCTGTGTGATTCCGTGTGATTCTGTGTGATTCTGTGATTCTGTGTGATTCTGTGATTCTGTGTGATTCTGTGTGATTCTGTGTGATTCTGTGTGACTCTGTGATTCTGTGATTATGTGTGATTCTGTGATTATGTGTGATTCTGTGTGATTCTGTGTGATTCTGTGTATCTGTGTGATTCTGTGTGATTCTGGATGATTCTGGGTGATTCTGTGGGATTCTGTGGGATTCTGTGTGACTCTGTGATTCTGTGATTCTGTGTGATTCTGGGTGATTCTGTGTGATTCTGTGATCCTGGGAAGTGCTGCCCAGCAGAACAGCAGCTGGGAAGAGCAGAACAGAAGCAGGGAATGCAGGGAAGGGACAGGAATGGAGGTGGTCACCCACGGCCAGTCAGAAAATTCACCTGCAAAATGTCTCCTGAGCATCTTCCATGGCCCAAAGAAGGTGGATATTGTTCCTCATCTCCTCAAAAATGAGAGCACAGCCCCTCCTCAAGCACAGCCTTCCTCTCCTCCACCCTGAGGCAGGAGGCTGGAATAATGTGGGATATGTGCTGTCCATCTCCTGAGCCAGGGGAAACATAACCCAGCCCTGCAGAGATTTATCCTCCACATTCTTATTTCTGCAAAGGTGTGGGGACAGAAATTAACTCAGCTTTTGCACTTACTCAACAAATCTAAGCCACTGAAGGTGGTTAGAACTAATAAATCAAAATCTGTTACAGTTAAAAAGAGAGAAGTTAAAGGCATGACTCTTAACTGGAAGAATTTTTATCTTTAAATAGGTGTGAGGTAACAAATGAAGTAACACAGTCAGTGCAGGCAAGGAGAAAGGTAGAACAAAGGTTAAAACAACTCAGATTTCATGGCTGTTTACTTGTGGCCCAATCAAAGCCTATTGAAGGAAAGAGAAAGCCTCAGTGGGCTTTGGAATAGGCTGTTAAGACATTTGCACATCCTAAATGATCTCTGGATGTAACCCGTGCCTGGAGCAGAGAATGGAGAATTAAAAATAAGCACCACATCAGCTCCGGGGGAGCAGAACAGAGAGCTCACCAAGCCATTTTCCATGCAGAGCCCTTCGCTCCCAAAAACAGCAACAGAGAAAAGGCCAGCCCCAAACCAACCCCAGCCCTCACAAATGATGTTCAAAACAATGCTTGGCGAGGAAGGAGAGCTCTGCTCCACGTTCCCAACGCCACAGCTGGAGACACGGATCCAAAAATGTTCCCTGTGTGCAGGGATCACTGCAGGGATCAGGGAGAAATGGGGTCCCTGGGGAGCACAGGCACATGGCAAAGGTGGTGCACAGGAATGCTTCACCTCTGTGGGGCAGTGAGTGCTGCTGGGGCTGGATTCCAGAGCTGGCAGAGCACAGGAGCTGCCCTCTGTTGGGGCAGCATTGATGAAATATTGAAAATACCAGGAAAAATGGTATTGAGATGGAAGGGCTCAGTGGATCATCCTGAAAAAATCATTCTTTTGGGCTTCACTTACAAAAATCCCAGAGCTGAGATTTTTACTCGTAATGCCCTGCTCAGTGTCTCAGGAATGCACCACACACTTTGCTAAATTGTGGGATCAGGGAATGGTTTGTGTGGGAAGGGGCATTAAATCCCATCCAGTGCCACCACTGCCTTGGGCAGGGACACCTTCCACTGTCCCAGGCTGCTCCAAGCCCTGTCCAACCTGGCCTTGGGCACTGCCAGGGATTCCACTGATCCTCTTGGAATCCATTCCAGGGCCTCCCCACCCTCACAGGGAAAAATTCCTTCCCAATATCCAATCTAAACCTCCTCTCTGTCAGTCTAAAGCCATTCCCCCTTGTCCTGTCCCTCCAGACCGTTGTGAAAGTCTCTCCCCATCTTTCCTGTGGGCTCCCTTCAGGCACTGCAAGGCCACAACGAGGTCACCCCCAAGATTCTCTTCTCCAGGCTGAACAACCCCAATTCTCTCAGCCTTCCTCCATCCCTCTGATCACTTTGGTGACTCCTCCAGAGTTTCTCCAACAGCTCCATGTCCTTCCCATGCTGGGAGCCCCTCACAGCACCCAGAGGAGCCAGGGAGAGCTCCCTTCTCTGGATCAGCCTGTTCAGAATTCCTCTTTTTCACCAAACCCCACAATGCTGCATCGTTTCCCAGCACTGAGAAACCCCCACACCAATTTTTACCAAGACTTGAGCTGGTTTTGGAGAGCCCAGCTCATCCCTGAGTTTCAGCTCCCTGTGGCTGGTGCTGCTTAGGCTCAGGAACACCCTCAGAGAAGCAAATCCCAGCTGTCCAGCAGTGCTTTCACAGAACCATCCTGCAGTGCTGCACTTACAAGGCTAATTTGTTTCTAAATATGTCCTTTTTTTCCCCTTTTTTTTATTAGAATCAGCTCAAGGGTTTTCCTGGTGCTGTTTAATGGGGATTAGTTTGAAGTGAAAATGTGTTTTCCATTTGTCTGAGAGAGACACAACAGGGAGCAGAGCCCTGGAGATTATTGAGAGCTTCGGGTGGTTCTGGGAGGCCAAAGGCCAAGCAACTCCAGCTTTCAGTGGAGTGTAATAATCCCCTGGAAAAGCACGGCCTGGGGTGTCTCGTTGTGCAATTATGGGATGGAAATTGCAGTGTGTGTCTGACCTGGGGATTATTGGCTGGGTGTCTTTAATGCAGCTACACCAGGATCAGGAGCAGCCACGGAATGCTCTGCACTGCCATTCTCCTGCTCCCTTGGGGTGCAGTGATCCTCACTCCCCTGTGCTGCTTTTGGCCAAAATCTAGCAATTTATCCTCTGGGAGAAAGTCAGGTCACAACCACCCTTCCCCCCAGCAGGTTCAGGGAAAAAAATTCCTCAAAGGAAAGTGAAGGAGATAAAACCTATTTATTAACAAACTTATTTATTAACAAACACACAGGAAAAGGATAATAATGCTAAATAGTAAAACCCCTCACTATAACAAGAAAACCTGGGAAGAAGTTAGAGTCCTCTTGTAGGTGTGGTCCCTCCTTCTCAGAGCTGCCGTGGGGGGTGGCCTTAGGCCCCCTCCGGGCCTGAAGAGAAGTTCTCCTGATGTGTTCTCATGTTGTTGGAACAGTCCAGAAGGGGAGAAAAAGAAGGAAAAAAAGCCCCACCAAAGTCCTAGGAAACACGCCGGAGAAAAAGGGAAGAAAAAAACCCCAAAAAAACCAGGCTGCAGAGACAGGCAGGGAGCTCCCTCCGTGCTCCCTCAGCCAGAGAACGCAGAGGAGTCTCCATCTCTGTGTCCTTGGGAACTGCTTTGAAAAGTTCATTTGTTTCTCCCTCCCCTCTCAAGCTCAGTTTAATGGCACAAAACTAATTTTTTGGCATAGAGCCGTGATAGGGGATCCACATCATAGAGTCACCCCAAGACATCCCCCTAACAGGAGTTAAACTCCAGAGCAGCAAATCATGGAGGTGATTCCCTGATTCCAGTCATTTCACCCACCACGGGGTATTTACAGTTAATTAGTGGCACACAGAGCTTCTGTTTCAGGGCTCAGGGAGGTTACACTGTGCAGTGTTTGTTACTCAGCTGTGTCTGTGATATACAGGAGATGGAAATCTCTGTATCAATTAAATGATTTACCAACAGAACTCACTGCCTTGTTTCATCTTATTTTATTTCTCTGCTTCTCTGTGGTTGCTAAACCAAACCTTTTCCTTGCCTGCTGTGGCTGAGGCACAGGAAGGATGCTGAGCTGCCCGAGGGTTCTGCCTGCAAACATTGCTAAAATCACACACACCATGCGAGGCAAATATGAATTTTTCTGGAGAACCTTCCCACCACGACTGTGTAACACCTCAGCATCCTGAAAGAAAGGGTTTGGATCCGCTGCGGATGCAGCATCCCTGTGATCCTCCATCATCCCGTGGATATTTGCAGTTGGGACACCCAGCCTGCTTTACCCACGGGGTGAGGGATAAAATTATATTATTCCTATTGTTTGTCTCTGTGATCCCAGCTCTTTGCTGGCTGCATTTCTTGGGACAGGTTTGAAAGCTAGTGGTGACCTTGTGAAAACACCGTCTTCATTATGAAAAGCAGGTCAGAAATCCCCCTGGGCACAGGGAAATGCCTCACCTGCAATTCCTCAAATAGTTTCCACTGCTGTTAATTCCTTTAGGTGTACGAGGCCTCGCACACGGCTGCTCACTAAATAGATATCATCTGGAGGGAGCTGGATACAACATTTTGGCACCAAGCAGCCTGGATATAGAACACCTAGGAGCATTATTTGTGGGTTTATCAACACCCCAAGTGATTTCCTGGGATAGCTCCTCTGGAGGGAACAAACCCAAAGCTTTGAAAAGGAAATGGAACTTTCCCAAAGTTCACTGATGGTGGAGGTCAAGCTTTGGCTCAGCTCATTGCAGAGGCAGATGTTGAATTCCCATGAAGAGCTGTATTTTGGGAAAGTTGAAGAGGTTTTGGGATCTGTGGTTTTGGCCTCGCTCAGTCTTTAATCAAAAACTGCAAGAGCCCTCGGCTCCCTCGAACGTCTCGGAAAGGAGCAAAATGGGATGGGCAGGAGCTGCTCCAGTCTCCGTGGGAAAGCTCAGGTCACACTTATTCCCAGAATGCAGGTGAATAATCTCCTCCAGTTCACAAGAAAAGCGCTTTCCCCACCCCCATGGCAGTTTTTACAGCCCTGGAGGTGTGTTTTGTTCTGATAAGGAAAACACTTGGGTTGGGATTGTCGAGACAAACATTGAGTTCCTGAGAAAAATTAAAATCAGGACTTTTCCAGTTTGTCAGTCATGGCCTCCACCAAAGCAGGAGTTACTATAAATTATATGTTATAAACATGCTCTTCAGGCAGGATTTTGTGTTGGTTGTAATTACTTTTATTAGAAATGCAATGACTGAAGTGATGTTAAATTTAGAAAATGGCTTCTTCAAGAAATTCTTGCACATTCATTCAGTGACACTGGTTTGGGGTTTTGTACCTTCCTCTTAAAGGTCTGAAAAAGCCCCAGATACCCTTGATGTGAAACAGGGGGGTATCAAGCCTGGCCTGGGGATAAACTCTGTCAGATATCCCTGAAAAATGCAGCTTTATGTGGTCTCACCTACTGGAGTTTTCTCCTGGGAAAGGTGCCTGAGCTCCCTGCACAGAACCAGGAATTCCCTGAGGAGAAAGGCACCAAAGGTGCTGTTGAAATTTAATAAAAGCTTGAGAGGAGGTGGCAGCCTGGCCACAGGAGAGTTGCTGGGCTTTGCTATTTACTTGTTTAATAAAAATAAACCCTTCAGACAACAGCCAATTTACAAGATCTCATAACAGGCCCAACTAAAAAATCTGATAATGGTGCTGTGTTATGCAAACAGCGTTTATGGATCCTTACAAAAATGAATTTAGCTACTAAATGTTACCTCTTCATGGCAGGTAAATATAATTTGCATTTTTATGTGTGGGTGAGCACCAGGGCTGGCCACAGTCGTGTGAAACCTGGAGCTGACCCCAGGCTCCTTTTTCAGCTCAGCACAGGAAAGGAATTTACTAATTTATAACATTTTCCACCCGCTGGATATGCCAAAGAATTAGAAAAATTAAAATCAGGCAGGTGAAAGGCAAAAGAAACCTCTCAACAACCATTTGTAAAGGGGTGAGAGTATTTAGTATTCAGCAGGGAAAAATGTTAAACTATTTCTTAGGCTGCAAGAGACTGCAGAGAGAAATGAGAGAGGCCACAGCTCTCAGGACATTTGAAAGTTTAATCAGAGCATCCAAAACTGCAGCCCAGAGTCCAGGGCAGCAGCGAGGGGAGCCCTTGGTGGGGTTCAGAGTTATTTTTGTCTTCACAACAACTGATGGATGAACAATTCTCTTCTTTTGCAGCTGTCAATGAACAAGAAGAAAGAGTTTCCTGCGGAGTGAAATCTTCCTTCCAAGGTGAGGAATCCACGGGAGACAAACGCCAGTGTCACATTCCAGAGCTTCTCTCCTTATTGTGCTTGGCCTGGGGCTTCCTCCATCCAGCACTGCCATTGGGCCAGCCCAGGACACAACCAGCCTGTTCTGTCTAATAAAATTTTATTGTGTTGCTTTTCAAAATAACAATTCCTATCCTGGCACTTTGAAAGCCAGGAAGGCACAGAGGCAGGAAAACACAGGCCTACAGCTCATCAGGGCTACTGCAAGAGCTGCATAAAAGGATCTGACAATGCAGCACGGTTTGGCATTCCAGTTTTGTTCCATTAATTGTTCTTTTTTTATTTTTAATGAAGAACTATCACCCCAAAATAGACTCTTTCCATAAGGAAGCGTGAAGATTAAATTGGAAATAAAAAATCATTAAGTCTTATTATCTGTAGAGTCATGCCAACTTTTTTTTGTTTGTTTGTTTTTCCCCAATAACCTTCTAAAATTCTTTTTCCTGTCAGTTGTGCTCTCTTAAATCCCAGAAACACAGAAGGATGTATGCAAGATCCCATTGAGGTGGAGGGCAGGGGACATTTTCCATCAGACACATGGCAGATGCTCTTTCTTTTGCAGATAAATCTGTCACTGTTGTGTCTTTGACCAGGAGCAGCTGCAAGATGTGAAGAAAAGTATTTGAAAAGAATCAACTGATTTAAGCTGCAACGAGAGAAACTCAGTGCAATTATCAGGAAAATATTCTTAATAAAATCAATAAAGTGATGTGCAGTTTGCCTGTGGAATTTCCATCATGGAATGTTTGTGAAGAGGTTCCTGCCCCATTTCTGCCATCCACAGCTTGCAAAAGTTTCTCTTGTAGATCCCTTTTTACCCCTATTTTCCAATGATCCTCTAAATTCTATTGCATGGAGATCCTCAGGATAAGGGAAACTACAACAGCAAAAGCGCAGATGAAGAATATAAATAAGATAAATAAAGGTACAAATATTTTCATTTGCACAGAAATATTGAATTATTTTAGCTGTGCATTTTATCCCTCTGTTGTGTTATCTGCTCCAAGATAATAATTTTTATGATTTTTATGTCCTCTCCTGCTTTGGAGTGCTCCAGACTTGTCTTGGCTACAAGCAGGAGGCTGCACTGTGGTAATTAAACCCTTCCAGGGTCATCAACATTTTAATTATGACTTTTTTTATTGTTCAAAGCATAGATGCAGCCTTGAATTCCGTGTGGGACTGGAAAAAGGGCCAACAAATTCCTCCAGAATCCCAAATATTAAACAGACATTAATTTGTTTGGAGCTTGGCACATTTTAGATGGGCACAAATCGAGATGGAGAAAGGTGAAAAAATTCCCTCCATGTGTCAGGGAGTGGAACTAAATGACAAAAAGTGGTGGCTGCAGGAGAAAATGCTTCAAGGGTTTGTTCAGGGTTTCTGGGATGTTTCAGTGCCCCTTGCCTGTGCTAAAGCAAAGCCATGATTGGTTTTCCACCAGCCAGGGCTGGGAATTGCAGCCGATTCCCTCCTGGATTCTGGAGTTCTCAGGTTCCGCCTTACACAACAGCAAAGCCTCAACTCAGAGCAGTTTTTCATCCCTGAAATGGAAGTTAAATAAGGCCTGCCCGGAGTAGACAAAACAAGAAGATCTGTAGACTAACTGGAAACATCGAGATTTGAAAATTACCTGATAGGAAAAGGGAGGGGAGTGGGATCAAAGACGTCCCAGGGAATGAAAAATTCCTTCGCAGCGCTTCCTGTTCTCTCTGTTATGTTAACCAAGGTAGGATTAGGTTTCAGCTGCCAAAAGAAATAACATTTGTAGATTTTTTTTTTGGTCTGGGGAAGTGGGATAGAAAGATTTAAGACAGCTTTTTCCGAGCTATTTGCTTTTTGTCAAGCAGTCAAGTCTAGTTATTGTTATTAATTTGTATTACAGAACGACCCAAGTGGGGCTGGGCTTCCAGAGTATCTGGGGCTGTGCAAGTGCCCAGGCAGGGACTGGTGGCACCTCCAGAGCCCAGAGTGGCATCAGAGCAGGCAGAAAAGGGCATTTTGCCCTGTGCTGTGCAGCTCCAGGGAGTTGTGCTCCTCTCTCCTGGGGCAGAGCTGCAGAGCTGAGCTGGCATGAAAAGAGTCAAAGCTGCCTCTTTTATCTAAATACAAACCCACCTTGGATTTAGAGACATTTCACCTTGGACCAGCTCATTCCTGTTTAGTCCTTTAGATTTGGGTTTCTCCTCTGATTTCATACCCAAGCTCCAGGCATGGTCTCCGTGCAGGGGTTGCACAAACCATACCCAGAAATCTGAACGGTTTAAATTCACCTTTCATTAATCTTCCATAAACAGCCTGAACATGAGGTGGGAAGGGAAAAGCAGGAGCTAAAACCCTTCTGAAAGGTCACAACGCTGCAGAGCTCCCGTGGAGGGATGAGGGTTGTGCTCCACCCTCACCTTTTTCCAGGTGTCTTTTTCTCCCTGTGGAGAGGCAGGACTCTGGGAACTTTTGTATTTCCATCAGTCCTTTCACTGATGTCACCTAATCCAGCTGCACCATTTCCATTCATCCTGCACCTCTGATGTTTTTTCTCCCTGCCCTTGTGTAAAGTGAATTCTAGAAGGAAACTTCTTGCTGAGGCAAATTCCATCAGCACACAAAAGGACAGGGTCTGTGACTTCAACAGAAAAGGAGATTGCACTTCTTGAGTAGGCTGGAAGTCCTTCCCTTAACCTCATGCTAATCTAGAAACAGACTTTTTATAGGACAAAAATAAATAAAATAGACTGCACAATAAATCTGAACCTGTTTATTCTCAAGTTGTCTATCAGCAGGTAGCTCCAAACCCAGTCCCGAGGGTAAATATTTGCAGTACCATTTGAGTGATGAAGGGCTTTTATAACTCGGGAGAATTTCCTGCTCCTTGCCTTTGAAAGCCTCACCTGGATGTGCAGGGTGGCCCCAGCTCCCTGCTCTGAGTGTCCCAGGCTGCTGAGGACCAGGCTGGATGTTCCCCTCCTCGAGATGCCGTGGGCAGCAGGGCAGACCCTCTGAGCTGCTCCCAAGGACTGCAGTCAATGTTTAACCAAACTCTTTGGGGTTTACAGCTCGAGCCTTTCTTTATTATTAACCCAGCCCCTGGTTTTCTGCACAGTTGCAGAGCTGCTGGCAGCGAGACACAAAGGAGCCTTCAAAGAACTTCCTCGTGGCAGCCCGAGCAAAGGTAAAGCTCCTTTCGTGTCCTTTCCACTCGTGCCCAGGGCCAGGCAGCTGCACGTTCCTGGGTCCTGCTCTTCTCTTGGGGTAGAGCAGCCTGGCAGCAGCCAGCTTTGCATAATTGTGTCTTTTGCAATTAAATCACTGCCCACAGCCAGCTGATTTCATCCTAATTTGACCCAAACTGAAGTGTCTGTACCCGTAGTTAAAGGGTGTGCACTGTGAATTTATTTATTCTTGTCTCTGTAACTGGTTTTTCTTTTTTTCTTTCCTAATAATTTTTGTATTTTCATGTTTTATGCTCGAGTCTGTCCAGGTTTGTGGGGTTTTTTTCTCCCTGTGGAGAGGCAGGGCTGCACTAGGGAAAAATCTGTATTTCCATCAGTCCTTTAACCGAGCTCACCCAATGCAGCTGCACCGTTTGCACTCATCCTGCACCTTGGATTTTCTCTCTCTGCTCTTGGGTAAAATGAATTTTAGAAGAAAAGTTCTTGCTGAGGCAAATTCCCTCAGCACAGCACAGAGAGGACAGGGACACTCATCTCATGTTGGTTCTGGTTGTGCTGTCAGTGTGGTGGGAATACTTGTTTTTAAATGGTGGGTATTTGTTTTTAAATCATGAATATTTGTTTTTAAATAACGTTCCACGTGTGTGCTGTGTGGTGGCTCAAAACTGGTCTTCAGAGGGAAGGGTTCACTTGGTCAAATTTTTTTTCCCATTTGCTGTGACATAAATTGACGTGGAAAATAACAGAATGGAACTTTAGCGGAAGCAGAGCACAGAAGGAAATTGGGGTGATGATTGAGAGTGAAAGTTTAAACAGGTACCTAAAGACATTCAAAAAGCAGCTGATTGTTGTGTTGTGTACTTGCATTTTAGACAAATATTGTGTATTTCTGAAAAGCAGAACATTTTAATAGAAATGAGCCTTGAAAAATCAGTAAAAAACCCAAATCTTTCCTGTCTCCAGCTGCTCCCAATTCCATTTTGCTCTGGGATTAAATCCTGTGGGAGAGGCGTGTCCCCATCCAGGCAGAGAACGTCTCATCCTTAGGGTGGGATCCTCCTCTGGGTGCAGCCTCCTCTGGGCCTCTCCCTGCTGATGAAAACTCTGATATTCCCTGTTCACACCCAGCTCCTTATTTAAAGGATAAAGCTTTAGATAAATCCCACCTTCAGCAAGGGATGCTAACGTGGCCAGTGGATACTTCCAAACCTTCTGCCACATCTAGAGAGGTTCAGTCATTATTCCCTCACTGAAGAATCCTGGAATGAATGGGATTATTGGGGGCATTAATTAGTATTTATTGGAATATTGTCAGCAAAGGTCCAAGCGACCCTGAAATTCCAAATCAAAACACAGAAAAAAATAAATGAAGAGTTGCCTGATTTCAGGAAATGGAAACCTTGGCTATGAATGAAGTGAGAAGTCAGCTGGGAAGCTTTGAACCTGTTTCTACAATGGCCAGATTCAGATGCTGCAATTTACCCAGAGATTAAGAGATAAACGAGCAAAGAAAGCAGAACAAAACACAAACCTGGGCTCTGAAAGAATGGGGGAATTGGCAAGTGGCTAAAGAACCTTGTGTCTGTTCAAAGGTGACCTGGGTCAGCAGAGGATGAATTTGTCATCGTTTTTTATCAGGAGTTTAATGTTTGTTAAGAGCCCAGAGATTTCTCCATTTCCTGAGCAGTTTTTTTTTCCCCCCAATCTGGCAATTCTACAAAGCACAAATTGGACTTTAAAGGAATTTGCCTGGCTTGTTCTGGGTGCCACAAAATGCAAATATGATGGCATCCAAAGGGGAAGGAGAGCTTGGAAGAGGCAGATCTTGTCAGGGAGCCAGGGAGCCAATGGAGCAGGGAGAGCTGGAATTCTCAGGAGAGGACACCCTGAACTCCAGGAGGGAACAGGGACGAGTTCATGGCTTCCCCCTGGATAATCCTCATCTCGGCTTCAGAGCTGGAGTGCTCAAGGAAAAAAAGTGGAAAAGGAGCTTCCCAGAGGGATCTTCCACAGGAAAAGGTGGGAAAGGAACTTTCCCAGAGAAAAAGGTGGGAAAGGAACTTCCCAGAGGGATCTTCCAGAGGAAAAGGTGGGAAAGGAACTTTCCCAGAGAAAAAGGTGGGAAAGGAACTTCCCAGAGGGATCTCCCAGAGAAAAAGGTGGGAAAGGAACTTTCCGAGAGAAAAAGGTGGGAAAGGAACTTCCCAGAGGGATCTTCCAGAGAAAAAGGTGGGAAAGGAACTTCCCAGAGGGATCTTCCAGAGAAAAAGGTGGGAAAGGAATTTCCCAGAGGGATCTCCCAGAGAAAAAGGTGGGAAAGGAGAGGTGGCTCAATTCTCCTTTGCCTGTAGTGAAAGCAGCCAAGCTCCTTGTGCCTGAGTTCCCTTCTGGCTCTGCTGTTGGGAGAACCAGTAGCAAAATTCCCAGTCCAACAGGACCTGGAGCTATGGAGGAGTTTTGGTTCATTTCTTGGCTGGGGTTTAGTTGTGTTTTTGGGATTTTTCGGGTTGAGTTTTTGGGATTTTTCAGGTTGGTTTTTTGGGAAGCCCGTCCCAAACCCATCCTGCTGATACTGAAGGACAGGACACATTGGATTTCACCTTATTCTGCTTCAGAGACAGGAACAAAAAGCAGAAAAACCTCATTTTCCAGCGCCACTGCCCCATCCAAGCTCAGTGCCAATATCCTGACAATAAATAGCTTAGATTTTTTTGGGGGGGAAAGAGTGCAAAGTAGGAACTGGTTTTTATTCCTCACTCCAGCTTCTTATTTCCCACAGCAAAAAACTCCTTTGTGTCCCAGCAATGAAGCCTTAAAATGCACTGATCATAACAGAAATACATCCCATGATATGATCAGGGTTTCCTTTTCAGCGCCTAATGATGTTAAAATAAATGGAATTATGTTGCTTTTCCTTTTTTTAAGTCAGTAAATTCGCAAAGAGGATTTGCCCCATTTCTACAATGTGCTTAAGGACTTAGAGCTCACGACCAAATGCAGATTTATCAGGGGCATGAGGGCTGGCAGACAGCAGCCTCTGCTCAAAGCTGCTCAGGGCCTTTTTGTTCTGCTCCAGGAGGGTTTTTTCCCATTTTCATCAGGATTCCTGAGGCCAGATGTGGCCTTTTGCAGGTTTTTTTTTTTTTAATTGTTCAGCAAAAGTGATCAATGCTTTACAACAATCAGCAAGGGAAGTTGGGGTTGTGGACAGGAGCTAGAAAAAAAGGATTGGGGAAAATATCATGGCAGCATCCCTAGTGGGAAGTTTTTCCTTCTTTTTCTTGAGGATATTCCCACTGAGTTTGGTGGATGTGGGATGAAATCGCAGCTCTGTGTGTCTCTGACTCTCCCCCTCTGCTGGCAGTGCTGTCAGAGCTGCACAGGAGCTGCCCAAAAATCCCCGCAGGAATCCCAGAGCAAGGAACACTCCTCGCTCGATCCGAGGGTGAAGGACCCAAAGAATCTCTGGGGTGGTGGAAAGCAGGAAAATTCAAAGTTGAGGGGGGTTGTGCAGTGTGGGCTGTGCCTGTTTGCTTTTTCAGCTGTGGAAGCAGGACAGGCTGAGGCTGGTAACCCTGGGTGAGGAGGTGGTGATGGTTGGGGTGCTCAGGGAGGGCACCTGAGGCTCTGCCAACGCTTCCTTCGATAACCCAGGTCAGATCCCAGCCCTGAACCAACAAAGCATTTCATTATTCTTGTATTTCGAAACGCAAAGGGAATAAAATACAAGCTGCTGATGCAGAGGAGGTTATTTCACACATTTGGAAAGCCACTGTAATGTACAGAATTCACAGCACTTGGTCTATCACTGAAATATCATTTAGAGATCTTAAATTAAGGGTTTTAAGGTGCAGGAAGATGGGATGGCAGCACATGAAATGTTGAGGTGCTGTGCACATGATGTGAGGGTGCTTTGTCTCCCAAGGACATTTCCTGCTCCTGTTTCTTGGCTCTTCTTGATGGAGGGTTTTTAAAATTCTTAATCCGCTCTGCACAATTCTTTGCTTTGTTCAGCACAAAGACCTGAAGGTTGCCAAAAGTAAATGACAAACTATTGGAGGAAGAGAAACCCAGCCCTTTAAGCAAATTTCTCCACCAGTGTTTAGAAATTCCCCCTCTCCATGGGATGAGCTTCAAGGTTCCTTCCAACCCAAACCATTCCATGGTTATATGAAACAGTCTCAGCCAAAAATTAATTATTACTATTCCAGAGATGTGGCCTGGACAAATTAATTCTAACCTTCATTAACGCAAATGATGGTTTTATTAAATTACCAGATCAGATCCACAGATTGTGTGGCTGCTAAGTTTTCTTCTGACAAAATTCTTTGAGCAGAAACATTTTTTTGAGAAGAGGAGAAAGCACAACCAATACTTTACTGAAAATAGTTTCCAGGTAATCTTCTCTGCTAACTCAAAGCAAAAAAAAAGCACCTTTTCTCTGTGTTCTCTCAGTGCTGATGAAAGGGCTTAGCAAGAGCATTCAGCAGAAGGATTTGCCACTCGGGGCCTTGGGCACATTTTCAAAACTCAGACACTTCCACCTTGTCCTCTGTTCCCGGCTCGAATTCCCCAAATCCTCTTAGGTTAATTTGTTTTCCAGCACAAGCCCATATGAAACCTAAACGGCGAGAAGGGCATTTTCTTTTTTTTTATTTCTCTCTGCACGGCGGGGGGATCGAGCTCATCCCGCTGGGGCCGGGGGATGGCGGGGCTTTCCCTTCCAGCGCTGCCGGAGCCGCTCCCGCTCGGGCTCCGGAGCCGCCGTGGTGCTGAAGGGATAGCGCCGGACAGCCCCGAGCCCCGGCACCCAGCCCCGGCACCGGCACCGGCACCCAGCCCTGAGCCCCGGCACCGGCACCCAGCCCCGAGCCTGCACCGGCACCGGCACCGGCACCCAGCCCTGAGCCCCGGCACCCAACCCTGGCACCGGCACCGGCACCCAGCCCATGTCCCACCCGCACCCATCCCGTGTCCCATCCGCACCCATCCCTGGCACCGGCACCCATTCCCGGCACCCATCCCGTGTCCCATCCGCACCCATCCCTGGCACCGGCACCCATTCCCGGCACCCATCCCGTGTCCCATCCGCACCCATCCCACACCCATCCCGTGTTCCATCCTCCTCCCACCTGTACCCATCCCGTGTCCCATCCCTCACCCATCCCGCACTCATCCCGCACCCATTGCGTGTCCCATCTGCACCCATCCCATGTGCCATCCATGTCCCACCCGCCCCAGGACCGGGAACATCCCATACCCATCCCCTGTTCCATCCCACATCCATCCCACATCCATCCCATGTCCCATCCTGCACCCATCCCGTGCCCCATCCGCATCCCACCCACCCCGGGACCGGGAACATCCCGCACCCATCCCGTGTCTGAGCCGCGTCTCACCCGCACCGGGACCAGCCCGCACCCAGCCCTGCGGCCTCCCTGCCCCTGTCCTGCACCCGTCCCGTGCCCATCCCGTGTCTCATCTGTGTCCCACTCGCCCCAGGACCGGCCTGCACCCAGCCCTGCGCCTCTGTCCTGCACCCATCCCGTGTTCCACCGGCATCCATCCTGTGCCCCATCCGCACCCATCCCGTGTCCCATTTGCACCCATCCCGTGTCCCATCCGCACCCATCCCGTGCCCCATCCGCACCCATCCCTGTCCCATCCGCACCCATCCCGTGTCCACTGCACCCATCCTGTCCCATCCCCCCCTGTCCCTGCACCCATCCCGTGTCCCATCCGCATCCCGTGCCCCATCCCACCCATCCCGTTCCCATCCGCACCCATCCCGTGTCCCATCTGCACCCATCCCGTGTCCCATCCGCACCCATCCTGTGCCCCATCGACACCCATCCCGTGTCCCATCCGCATCCCACCCACACCAGGACCGGGAACATCCTGCACCCAGCCCTGCACCCCTGTCCCGCACCCATCCCGTGTCCCCTCTGTGTCCCATCCGCACCAGGACCGGGAACATCCCGCACCCAGCCCTGCGCCCTCCCCGCCTCTGTCCCGCACCATCCCGTGTCCATGTTTGTCCTACCTGTACCAGCATCGTGCCCATCCCGCCTCCATCCCGCGCCTGACCCGAGCCGTGCCCGCCTCGTGCCCATCCCTCACCTTTCCCTGCACCAGATCTGTGCCTGCCCCTCGCCTGCCCCGCATCCATCCCGTGTCCATCCCGTGTCCATCCCATGCCCAGCCCATGCCCAGCCCATGCCCTCACCTTGCCCGACCCCCGCCAGACCCGCACCCATCCCACGTCCACCCCGCACCCATCCCACGTCCACCCCACACCCATCCCACGTCCACCCCACACCCATCCCATGTCCACCCCACACCCGACCCACGCCTGACCCCGACCCCCGGCCTCCCGCCCCTATTTTCCTGTCATTTTCCACAAAGGGAAGCAGTGTCCAAAAGCTCCAACATAGTTTTCTGGAAGAAAAGTTGTTCAAAACACCGTTCCTGCCCCAAAGCTGCTTTTAGGATAGAGTTACGGAAGCACTGAGGTTGGAAAAGACCTCTGCACTCATCCAACCATTAACCCAACATGGCCAAGGCCACTGCCCCGTGTCCCCAAGTGCCACATCTCCACAGCTTTTAAATCCCTCCAGGGATGGGGACTCACCACTGCCCCGGGCAGCCTTTTCCGGGAAGAAATTCTTCCTGATATCCAATCTAAACCTCCACTGGCACAAACTGAGGATGTTTCCTCTTGTCCTATCCCCTGTTACTTGGGAGAAGAGACAGACCCCACCTCTCTCCCCCCTCCTGTCAGGGACTTGTGCAGAGCCACAAGGTCCCCCCTGAGCCTCCTTTTCTCCAGGCTGAGCCCCTTTCCCAGCTCCCTCAGCCACTCCTGGTGCTCCAGAACCTTCCGTACCTCAACTGCTCTTCTTTGGGGTCACTCCAGCACCCCAATGTCCATGGACAATGTCCACCACACTCCATGGAACTCAGTTTCTCCTCCCTTGTGAAAAACACTGAGGTTTAAAACACCAGGAGCGTTTAATGCCCCCAGTGCTGGGCTCTTGTGCTGCTCTACCAGCACAGGGCCAAGAATTTGTCTCCAGCCTGAATGGCCCCAGCTTAATGAGGTGGGACACGCATTAGTCCTGGTGCTAAACTGCTCCGGGCGGGTGTCGGCTGTTGTTGAACAGCTGCTGGATTCTGCCCGAGAGGGAAATCTATTTACGGGTTGTGTTTGGGGTTGTAAAGTTTGCAACTGCGCTGGGGGAACAGCAGAGCCACGGAGCCGCTCTGAATTATTAAGAATGTTCAGTCACACAGAACAAGAACCATAAACCAAGGGGTCAGGTGCTGGCTGGCCCCGGGGGCCGTGCAGGGACAGCGAGCACAGGTCACCCTCGGGGCAAGGGCTGCTGCTGAGCTGCAACAGCTCCGTGGGCACAGCCCATTAGCAGCTGCCCTCTGGCCCATGGAGCTGGCTGCATCCAGACAGCTCAAAAATAATGTAACCCCACTGGAGAGGCTGTGCAGAGGCAGTGAGAGGTTCTGGGAGAGTTCTGCAAGGAATACAGGACCTGGAATGGATGGATGTCAGTGAGAATTCAGAATTTTTCTTACTCAAACACTTTTGAAAAAATCCCAACTTTCTGATCCTCAGTAACAGTAAGATCCCTGTAGGACCCAGGGGTCAGCTCTGAGGTTGGCAAGGGCTGGGCTATTTTTATTTATAAATTATCCCATCTGAATCCCCCTGCCGAGGGCTGAATATTTAGGATTTCCATGGCAACCTGTTTCTTGGTGAAAATTCAGAATTTTTCTTACTCAAATACTTCGTGGAAGAAGCAACTTTCTGATCCTCAGTAACACCTGTAGGATCCAGGGGTCAGCTCTGAGGCTGGCAAAGGCTGGGCTATTTTTGTTTATAAATTATCCCATCTGAATCCCCCTGCCGAGGGCTGGATATTTAGGATTTCCATGGCAACCCATTTCTGAGCCTCTCTTCCAGCCAGACTGACTCTTGCCAACTGATCCAGGGGTGCTGGAGGTGGCAGCTGAATTTATTCAAGCAATCACATTCTCTTTTCCAAGGCTAATGCCCATGAATACGGAGCTAGCCGAGCCAATTGCCAGGGATTCCATCCCCATGAACATGTATAATGTTCCAGCCCTGGAGAGCAGCATTTAATTGATGAGTGGGATTCTATTTCCACAGCAATCATAACAAAGTCCAGGTTGGTTTTCTGTGGAAGGCGATTCTCTGGAATATCCTCGCTGCCTGGTTGTCCAAAAAAGCTTTTCCTTTATGGACGAGCAAAAGAACGAGGCCAGATGCACTCAGCTCCTTTCAGAGTCTGCAAATAGCCCAAGAAGCCAACTCAGGAGCCACGCTGGGGTTGCCTTGGCTACATCCATTAATTTACTCCATTATCACCGGGCTGCTGATTGCTTACCCACTCAGCAATTAATAGTCAGTCCCTGCTATCCTCAGATGGCTGCTCGGGGCCAATGTAAAATGGATAAGGGCTCATTGTAAATCCCCCAGGAGTCAATGGGCATCTCTGTCCCCGTTTCCTTCAGAGCTGGAATTAGCCAGCCCCGCTGCCGTGCCCTGAAATATGAATTTTTTGTCCTCAAGGCACCTCTGCAAGGTAAGGTAAAGCCACTGACTCAGGTCATGGATGGAAAGCTGGGGCCGGAAAGGCGACCTCAGCATCACCCACAAGTCCTGACCCTCGTTGTCCCTTCAGTCTGGATTTCTTTCCATGGGCAGTGGGATGTGGAGAGAGGAAGGGACCATGCCTGAGGTTTGTCCAACTTGGAGCTGGGTTCAGGGGCAGGGGAGCAGCTGGAGCTGGAAACTGGGAGGTAATTTCACATCTTGTGTAGGCAGAGAGAGCAATAGCTGCATTCAGATGCCTTTTTATGGGGCCTGGGTGGAATTAAGGAATGGAATTAAGTTCTGCTGGTGGCTTTGGAAACAAGAGGCTGGTGAGGAGCTCAAACCGTGTCTGACCTATGGCAGGGCAAGCAGGAATGTGCAGGAGATGTGCAGTGAGTGCCTGGAGACCCTGGGGGAGAGAAGAGCTGTGGTCAGAAGCCAAACCCCAGTGCCACACTCATCCTTTTTCATGGACAGACAGGGAGCCAGCACCTGGAATCCTGAAATTCCCAAGTGGTCAGAAATGTTTCTCCTTCTCTCAAAGTCTGAATTCAGTGTGGTTTAGGTCCATCTTAGTTACTGCAGGAGGAGAACATCCCTACATGGCTTATCCAAGGATATCCTGTGCTACAGACAGGGAATCAGCCTGGATGTCTTGAGCTTTTTATCACAAAAATGAGGGGTTTTTTTTCCTCTTAGCCCAAGCTCGGTCCTGACATGGAAATTTTCTCCCCAGTAGACATTAGAATTAACTTGTTGACATCATTAGCAGAGCACATAATAGATAGCTGAACTGCTCTGATATTTATCTTTAGGTCAACAGCTCTTGAGACTCCAGAGGCAAATTAGAAAAAAGCATAGACTCTTTATTAGTAGAACTTAATTTAACTGTATTTAAACTTCATTAAGGAGCAAAAAAAAATTACCTTTCTTAATGCACTCTTGCTTTATAAAGTATGGAATGAGAATATTAGATTAGTTTGATCCTGGTTCTTATTAGGCACCACAGTAGATGAGAATGCACAAATTCCCTCCTTGAGTTAGGACTCTTGAATGTCAAATCAAAGCCCAGGTGCTCCACAACCCATTTCCTTTCCTCGGTGTTTTATGTTTCCTAGCCCTGTAATTCTCCCCAGGAAACCAGCAGAAATCTTAATTTCTTACCCCGCTCCCTGCCCCAAGTAACAGCTCTGGTGATTTAAACCATCGAGCACATGTTCCTACACTGTCTGCACCTCCTGCTCGCCAGAAACGGGGATGTGATGAGGAAAACCATGGAGGGAAGGAAAGGAAATGACATTAACCTTTTCCATCTGATAAATAAGGGCTCCATTCAGCTGCAGTAATCCACATCCTCCCCTAGAGATCCAGTTAATGTAATACCTAAGGGCTCAGTTCATTTCAAATTATTTCCACGCTGGCCAGCTGATTTCTTGGTGAATTATCCATGGAAAAGGACTGGAGCCCCCCTGTCATTCCCAACACCCTGAGCAGCCTCTTGGATGTGCCAGAGGCTCTGTGACACCCCCGTGGCTTTTCTGTGCCCCCTAACAGGGATTTTTGTGCTGATTTTCATGGGCCCACCACTCTGTAAGTGCTGAGGTCCCTCACTTCATCCCCTGTGCTGCTCTTCCCTGCAGGGACCTGATCCCTGCCCGATCAAACATCCAGCACCTGCGCTTTTTATGGAATCAAACGAGAGCTTGGACTTGGAATGGGTGGAAATTCAGAGCAACAGCCTCAGCCAGGGAGCAAAAAGGGTTCTGCACGTGTTTGTGGGGTTGGAGGGGATGCAGGTGGAGCAGTGGCCACTGCAGGGTGGATTGGAGGATCCACACTCCCAAAGGATAAAAGCTGGGGATTGAAATGTGGGTTTTTTCCCCTTTTTCCCCTTTTTAGGGGGATGGCTCCAGGATCTGCCCAGCTGGATCTGCCCAAGAAACCTGTGGGGTGTTTGCAGGCACTGAGGGAGGGGTTTTCAAGGCAGGACAGGGATCAGGGAACTCAGATCCACCTGGAAATCAATGGGAAACACCATTCTGACATGAAAACATGGGATTTATCTTAGTTGTATCGATCCACAACCCACTGAAACCACGGGAATCTTGTCATGGGCACCAAGGCATTTGGGATTAAGTTCCTACATTATGAGACATGTTCCTTCCTCTTGTTTGATTTTTTTTTCCTTTAGGGAGTGTAACTACCAGAACATAACAACCCAAAGTCGGGTGCAATTTTGCAACTTTCCTGATGCCGTAACGAGCTCTGCTCCCAGGGTTCATTATGAGGCTGTCTTGAAACTTGCTGGTTAAACAGGAAAAACAAGAAATCTGACCTCAGCGGAGTGCTTAATTGAAGTGCATTTATTGACTGGTTTTAAGCTCTTACAGCAGCCGTGTTTGCTGAGAGCTGAGGGCTCTTGGCTTTGGTTCACCCCCGGCCCCTGGGGCAGACACAGCTCTGACTGTCACAAGTCACACTCCAGGGCTGGGCTGGGACTGGGCAGGAGCTACAGCTCCAGATTATGGATTTCTCTCTCCTTGTGATGCTGCTCAGCTTGACTCCCTCTCCAGGACTCCCACGTGGGATGAAAATGCCAGAGCTAAAGCAAGAGCATCGTTCTGGGCATGTGTTTGGTGGTTTTTTGGTGCCAGGGCAGGTCAATAAAGAGAATAAAGAGAATAAACCAATAAAGAGAATCAGCCAATAAAGAGAATAAACCCCTTTGCCAAAAATCTTAAAGATTCTGCAAGCTGCAAATCTTTTGAAGAGTTTAGATCTCCAACCTCACAATGCTGAGAAGGGAGGACTGAGAGAAATCTAAACCAGTGCCAAAGGAAGCTGCACCAGGATCTCTGCTGGCAAATCTACCTTTGATACAGCAGTGCTGACACTGGTGGGTGCTGAATGCTGCTGAATTCTTCTCCCCATCCCTCTGCACTGGAAATTAAGGCAGAAAGCCTTAATGTGGCTGTGCTGTAACCTGAAGAACAGTTCCCTGCTCCCCTCAGCAGGCAGTGGTGCCTCCAGCCATGATCCATTAGCACTGAACTTTGCCCAGTTTTGTCTGGATGCAGGGAACTTGTTCCACTGGCAGGAAAGATTTCGGAGCTTTTTGTGTTATCTCTCTGTCGATCTTGAGTGGGGAGCTGAGCACAATTGAGAACAGTTGCCTGATGGAAGAGGCAGGGAGGGAATGCGTTCTGCAGGAGGCAGGAGGGATGGAAATCAGCCCTGGAAGAGATGGAATAGATGGAATAGATGGATGTGGCTCTCCCCTGGTGCAGGAGATAAAGCTGAGCTTGCAAGAAGTGGAATGAGACATTTTTGGATATGATGTCACACTGACTCCATGTGAGACCCTCTGGTTTCACCTCCAATCGAGCTCACTGTAATGTTAAATTAAACTGGCTGGGTTTTTTTTTTTTTTTTTTTTTCAAAAGTTTTGGAACCCTTCTGGCTTTGCAGAGCTCAGCTCAGAGCCACCCCAGCAGCAGTGATGCAGGTAAAGGAAGCCTCTGAAAGCTCATTGTTACAGCCCAGCTGCAAATCTGACCCAGAGGAGATGGGATTCTGTTCAAGGAGTCTGCAATGCAAATTATGCAGATGACAGTCATTAGTCTACCCTATGTTTGTTTTTCTGCTTGCTCGAGACAGAGGCAGCGACTCTGAAGAGAACAGGCCTGGAAATTGCAGATTTGTGCCCAAACTGCCAACTTAAGAAAGCTTTCGAGAAGGAAAGAGACTGTCAGTCAGTTCTTTTGGAGACTGCAGGGGAGTGGGAGGGTGGAAGCTGCTTCATCATCGGCCACCAACCCCTTGGCTGCTCTTTCCTGGCATTTATCAGCAAATCTCATGGCCAGGAGGGCACAGGCAGCAGCAGCACTGCATTAGGAGCAGGCTGAGTTGGTTTGACACAGCCCTAATCTCAGAACTTAGTGATAAACCCGGGCTGGGATCAGCGTCTGCATCTTGGTTCCAACACTCCCTAAAGGCTGAGTTCAGAAACGTTGTAATAGAGCATTCCCAGGGATGTGTTTTGTCCCCCTGAGCCAGAACACCTGGGGAGGCCTGGGGGAGTGGAAGCTTTTGGCTCTGACCTCATTTTTGGGGTCATTGTGGTCTGTTAAAAAGCTCCCCCAGCTCTCTGGGATCCTCTCACCTCTCAGGTGACTGGGACAGAAGCTGAGCTGGTGTCTGCAGCCAGTTCAGAGCCTGGAGTAAACTAGGAGTTTAAAATAACCTGCTGTGAGGGCAGGTCAGCAGCAGCACAGGGTTCTGAGGGAAAAAAATGAGGTTTTCAGACATCTGTTGGTGACATTGATTACCCAGAGTGGTGCTGGGATGCAAGGATAAAATCCAAGGCCCAAAGATAATTGTGCTGCCTGCAAAAAGCCCTTTCCACTTTTGCCAAAGCCCTCTCGTCAAGGCTGCACTAAAGGGGCTGGAATTACCTCTGGATCAGTTATCAGGGAAATGGGGAAGGTTTGGGGTCAAGTCAGTTCCTGGTGTAAATCCTTTGGTTGCTTCATGCTTATTGCAAAGCAGACCTTGAGCCTTTTTTGAGGAAAACAATTGGAAAACTGCTGGGCTCCCCAAAGTAGCATTTTTCTCACCAGTTCGAATGTGCTGAAAGGACAGGATTTTCTGTGAACTTTTCCCAAACAGTCTTGCCTTTTTTTCTTTTCTTTTTTTTTTTTTTTTTTTTTTTTGTTCCTTCTCTTTGAGAGGGGGAGGAGTTGTGTCTAAAAAAACAAACCCAACCTGTCGTTCTCAGCTCTGCCAACCTGTCAGTCCAGCCATGCAAGAAGAGAGGGAGCGAGACAGGGGAAAAGAAAGGAGGGAGTGAAGCAGAGATTCTTTCAAACCCCAGCAGGACTTTAAGGTAAAGCCTATTTCTCACTTCCTTAATTGCGCTTTTCCCCGTGTTTGTACACGTAAACAGAATTTCTGTTGCCTCAGAGAGCTTTAAACTAACTAAACAACCATTGTGGGGATAAATTGCTTATCTGGTTCGGCTGGAGGGGTGTCTGGGGTGGAACCTGGCAGCTCGCTGCTGGCTGTTTGGAAACACGGTTCCTGTGGCTGGAATTCAGCAGGACAGAGTTTATTTGAATATCAAAGAGAGGCAGAGCCCCGCTGCTCCTCCGAGCCCGTGTTCAGGGAGGGCGTTAAGCTGTAATTGCGGGGCTGAGCCAGGCTCTAATTAGCGCAGATCAGGGTGAGAACTTGTCGGAGGAGGGAAACCCTTCGAGCTGCAGGGCTCTGGCACCTTCTCTTCTCCTGTAGGGCTGGGCACCGGCCGCTGCTGGGGATGGGATGGGAGAGCACACAGAGCCTCTTGGGCAGCTCCTCTGCTCCTTGCTGCCCACCCCTGCAGGAGTTCAGAGCCCTCTCATCAGCAGAGGAGCAGCAAAGCTGCCCAGAATCCCTGAGTGAGGAGGGCAGAGGAGCAGCAAAACTGCCCAGAGGAATCCCTGAGTGAGGAGGGCAGAGGAGCAGCAAAGCTGCCCAGAGGAATCCCTGAGTGAGGAGGGCAGAGGAGCAAAACTGCCCAGAACTCCTGAGTGAGGAGGGCAGAGGAGCAAAACTGCCCAGAGGAATCCCTGGGTGAGGAGGGCACAGCAGCCCCGGCGCTCCTGGATCACACCGAGGGAATTGAGGGTTGCAGACTGAGGAAGGGTGGCTGAAATGAGTCAGGAGGATCAGCCTGCCCCAGAGCCTGCCCCAGAGCCTGCTCAGGGTTTGTTGGGATGGTTGGATGAGTGTGGGCCAAGCAGAGAAGGCCTGAGGAGCAGGCATGGGCACAACTTTGCTGGATCTGAGTGCACAGGAGCACCTGTGTGACCAAAAGTGTCTGTGCAAGGAGCCTGCTGACAGATTCTGTCCCTTCCTACACCGTGAAAATCCACAAACAAACGTGAGGAAAGAAGGATCCTGCTCATCCCCCCTCGAAATCCCTCTATTCCTGTATTTCTAAACCCTAAGCAAACATTCTAAGCTGTCCTGAAAACTCTGCCATACCTTTCTGAGCAGGCTGAGGATCTGGGAAGGTCACCCAGGAGGCAGAGCTGGGCCAGGATTTCCTTTCCCTGCTGTCTCTTTGGGGTTTTCAGTGCTGCAGGTAAAGCTCTCCTGGCAGACAGAGTGAGCTGAAAGGTGGCAGAGACAATGCAGCTGTCACTGAAAAGCTTGGAATGCCTTTGCCAGGGTTTTGGTTACACAGTCCTGGCTTCTGCATCTTCCTTGTTGCCAAACTTCCTCAAATCCCTGTGCCTGTGCTGTGCAGCAAAGCGCTTTCCCATGGCAGTGGCCGCCAAAAGCCTGGAAATGCAGAGGGGATCCAGGCTGTGAGAGGTGCTCTGCCCAGATAAAAAAAAAACTTTGCAATGTCCTGGTGTTACATCATTTTCCTTTCTTCTGGGATTGTGTTCTCCTGGGAGCCCTGACTCATTCCCCGTGGGGATGGTGATACAGAGTGTGATTATAAATATTTAATAAACAAAACCCCTTCTTTTATAGTGTTTTCTGTAGTATTGTTGTGAGCTTTCTCGCTAGAGCCAGAATGGAGAGGGAAGTGTTTTTTCAAGAGAATGTAGGAGGTGGAGAAGAGGAAGTGAATATTCAAGTTTTGGTGGGGATAGACTCTCTTACTCCTAGTTACAGTAAAAGAAATTAGTCACTGAAAGGAGGAAAAATCAACTCTCATGATCTGCAAAGACTTCACCAATCAACCTCACAGCACTTTCTCTTCTCTTCTCTTCTCTTCTCTTCTCTTCTCTTCTCTTCTCTTCTCTTCTCTTCTCTTCTCTTCTCTTCTCTTCTCTTCTCTTCTCTTCTCTTCTCTTCTCTTCTCTTCTCTTCTCTTCTCTTCTCTTTTCTCTTCTCTTCCCTCCATGCCACACTCCACCACAATGGGCATTTCTGAAACAAGAGCAGCCATTCAGCTGCACTCTCCTAATCGCACTCTGGAAAAGGTGTGAATGCAGTGAGATAACGAGATTGGTGCTGCTAAATCAGCCGAGCTCCGCAGAGCTCGGGCAGTTGATCTATTACTGACAAAACCAGGATTATTGCAGCCCTTGCTGATGGATGGTTTGGCAGCGCTCAGCAAATGGCAGCTGATCAATCACAGTTAACCAGCTGCAAACTCGCGAAATTCAGGCCATATCCAGGCAATTCGTGTTTTTGATGGGCTTCATTAGTGTAGCAACATCTCCGTGCTGCAAGTGTGGGAAATGCTGGGAAATGCCAGCCAATTCCTCCCCAGGATCGCTGGACCTGGCACTCCGGAGGCAGAAAGAGCAGGGATTGATGGATCGGTTTCTAAAGAAAGAAAACTTCAGCAAAAGACGCGTTGCCAGACACGAAAGTTGAAATCTGAGGCACCCCTGTGCCAGCAGAGGCTCTGAACAGCTCGTGGAAAGGTCGGGTGGAAACCACTTCACTCTGAGAAAGTTTCTGCCTCTCAGCAGGACGCTGCTCCCTCACCTCAGTGTCCCTGGCGTGCCTGAAGTTCAGGAGATGGGCTGATGCTCTGCCCCTTTTTCTGTCATTAGTCACCTTTCTTGCCCAATGTTCTCCCCCCCAAGCTTTTGGTGAGAAAGTTTGGTAAGAGAACTCCCCTTTCCAGTAATTGATTGTGCAATTAAATCACCACGTGATAAATTCAGACGAGCCCAACAAGCAAATGTCACCTCCCATTTCTGTCTGCTTTTAAACCAAGATAAGGGCTTGATTTGAGTCTTCATCTTTTCATCTTCAGTTGTAAAAGAGGACTCGTCTGTCCTGTCTGGCAGGAGGCAAAGCTGTAATTCAAGAAATCTCCGTGCTGCATTTCACAAGGAACTGTTCATTTCTTGTCTTTTCCAGTCATGATTCCCTCACTGGTTCCTCTTTTTAAAGCAGCTAAATTTGTGTTCTGAGGGTGCAGAGCAGGGAGGATAACCTTCAACTCCTCAGCTCTTTGTGGTGACACAGTGGGGTGGGGAATTTGGACAGTGGAGGGGGTTTCAGCCCTTAATTTCCCATGGAAAGATTCAGCAGAGGAACCACTGAATTTTGGGGTTCTCTTTGCTGTCGTGGTACAGGAGAGTAGGTCAAGACTTCCCTGAGAAGATCTAAGAACTGACATTTGATAAAAATCAACGGTCTGGCAAACAAACTGAAAAAAAGAAGCAATTTCGGTGAACAATCATTTTCTCAGGTGAGTTTTCCTCAAGGGAAAACCAAGAGAGGGGCTCACAGAGCTGTGTGAAGAGACTCATCTGGGTAAAAGAGCAAAACCAGCTGGAAATTTTCCATGTATAATAAAAGGCATCTCCATTCCTGAGACAACTTCACAGAGCATCTCCAGTTCCTTTTAAAATGTTCTCTCCCAAACTGGTGTCAAACTGGTCAAACTGGCCCCGAATTCCGTGCACATCAGCACTGGGGCACTGGTTTGGAGTGGCATCACCTGGCCCTGCTCACTCCTGCCTTTCCAGACCCGAGTTTTGATGGCCCCTTTTGCTCTCCAGGAAATGCTGATCCCCAGCAGCCCTGGGAGAAAGAGCAATTTTCTACCTGGCTTTGTCCCACTCAAGGATGGATTGAGACAACTCTGAACCACGGAGATGATATTCACTTAATAAAAGCAGAGGCCATAAAACACAGGCCACTTTCCACCAGAAATCTCAACGGGGAAATTCAAATATTTCTATTTCCCCCTCCCAAGCCTTCACCAGCTGTTTGACTGTTCATGAAAATCCTTCTAGTTTTCCACAACTGAGTGAGGACTCTTTCCAGGAGCGGCCTGCGGTGAGATTTCCAGTGCACTCTTGCTATGGACAGCCTAAGAATATTCATCTTTTCATGGTATTTTGTCACCAGTTATTCCACAAAGAAATGAGGCAATCGGTGCCTCATGCAGAAAACCCCAAGTAACCCTCCAACAGCTCCCGCGAGTTTCTGTTATTCAGGCCTCAGAAAGGTTTGATTTGGACTTTTTTTCAGTGGGAATAAGTAATTAGTGCTTTGCTTTATCTCCACGGGTCTGTTCAAATGAAGTTCAGTGAGTGGTGAGGCAGTTTTGGATGGAGGTGCAGTTGCCCTGGCAACAATCAGGATTGAAATCAGAACCTTTTGAGCAGCCAGTGGAATGTGGTTCCACTTGGATGACAATAGGTCAGAGCATTTTAACGGGTAAAATGTAATCCAGCACAATAGGATTTATTGCCACTATGACATCAGATCGACACCATTCCTGCAAATTCTTCAGCTTGTGACAGACCTCGGCTCAAATCAGTGGAAAAACTTGGGAAGTGCTGTTAATCATTTTGTTTTCCAAGCCAACCAGAGCCTGTGTGTCCCGGGGGTGGGGAGGAATCTCTTCCAGGCGAGTGAAACCCAAACTCCCTGCTCAGAGCCCTAATGAGTGGCTGTCCTGGACACAAGGAAGGGTTCTGGGAACCCAAGGCTCCTTTCTGCAGGGTGCTGAGTGTGCTGGCCCAAATCTGCAGGAGAATTTCCGCCCTTGCTTTATTTTATACCGCTGAAATAATTCCCAGTGATTTCCAGGATGGTAATTCAGGCTCTTAAACCTGATTGCATTTGCTGACAGACAAGACCTTGCAGGAGGAAGTCCTAAAGCAGCAGCGGAAGAAAAGGTTCCCTGTTCAATGTGGAGGGGCAATATTTCATCCCTGCTGCTTGGACATTTTTCCAACTCCTGCAATAAGGATCCTTTTATTCTGGAGGATCCCGGAGTTCTGTCTAAACTGATGCAATGCCCAGGACCAGGGCAGGACAATGTGCTGCCTGCAGCTTTAAGGAAAGGCAGGTTAGGCTGCCAAAATCCGTCCCTTTACCCTGAACCAAAAGCACAGAAAGTTTGGCATCCCTTGGGACGTCCCTACAGACCTCTGGCACACATAGAAATCCAGAGCCACCTGATTTGGTGACATCAGAAATGGCCCTTAGCACTCATTTTAAGTAGGTGGCCCTTGGACCTTTTACCAATTTTCCTTTCCAATCAATGGAGGTTGTTCCCATTCATGTTTTTAATAGGAAAAGCAGATTTTTCTCTCAGTCGTGGCTGGTACCCTGCACATCCTTTCATTGTTGACAGGAGGCTTTTACAACAATAAAGCCCCAAGCTGGTGAGCTGTTCCTCTCCTCGGAATTCGTCCTGGAGAACAATCGAGCCAGACAATGACACAACCTGTTCCTCGTCTTCCTCAATGGGAAATGGGCTCCGAGCTCTGCGAGGCCATCCATAAACAGCCGAGGGTGTGGGAGGCGAGGAGTGACCTCAGAGCCGGGTTTTACACGGCAGAACAAAGAGATCTCCGAGCCTGATTGGAAAAACACCCCGAGAGCAAACTGATGGCAGAAATGTCATCGTTATCCACACACGTCACGGCGTGGCTGGAGCCCCTGGCAGCTCCCTCAGCCACCAGGAGCAGAGTCCTGGGTGACTGCGGGGTTTTGGCAGCAGTGGGGAACATCTCTTCATCCCTCCAGCGTTGGGATGGGCTGGAGGCTCATCCTCGTGGATGTTTGGGCTGTTACTGCTCCCAGATCCCTTTCCCTTTGTTCCAGCACTCGTGGCCTCCTGCCAGCACCTCCGAGGTCGCTTTTTACTTCTCCTTAATCCGCGCTTTCCCTCCCGAGCACCATCAGCCTCACAGATGCTCCCGTGTTAAGACACCAGAGTGATGTTTTTGGGGTTTATTTTTCTGTGGGAAACACCACTTCGTGTTCTTCACAGACCTGGCTTCCCGGAGATCCTCTCATCCCAAGTGATGGAGCTTAGCAGCATACGGAATGTTCCTGAGGAGGAAGGAGGAACTCTGCCAGCCCGAGCTCGTGATTGGGGGCTGGGCTGGCCTTGGGAGTGATTTGGGGTTTCGTTAATCACCTTTGGATTTGTGTGACTTCGGAAGGACTCTGGCTCTGAGAGAGAGCCAGTGGTGCTGTGATTCCACTGGATTCAGTGAAAACGGGAGCAAAAATGACCAGGGAAAATACAGGATACAGAACAGGAGAAACCTCCCACTGAGGCTGCATGCATCACTTCTGAATTCAATTTAATTTTGGTGGTCAATCATTCCTCCAGCTCCCAACTAATCTGGGGACAATGGCAGTAAATTTCAAACCAGAGGGTGGAATTCTCTTTAGCCACGCTCTTGTCTCTGCTGACAGCACCCTGTAAATCGAATGTGTAATAAATGAGAGAGACATTTATTTCCCAGGCCCACAGCACCTGTGAGGCCAAACAGAAAAGTTGTCTCTCAAAACAATCTTTGGGAATTGCTTTGGCAATAAAATCAACCCTAGCGCAGTTTAGATATCATTTTTTTGTGTGTGTGGAGTGTTGACATTTGCAATGTAGCAGGTTTTTATTTGATGTATTTTTGTTAACACGGGCTCTGATAAGATCTGCTCGCTCCTTCACACTGTTTGCCTGGAGAGGTAAAACAGGAAAAACACGGCTGGCTGAGCAGCTCCGTGGCAAACAGCTTGGAACGGGCTCAGCTCCCATTAAGCAGCTCCTTCTTCACTCAGCAGCGCTGGGGGAAAATCTTCCACACAAAGGGCAACCACAGAGTCCCGGATCCCAGGCCTTGAGGGGGACAAATTAACCTCTCTGCAAGTCACAGAGAGGCAAAAATCTGATTTTAAACAATCCCTACATTTATTTTTTTCATCAACTGCAACTTCTAGATACATCCTTCTTTTTTGTTTTGTTTGTTTTTAAATAAGTGTTGTTTTTGGGAACACATTTCTATTTTGGACAAATAATATAATGTATTAACAACCCCTGAGGATTTGCTGATAGGATTTGCTGATAAATTCATTAATATGGGACTGAAAAAAACCAATTTGTTGCATTCCTCTTGTGTTTTTTTTACACCACTTTCAATGACGATTTTACCTTTCTGGCTCCAGTTTTAGGAAGATTTGCAGCAGGTTTATGTTCATTCTTATGTGCTTATATTTAAATACATGCATGAGTATTTTCCTTAGATTTAAACCCAATATCTCAGCTCTTAGACAGTCCTCATCCCACATTCCTGGCCTGGGGTTCCTCTCCAGCCCTTCAGAAGCTGATTGAAGGCTCCATTCTTTGGGGTTCCCATGGAAGAAGTTTGGGATTTGCCACCAAACCAGTCTGGCAAGGGTGCAAAAATAAAGAAAATAGGAAATTACATTAATAATGCTGGTAGCAGTCAACACAAATGAAATAAAAATGGTCAAGATTTAAAGGTTGTTCAGCAGCATGAAAAGAACCTTTCTGAAGTGGGTGAGGCAGATTGGGAAAGTCATTGCCAATGTCCCTGCAATTATTGCCATGTGCACAGGAGAGAAAGAGCCCAGCAAGGAAAAGCTTCCCTCAGTAACCTCTGAGAACTCAGAATGTTCCCAAATACAGCTCAAAAGAGCAGGAGAGTGGGAAGACATGAAAAAAAATAGATGTGAGAAATGCTGGTGCAGAGGTGATCCATTGATCCAAAGGATGGGGAATTGCTGAGGGTAAGGACTCGCTGGTGCCTGTGGAAATATTGAAAAGGATCTTAAGGATGAGGATCTGAATCTGGCTGTGGATGGAGCAGAGAGGTGAAAGTTTAAATTGGAGTCAGAGGTGATGGGTAGAGCTCATCCCAGAAAATATTTGATGTGGACAATCATTACAGTGTGGGCATAGCATAAATGATTGATTTAGGGTCAATGTTTCCACCTTTAGAGGAATGAGTAATTCACCTGAGGATGTTTGAAAAATGGGGGAGAAGAGAGGTTTAAAAGCATATTCTGCCTATCTTAATATTGCTTAAAACCTATTTTCTGTGTCCAGAACTCCCTCAGGTGATCAGGAATGAGCTGTGGGACAGGTTCAGGAGACCAGAAATGAACTTATTCAATCTGAACACTGAGGTTAAAATAAATTTCTGGAATATAGGGCCCAAACACACACAGCTACCCATGATTTTCCACATGATTTCAATTATCTGGCTTAAAAAACACCGAGATGCTGTAAATTAGAGTGTTGGGCTTGGGAAGGGAATGGCAGTGGAATCCAAGAGTGGCCAGCACCACGCTGAGTGTCAGCTCTGAGGAAATAACTCCTGGGTTTCAGGATAAACTCCCTTTCCAGGCCACAGCAGCCCTGCTGAGACAGGGGAGGATGGAAGGATGGAGGGATGGACACACCAAAGTCCAGCCATCTGCTGCACAAGGTGCTGAAAATCAGCTCTGAGAAAATCATCCCAACCCCGAATTTCCTGCAGAACTCCGTGGAGTTAAATAACAATATGGAAACTCCTAACTCTGCCAAAGTCTGCGAACCAGAACAAAAGGGAGTTTAAAAGGAAGGTTTAACAAAGCCCCGCTTTCTTAGAAAGTGCTGCTGCAATTCCAGCAGGCCAAGCCAACCCCGAGGTGGATGCTGCCTGTGGTGACACTGAGAAACCCGAGTGCCAGCTGGGATCCAGAGCAGGAGATCAAACACCACCCCGTGCTGCCTTCAGAGGGGTTTGGATCAGCCCTCTGAGCTCCCAGAGTGTTTAATCCATTTCCCAGGCGGGCTGAGAAACGTGGTGACATCCACAGCCCAGCAAATGTGCCTTGGTTTGGATGAGGGGCTGGAAATTCGGGATGCTCTGGAGGACTCTGGGCTTTGGCTGGGATATCCTTGAGCAGAACAGAGAGAAAAATCAGATTTGGGTGGAAAATCGTATCAGAAGTGGATTTCTGCTTTATCTTTGCTCCCAAATGAAAGAGACAGTCACACAAAGCTGCTCAGAAAAGCAAACAGTGGTTCCTGACCCCAGTGCTGATGGATAAATTGACTTCCTGAAGTTCAGTATTTGAGTGCCTGCCTTATCTGAGCGTCACTCACCGTTTTCTGGTGCTTTTCCTAAAGAGAAAAAAGCACTCACACATTGTTTGTCTTGACACTCAGCTGTATCTCAACCTCTCTTTAATTTAGGGATGAGTTTAGAAGTCTGAGTCACAAGTTTTTGGTGGTATTTCCTAAAATATTTGGTCATAGTGGATGTGATTATTTTTATTTGCATGGGTTTTTTCATTTTTTTTCAACTCTCCTTCCCATTTCCTCAGAGAAATAATGCAAAATGATATTTTCACCGTTAGACCTGATGTTAGTTCTGAAAACATAAAGGCTGAGGTGATTTAATTGGCTTTTGGGATATTTTATTAGGTGGGACAAGGCAGTTTCTGAGTGTTAGAGCAGAATTCCTGCTGAGATCAGTGGCCTAAAGCTGAGATCAGCAGTGACTTGAAAGTGTCCCTGTCTCCCCTGCCCATTAATAAGTGGTGTCAAGCTGGACCTCAGGGAACTTCCTACAAGGATTGGGGAAGAAAAATCCTAAATCAGAGATCCTCAGGCTTCCTGCTCACATTTTCCCTCCCGATCTGTTGTACAGAGCTCACTGGTGGTAACTTGGGAGTCAGATTTGTCCTATTCCTGTTGATGCCTTCTGCAGCCACCCAGAAACAGAGACCAGACAGGAGTAAGGGAATAAAGGTCGGGGTTTATTTGAAGGCCTTCAGGGCACACCCTGGGGGAGCCAGAGGCTGCCTCCAAAAATGGACCCCAAGATGGACCCCAGGTCACGAGTTCTTCACACCTTTATAGGTTTGGTTCATTTGCATACCACGGTTAATTCTCCAATTAAAGCCCCAGTTCAATGATGGAATTCCCCTCAGCTTGCTCCCCCCTTAGAGGCTTTGGGTTACACATTTTGGGCCTAGCAGAGCCTGGCTGTCCTTGAAGGCAAAGCCTGGAGAGGCTTTGTGGTGTCTGCCCAGCACGAGAGAGCAGAAATTCCAGGCTACAAGGAACTTCAGAGTTACACTCTAAGCAGTACAGAAATTGAAAAATATAAAAGTTAAAACCTAAGGCATCACTGTCAAATACAACAACAAAGCATCTGCTCCAAGGACAGCAGCACAGGGATTCCTGTGGGGAGCTGCAGCCTTTGGGATTGGCAGGATCAGGACTTGCACAGGTGATCTCAGAGCTTCTCTGACCTCCTTGGTGAAAGCCAGGTCACCTTCCCTTCTCTGGGCTGCAGGACTGGGAGCACTGAGCCCCATGGGAATGCCAGAATTCCACCTGCCCTGTTGAGTTCCACCTGCCCTGTTTGCTATTCCACAGGCCAGAATAAGGCACACAGGAATGTTGGAATATCCCTGGATAAAGGACCCAGCTGGGAACACGGTGCCTCCGAGTTCTGGTGCCCCAGTGCCCTTTGCTGGCTCCCTGGTTTGCAGCAGACAGGAAGGAGAGGAGCTCTCTGCCTGCCTCAGGAAGCAGAGCTGCACTGGGTGACGTACAGGAAGCTGGCCCTGAGACTGGAAGAACCCCTTTTGGAATATCAGCTCCTGCCCGCCCCCAGATTCCCAGATTATTAATAACCTGTTGTGTTTTGGGAAGGGACAGAACAGCAAATAACGGAGCTGAGGGTGTTGGCTCTGTTAAATGAGTGCTCAGCACTCTCTGATCTCATTCTCTCATTGTTCCTGACCTGCCACTCACCTGCTGCCGAACTCATTAATTCATTAATTACATCATGGCTATTCAGAGCTGCAACAAACTGTTCTCCTGCTCCTGGCCAACAAGGGCTGGGGGGAAAGTTCCTCGAGGAATTTTGCTGTGCCTCTGAAGGCAGAGGGAAATCCATGAGGTGCAGCATGGGGTGGATGGGGATGAAGCTTCCTTGGGCGTCAGGGCAGACACCCGTGTGCCAGGGGAGAAGGAAATGCTAATTAGTGCTGGCACTGGTATTTGATTGCCTCACAGCTAATTTGCATTAAAGCCCGGGGGCCTGCTGAATTAAGGAATAGGTTGGTTACTGATTTCCAAAGGGAGAAACCTGGATATGAAATATTTTTTTTCCAGCTGTTCCATCTCTGCGTGGCTGCCCCATCCCTGGAAGTGTCTGAGGCCAGGCTGGACGGGGCTTGGAGCAACCTGGTGCAGTGGAAGGTGTCCCTGCCATGGCAGGGGGTGGAACAAGGGGATCTTTAAGGTCCTTTCCAACCCAAACCATTCCAGGATCTTCAGCTCTAGGATGTGTACCAACTCTACCGCCTTTAAGAATGGAAACTACAGGAGCTTGAGCAGAAATGGAGACCCTTTGGTCCTGTCAGCTCAATACCAAAATGCAAATGGTTCTCAGCTGATGGGAAGAGAACCAGGAGGAGGAATTTCCAGGCAGGAGGAGGAATTTCCAGGCAGGAGGAAGAATTTCCAGGCAGGAGGAGGAATTTCCAGGCAGGAGGAAGAATTTCCAGGCAGGAGGAGGGGATGACAGTGGCCCTGGGGGGATCCAGCTGCCCCATTCCAGTGTGGGACACACGGCAGGGTCACCTCTGAGGCTTGGCTCAGGTGCTCCTGGTCACTTTATTTCCCCTCTGGGCTGTCCCAGTTCAGCCCCAGTTCAGGTTCAGCCATACTGGGGCAGCCTGGGGCCCCTGCCCAGCCCCACACGAGGGGAGGCTGAGCTGGGACTGCTGTGCCCAGTCCCTGCTGGGTCCAGCCCCTTCTGGGCAACAGCTGCTGGGAGCTGAGGGTTAAGAAGAGGAAGAGACTCCCCAGAGGGAACAGTTTTAGGTTTCCCCCCTGCCAAAGTGTCTGGGACAAGGAATGGCAGCGAGGCCCCAAATCGAGAGCCTCGAGTTGCCAGCACTTTCCATCTCTCCTGGCATTTCAGTGTTTCCACTGCTGGCTCCTGGCTGCAGCCGTGCAGTGCATACAGTGCAAATAAATTAAAATAGACATTTGCAGCTTTCTATGGATTTTGGGAATTGCTCTGAGTGGGGAAGCAGGGAGCTGCTTCCCTTTGAACCTGTCCTGTGGCTCCGAAATGGGCACCCAGCCTTCACCAAGGAGCAGCTTCCACTCTGTCTTGCCTGACTTTAAGGGGCCAAACTTCTTCATTTTTGTTCTTCCTTTTTTATTGGTTTTGTTGTGAGGGGATCTGGTTTCACTTAGATGAATTAAATGTCAATATATCTGTTGCTGTGAGTTGTTCCAGTGGGGATCACGGCACCATTGCGTGACTCGAAAATCTCTGCAAAGCTCTGCTGCTCTTTGGTGCCTACGTCTGCTCTTTAAAACGTTCAATAAACACTTTCATATTGATACTTTAGGTCTCTGTCCATATGGAGCCATCGAATAAGAAGTCTAAGAAATAAACAACATTTTGCTTCGAGCTGGGTGTGTTAGAATCAGAATGGTTTGGGCTGGAAGGGACCTTAAAGATCATCCAGCTCCAACCTCAGTGTTTTCTTCTCTTTCTGTACTTGCAATGTTTTCTTCTGCTGTTGAGAGGACTTTGTACAAGAAATTCTGGAGGGGACAGGAGTCACTGCAAGGTGTCTGCAGAGCTGTGGCTGATGGGGCCCTCAGTGACCTGCAGCAGCCACTTGTCTCAGCTGAAGGGATGGGCAGATCAAAATTTTTACTTTCAAGGGAAAGTTGAGCCTTTTGGAAGCTTCACTCCGGTGGCATCCAAGATGTCACTGTGGATGTGAGATTGAAGCTCCCTCTGGGATGTGCTCCCATAAAGGCAACACAACTGGAATGCTCCTGGTACTGCTCTGTTGTGGGAACCCCTCTCCTAAATCCCTGCTTTGGGCTCAGTTTAGGGGGTTTTGTGTTCCTTTTTCCCTTGTAGAGTTGCCTTGAGTGACCTGTGGGGCTCTGAGCTGACAAACATTAAATATGTTGGCTTAAACTGCCAGAGAGCAGGATGGGATGGGATATTGGGAAGAATTTCCTCCCTGTGAGGGTGGGCAGGCCCTGGCACAGGGTGCCCAGAGAAGCTGTGGCTGCCCCTGGATCCCTGGCAGTGCCCAAGGTTGGATTTGGAGCACCCTGGGACAGCGGAAGGCCACATCAGGAGCAGAAGGATTGGCTGTGAGTACCAGGAGAAGTCCCTTTGCAACAAAAAGAGTGAAAGGAAGGAAGGAAAGAGAGAAGGAAGAGCCTTAATGCTGTCCTGCAATAGATTTATTTAGGTTTTTCGGGTGGTGGATTTTTTTTAAAGGAACAACTACTGGAGCCAATTCCAAAGCAGCTCCGAAGGTTCTGACTTGTCACATTTCTGGTCTCTGAGCTGAAACCCTTCCAGGGTTACACAACAGTGACTAAAACTGGAAACCTTTCAGATCATTTCCAAAATGAAGCAGGAAACTGAGGTGATTGCTAAAGCAACACTGGAGAGAGAGAGAGAGAGAGAGAGAGACACCACTTCGTGTGTGGGGGTGAGAGTGAGCACCCAGTTTAATTTGGAGGTTTTGGGGTTGTTTTCTTCTTGATTTAATCTCAGAACAGAATTATCCTGGAACCCAGATCTTCACATTGTTTTGCTTAATGTTTTACAAACAGGCTGTTGACTGAAGTTGTCACCGAACAAAAATTCACCCCTATTGTTTACATAATGGGAAAAGAGAGTCATAAAAGGGGTGTAGCAGCAATTTGTTAGGTATTAGGTTATGGTGCAAGAGGGATTATCCTCACAAAGCACTGAGCCCTAAACTCCAAATATCGGGATTAAATTGACAATTACATCCAGTGGAAGTCTTTGAAAGGCTCAGCTCGATGCTCAGGGCTTTGAAGTGACTGTTCCGAGCGAGCTGAAAATCAGGAGTTCAAGTTGTTCTGGCACAGCTGCTGTGCTCGAGAGGAGCTACATGAAAATATAAATGTGATAAGAAAATCTGCTCCTGCTTTTTGGCAGCTCTTCACTGAGAGTAGAAGTGGGTGCTGGGTTTGTCCTGTTTCTGCCACTGCCCTCCTTCATGACCTTTGAAATACAGGAATTTCCTCCTGTATCTGATTGGGGTGACAATTTTTAAACAATACCAGTTTGGGGGTTCAATGTGCAGCCCCCTGAACACAGGAGCAGTTCTGTATCCCCCTGAGCACTTCAGGATCCAACACAGTAAAATCCCAGATAATTAAGCATTATTAAGAATTTATAAGAATTACTCTGGTTTCTGAACTCTGAGTCTGATACATTTATTCTTTAGAACAACTCTCTGCCATTTACCCTAAAGAAATCTTTGAGATTTCTCTTTTTCTGTCTTCCTTCTTGGTTTCACTGCTTCATTTTTATCTCTGACAAACTTTCATTTGGAGGGGGGAAATACATTTGTAAGAACGGAGAGCAAAAGTACTGTGAGCTTCAGCTGTGCTGCAGTGCAAGGGGAGGCTCACGATGTGCACAAACATGCCCAGAAATCCAGGAAAAAACCCACAGAAAGTAAAAGCAAGACAGAAAAGAGGGAGGGTTTACGTGTCAGTGTGAGGGGAAGGTAGAAACGCTTCCTGGCAACATCTGAGAGTCATTTGCAACAACAGATCCTGGAGCTTTAGTGAGTAGGGAATGTTCTTAAATCGTCCTCCACCCCCTTTGTTAATCTTTACCAGGTAACAGGACCTCTCATGGAATCCTGTGCCTGTCTTAGGGATGTGTCAGATATTTCCAGTTTGGAAAATCAGATTTTTTAAAATGACTCTAAGGTTGAAGTCCATCAGTCTGGTTGGGAGTCTGTGGTTTTGGTAATAATTTGGTTGTAATCAGAGTTTTCAGAGCGCTGTGCAGAAGTCAGAGTGCCTTGGCAGGGGGAGGGAGGAACAGCTGAGTTCCCAAATTCCCTGTCCTCGTCTGGAGCAGGGAAATCTCGTGTCTGCTCATGGTGTCCCCAGGAATGAGGGACAGATCCTAATCCTCACCTACATAATCCAGGAGCACTGAAGGGTGGGTCTTTGGACCTGAACGTTGTGAGCAACATCAATGTCAAAGAGTTATTAATTATTATTATTAAATATTATTATTATTATTAAATATTATTATTATTATTAATTCTGATGCGTGATCGTTAACTGTGATTATTATTTCAATTGAGAGGCTTGAAGAGGTGGCCTTCAAAAGTGCAGGTTTGGCTTATCTTTAATCACACCCCAAATACTGGGCAACATTTTTCCGTGCTTTGGAGTGGCTGAGGAGGTTATTTCCAGAGATTTGAGATCACATGGAGCAGTCCCCACTGGGCAATTTGGGATTTTAGGTCACCTGGGGCAGTCCCCACTGGGCAATTTGGGATTTTAGGTCACCTAGGGCAGTCCCCACTGGGGAGTTTGGGGTTTTAGGTCACCTGGAGCAGTCCCCACTTGGGAGTTTGGGGTTTTAGGTCACCTAGGGCAGTCCCCACTGGGCAATTTGGGATTTGAGATCACCTAGGGCAGTCCCCACTGGGGAGTTTGGGGTTTTAGGTCACCTGGGGCAGTCTCCACTGGGCAATTTGGGGTTTTAGGTCACCTGGAGCAGTCCCCACTGGGCAATTTGGGATTTGAGATCACCTGGAGCAGTCCCCACTGGGCAATTTGGGATTTGAGATCACCTAGAGCAGTCCCCACTGGGCAATTTGGGATTTGAGATCACCTGGGGCAGTCTCCATTGGGGAATTTGGGGTTTTAGGTCACCTGGGGCAGCCCCCACTGGGCAATACCAAATGCTTCAGAGAAATCCAATTTTTAATACAACCAAGAAGGCTTAACTCAGGTCCTGGGAGCGATCCTGGTCTGGTAGCTTTGCTCTGCACTGGCTCTTTTTTCCTCCATCCATCTCCAGGGCTGGATATTTGGTTTGGGTTTAGGGAGCTCCTCATCACGTTCCCTTTCTTATTGCAGACAACTTTGGATTGTTTGGGAAAATCCCATCCTGTTCCATGGCCTCTTATGCCAGCCAAAAACTCATCTCAGACATCCATGGGATATTTGTATAACTGCAGCCTGGGTTTAGGAGAGACCCTGTGTAGAGTCAGAGTTCCTAAAACAAGGTCCCAACCCACCAAAGTTGTCTCCTGCTTGTGGCAGATGACCAGGAAATCAGAGTGGCCTTTACCTCATTTCTTTGTGTGTCACAATCCAAGGCTCTTCCCACCAAAATCCAAAGGTGGTGAAACACGATTTTGGGAAATAAGATGATTTTCTGATGGCGACAGCAGAGAGTGGGATCCACTCAGGAGCCTTGGATTCAGGAAGCTGAGTCCCTTTTAGAGTCCTGGGATGTTTGGGAGCGTTTTCAAGGAACTCTTGTTTGAACCAATCAATAAGAAAACCGATAGAATAATGGAGTGATGGAATACTGGGTTGGAAGAGATGAAGGATCACCCAGTGCAGCTCCTGGCCCTGACACCCCAAAATCCCACCCTGGGCATCCCTGGCAGCGCTGCCCAAGCCCTCCTGGAGCTCTGGCAGCCTCGGGGCCGTGCCCACTCCCTGGGGAGCCTGGGCAGTGCCCAGCACCCTCTGGGGGAAGAACCTTTCCCTAAAATCCAACCTAAACCTCCCTGGCACAGCTCCAGCATTCCCTGGGTCCTGTTCCCATCACAGGGAGCAGAGATCGGAGCTGCCCCTCACGACAAAACCCTACAAATGTTTTTATTTGAGATTTATTTTATTTAAGATTTATTTTATTTAAGGTTATCCTGGCTCCTGATTACAATTGGCTTCATTTTCACACCTCACGTTATGAGGCCCTTCAAACAAAACAAACAAGCAACCCTCAACAGTTTCCAGTTTTGGTTTGTTGTTAAATATGACTTCGAAAATGTTGGGTCAAGCGTCTTCAATAGACCAGGCTGCACTGTTTGTTTAAAACTCCGAGTGAAGCAAGTCATATGAATGTTTCCAAAGACCCCATTCCAAGAAGTATTTTTGGAAACATTAATGTTGTGTTTTTTAATGAAGGCCACATTCTGAGGCTACGACACCATATGTCACATTCATTTCTGGGCTGGAAAAAAAAAAAAGGGGGAAAAAAAAAGAGAAAAAAAAGAAATGGAAACTATGTTTGGCTTTTAAGTGTTTTTGGATGAATGTCTGTGCATGCTTGTCATTGTTCCTTGGATGAGGGGAGAGCTCTTGGGCTGTTAATCCAGTCCATCCAATATATTTTACACTCCATGGGCCTGACTCTCCTCTGCCTGGAAGTGTGTGCAGTCATTTCTGCTCAGGAAAAAGGACTGAAGACCTGAGGAAAAAAATTCCCCTAGGAGAGGTGATTTTTCTGAAATTCGCTTTTCTTAAATTCATTTTCCATGGATTTGTTGGCTCCATTGAAAACCTACATCCGAACTCTGAAATCAGCTTAAAAATGGGAAAAGTGCTTGTCATTTTTCCATCGAAAACTTGCAGCTTCTGGGAGAATAATGACAGGTTTCCCACAAAAATATTAGGATTTTTTTTTTTCCTTTGGGAATGTCAGTTAAAAGCATGAAATTGGCAAAAAATTGGAATTGTTCTGCTGCGTCCCCATCACTTCTGACTGGTTTGTGTGTCAATGGTTGGGATGTTGTGGAATGAGCTGGAGACCTGCGAGAAAAGGATTTGCCTTTTTAAATGCCGTGTTTTTTATTGGATTCCAGGTGATGAGGTCTCAATTTCCAACATAATTCTTGTTATTGGTCACTAAATATGGCCCAGCACTGGCACTGCTCAGTTCTTCTCTGCTCTGACAGAGGAATCTCCTAATCCACATCACTTCCTGAATTTGTGTCACCCACAACTTCCATTAACACCCTCCACGAATGTTTCAAACTCATTAATCAAGATTTAAATATTCTTGGCAGCTGGATATTTTTTTGTTTGCTTTAAAGAACCATTTCAGAAGCTTTCCAGGACCTCAGAGAGGTTTCTTTTTTCATTTGAAATGTAAATAATTTTCTCCAAATTGAACAAACATGTCTGTGTAGCACCAGCCCAGTCAAGTTCACTTCCATGAGCAGGTTTTTCTGTGCTGAAACATAAATAGTGGTGAATGATCGTCTGTTTGATTAATTTTCTGGTTAAAACACACCAGCACTGAATTTCCCTGCCCATGTCACTGAAGTTTTACCTCTAAATAAAGGGGTTTTCCCAGTTTTTTTTTTTTTCTAATGGAGTAAAACAAGGAAAATTGCAAAAAACAATTAATTACCTCCAATATTTGGCCAAATTTAAGTGGTTTGTTCCACTCCTGTGACTGCTCAGGGGAGCTCATCTTGATTTTAATGTTGTGTCATGGGATCATTAAAGGACGTAATCACAATGGGGTCACCACAAAGGTTCTGATTTCTCTTTTCACCTACAGACCAAATTTTAGGGTTGATAAGGGCATTTTCGACTGGTTGAATTTTTGGCTGTCTCATATTTCCAGGCCTGGTTTTGAGCAAAGCTCTGTAATGGATGTCACAGCCTGTAGCCTTCCAAAAAGTACCCGTGGTGGCCACAGAGTGAATGTGTTCAGATTTGGAAATTCAAACGAAAATAGACTTTCTCTTTTATTTCACAGATTTCCAATGAACAAAGAAAACAAGCCCTGGGACCTTCTGTAAGCTGAGGCACAGATGAGGAAGATGAACGACCAGAGCGGCTGCTACAGGCCTGTAAATAACCAGGGAAACAAGGTCAGCTACTGTCGGGAAAGCCCGGAAAAGGAGGTGAAAAGGCTGCAGAAGAGATTTCTCCACAAGGATGGAAGCTGCAACGTCTACTTCAAGCACATCTTCGGGGAGTGGGAGAGCTACGTGGTGGACATTTTCACCACGCTGGTGGACATCAAGTGGCGCCACATGTTTGTGATTTTCTCCCTGTCCTACGTGCTCTCGTGGCTGCTCTTCGGCCTCGTGTTCTGGCTCATCGCCGTCCAGCACGGGGACTTGTTCGGTGATGAGGGAGTCACCCCCTGCCTGGCAAATGTGCACAGCTTCACGGGAGCCTTCCTGTTCTCCCTGGAGACCCAGACCACCATCGGGTACGGCTATCGCTGCGTGACCGAGGAGTGCTCGGTCGCCATCCTCATGGTGATCCTGCAGTCGGTGCTGAGCTGCATCATCGACACCTTCATCATCGGGGCAGCCTTGGCCAAGATGGCCACGGCCAGGAAAAGAGCCCAGACCATCCGTTTCAGCTACTACGCCGTGGTTGGGCTGAGGGACGGCAAATTCTGCCTCATGTGGCGCATCGGCGACTTCCGGCCCAACCACATGGTGGAGGGCTCGGTGCGGGCGCAGCTGCTGCGCTACAGGGAGGACAAGGAGGGGAGGATGACCATGGACTACAGGGACCTCAAGCTGCTCAATGACCAGATCATCCTGGTCACACCAGTGACCGTCGTCCACGAGATCGACAGCGAGAGCCCCTTGTACGGCCTGGACCGCAAAGCTCTGGCCAAGGACAACTTTGAGATCTTGGTGACTTTTGTCTACACGGGTGATTCCACGGGGACTTCGCACCAGTCGCGGAGCTCCTACGTCCCCAGAGAGATCCTGTGGGGCCACAGGTTCAACGATGTGTTGCACGTCAAGAAGAAGTACTACAAGGTGGACTGCTTGCAGTTTGAGGAGACCACGGAGGTGTACGCCCCTCACTGCAGCGCCATGCAGCTGGACCGCAAGGAGCACGAGTGGAACCGCGCCGAGAAAACGCGGGAAAAGCAAGCAGAGAAGTCAGCCCTGGAAATGAAGCCCAACCAAACGTCCTTCAGTGCTGTTGCTCTCGTCACCAGCTGTGAGGATCCAGAAGACCCAGTGAAAACCCCCAGCCAACCTCCTGGAGATGTTTCCTACAGGAAAGCAGCTGTGACCTTAAGCAGGCTCTCCATAGAGTCCCAAATCTAACTTTTCCTGCCCTTAAAACCCCTCCCAACAAATTTGTCCCTCGTAGCTCCTCGAATACCAACAACGAACTCGTGTGCAGCAGTATTTACATCTCAGACCTCACTGACAGCGTGCCCACGCTGTCACACTCTGTCACACTCTGTCACACACTGCTGGGCACCAGGGGCAGCTCTGCTCTGCCTGCTCTGGGCACCAGCTGCAGATCAGCTGTGGCACGAGGGAGCAGCTTCCCCTAGGGATGCCCAGGGAGCTCCTGCACTTGAGCAAACCCCGTGGGAACTTTCTTCCCCTGCAGGGAGCAGGGCTGGCCATGCCCAGAGACAGAGAATGACCTCGGCAGGGCACACAAACCGTGCCCTGTGCCCTCCAGGTCAGGGGTTTCAAAGCTGCCTCGTTGGTTTGGAAAGCCCATTCCCAGTCCCTCCAGGAGGCTCTGAAGCTCCATTATCCCAACCAATGATTCCTCAGATGCAGCCTCATCCCAGAGCTCCTCTGGGGAATCTATGGGGCTGTTCTTTGTAGGACAAAGCAATAACCAACCCCAGTGTTCCTGGCTGGCTTTGGACACCTATTTACACCCTGCCCAGTCCTGTGGGATCCACAGTGGGGTCCTGGAGAGTTTTCGTTCCCTCGTTGGTTTGGAAAGCCCATTCCCAGTCCCTCCAGGAGGCTCTGAAGCTCCATTATCCCAACCAATGATTCCTCAGATGCAGCCTCATCCCAGAGCTCCTCTGGGGAATCTATGGGGCTGTTCTTTGTAGGACAAAGCAATAACCACCCCAGTGTTCCTGGCTGGCTTTGGACACCTATTTACACCCTGCCCAGTCCTGTGGGATCCACAGTGGGGTCCTGGAGAGTTTTCGTTCCCTGTTGGTTTGGAAAGCCCATTCCCAGTCCCTCCAGGAGGCTCCGAAGCTCCATTATCCCAACCAATGATTCCTCAGATGCAGCCTCATCCCAGAGCTCCTCTGGGGAATCTATGGGGCTGTTCTTTGTAGGACAAAGCAATAACCAACCCCAGTGTTCCTGGCTGGCTTTGGACACCTATTTACACCCTGCCCAGTCCTGTGGGATCCACAGTGGGGTCCTGGAGAGTTTTCATTCCCTGGTCATGAGCCATTCCCTGAAGTGCCGCTCCCTCAGCAGCTGGAGGGCTGCAGGAGGTAAAAAAAAAAAATCAAAACAAGACCTCCAGTTTTAAATCAGCAAAATCAAGTTAAGCCTTGAGGAGAAGATCGTGTTTGGAGTGAGCTGTGCAATATTTTATATCAAATCCTCTTGCATTTCATTTTGCTTTTCTTTTTAGTGTGTTGCGCTTCTGTGCAAAGACAATCTGGGGAACAAACAGGGTGATTTTGTCAAAATGAAAAATGTTTGTCTCGGCTGTGACAAAATGATCCTTCACAGAGAAATCCAACAACTCCTCTGTCGGCTCAAACTGGGAAAAAAAGGAAAATGTTCATGCTCTGAAGGTGTCTGTGACGTGCAAATTCCGTGCTCTGCACATCTCTGTAATTATTTCGTGAGCAATGCCTCATCGTGCTTTTGCCCCTGATGATTGCAGCTCATTTGCGTTGTGCTTAATTACCCTGCAAACGTAAAATAATCATCTCTGAGTTTGGGGGATTGATCTCACCCGACCTGAGCAGCAAAGAAATTCAGTGTTTGTGTGCTCTCTGTGTTACTGGAACTCTTCTGTCTCCACAGGGGAATCCATCCCACTTTCCTCGGGTTTTTAGGGAGCTGAGGGAAGCAGGATGAGTTTATCCTGGAAGTGTTTATCCCTCTCCATTTATTGCTGAAGGAGATGAAATGACTGCCGTGGAAATGCTGCCTAACTTTAGGCTGCTAAAATTAGCTCTGACGAGTCATTCACATCATTCTGACTAATTAATTGGGTTTTTATGAGCTCATCATGTTTAATGAAGAAAAAATAGCCTGCTAAGTGTTTTTTTTTCCCCTGCAATTTACTCCGTGTAGTAGTAGGATTGCTGGATTATTTTAACGTATTTCTCTTTTGCTGGCACTTGTCTCTGGATAAACGTGATCCCTTTAGGTAAAACCGAAGCCTGGGGGGTGTTAGTTATTCCAAAACTCATTAATTAGCCTATTTTATGTGCTGATTCATCAGCAGCAACCACTTATAAGTGCAGTAAAAACCATCTTCTTGTATCCTGGATTTAAACACTGGCAGACATGGGGGAAACAGTCTAGGAAAAAATGGAAAGGAATGTAGGAAAATGTAGGAAAATGTAGGAAAATGTAGAAGGGTCTCAGGACTTCTGTGGTGTTGGAAAATAAAAACCATTGGGATTGAATAAAATAGAATATCACCTTCCAGACATGGGAATTAACCCTTCCACACCCCTCAGATCCCGGCTGGGATGCTTTTATTCAAGGCAGGGCACCCCTTTTTGGGAAAGACGTGGAGCAATTGGAAGGGAATGGGGAGATGTGGAAAACCTGGCAGTGAGGAAATGACTCGAGGTGTTTCAGTCCTAAAAGGGGTTGGGAGGCAAAGAGCTCTCAAACACAGGAATTGCAGTGGGAGGGAGGGACAGTCTGGGGCTGGGACAGGAAAAGAGGGGCTGAAAGTGGGGGGAAAGGGAGGGAAAATAATTAGGGAAGACTTAAAGAGGGTGAGGGTGACAGAGGTGAGGGTTTGTGACCTCTGGGGTGGCTCTGGGGAACCTGAGGGAGGAGGAAGCAGAGTCAGGAGTGAGACACAAAGGCCAACCTGGAACTTCCCAAGGCTGCTGCTCTGTGATCCCGTGATCTCCACAAACAGGGAATGTCCCACGTGGATGAAGCTGAACTTCTCACTTTGCACGGGCTCACCTGCAGTGTTTGCTTCATCACAGAGCAAAGGCACTCAGAGAGGTGAGATACTGCTGAGATAAGGCACCAAAATCCCCAAATTCCTTCCAAAGATGCCAATTCCGGGTGCTGGGTGCAAAATCTGCTCCCCCTGTGAAGCTGGGAAGCTCAACTGCCTTTCCCTCCTCAAGTTCACTTCCCTGTGAGCACCTGGAAAAAAATTCTTCCTTTTGGAATGGCTTTGCTGGGAGTGGAAGTACCACCCAGAAGAGCCTGATTTAGGGGTTTGTCCGGTGTTTTTTGGTACAGAGGGACACAAATGATGGATGCAAGTGCACGAGCGTGGCTGGGAAGGCCTGGGTCAGCTGAGGAGGATCAGGAAGAAACTCCTCTCCTGGGCATGTTAATCCATAAAAAGCTACTCTAAATTTTCTCCTGCTTTTATCTCCAGCCTCTGATCGCAGCCCATGCTGGGGACACTGGGGAGCCACTGCTCTCTGGCTTTTTTCTGTTTGCTGGTTTAATTTCATTTATCTCAAAACAGACACAATATGTAATTATAATAATGAATAGCAAAGCAGGCAGTTTTGGGTTGGTTTTTTTATTTTTAATGATTAAAGCCATCACAATAAAGAACATTTCTCTGCCACACACCTTGTGAGAGCACATTGGGCTTCTCTTCCCTTCAGCTACAAGTTTTTAGCTTCCATATCCAGGTTCTCTGGGCACCCTGTGCCAGGGCATCTCCACCCTCACAGGGAATAATTTCTTCCTAATTTCTCATCTAAATCCACCCTCTGGCAGTGGGAAGCCATTCCCTGTGTCCTGTCCCTCCATCCCTTGTCCCCGTCCCTCTCCAGCTCTTTTGGAGCCCCTTTAGGCCCTGCAAGGGGCTCTGAGCTCTCCCTGGAGCCTTCTCTTCTCCAATCCAGGTTTATATTTAGGTGGGCCCTGACTTTGTTCTGGGTAGAGCCAGTTCTTAATCCTTCCTCCCTAGGAAAGGACCCCGGAAAGCTTCCTGCAGGACACTGGACAATGGAAAAATAGCATAAATAGGATAAATAGGATAAATAGGATAAATGAGAGAGAGACTCTTCCTCACCCACCTGCTCTTTCTCCACGAGGATTTCCCAGGGATTTTTTCCATCCCCATTGCAGGGCTGAGCAATAAAAAAAGCAAAGAAGCCTCCCAGAAACCCAACCAAAACAACAACACGTGAGTCCCCCAGCAGGGACACGGACCTGACCCTCCAGGCATTCCCAACTCATCAGAGGAATGTTCCCACCAGCCCAGAGGGAAGAACCTGGATGCATTTTGGGCAGTTCAGAGGTGAAACAAAAGGACCTCCCAGGGCATTTCACATCTCCTTGGGGGCTCCCAAGAGCTGGTTCCTAGGGCTGAGGATCAGCAGCTCCTTCCCAGCCACCACAAGGCAGGAATTGGAATTTCTGTGTGAGTTGCTCTCACCCCGTCCCCAACTTTTCCACAAAATTTACCAGCTGAAGCAAAATTCTAAACAACAAAGAGAAGACACAAACCACCCTGCACTGGCCTCCTGACTCGTGGTTAGAACTTCATCCTGGTTATTTTCCCTTGGAAAGCAGCGCCGTTGTTCCGGGTCAAGATTAATTTCTGTCAAAGGGGATATAATCAGAGATTATTATATCATTTATTTTTCCAGCCTTGCTCACCACCATTCATTAGGGCAGTTGGCATCTCCTCCCCTGTTATCATGTGTCATTTGCTGCATAGTTTGTGTGGAGCTGGGTCTCAGATGTGGGACAGGACCTTCTCCCCTTGTTTATCCCCTGTTTCTCACACGCTGTGCAGGAGGTCTGAGCTCACTTCAGGAAAAAACAGGTACCTGCCAGGACATCAGAAATGTTGTGTAGAAGGGGAAAAAAAATTGCTTGGGAGCTTTTTTTAATCTCTTAAATCTTTGCTGGTTGGAGCTGGGAACCTGCAAACAGAGGGGGTTGGTGCCTGTGGTGGGCAGGAGAGGCCCGAAGGAGGGAAAAGGAAGAAGCCTCTGACCACGGAGTCACTTCCAGGCAGACAAGAGGAAGTGTGGAACAAACGGAACCGGGCTTAAACAAGAAGATTTCATCTGGGCTGAAAAATGTGGATCAGTGGCTGAAAAATGTGGATTGGTGTTTTTACGAGGCTTAAAAGCCACAGCACGGGAGCCGCTTCCAGAATTGAGAGGTTTTTGTGGGGTCAGTCCTGGGGGCTGAGGAGCTGCTGGGGATGAGCATGGGGCAAGGGCAGTGGGAAGTTGGGCAGTTCTGATTTGGGCTGTGCTGCTCCCTGGAAAAGCAGGAGGGTTTGGGACTGGGATATCGACACCTCTCCATGTTCTCTTCAGGCCAAACGACACAAAGTTACCTTGGAGAGGCAAAAATGCACAAGGATTTCCCATCCAGGTGTGCCATGGAATCATGGAGGGGTTTGGGATGGAAGGGAGCTCGAAGCTCAGTTCCAGCCCTGCCACAGGCAGTGACACCTTCCACAGCTCAGGCTGCTCCAGCCTGGCCTTGGGCACTGCCAGGGATGGGGCAGCTGCAGCTCACGGGGGAATTTCTCCCAAATGCCTCATCTGAACCTCCCCTCCTCCAGTTTAAAACCATTCCCCCTTTTCCTGTCGCTGTCTTCTCACGTAACAAGCCGCTCTCCCTCTTTTTTGCCATCCCCCTTTAGGGTCTGGACTGATCCTGATCCCAATCCTGGTCCTGGTCCCGTTCCCATTCCTGATCCCAATCTCAATCCTGATCCTGATCCCAAACCTGATGCTGGTCCTGATCCCAATCCCGTTCTTGACCCTGACTCCAGTCCTGGTCCTGATCCCAGTCCTGATCCTGATCTCAATCCCGATCCAGGTCCACTTCCCGATCCCAACACGATTCCAATCACCAATCCCGGTCCCGATCTGGATCCCGAGTCCATCCCAATCCCATTCCTGATCCCGATCCCTATCCTGATCCCAATCCCGACACATTCTTGATCCCAATCCCAATCCCGATCCTGGTTCCGATCTCATCCCGATCCCATCCCAATCCCATTCCTGATCCCAATCCTGATCCCGATCCCTGTCCCAATCCTGATCCTGGTCCCGATCCCATCCCGATCCCAATCCCTATCCCATCCCAATCCCCATCCCGATCCTTATCCCAGTCCTGTTCCCGATCCCATCCCGATCCCATCCTGGTCCCATCCCATCCTGTTCCCGATCCCGTTCCCAATCCCATCTCGATCCCATCCTGTTCTGGATCCTGTTCTGGATCCTGATCCCGATCTTGATCCCGATCTTGATCCCATCCTGATCCCGATCCCATCCCGATCTTGATCCCATACCGATCCCGATCTTGATCCCATCCCAATCCCATCCCAATCCCGATCCCATCCCCATCCCCATCCCCATCCCCATCCCCATCCCCATCCCCATCCCGATCCCATCCCGATCCCGGTCCCATCCCCATCCTGATCCCATCCCGATCCCGGTCCCATCCCCATCCCGATCCCGGTCCCATCCCCATCCCGATCCCATCCCAATCCCGATCCCATCCCGATCCCGGTCCCTCGGCCGCCACCTGGCGGCAGCTCCCGGCAGCTCCCACTGTCACCGGAGCATCGCGGCCGCGCCAGGCCCAGCCCCCGCCGCCCTCCCTCGGCCCCAGCGCCCCGCGGGATCTGTTCTGCACCCCCCGGCACGGGACCCCCGCCCGTCCCCGAATGCCACCCCACAAAAGCGGGGTAATGCTTATAACAACCCGTTGTCAGTGAATTCCCAGTATTCCCAGCGTTTCCTGACCAGCCCCGGGAGATTTGGGCGCAGCTCTCACATTCAGCACCGTAAATCAGCGCAGAGCAGATTTTGTGATAAAATTGTGATAAAATTGTGATAAAATTGTGATAAAATTGTGATAAAATTGTGATAAAATTGTGATAAAATTGATCAGGCGTTTGCCGGTTCGTTTTCCATGGCTCCCCTTTATATATAGCAGCAGAGCTGGGGGCAGGCAGCCCGATTTGCCAGCTTAGGTAAATATAGCCGGGCAAACCTGGCTGCTCTCCACCAGGAACCTTTCAAACAGGGCCATGAGCTATTTGTGGCCAAAGGGACAGACTTGGGGACGTATCAGTGACCAAGAGCTGCCCGTTGGTCCGGGCCAGGGAACGTGTGTGCGTGTAGAAAGGCAAACACCGATGTTTATTGTGTAAAACTCCGCACAGAAAGGCTCCAGAATAGAAATGCCTGAATAATTATCTCATCTCCAGTGCCATGTCCACTTCTGGATGCACATTTTCCATCGAGCAGCTTCGTGCGTTCTCTCACGCACGGGAGGAGCTCCAATGAAACATCTGCTGAGCCATCCAGAGCATCCTCCTCCTCCTTCACATCCTTTCTCCGGGCTCTAGGAAGCTCCACAAGTGTCAGGCAGCTGCTCTGCTGCGACTACTGGGCAGCGCCTTCGCTGCTCGTGCTTCCCCATCTTTGATCACAGGGTGTCTCTCAGCCTCGCCTGACAGGGCAGGGACTATTTTTGGTGTGCTGTTCGTTCGTCACGATCCCAGCTTGGCCCAGGTGCCAAAAGGAGCTGCTGGCCTCTGTGTGACCGTGGTGCAGAGCAGCAGCACAGGGGAGGCTGTCCCAGAGCCTCCCCAGCCCCCCTGCTCCGTGCTGGGGTTGTGTCGGGGGTCTCCAGCAGAAGTTTTGGCCAGTAAATGCCTGGCTGGGGTAGCCGTGCCCTGAGTGGGGCAGGAAAAATAGGAATTGTGCATCAGTGCTCTCAGATCTCCGAGTGGAAAGCAGAAAGAGCCCAGGGAGTGTCTCCAAGGGGAAACCTCCCCTGCCCACCCAGGTCAAGGCCCTTACTCAGGGGAGGTAAAAGTGACCCCACCAATTCCATGGGAGGGTTTCCAGGGTGACCTGTGGTGGGATGTGAAGTGAGAAATGAAATTTGGTGTTTTGTGGCAGTTCCTGCAGCTACTCACTGCACTGATTAAACTTCTCTCCAGTGGTCACTTTTTCCACAGCCAGCCACTCTGTGAGAAGGTGTTTTTCATCTTTCCTCCCATTTTATCCTCCTTTTTGGAGAAGCCCCAAGTAAAGCAGTCAGGTGTGGTTCTTTACAGTCACACACAGCCATGAGGCATTTCCCCACACCCTCCACCAACCCCTGGTACTACAGAAGTCCTAAACCCACAAAATTCCTTTGCTATGGACCAAAACTGTGGGGGAATGGTTGGGAAAACCTCTGGTGGCAGCAATCCTCAGGATTTGGTGTGAGCAGCTCCAGCAGGGAAGTGCCACACGTGAATACGTCTGCACACGTGGATGGGGACTGAGACAGCTCCCATCCCTTTCCTCACTCTGATAAAAGGGGATGGTCCCTGCCAATTCCAGCTCCAGTTTCACCCCCCTGCAATATTTGCACTTTCCCCAGCTGTGTAATTACTGCAGTGCTAATTTTACCTGAGATGATGAAAGCCCTGGAACAGCCTCTCCACATAAAGGGAGGATCCACACCCTGCCCCAGCCCCCTGGGCCTTGTTTGAGCAAAGGAAATGTGGCTTTGACTCGTGGATTTGCTCCTTGGGGAGGCTTCTCCTTCCCAGAGTTACCTGAAGCACAGCTGAGGGCAGAGAGGAGCGAGGTCAAGGATGTTTGGTGCTGGGAACTCGGAGTGTTGAGGGCTGAGGTGTTGCCTCGCAGTGAATTTCCTTACACAGATTAAATTACTCACCCAGATCTGCTTCTTCTCTTTGCTCCCCTGTGAGAGCAGCCACTTCCAGACACCAAACAGCACCAAGATGCTTGGAAGCCTTTCATTCCTTTCTGGGCCTTCCAAAAAGATTCAAAGTCAATTGCCATTTCAGATGGAGATTCAGAGCAGACACTCCTCCAGCTTGAAAAAATTACAGTGGAGGACGGTCAGAGATGAAGCAATTTGCCAGGGCTTGGGGAGTGTGAATAATGCAGAGCAAAGAGCTCTGTGCAGCCTCCCGTGTGCAGCCCTGCCCTGGGCACCCATCCTGCCTTCCCTGCAGCCCTGGGGATCAGCAGCACCAGTGGGGAGGAAGGAAAGCTGAGCTGGTGGGGCATTTCTGACTTCTGGAAAGCTGCAGGGGGATGGATTTGTGGGAACAAACAGAGCCAGAATGGATTGGCATTGCTGGCACTTGATCCTGAGCTCTGGAGCCACCCCATCAGGCCAGAGGCACAAAGCCAGCCCGTTGTTCCCCGCTCTGGTCTGTTCTGCACAGGTTTTCTGATGTCACCTCTGGTGGCAGAGAGCACAAGCACCTTCCAGTACTGTCACAGGCGATGTGATGAGCCCCTGCTCATTCTCTTTCTCTCTTTGTCTCCCCCTTTGCCTCTGATTGTCCTCACATGTGATCTCTGCCCTTTGTCAAACCAAGACAGCCCCAGCCTGGGTGCTGGGTGTCCCCTCTGCTGTCACAGGGGATCTCAGGAGGCATTTGGCCCCCAAAATGTGCTGGGATTAAAATGAAATATCTCTCAAAGCGCAGCTCTGAATTGAGGTTTCTGCTCTGAGGCCTCTCAGGAGGGATGGGAACTTCTTGCATCAGCCTTGGGGCTTCTTTGGAGCCACAGACCCATGGTGTGATTCTGGACTCCTGCCCAAAATCTTGGGTGCCAGCCCAGTGGGAAGCAGGGGAGGGAACCAGGGAGGGAACCAGGAAAGGGAACCAGGGAAGGGAACCAGGAAAGGAGCCAGGGAGGGGATCCAGGGAAGGAACCAGGGAGGGAACCAGGGAGGGAACCAGGAAAGAGAACCAGGGAAGGGAACCAGGGAGGGGAACTGGGGGAGGGAATCAGGGAGGGAACTAGGGGAGGGAACTGGGGAAGGGAACCAGGGGAGGGAACCAGGGAGGGAACCAGGGAGGGAACCAGGGAAAAGAACCAGGGAAAAGAACCAGGGAGGGGACCAGGAAAGGGACACAAGGAAAGTGCTCAGGGAAGGCATCCAGGATGCTCCTGCAGCTCCCACCTCACCTGTGGGGAGCAATCCCAGCTCTGTGGAGCCACAGGAATCCTGGGACCTGCTCTGTGGAGCCACAGGAATCCCAGGATCTGCAATGCCACCACAGCACCATGATGCCACCAGGTCTCACTGTCACCAGCTCTGACATTTATCTGCTTTCTGCACTGATTGCTCAACATTTGATGGGAAAAAGCACAACCTTTCCCCCTCCAGTCCCTGTCACAAGGTTGTTTAATAGGGTTTAGGCATCAGCTCAAGTAATACCAGAGGATCCAAGCCAACTCCTGAAGAATTAGGGAGATTACAAAGAAACTCATGGCTCACGCTGAGGTGCAGCGTTCCCTGGTGCAAACCAGGAGAGAGACCCCTCCTGCCACCATCCTGCCCCTCCTGGCACCCAGATCAGGCAGGCCCAGAGCACAGGACATTCAGTTTGGCCCAAATTGCAGCGCAGGATGCCCAGGGCTGGGTGGGGAATCCTTCCCCTGTGCGTAAGTGAAAGGCAGAGCTGGGCCTGGAGGCACAAAATGGCATCAGAACAGCAGATAAGCAGCACAAGATCGTGATAGCAGGGGAGAGGAAGCTGTGGCGTTCACTTGCTGAGGATAATTTCCCCTCTGACGACAGATTTTTCAAGTGGCAGAGGTGTTTTCACGGGTGGGCCTTGGAGGCCTGGTCCAAGTAATCAGCCCAAAACAATCCCAGGAAGTTTAAGCCACAGCTTTGAGCTCGGTTTGGTTGTACTCATCAGTTTGGTTTGAGTGTGGAGGGACATTCTGAGAGGTGCCAGCTGATTTAATTTGTGCTCCTCCTTCCCGGCCCTGCAGGAGTTCTGGGAAGGGCTGAGCTCCACATGTGCCAGGGACCTGCTCTGTGTGTCCTGGCCAGGATCTCCTTGGCTTCCTGAGCAGGGAAGGGCAGGCAAAGCAGGGAAAAGATGCTGTGAAGGCTCTGGAAGGCCTCGAGGCTCTCCCAAAGAGCTGTGACTTCTCCCCACCAGCTCCAGCATCTCCAGGACTATCCCTGGTGCAGCTGGTAGAGAAATCCAGTCGTTATTGATGGGGAGAATCCAGCACAAACCCACCCAGTGCCCTCTCTGGAGCATCTCCTCCACTGTCATGGGGATGGAAGCTCCCAGTGGACGTAAAAACCCCAGTGCTGCCTCCTCAGGAAACTCCAGCTTGTTTTCTGCTGTGGTTTTCCTTCCACAATGGCCAGTGATCTAACTCTCTGTTTTTAGCACAGTTTATTTGCTTTCCAGGAGAGAAAATAAACTCTGATATTGTCACTTATGTTGTGGCCACAGACTCCGGGCGAATTGTGAGGCTCTGGTACAAAGTGATAGAAAACACTGAGGACATTTGATCTCAGCTAATCTACTGGAATAAAAAGTGTGGGAAAGAGAGGAGAGCAGTCATTTACGTGGTGTTAGCAGAAATCAGAGGCTTTCAGGTTTAGCAATGCAGTTTTCACCGAGTGGATGCCCTGATAGGCAATAAATTACAGCAATAATAAATGCTCAGCAGCAGAAATGCAGCAGGCACAGTGCAGGGAAATCATGCAGGGCTGGACAGAGGCTCCCAGGTCGCTGCTTTCTGGGAGCAGGTTCCATCCTGCACCCACATATCCCACACCAGCTCCCTCTCAGGAGCCACCAAACCTCACCTGGGAAGGTGAAGCTGCCCAGTTCTGATCCCTTTGGTGCCCCAGGGGAGAACACAAACTGCATTCACCGTTTGTCGGGAGCAGAGATGCACAAAAGGCAGGAGATTTGCAGTAACTTTGCTTAGAAAAGACAAAAAAACTTCCCAGCTCTTGCTGTTGCAGCTGAGTTCTTGTTCTTTCTTGCCACTCCCTTTCCCATTGGAAGCTTTCCACGTCTCTGCCCGTGGTGGCACTCTCAGGTCTCTGCTTTATCCCTGCCCTGGTGCAGCCAGAGAAACACAGCCCAGCCCATCCCTGAGCCTCTTGGGCTCTGCAGGTGACATTTGAAAGCTTGTCTGAGCACCACAAGGGCTTGGAGTGAGCAGGTGACGTGACTTGGCTGAACAATCCCAAATCTCTTAGCCTTTTCTCCTAAAAGAGAACAAGAATTGGGGTTGGAAAAGGTGAGAGAGTTGGGATTGTTCAGCCTGGAAAGAGAAACTCTGGGGTGACCTCACTGTGGCCTTCCAGTGCCTGAAGGAGCCCACAGGAAAGGTGGAGAGATGGACAAGGGATGGAGGGGCAGGACACAGGGAATGGCTTCAAACTGCCAAAGGACAGGGATAAATGGGATGTGGAGAAGGAATTCTTCCCTGGGAGGGTGGGGAGGCCCTGGCACAGGGTGCCCAGAGAAGCTGTGGCTGCCCCTGGATCCCTGGCAGTGCCCAAGGCCAGGCTGGAGCAGCCTGGGACAGTGGAAGGTGTCCCTGCCATGGCAGGGGGTGGAATGGGATAAATTTAAGTTCTCTTCCCACCCCAATTCTGGGATTTTATGACTCTGATTTATGACTTCCCACAGCAGGGAACCACCAAAAACCCAATGGACATCCACTGCCTGGAGAGCTCAGGGACAAGATCCAGAACCAGGAGTTTAAAACCAGAGAAACACCGAGATATCCTCACCCTGCTGCGTTGGGCTGAGCAGGAGCCCAACCCGATTTTGGAAAACCTGGCAGGGCAGTGGCATTCCCAGCTGGAGCAGCGAGGGAGAGAATGAAAGTGCAGTCCCACACTTGTGCCTGTGGGAGCTGCTGGCTCTTAACCCTTTTCCTTCCAGGAATTGTCAGGATCCCCATGGCAGCTCCATGAGCATGTTCTCATCACCCTGGCGAGTTTTATTAACCATTAACTCCCTTTCCCTGGAGACATGCAAAGAATAGGAGCTGGGGGAGATCAGCAGATTAACAGGAAAATCTCAGCTTTGGGAATATGTCATTGCTTGGTCACTTTGATCACTCACACTAATTATTCCTCCTCGTTAATCTGAAAATTCCTCCTCGTTAATCTGAAAACGCCTCCCCGCTGCTGTCTCTGAGCTCAAAGTGCCCCAGCTGACTGATGGCTTGACAAGGAAAAATGTGGAATATTGCTGTGTCAGAAACAATCCAAATGTCCTTTACATTTATTGCATTTCTGGGAGATTATCCACAATCCTGGGTTGTGGGAACAGGTCCCTGAATGGTGCTGGACCTGTGAGCTTGGAGCAAATATGGAATATGCCAGGTGTACATTAAATATCAGATAAATATTTCCCAATCACTCGAAGGCCTTTGACCCTGCACGGAGAGCTCAGAGCTCCCTTTTTACCAACACCGCATTTTATTGGGTCTGAAAGTTCAGCTGGGAACTAAAGATGCTTTAAATTAGGCTCCTTAATTTGGTGAGAGCCGAGCCACACGGAATTCAGAGCTGGAAAGGAGTTTTCCTTGGCAGAATTTGTGGGTTGCTGTTGGATTGGGAGTTAGATACAGCTCCTGCTAGCAGTGGATTTCTGTTTGGAATTCAGTATTTCAAGATTTCCTCACCTTGCTCCCCACATGCCCCTCCTGCAGCAGCAAGCACTGAAAATATATTTATTTTTTTTCCAAAATACAGTCGCTGGCTGGTGATTTGCCTTTAGGATAAGCCTAACTAAGGCAGCCTGAAACCTTAAGTGAAGATTTTTGGACACAAAATATAAGGTGAAAGAAAACAAATGTGGGTAGGGTGTGAGTTCCACTCTTCTCAGGTACCTAAAGCCTAAATTCAATTTCCTCTGTCGAATTCCATCCCTCCCATGGACAAACTCATTTTCATCCAGCAGAGCTGCACATCTGTAGATCCCATTTGCTCACAAATCTCTTTATTTGCTCTCTCAAGCCTTATCAAACATGCAAGCTTCACTCTGGGGAATTTTCATTGGATTTCCCCATTCCTTCTGCTACCAGCGTGGGCTCATTTTCCCTTGGAGATCCCAGCATTGGACCTATAAAGGTCCAGTTAATGCCTAAACCCCAGGAGGTTACTGGGAATGGGGAAACCACCTTTTCCTGAAGAATTTTTTCCAGTTGACTTCATGGCTAGGGAAGAAAGGCCAAACTCACGCCAGTTTACATGCGTGGAAAGGGTGAGACCCGAAAAAATAAAAGCCCAACGTGTTATTTATGGCATTTCTTCTCCTCTTGTGGAAAGCTTTGATTCCCCCCAGCCCGTGTTTTCTTTGCAAGCACAATACAATTAAGCCATTTTCAGCTGGCAATAAAATCCTTGAGAACCAGAGCAGATTTGGCCACTTGAGGAGATGAGGACTAATGCAATCTGATAATTAGGTCCTTTCAGCGCCAAGGCAGAAAAAGCAATTTAATAACGTCTCCCGTGGAGTGAGGCAGGGGCTGAAGCCTCTGGTCCAGCTGCCAAGGCCTGGGCCTGCAGCACAGCTCCCAAATTTCCTTCCAGGGGGAATCTGCAGGCTGAGGTGGCTGTGGTGACAACTGAGGGGAGAACCACGACTGGAAAAACAGAGAAAAATTCCTGACTTTTCTTCCTTCCCAGAGCTTCCCTCTCCCTGGTACCATTTTTGCTGCAGAGAGAGGGTCTTGCCTCGAAAATCCCTCAGCCCATGACCATTTCACTTCGCTCTCCTGATATTTCAGTGAGAGATTTCCCAGGCAAGGCCTCGTTTCAGATTGGAAAACCATCCATGGAGAGAAGGAAAACAAACCCCTCGAGCAGCGCTGAGGGTTAAGTTTTCAGCTGTCTCACCCTCTTTGTCCTGGCTTGTTGCAACAGGAAAGAGTTTTTTAGAAACTTCTCTTGTAACTTCAGCTTCCCTGTTTGGAGGTTTGGAAGGGCTCCTGTTGCTGGAGCCCACGCAGGCGGCTCTGTTATGGTTTTCATTATCTGTGCAATAGGTTTAGAATCGATATTTCATCCTAAGAAAAGCTTTCTGGGCAGAGCTGCCCCGTCTTTGAGAGAGCTGTGAAGCAGCGGTGATGGATCTGCTCTACCTTGCCTCGTGTGAAATGCTGAATGGCTGAGTAAGCCTTACTCATCTGGGCAGATAAATCTGTAGTAGGGCTGTATTTTTTATCAGTCGCTTCGCGTGAGTAAAGGCTGAGTAAGAGTCTCCAAAGCCGGGCTGCAATCTGGAATATCTCGGAGATGTTGCACAGGGAATTGCTGCACCCAGCCCCCAGCTGAGCATCTCTTAGCAGGAGTGGATCACAGCTCTTTATTTCACTGACACATAGATGGGCAAATACTTCTTCAGCGTTCCTCAAATTGTTGTTTTAGCACTTCATGGGAAGTACAGAAAGAGAAACAAGGGAATTTTTTTCTCTGTTATAGGTTTTTCTCTGTTATAGGTTTTTTTCTCTGTATAAGTATCTGTGCCCATGTCTTTCAAATCCTGTGGATCTAATTATCTCCATCCCACTAAATGGATAAATTGCAGTCATCCCCTGCATAGATTTTGCTTTCCAGCTCCACCATTCATAAGTTTTGCACTTCTCTTCCCCTTACAAACGAGCGGAGCCACCCAAGAACAGCTCACAAACAGCGCCGTTGCCCAACTCGCCCGATTGCCCAACAAACAGAAGCACTTGCCTCTCCTTCCCCCTCCCCACCACGTAAACCCTGCGCCTCCTGCTCACACAAGTGTGGCACTCGTGAACCCTGGGCCCGTTGTGTTTATTGCTGCAACAATGCGGCACTTCCTCATCAGGGACATGGGGAACTCGGCAACCACGGCCGGTGCCAGGCAGGGCAGCTGGAGGCACGGAGCAGCAGCAGCAGCGTGGGGAGGCTGCTCCTGGAGCCTCCTCGCCAGGAGGGAGCATTTGGGCAAAGCATTTCCACCGAGGATTTCGAGACAGCTCGTGGCAGAGTTGGAAACTTTGCAAACGAATGAGGAGGAGGAGGAGGAGGAGGAGGAGAGTTGAAGCAACGAGGAGCGACTGCAGGCGCTGGCATTGCTGGGGAAAGTAAGGAATCATGTTTACAGCCTGCTCTGGACATTGTAAGGAGCTCTCTGGAGGCTGACCCGCTCGGAGCACTCTGTCCCTCGGCATCCCCAGCACCCGTTTTTGGGTGTTTCAGGGGCTGCTGTCACAGTGCTGGGCGCAGCTCAAGGTGTTTCTGCCAGTTCCTAAAGCCTGGCGTGCTCTGCCCCGCTGCATTCAGCAGCCACCTTATTTTTCCAGCACATCACGGGCTCCCCCATGGATTTCAGCTGCTGGCCCTGGGGAATTCAGCTTCCCGAGGGCAGGGGCCGTGTCCTGCTGCGGACACCTGCCCTGGAACCCAACACCCCTGCGCTGTCCATCAGAGCCGGGGCTTGGCAGACCTCGGGCTGTGCTTACAAGGCTGTTTTTGTTCCTGCAAGGCTCCCGGCCAGGCATTTCATCCTTATATACTTTGTCTTAGGCCACGTCCACTGTAGGGAGGACAAGCTGTTAAAAATCGTTTGGATTTGTGCATATTTCAGCCCAGGCCAGCCTGACCGAGCTGCCACAGGTGACAGAGGGAACAAAGCCGTGGATCCCTCGCACTGCAGCCAGGCTCGTCCTTCCCTTGCTTCCAGCCTTGCTCCAAAAGATCGTAGTGCAGGGGTCAAAGCTCTTGTTTTGGAAGGGATGTTTCATCTGAGTTAAAGGGAAGGATTTTCGCTTCAGGAGCGGGGTTGTGCTGTGCTTGCCTGGCTTCTCGTGCCTGTTAGAGTCAGGAGTTTGGGATGGGACACTCTGCATCCTGGCATTTCCCTGCGCTAAAATAAAGAAAGGGACAAAAGGAACCAAACTATTCCGTCTCCGGTATTTTTTCTCACTGCCCGGGGCCTCGGACATCAGCCCAAAACACAGGAAGGGGAGCGGGCACCCAGCTCCCACACGGGACCATCCCGAACTCCCTGTGAAGTCCCGCAAAAGCCTTTATCTGTGCCGAGGAGGCTGCGGGGATGCCCGCGGCAGGTGCCGGGTGCCCGCGGGAGGAACCGGAGCGTCCCGGGGCCGGGGAACGGGAACGGAACCGCACCGGCGCTGCCTCCCCCGAGCCGATGGAGCGCGGCCGTCCCCGCTCCCCAGCGCGGCTTCTCCCGGGAGTCTCCGCACCGGGAACGCGCGGACCGGGCACCTTTCTCTGCACCGGGGAGCGGGGAACCCGCCGATTATCCCGGCACCCTTCACACCGGGCGCCGGAGAAGCCGGCGTCTTCTCCTGGAGCCCCTCCGCACCGGGGATCCAGGGACGCGGCTCCTCCTCCCGGCACCGTCCGCACCGAGGACCGGAGGACCCGGGGAGCCGCCGCAGAGGAGAGCCGGTGCCTTCCCCGGGCACCCTCTGCACCGGAGACCCGGGGACCTAGCGCCTTTTCCCCGGACCCTCTGCAGAGGGGACCCGGGGAGCCGCTGCCTTCTCCTGGCACCCTCCGCACCGGGGACCCGGGGAATCTCCGCAGCGCGGACCGGGGGACCCAGCGCCTTCTCCCGCAACCCTCCTGGCAGCGGGAACCCCGGCCCCGTGCGCCGCTCCGGAGCATCCCGGCTCCTTTCCCGGCCGCTCCGGAGTATCCCGGCTCCTTTCCCGGCCGCTCCGGAGCATCCCGGCTCCGTTCCCGGCTCCTATCCCCGCTCCTATCCCGGCTCCTATCCCCGCTCCTATCCCGGCTCCGTTCCCGGCCCCTCCGGACCATCCCCGGCTCCTATCCCCGCTCCTATCCTGGTTCCTATCCCGCTCCTATCCCGGCTCCTATCCCCGCTCCTATCCCGGCTCCTATCCCCGCTCCGTTCCCGGCCCCTCCGGACCATCCCCGGCTCCTATCCCCGCTCCTATCCCGGCTCCTATCCCCGCTCCTATCCCGGTTCCTATCCCGCTCCTATCCCGGCTCCTATCCCGCTCCATCCCCGCTCCTATCCCGCTCCATCCCCGCTCCTATCCCGCTCCATCCCCGCTCCTATCCCGGTTCCTATCCCGCTCCATCCCCGCTCCGTTCCCTCTCCATCCCCGCTGCATCCCCGCTCCTATCCCGCTCCATCCCCGCTCCATCCCGGCTCCTACCCCGCTCCATTCCCGCTCCTATCCCGCTCCATTCCCGGCTCCTATCCCGCTCCATCCCCGCTCCATTCCCGCTCCATCCCGGCTCCTATCCCGCTCCATTCCCGCTCCTATCCCGCTCCATTCCCGGTTCCTATCCCGGCTCCTATCCCGTTCCTATCCCGCTCCTATCCCCGCTCCATCCCCGCTCCATGCCCGGTTCCTATCCTGCTCCATCCCTGCTCCATCCCCGCTCCATCCCCGCTCCTATCCCGCTCCTATCCCGGTTCCTATCCCGGCTCCTATCCCGCTCCATTCCCGCTCCTATCCCGCTCCATTCCCGGCTCCTATCCCGTTCCTATCCCGCTCCATCCCCGCTCCATTCCCGCTCCATCCCGGCTCCTATCCCGCTCCATCCCCGCTCCATCCCGGCTCCTATCCTGGCTCCTATCCCGTTCCTATCCCGCTCCATCCCCGCTCCATTCCCGCTCCATCCCGGCTCCTATCCCGGCTCCTATCCCGGCTCCTATCCCGTTCCTATCCCGCTCCATCCCCGCTCCATTCCCGGTTCCTATCCCGCTCCTATCCCGGCTCCTATCCCGGCTCCTATCCCGTTCCTATCCCGTTCCTATCCCGCTCCATCCCCGCTCCATTCCCGGTTCCTATCCCGCTCCTATCCCGGCTCCTATCCCTCTCCATCCCCGCTCCTATCCCGTTCCTATCCCGCTCCTATCCCGCTCCATCCCCGCTCCATTCCCGGTTCCTATCCCGCTCCTATCCCGGCTCCTATCCCTCTCCATCCCCGCTCCTATCCCGCTCCTATCCCGCTCCTATCCCGCTCCTATCCCGCTCCATCCCCGCTCCATCCCCGCTCCATTCCCGGTTCCCCTCCCGGCTCCGCTGCGGCCCCGCCGCTCCCGGCCCCGCCCCCAGGCCCCGCCCCGGGCCGCGATTGGCTGCGGGCGCGCGGGGGGCGTGTCCCGAGGGCCCGTATTAAAGGTGCCATGGCCGCCCGCAAAAAGGGGCCGCGGGCGGGCGGGAGCGCAGTGCGAGCGGAGCGGGCACCGGGCACCGGCACCGGGCACGGCCTCGGCACGGATCTACCCCTTCTCCGCGCCAGCACCTCCCTCGCGGCCGCCGCAGGTAAGAATCGCCTTCTTCCTCCGGCTCTCCGTCTCCCCCCGAGGAGCGGAGGCGATGCGCGGCACCCCCGCGATAAAAGCCCCGCTTTGTGTCGCTGCCGCCGGCTCGGAGAAGAGGGGAACTCCTGCGTCTCTCACGGAGCTATTCTCAGCGCCTACAATAACTCGATAGGTATGGCTGGAGCGCCCGAGCATCTGCTTCCAGCATCTGTTTGTGCTCATAACTTTCCATGCACCAGCTGCTCCCCCCGCTTCCCCCCCGGGATATATTATCCTGGGGAAGGCTTGGAAGTTCGCATGACAACTCCGTGTCGCACAAAGCGCACCGCTCCATCCCTTTTGCCTTCTTTCTCGCCTGTTTTCTGCACGGGGACAGGGCAGAAGCAGCGAGTCTCGGCGCTCGGATGCGTGGGTTTGAGCGTCCGGGATGGTTTAGAGGGCTGTGAAATGAACCTGTGGCTTCATTCATCGGCACGCTGCAAGCGGGAGGCTTTTCTTTATTTTTGACCATCCTGCTAAAAAAATGGGAAGCAGGAAAAAAAAAAAAAAATGCGCATCTGGGACGGCAGTGGAGAGCTGTATTGTTTCAGCTTAGCTCATGACAGTGAGAGGAAAAAATACTGATAAGCAAAGGCAGATGGATTTGGGGGTCAGTGACCCGCAGGTGCCGGGGCCAGGCTTGAGCCGGACCCGCAGCTCCGTCCCCACCCCGCAGGCTGCCCGCACTTGTCTCCGTGTCTCAGCCTTACCTTTACACTTGTTTGCTTTTCCATCCTCGCAGCCGCTGCGCCGCGTACACCCCCTGCTGATGGCTGCTCCGCTCGGAGTTATTTTGTCATCAGCCACAAATACCCCCGAGCCCGTCTCCTTGGCAGGACAGCAGATGCGAGCGCCACTTGTCCTTCGCTTTCTCCTATTTCTTCGCACCCATTTCTCTGCATCATGTGCTCTTTTTTTCATTTTTTCTCCCCCCCTTCCCCGCCCCGCTGCGTGTCCCTGAAGGTCAGCTCCTTCCCCCGAAGGCAGCTCCGTGTAACTTGAGTCGTGCCCGGAGCAGCGGAGGAGCCCTGGGGAATGACTTTTAAGGAGAAAAGGTTCCAGGGGTGGCCGTGCCCGGCAGCGAGGAGCAGCAATGTGGGATCAGGCTTGGCCGGGGCGAGAAGCGCTCGCCGAGGGCAGCGGGGAGGGCGCTGGGCTGGGCTGGGCTGGTGCTGCTGCTCTCTTGGCAACCTGTGCCCGGCTCGGTGGCGTCAGGCGGGGAATAAGCGCTCCGAGCGCTCCGTGCTGCTGCTGTGCCCCGCTCCCCTGCTGCTCTCGCACTCCGGAGTTAGCCCTCGGGCTTTACAAATTCTCCTCCTGCTGCGATGTGAGCGCTTTTCCGCAGGGAAGGGCTGGAGGGGGATGCTCGGGGGAAAGTGAAGGTTTGGGCTCCTCGTTGTGGCATCTCCCCAAATGCTGGCTCAGGAATGCTGCAGATGCAGCACAGCCCCGTTTTCCTCCGCTCGTGCAAGCATCCCCTCGCAGCAGAGCAAGCCAGGCTTATCCCATCCCATCCCATCCCATCCCATCCCATCCCATCCCATCCCATCCCATCCCATCCCATCCCATCCCATCCCATCCCATCCCATCCCATCCCCGTGCTGGTAACTCCAAGCTGTGTTGTTTGTATTCCCTTCCAGGGGGAAAGGTCACCTGGATTAATAATGATAGCAATAATCATAACAACACACCTGGTGCTGATTAATTCCCAGCTCTGTGTGTGGCTGCACTGCACTGCACTGGGCCCAGTTACACAAACCCTGGGCTGGGTTGGTGGTGCTGGGTTGGCTCCTTTTGCCCAGTGAGGATTGCAGGGCTGCTCCCACACCAGCCTGGAATTTTTGGTGCCACCAGCAACTGGAGCAAGGGGCAGCAGCCTCGTTCTGCCTTCGAGCAGCAGGTGGATCAGCACAAAAAGAAGCAGCATTAGCTTGTCCTGCTGCTTTGTTCCCGGGTTTTTTGGGGAATTTCTGGTGGAAGCGGTTGTGAGGGTCAGGGTGAGCACAGAGCAGGGGCTGGGGCAGCCAGGGGATCCAGTGGCATTTCACAGGACCTGCATTTCCATGAGCAGGAGCGAGATCAGCCCCTCTGGCTGGTCCCTGTGCGTGGTGCTGCTCCTGCTCCCATCCCACCCATCCCATCCTCGTCCCTACTTGGAGCCCTGGCAGGAAGAGAGGCAGTTTGTGCTGGAAAAGCAGGCACAGAGCTCTGCTGCCCTGGAGTATGCCAGAGCTGTGTGCTGCAAACTTCCAGCAGGCTGCAAAGAGGCCCCCAGGCTCACCCCCAGCTTTGGGGTGCTTAGAACCAAAGGGGTGCAGCTTCATCCCCACAGCACAGCCAGCGAGGAGGGAGCTGGGCCAGGGGCAGGAGGTGAGAGCTGCTCAGTCCTCCAGGGCAGGAATATGAAAATTCTGGTCCCAAACTTCTAAATGCAGCCACAGGAAGCTGGCGTTAGGATTTCAGGGATTTGTGGAATTCAAACAAGTGTCCTCAGGTCGAGACTTTTGTGGGAGAAGCTGCATATTCAGACACTTAGAACTTTGCTGCTTATCTTTCTCTCCACTGCAAGTTTTCCTCTAAAAATGCAGGAAAAAAAATATTCCAAACTCCAGAATAAACTGTTTCTTAGGCTGTGTGTTTCTGTCAGCTTGGAACAAAACAGGCTCTGACTGTGGAAGTCGAACATGACTGTGATTATAGGATGTGGTTTATGAAAGTGATCGATTTGCAGAGCAGTGCAATGGCTTTTCAAGAAGTTTTTTTATGTGGGATGTATTAGCAGTAGTTTCGCTTCCCCGCTGTGTTCAGGTTCCTAATAAAAGTGGGGTTTTGGCCAAAGCAAATCATTTAAGTGAGCATTAAGAGAATTCTTTTGTGTTTTTGAGCACGATATCCTGACGGGAATGAGAAACCCTGGGAACAAAAAGGTGTAAGGAGGGGAAAATTGGATCTTTACACAGAGTAGGCAAGGCAGCTGTAAAAGTAAGAATAAGTGCCCAGAAGGAGTGAGAGGGCAGCTGCAGCAGAAGTGTTCAGTGCTGAGAGCTGCACTCCAAAGGGCATTACAGAACCCACCCAAAGCTGCCAAACTGTCTTGTCTGAGCTGAAGTCACAGATGAGTAATCTTGGCAAGGAGGCATCGGGACACATTCTTGCACAACAAGCAGGAGCGAGGAGAAAAGAGGAGGTGAAAGTAAACCCCGAGGAGATCCTGGAGGGAAAAGCAGCCTGCACACAGCTGATGATGTTGCTGTTTGTCACCTGCTCTTTTCCTAGCAAGTGTTTGCTGAGCTCAAGCCTTTGTAATGTGCTTGAAGGATGTGGGAGGGCTGAGGAGTTGTTTGAAATCGATCAAGTTTTTGGAACACCTCAGGAGGGCTTTAGGGGCTGCTGTTGTTGGGAAAGGAGAGAACTTCTTATCTACAGCTGTTGTCAGATTGCAGCCAGAGGAAGAGCAGAGGTCCTGCTGGGCAGGGGTTGTGCTCCACGGTGGCTGCAGTTCTGCTGGCTTTTGGACAAACTCAGATGAGTTTTGATAACATTAATTTAGGAAGAGCACTGCGATTTAATCCCCTGCTACTGTGAATGGTTCTGGAGCCTCCCATGGTGTGCCAAGGGGACAGCAGCCATTCCTCTCCAGCTTTATTCCCTCTGTGGGCCCTGGGTGCATGGAGCAGCTGCTTTCATGCATCCCTTCTCCTCTGCAGTATTTCAGTCCCATTTCCTGATAGGCAGTACATGACTTAATGGATGACGCACTTGTTAAAAGCTAGACCTGGGTCTAAGCCAGACCTCCCTGAAACAAGTTTTTGGTGGCTTCTCCCCTCGGGAAGGAGATTTTGTAGCCTTTCTGCTGAGTCTTGATTGGTGACATTTCAGGCCCTCGGGACCGTTGCCCGCTGGAGATGGAAGCGGCTGCCTCGGGCTCCCGAGGGGAAGGTGCTGGGGCTCGCTCCTCGAGGTGTGAGGAAGGCACTCAGCTGGTGCTGCTGCGTTTTCCTGGTGGCTTCAGCAGGAGCAGAGGAGGGGCTTTGTGGAGTCTAATGTTTTGTACAACTTACACCCAACACAAGTGTGAAAACCACAAAGATCCCGGTGATCTGGAGTTAGAGAGGAGCTGCTGCAGCCTTTGTTCCTGAGATTTGCTGAGAATACACAACTCCTTTTTTTTAGCTTAACTCAAACAATTTGTCTGTGCTTTAATTTCATGGAATCACCGCTGTTTGAACTTCCCAAGTTTATTCCCTTTCTCCACCTTCCCTTTTGCACGCTCCCTGCTTTGCCGTGGGTCGAACAGTCCACGAGACACATCATAAGTCACTGCAAACCACTTTGATATTTATGTTTGAACAGAAGGATGTTCAAGGGAACTGTTTGTTTCAAAAGAAGCAGAAATCACAGTTGTAAATAGCAGAGAGATCCTTCTTGTGTTCACCTTTTGAGTGAATGTTGCTCAGGCTGGTGTGACACGATCCCATTGGCATTTTCCCTCGGGAAGAGCGATTCCTTCCTCGCAGTAACAGTGTGACCCCTGTCCACGCACAACCGCGGGCACGGAGCATTGCTGAAAATGCCATTAAGGAAAAGGAAACTTCCTGCAGGTCCACAGGTGTCATTTTCCTTGATTCCTTATCCTTTTCCTCCAGGATCTAAAGTGCCCTTTCTCTTTCTCTTGCAGACCATGCCTTCTCTATGACGGTGGCTGGCTGAGCTCACCCTGCATGCCAGAAGACTCTCCTTGGTCGGACCGAGGGCTTTTGGGGACTCCGGCCTCCGCCCGCTTTTTCCGCGTGTGTGTGTTCCTGTAGAACTTTCAAAACTGTTTCTCCAAAGGGTTTTGCAGAAACTCAGACTGTTTTCTAAAGCAGAAGCACCTCAGTCCCCGGCAGTAGTGATGGGCAGCGTGCGAACCAACCGCTACAGCATCGTGTCTTCGGAGGAGGACGGCATGAAGCTGTCCACCATGGCCGTGGCCAACGGCTTCGGCAACGGCAAGGGCAAGGTCCACACCCGGCAGCAGTGCCGGAGCCGCTTCGTCAAGAAGGATGGACACTGCAACGTCCAGTTCATCAACGTGGGCGAGAAGGGGCAGCGCTACCTGGCCGACATCTTCACCACGTGCGTGGACATCCGCTGGAGGTGGATGCTCGTGATCTTCTGCCTGACTTTCATCCTCTCCTGGCTTTTTTTTGGCTGTGTGTTTTGGTTGATTGCGCTGTTGCACGGGGATCTGGAGAACCAAGAGAACAGCAAACCTTGCGTGTCTCAGGTGAGCAGCTTCACCGCAGCCTTCCTGTTCTCCATCGAGACCCAGACCACGATCGGCTACGGCTTCAGGTGCGTCACCGACGAGTGTCCCATCGCCGTGTTCATGGTGGTTTTCCAGTCCATCGTGGGCTGCATCATTGATGCCTTCATCATTGGTGCCGTCATGGCAAAGATGGCTAAGCCAAAAAAGAGGAACGAAACTCTGGTCTTCAGCCACAATGCCGTGGTGGCCATGAGGGACGGGAAGCTGTGCCTGATGTGGCGCGTGGGGAACCTGAGGAAAAGCCACTTGGTGGAGGCACACGTGCGGGCGCAGCTCCTGAAATCCCGGATCACGTCGGAAGGGGAGTACATCCCCCTGGATCAAATCGACATCAACGTGGGGTTTGACAGCGGCATCGACCGCATCTTCCTGGTGTCCCCCATTACAATAGTGCACGAGATAGACGAGGACAGTCCTTTGTATGACCTGAGCAAGCAGGACATGGACAATGCTGACTTTGAGATTGTGGTCATCTTGGAGGGCATGGTGGAGGCCACCGCCATGACCACCCAGTGCCGCAGCTCGTATCTGGCGAACGAGATCCTCTGGGGCCACCGCTACGAGCCCGTGCTCTTCGAAGAGAAAAACTACTACAAAGTGGACTACTCGAGGTTCCACAAAACGTACGAAGTGCCCAACACACCCATCTGCAGTGCCAGGGACTTAGCGGAGAAGAAATACATCCTCTCCAACGCCAACTCCTTTTGCTACGAGAACGAGGTGGCCCTCAGCAGCAAGGAGGAGGACGAGATCGACACGGGGGTGCCCGAGAGCATGAGCACGGACACGCACCCGGACATGGAGCACCACAACCAGGCGGGGGTGCCCCTGGAGCCGCGGCCGCTGCGGCGGGAGTCGGAGATATGACTGGCGGGCTCTTGCCTCTCGCGCGTGCTCGGAAGGCAAAAACCCCGGCGTGTCCATGGGGCAAAGGCTCGTTGACCTGAGAAGTTGGCCCAGAACAGTTTGCAGACTACGGTACTGTGGAGGAGTGGTGTGAAGGCAGCAGACCCGAGGAACCCAGGCTGGTTTTTAGGGCTGTCCGCAGAGGAGGGACGACAGGAAATGAACTCTAAACACAAAGCACTAAACATGTCTAAGTATGAACAGAAGGCACATATGTTGTAGAATAAATTATGTATATATTTTTTTACAAAACTTGAACTTGCAGGCAAGCTTTGGTTGGGTTATTATTATTTTTGGTTTTTTTCAACTTTTTTCCAGAATGCTTCTCTCTAGGGAACAAGAATGTTTTTAATGGCATAACAAAGGCAAGAATCTGCCTTATTATTATTATTATAATTATTTTTTAAAAAGCTGCTGCTAACTACATGAACACAAATGGTTATTTTTGTTGCAGTGTAGTTTTTATTTTCTCTTGTGTAATTTAAAAAGGAAAAAAAAAAAAGTCAGTGTTGAACTTTTTGGGTTGAAAAGCTCGTGATCAGTTCAGAGAGGCCAATGTTGCCAGAAAGTTTAAACTCCTTTTGAGGCCAGTAGTTGATAGCTAGAATCAATTTCTCTCTTTCCAGTTACATAAGGGGCATTATGTAATATCAGGCCAATCAGTAGCCTCCAGCAAAATTATGATTTTTTGGGGGGAGAATTTAATTCTCTGTCCAAAGGAAAAACGAGATAAAAAGATATGTACACATAGGAAAAAGTACTAAGTTCAAACTACCTAAGTGGATACCAAAGAAAATGCACAGTTTTGCACAGTGGAGTTTATTTAAAAAAAAAAAAAAAAAGGAAAAAAAAAGGAACAGGCTGCTTTAAACAAAAAAAAAAAATCAAACCTCAGACACTTTTTTGGTTTTGACTTTTTCTTTCTTTCTTTTTTTTTTTTTCTTTTCCTTTTAAGACCTTTATTTTGCACCTTATTCGAAAGACTTAAAAGCTCGCATCTGAAGTGAGCTGGGCCTCCTCCTCTTTCCCCCTGTGCTTCCATGGGGGAAAATAAAATCCCTGTTTTCTTGTAGGGAAAAAGCTCAGTTGGGGGAAGCAAAGCAGCATCCTCTGTGTCCTCCCTGGCCTGCCCCAGCTCCTCAGCTCCAGTGCCGCTGGTGTCGGATCCCAGCCCTCAGCTGCTGGGGGCTTTTCCCAAAACTGTGCCATGGACATGCTGTGGAGCTGCTGGCTGGTGCCAGAGGCTGCTGGGGTTTGGCCATGGATGAACCAAGCAGCAGAGAATTCCCTGGGAAGAGGTTTTGGAGGAGGAAGGAAGAGGAGGAAAGAGCCTCGGCAGCGCAGCACTTGGCAGTGGCGGGGGGATGGCAGAATTTTGTGCAAAATGCTTCTCTCCAGCAGGGCAGGGCTGTCAGGAAGGTGGATTTGCATCTCTTGGAGGTTCTTTGGGGAGGGTGAGGCCGCAAAGGGAGGTTTGGGTTCATCTCCTGCCTCCTCTCCCCAGCAAACCCCAGCTGGGAGGTCGGCGGGTGACGCTCACCCGTCACCAAGCAGATTTTGCCACCTTCAGCAAAACTCTGGCTCTGGTGGTGTTTTGGCTCCTTCACCCAGAAGGATTTAAATTCTCTGTGCCTCTAAGCTCAAGGAGACAGCAAAGCTGTGCTGGGATCCCCTGGGATGGCAATCCTGGACGACTCTTGCAGTATTGGATCACTGTATGCCATTAAAAAACAGCTTGTTCTAGGTCTGGTGTCTTCTGCAAACGGAGATGTGTGAAGGCCTCTGGGCCCTGCCAGCCCTGCCTGAAAGAAATGCCTGCAATCAACTGGTTTCTGATAAGATGCCATCTACAGAGGGTGGGTTGGAAAGTGTGGAAATTCCATGTTGTAAACACGGATTTGGCTCCTGGAGAAGGGCAGATGATGGAGCACAAGTGCTGAGGCTGTTACTGGGGTGGGAGGATGGAAAAGGAAGGGAAGGGTGGACATTTCAAGGAGCTTTGGTCGCAGTTTCTGGGTCAACAACGGAGTGCTGCTAGTGCTGCTAACGGTGACGTTCTTGCAAAAGGAGAAAAACTAAACCAAAGAGTATTCAGTGACACAGAGGGGGCACGAAAACGCAGTGGGGAAGGGAGGCTGAGCCGGAGAAAGGGGACCTGATCTCAGATCAGCATCCCCCAGGTGCACAGTGCTCCCACTAAATGATACTTGAGATATTGGAGGGAGAGATGAGAGATGGGGGAGGGGATGGAAAATGCAGGATTTGTCTCATTGCTTCAACACACAAGAAATCCAGAGAGGGAAAAAAAAAAAATCCCCTCCCCTTTAACATTTCTGGTGCAGAGGTTTTGGGTTTGTTTTTTGTTTTTGTTTTCTTTTTTTTTTCTCGTTTGTTTGTTTTGTTTTGTTTTTCAAGTCAGTTTTTCAGAAATATTTTTAAAATTGTACATTTTATAAAGTTTATCAAGTATTTTCATATTTAAAGCCAAATGTAAATAGAAGTCTGTAAAGAGGACAAGGAGAAGACAACGAAAAGGCCACAAAAAAAAAAAAAATATCAGTTCAGCTCGGCAGTCTCGGCTCGCTAGGACTAGATGCTACAGGTTAGCATGATTTTTAGCAAATTACTTGCAAGCCTTATAGGATTCCTAATGCTCTGAACTTCTCTTTATTTATTTTTTTAAGCATGGACTTTTCGTTTGAGAACACGTTCTAGTTACTGGCGTTTTCAAAGAGCTCCCGGAGTGGTGCCGAGGGGGTGTGTCGAGGTGTAATCCATTGCTAATCTCTGCTTGTTCTTTCTCTCCCAACCCTTTGTCTTTGCCGAGGGAATCCCACGTTTCAGCCCTGGCTCTGGGAAGCTGCTGGGAAGAGCCCTGCAATGTCCCCTTCCCCTTTTTGCCATCAGTTTTGGGTTTCTCAGCTGCAAATTGGAGTAGTCGTTTAAAAAAAAAATGTTCTTTTTAAGGACTAGACAGTGACTGACAGCTTTCCTCCAGTTCCTGGGCCAAGCTGATGCTGACTTTAAAACTTTAAAACTTTAAAACTTTAAACTGCCAGAGCTCTACCCGCAGCCTCCCCCAGGCCTATCTTTATCCAGGATAAATTGGCTCACACGGAAACTTTTATCCTGTCTTTTTGCTTAGGGGCTGGGGGGGAATATGTTATTTCTGCCCTTCCCTGAAAATACTTGAATGAGACACATTGTCTGACCCATAATTCTGTGTACAGTGACAGGAGCAGAGGCAGGTGGGGATGGTTCCCTCCCTCTGCCTCTTCCGTTCGAGTTGTCCCGGGTTAAGTGGCCAGGGCAGGAATCCTGACTCGTTAGCTGGGGTTAATTAACCTCCCCCAGCTGTTAAACACTTGTGCGTTAGCTGAAGCCCTCGGGAAAGACAAAGGGTTCAGATATTTAATTTGTTTTCTTCGGTCTTCTCTCTCGTGATGGATTACAAGGTAAAACTGAGAAGTACTGTAATGTCTTTAATCCTGGCTGCTCACCACCATTGTGAAGTAGAAGGTGCTGCAAAGCTGCCGCCCCACAGCCCACCAGAAACTGATTTTTGTAAGGACTTTTTTGGCCTGCAGCTCTTGTAAGACGAACAATCTCGGCGTCTGACAGTTGTCCATGACTATTTTCCTGTTTGCAGCCTTTTTGTATCGAAGTCTTCCTAATGTACTGCACAAATTGTGGATTGTACAGATTTTTATATATTATGTCTTATTTTATTATTTCTAAATAAATAATTAAAAAAAAAAACCCACAAAAATTTGGAGGACGAGCTCGGTGTGTGCAGCCCGTGTGTGAATGAGGGGGGAATTTGGGTTTGCAGGGGGATATTGAGCTGTGCTCGTGGTTGTGTGAAGCACTCGAGGAGCAGACAGCTCGTTCCTCGACAAAAGGCAGGACGAGAGGTGATCCCATCCTTATTTCCCTGGGGAGAACACAAACGTGACTTGTACTGGAGGAAAATCCGCCCCAGGCAAATTCAGGACCTTTCTTAAGGTCCTACCTGGGACTGCACAGCCCCAGGTCATTCATTGCCTCGGAGCTGAGATGGAAGAAAAGCTCCAAGTCTGCACTAACCCCAAAGCAGGGAATGGGGGAAAGAAAGCTCCAAGTCTCACAAACCCCAACCAAAAAAAGCAGTCCACACAAACCCCAAAGCAGGGAAGGGGGGATGAAAGCTCCAAGTCCACACAAACCCCAAAGCAGGGAAGGGAGGGGATGAAAGCTCCAAGTCTGCACTAACCCCAAAGCAGGGAATGGGGGAAAGAAAGCTCCAAGTCTACACTAACCCCAAAGCAGGGAAGTGGGGGATGAAAGCACCTGGAGCATCAGCGAGCGCATTGGAAGATTTGGGAAGGGATTAAAAAATTAAGCAGCAAAGTCATCTTGAACTCCGCGTGTTCCGTGTCTGCCTGGAGCATCTCCTTGGGGAGCTGTGGCCGGGCTCAGCTCGGTTCTGAGTGCACAGGCTGAAATCTCCATCCCTGCCTCAGTCCCCGGGCCCAGCAGCACCAGCACGGGCTCTGTGGGATGCAGAGGGCAGCACAGCTTGGAGGAGCCACCAAGGGCTGTGAAATCCCGATTTGTCTGGGCTGGAGAGCTCCTTCCCCAGGGCAGAGATTGCGGCTGCCCCAGCTCCAAAGTGCTGCTCCAACGGGAATCAAACGCTGCTGGCCCGGCTGAGGGAAATTTCAATGCAGGTCTGACCCCTCTGCTGCCTTCCCAACCTTTTTATCAGCCTGGAATGCCATTTAAAGCGTGGCTCAGCTGGAGCCCTGACCCCGGCGAGCAGGACTCCGTTTAGAAATTCAAATTTACTTTTCAACTCGAATGCTCTCTTGGAAAGCTTATCATCGTGATGCCACGGCTGCATTTAGAGACACAGATGAGCTGCCTGCATCTGCTCCTTGTGATGCCAAAGGCAGAGCTGCTCGGTGCCCTGGATGTTCCTGTAGGGACAGGGCTGGGACCACTCTCTGTCCCTTCCCTAAATCGTGAGCACCCTCTCCTGTCAGTGCCTCTCCTCCTCTGCTCGGGCCGAGCGCAGGCAGCACAAATTCAACAGCACCGCTGCTGATTTTGGTGGCCAGCAGGGCAAAGACTAAACTTCTCTTCTTCTCTGCATGCAGCCGAGCTGCAGATGCTCTGCAGGCTCTGGATGTGCTGCCTGAAGCCAGGCACAGGGAATAAAACGCCACAGAAGTCGTGGGGAAGCTGCAGGACACGGGCAGTGATGCTGCTGGGTGCTCCTGCACTGCAAAGTGTCTGCATGAAGCACCTGGTGCCTCTTTTCCCAGTTTTGTCACCAAAAAGGGCAGAAAAAGGAAAACAATGAAAATTACAGGAAGGTCAAGAAGATAAAAATGAAATGCAGGTCTTGAAAAGATACTTTTTTTCTCCTTCCAAACTTTTCACTAAAATACAGATTATTATCCAGCACCGATGTTTTCAGCTTGTTTGAGCGTGCAAATCCAGCGTGTCACATGCACGGAAATGCAGTTTAGAGTTTTGGGTGGGCAGGACAGGAAGGGGCAAATGCAGTTTAGAGTTTTGGGTGGGCAGGACAGGAAGGGGCTGCAAACACACCTGTTCCAGCGATTTATGCATTTTATATCATCCTTTAACAATAAAAACGCTGCCCTTGCCTTTCCCTTCCTCACTGGCTTGGGCTTTAGCCCACAGCGGATTTTATTTTAAAAAATCGACAGTGAGACTTGTACAAATGATATATTCATTAAACATCCCTGCTGAATCGCTGTGGTTGGGAAGCTGTGGCAGGATGGGTTGGAAGGGACCTCTGGAGATCCAAGGGTTGGATCCCTTCCTTCCACCTCCCAGCTGGTGCAGGTTTTGGGATAACTCAGGAACCAAAGTCTAAACCAGGTCTCATATGACCAAACCTGGCCTAATTCTGGTTATTCCTTGTATCCAGCAGCAGGAGGGAGGGGAATCAGGTAAATCCTGCTCCCTCCTGCTGCTGGAGGTGTGCTGGCTCCTTGGGAAGCAGGGAGGAAGTTGTAGGCTCTTATTTCCCAGGATTTTTTATTTTGCTAACTTTTGGTTTGTCAAATTTTTGTCAAAATATCCCGCTGTGCCTGAAGTTCATTTGATATGCAAATCAGCTCATTAATTATGCTGCTTTACATGGCTGTGCCTGGGTTTCATGCAGGGACACAGCCTGGGGTTCACTGGGAACTCCAACTCGGGCTCTAAATAAAGAAAACACCAAACCCGAGCACTCTGAGGTCACCACCTCAGGAATCTCCTGATTATTGAGCTTTGAGAAAGACCTGGCTGCTGGTGCTGCCCAGGACTCACAAACTCCAGGATCCTGCTTCCAGTGAGCTCATCAGTGGGGTTTAATTGATGTGTCGTGGGCTGCCCACAGGAAAGGATGGATTTCTGCAGCTGAGCAGCACGGGGTCTTTACAGGTCTGCATCTCCCCCTGGGCCAGAGAAATAACTCTGATTTAGCTCTGTTCTTGAAGCCTTTGGATGTTCTGAAATGGGGCAGTGGTTGCTGCATCCAGGAGGGACGAATGTCACCTTTGAGAAAAGCAGTTCCATCTTTCCCCCTGGATTTCTGTGGGATTCTTCACGCACAGAATTCAAGACAGCCCAGAATCTTTTTTTTTTTCTTTTTTTTTTTTTTTTTCATCCTTTTTCCCATGTTGGTACTTGCACTGCCTTCACTTCTGCTGGAAAGGTGGAAGCAGATCAAAAGTTGTTATTTTTATCTGTTTACACCTAAGGCAAGAGAGCTTTGGTTGCTGCAGGTGACTCAGGATCCCTCTGGGATGGAAACAGAGGGAATTCCGTCCTCCCTCCTGCAGCAGAGTCTGGCAAGAGATGTCCATGCTCTAATAAAAACCTCACAGCTAACTGAAGAAAGGGAAGAAAAGCTTGAAAGGAAAAATAAAGTGAACAGAAGCATGGAGCAGCTGAAATGCACACACTGCATTTCAGAAATGATAATTTGAAGGGTTTAGGGGGGGATTGCAGTGGCACAGCTGGGGAAGGGAAGTGAATAAGTGAATAATTCCTCGGGAGAAGGCAGAATGTCCCCACTTTTGCCTTGCAGAGGCTGTGCTGGTGGAGATTTGGGCTCCTGGGGGTCACAGGCTCCTTGGCCTCCCTTCTCGCTCTGTTTCTGGCCAGTCCCAGCTCTGGTCCCGTGTGGGAATCGGGCTCTGGGATGGCAGTGGGATACAGAGGCTCTGGATCCCCCCACGGCTTCTCCACACTCTGCCCATGGTCACTCCTGTCAGCTAGGAAGCCAAAGGATTAAAAGCAATTAGGGAAGCCCTGATTTATCCTAATTAGAGCCAATACTGGAGCTCTGTTAGAGCATTTATCTTGAAGTCTCCAAGGCTTTGTCCCAGCGCTCTCTGGAGTTCATTTCTGCCCTTCTCATCCCTCTCTCCTCCCGGTGACACCAGGCCGTGATCTCAGGCCCCTGGTGGCTTTGGTATTTACGTTCAGAGTTGCAACATTTCCACGGAGCTGGAGTGTGTTGGCATTTGCAATATTTACAGCTCGTTAAGGGCTTGTGATGAAATCCTGCTGCATCCCTGCCCTGGGTGTTTAACGAGCCCGAGGCCTCCAGGATTGCAGGGCCTGTCCCTTGGCATCGCATCTGACAGATTTTCCGTGGAATTAACTGCAGGTATGCACTGACTAAACACCTTCAGAACCTCTGGACAAACAGCCCGTGCAAGATTCATGAATCCATGCAAACCAGAATCAGATCTGTCAGCCCAGCTCCCACAGGAATCCCCAGACCTCAGCATGTTGTGACAGTTGTGCTGAGGCAAAGCTGGAGATTTCCATGAGGATAACGAGAGCTCTTTCATCCCCAGTGGCCTTAGCAGGGCTCCATCCTCCTGCTCAGAACCGTGGTCTCAGCAGGCAGAAATTAAACCTCGGGGAGAGAGCAGGGACAAGGAATGTGAGCAGCATTTGCATGGCTCGTCCCTCCTTTCCATCCTCTGAGGGAATCGTTTGGTGCCGCCCCGTTGGTGCCAGGATGATTTTTTGCCTTTTCTTTTAAACCCCTTTTATACCTTTTTGTAACTTCTGGATTCTTAGTGGTTTTTTAGCCTACATTCTTGGACTTGTTTGTCAAGCTGGGAGACCAAATATTTTAGGGTTTTGTAGTTAGGGATCAGAGTGCCCCAGGCCCCAAGGTCCTCTCCAGAACACATTTTGTAAACTCGGATAGAACCATCCAGGGGAAGGTTCTTTGAGGAAAGGGAGCTCATTTGAGCCTCTCATTGGGGAATCTTTGATAGATATGCTAATTAGTAAAACCTATAATGTGATACCAGATCAATTGTGGGTGCCCATTATGGTGGGCATGGGTGCATTCAAGCTGGATGTGGTGCACCTAAGGATCCTTAAAATAAATACCCAGGTAAAATCCCTTTTTCCCTTCTAACCGTGTTTGCCTCCTGATTTTAAGACCAGGAAAAGGCATCACCATCAGTGACAATCCCAGAAGGGATTAAACAGTGCTGGTGTATCCTGCGTTTTCACACTTGGACGTTTTGTTCCACATGAAAACCATTTGCATGTGTTTGAGATGAGATTAATTGGGCAGTGCTTGAGAGCCTCACATGTTCCAAGTCTGGCAGGTTTCCTTGCACTGATATTTTCCTGTCACTGGAAAGATTGGTCTGGATGGGGGTTGTTGCTGCTGGGTGCTCGAGAGGAACCTTCCCAACATTTCTTCAGGTGACTTTATCTGCTCCAAAGGCTCGTGGAGCTTTGCTGACACCCAAGTCATCATGTGAGGAGCTGGGAATGCCTGTGACTGGAGTATTTGGGATTTGCCTCCTGCTGCTCATCCCCCTCCTGCTGCTCATCCCCCTCCTGCTGCTCATCCTCCTCCTGCTGCTCATCCCTCTCCTGCTCTGCCCCCAGCACAGGAAGGACATGGAGAGAATCCAGAGGAGGCACAAGGATGACCCGAGGGATGGAGAACCTCTCCTGTGAGGAAAGGCTGAGAGCTGGGACTGCTCAGCCTGGAGAAGAGAAGGCTCCTGGGTGATTTTATTGCAGATTTTCAGCACATGAAGGGACTCCAGTAGAGCTGGAGAGGGACTTGGAACAAGGGCTGGAGGGACAGGACCCAGGGAATTGCTTCCCACTGCCAGAGGGCAGGGATGGATGGGATATTGGGCAGGAATTGTTCCCTGGGAGGGTGGGCAGGCCCTGGCACAGGGTGCCCAGAGCAGCTGTGGCTGCCCCTGGATCCCTGGCAGTGCCCAAGGCCAGGCTGGACATTGGGGCTTGGAGCACTCTGGGACAGTGGGAAGTGTCCCTGCCATGGCAGGGGCTGGAACAAAATCATCTTTAAGGTCCCTTTCAACCCAAACCACTCTGTGACTCTTCCCAGCAGCGCTGTGAGAGTGCACGAGTTACCCAGAAAGGAGCCCTGCACTGTGAGATTTGTGCCAAAAACCACCCAAATCCACATTCCACCCAAATCCCTGCCTGCCCCCAGCACGAGACACACTCAGCCCGTTCCAGCAGGGCAGATTTTGTCTCAGATAGGAGGTGACCACGTTCCTTCCTTGAAGTTTGTCTCCTCCACACATCAAAAAACGTTAACAAATAGGCATCATCTATGCCCTGGGGAGCACAGCAAGCTGCTTTTCTTTTTCTTGGCTGGCTCACTTCGTGCTGGAGTTGTGGGACTTTTCATCTCTGCACTTGGAGGAGCAGAGTAAAAGTAGTTTGATAAATTGTGGAAAAAAGGAACTCGCTGGCTTTCCTCAGAACCTCTCCTCTGCAGCTCCTCCTCTCGCTGTACTCCTTCCAGCACCCCAGAATTCCCTGCCTCCGTGCATGTTATGGCACCTTTGGGATGTGTTAGTCATAAGAATGAAGCTACTGGTGCTTTGCAGGCATATTTTAACTCTGGCTCTGGCAGGAGAGCTCTGACACAGCCCTGCTGTCGGCACGTCTGGGGAGCCTTTGCTCGCCGATGCCTCCTGAGATTCCAGGCTGCTCCAAAAAAAAAAAAAAAAAAAAAGGGAAACGGCCAATTTTTATTTCCTCAGGTATGCTGGAGGTCCTTCTGTTGTTCTTCGGTGGTGGTGAGGGCTCTGGGGTGCGGGGTGAGGCTGGGATGGGGGCAGGAGAGGTGGGAGCTTTGTGCTGTCATGTCCAGCTCCAGCTCTGTCCTTTCTCCTCCGAGCAGCGTCACCAGAGGCTGGGGACACTTTGCTTTTCTCTCTTGAGCCCCTGAGGGTTCTTCTGTGCACTGGGAAAATTCCCACTCATCCTTCCAGCCCGGGGATCTCCAGGCTGCTCTGCCCTGGCCCCTTGGCACCGTGGATGCTCCATGGGATCCTCCTGTTCCCCAGGACCCGGAGGCTCCAGGGGCTGAGCAGAGGCAGCTCCACGAGGCTGCAGCAGCATCAGGAGGCACCAAAGCACCTCTGTGATGGTGCCCTGTGTGCAGCAGAGCTGATCTGGGCTTGGGCTGAGCCTAAATTTGCTTTCTTTGAATTCATTTGGATCTCAGGACTCCGTAATTGCGGGTAATTAACTTCTCCTTGCAGGGCAGCTGATAAGTGAGAGCTTCCCTGACTTTCTGGACATCTGGGGGCAGGAGCCCTGTCAGGCTCTTTTCATCTCAAATGGAGCAATCCGGAGCAATTTCTGCAAATATTCACAAAATTGAGGTCAAACCCAGCTGTCTGGCTGTCTGCTTTTGCATATAAATGTAGAATTCCTGGTTTATCCCAGCAGGTTTGGTGCCAGCCCTGGTTTGGAAAACTTGTCCTGGGCATTTTAGGCCCAGTTCAGTAACCAGCAATGACAGGTCAAAAATTATCTGATATTGTTATCAAATATTTTCCACCTGTTTTTTTATCAAGCAGTGCATTGCCCAGCAGCACAAGGTCGGGAAGACTTAAAATCCCAAAGGATTTAAATTAAAATACTCAGGTATTGCAGAAATATTCAGACCTTTCATGTTCAGAGCGATTTCTTATTGTTTTTCACATAACCACGTGCATATTCTTGATCTTATGGAAAAAAGGGGACAAAAATGGTGTGAAGGAAAACTTTTCCAGCCTATCCATGTTAAATATTCTCACAGGGAAGAGGCTGTGGCACAGAGAACCAGCTTTTAAATATTTCTCTCCCTCACACTGAGATCTGGGGGACAAGAATACATTAAACCAGCAAAGTGCAGTGGTGGAAAAGGCTTTGTTGAATTAAATGTCTTTTTTTTGGTTTTTTTTGTTTTTTTTTGTTTTTCCCCTTAGGGAACAATAAGAAAATTTCTCTTTCTGAGCATATCTCCAGCTGAAACGAGCTCCAGGAGTGGTCAGAGCCTGCCATAAAAATGCCATGTGCAAGAGAATATATTTAATATCGGGCAAGCAGAATAGAACGATACGATCTGTTTGGGGTTTGAAGGTAAATGTTTAGACTTTTTTTTCCCTTTGAAATAATCTGGGAGAGATGCTGGTTGGCTCAGTGGGAAATGAAATCACGGAGGATTTATGCCATTAATGACAGGCTATGATGTCAAAGACATCTGGCCCGTGGCCATAACCTTTTGTGTGGCTCTGGTTGACTCTGATAAATAAACAGCCCTGCTCAGCTGCTGCCTGCAGAGGAGTCCCCAGCACTTGGGAGTCCTGAAACTGAAAAAGATTGAGGTCAAAAATTGAGGTAAAAAATTGTGGGGAAGGAGCTTTTTCCCCCCTCAGCATCTCAGGGTTCTGCAGCAGGGCTTGGTTGATGTTTAAAGCAACAACACCAGAACTGATCTGACTTTCTGAGGGTCTGCTGGCTCCTGCTGCTTTGTAATTAATCAATTAAAAGTCCCAGGCACACGGTCAGTAGTGTCCATCACCATGGGTTTTGCTCCTCCTGCCCCATTTGTGGCATCAAAAGCAGATCAGGTTGGAATTTCGAGTCACTCCAGTGGCACCCAGCCTTGGCACAGGTTGGGCAGTGCCCAGGCTGGAAGAGCCCTGCAAATCCCCCTGCAGAGGGACAGGGAATTCCTGGCACCTGAGCACCTCTGGAGTGCTCTGTACCTGTCCCCTCGATCCCCTCAGCCACAATTCCAGTCACATCAGGGCAGAAAATGCCCAGGATTTGCCTGCAACCAGTTCAGCTCCATGCTGGTACTGGTGGCATTTTTCTCTCCCTACAGAGGCGTTTTCCTTCGGGGTTTTGTCCCTGGGGGTTGTGGTGCTGGTGGTTCTCCAGGTGCCAGTCCCTCAGCTGCATCACTGACTGACTGCCAGCCCTCTGAATGCCACCCTGGGAGGATGAAGGGCCTCTAAATGCCACCCTGGGAGGATGCAGGGCCTCTAAATGCCACCCTGGGAGGATCCAGGGCCTCTAAATGCCACCCTGGGAGGATGAAGGGCCTCTAAATGCCACCCTGGGAGGATCCAGGGCCTCTAAATGCCACCCTGGGAGGATCCAGGGCCTTTGGTGGCCACAATCAGCAGCACCCCGGTGGCCAGGGGGGCTGTGAAGGTCTGAGCTGAGCTCTGTGGCCTGCAGGGGTTTGGTTCCTGAACCCCTTGATGCCTTCTGCAGCCACCCAGAAACAGAGACCAGACAAGAGGAAGGGAATAAAGGTCGGGGTTTATTTGAAGGCCTTCAAGGCACACCCTGGGGGAGCCAGAGGCTGCCTCCAAAAATGGACCCCAAGATGGACCCCAGGTCACGAGTTCTTCACACCTTTATAGGTTTGGTTCATTTGCACACCACAGTTAATTCTCCAATTAAAGCCCCAGTTTAATGATGGAATTCCCCTCAGCTTGCTCCCCCCTTAGAGGCTTTGGGTTACACATTTTGGGCCTAGCAGAGCCTGGCTGTCCTTGAAGGCAAAGCCTGGAGAGGCTTTGTTGTGTCTGCCCAGCACCAGAGAGCAGAAATTCCAGGCTACAAGGAACTGCAGAGTTACACTCTGAGCAGCACAGGATTTGAAAAATTGAAAAATATAAAAGTTAAAACCTCAGGCATCACCCTGGTGATTCCAGCAGATCCCACCTGTGCTGTGTGACCCAGCACCACTCCAGCCCTGGGATTTGGGTGAGGACCTGGCAGGGCTGTGCAGCTCCCAGGGCCAGAGGGTTTGCCTGGAAGGTGGCCCAGGACTGCTGGAAGAGCTCTGCAGGAGCCCCGGTGGCCAGAGGGACATGGACAGCCTGAAGGGTCGTGCCAGAGCTCAGCCACAGCCTCTGCCACCAGGACTTTAAACATTTTCCTTTCTCCCCTTTTCTTCCACTGAACAAAGCAAAGAAAAACATCAAGAAGGCAGAAAATGTTTTTTTTGGGTCTGTGCATCCTCAGGAGGACCCAAAATTTATCCCTTCTACCACCTGCAGGCTGCCAACCCCCCCAGGGAAACCTGGTTTGGTGGAACCATGGAGTCATGGGATGGTTTGGGTTGGAAGGGACCTTAAAGCTCATTCATTAAAGTGCATCCCCCTGGTTCAGGGTCTGGTTTTTCCCTTTTCTTTCTCTCCTGGTACCTCTTTTCCATCCCTTTCCTGCCTCTGACCACAGACAGTTGGACTTGGAGTTTTTAGTGTCACGGAGTGACTTTGGCACAGCTCCCAGCGTCTGTCTGGGGCTCAGAGGGCTCCAAAGCAAGAGCCTGGAGCAGGAACGGGTCAGGTCTCTTTGTCCTGGCCAGCAGCACACTGCCCTGCCTGGTGTCCTATTTACACACTGCTCTTAATTAGCTCACGCCCCTAATTAGCACCAATGTGCAAAACCTAGCAGAATATTGAGCAGAAAACATCTGGATTTGGTCAGATTTATGCCCTGTGAATATTATTTCTCTTTAATTTCAAGTCCCTTCAGCAGAAACCTCTTCTCCCCCAGGAGTGGAGGCTCCTGGGCAGGGTTACAGAGCAGAATGAGAAAAGAACTTTAACCCACGCTGGAAACCATACATTAATGTTGAACAAGCCCCTGCCTTCTTTCAGCACAGATAAAATATTACTGCTCTCCAAGCTGCCATATGCTTAAATGGAGCAAAGATTTCTATTTTTCCAAAACAAACAGTCTTCAAGTGAGGTCCTCTTGCAATTATTTTAGAGATCTTTTCGTGGATTGGACGGGGGCCTAAAAATAATGTTGTAGATTGTAAGCTCTGACAGCACCAATAATTACAGTGCTGTAACTCAGCCTAAGCACCCCGCTTTCCTCTGGGTATCAGGACTCCCTTTTTCACCTTGATGTTTAGAGCATTTTAATGTATTCTCGTGGAACATTTAAGCCTCAATCACCAGCTCCTCTGGAAAATACTCCCGTATTTTTAGGACTGGAAAAGGACAGAGGGAACTTGTTTCTCCCTATTAAAGTGATAATGAGCATCTCTGCTAATCAAGGCAGGAGGGAGGGGAAGAAAGGGAATAATGTGGCAGTTTTAATGATCCAATTATGTCACAAAACGAGAATGTGAAGAGTGAAACACAATCACCAAAGTGCGGAGCTGCTCCGACATCCGACAGCGTTGGAGGTGCCAGAGCTGCTCAGTCCTGGGGCAGGTGGATGCAAGGTCCCAGCCCAATCCAGCGTCAAGCTCCAGCCTGAGACAGCAGCTCCTGGTCCATTTTTTGACCTGAATCAGCTCTCAGCAAGATCTGTGCCCAACATCGATGCTCTCTGCAGTAAAACTCCCAGAGAAGCTGTGGCTGCCCCATCCCTGGAATGCCCAAGGCCAGGCTTGGAGCACCCTGGGATAATGGAAGGTGTCCTTGCCCATGGCAGGGGTGGGGCTGATGGGCTTTAAGGTCCTTTCCAACCCAAACTGCTCCATGATTCTGTGATTTTAATTGATAATTTTATCTCTCATCCCTCCCTGCCAGGGGGGAAATCGAATCCTGTGGGCTGTGGTGCCGAGGAAGCAGCAGAGAGGAGCCAGGGCTGTTTGCTGCACCTTTGGTTGCAGTCCAGTGTTGCTCCAGAAGAAATTAAGATGTAATATTGGTCATTCTATTAATTTTTTGATTAATTTTTGGGGATGTTTGGAGGCTCCTCTAATGAGAGGCCCTGAGGCATCCCGAGGCAGGAGGGACGAGGCGTCGGTGGATGTGAGGGAACATCGTATGATTTCCACTGCTCTGTGCCACAGGCTGGAAGGGGAAAATAAATACCCTGGTAGCTGAGATAATCCTGGTGGAACAATCCTGTAATATCTGCTGAAAGCTGCGTGCACGACTGCATTGGGAACTTCCAAATGGGAACATTTCCAGTGTGTGCAGTGGCTCGCCTCTGATTTAAACTCCTTTAATTCTACCCTTCCAGTTCCTAGTCCTTTACACTTAAAAAGGCAGAACTGCTTAGTATTTGTGCTTGGGAAAGGAGATGAGACCTTTAAGTCTCAAAATGTGCCTTTTTTCCTTTTCCTTTCCCTCAAAAAATGTAATTGCACACAAACTCCTCTAAACAATTCTCCTCGGCTGCCTGAAGAGTCCCTTGGCTGAATTGTAAATCACTATAAAGTGCACCAAAATCAAAAAAAATAGCAAGATGAGGGCATAAATGAGGTTTGGAGCTGTCTAGTCTGGGGTTCTGTGAGGTAATTAAATCAAGGAGACTTTCTGATCTATAGAAGGGTCAATGTAGCAGGGCAGTGCTTTGAACCATGGGCTCGTTAAGGCACAATTGCCTTCTTTGCTGCCCGGATTGTTTATAACAGAGGGCTTATTTCGGAGCAGTCAATAACTGGAGAGCATAAATCACAGGCCAGGAGGAGTTATTCCCACTTTATGGGCCAGATCCTCAGCTGGTATAAATCCTGCTGCCCCAGTGATGTCACCTCAGTGCTTTATTTACACAATCCCAGATTCTGGCTCCTGCTGTTCCCCTTGGATTGGCTTTTATTGACTCATTGTGTGGGCACGGATTTTCATGGATGGAATGAAGGTGGGGATAACTGGGGTAGGTGAAAAGGAATTTTGTCAAGTCTGACAAAATCCTCTTCCTGCCCCCTTCATTTTATTAAAAAAAAAAAGAGTTACCATGTGAATTCCTGTCACTCAGAATTATTTCCCTAAATCCCACCGTGGTCACTCGGAACATTCACTTTTCCTAAATATTCCTGTTGGGTTTTGGGTGATTTAATGGTGCTGGTTGTAGATTTTAATTCAATTCAGAAAGGACATCCTCGGGCTCAGGGCTGGCAGGGCAGTGATGGCAGCACAGCCCTGCTCCAGCACTCTGCAGAGGGATGTGCCCAGCATTTTGGGGATGTCTGAGTCTGGATTTCCATGGGATTGCAGCACCAGGGTTCCAGCTCTGCTCCTTGGGACCCTTCCTGTTCCCCTGGGTAGGGTTGGGTTCAGCCAGATCACAGACAGATGGATTTCCAAAATCTCCCTCAAAGCTGAAGATAAATCTCCATAAATCTCTTTGAAAACTGAAGATGAATCTCCAAAAAACTCCTCCAAAGCTGGAGATCAGCTCCAGCCCCTGCTCCAACCCCCTGAGTGCTGGGCTGGTGTTGGATGTGCCTGGAAAAAAACCTCCTCCCACAGCCGAGGTGAGCCCAAGACCTGCTTTAAACCCAGCTTTAAACTCCTGCACCACCAATGTCAAATATCCCCCGCCCCAAGCACTGAGCCAGCCCAGCTTTGCTCCCCTCAGTCCCACCTCATCCTCCAACCAAACCTTGTTACCAATAACTGATTCAACTCACTAAAGGTCTTTCCCAGTGCTGTGGCAGGGCTTGCTGGGAGCAGAGCTGGCGGTGTGAAGTCATTTTTGTGCCCTGTTTCATCACGCTGATGCCAGGGCTGCTGCCAGCACTGCCAGGGTGGTGTTCATGGAGCTGGAGATCGATGTTAAATACTGGATTTAGGATCCATTGGCAGAGCTGCAGCTCGGACTGCGTTTGACCTTCTTTGGCTGACAGGGAGCCAGAGGGGTTTTTCCATGGCACTTTAAGTTAAAGGAGTTTCCACTGCCTGGCTTTCTCCTCTCCCTCTGCCCTATCACAGTGACAGTGCTTGTTGGGGATCATAAAAAGAGATTTCTCGGCGGAAATGATAAAAATTTATGAAAGAAATCTCCAGAGAACAAAACAAACTGGCAGAGAGACTGAACACGAGGAAACAGCCAAGGAATAATGTGAAAAATTGATGAGCAGAGCTGCAGATACTGGAAAACAATAAACAAGCAGAATCTGCTTAACTGGGGATGATTGTAATGTTATTTCTCCGGGTTGAAAACACTGAGTTTTATGTCCATGCAGGATTTTGGCACTCGCACCATGGTGTGTCCAGGCATTTCAGCTCTCTGCCGTTCTCTTTGAAACACACAAAAATTATGTCCATTGGTTTTTCCATGAAAAATTACCGGCGTTTTATTCCAAGCTGTGTCACAAATCAGAGCTGTCGCTGCAGCGAGGGTGAAACATTCGCCGGCTCTCATCGCTGTCCTCCTCCCCCTGCTCTCAGGGGAGGGAGGAACATATGTGTTTGAGAACAAATAGTCATAATTGGTTGGGTTTAAACGCCATTCTCTGGCAGAATAAACCTGTACCTGCCAGGAAAAGCAGAGGAGAGAGGAGCTGCAGGAACAGGGAATTGCATCAGGACAAATATTTGCATCCCAGCCCCGGGAGGTTTCTCTTCCTTTCCCTCTGCTTCTCCTCCAGCCTCTGCCCATCTTCCAAACTCAGCTCTTGGGCTGGGCAAGGCAGATTTTATTCCCCACCGTGTTTAAGATGACACCTAAACTTCATCTCGTGTGGTGCTCCTGGTTGCTGCTGCATCCGTCATAAAACCTCCAGAAATGCTGATTTGGTTCTCTGAGCAAATGGAAGCCTGGAAATTTCCCTGCTGATGCTTTGATGATTTATAAACGCACAGCCCACACCCCATCCCTGTATATTTGCTGTCTTCACCCATGTGTAAATCCATCACCTTCACTGACAGCTTTTCCCACCAACTTCCTCCGAGCAATTTGGAAGCCTCAGACCCTCAGAAGTGGCAGCATTTCTTCCTGAACCCGTGATGGAACTTTCTCTGAACGCCCTCTTAGGCCGGAGATCTTTCCTACGCTCCTAATCTTCCTGAAACCATCATTTCTTATCCAAAGCTGCTTAAGCACTTTGGGGAGGAACGTTCATTTCCAGGCAATATGTGCCCAGCCCTGGCCCAGGGCTGCTTTGCAAAGTGGGGCTGCCCATAATCCGGAATAAAATTAAACCTTAATCACCGTGTTCTGAGGGAAAGATTTGTCACTGCCCAGCAAAGAGGGATCTTAATGAAGACGTTGGTCCTTGCAGGGCACAAATCCATTTGGATCCGCTGGCTTAAAGGGATGTGCAGCTGTGTGCAGGAATGGGGGATTTTCCCCCTCTGAAGCAGCGTGGGGCTGTTAAGAGAGGTTTGTATATTTATATATAAGCACCGGAGAGCCTTAAAAATGGATATATAATTATATATATCTGTCTGAATGCCATTAAATCAGCAGGATGTGGAGGGTTCACCTCAGTGCCAGGAGCTGCTGCCGCAGGGCAGCCTCATCCCTGTTGGTACAAAGGGACCTGCAGATGAATGAAATCTCATTTTCCTGCTGTGACACCGTGACAGAGGTTAGAAATCACCCCAGGTCTCCTGAGCCGCCGCCCCTGAGCACGAACCACAAAGATCCTTTCGCCCTCTCCATTTCTCAACTGCTGGTAATTACACTTAGAAAAGCTCTGGAAGCCAAAACAAACAAGGGAGATGTTTCTAGTGAGCTTTCAGTTTGTTGTGAGTCCTTCCAAGAGGGTTTTGTGCACGAGGCAATGCAGAAAGTTCTCATGTTGCTGAGCCCTCTCCTCGTGTCTCCGTGCCAGGCGTTTGCGTCCGAGCTGACATCGCCCTCCTTGGACGGGACGTTTTCTCCCTCTCACATGATGGGAAAAACAAATTCCAGGCTGAATCAGGACCCAGCCAGCGTGATCTGGATTGGTTTCAAAGGACAGGGAATTTGGTCACTCAGGACCTACCTCAGAACCGACTGGGAGTAATTTTATGCATTTTTTTTTATTCCCTGCCACGCTACAAAGTGTAACCTCATGGGCAGAGCACTCATGGGTGACAGCAAATGCCCACAGATTTCCTATGAATTATATTTAATTTTAAATACAACCAGTGGGGGAAAAAGAAATAGGCATTTATTGGATTTTTCTCTGCTACATGATTTTTTCATGGATGTGAAAATTCCAGCACCTCCTCGCTCTGCACTGAGTCATTGGAATGTGCTTATCACAGGTGAATCTGTTGGAGAAAATCATCTGCATTGCCTTTTTTTTCCTTGGAGCCTGTTCATCCATGACCTCATGGAGCTTCTCAAGAGCTGGCTGAAGTCTGGGCGCTGTGTCCCTCTAGTGAGTGATAAATTCTCACCTGGCACTGCATTTTACCATCAGCACAAGTCTTCTGGGAGCTCTCATTCAAACGCAACCTGTGGGAATGTTTCAATCCTGTTACTGACTTTTCTTCCCAAGCTTTGTAATTAATTCCCTCTGCCCCAGGCAGGCTGGATTAGCAGGGCCAGCTGAGCTGGGCCCTGGCACAAACCCCTGTGTCCATCTGGGTGTCTCTGCCCCACCTCTGGTGACTCTCCCTTTGCTTCCAGAGTCTGATAAAACCATGGAGATGTTTTCCAATGGTGACATTTTCCAATGAATATTGAAAACTAAGGAAGCTCCACCCTGCAGGAGCAGGGTGCAGTGGGAGACACCCATTTGCCTTTTAATTCCCTGTCTTCAAAACTCCCAGATTTCTAGGAATAAAGCATCTCATGTCATTCTCCAAATTGGAACTCTACAGGGTGAAAGACATGACAGTCCCTGAAGAATTCCTTTGATGAGACATCGACTTCCAAGGAAGTGATTTTTTTATAAGAGTTTGGGCCAACAGTGCAGGTAAAAGTGGTGGGACTTCTGCTTGGCTTTGAGACCAGCGAGTTCATTCAGATAATTGGGATTCAAGCTTAGAATTCCTCTTGAAAAGGAGCAGTGGCCTTGGGAGGTCCTTTAAGGGAATTCTGGCTGCAGGGTTTGGTGCTCAGGGTCCAATGGGCACCAACCCCAACTCAATGGGGTGCTGTAACTGCAGAAAGTCCTTATAAAACTGGGTTAGGGATGAATTCAACCTTCTAGGACAAAATCTAGACAGGCTGATGCCCAGATATCTGCTCAGCCATTTAAGCCCGGCCTACAGACTGTGTTTTACCTCAGAAATCACAGCCTGATGAGGCGTGGAGGTGACTCAGACCCCAAGGTGTGCAAACACAAGCACACCCTGACCCACCCAGCTTTTTGGGGAGCAGGTAGAGCTGGACCTCAGCCAGAGCCTAGAGACACACACATCAAAATTCCAGGCTCCCTCTGCTGAAGTCAGCTGGCAAAGGGTGGTTTGGTGCTGGCCAAACCTGGTTTTAGCTGCCTCTCTGGAGAGATTGGGTAGAGCTGCTAGAAAACGAACACTGACCCACTCAAGTTTATGTTTTAAAGCTAAATTGAGCAGATGATTTTATTATCTGACTGCAGACCAGTCCAACCCACATGAAGAGAAGGCTGGAGCACCAAGCAAACATCTCCTGGCCAACATGGCACTGCTGTCAGGGGAGACTTCCAGCAACCTCTGTCACAAGTTGCAAGATGTTCATGAGAAACAAAGAGAGTTTGAAATGACATGACATTTCATTTTTTAAGGCAGTAATTGCCTATTTCCTTACCAAAATTAGAAACAGCAAATGTTTTGCAAAGGCCTCCCTCCAGCAGCCTCTATTGTGATTCCGATTCTTTTCTTTATGGCTGAGGCATCGATCCTTTTTCCAAGAGAAGCCTGGGATGGGCTCGTGCCCCTTGAGCTCAGCTCAAATTCAGCAGGGGCAGTGCCAGGGGGGCAGTGCCAGCCCTGTGCTGCTGCAGGAGCCAGGTGAATTCCCTGCAAGGGAATGACTGAGGCAGCTGCGAGGGATAAGTTTCACCTCCTCAGTCCTCAAGGAGAAAACAACTTTGCTCGCCGTTCAAGTCCCCCTGGAAGCTGCTCTGCTTAAAAAATGAGAGGATGGGAATGGGTTTTCTTGTGAGGTTTGTTCTGTTTCACCACTCAAGCTGAAGGTGAAGGATTGTTGGTTCAAATATGAGGATTTGTGGGGATATAGAGAGAGAATTATGGGATGATTTCGGTGGGAAGGGACCTCAGAGATCACCCAGTTCCACAGGGTTCCACCATCCCAGGTGGCTCCAAGCCCCATCCAAGCTGGACTTGGACACTTGGGATGGGGCCTCCATCTGTGGGATGGACATGACTTATGGCTAAAGTTTTAATTAGCACAATTATCCTTTGATGAATGAATGTTGCTGAGCTGACATCAATTATCTCTCCCTTCAACCCCTTTTTGCCACATGCCCCAGCTGCAAATATGTGCAAAATGCCTCAGAAACTCCTAGAAATGGTTGTACCTCAGTTAATGAGAAATTCCAGAGCCCTGCATAAAATCATGCTTGGAATGCAAACTCAAACTACCAGGCAAGGCAAACGAGTGATCATTATTCTCCCAAGAGGTTCACGGAGTGCTCTGTGCTCCAGGGATCTTGCTGTACCTTCTGAGGGTTCAGAAGGACATGAAATTATCTTGCCCCAGGCAGGGATTGTGGAACCTTCCAGTGCCTGCAGCATAAACCTGGGTAAACGTCAGGAGACAAAATTAATTGGGATAAGGGCAGGAGCTGCAGATCCCGGTGACAGGAGCCAACACAGGAATAAATCTTGTGTCTTCCTCTGAATGGGATCAGAGTCCTCGCCACAGCAGTTCTTGGAGCACTTCATCTCAGAGGAAAGTGTTGCTACTGCTGAAAATGCCACAATAGGGTTAATTTCAGGCTGTTCCTGGTGGATGGTGACTGAAACCAGAGGCAGCTTTAAGATGAGGTGAGAATTAAAATATTACACTGAATGTGACAACGTGGCTACATCCTTTCATCCTGCTGCTGGATCACCAATATCCCACCCTTTTAGAATTATTTTGCCTTTAAACATTATTATTCTTTTCTCTCACACTTCTTTAACCCGCTGATCTGCTTTCTCCAGGTCATTTTAAAGTTTCTATCTTTCCATTTTTGCCTCCAAAATCTGGAAAATTGTGATCAGGGCTGAATTTACAATGAAGAAAATTATCCCAGCGGTCTCACAGCTTTGCTAAGGACACTGTGCACACGAAGAATTCCTATAATTCTGGGACCTGGCATGGCTCCATGAGGTGAATCCCCTCTGGTGGCTGTCAGATACGGCTGCATATTGGATTCAAAAGCTGTTTCAAGCAGAATACAGGGGGAAAATGAGAAATACCTCACTGTGGAGCACCTGGAATTCTGACAGTCCCATCTCGTCTCTCCCTGCTGTGAATCCTCACGCTGGACACAGATGGATTCCAAATCCCTAATCCATGGAAGCCTGCGTCTCGTGGAAGGGAGAGGTTCCCTCTCATTTAGCAGGAGGAAGAGGCTCTTCCAGCATCTCCTGTGACAGCCACAGGCATGAGGGGACAACCCTTAATGTGTGCCCAAAACACGGGGGTCACACAGGGAGGGACAGCTGCCTTTGGGCAGGGCTGCCACCAGCACATCTGCCCTAAAACCTGCATCCATTTTTGCAGCAGCTGAATAAAATTCCACCCCTCAAATCCCTGCAGAGGCTTTTAGGGCAGGAAAACATCCCGTGGCCAGAGGGTCCCGTTCCACCTTGTGACAGGGAGCAGGCCCTGAGCCATGGCTGGAGCCCAATTCCAGCTCCTCAGAGCCTGCCTGGGCTCTGGCTTTGCTCCATGGGCACTGGGGAATTCCCACCCTCCACATCGAAGGCTTTGGGAGGATTTATGGCGCTGGCACGTGGCACCTCCTCGCTGTGGAGGGCCAGGATGGAGCAGGTAGGGTGGTGGATATTAATTCCCATGGAAATCCTGGTGGGGAAACGGATGCCAGAGCAAAGGGAGAATCATCCAGCAGTCGTGCTGAGAGAAGGGAGCAGTGCTTGGGATGAAGGTTTCCCGGGATGAGATCATCAGTGCTCTTTGGGGAACGCCTCATCGTGCCCACAGGAGTTCTGTGGCGAGAGAAAATGATCATTCTTCAAGGAAAAGTGAGAAAAGATTTTTACCAATTGCCTGCTGACAAACCAGTGGAACATCTGAGTATTTGTCTCTTGGTTTTGCAGCTCTATCAAGACCAGCAAAACCACAACGGGGTTGGGCTTGATTTGCCCCGCTGCCTTTTGAGCCATTTGGTGTTTTCTAAATTCCTCATTTGTCATTTGTCATTTCTGCTGTGACTTCCCAGCAGGCAGCAGGCACAAGGTACACGCTGAGTGATCATCCTGTCGGCTTTTCCACATCTGACACTCAGAAATAAAAATACATGGAGGGGAAAGAACCGTTTGCTGAGAGTGATAAGGGCTCTGCCTGTGGCTGCCCCGGGACATCGCTGACGTGGGGACCCTGGGGACGTGGGCACACAGGGAAATGGGAGGTGTGGTGGCCATGGAGCACTGAGGGCACACAGACAGGAGCTGTGGTGGCCATGGAGCACTGAGGGCACACAGACAGGAGCTGTGGTGGCCATGGAGCACTGAGGGCACACAGACAGGAGCTGTGGTGGTCACAGAGCATTGTGGGCACACAGACAGGAGCTGTGGTGGCCATGGAGCACTGAGGGCACACAGACAGGAGCTGTGGTGGCCATGGAGCACTGAGGGCACACAGACAGGAGCTGTGGTGGCCATGGAGCACTGAGGGCACACAGACAGGAGCTGTGGTGGCCATGGAGCACAAACAGGAGCTGTGGTGGCCATGGAGCACTGAGGGCACACAGACAGGAGCTGTGGTGACCACAAAGCACTGTGGGCACACAGACAGGAGGTGTGGTGGCCATGGAGCACTGTGGGCACACAGACAGGAGCTGTGGTGGCCACAGAGCACTGTGGGCACACAGACAGGAGCTGTGGTGGCCACGGAGCACTGAGGGCACACAGACAGGAGCTGTGGTGGCCACGGAGCACTGTGGGCACACAGACAGGAGCTGTGGTGGCCATGGAGCACTGTGGGCAGAAGGGATGGGACGTGGAAAATCAGGGGCAGGGCAGGAACAGGGCTCTGTGGATGAGCCTGGGGCTGTCCTGGCAAACCTGGGCTGGGTTTCAAGTGGTCCTCAAGTGATTTATGGGCTGGATGCAGACCTCTAAATCCTGCATGGATTCTGCATTTGGGCTCTCTGGGAAAGTCCAGCTGAGCTTTGTCTGAGACTCATAAATACAAACCAAAAGCCTCAACCCAAATTCTGCCAAATCAGGGGGAATGTGCCAAAGCAGAGGGTTTTTAACTGTCTGCCACCATTTTGTGGCTTATGGGACGGGCATTGGGGTCTAAGCAGTAAATAAAGGAATACAGACAGTGTTTTGTGAACTCTGGGCATGACCTTTTCCACGAGGTGAAGTTATTGTGTGAGGCTTTCCTGTCTGAAGGGGAAGGGACAGCACAATAAATGATCCCTCAGCAAGTGCTGACAACTCAATCACAAGGGTAGGGACTAATTTCAAGGTCCAGCCAAACTGAAATTGCTGCTGAGCCACAGCTGGGTGTGAGGCATCCCTTGGGCTGGGAGGGCATCAGCAGCCCAGAAAAAAAGGCAGTCACTACCAAAGGTTAAAAAACCTCATCTATTTAATGTCAGAGGATAAGTGAGCTCTAGATAGAGAGACCCAGAGTGATTTACTGCCCTTAAAATCTGTTTTGTCTTAAAAGTATCTTATTTTTTTCCCTAAATAAAAGTCTCTCATAACTAAACATGGCTTGCTTAAGGCCCTTTGCTGGACAGCAGCATCAGAAAGCTCAGAACCACGGGCAGGGAAAAAATGCTGAGGTGATGGGCATGAATTTCCCTGAAAAGGGGCAAACAGGGTCATTTCTCCCCAAAATTCGGGATGCAGAGCTGGGATGAAGCTGGTGAAGCCTGGGCAGTGCTGAGGCAGGTGCTCCCAGCTCCAGAGAAGCAGCAGCAGCTGGAACATCTGCACTGCCCGGTGTTTGGGTGGGGAGGGAGGGAGGGAAGGAGGAAGGCAATCAGCTCTCCCCGGGAGAGGAAGAGCAAGGAAAGCGGTGTTTGTCAATGACAAAAATGAAAAGAAAAAGCCCAGCCCTCAAACGCGAGCAGTTCCAGCCATCAGATAAGCTCCTGGAGCGTTAACACTTCTCGTCTCACCCTTCCTGCCCTGCCCTGCCCTGGAACACGGCCCCTGCTGCCCGCCCTGTCCCGCTCTCATCTCTGCCATCACAGCCCAGCTCGGAGCAGTTCCTGTTGTTAAATCACCACAAACGGGGACGGTGACAAGTGGCAGCAGCGTTCTCCACCCTGGGCACCCAGGAGGAGCAGGGATGGGGTCCAGGAAAGTTCAGAAGGGCTTGGTGATGGGGCAAATGGGATGATGGCCAGGGAATCTTCTCCCCCAGTGGGGTTTAGAGCCCCCATCCTTTCCCTTTTCCCTGACTGAATGAATTCTTGCTGCCCTGCAGGCTCCTGACAGAACCCCTGGGTGCAAACAGAGCTCAGCCAGGTCTCCTGCCCCTTAGCACTGGGAATAAATATTGGGATAACGTTACACCCACCCTGCAGTCCAGCCAGGTCTGTAAAACTCTGTCATGACTTCAACCCTTTGTGTTCCAAGGAAAAATTCTCTTTATCCCTGATTCAGGATTTAAGGTGAGAGGTGAAGTGTCACTTAGCCTCTGTCTGGTCCCTTAGGTCCATTCACAGCTCATGGAGGCCAGGCTTTGAGCCTGGAATATCCTCTGGAAATGCATCCAGCCTTGCTCTGAGGTGATAAAAAGGTCTCCTCACTGCTGCAGGAATTTCTCTCCAATGGGAATATCTGCTATTAAATGTGTTAATCTAATTTCTGGCTATAATTTTATAATCAGTCGCTTCCAGCTGCTGGTTCTGACTGCAGCCAGCAGAACAGAGCAGAGCATTCCAGGACCAGCCTCTCCTGCCATTTCTGTCCCACTCTGCTCCTGTCTGTGCTTTATTCTTCACTGAACTTATTTTGTCCTTTATTTTTTTAACGCAGAACGCACTGGATAAATAAAAGTTGAAACAAAGTGATTGTGCATTAGTGGCCCTGGTTCTGAATTTCCCTTCGTGTCAGGAATATCAGAAGGTGATGGGCACAAGTTCTGTAAGTTCCCCTTCATGCCTGAGGAATATCAAAAGTGATGGGAACAAACCCAGCAAAACCCTGATGGATTCTGCGCCAGCCACTGGTGCCGGGCACGGGATTCTCTCACAACAAACCCCTCAATCTTCCAGCTGAGAAACACAACAAATGTAAAGAAAAGGCCCCGAGTGTGGCTGCAAGAGGAGTGTTTCAAAGTTTTAAAGACAGGGAGCTTTGTTCTTCTCCTCACTGCTCCAGACACACACCAGAGCGAAGCGGAGCGGCGGAGGCTGCCAACGTTAATATTATTTTTGGAAAGAGATTGATCCTGGAAAGTAAGTACATGAAAGAGGAAGAGAAACAAGGGATTGTTAGCTAAGGTCACTTTGAGGTCTGGCACACATGACCTGAAAAAGCCCAAAAGCTTTGGATCCAATCCCCCCAAACGGCGGAGGAATTGACGGTGATTACGTAGCTCCGAGAGCGCACGGGGTGACTGAACAGTGGGAAATGGGATAAAAGAAGGGTCAGATATCCACAAACAAGGCTCTCTGCATGTTGGGAAGGCTTTGACAGCAGCCAGAAGCACTTTTAGGTGAGCCCACAGCACAGAGCAGCCTGCCAAGGGCATGACCATCCTCGGGAGTCTGGGAATGCTGCGAGCTGCCGGGCCCCTGCGGCTGGGCACGGAGCTCCGCTCTCTCACCACTTCCTTCCCTCACGGCAAACGGAGCAGTGAAACAGAAAAAAACAAATCAAAAGTGGGTGTCTGGGCAGGCCAAGTCCACACACAGTTTCCCAAAGGCCTTTATTAGAAAGGCTGGAGCACGGAGGGCTGAGGCTATCGGGGAATCAAGGACACTTCCCAGCGCTTTCCATTACGACACCGGGAATTGAATCGAGGCTGGGACACGAGGAGCTGGGGCTTGGTTCAGCCCTGCCCACGTCCCCTGGGCCTGGGGAACTTGCTGAGCTCTGTTGTTGCTTTACAGTGGGCTAATAAACCCAGTACCAGGTCCTGGAGGGAAGTGTTCCTTAGCTGAGCCTAATTAACCAAAACCCGAGAATATAAACATTGCTCGGCCTTCCCTCTGCTTTGGGCATGTCATAGACAGCTCTGGATGGAGAACGTGGAAATTCAGCCTGCTGAAATATCCACTTAATTAGCAACAGGTACTTGTGTTAATTAGTGCAGAGCCCATCCCTGGATCAAGCACAAAATGGGAATAAACGGGCAGGTTCCTGCAGGGCTGAGTTCTAGCAGCGGGCTAGGAACTGATCTCCACTGAAATCTGTTCCTGCACTTTCTCCCTTTTCACGAGGTCCCGAGGCTAATTAGCACCTGGCAACACCTCGGGAAAGATGAAACCTCACTCGGGCCTGGCTGCTTTGACACACAGTTAAAGGATCAGGGACACAGGAGGGGTTTTTTGGTGTCTCATATCCCACAGACAGCGAGTGCCTGCAAGAGGAGAAGAATGTGCTGGGCTTTAATCAGCTTGCTAGGCGTGCAGGCACGCTTAAGGAGGCAAACCCAGCCTATCTGGGCCGGGATCAGACTGCACCAGTCATTAGCTCCCAACTGCTCCTCTCTGGCTTTGCTGGGACCTCCTCAGATTTGGAGGGGTGTGGGAAAAAAACCGCAATTAAAATTCAGACGAGGACGTGGAGAAAGGGAGAAAGAGATGAAACACTAATAAAGCTTTATTAGTGTTTTATTTAATTAAAACTAACTTTCATGCTGCTGTGACCATAAATATGAATTTGCTTTAAAGGCAATCAGCAGAGCTGTCACTGAGGGGAGGAGTGGTGCTCTCTGCTTTGCCTCCACTTATTTATTTCCACATCCACATTCCTGTTCCTGCCTCCAGCACGCCGAGCTGCTGATGCCCCTGCCAGGGACAGACCCAAAAGGCACCAATCCACACAAAACCACCACTGGAGAAGCAGCTGGAGCCCAGCAGGGCCTTGCTTTAGGATTCTGGTGGTGGTTTTGGTGCCACTTCCACTCTGCCCAGCCCTGCCAGGTGTCCACAGTGAGTCCTTAGTTGAGGAATTCAGGTGGATAAATTTTGGGTGCACGTTCCTGGGAGAAGCAGGAATAACTGGAGCCTTTAGATAGGAACTGAAACCTTTGCTGTGGAAATTAAAGAACTTCTCTTTTCATGAGCTCCTTGTGTGTGTCTGACAGCAGAGAAGCTCTCAGGCTGCTCTAGCAGACCCTGTGTTTCAGGCTGAGGGGAATCACCTCCAACCTGAAAATAAAACATTCACTGCAGTGCAGGATGCTTCAAATTCCCTGGAAGAAAGTTCCTCTTTATCTTCTCTGGCACTAACTCGGTAAGAATTTCCCAATCCCAAGTGATCTGGAGCACTGGGAAATGCAGTGTTTCTAGATAGGCAATGGGCAAATGCTCAAAGTGAGAAAGAAAAACCACTTTTTCCATTTTCCCCACAAACTTTAGTCATTAAACCGAGCTGACAATGAGCTGAATTTTATTTACTCCCTAGATATAAGTGGAAAGACACCCAGCCACAACAACCAGCTGCCAGAACTGACTTTTAACAGAGTTCATCTGCCATGAAGGTCTCCTGTGACCGCTTTCCTCATTCCCCTCACCACAACCCCCTAATGCTGATTATTTCCACATTTGTGCAGCTCCCAGCACCAAGAATCACAAACCCACCCCTCAGCACACTCAGTGCTGGACCTCCCAGCCTGGCACTGCTTTCCAACCCTAAATAATCAGCTGAGCTCATTTGCACATTTTACCACCTTAATTAGCCCTCGCTATGGATGAAGATCATGAAGATTTTTGTTCTGGCTAATAATAACTGTGCTTTATCTTGCTTTGCCTTTTAACTGAGCATGCCCTAATTGTGTATTTACGTTTGCTGGCATGTGCAAAACATTTTGAAGTCGCTGGGCAAAAGCAGCTAATTAGGATTGTACATTCTGTGCTCGCATGGCACAGCAGCAAATGGCTTGGTGGAGGCAGCTTAGCAAACGTTATTCATTAATTCAAAAATAGGAATTGCTCCTGAGTGCCCTGGATGAGTGAAGCTTGTGTCCAACCCACAGGATTCCTTATCGAATCTTTCTTATCAAATCACGGGGAGTTCTGCTGATTAACGATTTGGGAATACAGCTCTGATGGATTTCTGCAGAAGGTTTTGTTTTCTGCCTGCTCAGCTCCCGTTCCCAAACAGAATCAGGAATTCTCCCCTCAGACTCTCATTTGTGTCATTTTCCCTTTGTTCTTCCTCTTTCTCTCCTGGGAGATGGAATTGTGGCACCAACAAATGTGTAGTAAAATAATCAATAAACAAATGTTCTGTGTGGAAATGGGTGAATTTCTTCTTCAAGCACGTTAGTGAGATTTCTGCATAAAATACAGGGAACAACCGTGGATTTTAATGCAGACACTGCCTGGGAGCAGCCTCAGATTCCAGGGTTTCTCCCTGGAGGCCTCAGCAGATCGTTCACAATTAGGCAGGAGTGAGATGGGGATTACAAGGAGCTCTAGTTCCTTCTCATGGGGACGAGGAGGATGCAGTTTAAACTCACAGCCTGTCCTTGGCTCGGCTTCCACAGCCTGTCCTGTGCCAGCCTGTGCTGGCTTTGGCACCAGGGAGGCTCCACAAGGACAAGGGTTAGGTCTGGATCCAACCTTCTGTAAGTTTTTCTGGAAGCAGAGGTACTGGGAGATGCTGGTGCTGTTCCACAGACAAATATTTTAGGAAGAAATTCCTCCCTGGGAGGGTGGGGAGGCTCTGGAACAGATTCCCAGAGAAGCTGTGGCTGCCCCTGGATCCCTGGCAGTGCCCAAGGCCAGGCTTGGAGCACCCTGGCACAGTGGAAGTTGTCCCTGCCCATGGTCCCTTCCAACCCCACCCATTCAGAGGTTTTATGACTCTCTGTTATCCCTTTATCTCCTTTTCTCTTCAATTTTCTCTTTTTCCTTCCCGTGTTCTGTATTGAACTAGAGGTTCCAAATTGACTCCAGTCTTTATTTAATTACCTCCACCTTGTTCCTCTGATGAACACCAAGCCTCAAAGCACAGCAAGAACCAAAAATAGGCCCTGGGTTGCTGCAGGCCTGGCAACTCCATTAATAAGAAAGTCTAGCAGGCCCATTAATAAAAAGGCAATTAGCTCCTCTAATCAACCTGCCAACGAGCTTTCTGTATTTCCTGGAAAACACAGAGACAGGTGCTCACTAGATAAAAAGTGATAAACTCTGTTATCAGGGCCATGTTTGACTTTTTCTTCTTGGTGGTGGATCCAAAATGAACCAATCTACAAGAAAACCAGAAGTGCTGCTCCTCAAGAGCTTGCAAGAAATTACTGCTGTAATTAGGACATAAACACATATTTATATCTAGAAAGAAATATAATTGTTTTCAAATTTATCTCCCAAACTACCCACCCCAGTGGCAGGAAGGAAATAAGAAGAGTTGCCTGTCTACAAAGCATCAGATTCCCATTTTTTAAAATTTTAGTACTCTTTAATTTAATAAATTTAAATTTAATTTGATTTTAAAGTTTAATGACAGCAGAGGTTGAAGCTTGTGACACAGCCATTAGAAAGGGACCTGTGAGATGGCACCTTCCGGGCCCAGATTTTGCCAGATAAGAGTTTTTGATAAGCTGGAGAGTGCCCAAATCTCTGGGGCAGGGAGCTGTGATTACTGAGGATCACACTTTTAGCGCTGCCACCTTTTAAATACATTGCAGGAGGAGCAATTAACTCTCCAATGTCTTCATTTGCAGGTGCTGATCAATCCTCAGCATGTAAAAAAAGCCCTCAGAGCACCCCAAATCGATGCAGAGTGGTTTGTGATAGGCCCCACTATCAGAGTGCCTCTAATCAGCTCTTTTCATGTCTTAATTGATCAGGCACAGCAGAGCCCCAGTTCAGAGCAGCCTTTCCTAGAAGGGATTACTGTAAATCAGATTCAGGCTCGCTTACAAGCAGAAATAAAAGCTGGATTTCACCAAAGAACTCTGGCAGGTGATGGGAGGTTCAGCTGAGAGAGGTCAGGAGTCAGGCCTCATTTCAGACCGAGATTAAATCTGAGATAAGGCTCAAGTTCAGAGGTTGGTGAGCAGGTTTTTTTTCTCTTTTTTTATGAGATTTTTACTGAAAGTGTAGTTAAGAGCAAAGCTAGACATGTTTTCTGCAAAATAAACCAGCCATTAGCTGCAGGAAAGCAAAGCCAAGAAATAAATGTGTTGTCTCTCTGAGTGAGGGCTCCTTCAGTGCTTCCAACCCAAAAAGAAATAAAGTTTGAAAAGTTAATTTATCCCCTCAGCAAAATCATCAACGACCTGGCAGCTTCTGGGAGCTCTAAAATTCAATTAACATCTTTTGCTTTGTGTGTGACACGTCAATTAAACAGGAAGCAGAGGAATTCTATGGAACAGGAGTGAATGTAATGTGAGATAATTTGCTGGATTTCAGAACTTTGGTTGGGATTTGGGTCTGTGACTTGTTCATGTCTTTGGAAATGGGAGGGGTGGGAGTTATCCAGTGCATTTATCATTTGGAAAATTGATTAGAGCTGCACTTGAGGAGCTTGGAACAGTTTTTCCCTGCAAACTGCTCAGTCCATGCCTGGCACTGGAAGTGTTTTAGCAATGGGGTGAATTTAATCTTTGAGAGGGCTCTGAAACCTTCACAGGAGCACAAAATGCTCCATGAGGAGAAAGAGTTTTGTGATGGAGAAGGGATGGTTTGGAAAACCTTGTGGAGAGCATTTTTTGGAGTCCCACCAGCCCCAGCCCTGGGAAATCTGCACCAGGAGAGGAGAACCAGGAGCTTTTCCCTCCCAAAGGGCAGGGAATGATGCTCTGGTGGCTGGGGCACTGGAGGAGGAGTCCAGAGCTCTGTGCCTTCATCTGGACTTTGCCCCTGATTTTTGTAAACCATTTCCACTTCTCAAATTTGATTTCTCACCTTTCACCCAGGACTGACCCAACCTCACAGAAAAATTCTGGTGTGAAAAGACCTCCAAGATCATCAAATCCAACCCGTGGCTGATCCCCACCGTGCCCAGTCACCCTTCCCTGGCTTGCAGAAGGATTTGTGAAAATCAGGGGATCTCTAATAAAAAGCTGTGAAAATTCCAGCTTTTCCAGGCACAGGAGGATCTGCTCCTTCACCATCTGTGCAGCTGCTGGCAGGGTCAGCCCCCAACAGCACCAAAGGAATGCTCCGACCCCAAAAACGCCCCAGGCAAGGCCTTTGGGAAGGACAAAGCTTCACAGTCCATCCCACTGATGGATGACAGAGGTATGAAAAGATTAATTTCGGTGCCTTCCCAAAATATCTCGAGCTTAGGTTTCCCCAGGCTACCAAGATGTGACTGGAAATCTCATAGGGGTTAAAACACTGACTCCTTCTGTAAGTTCAGCACTTCCAGCTTGAGCTGAGAGTGGAAATCTAGAGGGGAAAAAGGGAAAGAAATGGATAGGACTTGTCAGGAATTTCGAGGAAGTTTGGCTTTGGAAGTAATAAAGGATCCAAGATTGGCAATATATATAAATATATATATATATATTTATATTCTCTCGTTCAAGCAGTTTCTCAATTACAAACCAAACAGAAGGAGAAAGCAGAAAAAAAACCCCAAACCTCTAACGTGCCTTCTGGTCAGGAGTAGCTGGAAAGAAAAAAAAAACTTTCCTTCCCCTGTTTCAACTGCAAGCTTTTTATTTATTAGAGATGATTTAAACCCTGAAAGTTTGCAAAGATGAGAATAGAAAACAATAGTGGCTGCGTGTGTCGACTTTTCAGAAGAGACCCAAGGAAAAAAAAAAAAGAAGAAGCTGAACAAAAAGAATTCAAAAATGCTTCGAGCATAAACCAAAGGCCGCAGTAAATCATTGGATGTGCTAAATAAATCAGAGTGATGCTGATAAAGCTGCTTTGGCTGCTTCCAGGCCCATTTTGTAAGGTTTTTAAACTGCTGGTTACATCCCCTCTGTGATATGTGGTTGTGTAACTCATCAGGTGGGCCAAAAAAGGATCAATAAATAAATCTTTAAGAAACAGAAAAATGGGATTTGGCTCAAGGGACAAAAGGAACCTGTGCAAGAAATTTCCACATTAAAAAACCATTGCTCTTTCTGGAGCCTGGGGTGAAGAAAGAGCTTGAAATGAAACAGACAATTCCATAATTTTTGGGGGGAAAATATTTTTTATAAAACAGACAAGTTCACCGAAACATCCAGTCCGAGATGAGTTTAGAATTAAAACCTCTCCTGCCCAGCTTTGCTCTCAGTTGTGAGGAGGAGTGGGATGGATTCAAGGGATTTTTGGGAGAGGTTTGATTTTTCCATGTCAAGTGCTGTGATTGTGGATGTTGTGCTCCAGAGCTGGTTTTGGCTGGAATTCTTCTCCAGAAGATCCAAAAGGCTCCCTCTGAGCATGGAACCTCTTTTTGCAAAGAGGGAAGATGTCATTGGCCCCAAACTCTTTGTGATGCCATTGGAAAATCAGAGAGCAGAGAGGATTTTCCTAAATTCAAGAGAAACTTCCCAAAAGGGCAGCAGGGCCCTGGTGTTGGACCAGTCTGGGATGGAGTCTGCTCAAAAAGCAGGAGCCAGAACATCCTTTAGAAAGTAAAAAATGTCACCCCGAGCTAAGTTTTTTATCTTTCTAGTCCCATTGCTCCATTGAAATTGAAAAAATCCCTCAAATACCAAAATACTAAATGAAAAAAGGGAGTAATAAAGCTGGAACATGACCATAAAAACACAGCCACTGAATTCATGTCCAGGTGTAACCTTCTGGCAGAATTTGGGTTGGTTTGTTGGCTGATCAGGGTCACTACCTGGCAAAAAAAGCATTTTTTTTCCATGTTTCCTCCCTCCCATCCCATTGGTGCCTGAAGCTCGGCTGGTTTTCCTACAGATTCAATTACTGGGGAAAAAAAAGGACATGAAAGCCAGAGCTGGATAACTGAAATTTTCCTGTGCCTGAAAAATTGTGCAGGTGAAGTCATCACAACAGCCCAGCACAACTTTTGGGGTTTGGCTCTTGGAAAAATGCCAGGCTTGGAATTAGGAGAGGAGAGAGAGGAAATCTTCAGTTCTTTTGGATATTTTTCTTCCTCACCTCATGTTTTGGTGCCACTGGTGACCAGTGTTAAGTCAGGTCCTGTAAGCTCAGTGTCAGACCAAGACACCAGGCCATGGATCCAGTCTGGGGATTCTCTGGGGTGCGAATCAAAGAATCCCAGGATCACTGAGGTTGGAAAACCCTCCAGGATCACTGAATCCAATCTGTGCCCAATTCCCACCTCGTCCCCAGCCCAGAGCTCTGAGTGCCACGTCCAGGCCTTCCTTGGACACCTCCAGGGATGGGGACTCCAAACCTCCCTGAACAAGCCCAAAGCTGTTCCCAGACCTTGCTGAAATTTTCTATTTTTTTGAGATTTTGATGAAAATTCAGCCTTCAAGACACAAAATAATGAACAGCCCTAAAAATATTTGACACAAGCTGCACGTTTTGTCCCCGTTCTCCCCCCGTGAGAAATCACCACGACCAACAATCCTCATTTTATAGAATTGGCTTTCTAATTTTGTGCCCTCAGTTGTGCTGAATTGGAGCTCCAAACACGTGTCCAGGGCTGCAGAAAATCCCAGAGCAGAGGCAGCCCATGAGGGAAAAACATTCCCACAGTTTCTGCTCTCGGAGATCAGGGCAAAGGTACTGGGAAAGAGTCGTGGCCTGGGCCTGCTGGGATGGGTCAGAGACAGAAAATGATGGCTGAAGGTGTCATATCCATCTTCCTGGTGCTAAATCCATCTTCGTGGTGCTAAATCCATCTCCCTGGTGCTAAATCCCCCTTCCTGTGCCTGTTCATGGCTAATTTATGCCACTGTGGTCATAAAAACAGCCTTGGTTGCACAACTCTGGAAAAAAGATTGTGGAGGAGCAGCCAGATCTTTATATCTGTGTTTTATCTCCTTCTGAGCTACAGACTGGGAGTCTCGGTAATTAAAAATAGATCAAAACCTGATGGAAATGTTCCTAAAATTCGGATTTGGGTCATTCAAGAGGGAAAACAGGTAAAAGGTCTGGCTGCAGCTCTGAACTTCCTCTGGTTTGGGTTTGTTTGGGATCTGGGTTTGGTCCATCTTCATAAACAGAGCTGTCAAGCAGAACCTGCTTAATTCATCATCATCTGAAAATGGGAGAAAAAAAAGAACAGGTCTATTTTTATTTGTTCAGGGGATGCAGGTCTGAGATGAAGGAGAATAAAATACCTCCAAAGGTGACTTTAAAAATAACAGGAGCTTCATCATCTGCCTTTTACCCAGCCCCAAATGTGACCCAGACTGGGGAGAACACGAAGCTGTGTCAGAGTTTCTATGAGCTCATGAGCCTTTGTGCAATCTGAATTAGATGTGAAATTGTTTCGCAGTGACCTAGGCAAGGATCAGGCTCCAGCAGCTCGCTGGGAACTCTTTCAAAGTGGCTAATTAGGCTAATTTCACTTGCACTGGGCAGGGCCGGGCTTCCAAAAGCAGTTCAGAGGCACAAGGGCGAGCAGCCAGGCCCTGCTCTGGAGTTCAGAGCTGGATTTTGTGGTTTTTGGCCATCCTGTGCACCCTGGCAGTGGTGGATTCACCAAACTCTGCTGTCTGTGGCTGCAAACTCCTCTGGAGCTGTCCCAGTCCGTGCAGGAGCAGCAGAGCCCGGCTGGAAGGGCTGGGAAGGGTTTGCAGGAATCACAAGGCAGAGAGTTCAGCCTTGGAAAGTTGCTCTGCACAGTTCAGGCAGCTGGAGCAAAGGGGCCCTTCTGAGCTGTAAGGAGAGGAAAGCACAGAGACACCAATTCCATTTCCATGGAAAAATTGGGAACAGAAGGATGCTCCACATCCAGGGCACCTTTTCCTGGCTCGCTCACCAATCTTCTTGCAATAATTGGGCCTTACCAAGAGTTTACCTTGCAATCCCATCACCTTCACTCATTAATTTGGATGATATTTGTAGTGCGAGGAAGAATCAAATCCAGGCATAATTCCCAGCAGCAAAGATCCACGTTTTTGTGGGATTTCAACCACTTTTGTGAATGGTTTTCCCCCAATATCTTTTCTTTGCATACATCCCTTTCCTGGGTGCTTCCTGGCCCTCAGCAAAGCGTTTGCTCAGCCCCACTGAGCCTCACAGCTCTCCCTCTCTGGGAATATTTGTGTTTTACTCCTTACAGGGAGGAGCTGCAGCCTGAGAGGAACGACACAAACACATCTGGATCCCTCGGGATGGCACCGACTGCCTTGGTGACACCATTTGAATCACATTTCCTCTTACATCAGACTCCTGGCAGCACAAAAAGAGTCTCTCTAAAAAGAAATCTGGTTTATACCTTATTTTAGATTGATATGAATACCTGAGCTGACCTTTTATTATGTGCAGGAGGTGGCAACTGGTTCTCTTGAAACCTAAAAATAATTGAAGGTGTAACAAACTCTGACCTTGGTCACCCCTGGATAAGGCTGGATCTTCCTGATCCCATTTTTATGAGGATGGAGGTTCCTGCTCCTCCTTCTCTGATGTATGGAAATGGGGTTTTTACCTCAGAGAGACCCCAAATCCTTGTACAGAAATCTCTGGTTTAGTCTGATTAGTCTCAGTCTAACTCACACTGCTCTGGTTGTCCCTCTGAGGTAAAAACCCATCCCTGTGTTCCTGTGTCTCTTGGAATTGTGTCTGGCACTGGATGAACTTCTTGGAAAAGGCAGGAAAACGCTGTGTTTAATCCTGAATCCCTGGCTGTAGAATCCTTTGCAAATATTCCTTGTGTGGAGTTCTTTTCTTCTGTTCAAAGGCTGAATATTCCCTGGGCAGGCAGAGTGAGGGATGAGCTGGGAATTGCTGCTCAGGGATGAGGACAGAGGGGGATTTTGTCCCTCCTTTTCCTCCCTCCTGCTGGGATAATTCCTCCCCGTGCTCACCTGGAATGAGCCACGTCTGGCTGAGCTTTCAGGGGTGACTTCTGACTCCTCACCCTGAGAAATCAGGCCACAAAGGGAAGAACAGGAATGAAGATTTCACAGTTCTGTCTGAGATCACTGATCCTGGGGAAGAATTGGCATTTTGGAAATGCCACCCCATGGCTGAACCCAAAGATTCCTCCAAAAGCCAAACTCAAAGGAATTAACGTGGCAAGGAGAGAGCCCTTCCACTCTGCCAGTCTGATAAAAGCAGGAATTCCACAAAGTTGCTGATTTCCCCTCCTTGGTAGGGCTGAGCTGTCCCAACTCAAGGCTCTGCTCCCAAAATCTGCTTCTTCCTGGCCCTGGCTCGTGGATGGAAACTGCTCCATCCATCCATGCCAGGAATGCCAGCGGTGCCCAGAGTGTGCAGCTCTTCCTGCTCATCCAGGGTGGCACAAGAGCACAAGTGATAAATCCTCTCACTTTCGGAGCCCAGAGCAGCAAAAGCTTCGGGATTTGGGCAGGGAAAGCTTTCATCTTGGCTCAGGCAATAAATGAGGAAAGGAGGATGGATTTGCTCTGCCAGAGGACAGGAGGGGTGACCTGTGCCAGCCTTTCCCTCTCTGCTCTCGTGGGCACTCAGAATGTGGGGAATTTTCCCTCTTTTTCTCACTCCAGCCGTCCCAGAGAGGTTCCAGGAACAGGGAATAAATGGAATTAGTGGTTTGTAGGGCTCCAGGTTGTGGTGCTGTTTGATTTGAAGTGCTTTCACACAGGAACCCAAGGCATAGCCATGTTTTCCAGAAGAGAAAACCTTTTGAGGGTCTGGGGGCAGTTTTTTTGTGCATTTGAGCTTCACAAGTGTCAGGGGAAGCCAAGTGGAAGCTCCTCCTGCACTGGGAGATGCTGGAATTTTGATTCCCACACACAGGATTCCCTCTGACGTCCATAAAATGCGAAAAATTTCAAAATATAGAGAAAACCTTGACTTTGAAGGCAACTTCCAGCTCTTGGAGAAGAGATTTTTCTTTGGATACAGGATCACACGAGAGCCACGTGCAGGTTTTTCTCCCACCTTTTCCAAACTAATTTATTGGCTTCTCTTCACTCCAGAGTTTAGAGAACATCTCCAGCTCTGTTTCCTTTCATCCAGGTGAATCCATGAGGCTGCTCGGGCACTGGAGCAGATTCCCAGAGAATCCGTGGCTGCCCCATCCCTGGAAGTGTCCAAGGCCAGGTTGGAGCACCCTGGGATTGTGGAAGTTGTCCCTGCCCATGGATTTAAGGATGGGTTTTAAAGTCCCTTCCACCCCAAACCATTCCATGATTTTCAGATCATGTTTCTGCTTTGTTGGTGCCTTTTTTGTCCCTCAGTGCCTCAGAGCTGTACCTGGTTTAGAAGCCCAGCTGCAACACCAAGATTTCCCTGAAATTCCAATTTCCCATCCGGATTTCCATTGGAATTTACAAATTTAGGTAAAGGAGAGTGAGGGGAACAAAAAGGGAATATTTAGATGACCTGAAAAGCGTCGCTGCCAGTTTGTAATGTGAACCTGAAGCCTGTAAAATGATGACAAGTTATGTGAAACTGGAAGATGCTGGCTGACATTTCGGAGTAAAAACATCCCCAGCTTCATCCAGATTGCAAAATATCGATGATTTCAAATGGAAAAATCCAATGGGCCAAACGCTGGTTCCACTTTTCTATTTTAGGAACACCTAAAATGTGGTTTTTGTTGTTTCCTAAGAGGATCTGAGCAGATCCTGGAAGTGAAATGACTCGAGTTTAATGTGGAGTATTAGAAGAAACAAAACAAACCAAACCCAAACAATAATATTCACACGCACACTCAAGTTTAATATTTAATAAAACTTTAAGCTTTAAGGTGAAAATCAAATCAAGGTTCTCATTGGGTTGAAACTGTCTTTTTAAATTAAAAATGTGGTTCCAAATGCTCTTAACCTTAACAGTTGATACTTTCCTGGCACTTTGGATTATTAATTACTCTGCAGTAATTTAAGATTTATGCTTTTTCCTCCGTGTTTCTCTTTCACTTTCTGGTACTTGAGACAATTCCAGAACACTAAGGTTGGGTTTAACTCCACCAAGTGCAAAAATGACATTTAATTACCTCTAAACTCAACTTTTCTGCACTTCCTTAAGTCCTAACTTCCACCTTCTTTTCCAAACAAATCAGGATGATCTCCATTCTCCTTTCCTTCCCATCCACATGGATATTAGAATTTCTCTGGATTTTTAAATGAGTTTTATCTTTCTAAACCCTTTCAGGCAGGGGGCCAATCCACAGCTCAGGTGCAGTAACCCAATGAGTGCCTAATTTTCAATTGCACACTCCCAAATTAAAGTGCAGCTGCTGCCCACAGTTCACCTGATCTGCTCACTGAGACATCATTAGGGAAAATCAATTAATTTTTCCACTCTCCCCAACGCTGCTGGAGTTGAATAGGAGGAGAAGGAAGAGAAAAGAGGAGGGAAAAAAAAAAAAAAAAAAGGACTTTTGTGTTGGAAAGATGAAACCAAAGGTATTGAGTGGCCCCAGGTGAATGCAGGGCACTTAAAGCAGGGAAGAAAAGAGACACAAGAAGTTTATATTTCATTTGAGGGATGAAAATGAGAGCTGCTCAACCATGAAACAAAGCTGCCTTCCTTGCTTTTCCAGCAGCTCCTTTTTCCATGTCCTCCTGCGTGCTGATCCCGGGTGGAGATTATTTAAAGGTGAAAGGGAAATGTTCTGTTAAAACCTAGAGGGAAGCCCTGAAAAATTTGACATTCAAATTCCTGAAGATTCCTAAATTTTCTTCTAATTCCTTAAAAATTCGCTCTGAGATCAGATGTTGGAAAATGGATTTTGTATTTTATTCATTATTGGGTTTAATTGTGAGCCAGACATGGAAAAACCCAAGATAATATTTAATTGAAGCTCAGAGGGCAAAAGAAGCTCTGAAGAAAAGCCACCCTTTAGTTGGGCTCCTATGAAATGAAAGGGAGCTGAGTCCATCCCTGATTTAATGGAAATTAAAAAAAAAATATCGATTTTAAGCATGGCCATTAAATTCGGGTCTGTGAACCAATTTTTAGAAATGCCTTAGTTGATATTCATGACAAAAAATCTTTCATTTGGTTAAGAAGATTTAACACAACTCAAACCACGATTTTTGTAAATTTTTGCTTGAAGATGGGCAGGTTCTGCTGCTACTCTGAAATAAATCATCAAAAATCGAGCTGGTGAGAGGGAATGAAACCTATTCAAAATCCAACGTGAAACTTTAATGAACTAAATATTTATTATCATGAGATTTTTCTTATGGAAATACTAGCTAGAAGCAAAATAAACCCAAATCATTTTTAGGAGGAAACGCCTTAATACCTGTGATTATTCCAACAAATGTTGCACCAGAATTTGAATTAATGAGGTGCTATAATGAACAATTTTTATATAGACAGCATAAACAAACACGTAGATGGAGCAGAGTTATCCATAAAAACTTCCAGCCATCAATTAATTCATTCACAGAATTTTCAGACCTTAAATTTCCTTGGAGGAGGAGGAAGAGGAGGAGTCATGATGGAGCCACAGGGAAGGAAGGAAACGCTGGAAAACCTGCAAAACTCACCTAATTTACACAATATTTTCCTTTTTCTTTGCAATCATCCCCAAAAAATTTCAAAATGCAAAATTCCTGACTAAAAGAAGGATCAGACCGAGGTGGGGGAAATTCCTTCCCTCTGTTCCCATCCCAATAAATGCCCATTCCCTGTTTGGAGCAGGAATTCCAGCAGCTCCAAACACTCCATGAGATCATTATCAACCCCACCGATGTCATAAAACACCCGAGTGATCACATCAGTGAGTAATTAACTAAGTAATCCATCAATTAATTACAAGGGAAAGTTACTCCTGTAACGCAAATCAGTTTGGGAGCTCTGGTTTCAGGAATAAAGTATTTATCCAGAGATCTGAAGGAACAGAGCCCCCATTGTTTGCAGGAGGTTCTGTTATCCTTAATTAACTTTGCTGAGCGTGGGCAGCACCCAAAGGAGCAGAGCAAAGCTCCCAGTTGGAGCCTGGCACTGGGAGCACTGGGGACCAGTGTCCTGCTGGGTTTGGTTTGCAGCAGGAGCAGGAGAATCCCAGAAAAAGCAAATTTCCCTGCTCTTTTTTGGATAAAAATGATTAAAAAGAGATTTATTTTTTCCCCCCACTTAAATTTTTGTGTAGCCCTGGTTGTGCTCCCACAAAGAGTGGGATGTGTGTAAAGCATCACCACTTCCAGAAATTCCAGCAATATTTTGGGGAAAGACCCATTAATTAATGAACTAAATGGGAAATTGGTGTGGAAAATGTGGAAAACTCCATTTTGGCTCCCATTTTGTAGCTTAAGAGTTCCCAGGATTTCATTATCCAGCAAAGAGCCCAGGGTTCTCCCACATCCTGGATCTCCCTGAATCCTCAGGACAGCCTGGGGAGTTTCACCCACAAAGAGGAACAGGAACATGGTGGAACTTGGGAATGGGAACATGGTGGAACTTTGGGATGGGAACATGGTCGAACTTGGGAACATGGTGGAATTTGGGAATGGGAAAGTGGTGGAATTTGGGAACATGGTGGAACTTTGGAATGGGAGCGTGGTGGATTTGGGAATGGGAACATGGTGGAATTTGGGAACGGGAACATGGTGGAAATTTGGAATGGGAACGTGGTGGATTTGGGAATGGGAATGTGGTGGAATTTGGGAATGGGAACATGGTGGAATTTGGGATGGGAACGTGGTGGAATTTGGGATGGGAACATGGTGGAATTTGGGAATGGGAACGTGGTGGAATTTGGGATGGGAACATGGTGGAATTTGGGATGGGAACATGGTGGAACTTTGGAATGGGAGCGTGGTGGAACTTTGGGAATGGGAACATGGTGGAATTTGGGAACGGGAACATGGTGGAATTTGGGAATGGGAACGTGGTGGAACTTTGGAATGGGAACGTGGTGGAATTTGGGAACGGGAACATGGTGGAATTTGGGATGGGAACGTGGTGGAACTTTGGAATGGGAGCGTGGTGGAATTTGGGAATGGGAACATGGTGGAATTTGGGAACGGGAACATGGTGAATTTGGGAACATGGTGGAATTTGGAATGGGAACGTGGTGGAATTTGGGACGGGAACATGGTGGAATTTGGGATGGGAACATGGGAACATGGTGGAATTTGGGATGGGAACGTGGTGGAATTTGGGATGGGAACATGGTGGAATTTGGGATGGGAACATGGTGGAATTTGGGATGGGAACATGGTGGAATTTGGGAATGGGAACGTGGTGGAATTTGGGATGGGAACATGGTGGAATTTGGGAATGGGAACAAGGTGGAATTTGGGAATGGGAACAAGGTGGAATTTGGGAATGGGAACAAGGTGGAATTTGGGAATTGATTCCTTTTGGACAAATCAAGAGTGGAATCTGCAGAAAATCCTCATTTTTTCAGCATTTTTGCACCACTGGAGGATCCTCCACTGGGTTTGTCTTCCCGAATCCTGTGATTTTCACGTGGCACAGCCTTCCCCTTTGGAGTTCTGCACACCTGATTCCGTGCTGGAATAAATCCCTGCTGGAATAAATTCATGCCCTGCTGGAATAAATCCAGGAATTCTCTATTTTGAAATGCAAGCACTTCTATTTATTGGGAACGACAACTCCCATGTAAACAGGGAAAGGAAAAAAAGGAAAATCATCAGAATTTCTGGGTTATAAACACGTCTGTGAGAGCTGAGGCCCTCCACGTGGCCTCCTGTCGAGGACATCCATGAAGGTTTTATGGAATATTAAACATTTAAGAGCTGGGTGTTGTGTCCAAGGTGGGTCCAGCCTCTGTCTGGAGAGATTTAGGAGAGAAAGGGATGTTTCACTCAGGTTGGGGGGATAAATCACCCTCTGAAGAGGCTTTTTAGCTCTCAAGTGACCAAAAAATGTCCCTGGATGATCGGCTTAGCCCCAAATTCAACCTTTAGTTGGGAAGGTGATGGTTGAGGAGTATTGCCCTGAATTCCGGGCAGAAATTTCCTGGAATTTCCTTGGAAGAACATTCATCAGGATATGGATCACACCAGCATTTTGCCTTCCCTACTTCAGTAAAAAATTCCTCGTGAGCCTTAGGGGTGACACAACTCCTCAGTGCCACCAGGAAGGTGCTTTTTGCAGTAGGGAATAATTTTGAATTACAACATCTGCAATAATTTCAAATTGAAATACCTGCAATAATTTCAAATTTAAATACCTGCAATAATTTCAAATCAAGGGGCTCAGCAGATCCAAAGGAACAATGAGGGTCTAATTCCCTTTCTGGGAAGACATTGCAGAGAAAAAGATTTGATAAATGTCATTATTATTTTTTCCTGTGATGGAAGAGAAGCCTTAATTCCCCAAATATGCCAAGATGATGTTTGCAGTGAGCAGAGCTCGAAGTTTCCTAGGAAACATGAGTATTACCTTCCTCGGGAATGAGAATTCAGAGGAGCAATTTGTTCTGAGAGGGAAAGGCTGTGTCCTTTTACCTAATGCAATCCAAATCTGGAGCAAGGAGGAAACTGAAGCAGAGGAGCACTGGAATGAGGTGCAGGGAAAAACGGGAGCTGCTCTGGTGGAAAATCTGAATGGGAAAGTGAAAATGGCATCAGATGGATAAAGATTTTTCTTTAAAGACCTCCCTTCTCCAGGGAGGAGGTGCAATGGCACTGCTCCTAAATTGAGTGGCTGAAGGTGCAAAAACCTCTTGAAAAACCAGCTTTTCTACCCAAAAATTTCCTCATCAAGAGATGGAGTGCCCAGGAAGGAAGAGAAGGAAATACAACATCCCACGGATGGAGTGAAGCAGGAAATTCCCCCCTCCTGCATCTCCTGGATCTGGTTGGGGTTTGTGCACCTGGGACTTGCCCAGGAGGTGTTTGCACTTCTCAGAGCTGCCTCAGGCCTTGTTTCCATGAGACTTTCCCCGATGTTCCCTGGTTTTACAGATCCCTGGAGTGCCTGTCCTTGGCAGGGTGTGTTTGATCCCGACTTTGACTGTCAGCACCGGTGCCTTTTCACACTTCCAGCAGGAAAATCCATCCTCCCAGCCCTGTTGTGTGACCACTGTGCTCTTCTGGCAGCGGTGGGGAGCTGTGAAAGAGAAAAGGATGGGAAAAGCAGCTGTCGGTGGTTTAATTGGCTCAGCCTTTTGTTCCCTGCTGAGTCAGACAAAAAGCTCAGGGATCTGCCGTGGTGCAGCTCTCCTTATCTGGGGAGCTGCAATCCGTGGGATTGAGGGAGCGTGGCTTTAATCCTCTCTGCTGGGAATGACCTCATGGCTGGGAGATTGCAGCGGGACCCAGGAATTCTTCACTCGGGGGGGTTTCATCTGGATATTCCGGGATTAAACCTGCTGGATTCGAAGGATTGGCCTCAGAATTTGATTTGTTTGTAGGGACAGGACACTTCATACAACCCATGGCATCCCCAGCTCCCATTTTATCCAGTACTGAGCCTAATCCTTGTTCAGGGAGTGGATTCCTTCACATTTTTGTTGTTCTTACACCGATCTGTGCAGAGATTCCAAGGTTTGCAATTCAGATCTGCATCTCTCAGCTGATCACTTACAGTGAACCAGCAAAGCTTTGCTCTGATAATCTTTCCCCTAAAAGACAAATTTTTGAAATTCCTTCCTGTTTTAGTTCTCCAGAGAGGGGCGAGGGATGATGCAGCTCAAATGATACTCTGGTGACATAACAAAGAACAGTAAAGGTCAGAGCAGATTAATTTGCTCCAGGATCAGCTGGAGAATATTAAACCTCTTATCTGTAATCCTTTGATAACCAGTTCTATAATGTAATCATCAGTGTACATCCAATAACACACATGTTAATTACTTTGGAATTCTATTTTTCATTTTTAATCACAAGACATATTTTAAAGGATGCCCTGGCCGCCTCCAGCAGCCCCCACCAGTTCAAATAACTCATTTCAAATGAAGAAAAAAATTATATTTTTATGAGGTGGCTGGGGAAAAGTCAGCCTGGAAAATATCCTTCTGATGGGAGCATCTGTCACAAGTCAAAACGTTATTGCTGCTCCCTGGGGAGAGCCAGCCTGGGCACAGACAGCAGGGAAACGCTCGGGGCTGAGGTTTGCTGGGCAAACTTCGGCTTTATGGGACTGACAGCTCCTGTGTAAACAGGGGAAGGGAAAAAAAGGAAAATCACCATAATTTCTGGGTCATAAATATGTTTCTGTGAGAGCTGAGGCCCTACACGTGGCCTCCTGTCGAGGACATCCATGAAGGTTTTATGGAATATTAAACATCCAAAAGCTGGATGTTGTGTCCAAGGTGGTTCCAGCCACTTTCTGGAGGGATTTAGGGGAGAAAGGGATGTTTCGTTCAGGTTGGGGGGATAAATCACCCTCTGAAGAGGCTTTTTAGCTCTCAAGTTGATGCCTTAGGTTTTAACTTTTATATTTTTCAAATTCTGTACTGCTTAGAGTGTGACTCTGCAGTTCCTTGTAGCCTGGAATTTCTGCTCTCTCGTGCTGGGCAGACACAACAAAGCCTCTCCAGGCTTTGCCTTCAAGGACAGCCAGGCTCTGCTAGGCCCAAAATGTGTAACCCAAAGACTCTAAGGGGGGAGCAAGCTGAGGGGAATTCCATCATTGAACTGGGGCTTTAATTGGAGAATTAACCGTGGTATGCAAATGAACCAAACCTATAAAGGTGTGAAGAACTCGTGACCTGGGCTCCATCTTGGGGTCCATTTTTGGAGGCAGCCTCTGGCTCCCCCAGGGTGTGCCTTGAAGGCCTTCAAATAAACCCCGACCTTTATTCCCTTACTCCTGTCTGGTCTCTGTTTCTGGGTGGCTGCAGAAGGCATCAAAGTGACCAGAGATGGTTCCTGGATGATTCAAACCCAACCTCCAGCTGGGAGGGAAAAGGTTGAGGAGCATTGTCCTGAATCCTGCAGCCTGGGGAGGATGTTACGGAGCTGGGTCTGAGGAACTCACCCCTCTCATCCCTGAATCCCTGGAAAATTCAAGTGTGGAGAGAAGGACCAGGGGATTTTGTGCACAGAGGATTTAATATTCATGGAGAAGGGGCAGTTTATTACACGAGATTCACAGGAGCATTTTCTCACAAAACCCATGTCCCACATCATTTCTATCTGAAATCCCAATCCCAAACTTTGTGCCGTCTCCCACTGCCCTCCTGCTCTGGCAAAACCCCCTCTCCCCAACCCCTTGGAGAGGCAGAACTTTGTGCCAACTGCGCAGAAGTTCATCAAATATATCAAAGCTCATCTGTGACCCACACATTTCTGTCACCGCTCCGGAAACAATCAACCACCCTCTGCAAAGGAGCATTTGTGGGCGTGCTGCACAGCCTGAGCGTGCTCACGGCTTCCAGAGAGGGGAAAAAAATACTCCAGGGCTGAAAAATTAGGGAAAAACACGTCCGTGGATTGATCAGGACTTTTCTCTGAGCCAAAACATGGTTGTGCTGAAACACTGACTGCTCTGAACTGCTGAAGTGGTTTGGAGGTTTTTCACTCCCTCAATGAGTAAATGGGAATTTCCAGGTGTGATTTGAAGGATTCTCAGTGTAGCAGTTGGGGAGGTTGTAGCAAACAGAGGGGTCAATCCTTCTCCCCTCCTTCCCTGAGGGAAGAGTTCAAACTGGGCTGAGCCCTGGTGGCTTGGGCCACTTTGTGGCAGAAACAGCAAATTCTGGTTTCCTTAAAGTCTTTGTTGGGAAAAAACCCAATCCCATGAGGACTCTGAGCAAGGGAATTCATACCTGGCTTCATCTCCAAATGCTCTGTAAAATCTGGATGTACCCAGTCACAAAAAGTTCTTCTCGATAATTCCAATGCCATCATTTCACCGAAAAATTTCAAATCTCCAAACTCACCCCTTGCTTTCAGTGCCCTTTCCAAATTTCCTGATGCGAGACAGCAGTGAATGAACGAGTTCAGCAATTGCTGGGCTGAGGTGTGATGTCCCTCCAGAACAAAACAACCCCTGAAATTCCTTCAGATGAGTGTTTGGAGACATTCCAGCAGCACTGTCGGGCCTCCTCCTTCTGGATGGGTGCAGCATTTTGGGAAGGAGGTATTTTGGGAAGCCAGAGCCCCTCTCCTTCACCACCCAGCCTTTCTCTCAGGTGAGCTGCCTGAAGTGCATTTCTCTCTGAAAGAGCTGAGTCAGGGTGAAAACAAACCTGGGAGGTCTCCCCAAACCAACTTGCAGTTTATAGTTTAATTTTCAGGCCCTTCCTCCTTCAACAAACACCATGTCCCAAACAAAATGCCTCCATCAACACCAAAATCACTTGGACAAGGCCACGGACAAGCAGCATGTACACTTTCCACTGATAGCTGACTCCAGCTCGTCATTGTCCTCAGAAAACAAGAAAAGAGAAAGGAAAGTTGACCCAAGGTGAATGCCTGCTCTGGGTAGTGCTGTAATGCAATAGGATTGATGAATCTTTAATTGCAGTTGCTCTGCTGTAAATGCTTAATGAAAACACCATGTCCAAGTGGCTGTTGGAGGGTATTGGTGACCAGGCAGGTTACGAGGCTGTAAATAACCTCCCTGGGCACAAATCACAAAGGATCCACTTTTATTCCTCTTGCTTCTGTTCTCAAAACGGGATGCCAGGGCTGCAGGGGGTGTGATGTGTATGATGTGTGTTTGATGAGTGTATGATGTGTGTGATGAGGGTGATGAGTGTGTGATAAGTGTGATGTGTGTGTGTGATATGAGTGATGAGGGTGTGATGAGTGTGATGAGGGCATGATGAGGTTGTGATGTGTGTGGTGTGTGTGTGTTTGATGTGTGTGATGAGGGTGTGATGTGTGTGATGTGTGTGTGATGAATGTGTGATGTGTGTGGTGTGTGTGATGTGTGTGATGAGGGTGTGATGTGTGTGATGTGGGTGTGATGTGTGAGTGTGATGAGGGTGTGATGTGTGTGATGTGTGTATGATATGTGTGATGAGGGTGTGATTGAGGGTGTGATGTGTGTGATGTGTGTGATGAGGGTGTGATGTGTGTGATGTGTGTGATGAGGGTGTGATGTGTGTGGTGTGTGTGTGGTGTGTGTATGATGAGGGTGTGATGTGTGTGATGTGTGTGATGTGTGTGATGAGGGTGTGATGTGTGTGTATGATGAGGGTGTGATGTGTGTGATGAATGTGTGATGAGGGTGTGATGTGTGTGGTGTGTGTGTGATGTGTGTGATGAGGGTGTGATTGAAGGTATGATGTGTGTGATGTGTGTGTGTGATGAGGGTGTGATGAGTGTGATGAGGGTGATGAGGGTGTGATGTGTGTGATGAATGTGTGATGAGGGTGTGATGAGTGTGCAGGAATTACCCAGCAAGGCTTCCATCAGCTCGCCTGGGAAATCGCAGTTCGTGTGGGAAGGCGATTGCATCACTTGGAGCCCCTTTAATTAAACCTTTAAAGGTTGCTTTAGTCACAGAAAGGCTCGGGGCTCACAGCTCGCTGCCCTGCAGAGCCCTCGCTGCTGGTGACCCCGCTGGTGCCCTGTGCAGAGCTGGGCTGGGAGGGCAGGACTGATGAGGGGAGGTAGGGGTCTCTTATCAGCACCCCCAGTCCCGTGGGGGTCTCTTGTCAGTATCCCCAGCCCTGCTGGGATCTCTCATCAGCATCCCAAACCTCCCTGGGGATTTTTATCGTCATCCTGAGCCTCATTGGGGTCTCTCATCATCATCCTGAGCCTCATTGGGGTCTCTCATCATCATCCCCAAACCCATGGGAGATCCTCATGAGCATTCCCAGCCCTGTGGGGGTCTCCTCTCACCATCCCCAGCCCCATGGGGGACTCTCATCAGCACCCTGAGTCCTGTGGGCGTTTCTTGTCAGCACCCCCAGCCCCACTGGGGTCTCTCCTCAGCACATCCATCCCCACTGTGGTCTCCCATCAGCACCCCCAGCTCCATGGGGGACCCCTGCCACCATCCCCAGCCCCATGGGGTCTCCCATCACCATCCCCAGCCCCATGGGGGACCCCTGTCACCATCCCCAGCCCCATGGGGGACCCCCATCACCATCCCCAGCCCCATGGGGGACCCCTGTCACCATCCCCAGCCTCATGGGGGTCTCCCATCACCATCCCCAGCCCCATGGAGGACCCCTGTCACCATCCCCAGCCCCATGGGGGTCTCCCATCAGCCCCCCCAGCCCCTGGTCCCTCACTGCCAGGTGCTGCTGAGCTGCCTCAGGTCCCTCCAGCCTCCCCCTGTGCAGAGCAGGGACTTGAAACTCTGCAATCTCACCCTTTGCAGCAAAAGCTTCCATGTTGGACTCGTTCCCTCTCTTGTCCTGCTTCCCCCTGGCTGGGAGAAGGGCGAAGGAGAGGAGGGAAGGGAGATGACCCCACTGAGTGTGGAGCGTCCCTCTGGCCAAGCACAGACTCCTGGGTGCAGAACAATTAAAAACAGGCTTCACATAACGATTTTTTTTTTTTTTTTTTCTGTGGAAGAAGGGAAGGGAAAGCAGCAGCAGCAGACAAGCTCAGGGCTGCTCTCATTCATGTGGCTTCCTGAAGCTTTTACTCTGCACCATTTACCCTGCATAAATCAATTGCCAGAATATCAGTGCCCTGCTTCCTTGTTTACTCTGGAAGATTATGTCCCATTAGCAGATTTGTCTTGTAATTGAACTGAAGTGTAAAATGCCGATGTCCTGACAACCCCAATGGTCGGGATTAACTGCTGCAGACATTTCTGTCCCCTTTTGAAACATTTTGATTGAGCATAATTAATCCAAGTGAACTGATAGGATGATGGATGCTCCCAGCCCCGCTGGTTTGCAGAGGGAAGCACGGCTGGACACGAATATCATAACAAGATAAAGAGGTAGTGACAGGCAGCAGCTTCTGCTTTTCCAGGGCTTATTTCTCCTTCCTCTGACTAATTCTCAGAGGCAAGGCACAAATTTCACTGAGTGCCCAATTTCAGGTGGATGTACTGGTGTCAATTTGTTTTCAGAGCGCCCTGAAAGCGCGTGTGGAACTTTGATCCTCTGCCCGAGAGCTGGTTTGGGGTTTGGGCCCAAGCTCTGCTCACCCACGGCACTGTGAGGGCTGAGGATGATCAATACTGACCCCAACACCACCAGGTCTGAGTCACAGGTATTTTATCAGGGCTTTTTACTCTCCAAGGCTCTGTCAGGGTCACAGAATAGTGAACAGGCAGGAAAAGGTTTCCGAAAAAGCAGGACATGTTTATAAGTTGCATTAATCCAGCAGCAAAAGGGGTTTTTTCTGTCCCAGAAATTTTTGAATTCTTAATTTCTGTTCAGAATTTCGGTCCCAGACTGGATTCTCGAGTCTGCAAGAGGCTGAAGAGTTCTCTGTGAGGGGAGACAGGGGAAGCTGAGCACTGGCCATTGCCAGGTAACAGAGTTCAGGTGATTGGCGCTCACAGTCCCACAAAGAACCAAAGCTGGAGAGGAATTGCTGTTTTGGGGCTGTCTGACAGCAGTGGGACAAACCCAGGTTCCCTCTTCCCCCCTGCCCAGCCTGGCCTTTGCCGTGGCTGTTTACTCACTGTTGGTACAAAGCCTCCCACTGATGCCTTAGGTTTTAACTTTTATATTTTTCAAATTCTGTACTGCTTAGAGTGTAACTCTGCAGTTCCTTGTAGCCTGGAATTTCTGCTCTCTCGTGCTGGGCAGACACAACAAAGCCTCTCCAGGCTTTGCCTTCAAGGACAGCCAGGCTCTGCTAGGCCCAAAATGTGTAACCCAAAGCCTCTAAGGGGGAGCAAGCTGAGGGGAATTCCATCATTAAACTGGGGCTTTAATTGGAGAATTAACCGTGGTATGCAAATGAACCAAACCTATAAAGGTGTGAAGAACTCGTGACCTGGGGTCCATCTTGGGGTCCATTTTTGGAGGCAGCCTCTGGCTCCCCCAGGGTGTGCCTTGAAGGCCTTCAAATAAACCCCGACCTTTATTCCCTTCCTCCTGTCTGGTCTCTGTTTCTGGGTGGCTGCAGAAGGCATCAGTTCTGAGAAGGCATCACCACCACATCTGCTCCAAGGCTCGGGGCCAAGGCAGTGGCTGAGGGTGTTTGTTATGGCTGGGTAATGGAAAAGGAGACACTGGGCTGGCAGGTGCCGAGAGCCGGGGTAAAAACACCAGCAATGTGTGGCTTTGCACTTGGCCTGAGCTGTTTTGATGTCTTCATTGTTTTGTTTTGCTGCTTTTAACCCTTCTCTGTAAAGAAAGAGGTTTTAGGATGCGAGGATAAAAAGATGCTTTGCAGTTCTTCAGGGCTCAGCCTTTGAGTTCAGTTCACAGAGGCCGCTTTGTTCTTGTTTACCAGAAATATTTGAGTTTCTTGTCCCCGACCAAAACTAAGTTAAAATCTTGTAAAAAAAAGGGTATTATTGTGGTTAGTTCCTCTCGCAGATCCTGGAATTAGAGAAGCAGAAACAATATAAAAAAGGGGGGGGAAAAAAACTCAGATGAGCTGTGTTGCCACGTGCCTTTATTTTCAATTCCTCTGGAGAGAACATCATTTACTGTCTCACGTGTGAAAACAACACCCACAGCTTGACTCAGCTCCTGCAAACTCCTGCACACCGCACACCTCGAGCCAGAAACCGGGAGGCAAAACGAAATTATCCCTGAGGAGAGGGAAGAGTTTGCTCAGGTTGGGTTTGTGAGAGCAGCGCCGCATCCCTGGGCTGGAAGGTCAGCGAGCGCAGCCCCAGGGACTCATATTGTGCTTTATTACATAACTCCTATCTCCGGAATTAAAGCTTAATCCCAAACTGTGCCTGGGAACACAGATCAGCAAGGACTCGCTCCTGTTCTCAGTGACACAGCCCCCCTGTTTTCTGAGGGGACAGTAACACGAGCAGGAGCACCAGGGGTGATTTTTAATCCGAGCCCCTGTAAGGGAAATGAAGCAGCTGTCCAGAAATCAGAGGATTTTTGCCAGGGCTTTGATGAAACAGCAGAGTTTTGTGTGGCACTGGGTGCCAAACACGCCGCTGATAGAAGCAATAAATCCCCATCCAAACCCTAAAAATAATATTGGGCTTGTTTTAAATTAAGGTTACAGAGTATGGCTTTCATTAGCCCCTGCATGGATCCTGAATAGCAATTATTACATATTTGTTCAGGTTTAAGTATTTTTATAGGATTTTCTTTTTTTTTTTCAGATCCTGTTAGAATATTTTTCCTATGGGATGGGGCTCATCTTTGTGAGAGGAAGAATGGCCTTGTGGTTAAGCCTGGCCTGCAATTTTGGAGATCTGGGCTCGACTGCTGGCTCTGCCACAGGCACCCTGGGTGAGCTCGGGCAAGGCATGGAACAGCCACTTTTATTTTGCTTAAAATAAAAGTTCAAGGCCCATTTAAGCATCTGAAAGATGCGACTGCTGAGGGCTCAGCATCCAAAAACCAGAAGGAGAACTAAAGAAGAGGAAGAAGGAGAAGAAAGCTGGCTGCCTATCTGAGAGCTGTCCCTTGTGTGCCTTCAGAGCATGCTGAGAAGTTCTGGAAGCCCAACCCTTCATGTCTCCATTCTTCATCTGTGGAGCAGAAGCTCCTCTCACACAGGGAAGTGCAGGAAAAGCTGCAAGCGGGGCATGAGATTGGGATGGAGTTAAAATGGGGTTTAATTTGGCTTTTATGCCCAAACATGAGTGTGGGAGTTGGGAACTCTGCACAAATCCAGGATCTTTATCTTCACCTCTGGGGAGTTTTACCTCGAGCCCCAGCAGATGAGAAACGCCTGCAGATGTTGTTTCAGGCTGTTGATTTCTCCTTATCTCTGCCAGCTCTCAGCTCCGGCCGCACATCTGATGCAGCCGAGTCCGAGCGGGCACTGCCCAGCCCTGGGCTGTCCCGGCCTTTCTGTGCCCTTCCCATCATCCAACCATTCTTCACAACGCATTTATTAGTTACTGTTCTGTACCAATTCATTTGCACCTGTTCTAGACACGGAATTTCTACCTCTTTTTCATTCCACCAATCATTTTGTGCCACCACCACCAGAGAAGATGGAGGAGAAGAAGAGGAAGAACAGGGCAACTCCCAAAATCCTCCATCTTAGACCCTTCATCCTCATATTAGAAATCCTAAAATCTACTTTTTGCCTTGTAAAATACTAAACCACTACTCATTTTTTACTTCTCTTGTTCTGCAATACTTCACGCTGCATTGGCAACATTTCCCATGGACTAAAATCAAGCTGGTGCCATTCTGGGCTTTTTGCCAGGGTCCAGGACCCCTGTGCTGGGGCTCCTGACCCCCCAGGGCAGCCCGAGGTGTGCCTTGGGTTCCAACACATGAGGAATTTCATCTCTTCAGACAGGTCAGGCAACTGCTGGAAGCCACCCATGGAAGGGGTCTGGGAGGGAGGGTCTTCCTGGCACCCAAACATCCCTGGGGCTGAGCTTGCAGTGGGGCCTGAGCTTGGGGAGCTCTGCACTTGTTTATTGATCCTTCCAGCAGCCCAATTTCCATTTAAAATGGAATTTTCATTTCCATGATGGCTCATTCTTTGGTTGGAAGCGAAGGACAGCTGTGGGTGGTGCCTCAGGACCTGGGTGGGCTCGGGCAGGGTTTGTGCTTTTCCCAAGGATTTTTCGTGCTGCGCTTGCCCCACTCTGGCTAAACCAACCCAGAGCCTCGTCCTGATCCATTCCCACTTCCAAATACAGCCCTGAACCAAAAATTTGGGTTGAGACATCCCCAGTCCTTCAGCATCCCTCGGAAGTTTGGTGAAGTGTGACAGAGGGGACTCGGGGAAGCTGATGAAACTGAGACAGAAATGATTTATTCGGTTATTTAGAACAACAGAGAACAGATAAGATCAGCTCCTATGGAACTTTTTACAGGAACTGCTGATTAAAAATGCTTTTCCTGTCACAACCTCTTTCCCTGCCCTCCAAAACAATGAATGAATTCGTAGTCACATGAGGGAACGTGACCTTGATTCTCTGTTTTCATTGATTAAATTTAAAAAAAAAAAAAAAAAAAAAGTGTTTTGACAACTCTTTCTGCACCTGCAGGTACACACTGAGAACGAAACAAAGGTGGAATTTAATAAATGTCATCTGGTTAACCCAGGGGTGAGCGAGGGACAGGGACAGGACTCTGCTCCATGAATAAAATTTACAGGGAGAGTTCCAGGGAAGTATTGCTGACATGTTCTGGTGACAGGTGACCACAAAATTGTTCAATTCAATCCGGCCAGCAGGGATTGAAATTACAGAAGAGATCAATAATAACGTGGGCAGTGCATTCACTCAGGATGCAGAGGCTGATACAAAATAAAAGGCTCTTTTTGAAGCTCCACCTGGCACTTTGGAAGGTTCCCCTGGATTTAAGGAAAGAATTCTGAATATAGGAAGGTTATGGCTTTCTAAAGTCACAGATCATGGTGTGGATTGGTCAGGTAAAAGCAGTTTTGGTTGGAAGGGAAGCAAAAAGCAGAGGGAACTTCAAAGCCAGATCAGGATGCTCAGGGCCTCAGCTGACTGAATTTTAAATATCTTTATCAATGGGGGTTTCACCTCCTCATGGTGAATTTTCCCGTGTCTAACTGGAATTTCCCTTGCTCCAACCTGTCCCTGCTGCTGCTTCCCTTTTAGAACAGAGAGTCCTGCTCTGTTTCTCTGCCACCCCCTGGAGTAGCTGAAGAGGGAATTAAAGCCCAGCAATAAAACAAACTCCTCCAGAGCACCCAAATTTTGCTCTGTTACAACCCCCCCCTGTTCCTCCCCTCCACTGGCAGTAGATAAACAGCTCTGCATTTATTAATATTTCAAATAAACCAATACTGGCGTTGGCTGTGGCAAGCACCTGACCCAACAATTCCTGAGGGGGTTGGATGGATCACAAGGAGCACCTGGATGTGTCCAACACCCCCATGCTGAGCCCTGGGATGGGATCCCTCTGGAAAAGGGCACGGGGTGGGTGAGCCTTGGTCTGGTGGAACAAGGAACAGTTTAAGGGATGAACACGACCTGTCTGCTTCCTCCTAATTCCACAAATTCCAGCCAGGTGAGAGAAACCCAACTTCTCCTGCTGCTCCCAGGGCCTGGCATCACAATATTCCCAATTCCAGCAGTTCTGGTGGCACTGGGACAGCTGGGAAGGGAAAGTTTTCCAGTGCCTGTTTGCAGTGGAAAGTTTTGGGTTGGGTTTTTGCTTTTCCAGGGAGTAGCACGTGCCCCGGAATGTGAGGAATGTCCCTGTGTGGATTTCCACCCGTTCCTGCTGGCCAGTCCGGCCCTGGTTCGCTCTGGAGCGAGGCCAGGCTGGAACAGATTTGGAATAAATTTCCTGACTCACTCAGGGCCAGAGGGTGAGGTCCCCTCCAAGAATCAAAAGATAAAAACAGAGCCTGGCCCTCGTGTCCGGCCAGAGCAGGGCTGGAAGGGGATGGACAGAAGCTCACCATCCTCTACAGGAGGGAAAATCCTCCCTCCAGATGGATTGTCATGGCCTGGAGCCGGCAAGTGGAAATTCCTCCTGATTGTGGAAGGTCACACTGGTCAGATTTAAATTGTTTGAGTGGGTTCCCCCACAGAAAGGAGAAATCGCTCTCTAAAACCCAAAGGGAACCATGAAATGCTCACTATTTCTGTACTTTGCATCCACGCTGAGGTGGGACTTTCATTTTCCTTGATGAAGGTCAAACTCCCACTTCTAAGAACAGTTATGCACATGATGGAGAATTCCTCTGGGACTCTGAGAACAATGTAAGACCTGGGGAATATTTTAAAACTTCCCATCAGCTCTGCTGTCAATTTATTTTGCAAATAAACCAATTTTGTTACATTTCCTGGTGGTCTCATCATTTAAAAACTCTGAGCTTGATAAAATTTAGATAGACCTTTAGACAGACATCTTGGAGGGCCTCATCTTAAGAAATGTTATGTTTTTTCCAACATTGGAGCTAAAGGACCAGTAAGGAAACAGGAATCTCCCAGGGCACTCCGCATCCTGCAGGGCTGGAGCTTTAATTGGGATTTCAGAGGGCACAGGGGGTATTTTAGGTACCACTTGGTGCCAAGTTAATCATCTGCCCCCAGGCAGCTTTGCAAGGGCAGTGGGGGATCAAAGAGATTCCAAAATGAGTAAAAGTGTGCCAGAGCATTGCCATTGTTGAAGGCAAGAGAGGAGCTGTCTGTCAGATGTGGGAATTCATGAGGCTCTGGGGTGGGAGATGCTCTGCCCAGTTTTATGCTCCAGAGCTGCCCCAAAACCTGTCAGAGAAGCTGGGAAAAAAATTCTGGATGCCTGCCTGGCCATGGCCAAAGAGCTGCCTGACTTCTTTAATCTTGGTGAGATGAAGGAATATAAATTTATTTGAAATACTAACGCCATTAAATAATAGTTAAATAATACCAACCTCCTGGCTGCCGATGATTCCCTGATCAAGAGTTCCAATTCCTTTGCATCCCTGGTTCTTGGCCTGTGGTGGAAAGAGAAGGCAAACCAGAGGAGCCACAAGTGCAACACCATCACTGGGCACTGCAGAGCCCATCAAAAGAATATTGCAAAGTAATTATTAATAGGAATTGATTAATTAGTTCACAGGATGAGGTCAGTGGTCCAACCCTGCTGGTAGAGAGGAGGAAATAAATGCACAATTGGGTGATACCTCCCCAGACCCTTCACAACGGTGGAGAAAGCCAGAAAAAAACTCCCCAAGTCCCTGTCCTTGCTTTGTCCCATCTTTTGCAGCTGCACCAGCCCAGGGCACTGCTGGGTGAGGGGTTCTGGGATCTTTGTACCCATTACACTCTTCAGGCACCCTAAAAACAGCCATAATTCCCCAACAGCACCCAGTTTGACCTCTAAAACCCACAGGAACCCAAACGCGAACAGAAAAATTCCTTTTTTAATCATTTAATATTTGGATTTTCCTTCCTGGTGAAGACAATTCTTCTTGGGAGGTTCAAAGTCCGTGCATCCACGATGAGCTCTGTGCAGGTGGGATTCCATTCCCACTGCTGGTCCACTTGCTTCCTGCACGGCCCCGTTGGAACTCGAGGCCGTCTCCAGCAATTTTAGCATTTGCTGACAGAGAAGAGGAGTTTGATCCCAGACACAAAAGCATTGCAGGCTCCCCAGGAGCTCGTAAAGTTCCACTGCAGTTCCATTGATTCACGGCCTGCTCGTTCCCGCAGCAAAAACACAAAGCAACAGCAGATTTGTGGATCCCAAAAAAAAAAGGAGCCGGCCCCTAGACTGGAATATTGAGAATAAATGTTCTCAGCACTGCTCTGCTGGCTGGGTTCTAGCAGGAGTTGAAACTTTATCCTTCCTGCGTCTGAAGAGGGACTCATTATTTTGAATATTTTAAGAAAATAAATTAAAAAAATCTCCGGCGGGTTCTGGAAAAAATGAAGGAAAAACTGCTGGAAGTTGGACTCTTTGGGATGTGCAATACATGAGTTTTATTTTCTGACTTGTTGTGGCATCTTCTGTCAGGCTGGACCCAGCATTAACTCTGCCTTCGTTACGTCCATAAATTTGAAAATAGGTCATTTTAGCTGGGATTTAGTTCATAAAACTTTGGGAGTGCCACTGCTGTGGATCACAGAATTTAGGGGGGATGTCAGCCCTGCTTGATGCTCTTGGGATATATCAAAAGTGGGGGAAAAAAGACAAGAGCAGAGATGATCCCACACGATCCCAACGCAGGTAATGATGAATATCAGTCAAAATGTGGGGCTGGAGAGGCTTTAGCAGGGCTGGAAAGGAAAAAGGAACAGCAAAAACCTGTTGCATTTTCTGCCCAGAGCGAAGACTTTGTGCAGATTCACACACGTAACACCCAGATATGTAATGGGCAGCTCCAGGGTCCTGGTGGCATTCCTGGGCATTTCAGGGGACAACCATTGGCCATTTCTGCCCACTCTTGTAAATTCAGCCTGTGTCTGGTGGCTCGGTGCCAGCACATTCCTGCAGCAGGAGCCTTCCTTGGCTTTTGTGTGAGCTGTGCATTCATTCTCTTCCACATCAGTGGGGCATTACAGAGAGCAGCCCCAAGCGTGAGCCAGGGAAAGCCGGGATTAGAGGTGCCCTCAGAACAAAGCATACCACACGTGCCAGAGAAAATCTCCAAGGGCCCAGGAGTCAGCAGAGAGAGACAGAGGGAGAGGGCACGGGCAGGCTGCTGAGGATTTGGGGAGTTAATCTCGGTTATTTGATGAGCACGGCCACAAAAATGGGGTGGAACGGGTTCTGTGTTGCACTGCTCCCCCTGTGAGACCCCACCTGGGGCTCTGCAGCCAGCACTGGGGTCCCAGCACGGGAGGGATGTGGAGATGTTGGAGAGAGTCCAGAGGAGGCAGCAGGATGATCAGAGGTGGGGAAAGGCTGGGAGAGTTGGGGTTGTTCAACCTAGGAAAGAGAAGCTTTAGGGTGACCTCATTGTGGCCTTTCAGTTCCTGAAGGAGCTACAGGAAAGATGGAGAGAGACTTTTTACAAGGGATGGAGGGACAGGACACAGAGGGCAGGGATGGGTGGGATATTGGGAAGGAATTGTTCCCTGGGAGGGTGGGCAGGCCCTGGCACAGGGTGCCCAGAGAAGCTGTGGCTGCCCCTGGATCCCTGGCAGTGCCCAAGGCCAGGCTGGAGCAGCCTGGGACAGTGGAAGGTGTCCTGCCCATGGCACTGGATGAGTTTTAAGGTCCCTCCAACCCCAAACCATTCCATGATTCTGTGATAAACCATTTCACACTCTGATCAAGTCATATCTCCATCAGTCTCTGTGCTCCCAGTGTTCCCAGTGCTTCCAGAAGGGAGTTTTAGATTCCTCCTGCCCAGGTTACTGGAAGTTATCTGATCTCCAGCCTAACTACATCCATCGTCATTTTAGTGCCATTTATTCTTGTCCTGACACTTCCTCAGCTCAAGCAGTTACCTCCTCACCTCTTCAGAGCATCCCTTGAAGGATAAAGGGGTGGAGTTGTTTAATTCCATCCCATAAATCAATCCAAGCATTAACAGCACGTCTCTGCTCCAGCTGGAATTTCTCATGCTGTATATGGATGACAGGGACAATTCCAACCCTCCCAATCCCACCCCTCACCAAGACATTGCTGCTCCTGTCTCCAAACACACCCTGGGAGTCATCTGAGCTTTTCATGGATAATTCACACGGATAAAACACAATCACACTGCCACCAACCCAGATCTTTGTTCCCAGCTCCTTCTAACGAGGCCTCTGCTCCCATCTCCACCCAGGAATTTCCAGCCAGCACAAGACCTTGGCTCCTGCTCTGAGAACAAAGCAGCTCAAGAGAGGTGGGAAAGTCAAACTGATTGATGTTGATCCGCTGCCCTCCTGAAAAGGATCCAATTATCCTACAAAGACGTGGAATTTCAACTACTGGAAGGCAGACAGCTCCAAGCGTGGAGGGCTGAATCCATTAAATCCAACTCCCAGCCACGTCTGACTGGAGGGAAATCACCTTCTCTGATGGAAACAGGAATTTTGGGAGGCAGGAGGGGGGTGAGGTGTGCTGGGTGCACCAAGAGTGCTGAGCAGAGTCTGCTGAGAGCTGGGGGATGTCAGTGAAGTGCTAATCATAAGCAGAGGAATTTTATTGCTTCCTTAAGAGGGGACAGATTTCCACGCAATCATCTCCAAACTCCTGGAAGTGCCTGTCAGAGTCGGAGCTGGATTTCAGTTTTCTTTTCTGAAAATAATCCTGAAAATCTCCTCCACTCTGGTTTTCACTCCCTCACCTTAGGCAGTCACAGGTGTATCTGATAGTGCAGGTATTAGTGATAAATTACTGATATTACTCAGAGGTCCAGCTCTAAGGGCAGGGAGTAATTAAGATTTTGCTTCCCAGGAGAAATTTGGGACACTGCCTCTCTTCCCTCTTGCCATTCTTTTGATGATGTGCAAAATTAGCCTAAAAGTTCTTCAATACCCTACTTAATTTTGTTATTCTTTTACCTTAAAAATATCAGAAATGTTTTCTTTCTGGCTTTGTTGATGCAGTTCTCCAGAAATGCCTGAGCTTCATTTTCTGAGCTGATTAACTGACAATTACCCCAAATTAGTTCATACATCTGTAACGACTAATTCAGCCACCCACAAGCATTTGTTTCAGGCCACCACCACTTGTTCACAACAGAGCAAAATATCAAATCTGGCCCTTCTTGGGGCTGATTAAGAGTCAGCAGCTCATCACTGCTGAGGGTGCAGTGCTTCGGGCCGCTTGGAAGAGTTTTGGGAGTTGTTATTTCCCCACAGAACCCAAGATTGTTTCATCTTGGCCGTGTCAAGCTTTTGGTGAATCAAAGGCTGGTTTCCAATGGAACCATGCCTGGATTCAGGAGGGGCTTCTGAGGAGCTGAGGACTTCCAGCACTTCCAGCACCGCTGCTGCCAAGCTCATCCTGGTTCGAAAGCCTGAGGAGCACGGGTGGTGCTGGAGAGCAGGAGGAGAACACCCAGCAAAGGCATAAAAGAGTTCGAAACAATCCTGACTCAATTTGGGCCCATCTCAAATATCAGCTTCCCCTCCAATAATCTCTGTGACATTTCATTTGTTCTCCAGCCATCCATTGTCTCCTGGAGGCTCCTCCTGCCAAACCAGCGCCCGGCAGCTCCTCGGACACGGCCGGAGGGTGGACGGGGCTGGGTCCAAGCTCAGGAGGTGCCATGGGCCCAGATGAGGTCCCTGGGGCAGTGAGGGAACCTCAGTGATGGTGGAGGTGGCTTTCCCAACCACAGCGTTGGTCTTAGGAGTCCTTCAAAGCTTTGCCACACCAAATTCTTCTGCCTCTTCCAGTTTTTAGGCCTTTTTTTTCCTTTATAAAGAACCAGCAAAATCTCAGAGCGTTTACACCTCTAAAACCTTCCATTTTAAGCATCAGGATTCGGTCAATATTTGCCACTGTCCATAAAACCCATGGTAACACATCAGAGTCATGGGTTGGAGAGAAATGAACCACAGCAGCTCCAAACTCTCCATCAGCTGCTGGCAGGAGCTCACCCGGCAGCCCCCGAAATGCCTCCACAAGTCCCAGCACATTCCTCACAAAGATCAATCCCCTGCAGCTCTGCAGGAGACAAAACGTGGCCCTGACAAATGCAATTTACCCCTGCAACAGGAGCAGCCTCACAGGATTTACTGCAGAGAAAGGAAAAACCAAACCCATGGACCCTGGGGAAGCGATCTCGGGTCTTGCTCCCTGCGGTGCTGCTTGGGTGCTGCTCACAAATAAAAAGGGATGTTCACAATCAACTTCACTGCATTCCTCGATTATTTGCTGTTTCAGAGGCACAGTGGAGGTTGGTACAACCCAAAGTTCAGCAATGTGGGGTGAAGGAGTCTGATGGAAAACTCTGGGTGAGGTTTCTTTGTTTGTTTGTTTGTTTTTTCTGGAGCCGTCACCTGGAGCCCTCCAGAACAAACCACGGGGTGAGAGCAGTGATGGCATTGCTGGGCTCCCCTCCACTTGTAGGAACCTGCAGGTTTACCCCAAAAAACTTCTTCAACTCACCTTCCCCACCAGCAAGAATGACTTGAATATTTCATTCTTCCTCGATTTGGTGTGAGACTCAGCGTGCAAAAATCTGCTCGCTTCTCCCAGCAGAAGTGGTGGTAGGAGGGAAGGAATTCAATTCCGTGTGTGTCACCATTTATTGTGATAACTCCTGGACAAAACTCCTGGGTTTTGTGTTTCAACACAACATTTATTCTTCAGCATTAGGCGGCCCTTGGTTTTTAATATTTTAATTCTCCAACTGCTTTCATTCCATCTTTCCCCCCCCTCTCCTCATTACAATATTTTGATTATTCAGTGGGGATAATTCTCTTGCCCTAGAAGTGACAGAACAGAATGAAACAGCAAGAAAAAAATGTAAAACTTCCCAGGACATGCTGAGTGGATTTAGGGAGAAGGTCAGGCTGGCAAAGCTGCTTGTGCCAGAAGCAGGCACTGGGATAAACTTTATTCCTGGAAGTTGCTCAGGCTTTGATGAAGAGGATGGTTTTTGGGTGAGGAAACAACTAGAAAATCATTCATCTGCCTGCCCTTCATCCCTCTGCCCTCTGCTGTGTACACAACTTTATTGCTTTGCATTCTTCTCTCCACTGAGATTTATACTTCTTCAGGAGAGCCTTGCCTTGTAAAAATTTTTTCAGGCTATAGGTGTGGAATACATTTATTTTAGGCTGGTTTGACAAGAGGAAAAGCAGCTTAAAGTCTTTGCAAAGCGAGGTTGGGCTATCTGGCCCGTGCATTCCTTCCTCCTGGAATGAAGGAGAAATTGCCAGAGTATGGACATGAAAGGCTGTCAGTTAATGTGGGGAGGGGGGGTTTGGAAGAGATGGAGAAGGAAAAAAGGAGAATTTGGCAAAATCTCTCGTGTGAGAGGAGAAAATAAGGAAGTACAAACACATTTAGCACAATAAACCCCCTGTGCCATTCACAGATTTCACTTTGAAGGGAGTAAAACATCCTATGGAAGCACGGAGAATGAGACACAAAACGACCTTTAGGTAACTGACAGCATTTTTGTTCTCCAAACTCCACAGCAAAAATAACTTCAATGTTTTATTCTCCCTCAACATGGTGTGAGACTCAACGTGCAAAAATCTGCCCACTTCTCCCAGCATAGCTGATGGTAGGAGGGAAGGAATTCCAGGAGAGGAATTCCCTGCTAGCAGGGTCCCCTGGAAGGAGGAGTGGAGGTACAGCAGGGGAATGCTGCTCAGCAGCAGTAAAATGTGGAATTCTGGCTGTGGAGAGTGGCCAGGTCAGAATCCACAAAGAAATGCTTCATTTGGGAGAGGTCTTGATAAATTCTAGCCAAGTGAGGGGTCATCCCTGCTGGAAAAGGGAACAGGGATGTGGCCTGTGACAGGGATTCATTTATCCTGCTCTTTGGGGATGTCAGAAATCAAATCCCTGCTCCTCCCCACAGAATTAAAAAGGCAAAATCTGACAGATTTCACAAAAGACACTTTTCCCCCCCAATCAATAAATTTGTCCATTGTCACAGAGCCTCTTCCTATCTTATTTTTCCTCTTCCTAAAGACAAGTGATCGGTTTTTCTCTGACACCATCGCTCTCTCTTGAGCTGGATCTATAATTCATGAGCATGAAAACAGTGGCATCAGAAAGAAAACCTGTCATAAATTCAGCTATTTAAGCTTTTAAATGAGCACTGATGGCAGCGTGGGGATGCAGAACATTTATTGCAATGCTAAATATAGGGGGAAAGCTAAAAGCTTTCCATCAATACATGGGGAGAACAAAATCCTGAAAGCACTCGGAGCTTGGATTTTTGTCCTCTGGAAATTGGATTGATGGTTCCTTTCCTTTGGTTTTGGGTTTGTCTGATTTTTGGGGGGATTCTTTGCCTTTTGGATTTAAGATTGTCACTTGCTGGAGGGCTTGAATTTGAAATTTGGACCGTTCCCCTCTCCTCTTCTCCCCCAGCAGCATCACTAAAGACAGCTCCAAGGTGAGGAGGGGAGGAATGGGATAAGGCTGGTTCATGGAAGATCCCTTGTTGTCCCAACAAGTTTTTAATGAAGAAATTTCTCCAAAAAACGCTCTGGTAGCCACAGAAGTGGTGCCAACATTGCCAAGGGACAAGAAGGGACGTCTCTCTCCTATAAATTCCCTCTCTGTTGTCATCTAAATTCACTTTTTATCCATTTCCAGGTGGCCCAGCACTCCCATTCTCCCTTTCCTAATCCCAAATTCTGTTGTCATCTAAATTCACTTTTTATCCATTTCCAGGTGGCCCAGCGCTCCCATTCTCCCTTTCCTAATCCCAAATTCTGTTGTCACTGCAAAGGTAGGTCATGCCTGATGACTTTATAGGAACCTCTAGAATTTGTTCCAGCCTGACCAGGAAGAAAATTTATTCCACTGGGCTTGCAGGAGATGGGGATTTCACAGCACTAACCAGGAAAAGCTATGGAAAGGCGAAAGGAAAACAACGCCGCAGCTCGAGCTCGTGTCAGTCCCTTGGAGCCCTGCCTGAGGTTTTCTGCTGGAAGCTGAAGACGCTGGGGAGGTGCTGTGGGAGTTGGAGAACACGGGAGTTCTCCTGGGACATTGCAAACACAATTCCCCTTGGCTTGGCCAGCCCTGACGTCACTTCCACGGCACCGACTGTGCCGGGCTCGGGGTAAAAATAGCAGCCTCATAAATCTGCCCATTCCCTTAATTAGGGAACCCTGATGACAGGATTAAGATTGAATGCTTTCATTTCAGATTGGTTAATGAAGGGCTTTCCAATGCTTCTTATTTTTTTTTTTTTTTGCTGCTCACAATAGAAGGATCCTCTCTGCTGAGTCCTCATTGCTTCAGGTACAGCCAGGCTGGAAAAAATTCCTCATCCAAAGGTTAAAAGAGAAGATTTTGTAGTCATTTGATTATCTCCTGTTATGTTTGGAGACTACAAACCCTTTGCAGACAGAGGAGGCCGTGCAGGTCCGCTCGTTTTTTTTTTTTAATTAATAAAGTCAACATTTGATCAAGATGAAAGAACAGTTGACATTGGGTTTTTGCTCCTGAAATATTATTAACTGGGAAAAAAACAGCCTCCTCCAACAGACCCCAAAAGAACAAAGTCATGCACAAAATCTGTCCTGCTTTGTCAGTGAATCTCCCAAGGAAAAGATGAATTTGGGGAGAGACCAAAAATTTCCACCCCATGCTGCCAACTCCTCTCAAAGAAACTTCATTGTCCATTCCCACTGCTCTGGTGTCCAGGGAACTGCAAAATCCAGGTGATTCCTCACGGCTGAGCTGTCAACACCATCCTACATGAGATTGGTGGGTCTTGGTGTGGCCAAAGGCATCACCAAGGACGTGCCTAAATTCCCTTCATCATCCTCAGCTGAGCATTTCCCTGCATCCTGAGGAGGGTTTATCACTTTTGTGTTGAGAGCTCGCAAAAACCGCCCTGAAAACACCCAGAGCAGGAGGGGAGGACCCTGGCTCTGCTCTGGCTGAGGGAGGAAAACACCGAGGTGCTCGTAGGAAATAACAACAGGCCAAGCAAGGCCAGGGAAAAGGAGGAAAAATCGTTTTTCCTGCTCCCGAGCAAACGCCTGCAGCGGCCAGCTCGGGAACATCTGATCTCCCAGTGAGTTTTCTCTCTTCATGCCAATACCTGACTGGAATAAACAACTTTATCTAGATCCTTGTTTCTTGCCATCAGAGGCTGATAAGAAAACTCGCTGCTATCAGCGTGAGATTCGAGCAGGGGGAAGAAAGATTTATGCCTGCTCCGAAGCGGCCTCCACCCTGCCCGATTGTTTCGTGCTCTGGAGAGCTGTGGAGTTAAATCCTGCAGATTCTGGTTTTCCAGGAGGATGTGGATCACAGACCGGTGCTGCTCTGGCCACCCAGCAGGCAGGCAGCTCACAGCTCCTTTTTGTTTTTCCGTGGGAATGGCAGCGCTTCCCCTCTGCATTTTACTGGAATATTTGGTGCTTCCACAGCTCCTCTCCCTCCCTGAGCTCTGCCTGCCTGTGAAACCTGAATTTATTAAGCATAAACCCACGAGGCACTGCAGAGGTGGGAATCATTTGCATTCTGATGGGCCAACAGGGGCATTGCTGTTCTTGCTGACATTTTGGGATGTTTCCAGCACCGTTTGTCCCCATCCAAGCGTTGGGATCGAGCTGGATCTGAGCACGAGCTCCACGCTCAGCCTCGGGCTCGCTCTCCTCCCAAACCCCTCCCCAGCTCTGTTTTGGGCAGCTTAAATGGAACAACTAAAACAGTTCCTGATGCTGATATGAGGTAGAAAAGGAGATAGAAGGGGATCAATTAGGATTGGGAGGCCAGGTTTAAAGCGTTTCCCTGCAGCAGTGGAAGGCTCTCCGCAGGTGAAGCCACCGCGGCACCTGTGGGATTAGAGCTCAGCTAATCTCGCTCTATTCTTGTCCTGCAACCTTTGTGTCACCTCCAGCCACAGCAAACCTCATCTTTTAGCTCAGAACCCTTCTCACCCTCAGCTGGCTGCCTTGGCTGGGGAAGGAGATTAGGGAAATGTTTATTTTCAGCACTCGAAAGAGCGTTTGAGCTGTCGAAAGGCTCTTGTCACATCTTGGGCTTCCTAAAAATTCCTTCCTGTAGGTGTGCAGGTTCTCTGTGAGAATCTGGGAGCTGGGTTCCCAGATTTTTCCTTCCAGTGGGCTCATCATTCAGCTCCCAGCATCTCCCACAAGCACTCCTAAAAGCTTCCCACTTAACAGCATTGCCTCATTATTATTCCCACCTTGCATCCAGTGCAAGCTTGCCTAAAATAATTGTAAAATTTGGGAAAGCTTCATGATGCCTTTTGCATCACTGAAACAGCATGAAAGGAGTTCTTATTTTTTATATAAATTGACTTTTCACATGTGTTTGGGGTTTTTTTTGGTGCTGAGGAGCTCTTTGGTTGGGCAGAGCCCACCCACCCCATTAATAAGAGCACTTTTGGGGCATTTCAAATTTGCAGGCACGCTCAGATTTTGGTGTAAGGCGTTTTCTGTGCCCAGTAAAAGCAGTCATTTCTCGATGTGCAGCCTCTGAGGCAAAGAAATGAGATTGCCAGGGGTGAAAGCACCTCTTTCATACAAACCCAGTTTGATGTGGGGGTCCCAGCTTGAACAAAAGCTGAGTTGAGCAGTTTAAGGGTTCAAGTGAAGTGCAGTGGGGAGCTCTCAGTGAGCTCAGCGTGACTGATGGGCTCTGCACGGAGAAGGACAAGAATTGGAGTTGAAAACCTTTCCCTGCTGCAAATTTGATCCTTTTATCTCTTCCAGGACAGGAGATGGGAGGTGCCCTGCACCGTGGCTGGCAAAGAATAATCTCATTAACCTTCCCTACTTTGCAAAGTCTCCGTGAAAAGGGATCCCATCCATTCATGGGGGGATTTTACAGAATAATCACACAACTCTTTGTTTTAATCACCTTCATTCCTCTGGCCCAAAGCAGCAGAGACCCTCAGAACAGCAGCACATCCCACCAGCTCTGCCTTATCTCTGGAGCGTGTCTGAACAGGAGATTCATCTCTGATAGCTCCATTTAACCTGATAGCAGAGAGAAAATAACTCTTCTGAGGGGCTTTGCTGTCCAAGAGCTTTGACAGGTCTCTGTCTCTTTAGGCTCTTGCCCTGCATCCAATTCTGTGATGTCTGAGCACCTTCTGACCTTTGAGAAGTTGAGGAATCATTCTTCCCCCTGCTTTTCTTGAAATGTTAATTAAAACTCCCTCCCAGTGCCTGTCAAAGAATCCCCTGCTCAGCCAGGGCCAGTAGATACAGGTTGGCAGCATTCCTTAAAAATGCCTTCCCAAGGAGCTGCCTTGGTTTCCACCTTCAGGGATTTGTCTCAACCCAAACCCGAGCTTTGAGGAAGAAAAACCTTCCCAAAGTCCCAAATGCAGATTTTTATGGAGAGGTTGAGGACCACGAGCTGCCAGCTGTGGGATCTTCTCCCCCTTGGCACCAGAGGGATTCACAGGAATTATTAAATCCCAGCCTCGTGACCTCGAATAATCAGGGAAACTCCTGCACAGAAAGCACGGGCACAAACCCAGCCAGGACTCAAACAATGGCTCCTTGGGAATGGCTCTTCCAAACGATTATGGATGACTTCCCAGCCCCAGTCCAAGGCACTGTCAGAGCTCTGCATTTCTGCTTCCCCTCTTTGTTTCCAAGCTCTTTTCTTGGAACTCCTAGCCCCTGCTCCATTCCCTGCACCCCTCTGCCCCACTGACCTCTGCTGCAGGTGCCTCCACAAATCCCAGAGAGCCCCCTGGGACTGACCCCACCATTCCAACGGGAATCTAGAGCCCATTTCTCTTGGATTTCTTCAGGCAGTGTTAAATTTCACCCTTCTTGCCTGCAGAGAGTGGCTTTAGGAATAATTTTAGGTTCAAAGGCTGCCAGGGGAAGTTTTCCTTCTCTCCAACCTGCTATCCCCTCACTCCTGGACTGATTTTGGTTGTGTTAAGTCATTTTTCTCAGCTGTTTCAGCTCTTTGGGAGTTGTCTGGAGGCAGTGGATGCTGGGATTGTGCCTCTGCATCCCCATCCCAGAGCACTGGTTGTGGCCCACATGGGATGTTCCCAAAGTGCTGGACAGTTCATTCACACCAGAATTGGGAAAATCTCCTAGAATGGAGTTTAAAATAGGTTTTTTTTTTCTTCAAAATGCTTTCATTAATAAAATAATTCCCATTTATTACAGTGGCTATATCTAGCAGGCACAATGGGGTATTTGCAGTAATTATTTCTGGTTTTTTCTATCAGTTTCTGTTCTGCCTGTGAAGGAATCTCTTTGTTCTCACCTGTCTGATACTTTCACTGGAAATAATGGATGAATAGTAAAGAATCTGAATCCTCTGCCTATTCAGTAAAATAAATTAAATAAAGAAAATTCAGTCCCCTTTCCCTGTGAGAACGCTGATCTCATTCTCTTTTCTCTTCACAGATGAGTCAGGAATCAAGAATGAATTTTAGCCCAGCACTGATCTGGATGGAAGAGACAGGAAAATCCACCCTGTAAGCATGGAATGAACTTCAAATGGTGCATCAATCCCTAAACCTGATCCTGGAGGTGAAGAAAATGGGAATTATTTCCACGTGCTGCCATTCCACCCATGAGCAGAGGGCACAGAGGAGGCACCCAGAGAGAGCTCCTGCTCTTCACCTCCTCCAGCCCCACTGCTTTTGTGGGATGCCTCTGCAGGGGGACTGCAGCTGGAAATGGGGTGAAGTGGGGAGGGAAAGCCAGCCAGAGGTGGGTGCAGTGGCCAGCAGAGCTGGGTGTAGCCACGCAGGCTTTTCACACACTGAGTATCCTGCGAGTAGCTGGACAAGCCCAGGCAGCCTCCAGTGAGTGCACGAGCAGCTCCTAAATCCTGGCTGTCCCATGGAATCCCTGTGCAGTGAGCGAGGTTCTCTCAGTGTGCAGTGGCAGGAGCAGGACTCTGTTTTACAAGAGGTGCCAAGGGGAAAGCTCTGAATTTTTGGAGGTTTTTTTGGTTTTGTTTTGGGTTTGTTGTCGTTGTTCTGCAACCGATTCGGGTTCCTTTTCTATTTCCCTCCAGCAGCGTGGTCTCCTTCCCCTGCAGAGGGGTGGAATTCCCTCTAAAGCTGCAGGCAGCAAAGGAAAGTTGGATTTTCAGAGGGGCTAGGCAAGAAAAGTGGGAACTAACAGCCTCACGAAGTGGCTGATGGGCAGAGCAGCACCAGTGTGGTTTTCACTCACAGAATTATTTCTGCTCATGGGTTTGCCCTGGGAGAGTTTTTTGTTGTGTCCCTGCACTGGAAACAAATCAATTCTTGCAGGAAACTCTCAGCTGGCTGGGAATGATGGGGTAAACACAGACTGGGTGAAGCTGCAGGTTCAGACCTGCAAAAATCAAGGAATGGGTTTGCTGTGGTCACACCCAGCACTGGCAGTGTCCCAGGGCAGGACAGGACAGGGAGATTTTCCAGGAGCTCTGATCGATCCCACTCACAGCTGGCAAGAGAGACAGGACATGGGAATGGCTTCAAACTGATGGAGAGCAGGTTTGGGTGGGATTTTGGGAAGGAATTGTTCCCTGGGAGGGTGGACAGGCCCTGGCACAGGGTGCCCAGAGAAGCTGTGGCTGCCCCTGGATCCCTGGCAGTGCCCAAGGCCAGGCTGGATGGGACTTGGAGCAGCCTGGGATGGTGGAAGGTGTCCCTGCCCTTGGGGCTGGATGGGCTTTGAGGTCCCTCCAACCCAAACCTTCTGTGATTCTGTGATTCCTGAGACACAAAAGGTGGGTCCATCCTCCCTAAATTTAGGCATTTGCATTGGAAATGTCCCCACTCGAGTCTCCTCCCAGCCTCCTTTGAAAGATTAGCAGGCACTTCCAGTTTATCCCTGACTCCATGACTCCATGATTCCCTGATTCCCTGACTCCATGTTCCTACAGGCAGTGAAATGAGGCCCACCCAAAAATGCCATCAGAATAATTCCAGGGCAGCTGACAGGGACCTCTCCACTGATCCCAACAGGAACCCGAATTCTCCCATTTCACCCCAAATCTCCAGGGTATTTGGATGAGCATTTCCACTCAAAACCATCACCTTTGCAATCTCCTGGCTGACGGACACAGGGCCTCAGCTTTGCTGCAGTTACAGCAAAATATCTGAGCTTTCAGCGAGCAAAACATGGCAGGAAAACGTGTGGAGCCTCTCCCTCCTCTGGGAAAGGTTTTGGGGATCAGCTGGACCTGTGCACCCTCTGAATTTCAGGTATCCCCAAGGTGTGGGCTCTGAGGAATGAAAAATTCAGATTGCTCCAGCTCTCTGCTGAACAGATTTGAAAGAAAATGAAGCGTGTGGAGCAACGGGGAGGGAGCAGGAACCTGGGTTTCCTTTTGCTTTTGAGGTCAGAGATGGAGCCAAGTGCTGGCTGCTCCTGCAAGCTGTGCCTGCAGAACGTGCCCACAACTCTGAGCTCCCAATCACAGCCCAAACACCGGGTTCAGTTATGGGATCACCCCATAAACCTCACGGGTTATGGTTATAGGATCACCCCAGTGCCCCCCTCACAGGTTATAGGATCACCCCAGTGCCCCCCTCATGGGTTATAGGATCACCCCAGTGTCCCCCTCATGGGTTATGGGATCACCCCAGTGCCCCCCTCACAGGTTATGGGATCACCCCAGTGCCCCCCTCACGGGTTATGGGATCACCCCAGTGCCCCACTCATGGGTTATGGTTATAGGATCACCCCAGTGTCCCCCTCATGGGTTATGGGATCACCCCAGTGCCCCTCTCACGGGTTATGGGATCACCCCAGTGCCCCCCTCATGGGTTATGGGATCACCCCAGTGCCCCCCTCACGGGTTATAAAACCCCATGTCAGCCAGCAGTAAAAGGGATTTACAGCAGATTGTAGGTCAGAAGGGTTAGGGCACGCTGGAAATATTGAAAACAGGAGTAAATTTAGCAGAAATGAATGTGCTGGATATTGAGTGGGTGCCAGAGCCTGGATGGGATCGCAGCCATTGTTTTCTGTGGGTCTGAGCCAAGGGAAGCTGCACAGGGGTCCCAGATCGGTGGATTTGTGAGGGATTGATTAAAAAAAAATTAGCAGTCAAAGCTGTTAAAAAGAAGAAAGAATCTGGATATCATTGCTCTGCTAAAAATTATAATTAATCCCAGCCTGGATCTCGAAGGGAGAGAGAAATCTTTCAGCAGGTAAATGTATTCACCTCAGAGAATTCCTGGAGAGCTTTTCACGTTTTGTTTTCAGCTCAGAAAAATCCAAATCTTTCTCTCCCTTCTACAAGCTCGGGCTGCGCTTTGCACTGGAAGTTCACCCTGCAAAATCAGCAATTTCTTTCATTCCCTGCAAAGCCCAAGTGCCCAGCAGAGCCAGGGTCCAGCCCTGAAATGTTTCTGTGATACGGAGATTGCTCAATGCCGAGGGCCTGATAAGGAACCAAAGGCATTTGTCTTGCTCTTTTCTGTCACCCGGCTCCCCTCCCGCGCCACTTCGGATGGAACAGATGAAAAAAGAAACAAAAACACAGCCAAAAAGATAAAGCAGAACCTTCACTAATGTGACATCTTGTGTATTTGCTGAATTCCTGGCTGTCAGCAGGAGAAGAAGAAAAGCCTGGGAGGCCCAGAAAGCTCAGAGCCCCAAATACCTGCGGGCGGAGGAGAGAACGAGCCCTGGTGCCTCACAAAAACTTTCTGCTTCCTTCTCTTTCAGTTCTGCTGCGAAATCTTTGGATTTCAGGTTTTTTAGAGTGAAATATTTCCATGTTTTTCCTAAGGAGGGGTCTCATGCTGCATTTCCTCCCCTCGCCCACCCCATTTCTCAGTGGGGACAGCCTGGAGCTGCTGCTGGGAGCTTTTCTCTCTGCTGTGTCCATCCTTCTCCTGCTCTCCTTGTTTTCCATTCCCACCTTCCTGTCCTTCACTGCACTGCCCTTCCTCTCCCTCTTTCCTGGTTTTGTTGGATGATTTTCATCCCTCCTGTCTTCCAGAGAGGCAGAACTTTCACACTGCTGCTGCTGCTGGTGGCTCACACCCCCCGGAAAACACAGGGAAATCAGGAAAATAAGGCTTTGGATGGTGTTTAGGAGCATTTAATTAACACTTGGTGCAGGAAAATAAAACCTTGGATGGAATTTAGGAGATTTAAATTACTCTTGGTGCTCTAAAGTCTCTCAAGCTTCGGTGTTTTGTGGGCACAGCATGCAGGGCACGAGTGAGGCTTTTCCCCCAGCCACAGGAAAGGGATGAAATCCTTCAAAAATTACAGAAAATCTTGAGTTGGAAGAGGCCTCCCAAGGATTGTTGAGTGCAACCCCTGCCTTGCACAGGACACCCCAACAATCCCACACCGTGGAACTGGCTAAACCATGGCTAAACCATGGCTAAACCATGACAGTCTGGGAGCATCTTTATTATTTTGCTGTTACAAACGGGATTAATCCCTGCAGGTCAGAGCATTCTCACCCCAGTTTAGGTGCAGGGCAGGAGCTTCTCCCTTTGGCCACGCAATTTTCAATGATGGAAATCCGAATCCAGCCTGGATTTTAGGGTTCATTTTTCTGCAAATGTTCGCTCCCCTCTTGTGACAAAACACAGGAGGATTGTGCTTACGTTGGAGGAGGAGAAATTTTTACTGGGAAGAAAGTGTTAGCAGCAGGATGTGAGCCAAGGATGGGAAAAGGGTGGAAATATCAGCCCCCAGCTTTGGCAAAAAGCTCCTGTCCCCTCCCAGCTGTCAGCTGGAGGGTGGCAGTGGGTGGGAGGTGGTGCTGCTTCCCCAGCTCGGGAGCTCAGACAATGCAAACTGCGCTTTTCTTTTCCTCCTCGCTGCTTTTAGCAGAGGCCTCCGAGTGGCTTCGCATCCTTTAAATAACCCAGAGTGGCAGAACTTCTGCTCAGCCAGAGCAGGGCAGGAAATCAGAGCCTTTCTGGGGACGTGTGGCACCATCAGCACCCCCTCGTGAGGCTGATAAGGAAGAGATAAGAGGTGGAGAGGTGTTGGGCTGTGCGTGGGGAGGGGGAAGGCTTTGAACGATCCAGATGAGGTTTAAGGAGGAGGTTTTTCCACGAGGGCGGTGAGCACTGGCACAGGCTGCCCAGGGAAGCTGTGGATGTCCCATCCCTGGGAATATTCACTTAGGCTGGACGTGGCTCTGGTCTGACCCAGCTGAGGCTGTCCCTGCTCACAGCAGCCTTGGATTAAGTGGTGTTTGTAGAGTCTCTTCCAACACAAACCATTCCCTGGTTCCCTGATTCCATGATTCCCTTATTCCCTTATTCCCTGATTCCTTGATTCCATAATTCCATGACTCCATAATTCCCCGATTGCATGATGAGAGTCTAAGTAACACACCACCAAAATGGTGAATAATCACAAGATTCAGACTTACACAGCATTTTATAACTTTCTAATCCAATAGGCACTTAAAACAAAACTTTGTTTTGACCTAATGACCCATCAGCTGTAATTCCTCTCCACTGCAATGCAGAGGTCTCTCAGCCAATGACCTGTCATGTCACAGACCCCCATGTACTTCTATTCCAATATCTAAATCCTTAACTTGAACTATAAAATCATATTATTATACCTAAAACCCTCCACCATAACACCCAGCACACACTTCTACTTATAACTATAGAAACATAGGTTTGTATTTCTCTTGCTTAAGGACTATAAATCTCTGTTCATTATGCCAGACCAAGTTTCTCCCAGGGTTGTAAATCAAATCCACCACCAATTACCGAGGTTCTCTCTTCTCGGCCTCCTACATGTGAGGTTTGAAAAGTTTAATAAAGGACAAGAAGGGACAGAGATAATAAAGCAAAAATCACAGCGCTGGGTGCTTTGGTGCTCAGCCAAGAGCACCCCTGCAATCCTGGGGACTCCCTTTACATACACATCGACTTATTACATATTTGATGCCTTCTGCAGCCACCCAGAAACAGAGACCAGACAGGAGGAAGGGAATAAAGGTCGGGGTTTATTTGAAGGCCTTCAAGGCACACCCTGGGGGAGCCAGAGGCTGCCTCCAAAAATGGACCCCAAGATGGAGCCCAGGTCACGAGTTCTTCACACCTTTAGAGGTTTGGTTCATTTGCATACCACAGTTAATTCTCCAATTAAAGCCCCAGTTTAATGATGGAATTCCCCTCAGCTTGCTGCCCCCTTAGAGGCTTTGGGTTACACATTTTGGGCCTAGCAGAGCCTGGCTGTCCTTGAAGGCAAAGCCTGGAGAGGCTTTGTTGTGTCTGCCCAGCACGAGAGAGCAGGAATTCCAGGCTACAAGGAACTGCAGAGTTACACTCTGAGCAGTACAGAAATTGAAAAATATAAAAGTTAAAACCTAAGGCATCATATTCATAAACAATTCTACATATTCAACACCTTTCCAGGAACAGTTCTCCTCTTCCCAAAATCAGTGATCTGTGGAGATAAGTCTCTTGGCGATGAATATTATCTTATTTGCTGGTCCAAGCAAATAGTTCATAAGCAGAGCTATTTCTAAGTTTTTGGTTGAATAAAAAAAGATTTAAAAACCCCATCTTTACAACCAAGCTACCTTAAATAGCATCTATTTTGTAATAAAGCTAATATATATATCTATATATAACATTTATTTGTGACAAAGCCACTGCTTTGAACATGACTCATTTGAACATTTGCAGAAAGCCAATATCACCCAATATTTATCCCAATGCCATAAACCTGGGCTGCCTCCATGGAGAACCTTGCAGGTGTCTGTGTCAGGTGCTGCCCAAAAGGACTTTGAGTCTTTTTCCAGGAAGCTGCAGAACCCATTATTTACAAAGGGCTTTTATGGATTTCATGGAGCCCAGGAGGGAGAGGGGGAGCAGGAGGCTCCTAATCCCTGCTCCAACCCCCCCTGCCTTCCCGGGATGTCAGGGCAGCCTTTGGAACAGCTCCTTCCTGGAGCTTTGCAGCTGTGAAAAGCAGCAAACACCAGAGCAGAGTAAACACAGGAAGCTGGCTCCAAACTGAGACAACAACAACAACAATCCCTCCCCCAGGGGCCAAAATAAGGATGGATTTATTATTATTATTATTATTATTATTATTATTATTATTATTATTATTATTATTATATATATTGTTATTATTGTTATTATTATAATTATTATTATATTGTTATTATTGTTATTATTATATTTTTATTTTAATTTTAATTATTACATTTTAATTTTAATTTTAATTTTAACTCTAATTTTAATTTTGATTTTAATTTTGATTTTAATTGTGATTTTAATTTTAGTGTTAACTTTAATTTTAATTTTAATTCTAATTTTCATTTTAATTTAAATTGTAATTGTCATTTTAATTTTGATTTTAATTTTAATTTTAATTTTGATTTTAATTCTAATTTTAATTTTAATTTTAATTTTAATTTTATTAATAATATGAACAATATCAATATTACATGATTTATTTATTTTCAAAATCCTCCCAACTTGAACGGGGTCAGGTTCGAGCTCACACACACAAAGAGGAACACAAAGCCTGGCTCAGTGCTCACAGCCTTTCTAAATCATTTTTAGAGCAGCCAGGGCTATAGAAAAGCACGGAACAATGGAGCAGAGCTCCATTTTTGTTTGTTCCGAGCCCCAGCAGCTCCTGCCCTGGCTGGGTGCTGGAGGAGCTGGGATCCCTGAGATTTCCCCTTTGTCTATTCAAGGTAAGCTGCAACAATAACTTCCTGCTCCTTGTGCTGGGAAAATTCCCTCTGTTTGTGGGGATCAAAATAGTTCCCATCGTGCTGCAGCCTCCAAAACATCCCTGGGCACGGAGAGAGACTCCCAAACTTCAGGGGACAGCTCAGGAATCCCATTTCAAGTGACCCCAAGCTGTGTCCATGCAGCAATTTTGAGTCCTAAGAGCTTAAAAGCCACAGGGCAGATTGTGCAGGATGTTGGGTGAGTAAAGAGGGAAATCAAGGAAAGAGCAAGTGAGGAAAACCTCCAGAAGGAGCTTTGTTATCACTGGGTTGCTGCTACAGATCCACCTTTGGAAATTGGGTCAAGAGCAGCCCTAAGGAGAGAGATTTGGGGTGTTGGTTGATAAAAAGGTCAGCATGACCCAGAAACCACCCTGGGGTGTCCTGAGCTGCAGGAAATTGTGGCTGCCCCATCCCTGGAAGTGTCCAAGGCCAGGCTGGATGGGGCTTGGAGCAGCCTGGGATAGTGGAAGGTGTCCCTGCCATGGCAGGGGGTGGAATTGGATGAGCTTTAGGGTCCCTTGCATCCCACACTGTTCTATGATCCTCTGAAAAAAACGTCAGGCAAAAAAAGAGTGTAGTACCACAATAAAACAGCTCTGAGATTCATTTCTGGCCAGTTTTTCACTTCAGAAAATTCCCGAGTTTTATTTCAATATTATTAAAACAAAATCTCTCCATTAAAAAATACTGAAGCCCAAATGAAGCATCGCTTGGGTGTGAAAGGAGATTTTTCACCTCGCTTGAACGCTCTGCTTCTGTTCCAGAACAAACAGTCTTTGCTCTGTGCTTCTAGAAACTGGAACAGACCCTTCACAAGGTGAAAAGCTTTTTCCTCATCCTTTCCTTTCCCCCAGACCCACCAGGCTGATGAAAACCCTGAGATATTTGTCCACCACTTCTAAGAACGCCCGTTGGGATTTTCAGGAGCACCTAAGGATCTGTCTGCACCCTAAAGCATTTAACCAGCCTTAAATATAGCCCCAGCAATGTCAGGAGGCTTTCTGTAAGCCAGCGTGCTTCTTGACCCGGGATATCTGCAGCTAATCCAGCAGGGAGAGAGCTGAGGGCTCCTAATCTCAGACAGTGGGGCTGGACATGAGAAAATAATGTCAATTTCGAGCCCACCCCAAAATATTCCCTCGCCTACGGCTTTGTGTGGGGAAATGAATTTTTATGGGACAGTTAAAATCAGGCTGTTGCTGACATCTGGTTTATGAGGGCTGTGCTGATATCCCAATAAATGCACCCCTCACTTTCCAGGTGTGATGTGCTCCTCTCACCTGGACAGCTGCTAACAAAGAAAATGATGTGCCCCAGAGGGCAGCTGAGCAGGAATATTTGCTGCTAAATGCATCCAGGCAGAGATATCAGCCAGGAGAGGGGCCAGATTAGCTCAGCCACAATTATCTTCTCCCCCAAGAATCATTTTCCACCTGCTTCCTTAACCCCTGATTTTTTTATCACCCATTCACGTCGGGCTCACGTATTTAAAGCCATTAACGAAAAGCTTTTGTCCTCCTTCAACCCCTATTTTAGGAGCCTCTATTTCCCCTCTCCTGGGTCATCCTTAAGAGCATCACCAGACACGGAAGGCTCTGCTAAGCCCTTGAGCAGACAGGGCTGAGGGTGGCACTGGAGGGGGCACCTCAAGGTGAGCCGAGAGCTGCAGGGGACACACGAGGGCTGTGACATGGCCACGAGCCACCCCCTGACGTGGCACCAGCCTGGCTCTCACACCCCCCCTCTCCCTGCCAGCTTCACCCCCAGCTTTTGCTGCATCAATTTCACACGCTGAGAGAAAAAAACCTTTTTTTTTTTTGTTGTTTTCTCCTTTGGAGATTTCTTTGGATTTTTCGTTGTTTTTCATGAGAACTCAGCTGCTCTGAGGGAATTGCAGCCTCAACGTTGCTTGGCGTGGAGTGGAGACAGCTCCTGCACTGCGTAAGAGCCTCCACCTAATCCCTGATCTTGTCAATATGTATTTACCCTTAATAACTCGGATCTGGGTCAGCACTCGGGCTCCCATTTCTTTCAGGGTGTCCTAAGCTGGGGTTCTATTTCTGTCCAGGCTCAATGCTTGGTATTCCCCCTAAGACCTGGGCACTCTCCAGCTTCTGTCTCCCCGAATAAAAGCAGCTCTAAACAAAGCCTCTTTCCAGCCAGCCTCTGTGTTGTGGGCACAATTGGAGATTTCCCACCCTTAAAACTATGCCAGAGGTATTTTCACAGCTCCTGCCCCCGTTGTCATCGCTCCAAAACATCTCAAGTCATTTTCCTTTAGGAGAACAAGGGATGGAAATAAAAATAAAAAAAAAAAAACCAAAAACCCACACATCCACACAAACCCCAGCCCTATAATGCCTCTGCCAACAGGTGAGGTCTAAAAATTTCATTAGGAAAAAAAGGAAAGGGGAAGCAGGAACAGCTGCACGCGTGTTTGGAGGAAATCAGAGGGGCACTTTCCATCTGGCATGTGCTCCACCAGGCAAAAGAGCTTTTCTAGGACTTGGAACTCAAAGACAACTCGTATTTTGGGGAGCAGGCTATTCCTGGACAGCTCCTTTTAGGCAGCACAGCAACAGCCACTGTTCAAAATACCCCATTCTCCCAGCCCAGAGTTCACACTGTGGCTAAAAAAAGGGGAAAAAAGTCCATGGCCAAGTGGAAAAATGGACACGACCAAGGTGAGGATGCCTTGGGTTTGTTTCAGCCAGAAATGCTGGATTTGATCCTTTTTCCTCTGGGTTTTGGGGTTTTCCCCACTGATTTAAGGCCTGAGCTGAAGGAAGCAACCTCTGCTTTCGACCTTTTCGAGCTGCACAAGGAACCTCCAGAGCTGAGCCATCGATGAGATGAATCCTTCCCTTCACCTCAATTGCCCCCAAATTTGCACCTCTGGTGCCTGAGCTCAGACAGAACCTGCCCTAAATAACAAATAGGGTTTGATTCCTTCCATTTTTAGCTTTGCCCAGGAATCCTTTTTCCTCTGCCACGAAACTTTGTCAGACTTTGCCAAAGCAGCTCGTGTGCAATAACATCAATTTAAGCTTCAGAAGAGGGCGGTGTCTGTGAGTGGAGAGGGCAGAGAGCAAAGCAGGGACTCAGCAACAGCCCTGGGAGTTGAGGAAATCACCTGAAATACAGAATAATCCACAGGTCCTGCGTCCTACAGAAAGCTGCAGCCACCTCCCATTTTGTGCTCGCCCTCTTTAGAGTTTTAAGGAGAAATTCCATGCTAGAAGTTTTTATCAAACGATATTTTCCTAGAACCTGTTCCCCAAAAGAGAATGTGGCCTTGTCTGACAAAACCTGGGGGGCCACAGCAGCCTGGGAGCTGTGGAAATCACCTGAAATATGGAATAATCCCTAAAGTATTCCTTCGACCTTCCTTCTGCACCCCACACGAAGCTGCGGCCACCACAGCCTGGGAGCCTGCCCTCTTTAGAGCTTTGAGGAGAAATTCCACCCGGGAAGGTTTTATCAAACAGCATTTTCCTAAAATCTGAACAAGAGAAGGTGAAAATGAGTAGTGGTTTAGTATTTTACAAGGTAAAAAAGTAGATTTTAGGGTTTTTAATATGAGGACGAAGGGTTTAAGATGGAGGATTTTGGGCGTTGCCCTGTTCTTCTTCTTCTCCTTCTCCTCCACCTTCTCTGGTGGTGGTGGCACAAAATGATTGGTAGAATGAAAAAGAGGCAGAAATTCCGTGTCTAGAACAGGTGCAAATGAATTGGTACAGAATAGTAACTAATAAATGCGTTGTGAAGAATGGTTGGATGATGGAAAGGGCACAGAAAGGCCGGGACAGCCCAGGGCTGGGCAGTGCCCGCTCGGACTCGGCTGCATCAGATGTGCGGCCGGAGCTGAGAGCTGGCAGAGAGAAGGAGAAATCAACAACCTGAAACAACTTCTGCAGCCGTTTCTCATCTGCTGGGGCTCGAGGTAAAGCGTCCCAGAGGTGAAGATAAGATCCTGGATTTGTGCAGAGTTCCCAACTCCCACAGACACCTGCATGGGAAAGACAGAACTCTCCCAAACTACTGCAGAGAGCTGAAGAAATTCTCTGCTGAGGCTTTTTCAGTGTCCATAATTATTTGCTGGGAGCAGATTCCAGGGAAAGCCTTCCTGGCTCTCCCCGTGGGTGCTCCCCACAGCCAGGGCTGGCTCTGGGCTCACCATTCACCGTGCTTGGGAACCAACAGGATTTGTTCACCTCGAGCAAGGCTTTCCTACAATAACACCCAAACAATCAGCAATGGCATGGAGCCCCCATGAATCACTTTTCACACTGTTTTTGCATCCTCTCTGTGTGTTTGTCTTTCTTCCCAAGGCTATTCCCAAGCTATTGCATTCCCCTGGAGCCCTATTAGAGCCCATTCTTTGTATTTACTAACAGGAAGCATCACAGCTCCGTCCTCACCAGCTTCACTCTCAGGGCCTCTTAATTATTCGAATATTTATTTTTTTTTTAAGCTTATTTGGCAAAAATCCCCGTTCCTCTATTCTTCCTGCCTAGCAGGTTATTTCTTTCTTCCTCAAGGTGCAATCCGGTTTCCTTTTGTTGTTAAACTGCCTAATCCTGATACTTTCCTGGATATTGTGGGAAAGAGCCCTACTTGACAACCAACTTTTCATTTCCATCCTGATTAGCAAGCACATAATAACTGGAAGCATAATTTACAGTTTGATTTAAGCCACCTCATTCACATTTGGAAGGAAATCTAGGATGACTAAAGCTTGAGAGAAAAGGCAGGATAAGCAGCATTAAGGAGCTGTCAGGGATGGGAATTGCATTAAACGTTCCTGTTTTATTGTCACAGACTTGTGGCCTCCTGCACGAGCACCAGATGATGGCAGAGAGCTCTTTAATGTGAATATATGAAGCTCAGAAAGTAAGGTGGAAGGGCAAGCAGGGTGACAGGAATCCTGTATCTCCAGCCCACCAATATATTCCTGCATTAATTTCTTGGCACTGTTCCCCTGCTCACAGCTCTTCTCTCTCTGAGGCTTTATCCTCATGTTTTAAACTTGTCTTTGTGCTTTAAATTCTTCTTTTTGGCAATTAAAAAACAACCCAAACAAACCCCAAACTGAACACAGAAAAACCCCAATGCTATAAAGAGCTGGATCTATCAAAATTCCTAAAACTTGCTCCTGTGCCCTGCCTGCTCAGAGCCTTCACTCTCCAGGGCAGCTCGAGGAGTTTGGCACCTTCAGGACAGAACCTGTGCCACCACCTCATGGGCAAGAAAAGGGATTTAGGGTGTCCCCATGTTTTGATGTGACCTTGGCCACATCCCTTGGAGGAGGAGCTCAGGGAATTCGTGTGGAGTTTGTGGAGCTTTTTATTTTGATCTGAATCATGGAATGGGTTGGGTTGGAAAATCATCCAGTTCCACAACTGCCACTGTCCCAGGCTGCAAGAAAGTCCCTTTTCTTTCCCCTGTTCCAGCCCGGGTGTGGATATGCAGCCTCACGATGCCTCCTCTCCTCTCCTCTCCTCTCCTCTCCTCTCCTCTCCTCTCCTCTCCTCTCCTCTCCTCTCCTCTCCTCTCCTCTCCTCTCCTCTCCTCTCCTCTCCTCTCCTCTCCTCCCTCTCCTCTCCTCTCATTCCTCTCCTCTCCTCTCCTCTCCTCTCTCTCCTCTCCTCTCCTCTCTCTCCTCTCCTCTCCTCTCCTCTCCTCTCCTCTCCTCTCCTCTCCTCTCCTCTACCTCCTCTCCTCTCCTCTCCTCTCCTCTCCTCTCCTCTCCTCTCCTCTCCTCTCCTCTCCTCTCCTCTCCTCTCCTCTCCTCTCCTTCCTCTCCTCTCTCTCTCCTCTCCTCTCCCTCTCCTCTCCTCTCCTCTCCTCTCCTCTCCTCTCCTCTCCTCCTCCTCTCCTCTCCTCTCCTCTCCTTCCTCCTCTCCTCTCCTCTCCTTCCTCTCTCTCCTCCCTTCCTCTCCTCTCCTCTCTCTCTCTCCTCTCCTCTCCTCTCCCTCTCTCTCCTCTCCTCTCCTCTCCTCTCCTCTCCTCTCCTCTCCTCTCCTCTCCTCTCCTCTCCTCTCCTCTTCCCCAGGTTGGGCTTTTCCATCCCTTCCCCTTTAGGCTTCAAAAATCCAACAATCAAAGCCTCACCTTTAGGTCCTCACAGGCACCGACGAGCAACAAACAACACTAAAATTATTGAACACTGCTCGTAAAAAATGGGGTTTTCTCCTCCCCTCACTGTGAGATGTTAAATGAGGAAATCTCCTCTTCCTGAGCTGTTCAAATCAAAGCAGATGGACAGAAAAGAACCACTGAAAGAGTCAGGTTTGTGTTTGTCCCTCAGCTCTGTAACTCACGGAGATGTCGGCACTGGATTCCATCACTGGAGTGATTTTCCAGCCAGGATACAAAACCCCTTTCAAACTTTTTCCAGAGGCTGAAATATAAATCACTCTTACCATGTCACCCTGTGCTGTTTCTAACTGTCCCCAAAAATGTCAAGCAGTTCCACTGATGACATTTATTCGATTTATTCTGACGTGTGGGGGGGATTTTTTATGACGTGATTTTATTTTTTGGGCTGCAGGTGAATATTGCCTGAGATAAAACCCCTGGGTGCAGACTGAGCTCTCATGGAGCTGCTCTTCCCATTAATACCAAATTTTTTGGATGTCCAGGGATCATCCAGCCATAACCTTTCCATGGTTAAAATTCTTTGGAAAGTCTCTGGCATTGCCCTAAATTCTCCTGCTCCCTCTCTGATCACTCTCTTTGATCCTGAACATTTTTTTGTGACTTTTCTCTGAGTTTCAGCCACGTGATCCCTTATCTTTGTAAAAATCAAACTCCTGGACACTCCAATAAAACAACAACTCAGGGAATTGTCAGCAAACCCTCCCAGGAGGGAAAAGCTGTTACCTCTCTGACAAGGAGGTGTCAGGGGTGAGAGCCACCAGCGAAGCCAAAGGACACAACTTGTCAGAGGATGGATCACGAGCAAGGAATGTTCAAAGGAAAAGCTGGGAGAAGGCAAAAATGCAAACCCCGCACAAATCTCGCGCCTGCCCCAGCAAGCAGAGCTCAGGAAGCTCTGCAGGGGGAATTGGGAGCTCATCTTGGGCACAGCCAAGGCTCCCCAAAGTCTCCTAAACTAATCATGGCCTCAGCTTCAAGAGATGCTTTTAACTGTGTGCAATTGGGTGTCTTAATTGCTCTTTCAATTAAAAGTGGAATGGAGGAGTCTTTGTTTTGCTTGACGTATTCCAAAGGAATTTTAATTTTACAGAGAAGTGCAGAGAGTAGCGTTTTGTACTTTTTCTTGTGTCTCAAAAGGAAGAGAAGAAAAAGGAAAACAAGACTAAAATAATTTTTTTGGAAAATTTTTGGGTTCTTCAGCCTTTATCAAAATCAAACTAACAGCAATCAATCAATCAATCAATCAATCAATGAAATCCCATTTGGATCAGAGAAGCTGTGAATGCCCTGGATCCCTGGAAGTGTCCAAGGCCAGGTTGGATGGGGCTTGGAGCAGCCTGGGAGAGTGGAAGGTGTGGAACTGGATGATTTTCCAACCCAACCCATTCCATAATTCAGATCAAAACATAAAATCTCCACAAACCCCACACGAATTCCCTGAGCTGCTCGTTCCCTTCCTGCCCAAGGGATGTGCCCAAGGTCACACCAAAACATGGGGACAACCCTAAATCCCTTTTCCCTCTGCTTTAAACCCAGGGGAGGAGCCCAAAGAACCCCTGGAGGTGGCAGAGCAGCGACACAGAGGAATGGCAGGGGCTGGAGCTGCCTGGGTGGGGCTGGGAACAGGTGAGCTCTGTTTATCCAGGTCAGGAGGGACAAATCCAACGGGATGAACTCACCAAGGAGCTGATTTGCTGTGCCTGGGCAACTGGAGAGGAGCTCTGCCTCTGCCCACCTGCTGGAGGCTCGCACGGGTGTTTGTAGAAGATACGGGTATTTAATTACTGCCTATTTATTACTCATAAAGGACAAAATTATCACTGAGTGCTAGGGAAGTATGAGCAATAGATCTCCTTCTAGTCCAATCCTGGCCTCTCCTGATCATTTTATCCCAGGGAAATTCAGCCCAGCTGAACCTGAGGCTCCCTTAGGAAGTGTCAGCCCTTTCTGAGAGTCATTCCCGAAGGAATTGGCGCGGGGACAACTCGACATCGCTTCCCATGGGCAATGAAATTGGAAAACTGAAGAACTTCTCATTAAGAAAGTGATCCATGAATCAACTGAAGAGAGTTATTGGGATCTCTGGCAGCCAAAGCCATGGAGTTCTTCACTGTTTGTGGTGCCTGTGCCCTTTCCAGTTGGAATCTCAGCAGAGACTCTGCCTTGGCTGGGGACAGAGACATGAAATCACTCTGGGTGCATCATTAAGTTTTTTTGCACCACTTCTGACACAAAACTGACCCTGGAATTGCTGCCAGCCCTGCCTGCACACTCAGCTCACAGCTTTGGGCTAGAATTAGCTTGGTTTGGGCAAAGCCAAAGCTGAAACCCAACCACGAGAAAAGAGAGAAATGGGAGAAAAGAAAACTCCTTACAGCTTTTGAAGTGCACAGCACCTCTGTAGCTCTCTGCAGTCTGCATTTCCATGCCAGGGCCAGGGCTGAAAGGTACTAAAATCACTTGTCCCAGTGATTTTTCCTCAATTAGATGATTTCCCCTTTATCTGGGTGCTTATTCCTTCCCTTATCTATTTACATACTTTCATTACCTATAATCACAACTATGTGAGTTCTTGGCTCACTTTACAGTTGCAATAAATTTGTCGAGTTTTAGCAGCAGCCTGCTCCAAGCAGGTATCAGAGAACTGATGGACGATGGGAAGCTGCTCCCTGAGTCCTGAAAATTCCATATTTAGACGCCATTTTGCCTCCTAAATAAACTAAAAATTGGCATTCTGAGGAAATGTCTCGCTCCCTTTGTTCAATGTCTGGAGAAACGACCTTGCTCTTAATTTAAGCACCTTAAAACCAGAGCAGGATCAATCCAGGCTTTGCTGCTAAGTGAGCACAATTCCTTTGTAATTAGGCCCATCCAACCTCCTAACCCTGAGGGCCTTTTTTGAAAACCCCGTGCTAATTTCAGCTGCTGGATAAGTGTCCAAATGTTTGGGTGCCTATGGAAACTTCCTCTGGAGCAACCATAAGGAAGCTGTATTTGTAGTCCATGCATTTCCACGTATCATTAATAGATGGCAAGAATGTAAGTAGTTGGAAAATATGTTCACAGTCCCTGGTTGATTCTTCCAAGATGGGGCTGTTGTAGGAAAAAGGATTAGGTGAGTTAAAAGTGCCCAGGGCTCAGCAGTCATTAAGAGCTCCAACTGCTCCCAGCAAAAATACTTTTTGCAGCTGCACTTTGGCGAAATGTTTCACGTGGTTGGGGTGGTTTGGTTTCTCCTGGGGATGTCAATATTCCTGGGCAGGAATATTCTGCTGCTCAGCAGGCAGGAGCTGTGCTGGTTTTGGCCAAAATCTAGCAATTTTTCCTCTGGGAGAAAGTCAGGTCATGACCACCCTTCCCCCCAGCAGGTTCGGGGAAAAAAAATTCCTCGAAGGAAAGTGAAGGAGATAAAACTTATTTATTAACAAACACCCAGGAAAAGGATAATAATGGGAAATAGTAAAAACCCTCACTATAATGAGAAAACCTGGGAAGAAATTGGAGTCCTCTCGTAGGTGTGGTCCCTCCTGCTCGGAGCTGGCGTGGGGGGTGGCCTTAGGCCCCCTCCGGGCCTGAAGAGAAGTTCTCCTGATGTGTTCTGATGTTGTTGAAACAGTCCAGAAGAGGAAAAAGGAAGAAAAAAAACCCCCACCAAAGTCCCAGGAAACACGCTGGAGACCAAGGGAAGAAAAAAACCCAAAAAAACCAGGCTGCAGAGACAGGCAGGGAGCTCCCTCCGTGCTCCCTCAGCCAGAGAACCCAGAGGAGTCTCCATCTCTGTGTCCTTGGGAACTGCTTTGAAAAGTTCATTTGTTTTTTCTCCCCTCTCAAGCTCAGTTTTAAAGCACAAAATTAATTTTTTGGCATAGATCCGTGATAAGGGATCCACATCATGGAGTCACCCCAAGACAGGAGCCAAGCTGGGTGCGTGGGTTTTGGGTAAATGTTGAGCTCTGAGAGCTCAACCAGAGAAATGTTGAGCTCGGAATAACCACGGAGTAATCAAAGGGGGATGGATGTGTTACTTACTCTGCTCTAAACTGCCCCTCCTCGGGGTTGTGTGGCCAATATTGGGATACACCACGTGTTCCTGGCTCTTCCCAGGCTCCCAGGAGCAGCCCTCTGCTCTTCCCTGCTGTCCATCTGATGCCTTCTGCAGCCACCCAGAAACAGAGACCAGACAGGAGTAAGGGAATAAAGGTCAGGGTTTATTTGAAGGCCTTCAAGGCACACCCTGGGGGAGCCAGAGGCTGCCTCCAAAAATGGACCCCAAGATGGACCCCAGGTCACGAGTTCTTCACACCTTTATAGGTTTGGTTCATTTGCATACCACGGTTAATTCTCCAATTAAAGCCCCAGTTTAATGATGGAATTCCCCTCAGCTTGCTGCCCCCTTAGAGGCTTTGGGTTACACATTTTGGGCCTAGCAGAGCCTGGCTGTCCTTGAAGGCAAAGCCTGGAGAGGCTTTGTTGTGTCTGCCCAGCACGAGAGAGCAGAAATTCCAGGCTACAAGGAACTGCAGAGTCACACTCTGAGCAGTACAGAATTTGAAAAATATAGAAGTTAAAACCTAAGGCACCACATCCATCCAGCTCTGCCAAAGCCTTGGTGTTGGAAGCACCTCTGGAGGCGAAGGGGAGCTCAGAGGTGGCGGTGTGGGAGCGTGGCACTGCCCCGGTGCTCACACTGAGCTCAGCCTGGCACAGCCCCGAGCTCATCCACAGTGACAACAGAGCTGGGTCACCATAGCAACGGGATGTGCTGCCATGGCAACAGACTGGGAGCGGCTCCTGGCCTGCTGGAGCAGCCTGGGATGGTGGAAGGGGTGGGAAGGACTCGAGCTTCCAGGTCCTTTGCCACCCAAACCATTCCGGGAGTGTGACTTTCTTTGTCTGAATTCTCCTGCTCCTCCCTCCAATGAGGACGTGCTCCTAAAACTCTGACTTTTCCCCCTACCTGGAAAGTGATTTGTGGCTTAAAATTCACTTGGCATGAATTTTTGTGGAACATTGGTGAGCTTCGTGGCCATGACTGAGATTCGATGGCCTTTGAAAATCCAAACACAAGAAAAAATTATTATAATGGCATTTTAACATATTTTAAATAGATCCTGAGAATTTAACTCTAAGCCAAATTTTGATCATGACCTTTTTAGCAATCTTGAACCTCTGAGTAATTCCCTACCTCATTCTGGAGACATGAAAGTACAGAGACTTTATTCCTTTTCTTAGTCGTTTCTTTTGATAATTCCTCACCAATTCTTTAAGAGTAGAGTCTATATTGAACCCAGACCCATAATTTTTTCACCTCTGATCAAACAGTGCTCCCTAAACCCAGTTCTATCCCACTCCAAGGCAGGAGCTGCTTTCCAAGTGGTTGTTGAGGTTGTGGTGGCTCCCAGCCTCCTCCTAATCTCTCTGTAAAGTCAGACTCTTGTTGCTAAAGCTCTGCAGGGGGCTCAGCCTCTGCTTTCATCACCCACTCACCCAATATTTCCTTAGCGTGTCCTTTTCCCAGGAAACTCCAATCCATAAGGCCTTTGCATGCAGTGGAGAATAAAAAAATAATAAAATCAATGGCATTAAGCCTCTGTACAGGGCTTCTAACTTATCTAACAGTCAGCAAATGAGAGTCTGCTGGGTTGTGGTTTTGGCTGCCTGACTTCCCCGAAACTTGGAAAAATGTGTGAATGTAGGACCAGCAATAAGATAAAAAGTTGAATAAACTGTGGAGATACGGCAAAAAAATAGATCTTGGAATAACAAAAACATGGAGACCAGGGATGTTTACAGGACAGTGGGACAGATGAGGCTAATTCAGGGATCACCAGAGGCAAAAATAGGAATTTCTACTCAGGAACTCTCCCATCACAAGTGAAGTTTAGGGACTTCTCTGCTACGTGAGTGTGCCATGCCATGGAGGGGATAAAGGCTGGGTAATACAAAGGAAAAGCATGGAGGGTGAAATCAGAGATGGACTTGGTGGGAGAAGGTGATTCAGAATGGGAGAAGGGGTTTCAGAATGGGAGAAGGGGTTTCAGAATGGGAGAAGGGGTTTCAGAATGGGAGAAAGGGTTTCAGAATGGGTGAAGATGTTTCAGAATGGGTGAAGGGGTTTCAGAACAGCAGAAGGTGCTTCTGAATGGGAAAAAAGTGTTTCAGAATGGGAGAAAGGGTTTCAGAATGGGAGAAGGGGTTTCAAAATGACAGAAGAAGTTTCAGAACAGCAGAAAGGGTTTCAAAATGACAGAAGGTGTTTCAGAATGGCAGAAGGGGTTTCAGAATGGGGGAAAGGGTTTCAGAATGGGGGAAATGGTTTCAGAATGGGAGAAGGGGTTTCAGAATGGGAGAAATGGTTTCAGAATAAGGGAAGGTGATTCAGAATGGGAGAAGATGTTGCAGAATGGGAGAATTGGTTTCAGAATGGGAGAAGGTGTTTCAGACTGGCAGAGGGAGTTTCAGACCGGCAGAGGGTGTTTAGAGGGGAAAATTTTGTGGTGCTGCCCTGCCGCACGTTTTGTAAGAGCGGAGAGAAGAATTGTTTGCGAGGAGAAGATGAGGAGCGAGGCCAGAGCCCGCTGAGCAGCCTGAGCAGGAGCAGGGCCGGGCCTGCAGGCCAAGCTGGGCCTCCAAGACAAAGGCAAGGAGCTCGTGTTTGCAGCGTGAAGTCACGGAAAGGGCTCAGGGATGGCACGAGGAGCCCCAGGCACAGAAAAAGCCGTCGCTCTCAGCTCTCAGCTCGGCTGCTCGAGCCAGAGCTTTCCTGCTGAGCCACAAACGTCACTGCTCCTGCTCCTGCCACAACTGCTCAGGACGGGAAAATACGGGAGCTGCTGGCTCCGTGACTGCCAACATCCCGCTCCTGACCCGGGCCTGACCCTGCAGCAGCACTGGTTGCCAAGGGACGATCTTCCCTACTCGGGTTTGTTTTAGCAACATCATAATAAAATAAAAGGATTTGTGCTCGATGGTTTTTGAAAGTTCGGTTTGAAACTAGAGGCAAAAGAGGAGGTCTTGGTAGAAGATGATGCCAGGGGAAAAAAAGCAAAAATAATATGTTTTGTGTGTGGTAAAAAAACGTAAGTAAAAGTGACAATTTATGATATAGAAGTGACCGTTTTTGAGATCAAAGTGCCCATTTATGAGTGTGAGAGACTGGAGGGGCCTGTCAATGAGATAATATTTTATATTTCCTTTCATTTGCAAGAATTCGTGGTGATTTCCTCTAACTACAAACACCACATTCACTCCAGAGAGTAAAAAAAACAATTACAGATGCAAAACCTTGTGAAAATGTGTTCAAAAAGGAAAAACTGGCAGTGAAAATCAGGGAATCTGAGCAGGCCCAGGTAGGGCTGTCCCCTGGAGTCCCCCTGGTACTGCAAAGCTTCTAGGACTAAAAACCACTTTTAAAACCCATCCCAAACACTGAGGATAAAAACTGAATTGAAGGAATACCAAGGTGGGACTGTCTTTAAGATGTTTAATTCTATAAACAGCAACAGTGTGGATGAGGATGTGTGTGAGAAACTTGTTCCTATCCTGTTTTTCCTGCCTGCTCAAACCTCTGCCTGTCTGGAACCAGCTGCTCAACGCTCCAAACCTTCTGCAGCCACATCTGTCCCAGTGCCACGGGGAGAAGATGCTATTGTGAAAATCGTGGATGCGCTCATCGCCCTTTGTTCCAGGCCCGCAGAGTGGCAGGGCCCAGAAAACACATCAGGTCATCAAATCAGCGCAGTAAATCTTCCCTTTTACTTAGAAAGACAAAAATAATCCTGACTTTTTCATGAGCTCACACAACACCAAGAGGCATTTCAGACTCAGGAAAGGATCTCATTTCTGCTGTCACAAGTTGGACTGGGCTGCACTTGGATGGGCCCTGGGGCCGCACACGGGATCCAGCTCCGTCCCAGAGGGGAGCATCCGAGGCACAGATTTGGGAGCAGGACCCTGTCCCTGGCTCTCTCTGTGAGCTCAGCAGTGCAGGGGCCCTGCTGCAGCTGGTGCCAGCCTCGATATTAAATGCAGAAAAGGAAAAGGGCTCTGCAGGAGCAGGAGCAGGAGCAGGAGCAGGAGCAGGAGCAGCAGCAGCAGCAGGAGCAGGGGCAGGAGCAGAAGCAGGAGCAGGAGCAGCAGCAGGAGCAGGAGCAGGAGCAGGAGCAGGAGCAGGAGCAGCAGCAGCAGCAGCAGCAGGGGCAGGGGCAGGAGCAGCAGCAGGAGCAGCAGCAGGAGCAGGGGCAGGAGCAGGAGCAGGAGCAGGAGCAGGAGCAGCAGCAGCAGCAGCAGCAGGAGCAGGGGCAGGAGCAGGAGCAGGAGCAGGAGCAGGGGCAGGAGCAGGGGCAGGAGCAGGAGCAGGAGCAGCAGCAGGGGCAGGAGCAGGAGCAGGGGCAGGGGCAGGAGCAGGAGCAGGAGCAGGGCAGGGGCAGGAGGCAGGAGCAGCAGCAGGGGCAGGAACGGACAGGGGCAGCAGCAGGGGCAGGAGCAGGGGCAGGAGCAGGAGCAGGGGCAGGAGCAAGGGGAGGGCAGGAGAGGGGCAGGGGGCAGGGGCAGGGGCAGGAGCAGGAGCAGGAGCAGGAGCAGCGCAGGAGCAGGAGCAGGAGCAGGAGCAGGGCAGGGGCAGGAGCAGGGGCAGGGGAAGGCAGGGCAGGAGCAGGAGCAGGAGCAGGGGCAGGGGCAGGAGCAGGAGCAGGCAGGGGCAGGGGCAGGGGGAGCAGGAGCAGGAGCAGGGGCAGGAGCAGGAGCAGAGCAGGGCAGGGCAGGAGCAGGAGCAGGAGCAGGAGCAGGAAAGGAGCAGGAGCAGGGGCAGGAGCAGGAGCAGGGGCAAGGGCAGGAGCAGGAGCAGGAGCAGCAGCAGGAGCAGGGGCAGGAGCAGGAGCAGGGGCAGGAGCAGGGGCAGGAGCAGCAGCAGGAGCAGGGGCAGGAGCAGGGGCAGGAGCAGGAGCAGGAGCAGGGGCAGGAGCAGGAGCAGGAGCAGGGGCAGGAGCAGGGGCAGGGGCAGGAGCAGCAGCAGGGGCAGGAACAGGAGCAGCAGCAGCAGCAGGAGCAGGAGCAGGAGCAGGAGCAGGAGCAGGGGCAGGGGCAGGAGCAGGAGCAGGAGCAGGAACAGGGGCAGGAACAGGAGCAGCAGCAGGAGCAGGGGCAGGAGCAGGAGCAGGAGCAGGAGCAGGAGCAGGAGCAGGGCCTCCTGGGCGACAGGGCCCAGCCGCCGCAGAGAGCGCGGAATCGCTTTCCATCATCCTCATTTGGAGAGCTGGACTGATTTCCTTTCATGTGTCCTCACTGTTCTTATTGGAAGGGATTTCCAGCCTCTGTCTATTTATACCCATTTCTTCTTGTGCCAACATTGTCTCTTCACTTAAATAACTTTCCTCTGCCTGCTGCTTTGCCTCCTTGATGCTCTCGCAGGCAGCTGTCGGATCCCCTCTCAGCCTCCTCTGCTCAGGCAAAACAAGTCAATCCCATTGAATAACCCCTGAGGAGGAGTCCCCACTCCCTCGATTCCTCACACCCATTCCCTACAACAAACTCCTCTCTTGGGATGAGCTGATGAGGGTCCTCCACAACATTTTCCCAGTGGAAGTTTCCTATCCAACACATTTTAGGGTTGTATCAGAAGCTGAGGACTCAGAGGAAAGGTTTGTGGTTCTTCCTTTGCTTTCACCAGAACAAATCAATCCCTGTGTGATAATGAAGCAGTTACTGACCCCTCTGGTATCCCTCACAGAGCTGGAGGAAGCTCTGGGTCCTATTGCAGAATATTCATTTTCTCGTTGCCAACAGCAAATGACAACATTGGCTTCTGTTCTAAAAATTGTAAGGCCCAGGTAGGGGATTAAAAATGAACAAAATAGAAATTTATTGAGTAGAGAAGGTGCAGACAGGTAAAGAGAACGGAGTCTCCTTCACAGCTTGGTAAGTGCAAATAATTCCTTTTATGATCATCATCTCTACCTCTCTCTTTTTCACCAGCATCATATCCTGGAATCATGGAATGGTTTGGGTTGGAAAGGACCTTAAAGCTCATCCAGGGCCACCCCTGCCATGGCAGGCACGCCTTCCATTATCCCAGGCTGCTCCAACCTGGCCTTGGGCACTGCCAGGGATCCAGGGGCAGCCACAGCTTCTCTGGGCACCTGTGCCAGGGCCTGGCACCCTCCCAGGGAAGGATTCCTTCCCAATCTCAAATCTAAACCCACTCTCAGCTTGAAGCCATTTCTTCTCCTTGTCCTATCAGTACCTGGCAGATAAAAGATCTGTTTCTCCTTGAAGTCATCAGTGATAAAACTCCTGTTGACTTCTTGTTGTTGCAAGGAGCAGTTTGAGGGTTCTGGGTTTTGTAACACGGACAAAAATCAGCTGGAATCAAATGAATTTCAGTGATAACCTCGTTTAACAGAGCACCCTTATCCAAGGCAGAAAAAAGCAGAGATTTTCAAAAGATGCAGTGAGAAGTTGGTCGCAGAAAGAAGAGTGGGGATGAAAATGCAGCTAAGAATTCTTCCAAAGGCTCACCCTGTGCTGGGATCATCCAAGCTCCTGCTAACAAAGAGCTGTGAGGAGCTGGAGTTGCACATCTGTGATTTGGGCACCCTGAGTGGGTCTCTGCTGCTGCTGAGCACGTGGTGTTACCCTGATTTACACCTTCTGGGATACACCTTCCCACAAAAATCCTGCCCCATTTATTTATTGCTCCTCTGCAAACAGCAGGAAGGGCAGAAATAACAACATCTTGCAGGAAAAGCCCAGGCAGCACAAAAAGAAACTATGGCAGGAGTAACAAACCCAGGGCTTGTGTCAGACCCTGCTCCAGATAAGGGGAAATATTTTTTAATGAAATCCAAGTATGGCCCTGGCAGATGTGGAAAGAATGAAGCAGGAAGGTATTTCCAATTCCCAGTGGAAACAGCTTTTGCACTGGGCTTGTTTTAATACTTTTTTCCAGTTGCCCCTTGCCCTCTTTGCTGTTTCCTTGGGGATTGGGGAGCTCCAGTGCCCTCATTCCAGACAGGAGCAAACCCAGGGAACGCCTGTCCAGGGCTGTGCAGCACCACAGGCAAGAGGAAGTCTGTGTTCCATGATTAATTCTCCTGCTGATTGGGAATTCTGATACCACGGGAGTGACAATAAAAATCCCTACACGTGGGAATTCTTTTCCACAAAACCAACCTTGCTCTCAAACACCTGCTAAAATCAGGGAAAATGGGGATTTCATGCTGGATTTCTCTTGTTTTTGTGCTTCCCACTGGGTGGCATTTCCCTGCCTCCTTCCCTTTTGCTTCTACAGTGCAGAAAGGAGTTATTTATGGGGGAGATAAGGGAGAACAAATCCTAGAAGAGCCTCTTTGGCCTCAATGCCATGTTTTTGACAAGTGTCCTACGTTTAAGAAAAATGAGGTTAAATCTTGAACTCCTTCTGAATAAATAATTGGACACTACACCCCAGGTGCTTGTGGGGATGCTGGTGAGGTTCTGCAGCTTCTTTAAATCTGAAAAAAAGATTTATTGCTCTTTTTCCCCAAGAAGGGAGTCCGTGTTTTGCACTGGAGAAAGGCCAACTTCACCTCTCGATGGTTAAAAAGCCCCAAATTTTAGCTTGCACTTAAAATCCCTGCAAATGTTTTGGGTGGCAAAATTCTGTGGAAATTTGGGTTGAGCTGGGTAACATTTTTTCCTTACAATGCCTTCAGCACAATCCAAATTTCCAGAGCAAACAGCATTTTTTCCCCCCGAAGATTTTTCAGCGTACAGTGACAATTTGCAATGTGTTATTCCAATTAATTGTCAACTGTTTCCAGATCTCGGAGCAGATCACTGGATATAAACCCGGCACTGAGACTCGATTTGCTTCTCTTTCCTCTCATTTATTTTCCAAGACAAGAGCTTTGGGGTGACCATCTGCTTCTCATTTCAAACCTGTCTGCTTTTGTTGATACCTGATGTCTTCTGCCTCATGCACAAGCTCAATTAAAGATTGATAAGCAGGGCTTTGTTTTGACACAGCTCCCCTATTCCGAGCAGCAAAGCTTCACAATTCCAAGTTGTTTTTGTGGTGTGGGTTTTTTCAGGCACTTTAAATTCTCTTTTAGGCCCATGTTTGGCAACTATTTCCAAATCTGCTTTCGAGTTACCTTGTGGAAAGAAACAGAGACATTTTTGGGCTAAATTAGAGGCATTTGTGAAATGTGGGGCTGTAGGAAATGTAAAGTTAAGGCTCCATCTCTTCCTCCCTCCTGATTTTCATGCTAAACCCACTCAGTTTTTGGGCCAAAACAGCTTTATTTGCCTAATTCCTGGTGCGAGGATCACCCTGGCTCCTCTCCACTCTTTTGCCTCTGCTGCAGCTGCTGTCAGGTGCAAAGCTCCAGGCAGAGAGCCAAATACCAACCTCTCCACATCCTAAAAATGATGTTTATTCTCTTAATTGACTTCTTGTTTCCCCTGCCCCCGGTGGGATAAAGCAGCTTCAAACCTTTCCCAACAGTCACCTCTGAAGTGGCAGGGACTTGGAGCAGGCTTGAAAAGGAAAATAGGATGAAATAACCAAAATGAGGAAGAAATTGTGTTTATCACCATCAAAATCTGCTTCTCCATCCCCTCTCAGAGCTCTGCAGGGAGCAAATGTGAGGACAAAGCTAAAAAGTGGGATCTAAACTCAGGTGCTGCTTGAACTCGGTTTTAATTCCAGTCTCCCACCTCTAAAAGCTCCAATCTTGCTTTTCCTCACCCAGGTTTTGTTCCAGGGTGTGATTCTTGCATTAAGAATTTGGTCTTTTGAGGGTTTCAGGTAATGGAGAGGCCTGAGCCTGCCTGGAGGGTGCCTCAGCTCCCCTAAAACTTCAATTCCTCGCTTTATTTCCCCCCTCTTCCCACCCTACAAACAGAACTGTCTGATGTGAGGTAGGATGAACCTTAGACAGGAACTTCCCACTCTTCAGGTGGGAAGCTGCTCTTGTCTTCCCTTTTAATTATTCCCCAAAGCCTTTGATTATCCTCTATTTTCCCCCATCTAGGCAGAACATCATACGTAAGCAAAATCCTCAGGGTTTTATTTTTTTTCCCCTCTGTTTTCCTTACTCTGTTCATATTTTTCTCATAAAATCTGTCACCAGTGGCCAGTTCCTTTCTCTCTGTAATGGAAATTTTGGGCTTGCTGAAGAAAAAACCCCAATCCTAAATCATTAAGTAAGATAATATCTCAGAATTATTACTTAACAATAAGAAATTTTATAGCAGACGTTTTGACAGGACATTTTTCTCTTGGAAAACCATCCTTTTTTTTTTCTTCTCCCTTAGGTTACAAGGTGCTTAAATCATCTCTGCTGAAGGAAGGAGGAAACAGCTGTGGCTCAAACACACTTTTTCCGTCTGTCATTCCATCTTTATTTTCTCTTTCTGTGCATGCAGCACTCGCAGAGGGAAAGCAGCAGCGGCGGCAGGGTCAAGATTGGAAGTCCAAGAATGTAAACTTGAATTTGGATGGTTTTGGGCAAGGTCTGAGAGCAGGAGTTCTCTTTTCCCCTCGTTTTCTGGCCGGGCTGGAGAGCCCATTTCTGGGTGAAGAGGCAGGAGCTGGGATGTGCCAACCTCTGCTCACCCCTTCACCCCCGAGCCAGGCTGTGGATCCAATTCCCAGAATGTGGATCCCTTTCCTAAATTGTGGATTCCCTTCCCAGGCTCTGGATCCCCTTTCCAGACTGTGGATCCCTTTCCCACTCTGTGGATCCCTTTCCCAGGCTGTGGATCCCTTTCCCACTCTCTGGATCCCCTTCCCAAGCTGTGAATTCTCTTCCCAGACTTTGGATTCCTTTCCCAGGCTCTGGATCTCTTTCCCAGGTTCTGGATCCCTTTCCTAGATTGTGTATTCCCTTCCCAGGCTATGGATCCCCTTTTCAGACTGTGGATCACTTTCCCACTTTCTGGATCCCCTTCCCAAGCTGTGAATTCTCTTCCCAGACTTTGGGTTCCTTTCCCAGGCTCTGGATCCCTTTTCCAGGCTGTGGATCATCTTCCCACACTGTGGAACCCCTTTCCCAAGATACTGATCCCATTTCCCAGGCTCTGGGTCCCCTTCTCAGGCTCTGGATCCCTTTTCCAAGCTATTGATCCCTTTTCCCAGACTGTGGATCCCTCTCCCAGATTGTGGATCCCTCTCCCAGATTGTGGATCCCTTTCCCAGGCTGTGGATCCCTTTCCCAGACTGTGGATCCCTTTCCCAGACTGTGGATCCAATTCCCAGACTGTGGATCCCTTTCCTAAATTGTGGATTCCCTTTCCCAGGCTGTGGATCCCTTTCCCAGGCTGTGGATCCCTTTCCCACTCTCTGGATCCCCTTCCCAAGCTGTGAATTCTCTTCCCAGGCTGTGGATCCAATTCCCAGGCTCTGGATTCCTTTCCCAGGCTGTGGATCCCTTTCCTAAATTGTGGATTCCCTTTCCCAGGCTGTGGATCCCTTTCCCAGACTGTGGATCTCTTCCCCACTCTCTGGATCCCCTTCCCAAGCTGTGGATCCCTTTCCCAGGCTGTGGATCCCTTTCCCAGGCTCTGGATCCCTTTCCCAGACTGTGGATTCCTTTCCCAGCTGCTCCCATTTAATCTGAGGAGATTCCCTGGACCAAACTTAACCCACCCAAAGAAAGGACAAGCACCTCAATGATCATGGAATCACCAAGGTTGGAAAAAGATCTCCAAGGTCGGAAAAGACCTCCAAGATGATCAAGTCCAACATTCCGATGTCCAGTTTTCAGGGATCCCTTTAGGCTGAGATTATTGAAAATCAAAAGCTTGGAGGGCCATGATCCCAGATGGACACAAAGTGTTCTCTGCTTCTTTAATAGAGATTTTTCCCAAATTGTCCCTTCTAAACCTTTCCCTCTTTCCATCCCAAGCATTTCTTGTGCTCTAACATTCCTCAGCTCCGTTTTCAGGAATTCAAATTTTGGATCAGATCCAGGTTGGTGCCTGTGGAAGTGGCTACTTCCAAGGAAGCCTCAGGATGCCTGATAACAAGTATAGAAAACCAGCCTGGATAAATATCATCCACATCAAAGGTGTTTAAGTGCTGAAATCCAATAAGGAGTAATTCAAATTAATAATATTCAGGAGAACTTCCGAATTCCAGGCCTCATTCCACAGTGGGAGAGTAAAATATCAACATGACAACATCAAGGGAGAGTTTTCCATCGGGGGAAAGTGTCTAGGAGTTTATATTTCATTTTTCCATGAATTTCTTTTGAAGGAACAGACTGGATCATCGTGGAGCTGGAACACGGAGAGATTCTGCTCTTTTCTGTTGAGCAAAGAAAGGTTCTGAACTAAAACATCCCAACAAAAAAACCAATGACAATTTGGGTGAAAAAGAAGTGGATAATCCCACAGTTATTGTTCATTTTGTGCCAGCTAAACCAGGTTGGCACCCATCCCAAAAAAGCCAGCACATATTTTGACTTTGATTTTCGTTTTCTCCTTCCTTTCAAAAACTTTGATTCTCATTTTCTCCTTCCTTTAACAAACTTTGATTCTCATTTTCTCCTTCCTTTAACAAACTGCCCCTGTGAAGTCAGCCAGGATTTAAACAAATACATCTATAGCATGATAACACTGCCCTGAAACAAAATAATCAGGAATGAGGCCTGAAATAACTGTCTGAAGAACTGGGAAACGTAAATCAGCCCAGGAGTTGGAATAACAGGGAGGTGATGATGGAGCCTGGCTGAGGTGGTTCTGCCTGAGAACCAAGAGCTTGTTTTGATAGGAGGAGCATCGGATGGATCAGTGCAAGGTCTGGGTGTTCCACGGGGTTCCTGGGCCAATCCATCTCCCAGAAATCTGTCACAAAGGGCAAATGGGCTCTGTAATTCTTCCCACAAGTTGCATTATTTTGTGGGAGCAGAGCAGCTTTTAACTGACAAAGACAGATCTCACCTTGGCAAGCCAGGACTCTTATCTAATCTTTTTTACCTTTTTTTTTACATAAACCTCGCTAATTTTCTGTTAAACTTTTCTTTGTTTTTGCTTTGGAGCTATAGGAAGGCTGTTAATTCCGAGACTTGCACCTCTCCTGTAGATCCCTGTGGACTCTTCCTTGATGGAAATAAATATTGCTCCTTTTTATTACTTGATGGCAAAGAGCTCAACTCAACAAAGGGAGTTTTTTCAGTGCGTTTGAGTTCTCAATTTCCATCTTTATAGAACTCTTTCAGACTTTTCCACAAATATTTCCCAGAGCCTCAGGGACACAGGGTGTGCCTTATCAATCATGGAATGCTTTGGGTTGGAAGAGACCTTAAAAATCATCTTATTCCATGGGTAGGGACACTTTTAATTATCCCAGGGGCTCCAAGCTGGCCTTGGACACTGCCAGGGATCCTTGTGATCTGAAAGAGAGTGGGCCTGGCACAGAGCAAAGTCAGGACCCTGAATTTTAGAAGAGAAAACTTTCAGTTTTTTTAATAATTAGTGGACGAGATCCTCAGGAAACTGGCCTTAAGGACAGCATAGCTGACCAAAGCTGGAAACACATTAATGAGTTTGCTGATGTTGCCAAGCTTCTCTGGGCACCCTGTGCTAGGGCCTCATCACCCTCACAGGGAACAAATCCTTCCTAAAACCCAAATTAATCCATGATTTCTTTCTTTCACACCCCATTTATTGCAGGGTTTGCATCCCTGTGACCCTCGGAGCGAGGATGCCCCAAATAAAGGAGCCCAGATTTCAGTCCATCCCCCTGCCCTGAGCTGGACACCTCTGCCACCCCCTCAGGGTGCCACCCCCTCAGGATTCCACCCCTCAGGATTCCACCCCCTCAGGGTGTCACCCCTCAGGATGCCACCCCCTCAGGATGCCACCCTCAGGATTCCACCCCCTCAGGGTGTCACCCCTCAGGATGCCACTCTCTCAGGATGTCACCCCCTCAGGATGTCACCCCTCAGGATTCCACCCCTTCAGGATGTCACCCCTCAGGATTCCACCCCCTCAGGATGCCACCCCTCAGGATTCCACCCCCTCAGGATGCCACCCCCTCAGGATTCCACCTCCTCAGGGTGCCACCCCCTCAGGATGTCACCCCTCAGGATGCCACCCCTCAGGATTCCACCTCATCAGGGTGCCACCCCTCAGGATTCCACCCCTCAGGATTCCACCTCCTCAGGGTGCCACCCCTCAGGATTCCACCCCATCAGGATTCCACCTCCTCAGGGTGCCACCCCTCAGGATGCCACCCCTCAAGATTCCACCCCATCAGGATTCCACCTCCTCAGGGTGCCACCCCTCAGGATTCCACCCCTCAGGATTCCACCCCATCAGGATTCCACCCCATCAGGATTCCACCTCCTCAGGATGCCACCCCTCAGGATTCCACCCCTCAGGATTCCACCTCCTCAGGATTCCACCCCCTCAGGATGCCACCCTCAGGATTCCACCCCCTCAGGATTCCACCTCCTCAGGATTCCACCCCCTCAGGATGCCACCCTCAGGATTCCACCCCCTCAGGATTCCACCCCTCAGGATTCCACCCCTCAGGGTGCCACTCCTCAGGATTCCACCCCCTCAGGATGTCACCCCTCAGGATTCCACCCCCTCAGGATGTCACCCCTCAGGATTCCACCCCCTCAGGATGTCACCCCTCAGGATGCCACCCCCTCAGGATGCCACCCCTCAGGATTCCACCCCTCAGGATGCCACCCCTCAGGATTCCACCCCTCAGGATTCCACCCCCTCAGGATTCCACCCCTCAGGATGCCACCCCCTCAGGATTCCACCCCCTCAGGATGCTGATGCCATGATGAATTTTGTCTTTTCTTTTATACCCCTGTTATACCTTTCTGCAACTTCTGTATTCTTGGTGCTTTTTGCCTACGTTCTTGGACTTGTTTGTTAAGCCAAGAGACTGAACATTTTAGAGGCTCCGTAGTTCGGGTGCCAGGGTGCCCAGAGCCCAAGGTCCTCTCCAGAACACATTTTGTAAACTAAGACAGAACCATCCAGAGGAAGGTTCCTTGGGAGGGGGGGGCTCATTTGAGCCTCTCATTGGGGAATATTTGATAGATATGCTAATTAGTAAGACCTGGAATGTAAGACCAGATCTAGAAGAGGGAGACTTTGCAGTGGGGATGGTGGGGTGCACAGAGGTGTATTCGACCTGTTCGTGGTGCACCTAAGGATCCTTACAATAAATACCAAGGTAAAACCCTTTTTCCCCTTCTAACCGTGTTCACCTCTTGATTTTTAAGACCAGGAAAGGCATCAATGCCAGCCCTCAGGATGCCAGCCCTCAGGATGCCACCCCCAGTGCTGGGCACTACCAGGGGAGGTTTTCTCTCCCCAGATCCCTGCAGGAGCCCAGGGGAGGCCGCTCAGATCCCAGCCCTGCTCAGTCCCAGGCTGTTCCTCGGGCTCGCAGCAGGAGCTGTGCCCAAGGCAGGACGTTCCTGGGAACTCAAGTGAGTCACTGGTGTCGTTATTTAATCCCCTGCATCGATGGATGGGAATGGCAAAAGGTCTCCTGCAAACTCCACCTCGTTTTGTGCTATTCCTTCAGGTGTTCCCGAGCTGAGCAGGCATTGGGATAATTGGAGAAGGAGTTTAAAAAGAAGAAATTAATAATTTCCACGTTACCCCTGTGAAAACTCACTTCTTGCCTCATGTGCATCCACCAAGATCGAATAAAGCCCTGAAACTTCATTTTTTTCTGTGGAAAACATGTGAGTAACACTATTGACATTGGCTCAGAGGAGCAGAGCACCAGGAACAGGGAGAGCTGCTGCTTTTTCTCTCATCAGAAAGGTGGGGAAGTCAGCAGAGATAAGAAAAGGCACATTTGGCAATGCATGAGGTGGTCACAGATCAATATTTTTCATGCAAAATGTTTTCCTTAGTTGAAAAACGCTTTGGTTTTGCAGATACAATTTAGGACACAAAAACAGACTTTTGGAACATTCTTGTTTTGAATTTCAAGTGTTAATGAACTTCAAATTATTTGTTTTTTAGAAAAACCCCATCTTTTGCAGGTGCCCCCTTGCCTGAAAGCTTGATTTTTTTCACCAGAACCATTCCAAGTGTTTGGTTTTCAGCACAAAAAGTACAAACACTTTAAAATATTCAGGATTTTTCGCTCTTTGATGAGGTCCATTTTTTCAAAGTGCACAGAAGTTTCTGTGAGATAAAAGGCAGGAAAACGAGCACAGAAAATGATGAAATGATGGGGCCAGTGACAGCCAGGAGCAGCTGTGGGTGAGGGTCCTGCTGATGCACAAATCTCTGTAGTTTTGTCTAATTAGGACGAGAATTCTTGCCCTAGAAAATCACCATCCTTAAACCAAGGCCTAAACTTTGCAACGTTGTAAAAGACCTGAAAATGCATCTTGGACTGGAAAGGTTTAGTCAGCTTCAGCACCAGAGTTCATTTCTAATGATGGAAAATTGCTAATCTTCCCAAGTTTGTCACCAAACCAGCGCTGAAGTCTGAATGGAAAAAGTTTTGCAGTCGTTTCTGTGAAATGTCATGGAATTCAGAAAAGGAGAAAAATAAAGAGAGTGTTCTTTCTGTTTGGCTCTTTATTCTTGCAGGGGCAAGAATATATAATTTTATATAAGGATTTATATGTGGATTTTGTGTCTTGTAATCAGCAGCCTGGACCCCCCTGACCCCTCTCAGGAAAATCCTTCAGGTACCAGGAAAACCTTGATGGGAAAAGAGCTTTGGGAGGAGCTTGGAGTCAAATTCCAAAGCTCCAGAAGTCACCATTTCCTAGATGTTCAATTAGGAATTAAAAGTGCTAATTACTGTCTGCCAACACGTTTTAACAAATACGGTTGGGGCATTTTAAAATAATCTGATTAACAGGGGTTTTTAGCCTCTTTATCTCAAAAAATTACCTTGTAACCCATTGTTTTGGTAGTTCACAGTGCTTTGGGGCTAAATAGAAATGTGAAATGTTTCCATTTACCCAACTTTTAGGAAAAAAATCTTCTTATTGCCCACGTGACAACCTTGAAAATTAATAGGTGATGTCAGGAGGGAGAGGAGCAAAGCAAGGACCCCCCAGCCCAGAGAGTAAATAGCAGTGTCAGAGGCAATTCACTCACTAATCTCATGTAAAGAGCAGATCTAAATGTGTCAGGTGATGGAGACCCAGCCCAGCTCCACCTGGCTCCCTGGAAAATCTCCCTGGAAAAGCTCCCTGGAAAAGCTCCCTGGAAAAGCTGCCTGAGCCATGGAAAGAATGGAAGTTACAGAGCCCTCAGCAGCAGGAGCAGAGCTTTGGAGGTGACAAAAGCCTCACTGAGCACGTGGTTGGTGGCACAATGAGATGGGTTTTAAATCCCACACCTTCTGCTCCACAACATTTCCAGCTGGGTGCAAAATACCTCACACAGGGGGTCTGTAAAGTAACAAACCTCGTAAAATATTCAATATTGAATGTATTTATATAATCATAGAATGTCCTGAGGGAAGGGAGCCACAAGGACCATCAAGCTCAAACCCTGGACACCCCAAATATCAAATCACGTGCCAAAGAGATTTGTCCAAGTGGTTCTGGAGCTCTGGCAGGCTTGGAGCAGTGCCCATTCCCTGGGGAGCCTCTGGAGAAAGAACTTTTTCCCAGAAGCAGGCACTGCTCCACACCTGGGTGGCATCTCCAGAGCGTGGAAAGGGTCAGGGCAGAAAAGGAGCTGCAAAAGCTCTGAAATTTTGGGCTCCCTGGGAGTTACATGGAATAGAAGGGAATTAAACCTCTCCTTTTGACTATTCCTCCTTAATCAAGACCATCTCCTTCCACAATACAAAAATTTAACATTTTCCTGTTGAAGTTCCCGTGATTTTGCTCGGATGTTTCCCTCTAATTTCACCTTTTGCAGCCACTTCTCCACAAAGCCTGACAGTTTCTTGGAAATGCTGTTTCTCAGTGTTGGGTACCTCCTGTATCCTTCACAAAAAACCCCTCACACGTTCCCGAGTTCATAGACAGAACAGCTGTGCACCTTTATTGCACATATGCTGCACTCTGGTTTGGCTCGTGTGCCAGCAGACAGGAAAGTTTTATTTTTAGGCAGATGTGAAAGCCCTAATTTGTTGCAGAGGGGGATAGAGAGCCTAAGAATAGCTCACAACGCAGCCACTGCCAAATTAATTAACGCAGACCAAAACAGGTTACAGCTCCCGAGCCAAAGCTACTATTTTCCACTTCCCCAGCTTTCCCCCTCTCCAAAACAGTGGAGTAGGGCTGGAGCTGGAAGAAATGTCCTTGTTCCCTATGATCTCTACTCATTCCTGGAGGATTTTTTTGAGGGATTGTGCAGGGAGGTTTGTCCTGACCTCACAAAACTCTGGTGGAAGGGACCAACCTGGTGGTGAGATTTCTGCCATGAATGACCAATAACTCCCTTGGGGATGGACACATCCCGGATTTCCCAGCTGGGAAGGGGCGTGGAGGAGGAAATCTCAGAGCTCTGGAGAAGGTTTGGAGGCCCAGCTGATGCCTTCTGCAGCCACCCAGAAACAGAGACCAGACAAGAGGAAGGGAATAAAGGTCGGGGTTTATTTGAAGGCCTTCAAGGCACACCCTGGGGGAGCCAGAGGCTGCCTCCAAAAATGGACCCCAAGATGGACCCCAGGTCACGAGTTCTTCACACCTTTATAGGTTTGGTTCATTTGCATACCACGGTTAATTCTCCAATTAAAGCCCCAGTTCAATGATGGAATTCCCCTCAGCTTGCTCCCCCCTTAGAGGCTTTGGGTTACACATTTTGGGCCTAGCAGAGCCTGGCTGTCCTTGAAGGCAAAGCCTGGAGAGGCTTTGTTGTGTCTGCCCAGCACGAGAGAGCAGAAATTCCAGGCTACAAGGAACTTCAGAGTCACACTCTAAGCAGTACAGAATTTGAAAAATAGAAAAGTTAAAACCTAAGGCATCACAGCAACGCTCCAGGTGCTCCCAGCTCGGGGGTCTGAGGGAGCTGGGGATGGCAGAGCCTCCGGCCCTGCTCTCGGCTGACCACACGTGTTCACTCTCAGCCCTTTCCAAGGAGGAGCAGGAGCCTATTTTAAGCTCTCCCTTGTCCTCACGCATGCAACTGTTGCCATAGCTGCAAACCCGATGCACATGGGAGGAGAGGCTCTGGCTCCCTTGACTCAGCACAGAGGCACAGAGCTGCATCTCCTCTGCTCCTCACTCGGGGAAGCCGGAGCTGCTGGGGCTGAGCTGCTGCTGCACTGCCCTGACTCTTGGCTGAGTGAATCCCGGTGAATTTCCAGCAGCTGACACACCAAGCCCTTTGTTTTCCACTCCTCCACCTTCCACAGTTGTCCATAAAATGGAATTATTGAGCTTGTCCTGCTGCAGCTCCCCTGGCAGGACTGAGGCGGACAGAGGCAGCAGAAGGTTGTGTTTGCTCTCCTGCTGTCTGCTCTTCCCTGATCTCAGGGCTCAGGACATGGCAGCTCCATGGGAAATCTCCACCTTTAACTCACCTCAAATTTCCAGGGTCACACACAGCAGTTTGGGGGATATTTAAAGGTAAATGCAGTGCCCTGGCAGTGAGTTTGGATTCCAAGCTGGCAGAGGCATCCACACCAACCCTTGCACTGATTTTGTCCACATTTGCAAACTTCCAGCCAGCTCCAGTTCCAGGATAATTGCTGATTTTTGAAGCTGTTTTTTGCCAGGATGTTTCCAGAAGAAACCATCAATACACTTGAAAGGAGCCCACGGGCTTTGGATAATGGTTTGAAAGGATACTTGATTTAAATGTTTAAATTTTCCTGTCCATTTCTAATCTCAAACAGAAGAAAACCAACCCAACAAAACTTTTACTAAAGGCAGTTGGGTCTTCAGTGAATATGAACTTCCAGAAATGCTTTGCCTTCAAAACTGATTGAAGTTTTGGAGTAAGGAAGATGCAAATGCAGGGGTAGGATGAGGGGGGAAAGGCTTTAAGTTGAAAAAAGGTAAATTTAGAGTGGATGGTGGGGAGAAATTCTTCCCTGTGAGGGTGGTGAGGCGCTGGCTGTGGTTGCCCCATCCCTGGAAGCAGAGAGAGAATTAAAAATAACAAAGGCTAACGTGGGATTTGACTTCTGGAAACGATGCTGACGCCAAGAAAATGAAAGAATAGAAGGGGGTTGAGCAAAAAATAAACCCTTGGAAGAGGGGGAAACAAATTTTCCTACACTTTGTAACTTTTTTTTGCTCTAACTTGCACGTCTTACACCCTTTATTTAATTACCTAAGAATAGATGAGTTAATAACCCACAAACCTGGGCCTGAATCACAATCCCTGGCTGCAGCAGAGGGATGGAGACAGGCAGGTTTTCTTCAGGAGCCAAACAAGATTAGAAAATAACCCCAGGAGCTCACTGCATTTGATTTCCATCAATGGGCTGCTCTAGGTAACGTTTTATTCACTGCTTGCAAGTGCCTTGGCTCGGCCTCTTTGTTAACTCCTGTAATGTTCTAAGTGTGGCTACAGAAGCAATAAAGATCAATTCTGGAGGAAAAAAAACCCCATTTACTCCCAGTTTACTGTGCAGGGTACCACAGGAATCAGCTGTGGATTCAGGCTGTGTTGCTGAGATTGACACTGGATTTTGGGGGTTTTTTTTGTACATTTTGCTTTTTCTTTGTGTCAGTGAGGCAAAGCCCAAAGCAGGTACAGGGCACCAGCATCCATGTACTGAGAGTTCATTGTGGCTGTGCCTTAATCTGAACCTAAATTCAGACTCCTCTCTCTCATCAGCAACTCTTGGAAAAGATAAATTTAATTGAGTTTATTCATTTATAGACATACTCGTGTTTCCTTTAGGTCTGTGAGTGAGCACAGGTCACTCCTTTAGGTTTGTGGGGCTTTGCTGTTCATCAAGAACTTTTCTTTGTGCTGAGGCTTGACCAGCACTAAAACCCAGCCGTGCAGCTCAGTTTAGAGCTGTCAAGTGTCAGGATATAAATATTCCCTCCCAGCTATTGCTGTTTCTAAAGTGATGCAGCCCTTTAAAAAGTCCAACTGTACCATCCCCTCCCGCGGCTTCCTGCAGCCGCTAATTCCAAAGGCTGCTTAAACACGTCGGATATTTTCCCTTTGACATGCTTTAAATGTAGTTGTCATTAATCCTGACCCCTTGACTGTTCCCTGAGGGACAATGAAGTGATCAGACAGCTGTGCCCCTCATAACTTTTAATACTTTAATGAAATCCCCTTTGGACCTTTTTTCCCCTCCTCTATTCTTTCTTTAGTTCAGCCACCAAGAAAACCCGACCACAATTTTAACATCTAAACACTGGAAACTATGAACATATAACAATGCAGAAATAATTTCTTATTTTTCAATTTGCTTAATTATTTTTAAATTTCATTTCTGGAATGAATGAATGAGAGTTTCTATTTTCTTCTGAAAACCCTTTTTTTGAAGTCCCAGTGGTTTGGCCTCGTGTTGGATAACCATAAACAGAATTGTACAGCTTTGGACAGATGCTCTTAAGAGAGAGTTCAAGTTCTGCTCTTCCATAGTTTAACAAGACAATAGTCTTTATAAAGCTTTTCCCCACAGAAATAGTTGATCTGTTCTGAGAATGATCAATCTCATTTAAAGGTAACAGCCTTGGCTCCCAGATAAAACAACCCCTATCATTTTACTCTCCCCATTCCCACGGTTTGCATCCCTGTTTTGGTGTTTGGGATTCTCTGGAAGTATAGGAATTACCAGAAATGTCACAGAATTGGCAAATTGTAAATATCACTGACATTAAAAAAAAAGAAAAAAAAAAACAACACAAAAACAAACCAAGAAATTGTTTTCCACTGCCTCAAACTTTCCATGAAAACCCTGTCAAAAGTGAGCATCGCTTTTGATGCTCTAACTTTTCTTGGAGGGATTAAAGAAATCCACCAGGAATAAAAACGTTGCTAAATGACTTTGCAGGATTTATTTGCATGGTGAGGGCACACTGATAGAATTCTGTTTAGATTTCACACCTCTTTCCCCCTTCTTCTCTGGGGACGATGAGAACACTCCTAATTTCAATTAAACATATTTGTGCTTTATTTGTAAGGTAAATCTCAGCTCAGCAGAAGATCATTTTGGCTGTTTCTGGTAAAAAGTAGCCCAGAAATGTGAGTTTTAGCCAGTCTGGGCTTTTGGTGCAGCTGACAAATGGTTTCCTCAGCAAACCTTACAGGAACCAGTCCCAGTTTATACTTTGGGGTGTGCCTGTGGCTTCCCAGCCTGAGGAGGAGAAGTGACAGCTCGGTTTGACACGTTTTTAATCTCCCCAGAACTCAGAAATCAGGGAGAAGCTCTGCCACGTGCTCTGCCCTATGCCAGCTTCAGCAAAAGCCCTGCAAAACCTTCCTGAGCCTTATTTGGGGCACATCTTCCACCCAGAGAAAAACTGGAATTATTTATCAGTGTCCAGAAGAAGCAGGAGAACCTTTGAACACGTGGCCTACAAAACTCTTTTGTTCTTTGGACTTTTCCCCTCCTGTGAAGCTGCTCCATGAGGGGGAAATGGTTTTGGTTTTGGGGCCTCTCCTGATGCACACAGGAGCCCAGATGTTCTCACCTGCGAGTGAAGTGATCCTGACCCTCCTGATGTCTTTGGAACTCTTACAAAAGGAATTTCATAGGAATGAACCCCCCCTGCAGGAAGCAGCACCCAGGATTTTCTAACACAGGAAAGATTTTACATCTTGGAGCTGGGACACCTCTGAAAGAGCTTGGAAAAGATCTCCAAGACCTCCAAGTCCAGCCTTTGACTGAATATCACCACGGCCGCTAAACCACATCACAAAATCCCCCATCTGCTCATTTTTTGAAGACTGCCAGGGATGGTGACTCCAAGTGCTGTTCCCCAGCCCTTCAGGACAGGCAGGACACCATCCCATTTTTAAACCTAGACTTAATCCCAAGCCCAGCAAATTCATCCCTTCTCCACAGCAGAAAGCCAGCCGTGGTTTTCACTTGTTCAACACATATTTAATTCAAGTGAAGGTGCCTCTGGGGATAATTCCAGTGGAGACTCAGGGCAGTTAATAACAGTTACCATAAGCTAAATTCCATTTATCTTTGGAGGATGAGGGAATATGCCTTAAGTAAGGAAGCTGCAGAGCAGCTGAAGGAGGACCCCTAGGGCTCAGTAGGATGGAGCAGATTGAGACCAACACGGGGAGAGGAAAAGGGCATCCCAGATAAAAGTGGCTTATAAAATAACTTGGAATGTCAGCACATGATTATGTTGTTTTCCCCTCAATCATTAGGCAGACTGCTGGGTTGCAAAACACTCTGAAGCCTGAGAAACTGCTAATGGGCAACAGCTTTTGGAATGTCATAAATGCTCCGTTTACTGGGCTGGAAAGGCAATGCTTTGTACAGTCAGGAGGCAGATGGGGAAATATTTGGACACTTGCAGCTTGTAATAAAAGGAGAGAAAGTGGATTAGTGGGGTTTGTAACTCGTTAAAAAGGAAGAGCTGCAAAAGGAGAATTGGGGGGGAATCTGCCCTCACCACTGACGGTGCCTTGGACTCAAAGTGATTCACACCTGGACCAAAATGATACCGTGAGCTCCCTGTGCTGCACCAGCTCCCAGGACCATTTGCAGATGGGAGAATCTGACAGATGATGAAGCTGGAAGGCACTGAGTGCTCGAGGTAACGGCTTTTGCTTCATGGTTTGAAGGTGTGAGAGGAGCCCCTCATCTTTCAAGACAGCAAAATCTTCCAAAGATGCAGCTGAGCACACAGTGCTGACACAGACCCAGATTACTCCAGCCCTACGTGGCTTTTGGCTGCAGCAGGGAGTAGGATGAGCTCGTATCTGCCCTCAATAAATCTCCTTGACTTGCCCCCAGCCTCATCCCAACGGAATGAAAACGCCTTTTGCTTTAATGACATGGGGCGATTCCAGAGGTAAATTAGGAAGAGATACATTATAAAGAATAAAAATTCCTCTCCGAGGTGTTGGAAGGCACTGAAAGGCTTTGCAATCCCTCCCTGGCAGGCTCAGCACCAGCTTTCTGCTCTTTGTTCTCAGAGAACTCTTCACACTCCTCCTGCAGTAAGGAGGCTTTTACTGCCCACGCCAGATCAAAGTTGCCCGGGTAGATAAACACATTTGTTTAATGATTACACCTCCCTGTGCCAAATGAAAACACATAAAAGTGCAAGATTCAACAGCTTTGTATATATTTGTTTCTGCTTGAGCTGCACAATGGAAATTGTTTGTACTCCTGGCCAGAACAGTGAGGGCTCTGCAGCTCTGGAGTTGGGATGGAGCCGAGGCCAAATCACTCTCCAGAGATTGCTGGGAGAGAAACGCCAACAATTCGTTTTCACACTTACAAGATGTGTCATGTACAGCACACAGTGATCCTAAACAATTTAACTAACCCTCTGACGGCTCTTCAGAAGGAATTTCTTCATGGAAAGGGTGGTCAGGCCTTGGAAGGTGGTGGAGGTGTCCAAGGAAGGCCTGGACGTGGCACTCAGTGCTCTGGGCTGGTGACGAGGTGGGGATTGGTCACAGCTTGAATTCAGTGATCCCATAGGTCTTTTCCAACCTAAATGATTTTGGGAATTATTTCATCAACACTGGAAATTCTAAGGAGCCACCAGAACTGGGCCTTCCCTGCGGGAGCAGATTTAGGGGTGGTTTGTGTGGAGCAGTTCTAGAGAAGAGGAGCGAGCACCACTCGAGGCTGAGGGAAGGATTATCCTAAACTTCAGTGAATGTTGGGTCAGGGCTCAGATTCAGCTTGATTACAGCCTCTTAATTAGTCCTGGCCACGACCTCTGCCACGTTATTGACTCCCAGCAGCACTGAGTAAAGACCCTGGTTACAGATCTGTCATTGAGCAGGTCTGAGAGCTTGAGGAGTTAATTGGAATTGTCAGTGTTCATTTTCCCAAAAGATCAGCAGCTCAATAAGCAATGCACACTGACAATTTTCTCTGCTGGATCTGTAAAACCATAATTTTCTGATGTTTGATTTCTTTATTCTCACTCTCTGACAGTTTACATATTTATTTGCTTAGTCATTTGCCTTCATGACTGCAGGCATTAATCTTCCCTCATTTTATTTTTATACATTTATTTATACAAACTCCACTTGCTGCAGCCCACTTAGCACAGCACTTCATTAATATAATGCCTGTTTTTCCCTCTGTGAACCTCATCAAAATCCTGACAGGACAAACACTTGTCAGGTGCTGAACACTCAATCTTCCTAAATGCCTTTGTCAGAGTGGCAAGAGAATATTTCTGCCACCTGGGAATTACAGCACAAACCCCTCCCTATTTTCCCTCTCCCTATGGAAAATTCAGTCACTTTTTGCATGCTGGAAGTGCACAGTTGCAAGCTAAATATTGTGCTGGGGTTTTATTTTACCAACAGAGAGCTTAACTCCATACCTGAGTGAGCCCTGCAAAGCACCCTGTGAGGAACTGTTGATGTGTTTAAGTCAAAAATAGTTTATAGGTGGCGTTTTCTTCTGACAGTGCTGACTAAAGTTACCTCTGGATATCCTGGAAATTCCCAAATAGCTCCAACGACAGGGTTAATAATAACCTGGAGCACTGAGCCTTGCCCAGTGTGGTCCTGGGAGGGAATCCTGCTCAGCTGGTTGGGATTTTCCATGTTATTGCCTGTTTTTATCATTTCTAATTTTTTTTTTTATTTTCCCAAGTATTTGGGACTGATTTTAGAACCTTTTAGCCCACGAAAACTCATTTGAGATGTGCTTTTACAGCTTCATCAGTCAACATCCTTCTCTGAGACCAAAACCCTCCACAATTCCACGTTCCTTGCCTTGACTGAAGGAGAAAAAATTCAAATAACTCCATGTATTTTGCTGGTGCCTTCAGCTCCAGGGGTTGCCAACCTGCCTGGAATGCTGTGTCCATTTATAAAGCACTCCAGGATGCTCCCACCTAGAACAGCACAAACCTGAATATTTTTTCAGGATGGATCTGATTGTGAAATGAGGCAATTTTTGCTATTTTTACACCAGTTACCTTTGTCTCCCACCACACATTTGTAGTAGAGAAAGAATGAACATTTTGTTCCTTACTTGAAGTTTCCAGGCAAGGCTGATTAATTCTTACATATTTTTTGATAGGGCACGATCACCATAGTAGCATCAAAATCAGATTCTCCTTGATACGGAGATTAAAGCTCTGATTTTTAAGTTTTATAACAGAAAACACGATGAGATTTTGATACTTTTGGAGGATTCTCAAATGTCTGCAGACAATAAAATAATATATGCAATTAAGCTATAGATTATTCCTATGAAGGTTTATTTTGAGTCAGAAATGTGTGAAATGATGTGGAATCATTTTTACATTTACTTTTTGGAATGCATGATAAAATCCAAGCTAAAAAGTAGAACCAGCTTTAGATGAGACCAGCACTGAACACTTTTACAACCCCAAAAAGGGATTAAAATTCATTCTTCAAGAAACCCAGACTCCTCCAATTGCTTTATTTTAGCCAGAATTTCCCATTTCAGTGAGATTTTTGTAATCAGTTGGAATTATCACCTTCCTCAGGCATCATTACCATTCCAGCTGCTGGGATGGACCTAGATGCATGCCAGTTTTGGTTTTATTTTGGATAATTAGCCAGGGAGCTCTCCCTGATATTATTTTATATATTATATTTTCTGGAGGCAGAGCAGCCACGTTTGCCCTGAAGGACAGAGAGGTTTCTTCAGCAGCTGCATGAAGACAAAGCTTAAAAAGCTCATTCCTTAGAATGTTTATTCCTTAAAATGCTCATTCCTTAAAATGCTCATTCTTTATTATTCTCATTCCTTATTATGCTTGTTCCTAATATTGCTCATTCTTTAAAATGCTCATTCCTTAAAATTCTCGTTCCTTATTATGCTCATTCCTAATACTGCTCATTCTTTAAAATTCTCATTCCTTAAAATTCTCATTCCTTAAAATTCTCATTCCTTAAAATTCTCATTCCTTAAAATGCTCATTCCTTAAAATGCTCGTTCCTCCTCTGCTGCTGAATTTCTCCAGGCCCTGCAGCTGAGACTCAGGGAAATCTGGAGAGCAGATGGACCCAAACACTGAATTTTCTCTAACCCAACCTGCCCATCCTTTCCCCGAGCTCCCAGCCCAACCCAAGGTGTTGTTGTGTGGGTTCCAGTTACAGCAGGGTGGGAACGAGGACCTGCCAAAGCCTTTCCCCATGGGGATATTTATTTTCCAGCCCTGTTTTTCCACCCTTGCTGTTGGGTGTAGCGCCCCAGCTGTCCCTGCTTGCTAGCAGGGTATTTTTATTCACTTATCTCCAGCCTAGCAGTTATTTTTTCCAGCAGGGTTTAGTTTCCAACTCCCTCCCCCTGACCCCCTGGGAAGAAGAGAGGGTCCTCTTTTCACCTCTGGTCCTTTCAGAGCTGTGTCAGGGATGCTCTGACCTCTGCAGGTTGGAGAATCCATTTAGTTCCTCGCTCTCTAAACACGTGATGATCTCTGCTGGTGTGAGACCTCATCTGTGGCATTCCAGATTAAAGGAAGAGTGTCAAAATCACCAATTTTTGTGATTTTACCTCACAGTTTTCCTGGGATCTGGAAAGCAGCCATGCTTTCCCAGTTCCAGCATCAGTTTTATTTGATTTTATTAACCAGAAGCCGGTTTTCAGCTCACTGCTGCAATCATTAATTTGGATTAATGATACAATTCCTAACCTACTATTCCAGCAACCCAGCACAGTTTGGAAGGAGCCAAAAAGACTCAGATTCCCATTCCTACCACAAAACTGATTTTACAACGTTGACCATTCATTTTCATTGCTTCTGAATCCCAGACAAGCTCTCCCTGTGCTGCAGCACTAAGTGGATGAACACAATGAACATCAGTGTGCAGAGCAGAAGCCCATAAATTATGGACTTGAATATTTAATCTGCAGGGAGAATAAAATTGAGGAAGAAAAGTCCTGGCTGGAAAAAAAAAAAAAAAAAAGGAAATTATTTCTCAAGCAAAGAGGTTTCTGATCAGATGAATTTCTGGGACAGCCAAGAGGAGCAGCAGAGGGAATAAGGAGCCAAAAGCAGACAGAGATTCAAGTTCTCCATGGCCAAGGGGCTCTGGTGGTCACACACACTCCCAAAAAGCAGCTTCTCTCAGAGAGAACCACAGAGAACTCAGCCAAAGGGTTCTGAACCAGCAAACTTCCCTCAAAGCTGCAAATAATCATTTTAGTGAGCTTGGAAAAAGAACCAAAAGCCCCAGAGGGAGAAGGATGGAGATGGATTTGGTGGGGCCACGGTGTCTGTGGGAGTTGGGAACTCTGCACAAATCGAGGATCTTCATCTTCACCTCTGGGAAGTTTTACCTCGAGCCCCAGCAGATGAGAAACGGCTGCAGATGTTGTTTCAGGTTGTTGATTTCTCCTTCTCTCTGCCAGCTCTCAGCTCCGGCCGCACATCTGATGCAGCCGAGTCCGAGCGGGCACTGCCCAGTCCTGGGCTGTCCCGGCCTTTCTGTGCCCTTTCCATCATCCAACCATTCTTCACAATGGATTTATTAGTTACTGTTCTATGCCAATTCATTTGCACCTTTTCTAGACACGGAATTTCTACCTCTTTTTCATTCTACCAACCATTTTGTGCCACCACCACCAGAGAAGATGGAGGAGAAGGAGAAGAAGAACAGGGCAATGCCCAAAATCCTCCATCTTAGACCCTTCATCCTCATATTAGAAATCCTAAAATCTACTTTTTACCTTGTAAAATACTAAACCACTACTCATTTTTAACTTCTCTTGTTCTGCAATGATTCTGGCAGTGTTGGTAACTTTTCCCATGGGCTGAGGGCAAAGCCGGTGCCATTCTGGGCTTCTTGCCAGGGGCTGGGACCCCCTTGCTGGGGCTCCTGACCCCCCAGGGCAGCCCGAGCTGTGCCCTGAGCTCCCAGAGCAGCCTGAGGTGTGCCCTGAGCTCCCAGGGCAGCCTGAGGTGTGCCCTGAGCTCCCAGGGCAGCCAGAGGTGTGCCTTGGGTTCCAACAGGCCCTTGCTGTCAGCCACTCCCCTGTACTTAAGATTGATTTGTCACGTGTTCGGGGTCATTTGTCTATGGAAACCTTTATGAGTTGTAGCAATAAACTGCTCTCTGTGGAACTCAATGCAAGGGCCCTTCTCAGCTCCTTGCTGTTGGATTCATGTTACTGAAGTCATCTCTGGGTCTGTGTGTTCGTGCATCTGAGCCCACAGAAGCAGAAGGGACTCAGTGATATCCTGGGACAAGGGGACAGCGATTCCAGCAGCAGCCTTTGGAAACCTGAAATGAGGAGTTCCAAGGGCTGTGCCAGAGCCTTGGGCCCTCTCCTCAGCTTCTGCCACCACTTTGTCACTGCCACCCTGAGCAGGGGCCTCCAGGTGCAGGAGGAGGACGTGGGGACCTTGTCAGAAGTGGTGACACCAAAAATCATCAGCAGGGGATCACTGGGGCCACCACTTGTGGCTGGATGGGTTTTGGAAGAGCTCCATGGATGGTGACACACGGAAGTGGCGCCTGGGGACACTTTAGTGGACACAGTGTTGGGTTTGATGGTCTCCAAGGTCTTTTCCAACCTAAACAAATCCATGATTCATTTAAGGTCATGGAGGTGATCTCCTTCTTCCTCAGAGAATACCAACAACTAAACAGAGGCAATTTATTTCTGAATTATTTTGTATCTTCTAACGTTTCAACTCAGATAAAACCTCAGGTTAAGGGTGGTTCATAAAGCTAAAATTCACCTTGCCTCCAAAACCAGATCCTGGGAATTTTTCTCCTTTTCCTTTTATTTCTCTCTCCACAATAGGAAGAAGACGAAGAAGACGAAGCTGACGAAGATGACGAAGATGAAGAAGAAGAAGAAGAAGAAGATGAAGAAGATGAAGACGAAGAAGATGAAGAAGACGAAGAAGATGAAGACGACAAAGATGAAGATGACGAAGATGAAGACGACAAAGATGAAGATGACGAAGATGAAGACGACGAAGACGACGACAACGAAGACGACAAGATGACCGAGAAGAAGACGACAATGAAGATGACGAGGAAGGCGAAGATGATGACGATGACAAAGAAGAAGATGATGATGAAGAAGAAGATGATGACAACGAAGAAGAAGAAGAAGAAGATGAAGAAGAAGGAGTCGAAGAAGAAGACAAAGACGAAGAAGAAGAAGACGAAGAAGAAGACGAAGACGAAGAAGAAGAAAACGAAGAAGAAGACGACGAAGAAGAAGACGAAGACAAAGAAGACAAAGACAAAGAAGAAGAAGAAGAAGACAAAGAAGAAGAAGACAAAGACAAAGAAGAAGACGAAGACGAAGACAAAGGATAATAATGAAGCAACTCATGTCACATGAAGTGAAGGACAGGGTGAAGCCCAGAGCCAGCACAGCACGTGGCACAGAATCCACAGAGAAAAACGCGTCACTTACACTTGGTTTGAAAGGTTTCTCTAAAACAAATTGATCTGAAATTCTGTCCAGAAAAAGGAGAAATCATTATTTTAAAATTCAATTGACATACAATGAAAAAGGGGGTTTTTTAAAGTGTTGTCTATTGTATAAAATGATGCCCACACACAAAACACGACTCACCTGAGTTTAAAACATGCTGGTTTTCCTCATAGAATGGTCAGGGGTGGAAGGGACCTTAAAAATCATTGTTTTGATGCCTTGAGAGGCCACCTAGAAACAGAGGCTAGACAAAAGTAAGGGAATAAAGGTCGGGATTTATTTGAAGGCCTTCAAGGCACACCCTGGGGGAGCCAGAGGCTGCCTCCAAAAATGGACCCCAAGATGGACCCCAGGTCACGAGTTCCTCACACCTTTATAGGTTTGGTTCATTTGCATATCAAGGCTAATTCTCCAATTAAAGCCCCAGTTTAATGATGGAATTCCCCTCAGCTTGCTCCCCTTTGACGCTCTTTGGTTTATACTTTTTGGGCCCAGGATGGTCTGGGTGTCCTTGGAGAGCAGGCCCAGAGAGGCTTTGTTATGTCTGCCTAGCACGAGAGAGCAGAAGTGAACAGGCTGCAGGAAACTTCAGAGTTACACACTGGGCAGTGCAGGATTTGAAAAACATAAAAATTAAAACCTAAGGCATCAGTTTCTCCAAATACAAATTCCCTATAATTTGATCTGAACCCAAACCCAAGTGACACAACAGCACCAGCACCGAGGGGAGGGAAAGCAGAACACGGGCAGGGAAGGAGGAGTTTCCCAACAGCAAGATCAGCTCCTAAGCCCAGCTTTACTCCCCACTCAACCCCTCAGGAGCTGCAGCCTGAGGGTGAATTCCCAGCGGATGCATCCCAAGCCCGTGGTGCTGACAGGCTCCATCCCTCTCGTGTCCCATCCCACAGCTCCTGGTCCCAGCCCAGCTCTGCCTCCCACCCACCCCAACAGCCTCACACTGGGGCCAAATTGACCTCGTGGCAAATCCTAGCTGAAATAAGGGACCAGCACTAATGAAAGCAATTAGAAACCCAAATTTAAATCCCACAGGTGGCTGGAGATCCCTGTTTTCTGCACTGAAGGACAGGGAATAATATCCTGTACAAATATAAAGTGGATTTAGCTGCTGAAAGCTCACAACAGTCTGGCTTTTATTGGCATTCCTCCCTCTCTGCCCTGGTTTCCTCTCCCCCTTTATATTTTAAGCAGCAGCTCCTTTATTTCTGTCCATATTGGTACCTTATGCTCGCTGCAAATACAGAAAACTCAACTTAGGGCTCCCAGATCTTCCCCCCCAATATTTTTAAGGAGAAAAGGTCAGAGTATTCCAGTGAACTGACGCACTCTGTCTAATTTATGCAGCAAGAAGCTTAAAATTGTGCGTCATTTGACCATTTTCCATTTGTTCATGCTGAGATTAAGAGATGGGCTTATTGTCGAGCTTATAGCTGAAATTACAACTAAGAGAAAAAAAGGGTTAGAGGGGATCAGTGGCTGCAGCTGGGCTGGGATTTACTGCCCAGTCATGGCAGTGGAAATTAGAAAACTTGAACAAAGCTGTTGGGAGGGACTGGGAGGAGCTGAGTGAGTAATTAACCATTCCAAAGGTGAATGTTTCCAAATAAAACAGGGGAGCCACGGCTGGCTGGGAGCCATCAGAGCTCATTTAATTGCCCAAAAGCATCTGTGACCAGGGAGGGGGTGCAGCTGCTGAAAAACCCAGCTCCAACCTCCAAAATCAGTGGGAATAAAAAAATTTTCTTGAGGACTCAGCGCATTTTGGACCAATCCCTCACTGCTCTGCACCTCTCACACGGCAGGAGTTCCACCCCCATCAAAATTCCCTTTCCTCAGGTGCCACTCCAGCTTTTTTATTCCAATAAATTGGATGTTTTCACCACACAAATCTCCAATTTCACATTGAATATTCCTGAATTTTGCAGCAGGGCAGGCAAGTCCAGTTAAAAACTGGAGCTGGTCACTGTTTGTCCACCATTTATCCCAGGAGGTTTTTGGGGTGTTTTCTGCACTTGTGGGCCCACCACCAAACCCTGTGGTGATAAATCCACCTGGATTGTGATGGAATCACAGAAATTCCTACAGGAAATGAAGATCAAGATTTTAATAGACCTCCCAGTGCTGATAAATCCACCTGGATTTTGATGGAATCACAGAAATTCCTACAGGAAATTAAGATGCAGATCAAGATTTTAAAAGACCTCCCTGTGCTGACAAATCCAACTGGATTTTGATGGAACCACAGAAATTCCAAAAGGAAATGCAGATCAGGATTTTAAACATGGATCAGATTTTAATTTTAAATTTTAAACAAATGTTAGATTTTATCAAAGTAGGAAATCCAGGAGAATTCTCACATTTCTGATTCCTTCCCATTCTCTATTCTGTGTATTCCATGAATCCCAAATGGATCCGTATTTACTCGATGGTGGTGAGAAAGAAAGGGAGCAAGAAGGGGAACAAACTTGCCGAGGTTTTCTTGGAAGAACTGCTGCTATCTTTAGGATTTTCCATTTCCATCTGGGATATTTTCACGGGGCTGCAGGCAGAAGGCTTTTCTGGGAAGGTGAAAAGAAGAACGTTGCCATCCCAGTGATGGATTTCCACGTGTGGCAAATCCCTAAGACCCCAAGATTGTGCTCAGACTAAATTTATGGATTTTTCACCTCCAAACAGCCTCGCTCCCTGGTGGAAAAACAAGAAATCTCACGTTCTGACTTTGCAAACGCTCAAAAAGGTGAAAACACACAAAATTCTGGTGCCAGACGCTGCCTGGGACAGCCAGGGCAGTTATTTTGCTGTTTAGAGGAAGATTTATGATGAAATATCCATTAACAAACTTTACAACTCTGAAAAACACATGACGTTTTCCAGAGCTGGATCATTCCTGCCTGGAAGTACCAGAAAAATAGGAAAATGTGGCTGCAGGAGGGAGCAGAGCAGCAACTCAAACACGAGGGAGCTAAACCAGGTCCCCTCAGCGGGAGGCTGCCAAAACAAGAGCCACGAGGCCGACTTGAAAAAGCAAATAAATTAAATATTGTTTCAAAATCTGTCAGTGAAGAGCGTGTCTGTGGTTGCACCTCCTGCTCTCGGAGTTTTGTGGGATCTTCCACAATTTTCTCCTTTTTCTTGACGAGCTCTCCCTCAGCTCTGGTTTTAGAGGCTGCAAACTGGGCCAGGAACTGCCTGGATCAAGGCAGGGATTCATATTTTAATGAGTTAATAAAACATCAGTTGTTAATTGGCTGCACCCATGGCACCCTGAGAGAGGGGAGACAGGAATGCCAGAATTTTAGGGAATACCTGGATTTATATGGGTGAAATCTAAATTGAGATTAAAATCGGAATCTTCAGGACGCGGTGCCCAAAGCTGGCTGTGAGATCTGAGTGTGGCATCACAGAGGAACGGGATTTAATCCTGAATCCCGATCCAGAGCAATGGGATTTCATCCTCAATCCCGATCCAGAGCAATGGGATTTCATCCTCAATTCCAATCCAAAGCAACGGGTGGGATTTCATTGTGAATGCCTATTCAAAGGAACGGGATTTTGTTCTGAATTCCAATCCAGAGCAATGGGATTTCACTCTGAATCCCAATCCAAAGGAATAGGATTTCATTGTGAATCCCAATCCCGAGGAACGGGATTTCATTCTGAATCCCAGTCCAGAAGAACAGGATTTTTTTCTGAATCCCAATCCAAAGGAACGGGATTTCATTCTGAATCCCAATCCAGAGGAGCAGGATTCTGTTCTGAATTCCAATACATAGGTGTGGGATTTCATTCACACTTTCAATCCATAGGTATGGGATTTCATTCTGAATTCCAATCCAGAGGAATGGGATTTCATTCTGAATCCAAATCCAGAGGAATGGGATTTCATTCTGAATCCAAATCCAGAGGAATGGGATTTCATTCTGAATCCAAATCCAGAGGAATGGGATTTAATCCTCAGTTCCAATCCAAAGTAATGGGTGGGATTTCATTCTGAATCCCAATCCAGAAGAACAGGATTTTGCTCTGAATCCCAATCCAAAGAAATAGGATTTCACTCTGAATCCCATTCCAGAGCAATGGGATTTCACTCTGAATCCCAATCCAGAGCAATGGGATTTCACTCTGAATCCTAATGCAAAGGAATAGGATTTCATTGTGAGTCCCAATGCAAAGGAATGGGATTTCACTCTGAATCCCAATCCAGAGGAACGGGATTTCATTCTGAATCCCAATGCAAAGGAATGGGATTTTGTTCTGAATTCCAATACGTAGGTATGGGATTTCATTCACACTTTCAATCCATAGGTATGGGATTTCACTCTGAATCCCAATCCAGAGCAATGGGATTTCACTCTGAATCCCAGTCCTGAGGAATGGGATTTCACTCTGAATCCTAATGCAAAGGAATGGGATTTCACTCTGAATCCCAATCCAGAGCAATGGGATTTCATTCAGAATCCCAGTGCAAAGCAATTATCTGACAACCTCCCAACCTCCAGGATCTGGAGGGAATTTTAGCCCATTTTGAAGTGGCAGCCTGAGACAGCCACAAATCATTATTGCATAATAAAATTAAAAATCAGAATAAAATAAAAAATTATCCAGGAGAGCATTTTCCTCCTGTATCCCTCCAAGTGCTGCCAGAAGCAGGAATTTAATCCAGGGGTCTCCAGCATCCTCAGTGTTGGACAACCTTTACTCCAGCTCAAAAATAGGATGGGACCTCTCCTGAAAGCCACACTTGGAGCAATTTTATTTCCATTCCAAGAGCACAGGTAGAACAATAAGAAAATGAGGCAACACAAAAGCAGGATGAAAACATAAGAAAACAGGGTAACAAAAAGCGAGGATGCAGCAGCTCAGATAAACCTGGATCTGTTTAAAGCTGATTTTTCCAACCTGAAGAACCTGACAGCATCCCTATGCTCGTGTTTATTCCCATCTCCAGGCCGATTCCCAAAGCTTCTGTCAGACAGAAAAAGTTTCAGGGAGCTTAAGAGGAAAATGCGTTTAGCCCTGGCTGCAGGAAGGCAAAGCAGATAAACTTCAGCCTCTCAACTCGTGGAGGTTTCAAATGTGATTATGCTGTGAAACACACTGGGCCAATTTTCCAGCTCCGGCAAACGTATTAAATGTCATTGTCTTTCTAAGAAGAAAGGATCTATTCTATTTTCTTTTTCCTTTATGGCCTGAGGAAGATTAAAGGTAATCTCACTAAATCCTCAATCACCCCACAGGATACGTTTATTTTTTGGACGTGGCTGTGTCATTCAGAACATCGCATTCCCTAACACAGAGGGTTGGGTTATCCCTCCCTGCTTTTTGTCCCTTCAAACCCTGGTTTTGCCACCCAGTTTAAATCTGGTTTTAAACCCAGGGTGGCCTCAGCCCTCCCATTTTACTTTAAAACACCTCAGAAAGGCCAAATCTGAGGGGTTTCCTTGCTGCTTGGGCTGCTGGAGAAAAAGCCAAGTTCAGCTTTGCTGAGTTGGATTCATTTCCCTGCTCCCCCTCTGCTCTCTCCCACCTCCCGTTATTAAAATAAAAACCAAATAAAAATCAAACTCAGCCCCTCCACAAACAGGTGGGGAGAAAAAAAAAATACTAAAGAGAAACTCTTTGGCTCCATGAAATGCAGCTTCTTCAGGAAGAACAAAGATAAAACTTGCTGGAAGTGCCTGGATCAGGGGCCAGCACGGGGAATTCCGTGGGGAATTCACTGGCTCTGTGGTCATCTGTCAAAAGGAGGTGGCAGGAGTGGGGTTTGTGCCAAATTCAGATTATTTCAGGCCTGGAGTTGCTGGGGACAAGTCACAAACCCTCAGAGCCCTGCTGAGAGCTCAGATTAACCCAAGGGAAAGAGGCCAATTGCTCCCAGGTCATCATTCCCCATCCCAGGAGCACCACAGGGACTCCTCTGGGATTTGGGGCCCAGAAAACTGTGAGGGGTCTTGAATTCCCATAAAAGCCCTTTAGCTGTTCCCTCCTGCCCTGCTCACTTTGGGGTTTGGGTGGCTTCTGAAAGCAGCAGTGAAATGAGAGCTTGAGAAGAGATTTTCACCTCCAGAGGGACATTCCCACCTGGCCAGAGGCTCCTGTTTGGGGGATTTGGGAAGATCACAAAGCTTCACCCCAGAACTGTCACTGCACCCACCCCATCGTGGATTTAAAGGCTCAGGATGGGTTTAGGGCAGGCTCAGCCTCTGCCAGGATGAATCTGATGCAAAATTAACCCAGTGGGTCCAAAAAGCTCCATAAAACCAGAGTGTCCATAAAATAACACAACAAATAAGACAAAAAATGACAATATTAGGGAATAAACCATGCCAAGACAGGAGGTCTGAACCCCTCAGAGCTGAAGTTGTGGCCTTTCCCACCAGATTTTCTTTGAATGGAAACCCCAGAATTTATTTCCAAGCTCTACTAAAGACACTGCTCTAAAATTGACCAAGAGGAAAAGGATTTTTTTTTCCCAGAATTTTCTCATTTAAAGGGATCAAATCCCAGCAATCTGTGACATCCATCAGAGCCCCAACGATGCCTATAACTTTTGAATAAAAGAGCAAATCTGAGTTGCACAAACAACATTTAAAGGAGGGGTTTCAAAGCAGAAGGGAAAAATTCTGCCCTCCCACCTTTACCATGGGAAATTATCCCTGGGGGGTTAAAGCACAACTTGAATTTCAATTTTGCTTTCAATCTTCCCCCAAGTGTCCAGAAGTTCCTCTTTCAACAGGTGGGATGTTTACCTGAGTGATGATGGCACAATTACTGCTGGCTTCTAATTAGGAATTAACGACCCCAATGATCCTGAGGCAGGGCTAATGCCACGGGTTGGGAGTCTGGCACCAAGCCCAGGCACTGCCCTCAACAAAAAGCACCCAGCACTCCAAAACCACCTCGAATCGTTTCAACCAGCATGCTACAAAGTCGATTCTGATGATTTAATTGGGAATGATGTTTAATAGGAGGCTGGTTTTGCAATTACCATTAAAGCCAAAGGTCCCTTTTGCTTTCGGAGCCCTTTTGCTAATGGTGTTCCCTTGGATCACTGCCTTTTTATCAGCTGGGTTTTTATGAGGCTCACAGGGCCCAATTTGATGTTCCCAGGTATTTCCAACAGAACACACTGTTCATTGTTCAAAAGTAATATTATTAGAAATGGGGCTGAAAACATCGTGTTATCATTTTTTTTGTTGTTGTTGTTGTTCCAGAATTAGAGGCTTCAGATTCTCTGTATCTGATATTACTCAACAACTTTGGGAACTTTAAAAGATATTTAATGGACAACTGGTTTCAGATTCCAAGTTTTGGCTCCAAAATTCAGCATCCTCTGCTCTGATCCATCCCTGGGTTGCATGAAAACCCAGGCACTGCTCATGTCACCCCTGCCCCACCCAGAGCAAATCTCTGCAGATTTTGGGGAATCCTAAAATATCCTGAGCTGGCCAGGATCCACAAGGATCATCAAAGCCCAATTCCTGCCCAGGGCACCCCCCAAAATCCCACCAGCTGCTGTAAAAGGCAGCATCACCTCGTTGAAATTAATAATAATTCATTAATAGTGATAACCTCACCTCCCTTAATGCTTTTGTTAATAATTATTGCTCTGAGCGTGAAGAAAATAATTCTTTTCTCTGTATTTTAGCTGCAGCTTGGCAGTGGATAATGGCAACTGGGAAAAGTCACTTTATTTCCCATATTTCCCATCCCAATCCTGGCACGGGGCGGGGGCAAAGTGAGATTTCTCTCCTTGCTGCTTCAGAGACTTTGCTTTTCTCAAACTGGGAATTTCTTTTCCCACTGAGCTGGGGTCCAGTGAAACCTGAGGAGCTCAGGGAGGGCATTCCCAGGCATCAGGCAGAAGAGGGGAACGAGTGAAACCCCAAGGAGGAAAATTCCCTCCCATGTGCATTCTATCCTGCACTTCTATCCTGTTTTGTGGCTGCAAAATTCCCTTAATTTACAATTCCCTGGTGCTCAGACCAACATCTCCCTGATAAAACTCACAGAGGTCTCATCCTCAGCAGCATTTTCCTCTCTCCAAAATCAAAACCAAACGATTCCAGCATTCCCTGCTCCATCCCATGGATTCCAGGGCTCCTCCAGAACTCCAGGCCCGAGGTTTTCAGGGCCCACCTGAGCTGGTGCTTTGTGCCTTTCCCGCTCTCCAAACTCTTCACTTCCAGCTGGAATTTCTTGCCTCATCCTGATATTTGCCCTCCCTGATTGTTCTGGCAGCCTGAGGGCACCAAGGGGTTCTGCTCAGGTGGCTGCAGCAGGGATTTGCTTTTGGCTCCTGCTGCAGGAAATCCAGAACTGAAGAGGAAAAAAAAAACCCTTCATGGAGGGAATTTTATCCAGATTTGAAGTGGCAATGTGAGACAGACACTAATTATTTTTGCCTCGTGAAATTAATCATTCGAATAAAATAAAAACTTATCCAGGAGAGCATTTCTCTCCTGGAGGCCTCCAAGTGCTGCCAGAACAAGGAATTTAATCCAGGTGTCTCCAGGCGCTGAATGCACCTGAATTTTTACTGCAATTTCTGCCTTGATGACAAGTTCTGCCTTTGGCTGTTAGAGAGAAAATGTGGATTATTGGGGAAAGAAAAGGAAAGAAGGAAAAGGAGCAAAATTGGTGCCTTTTGTCCAACATTCCCACGTGGGTCACCTGCACTGCTTTGTGCTGGGTCAGCCCCAGAGCAGCTCTGCCCCAAGGATCCCAAAGTGGGGCTCAAAAATCAGCCCCACTCATTGAAATAATCCCAATTCCCCTCTCCAGGCTCTCACAGGTCCCTGTGCAGAGCCAGGATTTTTGGCCATTTCAGGATTAAGGTTGAAAAAGATGCCAAAGGTTGGAATCCTGCTCGGAGCTGAAGTGAAATCTCAGCAAAAAAGCTGCTTTAGCAGACTCATGGCTGCCTTCCTATTTATCTTTCTTCTTTATTAAAAAACCCAACTAATAAAATAAAAGGCAGCTCTCGGAGACTTTGAGCAGAGGAAAGGAAGCTGAATTCAGCCACTGCTGCCCAAACTGATGAGATCTTTGGAAGAGAATCCCAGATGTCAGCAAAAAACTCATTTGCCCAGTCCAAGTGAGAAGGCAATTTCTTCCTTTTGTTTTTTTGGAATAAAAACAAGCCAAGGATGGCAAGATTGTGGAGAAGAGACAGAAAACACAACAGAAAAAGGAAACAAAAATAAGATTGTGAGGATGGAGGAAAGAAAAGGTGGCAGCAGATAAGGAACTGAGAGTGAAAGAATTACAGCTTGGGAAAACAGGAGCTGGGATCCAGCTCCGTGTGCTGGAATCAAAAAATTTGGGAAAAACAAGGGTAAAATTTGGGAAGAACAAAGGAAAGGTGTGGAAGTGGCCAGGATGTGCTGCTCAGGAGGGATCCAGGCTCTCAGCCTTGAGGGCCAGGAGGCTTTTCCACCCTCAAATCTCACCCCTGCCCTTTTCCCAGAAGGTGAAGTTCTATCCCCATGGCAAACCCCGTTTGATTCTGGCTGGAAATGCCTCGGTGTGGATCAGCTATGAGTTACTTTTTATGGTAAAACCCTGTCAGGAAATGCCTTCAGCCCCCATTCCAGAGCCAATCCTGGCGACTTTCCAATTCCCAGGTGGAATATTTGCATCCCTGTAGAAGAATATCCCAGTTTAAGTGATAAGGGATGCTGCACTCACCCCAAATCCATTTCTGAACCCTCCACTGCTCTAAAACCTCACAAACTCCCATCTGTGGAGACCCTCAGTGAAAATTTAATAACAAAGCTGTGAGAGCAACGATTTTAGTGTTTGGTCACAGAAGAAAAGTTCAGATTCCAAAAAAAAAATAGGAAACCATTTGCAAAGGAGCACTGAGCCCCTGCAAGCAGAGCAGCACGAGCTGCTCCCCGTTTGGAGCCATCCTGGCTGCTCAGAACAGGCAGAAAATGCTGATTTTCCATCTTAATTCTGATGGTGTTGTAGTCTGGTATCAGTTAGGGAAGAAGCTGGAAGAAAACAAATCAAAACCAAGTCGAAAAATCAATTTTAACCTTCCAAAAACAGCAAGAACCCTCCAGAGCAGTTAGCTGGCCACAAGCCTGCTATTAAATTAATAATTAGAATCCCCAGAATAATTAGTCTGGCGGAGTCTCAGATGTTGTTTTTAGATTTCTCTGAGTTCCTACATGGTTGGATTAACCCAAACCTCATCCCAGCAGATCAAATTCCCAGCTCATTTCACCTCCAGGAAGGGAGAGGAGGAGAAGAAGAATCACCTGTAACCTGTCAAGAAGAATCCAGGATGGGAGTAGAAATCAAGAACAAAGTTGTAATTTTATAAAGAAATAAAACTGATGACGTAAAATCTTTATTATAATATTTTCTATTCTTATTTATATAAATTTAGTTAGCTAGAAACGATTCTGTAGATTTTATAAAGAACTAGAAACGATATCACATAAATTGCTTTTTGGCAAGTCGGTCATGGCTTCATTCTCTGGGAAAATTAAAGATTGAGAACCAAAAATGTCTGTTGGTATGAGGAGAAAAAAAAGAGCTGAAGATGCCCCTGCAGACATCCCAAACTGGCTCTTTTTTAACCCTCTGCACCAAGGTTTGTTCCCTCCCTCCCAGAGCCATGAACCCCAATAAACACAGAAAATGCAGCAGCTCCCAGCAGAGCTCCACGCCCCCATCAATATTTTATGGAGGCACAATTGCTGCTTCATTCAGGAAATGATCTGATCCCATCAAAGGCTGAATAAGAGCTGGGAGTAGAGACAGAGCTGGGCAAGCCAAGCAATTACTCTGTCAGCTGCACCCCCAGAACTTTACAAATTGCTGCTTTTGTTTGCCCATTTGTTAATTTCACACCAAAAAGGGCTCAGAGATTCTTTCCTTGTGGTTCTCTCCGGGCTGGGGATTTTAAGCAGCCTCTGGGATGGCAGGAGGAGGCAATTTTAACTCCTTTACCAGCTTTTTACCTCAATATCACTGATAAATCAGTGATTATTGTATCAAGTAATCTCCAACAGAATCATTCCAGATATCTCGTGCAGCTCAGCCCATTTTATGACATCAATTTTCAGAGTTTTTCCCTCAGTTTTGGCTCTTGCCTGCAGGTGACCTCAGCCTTTTGGGAGGGCTGTGGTAGAGCAATTCCCTGCTCTGCTTCCACAAAGATTTCCCTGCTCACTTGGGGCAGGAGTGGCTGAATTCATTTTGCTCTCCTGTGCTTGAAGTCTTTTAAAGCTGCTTTTTATTTTATTAATTGGAATTTATATTTTTTTAAAAATAAAAGCATCTTCTGCTTCCTGGAAGGTTTTTCCTTAACTGAGTGCACTCCTGGAATTTGTGGGGTGGGAGATTCCAGCCGATGCAGAATTGCCTCCCTCCCCTACAGCAGCACCCAGGAGCAGAATGAGAGGTTTTTATGTCAGGTTCATCCTGATTTAAATAAAAACTCATCCTCAGGGTTGTGCTGCTGCCATCACAGCACGGGGGCTTTTCCTCCTTCTGCCTCTGGCCCTCCCCAGGGGACTTTTCCAGAGGGAATTTGTTGTGTTCCTGTAAGGTTCTGGTGTGTAGGGACAGACAGAGACAGGAGATCTCTGGAGCTGCTCTTAGAGCATGAGATTTATTGATGAGGGCGTGGGTGTGAGGGAGCTGCTGGGAGCTGCCAGACACAGCTCGAAGCAGCTCAGAGAAATAAAGGTAAAGAAGCAGTGAAGAGAGTAAGAGCAAGAGAGCAAGGGCAAGAGAGCGAGTTCCCGTTTGCAGAATAAATTGTCTTTTGTGCTGAATATTCTAATTTCCATGAACCAATCTAGAACAAGCTACAAATCTTACAACATTTACACACAGCCTATAGGAATCATTGCATTACCATGCTGTGTTCCATCACCCAGCATTCCCAAATCCATTTTTATGAGGAATCCAGGACAGCAACAGGCAGGATTTCACATGCCATTCCTTGGACCACAGGGTGATTTTTATTTTTAATTTGCTTAAATAAAACACTTGGAAAACTCAAACAGGTGAATTCCTCTTCCCTCTCTCTCAATTTCCCTACTTCTAAGCTACTGAGGCAATGGACAAAGCAGGGGCCGGGCTCTATAATTAAAGTTTTTAACATAATCAAGAGCTCGAGTAATGGACAGTGCCCCCAGCAGGATGAGCTGCACCAGGGGTCACTTCTGACAGGGCAGGAGCAAAGAGTTTTCCATCCTCACCCAGCATTCCCAAATCCATTTTTATGAGGAATTTTTATGGAACAGGCAGGATTTCACAGGCAGCTCCCTGGACCACAGGTTGGTTTTTTTTTGCTTAGACAAAACACTCAAAAAGGTGTTTAAAAGCTCAAAAAGGTGAATTCCTCTTCCCAGCCTCTCAATTTCCCTACTTTTAAGCTACTGACAATGGACAAAGCAGGGGTCAGGCTCTATAATTAAAGTTATTTAAAACAATAACTGCAGCTGGAGGGACGGAGACTTTCCTCACTTTCTTGCATTAAAATTCAAATGAAAATGATGATATTCCGTTAATCACTGCCCTGCAATCCCTGGAAGGGAATTCAGCAGGCTCTGATGGAAATTTGCTTTATTCCCCTCAGTCCCAGCTTGCACTTTCACCCTGAGAGCCGAAGGGGCTGAGAATGATGGAGTTTCCTGCCAATCAACCCCAGGAAATGCAGGAATCCCTGCCATGAGCTCCACTCCGGATTTCCAGGCCGGAGCAGATGGCAAAGCCACCCTTTGTGACAAACAAGGGCTGCTCCTGCTGCACCTTGCTCAGGAAAGGAAATCACCCCACTAATGAGAGGAACTGGGCACACAGTTTTAAATTCCTGATTTATGTGACCTCCAAACAAATTATTTCAGCCCAGAGTTGGGGTAAGTTACAAGAAAAAGCTCGATCAAAGGCGCTCGTGAGTTCAGGTAAAACCTGACAAAGGATTTCAGGCGAGCACAGAGAGAATCACACAAAGGCCAGGCTGAAAGGGAATTCCAGAAGTGATCCTGGGCCAGCTTTTATGGGAAAGGGAGCCCAGATGAGAAGAAAAATCATCAGCTTCCAGAAAAATCATCAGAGAATGGGAAATTTCACATTTTCATTCAGGATAAACAGGCAATGAACCCTATGGAATATTCAAATTCAAGTGAAACCTGAGCAATTCCAGCCAGGGATTTGTCACCAGAGCAGCTCATCCCTTTACTCTCATCCCACCCAAACTCAAACCCAGCTGTGGAAAAAAGTTTCATCCTGGATTTCCCTGCTCCAAGGGCACCATCTGCCCCACTTTATTTTGATTCCAGAAAATAGATTTCAGGATGAGAGAAATCCCAAACCTGCCAGTTTGTCACAGCAGGGACTCACAGGATTTGCCTAAAAAGCTCCTGCACAGATGTGATTGCAGTTTGGGGTTTTATCAGCATCCTTTCTGTCCTTTTCGAGAGGAAAAGGGAAAAATCTGCCTCTGGAATGATGGAAACAACCAAATATGGCCAGCAATAATTAATAAACCCCCCTCACATGACCAGCTTGGTGCCTTGATTAAGTTATGCAGATAAAGGACTTTTAAAAATACGTAAATTGAGAATTCTCACTTACTAAAAAGAATTATTCTGTGGTATCTTTTCTGGGGAAAAGTGGTTCCAGACAGCCTCTGCTGCACCAATTCCCATAAAAAATTGGGAGTATCACAAAACATTCCCCTCATCCCCTGCTCTGAATGAGGAAATTGGGAATATAGGTCAGGCATGGAGGCTTTTCCTGCCTTCCCAATTTGTTGGTCTCTTCTTAATTCTTTCAAAGAAACAATCTGCCCTAGCTGGGTGAGCAAAGTTGTGCTTTCAGAGCCCAAGGAAGGAGAGAAAACTTTCCCTGCACACAGAATTCCAGTCTTGGCCTACACAGGATGATTTCCAGGGATTTTAACTCGCTTTAGATAGGCAAGAAACTTGTTGTTATTTCCCTTGCACAAACTTCCAGGCAGAGCTGGAATAAAGATGAAAAGCAGGAAGAAAATCTGCACCTAGAAAATGGGAAAAGGGGGGAAAGAGAGATGGGAATGTTCTGCTTCTTGTCTTTCCCAAAGGGAAGGAAATTCTGGGATTGCCCTGGAGATCCTGGGCCTGCAATCCCAGATCCCACACCTGGAAATGTCCTGGGCAAACTGGAGCTGCCTTCGAATTTATCCTTTCCAAGGGATAAAGCAGCAGGAGCCCCAACTGAAAACAGTGGGAAAAGGCACTGAAAGGAGCTGGAAATCCACAGGAAATTTAAATCCCTGCTAAAGGCTGATGGCCTTGGCCTGGCAGATGCAGAACCTCAGTTTGCTGCCATCTGGGACTTGCAGATACTCTGGAATTTCCCATCTTCCTTTTGATGAAATCCCAGCCATAAAATAAAGAACTAAATAAATGAAAGAATAAATAAAAAAAAAGGAATTTCCCAGCACATTCTGCAGTTCTGAGAAATCGAATCCTTTGCACCAGCCTTGCCTGTTCCTGTTCATTAGCAAGCCTTGATTTTTCCAATGAGGAGGAATTCAAGGAAATCAGGAAATGCAGATCTGATGTTAGAATACAACACAGAGCTCTGACGGCCCTGGCAGACTCTGCCACTGATTTGCACTCACAGATTTTTATTTAATAACCATTAAAAATATTCTGCTGCTCTGGGATTGTTCAAACACAAAAATGCTGCGGAAAACCACATTAAATCAGGTTTAGTGGGTTAATCCTGGAATTGCTTGGGAATAATCACCCCTGGTTAGGAAGGACCAACTCTGCCAGTGGCCAGGGCAAGGCAGAAAGGTGCCAGTCCAGGATTTGCCTCCTCGAGGGGAATGGGAAGAGTTATGGGAAATTCCAGTTTTGGAGCTGCTCTGGCCAGGTTTTACCCCAAAAGCAACTTTGTCATGTATGGCAGCATCTCCTCCTGCAGAGATCTGGCACCCTGGGTCAAAAAAGTTATTTACTGGGAGGGTGGGGAGGCCCTGGCACAGGTTATCCCAAAAATCTGTGGTTGCCACATCCCTGGGGGTGTCCAAGGCCAGGTTGGATGGGGCTGGGAGCAGCCTGGGATAGGGGAAGGCCTGGGGGTGAAATTGGATGATCTTTAAGGTCCAGTTATCCCAAAAATCTGTGGTTGCCCCATCCCTGGGAATGTCCAAGGCCAGGCTGGACGGGGCTGGGAGCACCCTGGGATAGGGGAAGGCCTGGGGGTGAAATTGGATGATTTTAAGGTCCTCTCATCCCAAAGCATCCCACATCTCCACAACTCCAGCGCAGAAACGAGTGAGGCACCTAAAAATCTAAATAATTCCCATTAAAACACAAGTTGATATCCAGGAAAACCACGGAGCAGAGCTGCATCCCCACATTTCTGAGTTTATTATGCAACATCTCAGCACGGGGTCACCGCCTCACCTCCAGCAGCAGCCCTGGGCATGGGAAAAGCTCCTCATTCAAGGCTGGGTTTCAGTTCCCCGTTGCCACCCAGCCATCGATGGTTGCTGTGCTACAGAGCAAATATTTTCCCCCTTTGGGTTGTTTAACAACAAACAAAACCCCGTGGGGAAGTGGTTTTCTGGCCTGGTTTGCTACGGGGACAAGTAGGCCTTGAAACCAGAGCGGCCTGGTTTCCTGGGCAGTTCCTAGAAGTTAAACCTGGAATATTCCAGTTGTGCCAGGCTTTGGGGTCGCTGTGGGGCAGCCACACCATGGCAGGGTGGGAATGTAGCAGGAGCCCTTCCCAGCCCAGGGAAAAATGGGATTTTCCTCTTCACTTTCCACAGAAATTTTATTTCATGGGATTAACGCCCTCCAGGTGCTCAGGGTGCTGAGCTGGATGGGACAGGGGGTTTTGAACCTGGGTTGTTTTTCCTCTCTTTGGGGATGATTTCTTCTCTCCTTTTGGGGGCTGATTTTTCCCGTTTTGGGCTGAATTTTCTCTCCCCCTTTTTTGGGGCAAATATTTTCTCCCCCCTTTTGCAGCCGAAATTTTCCCCCCATTTTTGGGGCTGGATTCTTTTCTCCCCTTCCAGGGCCAATGTTTTTTCCCCCTTTCAGGGCCAACTTTTCTTCTCCCCCCTTTTTGGGGCTGATTTCTTTCTCCCCCACTTTCTTGGGACTAGATTTTTTTTGCCCCCTTTTTGGGCCCAATTATTTTCCCTCCCTCTTTTCAGGGCCGATTTTTTCCCTCCTTTTTGGGGCTGGATTTTTTTCGCCCTCTATCAAGGCCAATTATTTTCCCTCCCCCTTTTGGAGCCGATTTTCTCCCCCTTTCACAGCTGATTTTTCTCCCCCTTTTCAGGGCTGATTTTTTCCCTCCTTTTTGGGGTTGGATTCTTTCCCTCCCCTTTTTTGGGGGCCAGATTTTTTCGCCCCTTTTCAGGGCTAATTTTTTTTCCCCTTTCATGGCTGATTTTTGTCCCCCCTTTTGGGGCTGGATTTTTTCTCCCTGCACTACAAACCCAGCACTGCCATTTCTGTGTTTTCAGACAGGATCCCATCACCCTGAGCCATCTCTGTGCCATCAGAACACCTCACACTTGCTCTGACTTCCAAAAAAATTCCCTGGGATTTCCAGTTTGAAGAAAAAATCTGATCATTTTCATGAACTTTGATGTTTCAGGGCAAAAAAATAAAAAGAGAAAAATTCAACTCCCCCAGAAGTGATTATTGAGATTTCGAGTTATAAATCAGCATCAAATGATTCCAGGAAATGTGATGGAATTTAGCTGGGAAAAAAGGCAATTATGGAATTCAGATCCCACTTAATTTCAAGTCCTGATCCAAACACAGGGAGGATTTTGCCCCCCAATTTTAACCCCAGGAGAGGATCTCCAGATGTCCCTGACAAACGTAACAAAATCTCACATCTGTTAGAAAACCCTACACAGGGACAAGAGTTATTAAAAGTAATTAATGATAATTAATTCAATAACCTGGGGATGAAGGAAGAGAATTAAGTGAATTTTAAGGGGTTACGACTCAAGGAATGAAGCATTTTCCCCCCAAAGCATCATGATAATAGATATAAAAAACTGAGGGAATTTCAATGGTTTTTAAACCACAGAAAAAGGAAATTTTATCATTTAAGTGCCAAGCAGCAAATGCTCTGTAAAAACATTTTTACTCCAGATAAACCCTGATGGTAGAAGAATTTTAATTCATCACGAGCAGCTCGTGTGGTGCTGCTCCCTGTGGGTCACCAGCACACTGAGAAAAACCTCCTTGCCTTGTTTTGTGTATTTGCACACAAATTATGTGCAAATAATGATATAAAATCGGATAAAACACAGCTGGGACTTTGAGGAAACAGAAGCAGGAGGAGAAATGTGAGAGCTTTTCAAAGCAGGGCTGGCTCAGGCAGCGGTTGCTTGGAATATGCAGGAAATCATCTTCAGTTCTTTAATTTGATCTTCTGTGCATCGGAACACTGAGCTCCAATCATTCATCCACTGTGCTGAATAATAAACCTGGGTTTAACTAAGCTGAAATTAGAGTTTAGCTAATGCACCTTCTGCTCCTTGGGCAGGCAAGTCTCAGTCTGAGCATCTTCCTCACCCTTGGAAATCACTTCCAGAATATCATCAATAAATGGCATTCAAAGTGTGCCCAGGCTCTCATTTCAATTTGATTTCAGCTTTTAAAGAAACTCTGGATTCTCTGGCAGATTCCAAGGGCTTTAAGCACGGAAATTCTCCCTGGAAGGGGAAGCGACTACATTTAAATCACCTCGTTAGCAGCTAAATAGAAAGTGTTGAAGCATTTTATCCCATCTCTAGGTAATTTCTGTGCTCTCCCTCTCCATTTTAAACGCATTTAACAAAGGCAATAACAATTAAAATAAAGAGGGATTGATCAGGCAGTGGTTTGTTGTTAACCATTGCTTTGCAAAGTTGCAATAATTTGGGGAAAATGTGATTTTTTTTTTTAATACAGTAACGGCAGGAGGAGGCAGGAGGATTGCACAGGAAAAATGGGATGTCCTTGCTGCCAAGAACTGATGCCTTCTGCAGCCACCCAGAAACAGAGACCAGACAGGAGTAAGGGAATAAAGATCGGGGTTTATTTGAAGGCCTTCAAGGCACACCCTGGGGGAGCCAGAGGCTGCCTCCAAAAATGGACCCCAAGATGGAGCCCAGGTCACGAGTTCTTCACACCTTTATAGGTTTGGTTCATTTGCATACCACGGTTAATTCTCCAATTAAAGCCCCAGGTTAATGATGGAATTCCCCTCAGCTTGCTCCCCCCTTAGAGGCTTTGGGTTACACATTTTGGGCCTAGCAGAGCCTGGCTGTCCTGAAGGCAAAGCCCGGAGAGGCTTTGTTATGTCTGCCCAGCACGAGAGAGCAGAAATTCCAGGCTACAAGGAGCTTCAGAGTTACACTCTAAGCAGTACAGAATTTGAAAAATATAAAAGTTAAAACCTAAGGCATCATCCTAAAGAGGAATAGAAATAATTTAGAGGGAGAACTCCCTGGCAGTGACCAGCGCTCTCTGCTTACTCAGCCCTGCACCACCATGCCCACGGCCTGGGAGGATTATGGAATGAAAGGGCAGCTTGATGGACAGGCCATGAAATCCCTGCAGCCTCCAATCCCACTGGGATCACTCTCTGGCCCTGCCAAGCTCCTGGAAAGCTCCTCTGGGTGAAACCTCTGCAATCTGCCCTTTGAGGGTGACCCCGGGCTCTCAGCTGGGCACCAACTCCTGGCACAGCTCAGGGAAAAGTTTTTCCTACTGTACCTAACCCACCCAAGAGGGTTTTGGTGACCCCAGCTCTGGGAGCACACACAGAGCTCTTGGACAGGCTGAAAACACCACAGGATTTTTTTTTTTTTATTCCTTCCCTTCGTTGGGAAAATAAAAAGTGAAACTAAACTCGAGCCCTACTCAGCATTAGGAGCTGCTCTTTGCTTCCAGCACTGCAGCAGCTCTGTGGATCCTGTGTCTGCCTCCAAGTTTTTCCCAGAGTTTGGGTTATTTTGGGTCTGGCCAGGCCATTCTGGGGCAGTAAATCTGGGAGGAGATGACAATCCCTGATGTCAGCACTGTGACCTCTGCTAAGGGACATTTCTCTGGTGTTTTTAGGGCTTGCAGGCTCCTTAAGAAAAAAAAAAAAAAAAACCCAAAAAAATTCCCCAAATCAAACAAACAGCAAAACAACAAGAGGAAAAATCAGAACAAAGTTGAAGCCTTGTTAAATACCTGATAGTTATTGATGTAGAAAAGCTGCTCACTCAATTCCCATCATCCCAGCAGCAACACTGCAGGATTTGAGTCAATAAAGGCTGATATTAAAGGCCAAATCTCACCCTCCTAAAGGCCGATTATTAAAGGCCAAATCTCACCCTCTTTATCCATTTCAAGGGACTCCTGCACGAGTGTTTTCAAAGGAAAGAAGGAGCAGGTGCTACCCAGGTTTAGGTAGGGAGCTGCCAATTAAAAGATGCTCAGGGAATGGAATTCCCAAAATGGAATTTCACCCTCAACTTTGGCAACCCCAGCCAGAGCTGGTGGGATCCTCTTGATGCCACGGGCAGTTGGATGAAATCTTTTCAGAAAGAAAAGTAAAATTAATATTTTTTCCACCCCCAGGCAAGGTGAACTGTAAATATCCAGCCCTGCTGATGCATCAGAACCCGAATTATCTCCAAGGATAGAATTCTGGGCAGGTCACTAATCCAGCTCCAATTTCACTTAGCAAATATTTAGTTTGTCATCTGTTAATTAACTGAGTAGCCAGAATGTTTTCCAAGGAGTGACAGCACGCACAGGAAAGTTCCAGGCCCTTGAAGGAGGTTTTAAATCTAAGGATCCACTGCCTTTGGCTCAGGGTGAGAGGGAAATATCCCACTCAGCGTGGCCAAAATGAAATCTGCTTCACTGCAGACAAGAATTGAAATGAAATCTGCTTCACTGCAGACAAGAATCAGCTCTGATTTTAGAGCAGAGAGGGAATTTTTGAGCAGAGCCACAGTTTGCAGCTCTGAAGATGTTTCTCATGGTTATTTCTGTGTTTTTCTCTGCTCTGTTCCACACTTCCAACTCTCACTTTGTGTTGCTTCTTCATTAAAGACATTTCACCTCTTTTCCATCAGGGAACTCCAGCAGGCAGGGAGCTGGGCATGACCTGGGACATTTTTCATTGCTCTGTCACTGAAAGTGTCTTTTTTTACACAATTTGCTGAAGGTTTATAACAATCCTAGCATATTTTAATGAGCAATTTTCACCCTGAAAACAACTCCCTCTCCCATTCCTGATATTTTCTCATTCCAGTTCACCCTTATTTAACTGAACCTTAATTCCTGCAATGTGAAAAACCCAAGGAACACAATTTTTTCCTTCAATTTGAAGCTGTTTCCAGCCATTTTTCCCTGCTCCCTTTTAACCAGCAGGATCCATTCCTGGCACTGCACTTGCTCTGCCCAACCCCTTTAGCAATAAAACACCTGGGAGTGAATGGGGAATGCATTGATTTTTCCACACAGCTGCTGGCTACGGATCCATATTCATAACATAACATGGAATCTCTGGCTTCTATCAAAATAGGGAAGAAAGATTCAATCGGAGCAAAGATACACAAAAAATATTCCATTAATGGACACTGTTCAGTGCCTTGGCACACAGGTATTAAAATAAAAAGCACATTTATGTTATACAGCAGCTGGGGCTGCCAGGCTGGGCCTGTGTTATTCCAGGTATTCCTGCTTGGACAGGAATGTTCTCCTCACATCTCAGCCTCTTGTGGTTTTCCAACTTTCTGCCATTCACGGGAAAGCTGCAGTCCTGGAAAATGCATTTCCAGCCCAAGCTCAGTTCTAGAATTCAGCTCTTTGCACACCTAGGAAGAATCCTCCAGATTCCCTCTTTTCCCTGTGCCCTGAGCTCAGGGTCAGGGGGATCCAATATTGGGGATCAAGGAACAAACCAGGCCATGGAAAGTTTTCCAGAGTTCCCTCTGTAGTTATGGGAATCTGTGGAGGGAGACTTTGGAGAGGCTGCTTAAAAGGGCTTGGAGCGACAGGAAACAGGGAATGGCTTTCCATTGTCAGAGGGCAGGGATGGGTGGGATTTTGGGAAGGAATTGCTGTCTGGGAGGGTGGGGAGGGGCTGGGCTGGAATTCCCAGAGAAGCTATGGCTGCCCCTGGATCCCTGGAAGTGTCCAAGGCCAGGTTGGATGGAGCTTGGAGCAGCCTGGGACAGTGGAAGTTGTCCCTGCCCATGGCAGGGGTGGGATGGGATGATCCTTAAAATCCCAACCCAACCCATTCCCTGATTCTGGGGTATTTTGTTTGATATCCATTTATTATAGGGACAATCCCATGATAGCGCTAGGGGTGATGGGTTTGAACTGAAAAATTGATTTAGATTGGATACAATAAAGAAATTTTTTACACCAAGCGTGGCAAAATGCTGGAATTCACCCAGGGAGGTCACGGATCCATCCCTGGCAACACTCAAGGTCAGGCTGGACAGGGCTCCAGGCAACCTGATCCCACTGAAGGTGCCCTGCCAGGGGGGTTGGATTTAATGACCTTTAACAACAGCCCTACAATTCCACACTCAAATCCTAATTCAATATTCCCAGGAGGGATTGGAATATTAAGAAGCAGAAAACGCTGCTGCCCAGCCTGTTTTGATGTAACCAGGCAGCTTTTCTTTGCATGCCAAGGTGCTGCTGGCCCCAAGGCTGGCACTAATTCCGGGGTTATTTTCACAGCCTTAAGGAGAGGCTGTGCTAAAACAGTGCCCGGTGCCACCGGCCTTGACGTCACTGTCACAGAGCAGTCCCAGAGCTCGGATTAAAGGGACTCAAAGCCTCCTTAAGCAGTGACAGCAAGGTCACTTTCTGCCAGACACCACAGAGCTTCCATGGGAGCACCTCCGCGGCCCACATTCCATCCGGGAAGGGCAGGGAGGGAATCTCCCATCAGGGATGAGCCAGAGCAGCTCTGTCACAGTAAATAAATACAATTTTTGCTATTGCTGGGCTGCTTTGTTATTCCAAAGTGAATTCTGCAGGGTGATCAATCAATATATTTCAATATATTGAAAAAGGAAAGTAACTCAATCCCAGAATGGTTTGGGTTGGAAAGGATCTTAAAAACCATCTCGTGCCACCATCCGTGGGCAGGGACACCTTCCACCATCCCAGGCTGCTCCAAGGCACAGGAATTCCAAAGAGAATCTCACCACTCCTCCCTCAGGGTTTCTCTTACTCTGCTGTTGTCCAGGCATTGATAATTATTGAAGGCTGAATAATTAACAGTAAATACAATCAGGGAACGTCCCAGCTCGGATGGGATTCACAAGGAGCAAAGTCCAGCTCCTGACAGGAGCTGTGTTAGGGATAAACTGGATGTTTATGATATAGAAATTGCACTTCATATGATTTTTTTTTTTAAAGGATGAGGAAACACAAGCTCAGTTCAAGAGTTTTGGCTTAGGAGGGGCTTATTCTTATAAGAGACAGCAAAGAAGTTATGGTCTACTGGTCTTAAGTCTTAATTTAAGAGGTGGTTTAAGTTCATGAGCAGAGAAAGAACTGACTCCACCTCCAGGAGCATCACCTCCTGCAGAAACACCAGAAACACGGGGAGGCCCCACACCAATTCCTTTTTCCTGGAAGGGAAAATGTGTTTGGGAAGTTGAAGAATGAACAGCTGGGTTGGAGCTGATGGTCTGTCCTCACCTAATGAGTGCTAATTGCTCATTTGTCCCAGGGAGGCCCAACACCGATTCCCTGGGGATGGGAAGGGTGGCAGGAATACACAAACGTGTTTGCTGTGGCTTTGATTATGAACTAAAATTCCCCACGTGCTTCACCAAGGACTGGTCTGCAACATCCCCAAGTCAATATTACTCTCGGAAGTCAATTCTTTCACAGTCGTGGTGACATTTGGAGAAGCCCCCACACTCAACTCCTTTTGCAACTAATTAATTGTGACAACAGAAATGTTTTAGAAACTACCATAAACAGAGTTTTTTGAGACTTTTTGGTTTTACAGTTGGGTGCAAGGCAAGAGCTCCTGCTGCTCCCAGAGCTCTGCTGTGCCCAGGAATGGAAACCAAAGCCTCTCACACTCTCAGGGAATGTCTTCCCTAAACTCCCAGGAGAGTTAAATTAGAAAACAACCTTTAGCTCCTGCCAGCACTCCCCAGAGTGAAGTTTCGATGTCTTCACACAGGAAAACATTCCAGCAGCTCCCCCTCGCTGAGGCAGGACGGGCCCTTGCACACGCTGGGAGCAGAAATCCTGATTAATGTCACATCATCTTCATGTCACTTAAGCTCTGGTGAAGTTAATTTGGTTTGAGCCTTGTGCATGAGCCAGCAGGAGCTATGTCCCCAGCTCAGAGCTGTCTCTGAGGAGTTTTGGACCAACAGCCACAGCCCTGTGCTCTAACAGTCTAAATTCACTATTTCCTTGAATTTTAGATCTTCAATTTACATGGGAAAGGCCCAAGAATTCATAAAATCTGCTACTGCAATGACATTTCTGATCTCTGCCAGTATTGACACTTCTTTATCAGTTTAGCCTGAATTTTCCCTGTCATAAAATCCCTGAAATGCCTGGACAAGGTAGGATGGAATCCTTGGAGCAGCATGAGCCTAAGATGTTTCCAGGGAAAGCAAAATCCACGGGACTGCACTTCAATCTTCCTGCAGGACCTGCTTTTTTCAGTCCTAAAGAGGTCACCCGATGGCATTTCTGGTTGGGAATTCTGAGTGGAAACCAGAGGGGTTTTGGCAAGCAGGGAACTGAAGATTTCTCGGGAATTTAAGCCAGATCTCCCCCTCACACTGGCTCAGTAAGGAAAGCATCAGGAACATGGTGAGAAGAGAAACACTGAGCCCCTAAAACATTCATATTTTAGCTGTATTTCACAAAAACCGGGGATCACATTGTACCTAAAGCCAAATAATTCTGCTTTCAAGATGAATATTTGATGGTGGGAGTTAATTTCTCCTCTTAGACACAGCCCTGGGCCAGACTCAGAGCCCAGTACTCCCCAGTCCCAGCCTGACCTCTTCTGACCTACTGAAGAAAATCAGTTTAAGCAGCACTCTCCTGACGCTGCCTCTTCACCAGGCACAGAAATTTGGGGCCCTTAGCACGAAGTTGAAATCGAACTTGACATTTTCAGTGTGATTTTGCAGGTCTTACACGATAAAGAAGCAGAGAACAAAATTCTTTCTTGGAGCTGGCAGCTCCACACAAGATTCCTCAGGGTGGGATTTTTTGGGGGCAGAGTTTAATAAAACTGAAACCTGGGAAAATCTGAGGAAATCTTCAATTCATAAAATCATATTCTGAGCTGGAAGGGACTCACAAGGATCAAAACCCAAGTCCAGGATATTGAGGCATCCCTTTCATGGATACAGAACACAGGCATCAGGAAAATTTAAACGTGTTAAACCTGTAATTTTTTTCCCTGATCTCCATTTTTGAAGCCATTTTCCCAGGATAACAGCCGTGGCAAGCAGGTTGGAATTCTTCAATTCAAAGAATCATATTCTCACCTGGAATCCACATGGATCAAAATCCAGGACATTGAGGAATCTGAGGAAATCTTCAATTCATAAAATCATATTCTGAGCTGGAAGGGACCCACAAGGATCAAAACCCAAGTCCAGGATATTGAGGCATCCCTTTCATGGATACAGAAACCAGGCATCAAGAAAATATAAACCTCTGCTAAAACCTGTTATTTTTACCCCAATCCCCATTTTTGGAATGGTTTTCCCAGGATAAGAGCCACAGCAAACAGATTTGTGTGTTCCTGCCACCCTTCCCAACCCCAGGGAATTGATGTTGGGACAAATGAGCTGGGACAAATGAGCAATTAGCACTCATTAGGTGAGGACAGACCATCAGCTCCAACCCAGCCGTTCATTTCTCCACTTCCCAAACATTTTCCCTCCCAGGAAAAGGAATCCTGCTGATTTCATAGTCCCAGCTCTGTTGTTACAAACCCAACCTGGTTAGGATTAGTCCCAATCCCAAATTTTCCACACCAGGCCCAGCCCAACCCTGCAGAACCTCCCCCATCTCCCATGAGAGCACTGGAGATTTTCCTGGAGGATCATTTGTCCTGAGATGAGTGTGGAGTCACCAGGACGAGCCACCAACACAACTCATCCAGATAAAAATGAGGTTCCAAGTCCCCAACTGCTTTTAAAACCTCTTTGCTCGTTCCATGCATCATTTACCCTTTACCAATCATTTTTGTGCTGCCTGCTATTATTTTATTTCCACTTTTCCCATCTTAAACCAGCATCTTTTGCCCTCTTTTCTCCCCAACACCCCTTAATAATAATTCCCAGGGGTGCAAATTGATTCTAGGCTGACATCTCATTCTCCTCAGCCTCTGGAGAAGCGTGCTGGGAACTGAAATGGTTGACTACAAAATAAAATAATTAAGAACAGGACCTGAAAAACTCAAATTATCTTGAGGTTTTGTGCACCCTTAATGCACTTTGAGGATTAAAGTGACTGCGGGGAGTTAAGTGTTGTCATTTAGGAGAGGTTTAATGAAAGCTGGCCATGTTCCCCCATTAAATGGATAAAAGCTCTTCTTTATCTGCTGCAGATTTGAGATCCCACCTGTAACTCTACCCCCTGTTAATCACCGTGTTCTCTGCTTGAAGTGCTCTTTAAATACCCCAAGAGCTGAACAGGGCGTTCTCTTCCACGGCCCCAGAAAGCAAATCCCACATCTGACACCTTTCTGTGCCCTGGCAGAGAACCAGCAAAGGGTTAAAGGAAAACAAAGATATTTTGTCAGGCCAAAATTACCTGCAGCCAAAATCAATAGTGCCACGTGCAGACTGGGGTGGCCTTGGGGGGTGGCTGGGGCTGATGTAGCCTGAAAGGGAGGAAAAGGAAATCAGAGCAGGGGGGCAAAAAAACCCCATGAAAAATAAAAACCTTTTGCTGTTTGCAGAAAGCTCAGAGGACGTGGATGGAAATGGACAGAGCTGGAAAATGCCAGCATGGGTGATGCCATGATGATTTTTTGCCTTTTATTTTATACCCCTGTTATGCCTTTTTACAACTTTTGTATTCTCAGTGCTCTTTTTGCCTACATTCTTGGACTTGGTTAAGCCAGGATCAACATTTTAGGGGTTTTGCAGTTAGGGATCCGAGTGCCCCAGACCCCAAGGTCCTCTCCAGAACACATTTTGTAAACTAAGACAGAACCATCCAGGGGAAGGTTCCTTGGGGAGAGGGGGCTCATTCGAGCCTCTCATTGGGGAATTTATGATAGATCTGCTAATTAGTAAAACCTATAATGTGATACCAGATCTTTTGGGGGAGGGAATTTTGCAATATGCATCGAGGTGCACTCAACCTGGGCATGGTGCACCTAAGGATCCTTAAAATAAATTCCAAGGTAAAATCCCTTTTTCCCTTCTGTGTTTGCCTCTTGATTTTAAGACCAGGCAAAGGCATCACGGGAATTATTGTGTGTTCTGTTTTAATGTGGGAATATTTGGGGTGGGTTCTAACAAGCGGTTTCAGAACAGAAGGATGAAGTCCTAGAGCTACAAGATTGTCCCTATAATAGATAACATCTTTAAAAACGAAGGAAAATTAATCACTTCAGCAAGGTGGCTTCATTCATTTCCAAAGAATGCGTCACCCTCTGTCTCCAAAGCGGCTGCCCCAGGAGCTGAGCCCTCACTCCCATCCTGTCCCCTGGCTGTGTTCAGGGCTCACTGGGGACGTGCAGCTTTTCTGCCCAGCTCAGCCTATCAGAAATAACATAACTCCAAAAAACTTTTTATTTTATTTCTCCAGTCAGCCTCAGTTTGCCTTTGCCATGGGGAGAGGAATTTTAAGGTTTTTTCCAGGGGATGTTGCACCACTCAACGCAGGATGAGCTGAACACTTCAGCAGATTGGGAGTAACACAGAAGATGCACAAAAAATAATGACCATTCATGAAAAAACCAGCAAATATCAGCCCCAGTTGTTGCCCCTGACAAGTTTGGAGACACCTGGTCCAAAAAAGACTGATAAGGGAATCAAGGAGTGAGAACCAAATCAGCATCAGAAGCGAAGGAATCTGCGACCAATAAGAAACCAATCATCAGAAAAGTTGCAAAATTTGGGGCAATGAACAGGAACTGCTTTGATTTTTTTGGGTTTTTTTGGTGTACAAATCTGCAGAAAGCCTGGTAGGAGGCATGTGTGTATGGAATATTTTCCGTGGCACATCCTGGCCAGAATAAAGTAATGCCTGGTTCTCTATCCTTTCAAATATGGTGTTATAGGGGTTTTATTTTCATCCCGAATTTCAGTGACAAGCCCAGCTCTGCCAGGGGAGACTCCCACCAGCTCCCAAACTTCACTCAGAGCAGAGCTCCCAGCAGGGCCTCAGGCCACCTGTGCTGGGTAAAAATAGAGTCACCCCCATGCCAGGGTGACCTTGGCTCTGTGCCCCTGCCCAGTGCAGGGAAAAGTGGAAACCAAATAATAGCAGGCAGCACAAAAGTGATTGGTAAAAGGTAAATGATGCATGGAATGAGCAAAGAGTTTTTAAAAGCAGTTGGGAACTCATTTTTATCTGGATGAGTTGTGTTGGTGGCTCGTCCTGGTGACTCCACACTCGTCTCAGGACAAATGATCCTCCAGGAAAGTCTCCAGTGCTCTCATGGGAGATGGGAGAGGTTCTGCAGGGTTGGGCTGGGCCTGGTGTGGAAAATTTGGGATTGGGACTAATCCCAACCAGGTTGGGTTTGTAACAACTGGGCTGGGACTATGAAATCAAAGGCACCAATTTGGGGTGAACCAAATAAATCTGCAGGAAACAAACCCAGCCACGAGGTCTCTGCCCTGTCCCCGCTCCTGCTTCCATCTCCAGCTGCTCATGTCCCATTTCCTTCTCCATTTGTCACCTTGCTCCCATTCCAGAGAACATTCCACGCCTGGGATCATCTCCCTGAGCTTCTGGAAGGGAAGAGAAGCTTTGGCAAACTGAAACTGGTTAAACTCTGATGAAAACCCATAAACAGCAGAAGGCTCTATATTTTTAAGGTTGATATATTTTATTTATCTTGCTGCTACAACTTTTAGCAATTTGTGGGTTTGCTGCAAATAATTCTGGTTTACTCTTGGAGCAGTGAGATATCCCAGTGCACCTCATCCTGTCAACATGGAATCACGGAATTTTTTGGGTGGGAAGGGACCTTAAAACTCATCTCATTCCCAGGCAGGGACACCTTCCACAGCCCAGGCTGCTCCAGATGCACGTTTAGTGTTTGGCACCCAGATGTATGAAAATAAACCACGTTTCTGGATGTTCATCCAATCCAGATTTACAGAAGCTGGAGGAAAAATCCAATATCCCACTCCAAGTATTAATAGGAAAGCACAGGTGAAGCTTGGACCTTCTGGAATTAAGCTGCATTCACCCAGACCCAGATTCTCCACACAATTAAATCTTTGTGCTCCCAGAATGGACTGGGATGAATCAGCCATGAATTCATACACTCCAAGAGAATCTATTTAATGTCCAGCGACTGAAATAAAGCCACAGAAGAGCTGGAAGGAAAACAGACCTTTTGTGCTATAAATCCTTGATTATTTTTTTAATGGAGAACTCTTGTTTTCAATTAATGAAAAGAATTTCTTGTTTCCCAAAGTGTTCTCCAGCCTTCACCTCCGCTTGCTGAGGCTCCAATTCTATTTATGAGAGGTTCTTACAGTCAGGATGGAATAGCCTGGCCAAAATATCCATGGTTTCATTATTAGAGACAAGCTAAAAAAATCTTTCAGAGGGTTTTGTGCATCACTGGTCACTCCACGGATCACCCAGGTAGGGATTCTCCAGCTGCCAGCCCTGAGAGGACACCACATCCATCAGCAAATCCGACTGCTCCAAATGCAGGGAAAATCTTTTCTTCATCTTCCACGTCCACAGTGAAAATCTTTTCTTCATCTTCCACGTCCACAGTTTGCACAGAATTTGTGAAGTCCACAAATCTCTGATGATGGAGCTCGAGATGATCTCTCTTTATGCTAAATTTTACTTTCTGGTGCTTCTATTGAGCTGACAACAGACTCCAACTCCTCAGCACAAGAACTCTACAAATACCTGAGTTTCCAGCATGAAATAAACTCCAAAATCTGATTTCTACCAAGCTTTATTTAACCAGAAAAAGATTCCCTGCCTGCTATCCCCCAGCTCTGCTCTGAATCCTTAACTTCTCTTTATTCAATTTTTCTGCCTCAGCCGTGCCAGTGGCGCCAGAAACTTCACTGCACAATTACTTCAAAATACATTTTCCCTTGGCATTAACCATTCATTTATCATAGTTGCACTCAGAAAATAAACATCTTCAGACCACCCTGCAGGGTGGAAATTCACATTGATCTGCAGGACTTTCCTGCAGCACTGCATTGCAATTTCTGCACTCAGAGATGCTGAGGTTTGAAGTGCATTAAATTGATGTCTGAGTTCCACACTGCTGGGAAAGGGACTGAAAAAAAAACCCCCAACCCTGTTTAGGCTCAGATTTTTGATTCTTCAAGGTTCTGATACACAAAAAACCACTCTGAAAATATTCATTATTATTCATTTGCTGCACAGTTAGAGAACCAGCTGTTGCTCTGGGTGCATGTGATAATTCTGGAAATAACAGAGGAAAAGGGAAATCTCTGAGCTGCTGTTGAATCTCTCTCCATGCTGAGCTGAGGTCTCCATGCAGGAGAGGATGAAAATCACTGCAGTAATTTTTCTGCAACTGGGAGAAATCCAAATTGATGGTCAGTCCCATTAATCCTGCAAATTATATGAAGTGTTACTCACTCCTCAGCATTTTTATTTTATATCATTTGTCAAAATGCATCCAGTTCTTACTGGCCAGGCCAGAAAATCACAGTGAGAACCAGCAGTGTTCCAGGAACATCGGGTTCTGATTGTCCTGGCCTGGGCTGTATAAATTCACTCAATGCCAAAACCTTCTAAATCAGGTAGTTCAAAGTGGGGTGAGCGTGAGGGTGTTTGGACAGATCCATTGGTTTGGGGAATTAGAGCAGAGATAAGAAACAGCAACAGATCCTTGTGCCACCCCTGGAAGTGCCCAAGGCCTGGTTGCAGCAAGCTGGTGTCTGGAAGGTTCCCTGCCCATGGCAGGGGTGGGATGAGATGAGTTTAAGGTCCTTTTATCCCAAACTATTCCATGATCCCTAGAGGGAGATGTGGAAGATGTTCCAGGTCCTTTCCAGATCGTTTGCACTGATTTTGGTTTCTAAAAACTCCAATTCACTTTTAAACATCGCAGCTGAGTGAACCTGCAGTCAGAGCTGCTTTTGGAGAAGCTGATAACCTTTCAGCTGGGTTATTCTGTGATTTGATACCTTTGACAGGGACTAGATCACCTCAGGAATCAGAAGCCTCTTGCACAAAGCAGGTGAGTTTTCCATGCTGCTTTCTAGCTCAAGGAGAGCCTGATCCAACCTCACCACCATCACAGGGAAGAATTTTCTCCCAAAATCCCATCCAAACCCACTCTTTGTCACTTTAAAGCCATTTCCCCTCATCCTACCAACACAATTCCTGATGAGGAGACCCTGTCCCACTTCCCTGCAGGCCCCATCAGACACTGGAAGGCTGCTGAATAATCCAAATTATTTTATAAAAGCTCTGCTCTGAAACGCTGCAATTCCAAATGTGAACGATATCCATGAAATTCCTGACATTTGAATGATTTCACTTGTAACTAGAAGTACTTTGAACAGGTGAAATTGGTAACTCCAGGCTTATTTCCTGAAGGAAAACCTTGCCAGCAAAGCTGAATCCTGAAATTCCAGGCAGGTCTGAACTTTGATGTATAAGGATATATGGATAGGATATATGGAGATGTATAAGGAATATAAGGATATTTGGAAATGTAAAAAAAATGGATAAGGAGGACAAAGCAATTTTTTAATCCCCCCAAGGTTATCAGGCAAAACCCACAACCCCCAACATGGAATAAAAGGAAGATCCCAGTCTGATCCCAGGACACAGAGCACCATTTTGGGATAAAATTCTGCAGGATTCCCTTTTCCCAAGCTGTGCTTGCTGTGGTGGGGAGCAGAGCCCTGCCCAAGCATTCCCTGTGGGTATGGAGCCCTTTGGGATTGGCAGCACCCAGAGGGAAGCACAGAGCCCTGGAGAGGTGCCCGTGCTGGCAGGGCACAATTCCAATAAAATCAGCTCCTTCCAATTTCTCCATCACTCCCAGAGCTGGCCAGGCCACAACAAACCTTGTACCCTCCTGACAGTGCAATTCCCCTCCCAAACCAGAGAATAATTCTTCTCCGAGTCAAAAGAGTTTAAAAAAAAGCTGAAAAAAAAATCTCATTTAAAGGAATTTTTTTTCCCCTTATTCCAATAGCATGAAAAATATCCAGGATTTAACATTTTTTTCCTATTGCTGCACAAGGTTTCAGCCCTCAGTTCCACTATTTTGTGTCTAGAAAACCCAAAATCGTCCCCAAAACTGAGCTGTAGCAAAAAAACCCAGTTAAAATAGTTGGAAATTACGGTATGGTAAAAAAATGTACGGTAGATGATGAAGTTAAATGAGCTGATTGCTTAGTAAATATAGTTAAAAATAATTATTTAATTCCAACAAATATTTAATTACAACAAGAATCACAGGGAAGGGCCAACAATCATGAGGAATGTTGTGGGGAGGGGGCTTAAACTCATGTTTGGGTGGAAACAATTTACACAATAGAACAATATCAAATTGATGATTAACATATGATTATACAACAGTTATGTAAGGAAAGGGTAGAAAATGGATCCATCCCAAATCCATGGAGGATCAGATTTGGGTCTGAACCCCTGATATTCCCAGAGCTCTTCAATAAAAACACCTGCATACAATCATACATTGATTATGTGTTTCTGCTCTAACATGGCCACCCCAAAATTGAGTTTATAACTCAGTGTGAAGTTCGATTCTCACACCCTTCACTCAAAGCACAGGTGAATAAAATGAGGATTTTTTTTTTATGGCTGCAGCTCTTTCAAACCCTCAGAAAACCCAAAACCTCCAGGAAAACGATCCCTTGGCCCTTTCCAACAAGGATTTCCCAGCAGCGCCATCAGGAGCTCTAAAACAAATGTTTGCCCATGGAGAGGCTGTGTTTGTTCAGGGCAAGTAAAGGATAAATCAGGGCGTTTGTTGGGAATCACTCACGGGGCTGATGCTCAGGGCCTGCTTTACTCCATGGAAAACTCTTGTCAGGGTCCCTGTCCCCTCCTGGGGACACAAATTCTGTCTCTGTTTTTAGATCTGGCCCTGAGTTGGGGATGGATGGAAGGAAAACAAGTGGAGTAAAATTGGGATGTCAAGTGAATTGCCCACCCGTTGTGTAAAAGGCAAGAGGAGAATTCATTCCTTAGGAAACCAAAATTTTTGTGGAAAAAAGAAGGGGCATTTTCCTTGGCCCAGCAGGTTGGGAATGACCTCAACCACTGAAAACCTCCAATTTGAATTTAATTTAATTTAATTAATTTAATTAAATTAATTAATTATATCAATTTGATTTGAATTTCTCTTTCATTTTTTCATTCCTTTGAGCCAGAATCTATTGGGTAATCCCAAAAAATAATATTATTTGAAGTAGCAGGGATGCTGAGGGAGATGTGGGCAAGGACGATGTGAGGGAGGACTGGGATTCACCCACAGCACCTGGGGGACATTTTGGGACACAAATTTCCCAACTTTTTCTCCCATTGTGCTCCCAGAGCAGGTGACAGAACCTCTGTGAGCTCTCCCATGGGTGCTCCTTTTCCAGGGTGACGTTTTCCCCCCTGGGACATCTCCCATGGGTGCTCCTCCTGCTCTCCAGGGTGACGTTTTCCTCTAGGACATCTCCCATGGGTGCTCCTCCTCTCCAGGGTGAGGTTTTCCCCCTGGGACATCTCCCATGGGTGCTCCTCCCCCTGGGACATCTCCCAGGGTGCTCCTCCTGCTCTCCAGGTGACATTTTCCTCTAGGACATCTCCCATGGGTGCTCCTCCTCTCCAGGGTGGCGTTTTCCCCCTGGGACATCTCCCATGGGTGTCCCCCCTTCAGGGTGATGTTTTCCCCCCGGGACATCTCCCACGGGTGCTCCTCCTCTCCAGGGTGAGGTTTTCCCCCTGGGACATCTCCCATGGGTGCTCCTCCCCCAGGGACATCTCCCATGGGTGCTCCTCCTCTCCAGGGTGATGTTTTCCCCCTGGGACATCTCCCATGGGTGCTCCTCCTCCTCCAGGGTGACATTTTCCCCCTGGGACATCTCCCACGGGTGCCCTCCTCCTCTCCAGGGTGACGTTTTCCCCCTGGGACATCTCCCATGGGTGCTCCTCCTCTCCAGGGTGACATTTTCCCCCCGGGACATCTCCCATGGGTGCTCCTCCCCCTGGGACATCTCCCATGGGTGCTCCTCCCCTCCAGGGTGACATTTTCACCCTGCGACATCTCCCATGGGTGCTCCTCCTCTCCAGGGTGACGTTTTCCCCCTGGGACATCTCCCATGGGTGCTCCTCCTCTCCAGGGTGACATTTTCCCCCTGGGACGTCTCCCATGGGTGCTCCCCCTCCAGGGTGACATCCCCCCAAATCCCAGAGCCCAAATCGCTGGCTCAGTGCCCTTTAAACACCACGTGATCTCCAAAAAGAGTTTGGGATCAGCCTCAGAATTCCCTGAGAGGTCCCTGAGTGACCCAGATGGTGAAAACCCCTCCTGTGTTACTGGAAATGATTTTAACGGAGCTCTGTGAGCCCAGGAGGGGAGGGAGATGGGTTTGGGTTTATTATTGACCCCCCCATCAGTCCCTTTCTGCTTCCCCCTCAGCCCATTTATGGGATTCATGAACTGAATAGAATTGCAATAAATTTTGTGCTGCTTTGTCTCATTCTTCAGTAAATGTGATAAAACGCAGGCTCTGTCTCCAGCATTTTTATACTGGCCTGACTTTTGGAAATACCTGCTTGAATTACCTTTTAATAGCAGCTCTCTTTTCCAAAATTTGACCAATTTTAGCAGCATTTTAAACAGCAGAGGCAGGAGGAGGAGAACTGTTGATATTCTGATATTCTGCTTGAAGAGATTCATGGAGAGAAGTGTTTGCCACATAAAGCCCTGTTGGAAAATGCACAAACAAAGTGATTTTCCAAAGCACAAACCCTGCCTGTCATTTTGCACTCCCAGCCCACCTCTGCAGAAATCCCTGAGAATTCCTGCAGCTCCTGGCTCCGGATTCTGCCCCAAAGGCAGCGAGGCTGAAGTGGAGATTTGGAATTAAAGCTGAGTTTCAGATACCTGAGATTCTGCTGATCCTTTTTGTCACCCCCAGGGGTTTTAATTAACACCAGATGAGCAGGCACTGGTGGGACCCAAAGCCTGGTTCAGTATTTAATTAAGACAGGACTAATTGACCTCCCTAAAGGGGATCTTTATACAATAAAAATAGATCTGATATTATCTAAATAGATAAAAAACATATATAATAAAAATACTCGAGTTGGGGGGTTTTTTGCCTGCAGGCTCGCTGTAATGATCCTGATTTTCCCTTTTAAAAGTGCTGCTGGTGACTTTTTTTCCATGAATTTTTCCATCTCCCTCCATAGGATATGAAACGTTAATCTGTCTCTTGACAGTAATCTTTGCCTGTCATGAACAACATCCCCTCAGTAAAAACAGACTTTTTCCCCCCCTAATTCACCACAGATCCCCACTGCAGACACTTCCCAGTTGTTTTATCTAGAAAGGATTAAAACACTTGCAAATATTAAATGTAATGCACTCTCAGGGAGGGCAGAAATTAATCATAATTAAGCCTGAGCAGCTGTAATTCTTAGCAGGATGAATTATCTAATGGGGATTCTTGCTGAAGAACAGGGCTGAGTCATGGACATCCCGTTTCTTCTGGGCTGCAAATCAACGCTCTGAGCACAGCAATCAACCCAAAATACGAAATGAAACAATTCTTTTATTCCAAAATCAATACGAGGAAATTGATCCCCAGCCTCCCCGGGCTTTATGGCACGGTTCTGGTTCTGCAGAACAATAAAAGGCTGAGAGCTGTTTGCAAAGCAAGGGAGAATGGTTTTATTAGGGATGAAAACACGAGGAACCTGTGGCACCAGAGCCTGAGAACATTTGGCTGCTTTTTATCCCAGGAAAACGGCAGGAGCTGGAGGTTTTTATCTCCCAGGCAGCTCTGAGTGCTCAGTTAATTACAGGAGTGTTGGACCCCTGAACTTAGAGGGAAAATGAACAGTTTAGGGTGGAGGGAATTCTTTGGCACCACCAGCAACACCTGAGTCCGCTCTTTGCCTCATTTGCACAGCGCTAAACGTTCATTATCTCATTAATTATCATCTGCACGGGGTTATTTTCTATTTATTCCACTCCCAGGAGCAGAGCCACTGGTGCTTTGTGGGGATGTGAGTCCTAGTCCAGGGTTTTAAGAAGTTTAAGAGCCCAATTTCTCTTTGGAAAGGTTCTGGTTTAGTTGATTTTGGGATGGAAAAGCTCTCCAGAGGTTTGGGAAGCTGTTGGATAAGTGCTGGATGTACAGAATGTGCTCCTTGTGGGAATGGAATCACCAAGAATTGATTGTCTCTTCCAAGTGGGGCTGGAAAAGTTTCCAGCTGCCACCAGATCCCAAAAAATGGTTCCTTAGACGAGCTGCTGAAATTCCTTCTTTTGTGAAATTGCCAACTCCCGGCTGATCTCTCACTCCAGGTTTTCTTCCTGTGGATGTGCAGAGCAGGGAGGAGACTTTGGGAAAAGGTCCTCATGTAATACAGCCCATAAAAGCAGCCATTAAAGGGATATAATAAAATCCGGGCCTCGTTAAACCAAAACGACATAAAAATAAAGCCGTGATGCAGGAAAGAAATGTTCTAGTTTGGCTCTAGGATTGTTGTTTATTTGTTTGTTTGTGACTGAAATAATCCTCACCCCAATTTCTGTTTTCTTCCATAAATACACCAAATATTAGTTGGCTGGTTTATTCAGCTCGAGCTAAATATGGCTTTTGAATTTCAGCTAGATCTTTTCGCTGCCCTAAAATGGCAATCCATGTGCAGGGCCACGCTTACCACGAGTAACAGATGTTGTTCCTGAAATACTCCTGTAAACAAGGCCTTGAAACACAAGGTTTGGGAGGCTCGGACTTTGTTTAAAAACAACACCAAAAAAAAAAAAGATCAGTTCAGTGAGGTCATGATTGGGATCATTATTTCTGTCTCGGTGTGACAAATCTGAAATCACCACGTGACTTCCCACATTGCTGGAAACCATTGTGCTGCTGCCCTGGATATTTATACCAGGAGCTGGGCTTGCCTTTATTCCCTCCAACAAATCCAAGCTCACCCAGGACTGGCCCATTTCATGCCAGCTGACACCAGGGGACAAATCTTGGCTCACGTTCCTCGCCCTTGGGGGGTGGCACCTCCCAAAGGCTCACCTGAGCTGCAGGAAGTCACACAAAGGCACAGATGGTGCTGGGGCAGGGTTTAAACCTGTCTGGCTCTGGGTTGGCCTCTGTGAGCTGATGAGAGCATTAATCAGAGATCAGTTTCAATCACAGAGCAGTTCCTTGGCTTTCCGTGAGGTAACTGATGGGACAAAGCTTCATCCCCTGAGCTGTGGCCACCTCTGGGGGTGGCAGCTGGCCAGGCCTCCTCAGGATGAGGAAAAGGAAGGATTTGGAGCCTTTTTGAGGCTGCAGATTCCTCATGTGAAAGGGGCAGCAGCTCGTTAACCTTCCTGAAAAGGCACTGAGATGTTCTGGCCTTGCTCTGCTGCTGTCACCGTCACCTCCCGGCCCATCAGGGCCCCAAGGAGCCCTCCCAGCCTGGCAGCACCTTGGAGGAGCAGCAGGAGCCTCGGGTTGATGCCTTAGGTTTTAACTTTTATATTTTTCAAATTCTGTACTGCTTAGAGTGTAACTCTGCAGTTCCTTGTAGCCTGGAATTTCTGCTCTCTCGTGCTGGGCAGACACAACAAAGCCTCTCCAGGCTTTGCCTTCAAGGACAGCCAGGCTCTTCTAGGCCCAAAATGTGTAACCCAAAGACTCTAAGGGGGGAGCAAGCTGAGGGGAATTCCATCATTAACTGGGGCTTTAATTGGAGAATTAACCGTGGTATGCAAATGAACCAAACCTATAAAGGTGTGAAGAACTCGTGACCTGGGGTCCATCTTGGGGTCCATTTTTGGAGGCAGCCTCTGGCTCCCCCAGGGTGTGCCTTGAAGGCCTTCAAATAAACCCCGACCTTTATTCCCTTCCTCTTGTCTGGTCTCTGTTTCTGGGTGGCTGCAGAAGGCATCAGGGTAACCCAACTCCTGCAGGACTGAGGGAGCAGATGCCAGAGCTGTGACTTCCAAAGGTGCCCGGTCCTGGAGAGGGCTCAGGAAAACTTATTTATGGAGTGACCTTTTGCTGAGTTGTCTTCTGTGACAGCTGACAGGGCACAACACGAGCCTGAGGATGTGGTGTCATTGTGGAGGTCAGGCAGGAGATGGGTTTGGGGTTTTGGTCGCTGGAAGAGGATTTGGGAGCCTCAATCCTGCACTGAGAGAGGAGTGGGCTCTGTTTGCTGTGTCCTCTCTGTTGTGTCTCTCCTGTCATCGATCCTCCATCCTCAGAGGTTCTGTCTCCATCCTTTTGGCCAAGCATCCATGGCCTGTGTCAGTGAAACCGAGCTGGGATAGCTCAAACTGTTTAAATCACAGGAGAATAAAGAGATAATAACGCTAATATAATTTATTCTGTGTGGCTGAGCTGGGACTGGAAGGTGGCTGCTGCTGCTGGGTGAGGGAGTGTGGTTCCCCCCAAAATCTTGCCCAAAACTCAGCAGGTCCGGTCTGAAATGAGCAATCTGATAAATAATGAACCCCTGAGGACAGAAACCTTCAGCCCCCACTGTAGTTGTGAGAAGATTTGGCCTTCTCATCCAGCTGGAATTGCCTCTTAATTATTGGGAGGGCACTAAATTGTACTTGGTGATTTTGGAGACAAATATGTCCGTGACCCTGTGGAAAATAAACAGGAAAAAGAAAGGCAGCAGTGTTGGAAAAATGGGGATTTTTCCTCTGTGGTTTAAGGGGAAACAAGTGCATTATAAACTGCAGAAAGTGTTTTATACTGATTGTTAATTAGCAATTAGAAAAGGAGCTACTTATTAATATAAAAATACTGCTTAAAGCTGACGGGCTCGGGCTGGGATTGGAGAGCAAAGTGAACTTCCTGCGAGGCTTTGGAGCAGCGTGTGAGGGATTGACTTCAGTGCTTGACTCCCCTGCTCCCCTCTGTGAGACGAAGTTAAAGGAATTAAGTATTTATAGATAAATACCTGTGCATCAAAGGGGAGCAGCCTTTGGCTGACCCTGCTGGAGGTGGGCATAGGGAATTTGATGTTTGGAGGTGCCACCTCTTGGCGCGGGATTCCTTTTCTCCAGGAGAGAATCCTGCAGCACCACGGCGAGGAGCTGAGGGGAAATGCTGATAAGAATGGATTTAAAGGGTTTAAAACCTGGAGGATTTCACCACCTGCCTCAGTGAGGTCTCACACCCTTCCCCTCCTTATACACTGCTGCTTTTTCCTTAAAAAAAAAATTATGTGGGATGAGTTTTTATTGGCTTCCACGTCCTTCCTCCAGCCCTGCAGGGATCCTGGCTGGTGATGCCGTACCCACGAGGTGTTTCATTGATGGAATTGCTGTAATTAATCAAGACTGATGTGATTTGGGTGCTCATGCAAGGGAGGAAGGCTCCAAGGAGAGAATCATGGAATAGGCAGGGCTGGAAAGGACCCTAAAGCCCATCCAGTGCCACCCCTGCCATGGGACACCTCCCACTATCCCAGGCTGCTCCAAACCCCAATGTCCAACCTGGCCTTGGGCACTGCCAGGGATCCAGGGGCAGCCACAGCTTCTCTGGGCACCCTGTGCCAGGGCCTGCCCACCCTGAGTGCAAAATTCTTCCTTAAACTTAATCCTAATCAACCCTCTTTTAAATGAAAATTTAAATTAAAGCCCTTATCCCTTTTCCTGCTGCAGCAGGTGCTCCTAAATATCTGTCCTTAACTTTCTTCTTTTCCCCCTTGCAGTGCTGGGAAGCTGCAGGGAGGTTTTTCCAGAGCCTTTTCTCTTCAAACTTCCTAAATGAAATTATTTTAGTCATGAAAGGACAGAAAATGGAACTCAGGGGCTCCTCAGGTGAGCGTGGAGAGAAACCAACTCGTGATCACCCCTCGAGGACTGACCCTGCTCACAGCAGGGAGAGCAGCTGCTCCTGCAGCTCTGGGGGCTTGCAGAGGAGAGGAATTGCTGGGATGCTGATCCCTGGAGCCACAGCTCGGCACAGAACAGCCCTGCCCCGGAGCTCTCCTGGAAAGTTGGGTTTTATTCCTTCAGGAAGGCGCTCGTGTCCTTGTGCTGAGGGCAGAGCTCATCCCAGCGCTTCCAGAGCTCAGCCCAACCCTCCAGAGCTCATCCTAACCCTCCAGAGCTCATCCTAACCTTTCCAGAGCTCATCCTAACCCTCCAGAGCTCATCCCAGCACTTCCAGAGCTCAGCCCAGTGCTTCCAGAGCTCAGCCCAACCCTCCAGAGCTCATCCCAGCACTTCCAGAGCTCAGCCCAGCGCTTCCAGAGCTCAGCCCAACCCTCCAGAGCTCATCCTAACCCTCCAGAGCTCATCCTAACCTTTCCAGAGCTCAGCCCAACCCTCCAGAGCTCATCCTAACCCTCCAGAGCTCATCCTAACCTTTCCAGAGCTCATCCTAACCCTCCAGAGCTCATCCCAGCGCCTCCAGAGCTCAGCCCAACCCCCCAGAGCTCATCCTAACCCTCCAGAGCTCATCTCAACCTCCAGAGCTCCTCCTAACCCTCCAGAGCTCATCCTAACCCTCCAGAGCTCATCCTAACCCTCCAGAGCTCATCCCAGCACTTCCAGAGCTCAGCCCAGTGCTTCCAGAGCTCAGCCCAACCCTCCAGAGCTCATCCCAGCACTTCCAGAGCTCATCTCAGCCCTTCCAGAGCTCGTCCCAACCCTCCAGAGCACATCCCAACCCTCCAGAGCACATCCCAGTGCTTTCAGAGCTCAGCCCAACCAGAGCACATCCCAACCTCCAAAGCTCATCCCAGTGCTTTCAGAGCTCAGCCCAACCCTCCAGAGCTCATCCTAACCTTTCCAGAGCTCATCCCAACCTCCAGAGCTCATCCCAGTGCTTTCAGAGCTCAGCCCAACCCTCCAGAGCTCAGCCCTCTTAGCCCTTCCAGAGCACATCCCAACCCTCCAGAGCTCATCTCAACCATCCAGAGCTCATCCCAAACTTTCCACAGCTCATCCCAGCACTTCCAGAGCTCATCCTAACCTCCAGAGCTCATCCTAACCTCCAGAGTTCATCCTAACCTCCAGCGTTCATCCTAACCTCCAGCGCCAGTCCCTTGCTGCCACCGTGTGTCGAGCCAGCGTTTGGAATTCCTGCAGGCTCTGAGGTGCTTTTTGCCTGCAGAGTTCACAGGGAGCTGCAAATTTCCCATCCTCGAACCTCTGGAATTTTCCTGTTCAATGCCAAGACTTCCAAGTGCTCCATTTCCTCCCTGCCCCTGGATCCGAGCTGTCTTCATTCTTTTTAGCACGTTCCACCCCTGAGGGATTTAAATCCAGTTTTAATTTCAGTCGTTGTGTGCCTTTAGAGCTTTAACACAAAGAACGTGTGACAGGGACTTGAATTGATCTAAATCCAAGAATAGTTCCTTTGGCATCAATAAATGGGATTTTTTTTTTCCATATTAAAAAAAAAAATAAAAAGGATTGAACTGAAATCTCAACAGGTAAATTTGAATTCCAAAATTGTCCAGAAGGATGAAGGAATAAAAGCTGTGTGCTGAAATAATATATTAAAAAGATCTTGTAGGTAAATATTAAATTCAATTAACAAACTTTTTTTAATCAGTGAGTTCATTTTTAGGAAAATCCCCGGAAGAAGAGCTGGGAAAGGCAGGTGGGAGCTGGCAGAGCCAATGAGGGAGGCTTCACCCACAAGAGGGAGCTCAGTGAACACGAATAAAAAAGCTTAAAATCTCGGTATTGCCGTGAAATCTCCTCCATGCCCGCAATTAAATGGGAAAAGCACAATGGGAAGCACCATAAATTCATATTTTAGTGCCGCTCGTGCTGAAATTCCCAACAATTCCTTGAGTAGCTTTGCCAAAGAGATCAAGGACGAGTCGTGGCACAGTCCCAGCTCTGGTGATCCAAGGATTCCCAAGCAGAGGAGTTTCTCTGAACCGACTCGTACAGGTTTGGAGGAAATAAAATAACATTTTTGGATAGATAAGCCCTCGTACAGATCCATAAATCTGCTGCTGGTTCATACCTGAAAAAGGTTTATGCTGTGGGCTGGGAAAGTGATTTTTTCCTTCCATTTAAATCAGGAGTACAATAAAAAATTACGAATTCTCACAAATTTGGGCATAAAGGGAAGGTGGAGAAGGCCTTTGGTGAGTCCTTGGTGGTGTTGCAAAGTTCAGGCTTCACATTCCAGGTTATTTGTGCAGCTCCCTGGGTTGGCTCTTAGCTCAGAGCAGTAAATTAATAAAGAAAAAAAAATCCAACACCCTTTTTAATCTCTTAATAATATAAAAGTCGCCAAATTATTGGAATTTATTAAAGTGAATACTGAGAGGGAAAAACTGAGGCCACTTTCTAGAAGCTGCCAGGTATTTTGTTGTCTAATTTTGACATATCTGGGCTTTTTTTTCTTTCCACTCTCCGTGTTCTCACCCAAAATCAGCAGCAGAGCTCCTGAAATGAGGCAGGCAGAGCTTCTTCCTGACAGCAAAATAAAAACTCAATTCCACACCATTCATCCAAAGAAAAAACCCAATTTCTGAACATCTGGGGAGCCTTGGAATGATCTTTGAGCAAGCCCTGGATGGGCCAGCGAGATGAGCTTTGCCAGGAGAATCCCAGGAGAATTCCTGGGCTCGTGCTCCTGTGCTGGGAGCTGAATTTGGAGCCAAACCCCCCAAGCTGGATCCCTTTCCATCCCCACGGAGCCCAGGGCCCCACAGAGGCTCTCACCGGGGTGGTCGGAGCTGGGGAAAGCCGAAAGCAAACACGGCCCAGCTGCAGCCAGATGTGGGGAGCGTTCGGGGTCACCGGGGCCTCCCCGGGCTGGGCCTCACGTGGCCCCGCTCCTGCTCCCAGGGAGAAGCCCCAGAAAGCCTCCCTTCCCAAAGGGGAATCTCTGCTGCCCTTCCCTTGGAGCCTTTGGAGTGCTCCAAGCGCTGCCCGAGCCCTCAGGGCTGGGCTGGATAATTCCCAAGCTGTCCCCACCCCACGTGTGTGAGGTGTTTTCCTGGTGATGCCATGATGAATTTTGTCTTTTCCTTTATACCCCTGTTATACCTTTTTGCAACTTCTGTATTCTCGGTGCTTTTTTGCCTACATTCTTGGACTTGTTTGTTAAGCTAAGAGACTAAACATTTTAGAGGCTTCGTAGTTCGGGTGCCAGGGTGCCCAGAGCCCAAGGTCCTCTCCAGAACACATTTTGTAAACTAAGCTAGAACCATCCAGGGGAAGGTTCCTTGGGAGGGGGGGCTCATTTGAGCCTCTCATTGGGGAATATTTGATAGATATGCTAATTAGTAAGACCTGGAATGTAAAACCAGATCTAGAAGAGGGGGACTTTGCAGTGGGGATGGGGGGGTGCACAGAGGTGTATTCGACCTGTTCGTGGTGCACCTAAGGATCCTTACAATAAATACCAAGGTAAAACCCTTTTCCCCCTTCTAACCATGTTCGCCTCTTGATTTTTAAGACCAGGAAAGGCATCACTGGGATAGCTGCATTTTCCTGCTGTGTCCATCAGGATCCACAAACCCCCTCCCCAGAACCCCCCTGGTTTGGATTTCCTGGAGAGGGAGATTCCAGAGTTATGGTTGATCTCTTGGGCAGGGAGCATTTTCCTCGTTGTCCAAGGGAAGAAATGCTGCTTATTTGTGGAATAAGGCAAGGGTTTGTATCACCTTTATTTGTTTTTGTGTATCTTCAGTGGATATTCCTGGGAACATCACTTGCAATCTGTTCCTGAACTCAAATCAATTTATTTACAAGTCTGATGTGATGGATTTGGAGAGATCCTCCAATTTGGAGAGATTCCCCAAGTCTCAGATGACAGATTTGGAGAGATCCTCAAATTTGGAGTGATCCCCAGGTTTGGAGAGATTCTCCAAGTCTCAGGTGATGGATTTGGACTGATCCCCAAATTTGGAGAGATTCCCCCAATTTGGAGAGATTCTCCAAGTCTCAGGGGATGGATTTGGAATGAACCCCAAATTTAGAGTGATTCCCCCAATCTGGAGAGATTCCCCAAGTCACAGGGGATGGATCTGGAATGATCCCCAAATTTGAAGTGATTCCCCAGCTTGGAGTGATTCCCCAAATTTGGAGAGATTCCCCAAGTCTCAGGGGATGGATTTGGAGTGATCCCCAGATTTGGAGAGGCTCCCCAAGTCTCAGGTGATGGATTTGGAGTGATCCCCCAGTTTGGAGAGATTCCCCAAATAACATCTTTAAAGTCCCCACAAGAAGAAGTTTCTGTTCTCTCCTTGCCCCGTGCGAGGGCAATTCAATGTTTGTGATTGCAGCCTGATCGTGTTCAGATCACAGAAAATGACCCAAGACCAGGGGTTTCCTCTAAAATTGGATTTAATAAAATACTTCCTTAGGAAAGCATGAAGGAGGGAATGAAAGGGATGACACTGAAGGACAGCAAGAGAAAAAACCACTGAACAAACTGCCAGAAATGTTCCCAACTTCCAGTGATTCCATTTCCATGTCCTCAAGTCACACGATCCATCCAGGATTGGTCATGGCACAATAAATTCCATTCAGACATGGGAGAATCTCACCTGATGTTTCTGTGGAGAATCTATTGCAGACTGACAAACATGGATTTAAATTCCTTTTTCAGTCTGTACCAAAAAATGCTGCAGAACTCTTCAAGCTGACCAGACCTATTAATTTTAATTTTTTTTTTACCAATAACAGACAGAATATAAAATTATTATCAATATATTCAGAACTCTTCAAGCTGACCAGACCTATTAATTTTAATTTAATTTACCAACAACAGCCAGAATGTAAAATTATTATCAATAGATGCATTCCATTATTTTAAATATTGAAAATAAATATAATAATGACCATGAAATACTTCTTTTACTGCTTAGTCACGTGCATGTTTAGGCACTTAAATCATCCTTGAGATCGTGAAGTTTTGATGCATTTAGGATTTCTTTTATCAGATAAATCAAAGTCTGTACCCTTGATAAACATCCCAGGACCTCCCTCAAGGGAAAAACTTAGACCAGAAGTCAAAGGAATATCCAAACTCATTGGGATGATGATGGGACACCACCGCTGCTCCTAAATGAACTTTCCCAACAAAAATATAAATTTCCATCCCAAAGGAGAAGGAAGATGTTGCTCTTCCTGCTCCTCCTTGAGCTTGGGTTACATTAAAATAAAACTTTTCATTTCCAAGGCTTTCCTGGGATGCAGTTGAGGCTCCTCACACTCCTGACTAATGAGCAGGAATTGGACAGATTTAAGGATGGGATAAACTGGGTATTTCTTGGGAGCTCCTCAGAGCTGCATCACTTTTTGCTGCTTCCAGCTCTGCTCCATGAACTTGAATTTAAAGCCAGCAAGATGCCAGTGAAATGTTGGAATGGGTATCCTGGGGGGATTTTCCAGGCCAGATCTTCACCTAGATTGGTGCTCATGGCCCTCAGAAAGAATTTACTCCTCAACTCTGGGCATGATACGAACAGAACCACTTGAAGAAATAATTCATTAAGAAATATATTACCATAACAAATGCATGGAGACAATGCAATGAAGACACAAAGCTTTTAATTTTCCCTGCCCGTGTTTTCTCAAGTTTGTGTTTTCCCCGTGTCCTCTTCAACTCTGCCTCCCCCAGAGCAGGAGGAAAGGTCCAGCAGGAGGAGGAGGGAGCATCTGTGGTGGGGTGAGAGCTGAGCCCCCGAGCCTGAGCTGCCTCGAGCTGCAATTCTCACGATCCCGGGGCTGAACTTTGTAAATAGACTTGGCAAAGGCTCCTGCCTGCAGAAACCAGCCTTGGAGAGGGAGAAAGAAATAAACAACCAACTTTCCTTCCTTCTCTGCAGTGCCTGCTCTGCCCTCCTGACCCACCTCCAGAGCACACATGTGGCTGCTCCGCTGAAAGTTGGTTTGTGGGTTTGATTTTGGTGCTGGAAAAGGCAAAGTTCCTGCTTGTCTTTATTTTCTGCTCTGTCTCTGAGGGGCACAGCCTGCCCTCAGCAAAGTGCAAATGGGACAAGGTGCTCGTCTTATCCCAGCTCTGATTTAAAGTCTTGGGATTAAGATCCCGAGCTTGGGTGTGAGTGAGGAGAGGTTCCTTCAGGACTGAACAGTTTGTGTTTAATTTAGAGACAACCACTGATTTTGTAGTCCAGAAATGCCACGGGCCCTAAATCTACCCCTCCCATCTCCCCACTGGCTCCCCGTGCCAATAAACACGATGGAGAACAGGCAGCTGGGAACACCGAGTCCTTGAAAGCCTCACTCCAGGTTGGACAGAGCTCTCCCCGCCCCAACCTCTGGAATTGCTGAGAATCTTCCTGGAAAACCAGCAAAATATTTTTACAGCTGATATCCCTTAAAGCTGGACTTAGGAAACTCCACGTTCTGTAATTCCAACACTGATGCAGCAGCCAGGGAGTACCTGGAGAATGTCAAGTGTTTCTCAAGGTACCTAGCATCCTTCAGCAGATGGTGCCTCATTGGTTTCAGGACAGCAGAAATCAGAGAATCCCAGGATAATTTAAGTTGGGAAAGACCTCTGAGATCATCAAGCCCAATCTTTGAAGGGACAGCAGAAATCAGAGAATCCCAGGATAATTTTGGTTGGGAAAGACCTCTGAGATCATCAAGCCCAACTTTTGAAGGAACACCATTTTTTCAACCACTAAGTGCTGTGTCCAGTCATGTCTGGAACACCTGTGGCAAGAAAAGTCTCAGCAATTCCCAGGAAAAGCTGCTCCCTGAGAAGGGCTGGGCCTGTTGGGTAAATCCTGCCTGCTGCTGCTGTGGGATAAATCAGGATGGTGCCTGGAGCCCTGAGCCATGGCAAACCCATCCTCGGTGGCCCAGTCGTGTCCTGCATCCAAAGGGGAGCGCTCAGCCCTCTCTTTGGAGCTCATTTGCATTCCAGAGGCAGCTCCATCATTTAGGGGAGGACGAAAAAGCCACTCGGCCCTTTTTAATAAGCTGGGGAGCCTGAGGAGTGCCCACCTTTGATTTCCTGCAGGGCTGGGGAGGGCAGTGCCCGCCACGGGCACACAAAGTCAGGCAGGAATTCCCTGGCTCCTGCCCCGGGCTTGCTGCAGCTCCTGGCCAGAACTGAGCTGCATCTGCCTCTCCCAGCCAATCCTGAGGGGGAATATCCAGACATTTTCACCTCAGAGCAAGGAGGGATCCGTGTATTAATGCACCTTTTTGCTGAGTGGAAGTTTGGCTGCTCCCTCCTGATATTGCCCAACTCCCTCAGTCTGTTCCCCTTACAAGACCCACACAAAACAATATTTTCTTCTCTTCTTTCTTCTAGAAATGGGAAGATTTGAATGCTTTTTTTTTTTTTTTTTTTTTATTGTTTTGTTTTGTGTTTCTCTTTTCTCCCAAGTCTTCTTTTGACTGACTGGGATTTTTCATGGCTGGATCAGGGAGCTGGACATTCCCCTTTGTTTCGGAAGCACTGGGTGATGGATCACATTTTAATTGGCGTTGAGGTTTCCAGAAAAAGGGAGCACCACAGGAAGTTATTAGAATAACAACACTCTGCATCTGCACAGGAATTAAAACTGCAAATGGACGGGGCATATTAATTGCTACCAAATGCTTTGGTTTTCTCCTGCCTCCCAAAGCCCAACTCAACGAAAGCTTAGGTTGGGGGGGTTTATTTTTAACATCTATTTTCTTGTCTTTCCCTTCCAGCAAAAGTGTAAGTGATGAAATTTGTAGGATTTCAGCCTTCTGGAGCAAATTCTCTCTGCAGAGGGTTTCAAAGCCTTTGCAAAGGAGATAAACACATTTGTTTTGACAGGGAGGACACTGATGGCTGCAGACAGACCCAGCCTGGCCAAGGCTCTCGTTCCCACAGCACGAATCCGAGCGTGGGCTCCTCCAGCTCCTGCCAAAGCAGCTCAGAATATTTTGCCTTCCCCTTTTTTATTTTTCCCCTAAAAAATTACCGATGTCACCGAGCTGCATCTCTCGTTACAGAAGTAACAGATTGTGAGTGGTTTTTCTTTCGCTCGCTGGGTTGTGGTTTTTTTTTTCAGTTTTGTAAATGAAAGGAGGAAAAGCAGTAGGAAAAAAAGCAAATTTAACTCACAGATATCCAAAAACTCTTTCAGCCAATCGAAATCCAGTTTTTTGTTGCAAGAAAGGAGAAGTTGGAAATGTTTTGGGCTTCAGTGCCTTCTTTTCTTTTTATCTTTGATTTATTCCAACGTGCTACTTCATTCTGTTTCTGAATTACTCCAGGAATTTTCCCTTTTCCTACCTCTCAAAGGCAATTCCCAATCCTCAATAAGTGCAAAAGGACATACCTGGAATGGGTGGATTTCCAGCATCTCTTGTTGATAATTGGACTTGATATTAGAGGCCTTTTCCAACTTTAATTAGTGTATGATTTAATGAGTTTATTATAATACAGAGAGCAGGTCTCCGTGGATGGAAATTGTTTATGAGCAATGTTTCAAATCCATGGAAAATCCATGATGGGTTTGTCACATCACAAAGGGAAAACTTAAAGGGAAAATAAGGATGGAATTTAAACCAATTTAAAGAAATTATTCTGCATTTCCACTACCACAACGTAGATATTGGTGGCTGTTAGAGTTTAGGTGAAAATCCCATAAAGCTTCATCCTCTGGAGTTAACATTTTCCCAAGAGAACAAAATTCTTGGGTGTCTCCTTGCTCTTGGTGATGCTTCACCACCAAGGCTGAACCAGGGCTGGTCCAGAAGGAGAATTCTTATAAAATTGAGGTTGTTTTTTGCTGATACCAATTTGCTGTGCAATCTGCTCTTTCTTTTCCACCCTAAAAATAGGAAATCCTGAAAATACCCCACTTTGGGAAGGACTCAGGTGGGTTCTTCTGTGATCTGCAGAAATTCCAGCTCTCAGCACCTGAAACCCAGCAGCTTCCTCAGCTCTTCACGTGCATTTCATGGATCCAAATATTGGCTCATTTACCTCCCCCCTCCCCAGAGAGAAAATCTGCACACTCTGAGGGAATTTGGCATTGATTTGGAGCTGTGGGGCAGATCCTGAGAGGATGTAAAAGGCCTTGGGAAAAGGCAAATCCCTGCCATGGAGACTTTGGGATTTTGGTCTTCCTTGGAAGGACGTTCATCTCCTGGGAGCTCTTTAACTTCCTCACTTTATTGAACAGAAACAGCCCCTTCTACTCAACATCAACTTCAAATGACTTCTGATTGGCTCTTGGAGAAGAACAGGGGGGAAAGGGAAAGAGAAAAGGGAAAAGGGAAAAGGGCAAAGGAAAAGGAAAAGGAAAAGGAAAAGGAAAAGGAAAAGGAAAAGGAAAAGGAAAAGGAAAAGGAAAAGGAAAAGGGGGGCAAAGGAAAAGGAAAAGGGGAAAGGGGAAAGGGGAAAGGGGAAAGGGAAAGGGAAAGGGAAAGGGAAAGGGAAAGGGAAAGGGAAAGGGAAAGGGAAAGGGAAAGGGAAAGGGAAAGGGAAAGGGAAAGGGAAAGGTTTATCTCAAGCTGCAATTTCAGGGCAGCTCTTGAAAGCTGTAAAAGCCTCCATGGATCTCCTGAGCCCTTGGCCTCACTCCCAGCTGGGCTTGGCAGGAAATCCCCCAGTGCCCAGGTGGCATTTTAGGGAAATAAACAGCACCACGGGGATGTCAGGTGCTTGTTGAGCAATCCCAGCCCAGGCTCCTCCGTGTCCTGGCCTTCCCCTCCCATCCTGCACATCTGGGGCTCTGGCACCCGTCCTGGAGGAAGGACACACAGCCCAAACACAGAGAGCCAGGCCAAGGAGGCAGGCAGGGAAAATTCCTCCTGCGTGGGATGCAGATGGAGGCTGTGCAGAGAGAAGGAAAGCGACACCTGGAAATCTTCAAGCTCAAGGAGGCATCATAAAAATCATCTTCTCTGCCTGGTGGTGTCACTTCTGCCACTCTTCCAGTGACAGCCCCTTGCTTTTCAGGCCAAAGAGGTTCCTGAGTGCCCTGTGCTGGGATTTTATCAGCAGCACGTGTGACTGATGGTTCTGCTGTGTACAACTGCCTGATATTTGAAATTCTGAGGGTGTGTGGGTAATGTTTATGTGAGTAACGTGTGTGTGAGCCACTTGTGAGATCTGCAGGGCACAAAAATGTCCCAGGTCCCTGGTGGCATCACAAGATGCTCCTTCTGTGCTTTATTCTGGCAATATTGATTATTCTCTGTTGTCAGTGTATGATTTCAGGCAGAGCTGGCACACACCAAGCATCCTTCCACTCTCTCCCTCTTCCCAGAAATCCGAGGGTTTCCTCGAGTGTGGCTCTCCAGGGTCATCCTTCTCTTTCCTGAGGTGATGGATCAGCCAGCAGGGAACACCAAGCCCAGATCTTCCAAAGGGCAAAGGATGAGGAGCAAATTTAGCCCTAAATGACACGGGTATGAAGGGAGCAGGAGGAACAGGGATGGAGCAGCTTTGGGATGCTCCAGCAGGGAAGTTCCCAGGTAAACTGGAAAGCCACGAACTCGAGGGAGATGCCAAGCTCATTAGCATATTTAGAGCCATATTTAGGGATAATCAGGAGAGGAAAACAAAACCGGGAATGTGGCCATTGAAAGCACTTTGTGGTGCAGTGGCCCAGCGCCAGCCCCTCTCCCAGCCCTGCCTCGGGACTACAAAGCCATGGCAGGGAAAAAACCAACACCACTCCCGAAAAACCAAGCCCACAAAAGCCCCCCCCCGGCAACAATGGTCTGTCAGGCGTGATTTAGTGGGGCTGCAGCCCCCGGGCAAGCTTCAGTGAGCAATCTCAATCCTCGGGGTTCCCACACTGGGCCGCTGCCCTGCGCCTCCCCGCACACAAAGGCACGAGGAGCGGGGCACTAAATGAAGCTGCTGCCTTTGTGTCCTTGTGAGGGGGCCTGGCTGCGGGGGAGGCAGGAGAAATGAAGTGTGAAATGTGATATGAAATCAATTTCTGCTCTTGGGGAGGGAGGGGTGGATTTTGTCACGGGCTCAGGGATGCCCAGGAATAGATTCTTCATCCGTTTGCTGAGGTGCTTAAGGAAAACCTCTCTTTTCCTCCTGGCTTTGCCCATTCCCACCTTTTTTTTTTTTTGGTATTAAAGATATTTATAAATGTGAGGAGCTGGCATCCCTCTTGATCCACCTCACAAAACAATAACAGCCCATCCCCTGTGGAATCACAGCCCCCCATGGAATATTTGTGGGTTAGAGGTGGCCTCCTCTTTGCTGTGCCCCAATCTGAGTTTCTCTCACTCTCTCTGCCCGTGTCACCACCCCGCTGCTCCAGATGGTCCCTCCAGGAATATCAGAGAGGATTTCGGTGGAGAAACAAACACTGCCCCCCATGCAGCGTGTCCTCACTTGCAATAAATGTGTGCAGCTCCGTGGGTGTCAGCAGGGAGCAGCAACTCCTCCGTGCCTGGAGATGCGGCCTCCAAGCGCCGTTGTTTTCCTTCCCTTCCCTGGATTTTTTTATTCAAGCTGCTCCTGATGGGGAGTGTGGGATTTCTGCAGTAATGCAAAAAAAGATAAAGAGCAGGAAATCAAACACGATGCTTTGGATGTGGTGGGCAATGAGAAGAGCAGCATTTATGGGATGAGATATCCCAGGAATAAACTGCCAAATGACATCATAAATTAGATAATCCCGAACAATTGCCTCCCCAGCATCTCCCACATCCCCTCCTCCTGGGACTTGCAGCAATAATCCTCCCTGCCCCATGGATTCCAGCAGCTGGATGGCTTAAAATCAACTTGCTACTATAAGATTTCCCTCTTTTCTCCCGAAAATGTCAGATTTCCCTGCTCCTTTTCCACCCCCAGGTTCTCCTGAGCTGTTCACTAGTCCAGGCTCATTTCTGCATCACTGTCAGTCTGAGTGTTGCCCCATCCAGCAGGACCAAGCCTGAGCCAGGGCAGGGGCAGCCACATCTCCCCTGTTTCTCTGCCTCTCCCCAGCCCGGTTTTCTCGGCACATTTTTGTGCTGAGCCCGGTGTCACTGCTCAGGAAACAGCAGGGGATGATCCTCTCCTGAAGGTGCTGCATTCCAGCAGGGATTCCCACCTTTCCTGGGGAGGGCAACGTGGAGGAACCCCTCTGGCAGCCACATTTGGGCTGGGCTGTGCCACTCGGGAACAGGGAGCAGCTTTTGGGGTGATTGAGGGTGGTTTGGGGGCTCTGTGCAGAGCAGCCCCAGCACCTTTGGGGTGGGCTCTGCCACCAGGAGAGCTCTCCCCAAAAATCCAGCCTGTGCTACCCCTGCCTGGCCTTCATGGCAGAGGCACTGAGAGCTCGGACACCTTTCCTTTTCCTCCTGCCAGGAGGGATCTGGCCATGGAGTTTTGCTCCAGGTGAATCCCAACGTGCCAGAGTTCAGAAGATTCTTCCCTGAGCCCAGAGGGGCTGAGGAAGATTCTGCAGCACAACTGTTAAATGTCAGCTGTCACACTCCTTAATCCACTTAGGATGCTCTGATTGGTTTGAGAATGATAATTAAACCCATAAATGCACCTCCACAAGCTTCACACCGCCTCAATTATTTTTACCTTGTAGGACTTTGATTTATCTCCCCTCAATTACTGTTAAACACGGCGACATCATTCAGCAACAAACTCCACCGACAAAATTCAGCAATAAAATCCACCGACATAACTCAACAACGAATTTCTTCTGCCCCTTCCTGCCACCTGCTGATGGCAGCACAGAGGTGCCCACGGTAGGTGGGACTGCAATTCCTGCCAGGAATTCTCCCGGGTGTTGGATTGCTGCTGCAAACCAGCCCAGCCTGATAAAGGCAGTGGTTCCTGTGCTCAGCACATTGTTCACTCCCTCTCCAGATGGAACAGATTAGCCAGGCCCTGAAATGTTGTTAAATAAAATACGCAAAAAGAAAATACAATTATTGCTAAAGTGAAAACATACCGCATGGGATTATTAAAAGACCAAGATGTTTTACATTTTAAGGATGTTCTGCAGGTTTTTTTTTTTTTTTCAGCCTTCATGCACCAAAAGCTTGCAGGGGTGGTGTTAAACTTTTCCATGTGATCTCAGGGAGCTCTCCCTGTGCACGGCTCTGCCAGGGATGGGGCTGCCCTCTGTCCCTGGCCGAGTGCTCAGGGCTGTGGGCTGGGAATTCCAGGGGCCCAAATCCAGGTTTCCTGCTCCTGCACTGAGCACCAGGCATGGCCTGGAGCAGGGGCTTGGCAGGGTTTGTAAAGGGCAAATTTCTTGTGCTGCTTCTCCCCCATGCCCAGGTGGAGTGGAAACCTTTGGCCAGGAGAATTCCCTGCTGTCAGAGGAGTTCCCTGGCTGGCATTTCCCACCAGATCCCATTTCTGACTGGCATTTCCCATCCAATCCCACCTCTGCCTGGCATTTCCCATCCAATCCCACCTCTGCCTGGCATTTCCCATCAAATCCCACCTCTGACTGGCATTTCCCATCAGATCCCATCTCTGACTGGCATTTCCCCAGATCCCATCTCTGACTGGCATTTCCCCCCCGATCCCATCCCTGGCTGGCATTTCCCATCAGATCCCACCTCTGACTGGCATTTCCCCAGATCCCATCTCTGACTGGCATTTCCCATCCATCTCACCTCTGACTGGCATTTCCCATCCAATCTCACCTCTGACTGGCATTTCCCCCCAGATCCCATCTCTGACTGGCATTTCCCATCAGATCCCACCTCTGACTGGCATTTCCCATCCAATCTCACCTCTGACTGGCATTTCCCATCCAATCTCACCTCTGACTGGCATTTCCCCCCCGATCCCATCCCTGACTGGCATTTCCCCAGATCCCATCCCTGACTGGCATTTCCCATCAGATCCCATCCCTGACTGGCATTTCCCATCAGATCCCATCTCTGACTGGCATTTCCCCAGATCCCATTTCTGACTGGCATTTCCCATCCAATCTCACCTCTGACTGGCATTTCCCCCCAGATCCCATCCCTGACTGGCATTTCCCACCAGATCCCATTTCTGACTGGCATTTCCCACCAGATCCCCTCTGACCACAACTGTGTGCAAAGGCCTCCAAAACTCTCCCAGTTTGTGAGCTGTGATAAGCTCAGTCTAAGAACCATTGTTGATTTCAGTGCCACAGACTCGTGGGATGGTTTGGGTTGGAAGGGACCTTAAAGATCCTCTTGTCCCATCCCCACCTTCCACTATCCCAGGGTGCTCCAAGCCCCCTCCAAGCTGGCCTTGGACACTTCCAGGCATCCAGGGGCAGCCACAGCTTCTCTTTAATAAATCCTGGCAAAGATAATTTTGAAAGGATTCTGGAAACCTTGATCTGTCGAGGATCACTTTGGGCTGGAGTTGTTTGCTGGTTACAGGGATATCACAGGAGGTGCAGATGGATAATGTGAGACTTGCAGTGATTTTGGCTACAGAAAACACAGCTGAGTTTAAAATAGCCTGGGTGAGTGCTCAGTGAGCCCTCAGCTCAGAGAGCTCGGCAGCACTGCCTTGATGAGTTTATTTGAGCACGTGTTTAATGTCTGTTCTGGGTCTGGCTGCAGCAAGGCCAAGCCTTGCAGACATTTTCAGGTGTGTGGTGATAATAAATCACTTTTTAAATGACCTTAGAAATGCAGTTTGGAGCGAAGCTGCATCCATTAATGCTCCAGGTCCCTCCCCAGCATCACTCCACCTCCTTAACGTCCCTCCACCTAAATCACCTCACTCGTGATGGATGAAAAATAAATTCAGCTCCTTGAAACTGTTCTCTCCCGTTTGGTTTTGAATGACTGGGGCCATCCTGGTGACTGGGGGCTGATGACAGGACTTGTCCCCAGAAGCCCAGCCTGCCTTTTCACCGGGCTGTCACTCACCAAGGACATTTCCACTGGAAATGAGTCCCAGTGGGAAGGGGTTTTGGGGGGATGCTCAGCCACATCTGCACCACGGTGCACAGCTGGCGAGGCAGGGCTGGTCCCTCATTAATGGCTCATTAATTAGGGAGCAGTTATTAGACAGCAACCTGGAAAGAAAAAAAATCCCCACTTGAATCAGATTTTCTTGCAGCCACGTGGAAAATTCCACCCCCAAAGAATTTGGTAGAGCTCCCCCAAAGCCTGCCCCAGTTAAGGTTTTTTGTCAGCAGGAAAGCGGCAATTTCTGCCTCACAAAACTCCTGAAATTATGCAAATGCCTTCAAAACAGAACACAAAACAGAGCCCAGCTGATTTTTACAAGATCCCTTCAAAAGAACCATGAATTTTTAGCCAAATTCTGGTGATTCCAGGGTGTTTTTTCACCTCGTGGTACCTTGAGAAGGCAGAAGGGTGCAGGTGTGGGTGTGTGAGAATATAAAAACATAAATATTTGTTTAAAATGTTGGTATTTTCTGTTCTAAGAGAAAAATTGCAAGGCTGTGGTATGTCCAAAATGCTGCTTTTTTAACATGCAGGAATATTTCTCCGGTGGAAAACTTTGCAGAAAACCAAATATTAGGGGAAGGATTGTGGAATGTGTTTGCCATGGCAAAGGTAAAATCAGCAGTGGGGAACAGCTGAGCGCTGCTCTGCATCTTAAAAATGTTTGCAGATTCATGGAAAAGTGGGAATGCAGCAGGGGGAAAGGGAGCTGCTGCTGCTGACAACTTTCTTTAAGCAACTTTTCTTTAAAAAGCAACTGGCTTGTGGCAGCCTGGAGTTGAAGTGATGGACTAAGAGGAGTTTTGGGTCATAATATCATAATTCGAGTGGGAAATCTGCTCCAGGCTGGAGCAGGGTCTTCATCCCCACGGGAAGGCAGCTCAGTCCTGCTGGGGAGCTCTGAGGGATGCTGCTCCTGTGGGGACCAAGGGACACCAATTTAAATCAGCATTTTATTGCCAATCCTTCACCTTTTTACTCCATCCCCATCACACCCCTCACAATCAGATCTCACTGATTATTTCCAAACGCTGGTTTCAGTGCATTCCTAAATTCCTGAGGGACCAAGTTGATGTCTCAATGCAGTTTTGTTGATAATTAAGTGTCTTTCTGCCAGATCCTCTCTGAACCCCACACCTAAGCCCCAAAACCCCTCATCCCTGCAGCAGTTCCAGCCCAGTGCTGAGGGCTGGCAAACTGGAGAATGCAGTTTCATCTTGGATTTAAACCTGATTTAAACCTGAACTCTGCCACAGCCCCCCAAAGGTGATTTTATCGAGTCACTTAATCCATCAGGATCTCAGCTTCCCCAACCAGAATTGAGGAAGAAAAGCGTTTTCCTCCATCCCATGAAGTGTTTTGCAAAGAGGCCTCAGCGATGTACTTAGGGATTTCCTCTGTGGAAGCTGAAACACCTCAAATCCTGTCAGAACCCCTCCAAACGTTCCAGCCCAATAAAGTTCAAATGGGGAATAACACATTTGTTAAAAGAGGCACAACTTTATGCCGAGAGGATGACATGGCCAAGAGACCATACATCCCTCCAAAAAAAAAAAGAAAAAAAAAAAAAAAGTTAAAAAAATGAGGACAAGATTATCCAGCCAATGTAAACTGGAGTGGCGTGGTCGGGGTTTTTAAGATTTTTAGAGACACTTGGAATGAAAGAGGGAAAAATCCCACAGCCAAGTCTCGGGCACCTCACAGCCTGTGTACACTGCAGGAGGAAACTTGGGTTATGAGCAAATATTTTAGTACAAATCAAATGCCTTCCAGGGATAAGCAGCTGGGAAGGCGGGAAGAAATTAATATTGGGAGCTTTAGAACTTCCCAGAACTATTCCCTCCCTCCTTGATTGAGGGAATTAACTTTTATTTTATTAACTTTTTAATGCCCTTCTCCCATCCAGGGTGCTCGGAATGGCTTCTCCCCTCCTCCAAAAGAGCTGCCCTGAGGATGTTGCTCTTCTCAGGCTTTAAGTAGCAGCTGGCTGTGATTAAGTGGATTGGGAGGATCAGTGCTTGATTAACTTTGTGCTGCTCCTGCTTTGCTCAGGTTCCTGCAGGAGAATTAATCCCTGGGTTCAGGAGAATGTTGGGCTCTAATGGATACCAGACCCTGGGAGCCCACCCAGTGCCAGAGCCTGGTTTGGACACGTTCAGGCTTCATTCTCCTGTCCTGCAAAGGTGAAACTCCTGTGGGCTCTGAGCGGAGCTTTGCTAGGCTGGGTTTTAGTGGAGGTGTTTATAAACTCACCGAGTTTCCACCCAGATCCATGTCCTGCTCTGTTATTCTGTTACTGCATTTTCTGATGATGTAGAGAATCATGGAATGGTTTTATATAACTGGAATATATTTATATATTGGAATATATATAATTTATATAATCATGGAATGGTTCTTATATAATTGTCTCTGTGACTGGCATGATAGGAAGTTTTCTGGCTGTTGGCAGAATGAAGACTGGGAATTATGAGAAAACACAAACTCATCTCATCCCACCCCTGCCATGGCAGGGACACCTCCCACTGTCCCAGGCTGCTCCATCCTGGCCTTGGGCACTGCCAGGGATCCAGGGGCAGCCACAGCTTCTCTGGGCACCCTGTGCCAGGAACCCACCACCATCACAGGGAATAATTTTCCCCCAATATCCCACCTAAAACTCCTCTCCTTCACCTTAAGGCCATCGCAGGTGTCTGGGTAGGCAAAGTCAAATAAATTCTAGGTAACACCAGCAGAACTGAAGGCTGTAAATGATGTTTGTTTTGCATCATAAACAAATAAACAAATACTGGCACACATCATCTTGAAAGGAATCTGCAAACCTTGATCTACCAAGGATCACTTTGGGCTGGAGTTGTTTACTGGTTACAGGGATATCACACAGAAAATCCGATTTTCTAAACTGGAAGTACAGCAGTGATTGAATGAAACCCCAAAACTTCAACCACTGTAATTGTAACGTAAGAAACACCAGGCTGTGAGTGTCTAAAATATCCTTTTATTACCCAAAATAGCTGGACACGCTTTCCTGGAGGGAAATCTCTGAGCAGAGCTCCTTGTCTGGGCCCTTGGAAAACAAGGGATGTCCTTTCAGCAGGGACAGTCATGCAGGGGACTTGATTCTCTGCAAAGACAGGAGAATTTATCCATCCTTTGCAAAAAGTGACACTCACTGGCCAAAACCTCACTCTGAGTGTCCCCAAGTGACCAAGCCTAAGCCAGGTTTTATAATGGCCTTTTCCTCTTTCAAACTGAGCCCCAGAAAGGGGCAGGGAAAGTGAGATGAGCACAAAGTAAATCCAAATTCTTCTGTTAATGTGCATCATTAAGTGATCCAAAGTAGCTCAAACAACTCTGTCGTTCCCTGCTGCAGAGAAATCCTACAACAACCCTAAATCCATAATTGAGCTGAGGAAGCTGCTCTCCCAAGGAGCTTCTGGTTCATTGAAACTGTAAAGTAAAAATAGTAAGAATTAAAAAAAAGAAATAAAAATCAAGAGAGTGCAAATGGGAGCTTGGCTGTGTTTCTGCACTAAATTCTGCCTTGATGGAAATGAATAAAGCTCAAAGTGAAGTCCACAGGCATCTCCTAATTATATCACAAGGTTTTATTCCACTTAAGTTTTCATGAAAGACTCCTGATTTCTTTTTATTATTCTCCATGGGAGTATAACATATTGGTTAACCAGGGGAAAGGAAGCCAAAAAAAAAACCCCCGAGATGAAACTCCTGATCGTTGTGTTTGTCGGGATAGATCAATTGTGGGGTTTCAACTGGGTATGGAAATTCCCTGCTTGCAATATGGCTAAAAAGAAAGAGCATGGATGATTTAACAATTTACATAACCTGAGAGACTCAGCTGCAAATTGAATGAATGGGGCTCTTTGTTTTCTCGAAACCGGAATAAAAAGAGGGGGAGAACAAAAAAAAAGAAAAAAAAAGGAGAAAAAAAAGAGAAAAAAAAAAGTTCTTATATAATTGTCTCTGTGACTGGCATGATAGGAAGTTTTCTGGCTATTGGCAGAATGAAGAGTGGGAATGATGAGAAAACACAAAGCAATCAGGGGGCAGTTGAGCAATTGTCCAGAGGGACTAATAGAGAGTGACAGAGCCGGGCCTGCGCAGGGCCTGGCCTGGCTTTGCACCATTGTCCTGAGCAGATCTGGGTCCCTCTCGGGGCTCTCGGCCCCTGAGTGACCACAGCCCCTCCAGGACATCCCTGCAGAGCCTCAGCTCCGGGATGCTGGAGATGCTGAGGTGTGGTTTGAACTGGGAGTGTCCCAGTTTGGAGCTCCCTGGGATGGTGGGAGGTGTCCCTGCCATGGCACTGGCTGGGCTTTCAGGTCCCTCCCCACCCAAAGCACTCCAGGATTTACAGGGGGAACATTTTCCCTCAGGATTTTGTGGGTTCAGTGTCCTCCCACTGCCAGAGCACAAATCCCTCCCCTGGAGCAGCCCAGGGGTCGAATTATTTCTCCTGAGGAAGCGTCGCCACCTCAATTATTCCATTTCCACCACGGCCCCTCCAGCCTGGCCGAAACCAGAAATAATTTCAGCCTCTCTCACATGGGCATCAGCTCCTCTGCTAAATATGGATCCGTCCAACAAATCCAGGGAAATCCTGAGCAGTTTTAGCCACCCCTGGCCCCCAAAGCTTCCCTCTGTGAGGATGCCACAGGCAGCTGCTCTCGCTGCCTGCAGCAGGAGCCTTTCATTTTCAAGGCCTGTTAATCCAGCACGTTTGCAGCAGACTGGAAAGGCCCTCTCAAATAAACAGCTGGGAATGGGAATGAGGATGGGAATGGGAATGGGGAGGGAAAAACCTCTGGCAAACATCTGGCAGCAGAGCTGGGGGCATATGGGGCGTATCTCCTCCCTGAACTGGTGCAAGAGGGAAAAACAAACTTCACCCCTTGGGCTGGAACCAGCAGATGAAAACAAATTAACCTTTTTTTTTCTAATTATTTTTTCTCTGTGTGTGTTGTGTATTCGAGCCCAATGTCTGTTTGAATGTCCTGCTTTAAAGCTTTGGTTTAGAAATTCCTCAGTTTGCCCCCTCCCCTTGGAGCAGGACCAGTGCAAGTCAACAAATTCTCCCTCATCAATCATGGCCAGGATTCTTTTTCCTTCTTTTTCCTGCCCCAATCCTTGCATCCACATTTTATTTCCACATCAGGCATTCAAATAATCAAACTGTGGCCTCTAATGTACTTGTAAATTTTTTTTCTTTTTTTTCCAAACAGATCTGTATCCTTCAACGAAAAAAATCTTAATTAAAGGCTCATGGCATAATGACCCTGGGTGGGCATCATTTATTTCAGAGCAGATCCTGACCATAAAACCTTCATCAAGATGATGATGGGAGCTCAACTTTCTTATTAAACTCCAGAGATTTCACACAGAAAATCCAATTTTCTGAACTGAAAGTACAACAGTGATTGAATGAAACCCCAAAACTTCAACCACTGAAACTGTAACGTAAGAAACACCAGGCTGTGAGTGTATAAAATGCAAAAAAGAATTAAAACCTTCTATATCCAGCACTTAAACCTACACAGGCCCATGAATTCTGGTCTATTTTATCTCTTATTCTCCAAAATTTGATACAGCAACAGTGGTTTTATACCCACAGTCTGCTCCCAAAAATAATCAAGTATTTCGAGGACTTCTCTTAGGGTACATTTTTTTCTCATCAAAAATAATAAATGTCAATATCTGAACCACATTTCGGTTTTTTATTTGATCTGGGGCCTGCCAACTCAAACAATGATTTGTGTCTTTATAGGAAGGCACTTCACCATTTTCGAATAAATATTTAAATGCTACTTCACAGGAAAAAATACTCCTGTGGTTAGGTGAGATATGCTGGAAAAATCAAGGCTGGTCCTCAAAGGCCTCGTGTTGTTGCACTTTCCTGTTCTTAATTTGCTTAATCCTTCCTCAAACTGAAAAATTCAGATCAGAGCAAAAGAGAAGGTGCTTTAAAAGGAGCTTTGATACTCACAGCAGATTTCTTGATGAGTTTTATTTTAGTGATCTGCTGCAAAACGAGATGGGGATGAAGCAAGAGCTTTAATCTTTATAATTTATCTTTGTTATCTTATTCATAAATTCTGTGTCTGCCAGGCAAAGCCTCTCCATCAAAACTGGAATAAGGAACTGATCTGAAAGGGATAAATTTATGAGTTTTATGTGTGTTTGTAATCAAATAGGTGCCACTTGAGTATTAAATTCCCAGTTTTCCACTAAGAAAATGAAGGGAAAATGATGACAGGGATGATGATGATGATGAACACCCTGACACAAATTTGTGCTGTCACAGGGAACATCAGCACCTTCTATTTAAGTAACTCTCAGAAAAAGGCTGAACAGGAAAAAAAAGCAGAAAAATATAAGTATTTGCACCCCATGAGCTGTTTGGTGGAGAGAGAAGTGAATCCCGGCTTTCTGCCTGCCAAAAAAAAAGCTTAAGTGGGAAAAATCCTCTAAAATTTCCCTTTTCCAGGCAGTTTTTCAAGTCCTGTCAGACTTACTCCTGCTTTAAATGGGTAGAGAAGCTCATCAGGCACAGAGCTGTGATGGGGGTCAGGTCCAGCCTGGTCTCCCACCCAGGCAATCCCTCAGAAACCATGGAAAAACTGGGATCAAGATCACGGAAAGCTGAAGGAAAATTTCCCTTTTTCAGGCAGCATCTTCTGCTCTTGATGCTGGAACCTCCCAGCACCTGAACCTCACCCCTCCTCTCCTAAAGAGCTCCTCGTGCTTCCCACATCCTGAAAACCCCTGGAATTCCCATCCTGATACCCCCTTACCTCCCCATCCTGATAACCCCTAATCTCCTCCAGGAGAATGGGCAGCATTTGGCTCTTTTGAAGCAGCCAAACATCAGCTTTCAGAGCTGCACCCCCTGCACTGCAGGGCTGGGAAAGAATAATCCAAATCTTTCTTTGGGATGAAAAAATCCCCTTTTTTTCCCCCCTCGGGCACTGAGGCAAGTGTGAGGTAGCAAATCACACATTACTCTATTTCCAAATGAGATCCCTTTGGTCCACCTTTAATACCATTTTCCCCCTCCCCAGGAATTAAATATCCGTTCTTTTACCACCCAGTTTATTTGATCATCCAGGAAGATAAATGGCTTCTGCTGGAATATTAAACAAAGGGAAAATTAAAGTACTGGGAAGGGTAAACAATGGAGTAAAGCACAATTTCCTTTCTGCTACGTGGAGAAAAGAAGTCTCCTTTTCTTGCTAAATATCAGCACACAGCCTCGAATTCTGGCCCTGGGCACACATGGAGCTTTTCTCCCCCAAATCCATGGGGTTTGTACCTATCTGGGTGAATTTTGAATCGAATGGGAGCCAAGGAATGATTTTCTAGATAAGATCCACCCCAAAAATAAAATTCATCATGGAGTTTAGCACGAGGAGTTTTTAAAATCACAGCTTTGGTTCTGTTTCTTTCTTGCTCAGCGTTGTTCAATGCAAATACAAAGTGAAAAATGTTATTTTCATTGGGTTTTGGGCCCATTCTGGTGGGACAGCACCAAGAACTGGCTCATGCCCCTGGACACCTCCAGCTCCAGGCACCAGCAGTCCTTCCAGCCCAGGGATGGATCCTGGGAAGAGCTGGAAGGACTCATCTGGAAGCTGAGGAGCACCAACTCATTTTCTGAGAGCTGATTGAGGTCGGATTCCTCCCAAAGCACCCAGAAGAGGAGCAATTCCCTTCCCTGGGGCCCTTCTCCCTCCAAGGGGAGTCACATTCCAGCAGGGACATCAGCTCCAAGCCAGCCCAGGATGAAAATTCCCAGGTGAAAATAAGAACTAATATCCAGGACTGACAAATTCCCTCAGCCGTGATTCCTCCCGACTGCTGGGTGCTCTTTCATTTTAGCTGCTCTTCAATTCAGAATTGCAAAAAGGACTTTCTTACAGCATTCCAGGAGCTCAGCTTTAGAACTCTGAAATCATTTCGTTTGGCAGATGATTGATGAGAAGGAAGGACTCATTTCTTATGGATTTGCCTCTATGCCATAGGAAATAACAGAGTATCACAGGAATTTTTCTCAGTTTTGCACAGTTACAACCCAGATTCCGAGTTTAGGCTGAGAGATCACCACAGAAATAGCTCTGATGGGAATCTGACAAACAGCAGAGGACCAGGATTTGATCCATGGATATTGATTCTCCTCAGAGTTTTGCTGTGATTCCTTTTTTTTTCAGCAAAGCCACCCATGGATCAAAAAACCTCTGCCTGGTGTAGCCGAGGCATTTCTCAGTTTATTATTGCTGGATTATTCCTGGAATCCAACGTGGATTTTCCGGCAGACTAAACACGATGTGGGGTGGAAATGGGAACGTGAAGGACTGGGAGAGGGGCAGCAGGAGAGCTCTGGGAGCTCCAGCAAAGCAACAAAGCCCTGGGGGCTCCGTGGCTGCACCAGGTGAGGCTGAAATCTCTTTTTGGGAGGCAGAAGCCAAAGCTGGAGGTTCTCTGGGGCTGCCCTGGCTGTGACCTCCATCCCATAGAGCATCTCCAGGGTGCAGGAATTCAGATTCCAGGCTCACTGAGGCCTGACCTGCCCCTGACAGAGATGGATGCCCAGCTCTGCTAATGGGCTGTGGCAGCTCCGTGCTGGGATTGAGCCCAACCTGGGATGAGCCAGCTCATTCCCACTCATCCCCTGCTTCCCCTTGGGAATCCTGGAACACCCAGCACCCTCCTGAGCTCCCTGGTGTCCTCCTCAGGACTAAACCCCACAGTCACAACCATCAGGAAGGTTTGCAGTGGTTTTGCAGATGTTGATCTTCAGCTTTGTCTGCTTGAAGGCAGAATCTGCAGCTCGTTTTATGGCCCACATTTATGAACAGAGCAGAGAGAAAAACGCAAACCTAATCAGTACAGACAAATTTATTTAGGATAAAACAAGGGTGGGTGGGAAATAGCTGATGCTGGTGTGGTTTTGGCAGAATTTATTCACCACAACAAGCAATCAGTGGCTCTCAGGCTCCAATTTTTGCAGAATTCAGAGAGTTTTTAGGCACATCCTGATCAAATCCAAAATGAGAAGCACCAGCTCAATCAGCCTTTGTGCTGAGCACTTCCTTGCCCTGTGTTCCCCTCTCACTCCCTCCAGCCCTCTGACCCTTCATCTTTGTGCCAAGAAAGGAGAATTGCCCCAATCCTGGCTGATTCCCACCAATTTCCAGCTTAGGGAGCACTCCCAGGACTCCTTCCCTGAGCGCTTCACTGTCTCGTTGGGTTAAAATGATCTTTGAGCAGCCCCTGAGCCGCTGGAAATGCTCCTGCTGCAGACACAGAAACGTGCAGAGCTTCCAGAGGAGCCTTTCCCCTTCTCCTCAGGATGCTGGGAATGGGGAGGAGTGGTCCAACCTGAGGTTCCCAGTTTGGAAAACACTCAGGAAGCACCTCCTGTGCTCCAGGGGTGCAGCAGAGCCCCTGGGAAATGCTCGGTGCCACATCCCGGGTTCATCCTTAGAGCAGCACGTGGGGAAGGAACAGATTCCTCAAAAAATCAAATTCAAATCCTGAAAGGAAACATTTTCCTGGACAATTGGCAGGAATGTTGGGCACCCTCTTTTCGGATTGCTGCGTGTGATTTCAGTGCCTGCAGGACACAGGGCTAATTTAACGAGGCATGAATTTAAATATCTTAAGAGCTCAACAAAACAGGGAGAGAATCAGAGAGGTGAAAAGTCAGTGCCCCTCCTTGTCCCGCTGTCTTCTTTTTGTTGGCTGCTGGGCTGGGAGACACAAAATCAACCCGAGCAACACAACCTGTCTGAGTTTTATTCAAATCAGCCAATTAAAACATCGAGCTGAAATGTCAACGAACATGTTCTGGCCACTCAGGAATTAAAGCAGGAAAGCATCTGTCTGTCCTCACCACAAAGCAGGGAAGATTTTTAATTCCACTTCTGCAGAAGCTCTGACAGGAGATTGCAGCCATGAAAAACACGCTCTGCCACGGGCCCTGCCTGGCTGCCTGTCAGCAGCCACTGCTCTGACACCGAATTAGAGCCACTTCAACACCTTTTTCCTTTTTTATTCCCAGGAACTCTTTACCAGGCAGAGTTCTGGGTGCACCACCCACCTCTGACACTGCCACAACTTATCCAGCAACTCATTTTTACCTCCCTTTACTCCCCAAATGCTGATTTGAGCTGGTCCCTTTAGCCATGTGAACACACAGATTGAAGTTCCTCCAGCTCTGCATTTTTCCCAATATAAAATCCAAAGGATTTAAGGCTGAATTTAGGGATCTCTTCTGTTTCAGAGGATGTTGGGGTGACCATCATTTCATCAGCCCCACACCTCCTGGGGTTCCCTCTTTGTGATGTGGCACTCGGGCCTCTGCTCTGGGTGATGAGGGGATGATCTCAGGGCTCTTTTCCAACCCAAAGGGTTCCATGAGAGGAACTTGAGGCTGATAACTCCAAATATTGCAAGAAATCAATACCTACCCAAGGCTACCCTGGCAACCTCTGGGCTGCAGACAGAAATTGTTCTGCAAAAGAAAATGAGATTTTATCAGAGTTGATTGATTTCCACAAAAATGTGGTGTCTCAACAGGTCCTCTTTTTAAAAATGGAATTATATTGTGTAGAAGAATTCCCATTTGTGTGGTAACCAAATTTTAGGCTGACATCTAGACAAGTGTTAGAGGTAGATCCATCAGGACTTTTTTACATTTTTATTTCATGGAATCTTTAAGGTTGGAAAAGCTCTCTGAGACCCTCGAGTCCATTTGGAGTGTACCAGATAAATAAATGTTATTTTCCAGATAAATATAATCCACACTTGTTCCAGCCTCTCAAATTAATTCCGAGGGCTCTGTTAGGAGTGAGTCCTGCAGGTGCACACACAGATGGAAGCCTGGTATCCAACATTACCCAAAAAATGAGGGAAAAAGGGGAAAAAATGGGGAAAAATGGGGAAAAATGGGGAGAAAAATGGGGAGAAATTGGGGAAAAAATGGGGAAAAAATGGGGGAAAATGGGGAAAAAATGGGGAAAAATGGGTCTAAAAACCCCCCAAACAAACAAACAAAAATCTCTCCATAATCCTCATATTTCCCATGTTTCCAGTTGCAGGAATTGGCAGGAGGGCTCCTCACAAATGCCCTGTGCAGAGCTGCTGCTGCCTCTGCAAGGAATATTCCTGTCCCCAGTCCAGCTCAGGATCCCAAACAATACCTTGGAGCTGCTCCTGGGATGCTGGATTGGATATTTAGGTGAGAGCTGCCTGAGAAAAGGAGGAATTTCATTTTTATCTCGATTTCAATTCTTATTTCTCACAGCTGTAAAGGCTCAGCTGGCAGCAGCGGTGCCTCAGGTCTTCAAAACCAGGATTTCTGCACTTTGGGTGGAATCCTGGCTGAGGAGCTTCCACTGCGTGAGAAAAGAGAGGAAAATGGGTTTGGCTCCATGGGAAAAGCCCAGGTTGCTCAGAGGTTGCAATGGGGTTAAAAATGACAGAAAGGGAACAAACCAGAACCACATCACCACAGATGAGTGAATGTGATGAAGGTGGGATTTTCCATGGGATTTCTTCCAAGCTCCAGAATTTCCTGGGTTGGACAAGGACCTTGGAAAAGACTCCCAATGGTCAATGTCCAACAGGGATAGTTTAAACTTTTTATGGGAAATTTTGGAAATAACAGGGATGGTTTAAACTTTTTATGGGAAATTTTGGAAATAACAGGGATGGTTTAAACTTTTTATGGGAAATTTTGGAAATAACAGCAGATTAATGGTGGTGAAACACAACGGAGTCTGTGAATCTTCAGTGAGATCCCCAAGGCTGTAGAGAACAAGGAGAAAAGGCAAAAATCAGATTCCTCCACTCAGAATTTCCCAGCTGGAGTAACCTCCAGGCTCCTGAAATTTGGGTGGAAAGTTGTATTTTTCCCAGGAGAGGTCACAGGAATTATGGGATTCTGCTCACCCGCTTTGGGGTGGGAGAGAGGAGCTGGGACACCTCATTCCACCTCGTTTGGTGCTGATGTGGGGACAAACAGGACCCTGATGTCCCATCCCAGGCAGATCCTACAGCAGAGGTTTCCTTCCCCTGGTGAAGGAAATCATTCCTGATTCTGCTCTGTGACGAGCCCCAGTTGGGATCATTCCATCATTTCCCAAATCAGCTCTATCCCTTTCTGCTGGGGGCTCCAAAAAGGTTTGAAATATTATGGAATGTTCCAGTGTCCTTAAATTTATAGGATCAGATCTTTGCTCTGCTCATTTCAGAGCTGCACTAAATTCTCCCTGTTAAAGTTGTGACCCAAAAATGATAAAACTCCCTGAGATGGGCTCCACACCAATCATTTTATCTCCCATAAATCAGCCAGGTCAGCTTTAGATTATCTGTAGAAATTTCGTTTTCTCTATGATGAAAAAAAAAAAAAAATATCAGGGAAGGAAAAAGGAATTCCAGTGTGCAAATATCCAGGAGAACAGCTTAGTTATTGTTCCAAAAGATCCTCTTTAATGGCATTACCAGAAAATCAGCCTTTTACTAGAAAGATGGGCTGATTTTCCTGCCCAGGCTGGCAGTTGGGAGGTGTCCTGGATGGGAATAAATCCATGGACATTAAACATGAAACTCCTCCATGAATGAGGAGGGAGGAGATCTCATTAATGCCCTTTAATCTCATCTTATTTTATGAGCTTCCACTGCAGCTGCCTCTGTCTGGTGGTGGCTTCCAACAGGACTGGATTTGGCTGAAAAGTTTCATCCAGGGAAGTTTCCCACTTGGAAATTCCTTTCCATGTTCACCAGGATGGGTCCCAGGCTCTCCTTGCTTCTATCAAATCATCCCTGGCCAATCTCATTCTGCCATCATCTCTCACAATGTGGAGCTGGAAATGAGAGAGCTTAAACCTTAGGTTTTTTTATTTTTTATTTATTATTTATTTTTATTTATATTTATTTAATATATAATCATTTAATTATAAATAATAATAATAATTATTATTTAAATTTTATTAAATTTAAACCTTAATTTAAAAAATCAGAATTTCGCTCATTTCACAGCTTGAATTTTTCCGTGAAATCAAAATAAATCTTTCTGACACACTTTGGGTACACAAATAACGATCACGTTTGTGTTTTTCAGCTGAAAACGAGATTAAAAACAAACTCGGAGCTCCTGAGCCTCTCCTGGAGGGGATTTTGTGTGTTCACACCATGTTGCAGATTTAGTCAATCACCAGGTCTGGGCAATCTGGTTTTACAATAGAATCCCAAATTGTGCTGATGGTTTCAGGGTGCTGCTCCAAGAGAAGTAATAAGCAAAGTGATGATCATAGAGGAATTTTATTTTTAGGGAATTGGGACCACAACTTCCTGAAAACTACCAGACCAGATAATGTCTTTTTCCCTTCTCCTTCTTTTATGGCAGGCACTTGTTCTAAAAAAGTTCCCCCACTTTCTTTCAAATGGACTTTTAAAATCCATCATTTCGTGCAGCTCTGGAAAATCAGCTCCTGTGCTATTTCCTTTCCTTCCTTCCTTTCCCTCTCCTCTCCTTTCTCCAACTCAGCCCTGCATTTTAAATCAGCTCCGAGAAATAAAGCGAAAGGAGCTTTAAGGAGTTGAAATCTCTTCATTGTGACAGGGCCGTGTTTTTTTTGTGTAGGAGCCTAAATGAGGCTTTAGAAAATGATATGGTGCCCCCCTAAATGGATCTGCTGCAGTCAGAGCCCATTAGGCAGGGGAAGAAGATTCCTCAGGGACAGCTGAGAGCAGACTCGGAATCCCAGAGGATGGAGATCACTGTTTACCTTCCTGCACGGAGAATTAATAAATGTCTCCATCTTCCACCAGCAGCCCTCAAGCACTGGACATAAAGGAAACAGAATGAGTGGGGGGGAAAAAAAGAAATGGGATGTGTGTTTTTCCCCTTTCCCTTTGGTGCACATTCGTGTTTTCAGGAGGTATTTGCACATCATTCTTTGCTCGCTCCCCAGAGGATTTTCTGCTCTGACTTGAAGGCAATTCATCTGTCCTGAGCAGGTACCTAAAGATAATGAAGAGGCCATAATTTAGGAATCTTGGCCATCTTGTCCTTGGAAGATTAATTTTTGGCCTTTAAGTGTCAAGGTTGGTGAAACCGAGGCAGCAGCAACAAAAAGGCCCAGGCTGAGGGACAGACAGAGCCTTGGGCTGGGGCAAATTCCCAAAATAAATGGATCCTGGAGCCACTGCCCTACCTGCACAAGGGACTAATGATTATTAAAACAGAAACACTCCCTGGTTCATCCAGTTCAGAGCTCGGAGTTGCTCCTTTCATTTTCTTTCCCTGTTTTTCCACAGAAAATTCTGTCCCTGGGCTTGTCCTGGAATTCCCCATTTCCCTCTGCTCTGGGAATGCTCTGCTGAGGTTTGGAGGCTTTGTTGGCTTTCTCCAGCACAGAGGGATGGATGGCTTGGATGGGGTTTGGGAATGGTGCTTCCTACAAGCAGTGATGGATCCCGAGGTGGGACAGGGCATGAAGGAGTTTTGTGCTCACAAAATCATGGAATCATGGAATGGTTGGGGCTGGAAGGGACCTTTGAAGGTGATCCAGTCCTAAATTACTGCAGTGACCAGGGATGTGGGAATCCAGAGTGCAGGGAATATTTCTCTGCCTGTTTTGAAGAAAAAAACCCCCCTGAACAATGTGGTTTTCAACCTTTATCCATGGAGGAAATTAAAATCTTCCATGGGAGGAATTAAAATCTACACAGATGTGAACTAGGTGATAGAATATGAGGTAAGGATGTCACAGGGGGAAGAATTTAGAAGTTCTAGGTTTGTTAATGTAGTAAATAGATAAAGAGTAAAAGTTCCAAGATGGAGGAGACTTTGTAGTTTTTAAACCTCCGTCTTTCTTTTTCTAGTCCCCCATATTTTGCAACAAAAGTACTTTAGGATGATTGGATGAAAAGTTCTGCAGTTCTGGCCTGCGTGTCAGAGTGATTCACTGAACATTGGAGGAAAAGTAAAAATATCTGTCATTTCAATTTTTTATTGGTTAATTTACCTTTAAAAGAGCTGTGGAATTTTGATAAGCAGCCATTTTCTTGCCTTCTCTTGCCATGTTCTGCTCTGCTGTGTCTTTTCTATGCTAGTAGCTGATATCACTAAAATAAACAATTATCTCAAGAAGCAATTGCTGCGAGTTTGCCTCATCCGTCTGTCAAGTTCCTTGCAAGGACTCTAAAGGATTTTCAGGGCCTCTCCCATCAAGAGAGGCTGATTTATGGCACGACCTGTGTCAAGGGACATCTTCAACCCAGAGCTGCCTCCAGCCTGCCTTGGATGTTTCCAGGCATGGGGCAGCCACTCCATCTCTGTTCCTGTGTCCACCCTCATCATAAAATATTTGTTCCTATCATCTGAATCTCCCCTCTTTTGGTTTGAAACCATTCCCCTTTGTCTCAGTGCTACAACTCCTGCTAAAATCCATCCCCATCTCTTTTAAAACCCCTCCTGAAGTGCTGAAAAGGTGCAAAAAAGTCTCTCCAGAGTCTCCTCTTAATGAAAAATTAGAACTCTGAAGATGAGCCATGGTCTGGCACCACCGCAGTCTCTCCTCCCAGTTCCCACCCACGTGGGTCTGGTTTCTGTAGGAGCACAATCAAACTGGAGGAGATAAAAGCAATGATCCATGCAGCACATGCAACCCCAAAGAGGAGCTGGACAAAGATCTGAGCGTGGGCTGAGCTCCCAGCCAGTGCCAAGTGTTCAAAAAAAGTCCTGAAACGTGAAGATTTTTTCCAGGCTAAATCTCTCAAGATGTTTGCAGTGTAGGACAGAATCAGGGCATGGTTTGGGGTGGAATGGAAATTAAAAATTATCCAGGCCATGGGCAAGGACACCTTCCACTCTCCCAGGCTGCTCCAAACCCTGTCCAACCCAGCTTTGGACACTTCCAGGGATCCAGAGGCACAGCTTGGAGCTGGGTTTAATCCCTGTGCAAACCCCAAAGTGAACCCTGAGCCAGCTGCTCCTGTGGCACCAAACCAGCTCCTGAGCCAGCAGATCAATTATGCAAAATAGAAAATTGGTTTATTTTCTAGGAACTGGCTGGAAAATCGGCCCCATCAGGAGCAAAGGGCTGAACAAAGGACAGGAGTGTGGAAGGGCTGAATTTATGGGGGAGAAAACCAATCTGGAGTCGGACATTCCTTCCCTCCCAGCTCCCTCTCTTCCCAAATCTCACTGGATTCACCGCTGGCTTTCAGGGACCATGTGGAATAACAGAAATAGGAACTCTGCCCGTCATTCCTCGATGATGAAGTGGCTCCACACCCACCCAGAGGTGCCTGTCAGAGGTTTATGGTGTCTATTCTCCTTTCCTTGGTACCTGATACGTCTCCAGGGCCCCTGAAACATTTCCCAGCTGGATTTCCCTTGTCTTCCATGGGATTTTCCTTTTCCATCCCGAAGTGAAGACAAGGCTCCAGTTTAATCCCGTTTTATTGCCAACAGCTCCTCCACACTTGTCCCCTCCATCACAACTTGTGTGTGTGGGGTAGAAACCTGGGAATAGGGACTGGTTATGTTCCAGTTCCCAACTGGAAATATCCTGGAGTAAACGTGATGTAAACCCAGGAATAGGGACTGGTTATGTTCTGCCTCCCAATTGGAAATATCCTGGGGTAAATCTGGGAAGAGGGATTGGTTATGTTCAGGATCCCAACTGGAAATATCCTGGAGTAAGCCTGGGAATATGGACTGGTTATAGTCAGATCCCAGCTGGAAACATCCTGGAGTAAACCTGGTGCAAACCTGGGAATAGGGACTGGTTATGTTCAGGATCCCAACTGGAAAGTTCCTGGAGTAAACTTGGTGGAAATCTGGGAAGAGGGACTGGTTATGTTCCAGCTCCCAACTGGAAATATCCTGGAGTAAGCCTGGGAATAAGGACTGGTTATGTTCAGGATCCCAATTGGAAATATCCTGGAGTAAACCTGGGAATAGGGACTGGTTATACTCAGGATCCCAACTGGAAATATCCTGGAGTGAACCTGGTGCAAACCTGGGAATAGGGATTGATTATGATCAGGATCCCAAGTGGAAATTTCCTGGTGTAAACCTGGAGTAAGCCTGGGAATAGAGACTGGTTATGTTCAGGATCCCAACTGGAAATACCCTGGAGTAAACTTGGGAATAGGGACTGGTTGTGTTCCAGCTCCCAACTGGAAACACCCTGGAGTAAACCTGGTGAAAACCTGGGAAGAGGGATTGGTTATGATCAGGATCCCAACTGGAAACATCCTGGAGTAAACCTGGTGCAAACCTGGGAGTAGGGACTGGTTATGTTCCAGTTCCCAACTGGAAATATCCTGGAGTAAGCCTGGGAATAGGGACTGGTTATACTCAGGATCCCAGCTGGAAATACCCTGGTGAAAACTGGGGAATAGGAACTGGTTATGTTTAGGCTCCCAACCGGAAATTTCCTGGAGTAAACCTGGTGGAAACGAGAATAGGGATTGGTTATTTTCCTGCTCCCAGCTGGAAATATCCTGGAGTAAACCTTGTGTAAACCTGGGAATAGGGACTGGTTATGTTCAAGATCCCAACTGGAAACACCCTGGAGTAAACCTGGTGCAAACCTGGGAGTAGGGACTGGTTACATTCCAGCTGCCAACTGGAAATATCCCGATTTTAGGAATGCCTCCCTTGCCCCTGGTATTTTTTCAATGCAAAGTTCATCGTTCTGGAGAATAGAAAGTGAAAAAGTGAGAAAACACGAAAAAAAAAGTTAAATTATTCCCTTTTTCCCACTTGTCACCCTTTCATAAATGGAAAAATTATTCAATATTGTGCTGCCTGGGAAAAAAATAAAACAGGGGTGGAATTATTTTTGCCAGTTTTGTGCCTTTTCCTGCATAGAAAAGAATGAGCAGAGGGGAAAGGAGGAGGGAAGACTCAGCAATGAGGGAAACAAGGTGATGAAAAATTGAAGTGCTTAAAATGAAGCAGGGAAACCTGATTTTTATATTTTTCAACATAGGAATAAAGCCCCATCTCTGGATTGAAAATGTTACCCAGGCTGACATTTCAAAATGAAACACAGGTTTTCATTTCAAGGCTTCATTTCATATCCACACACACAAAATCAAACTGGGTTTTGAAATGAAAACACCACAGGGAAAAGAATATTTTCAATCAATTTATTTTTTTTTTTTTTTGCCTCCCCCTCCTCCGATAAATAAATAATTTGCTTTTCCAGGAAACTGTAAAAGCAAGAACAGAGGGTGAAACATCATGGGACAAAAAGGGTTTTGCCATTTGGAGCACCAGGGTTTGCTGAAATATCTGGGAGTTCCTAGGGATTATTTCTGGCATGGAAGGGGCTGCTCCCAAATATCTGGGGGTCGTTCACCAGCTGTAAATAAAACATTTGTTGTTATTTAGGGTTTTAGAAGTCCCTCAGCTCTGGGGTTTCTGCTGGCGAGGTGCCTCAGCTCCTATGGGTGAACTTCTCCTCCACAGGGTATTTTTGGGGGATTCTGTTCCAGCAGCAGAGCAGTGGAAGGATGAGGTTCCCCCATTAACAAATGGAAAATTCCCCCTTAATGCAGGTGTTTTTGGGGATTCTGTTCCAGCAGCAGAGCAGTGGAAGGATGAGGCTCCCCCATTAACAAATGGAAAATTCCCCCTTAATCCAGGTGGTTTTGGGGATGGGGCAGCTCCCAGTTTCCATGGGCTGGGTAAACTGGTGTGGTCAGGGCACACAGGGTGGCATTGAGCTCCTGGTGTTTGTCCCAGGGATTTTTGTCTTCTCCACCAGCCAGAAACGCACCCGAGCTCCAAAAAAATGTGCCTTTGAGCTGATTTTGAGGTGAGGACAGAGCATGGGGAAGAAGGAATGGCTGAAGGCCACCTCCAAGTGCAGAGCTCCTTTTCCAGCAGAAAGCTCGGCCTAAATCCATAAATCCCAGCTCTGTGCCTGAAGCCACCTCAGGAGAGGAGGCGGCTTTGCTGCAGGAATGGGGATGGAATGCTGGGAGAAATAGTGTTCCAGCTATGGCAGGTCAGGGAAATGGGGAAAAAATGGTATTTTAGCTCTGGAAGTAGCAGGAGAAGGTGGATGAAATGGTGTTCCAGCTATGGCAGGCTGGGGAAATGTGGGGGAATTATTTTAGCTACAGCAGGTCAAGAGAAGGTGGCTGAAATGATGTTTTAGCTCTGGAAATCTCAGGAGGATGGGGATGAAATGATGTTTTAGCCTTGGCAGGTCAGGAGGAAGTGGATGAAATGCTGGGTGAAATGATGTTTTAGCTCTGGAAAGCTCAAGAGGTTGGGGCTGAAATGGTGATTTAGCTATGGAAAGCTCAGGAAAATGGGGATGAAATGCATGAAATGATGTTTTAGCTCTGGCAAGTCAGGAGAATGGGGATGAAATGATGTTTTAGCTCTGGAAAGCTCAGGAGAATGTGGGTGAAATGATGTTTCAGCCATGGTAGGTTAGGAAAATGGGGATGAAATGATGTTTTAGCTACGGCAGGTCAGGAGAAGGTGGCTGAAATGATGTTTTAGCTCTGGAAAGCTCCAGAGAATGGAGATGAAATGGTGCTTTAGCTATGGCAAGTCAGGAAAATGGGGATGAAATGATGTTTTAGCTCTGGAAAGCTAGGGAGAAGAGGGATGAAATGTTTTTTACCTCTGAAAAGCTCAGGAGAATGGGGATGAAATGATGTTTTAGCTCTGGAATGCTCAGGAGAATGGGGATGAAATGCTGCATGAAATGATGTTTTAGCTCTGGAAAATAGGGATGAAATGATATTTTTGCCATGGCAAGCTCAGCATAACCCCACTTCCCAGCACAGCCCTATCCCAATTTTCCCTGACCCCAGAGCTTTATCAGCCTTGCAATCTGCAGAGAAGCTCCAGCCCTCTGGCCATGGAAATTGCTCAGTGCTTCCATTCTAAAGCAGCCCCTGTGTCCCTTAGCCCAGTGTGGGGCTGGAACGAGCTCATCCTTCAGGTCCCTTCCAACCCCAGCCCTCCCTGCCTGTGCCTTGTGTGAATCTGCAGAGCAATTTGGGGTTTTCAGGACTTTCCCATGAATTCTCCACCATCAGGAGCTGCTGGCTCAGGGCAGAAGAGATGAGGTGTCAGTGCCCAGGGAGGAAAATTGTGCCTTCTGTTCCTTTTCTGGGGACACAAACCACACTGCATAGCTGGGGTGGGGATGAACTGAGCTCGTGGTTCTCCAGCTGCACAGGCTGTACTTTGGAGCATTCTCTTATGCAGAGAACATGCAAATATATTAGCAGGAAAAAAGCTGGAATTGCCCATTAAGGCCCGTGATTAATGCAGTGCTGAAAGCTCCTTTAAAGGGCTGAGCGTTGCAGCTCACTCGAGAAGCAGAGAGAGGAACCGGGACACAAAAACCGAGCAGTGCTGAGGGTGAGAATAGATCCAGAGTGGCTGTAGAGGGCACTAAAGATCTTTGGGATTTCTCGGGAAGAAGCGAAAGCTCCAAGTTGCTTTTTACTCTTCACTATTAAAAAAAAAAATTTAACCCTCTTCAGCAGCAACATCAGACTCCAACACTGCAGCTGCTCCCCTTTTCACCACTAAGAACGGGGTGAGCTGAGCTCTGTTTGCATCTGGGGGTTCTTTCTCCCATTCCTGAGGGCTGGGAGTTGTGTGGAGCCCTCTCCCAGCACCGATTTTGGCGAGCCAGGATCTGTTCAGCAAGAGGAAATCTCATCCTTCAGGCAAGAAATCAGCCTGAGCTGCTGAGAAATGGCAATTTCTCGTCAGGTTGTCGTGGCTGAAACAGAGGGACCACAAAGAGATTAACAGGAACCCTGAAAAAAGCTTCCCTGCGTCCCAAAACACTGGGGGTGTTTCTCTGGTTGGTTTTGCACTGCTCTGAAAAGACTGGGTTTGGCTGGGCTAGAGCAGCTCCTTTCTTGTGGGATTTTCTGCCATCAGGAATTGGAAATCTCACAAGAAACCCTGTTCTGATGAGATTCCCAGGCTGATACATGGCCTGGGAGAGAAACTGCTGATTAAAAACTGCATTTCAGTGCTTGGAATGAGTCAGGTCCAACCCTCCAAAAAAAATAAAGATCTGCAATGCCTCGTTGGGAGCTGAGATTATTTTCAGATTGCAGATTGAGCCCAATATGATGGGCAAACTCTGCCTCTTCAATCAGCACAGGATATCTTTTCCTGCAAGGACATTGAGGATTTATTCCACGGAGCTCCTCTCCAGGAATCTGCACTGTCATCCTCTTTTCCCTGGGTATCCTGTCAGCTTTGCACCAGCCCCACATTAGAAATCCAGCGTGACTAAAAGCTCTGTTTGCTGCCTAATTTCATGGCCAGAGCTGCAGTGGGGTTGCTCTCCCTGGAGTTTCCATTCTGGAGAAAGTGGCACTAATAATAACTTTATCATTTCCCTACTATGGTTTCACTGGGATCCTGCCCCGTGAGCTGGAGGCTGAAGTGTGGCCCCAAAAAAATACCACAGGCTGCAAAAAAATCCTGCTAGAGCCATGGATACACCTCAGGAACGTGAAGCTTTGTCAATTAAAAAAATCTGATTTCTCCCAGCTGATCCTGAGGCCTTGTCCAGACCCCTTCTCATGCCCTGTTTAATTATCCAGGCCTTTCCATTCCCCAAATTCCAAAGGAATTGTGGATGGAGGGGCTGCAGACACCGAGGTATCCTGCTGAGCTGTTGGAAGTGAAATCCTGGAAGTTCTGGCCAGTTCTTGACCACCCCAAATTCATGCTGTCAGAGCTTCTGGAGCTGCACAATTCCCTTAAAAAGGACTCACTGTCCTTGGCTCCCCTCCTTGGGAAAGGGACACAAATGGGAGCCACGAGTTTTAGGGGGACAGGTTTGAGTTGGCTTTGTGGTTGCTTTGATGTAAAACTGAGATCTAAAAGGCATTTTCAGCCCAAAAGGGAGGGAGCTGGGAGCTGTGGGCAGGGCTGAAGCTGGTGGTGATGCCCAGGAGCAGGCAGAGAGCAGCCTGCAGGAGGGATTTGGGCCCATCTCCCTTTCACCCCGGGATCTGCTGGAATCTCTGCCAGCTTCCATCCCCAAACAGAGGTTCCCAGCCACCAGCAGCATGCCAGGCTCAGCTGGGTCTGAGAGCAGCTCTGGATCAGAGCAGGGCTCATCTTCCACCACAATTCCCAGCTCAGATGGAAGCTCTGGCCACAGGGATCTCGTTCTCCCCCCAAAACTGCACCAGACAAGGGGGAGCTTTCATATCCCACAGCCAGCAGGGCTTTGCTGGCTCTGTTTGCCCACACAGGTCTTGCTGGATTGGTTTTTTTCCTTTGCTGGCTGAATTCCCAAAGGGTTTTGGCAGGAAAATCCTCACATTCAGACAATCCTGCGACCCCCAGGTTCACTTGCACAAACATTTGTGGCACCCCGAGTTAACGGGTGAGGGGATGGGGCTGCACAACAGGAGGATGATGTGGGATTTCCCTCAGGGAAGCAGGGGGTTTTTTTGCACTTGAAAAGCAGGAAAATTCTGTGGGAGCTTTCTTGTCTTGGATCCAGCGAATTCATGGATAAGTCAGGGAGGTCAGTGGCAATCAGCCAGTTGGACAAGGTAATGTAATCTCCACTCCTGCTTCCAACAGGGTGCTGGTGACAGGACCTGGATGGTTTCACCCAGATTTGCACCAAAACACAAACCTTTTTTCGTATCAGTAGGAAGGGGGAAAATAAAACCCGATTTCAAACTCAAAACCAGAATAAAATATTGCAGTCTGGAATGTGAGTTCTCCCCAGGAACCGCAGATCCTCTCAGCTAACAAAAAAAGACGTAGCTGAACTAATAAAAATAGTCAGACAGCAAAAAGGGACCACATGTTGCAGCAGGAGCGAGCCAAACGATTGGGATTTCACTGAAATCTTGCTCTGACATCATCCCACAGAAAGCCTGGAAAAGCTGGAGAGCCCAAACTGCCGTGCTGGGAAATCAGGGAGAGTTGGGAGCTGCATCCTGAGAGCTCGGAGCCACTTCAGGAGCCACTTTCAGGAGGAACAACGAGATTCCTCATTCTCAGGAACAGAGATGAGAGCAGAAGGGCTTCAAATCCGTGCCCCTGGGCTGGGTGAGCTGGGCAGGGCTGCAGGGATCAGCACCAGCACATCCCAGCCCTGCCAGAGCCAGGGAGTGCCCGTGGGCAGCTGGGAGCTGCCTGGGGAGTTTTCCTTTTGGAATGGCACAGAGAGTCAGTGCCCCCAGAGCAGGTGTGATACACCAGGTTCATGGCTTTTACCTTTCCTTGGGCTCCCCCTATTCTAGGTATTTTTTTTAATCCTTTCCTTTCCTTTCCTTTCCTTTCCTTTCCTTTCCTTTCCTTTCCTTTCCTTTCCTTTCCTTTCCTTTCCTTTCCTTTTTCCTTTCCTTTCCTTTCCTTTCCTTTCCTTTCCTTTCCTTTCCTTTCCTTTCCTTTCCTTTCCTTTCCTTTCCTTTCCTTTCCTTTCCTTTCCTTTCCTTTCCTTTCCTTTCCTTTCCTTTCCTTTCCTTCCCTTCCCTTCCCTTCCCTTCCCTTCCCTTCCCTTCCCTTCCCTTCCCTTCCCTTCCCTTCCCTTCCCTTCCCTTCCCTTCCTTTCCCTTCCCTTCTCATCCTTTTTTTTCCCTTTTCCCTTTTTTCCCCTTTTCCCATTTCCCTTTCCTTTTCCATTCTGCCTCCCCCATCTCCAAATGAAAATTAAATCACCTTTATTTTTCTGGTGGCAAACCTGCCAATCATTAAAAACTTTCTGATTTCTCCTCAGTGACTTCAAACCTCTCTGGCAGATCTGTCTCCCTCATCAGTGGTCACTAATTCAGGGATGAACACAAATCCCACCCTGGGAAGGGTCCCAGCTTCATTTCCATGGGACAGGAAAATTCTTTAGCAACACCCAGAGAGCTCAAACTGCCTCAGCCAGCTTTTATAAATTGATTTCCATTCCCTACAGCTCTATTTGTTGGTGGCAAAAGCCTAAAACCAGAATTTGCTGCATTTTGTACCTCATCATTGAGTCCTGAGCCATGTAGGAATTTATGTCCCTGTGGGACTCGTGAGCATTCGTGGATCTAAAAATCCTGGGGGTATTTAATTCCCCCCAGCTTTTAAAAACACAGTTCTGGAGTCAGGGGCTGAACAGCAGCAAGGTCTGGAGAACCCAGAATTCCAGATTTTAAAGCCAGAGCATCTCATCTTTTGAAATAAATCCAGTATTAACTGCCCTTATTGTCATGTGCTTAAATATATGGGGATTACAATGATGGAAATTTGAGTTAATTGAAAATTACCCACCCTTCTTTTTATTTGGGTAAAGACATGGGGATCACAGTGATGGAAATCCAGGTCAATTGAACATTACCTGCCCTTATTGTCACTTGGTTAAAAACATGGGGATTACAACGATGGAAATTTCAATTTAGGTGGAATTTGGGCCATGAAATCGGTGCTTATCCCAATATTTGAGGCTGCAGAAACCGGTTTTTCCTGAGCATCTCAGCGATGTTTCTCTCAAGGGCTCCTGGAAGACATTTCCCATCCCTTTAGTGACTTGTGCCTCAGCAGTTTTTGGGGCACTCCTGGGTTTTGTGTGGCTGAAGAGCTGCAGAATCCATGGAAACTCCAGGCAGGAGATCTGGCTGTGCTGGGAGCAGCTGGAGCCCCGTGCCTGGCCCATCCCATCACATGAGGCTGTTTGTGCGTTGCCCTCCTTTCATTTGTGGAGAATCCAACAAGAAACCAGAACAAAAGTCTCCCATTAATGATTTCTCCTCGCTGAATGTCCCAGCTCCCCACAGAGCCGCTCCCCAGGCTCTGCTCTGCACTCACAAAACACAATCCTGGCGTCCCTCCCTGCTGATTGTCAGCATTTTATTGTCATCTTCCTTATTGTGTCCTGCTCAAAATGAATTTACGGACTCCTCTGAGCACCAAAACACCGAGAATCAAAGCACTGAACCAAACTTCATGGGCTTTGAGGGAAGCTGAGCTGATTTTCCCCACCTGAAGGGTCTGAGCTCATGGAGGTTTTATCGTTTTCAGGCCCTTTTGCCTCACAGATAAAGCAGATTTGAGGCACTCTCCAAGTGAAAAGCATGAAGTGATTCAGTCCCTGCACCTCCCACAATCAAACCTAGCAGTTTAGCAGGCACATAATTAGTTCTAATTAGTGTAAACGAGTCCAGCCAGATTATACTGGAACATGAAAACGGCTTTAATGTGACTCAATCACTCCCCATGTGAGCCTGTCACAGTTTATTTGGATCAGAAAAAAACCCCAACACAACCCCAAATACCAAATAATGTGGAAATACGGCGATCTTTGGGATTCCAGGGTGCTTTCAGCTGGGTGGTCCATGGAAAAGGGACAATGGGACAGGTGCTAAAATGGATGCTGTGAGCTCCTCTCTGGAGCCAGCCTGTCCCGAGGAGAGGGGGGATGGATGGGCTGATGGAAAAGGCTCCAGCCAAAAGTTTGTGGCACAGCAGGCAGTCCCAAAAATCGTGGGGGCCCTAAATGAAGGGAATATTTCATGTTCCAAGGCGCTCCTTTCACTCAGAGGAAAGGAGCTTTTCCTCTTTTATCTGGGGCCATCCATGAGAGAGCAGCAGCACATGGAGACAGCACGGGGAAAAGCAGATTTTAGATGGGGATTTTGGGGTTTGATTGATAGCTGGGCTTTGCTGTTTCCCCAGGAAATAAAGAATCCGTGGCTCCTCTTTCACAAACCGAGCCCTCTGCTGCATGGAGGGTGAGAATCATCGCTGAGATCTGCTGCCCAGCAATGCAGGCTGCTCCTGCCCACACACTGGGGCTGCACAGCTGGGATTTCAGGACTCTGTGGGATGCAGGATCCTGTATCAGAGGGGAGCTCTTGGGATCCAGGAGTAAATCCGAGATGCTCCTTGCAAGCAGAGCTGCAATGTGTGACCCTGCATCCCAAATCCGACTTCACTACATCTTAATCAGCCTCATCAGAGAAAAACAGGGAAAAAATGGGCTTAGGTTTCAACCGTTGTGGCACGAAATATCTTGAGATACTGAATTTCAGCTTGCAGGCAGCAGCAATGCGTGTTCCAGTCTGAATGGGAATTAGATAACTTGGAATTCTGGCCCAAAAGGAAAGGAACAGAGTTTCACCTCCTCGCTGCACCACGGACATGCTGGGATATGTCTTTATCCCCCACAGGGCTGGGATTAAGTCCAGGCTCAGCTTTACATCAGCATTGTGCTCAGTCTGGAGCTGTCCCTCATCCCGGGCTTGGCTGGGAGCAGGCACAGAGCTGATCCTGCCTGGCTGGCCCTTCCTGGGACACAAATCCTCCCTGGGGCAGGATCTGCCTCCCTGGTTAACCAGATAAATCCACAGATTGTCCCTGCACCAGGCATTCCTCTGCTTGCAGGGAGACTGTGGGGCAGCAGAACAGTCCCTTTCCTTTCCTTTCCTTTCCTTTCCTTTCCTTTCCTTTCCTTTCCTTTCCTTTCCTTTCCTTTCCTTTCCTTTCCTTTCCTTTCCTTTCCTTTCCTTTCCTTTCCCTTCCCTTCCCTTCCCTTCCCTTCCCTTCCCTTCCCTTCCCTTCCCTTCCCTTCCCTTCCCTTCCCTTCCCTTCCCTTCCCTTCCCTTCCCCTTCCCATTTCCCTCCCTTTTCCTTCCCCTTCCCTTCCCTTCCCTTCCCCTTCCCTTCCCATTTCCCTCCCTTTTCCTTCCCTTCCCTTCCCCTTCCCTTCCCCTCTCCCTCCCCTCCCCTTCCCTCCTTCCTTCCCTTCCCTTCCCTTCCTTCCTTCCCTCCCTTCCTTCCCTTCTCCCCCTTCCTTCCCTTCCCTTCCCTCCCTTTCCCCTGCCTTTCTCCTTTTTCGCCTTTTTCTCCTTCCTTTCCCCTTTCCCCTTTCTCCTTTTTCCTTTTTCTCCTTTCTCCTTTTTCTCCTTTCTCCTTTCTCCTTTTTCTCCTTTCTCCTTTTTCTCCTTTTTCTCCTTTCTCCCATTTTTCTCCTTTCTCCTTTCTCCTTTTTTTCCTTTCTCCTTTTTCTCCTTTTCCTCCTTTCTCCTTTCTCCTTTCTTTCTCCTTCCTCCTTCCTCCTCTCTCCTTCCTCCTTCCCCTCACCCTTTCCCTCACGCCCCACTGATGGTGAGTCTCAGGGTGCCCCTTTGGGTGGGCTCCAGCCTCCCAGCTGCTAAAGACAGCACAGAAGATGGGGATTTGCTCTGGTGTCCCACTAAAGAGCCCAGGGAGAGGCTTTATTTCTGATTCCAGACGTTTTTCTGTCCCAGGTGGGCGTCTGGGCTGAGGAGCCAGCACAAAACCCTCCCCAGACATTCCCTCCACTCTGATTTCCCATCCTGGGCTGCTTTAATGCCCTTCCTTGGATCTCCCCGGCTCCTCCTGCAGCAAACAAAGGCTCAGAGTTTCCCGTAATCCTCCCCCATGGTTGGCACCTCCGTGTGTCTGTGCCTCGGAGCAGAGCGAGCACAAAGGCCCAGCTCCCCTCGCCCTCTGCCCCCGGTGCCTTGGGCTGGGAAGTGAAAAACCTTGGCAGGAGAACACGGCAGAGTTGGGCACTTGCCTGTGCCCTACCTGGCTTGAGGATAAAAGAATCCCTCTGCCAAGGCTGCCAGGGCTGTCAGCCTGACAAATCCCCACACCAGGCCCTGGAACCGACATCAAAAGCTGAGGGAAGATCGTGTCTAGAGCCACAAAACTTCGCTGCTTTGTGTCGCTCCTCCAGTGAGTTCAGCCAATCTTACAGAACTCCAGACCCTTTATTTCTGCCTCTCATTGTGCTGTTTTGCATCTCGTGGATTCCAGTTATTCTTTTCTTTTCCATTCCACCTTCCTCTATTTTTTTTTTTTTGCTGGTTTGATTCCCCCCTGTCCCTGCATTTCTGCCCTCAAAGAACGAGAACAGCAGCAAGAACAGAACTGCCCAGGCACGACAATAAATCCTTCAGTGCTGCCTGCAGCTCTCCTAGGAGCCAAATTCCAGGTGGGAAAGATCCCCTGAGCATCCCAATTCCTCAGGCAGCAGATGCTCCAGGGATTCTCTCAGTGACAACAGCCACCAAAGAATTTTTGGGCTTCCTGAGCACCTCAAGAGGGGATTCAGGTTGCTCAAGCAGAATTTTAGAGCTGATCAGTCCCATTTTCCACCACAGGCTCCTGCAAGAGAAATCCTGGGAGGCCACGGAGCTTTCCAGGACTTTGGAGGTGGAGGAAAAGAGGTCAAAGCCCTCAGGACCATTTGCACTTTCCCAATGTTGTAAATCCTTGTGGCAGCTGCTTTCTCTAAAGGTGTTTTTAATCAGAGTTCACTTTCTGGTTGTTGTTTGCTAATTGCTGCTGGTATTTAATTATGGCAGGGCTGAAATGACACAGGCAGCCACTAATCCACATCATTCAGAGACGTTCTCCAAAATTCTCCTCCAAACATTCCTCGTGGTCCTTGACAAACACAGGCAGCGCTCACTTGGCCCCAGAGTCACACTGCAAATATTTTCACAGAAGCGAGGATGAGCAAAATCATCCCAGGGCCAGCTCAGTTCATTGCACAGACTTCCACCCATGTTTAATCTGGAGAGATCCTGCTGTTTTCCTGAACTCCCTTCCCAACCCTAAGTGAAATTAGGACCAAGCCTACTTGGACCATCATAGATTGAAGAAAAATACGCTATAAATTAATTTTTTGGGGATTTTTCTTACCTGCTACTGAGAGAAAAGTGTTGTTCCCTCCACATTCAGGTGCTCCTCAGTGCTCTGGGTGAGGGGCAATTAACACGAATTGGTTCTTTAGGAGTGCAGCTCCTGGTTTGGGAGATGGAGCTTTGAATTTCTTCTTTTCCCACATGATATCCCTGTCCCCCTTGGAAAAAGAAACATTTCCTTCACAATGGAATTATTATTCACAGTGATGGGGAATTCAGACTCGTCTAAGGAGATCAAAACAGCAAAAATTCAGCCTGGACAAGAGAAGGGTTTGGGGTGAGCCAATTATGGCCTCCAGGAGAGAGAAAGGAGGAAGGAGGACGGAGGAAGGAGGAAGAAAGGAGAAAGGAGAAAGATGGGAAGAGGGATTTGATAGGGACATGCAGTGCCAGGAGAAGGGGAATGGCTTCAAACTGAGGGAGATCAGGCTTGGATGGGATATTGGGAATAAATCCTTCCCTGTGAGGGTGGTGGGGCCATGGCATGGAGAGTTTGGGGATGAATCCCAGCATTCCAGAGGTTGTCCATAGGCTCTGAACACACCAACTCTCCGGATCCAGTGCTGCTGGAGGAGATCCCAGCCCCAGCCTGGGGTTTGCAGCTCCCCAGAGCTGCTGAGCTGCCTGCAGGGATGGGCTGGGGCCAAGCCTTCCCCAACAAGTTGGGTCAAGCCTAAGCTGGTTAAATACTGAGCCTTTGATAAGGCGGCAGGGCAAGGAGAGCTCCTGGAAGAGCAGAAGGAAAATCACGTCTGTGTGACTCTGCAGTGACGTCTGGGCTGGGCTGGGCTGGGGGCCAAAGCCAGGGAGAGCAGCAGCGAGCAGGAGCTGGCTCAGTGACCAGGAATATTCCTGCTGGAAGACAACAGGGGCCAAGCCCAGCCTGGGGGTCAGAGCCCTGTCAGAGCATCCAGCAGGGTGGGGGGGTCACAAATAAATGGTAACAAGAGGAAAAAACCCACTGGATTTAAATCCACCTCAGCCTTTTTGGAGTGTGCATCACCCTGGTTCAGAATTCTCCATAGGGGAAGAACCCAGTTTAATTTAGGGAGGTTCATTCAGTTGCTTTTGCTTTCCAAATTTTCCCTGTTTATCCCCTTGGAAAATCCTTGTTTGCTTTTGGCGCCTCAAGAAAGCCCTCGAAGGTTGCAAGAGGCACAAATTGTCCTCAGAGCCAGGGTCAGTTCTTGTTCCTGCAGGTTCCTCCCCAGCTGATAATCCCTTGTCACAGCTTTGAAGAAAAGAGAAAATCCTCACTGCTGGCACCCAGGACTCCCTGCCAGACACCAGGGAAGGGGTTGTGACTCTCCAAATTCCTGCACAAACACATTCCTGGGTTGCTCTGATGGATGTTTAACAGCCCTGCCACCTTTAGGGATGCAATGAGAGACTGCAAACAGAAAAATAGAGGGGTTTTTTCCCCTTCTTTTTTTCCTCATCCCCAAATTTAGGTGATATTGATGGATTGCCCAGAGCTAGGACAGCCTGCAGAATTCTGTGTCCTCAAAATCAAAACAATTAATCTCTAATAAGCCAGGGGGGGGTTCTGTATTTGAGAATTCCCTTTTGCACAAGATTTCCAATATTTTACACCCTCAGTCAGGGGTTGAGTGCTGGATCTTGTTCTGCTTCCTCAGATGATATTTTTGAAGGAATTTGTGTCTGCTCACTCTGGGATTTTATCCTTTGAATCCCCATTATTTCCTGTTTCAGTCAATGACAAAGTATTAAGTTTATTTGTGAGCAACAAGAGATAAATCTCTGCCTTCAGTAACTTTTTTTGGAAACCAGAAGAATGACAAGGAATTGTTTTCTTCCTCTGGATTTTTCAATATATTTGTTGTCATAGAATTAAAACTCCCAGTGTCCACCCAAGGTAAAAGTTTGCAGCTTGTGTGTTACAAAAATTCAGGAATTCACGGGAAAATCAGAAAATCTTCAACTCTGCCTTTAATCAAACCCAATTTTTCTGTTAACACTTTCCAGATTCTTATTGTAACTGGTGTTAATTTTTCTCTGCTTGTGGCCATCTCGCTCCAAGCAAAGCTCTGCACCTTTCTGTGCAGCCTGAAAAAAAAATTGATGAACAGCTCAGATTTAGTAAATGGACCTCGCTGCTTTTAAACCCCTCATAAAATCAAATATTATCTTAAGAAATCCTAATCAAATTAATCTTCAACTCCATCTTCCCTCTCTTCACCCTATGACTTCACCCCGAGCTTGCCTGAATATGACCTGAATCTCATTTACTTCCCATTAGAAAAAAAAAATGCAGTGAACTTCTAAAAAAAATAACCTTTCAATTACCTTTTAAACTCCTCAAAGAGGACTCGTGTTGGCCATGACATCATCCCCTGATGGTTTTAGCACATGGGCCACATTCCCTGGTTGACCTAATTTATCTGAGCTAACGGAGATAAGCAGACAGTGAAATATGAAAAGTGCTTTGCAGCCATGGGTGAATTTGGATTATTTTCCATATTTATCCCCACTTTTCCTGGAGAGCAGCACCAGGAGGTTGGGTGGGTGTGCAGCACATCCTGGGACATGGAGAAGCCGAGTTCAAGTGTGATTATTTGGTTGGACATCCAGAGAAATTCTCCCTTCCCAAATCCATTCATTCCCCCTTCTCAGACCCCGATTTTACTGTGGGATGAATCCCTCTCCAGAGGGATTTCCCTCCCCTCCTGATAACAGGAGCCCAGGATGACTGATGGCAGAATTGGAAATGTCTGAATCCAGGGACATGGATGCCCCCCAACAACTTTTAGGGTGAAGATATGGATTTTTAAGAGCTGGATAAATCTCAGAATGGTGTTTAATCAGCACAGGATGAACAGGACTGGGTTCAGCTCCAACCCATGGGCTGTGTGAAAGTGTCAACTTAAGCTGATAAGGATTTTTATCTTGTGAAATCAGCCCAGCCGTGGCTGAGTGGCATTTTGTGGCACACTCACAGCTCTCTGGGAGCAGACTCACCATAAACTGTCTAAAATACCCTTAGAACTACTGACAAAGGTTTAATGGATGCAATTCCGACTTTTCCAGATGCACATCCTGAAAATAAGAGCTGCATCTTTGGTTCAGAGACCCAAATCATAGGGACTGCTGAGAATAAGTGTCAGGAATTTATTCCATCAGAGGCCTTTTGGATGGAATGATTTTCCACGGTTTTGTCATCAAATTGTTGTCCCAGGACTGAGCCCAGGCTCAGAACTGCAGCAGGGGGATGGAAAACATCAGCCCTTGGTGAGCACTTTGCCTCCTGAAAAGGTGACAGGAGAGGGAAGAGACCCAGGCACTGCACAGTGCCAGGAAGTACAACATAACCCCATGGCTTCAGAAGGCCTTGTTCTCCTCATGATCTGCTTTTGGAGAGGGGTTTTGTTGCTGTTGAGGGCTTTGTTTTCCCAGAAGAATTAGGTAACAACTTATTAAAGCTGCTGCAGACTCAGCACGTGGAGCAATGTGGTGCAGTTTGAAAATTTGTCTCTGCTGAAGTTGCCAGTTGGGTGTTTGGTGGCAAACCCAACCTTTGCCACAAATCCCTGGCTGTGGCATTGAGGTGACACGTGGGCACCACTCAAACCCAGAAATAATGCAGGGTTTGTTCTTCCAGGTGGCTCCTTTGCTAAGCCACCAAAATTATCACCTGAGCACTGTCCCCAGCCCTGAGCAGCTGAGAGGAGCTCAGCCATGAGCTCCAGTGGTGGCAGGACTAAAACCTCACTGAGGTTTTTATTTCCTCCTTCCCTCCCTTGTCTCTGCAGCTTTTTTTCCTTGCCCAAGGCAACTCCCAGCTCCTCTCCACGCTGCCCTGCCCTGCAGGAGCCACTGCTGAGCTCCTTCTGCCATAGATCAGGGTTTTTATGGGACACTCAGCATCAACATTTAATGGGTGTCATCATTCTGGGTAGCTCTGCCAACCCGCTGCTCCTGCTTTGAAATCTTCTCTCCACTCCCAACCCCTTCCAGGCTGCTCAGGTGTTCCTAAAACACCTCAGAGAACCCCTTGTTTTGTGATTCTCCATGGATTTGCTCCCTGATTTTCCATCCCTCCCGGGGAGGTTTAATAGGTTTGATACAGCACCAGGAAGGCCTCGCTGGAGAGAGAATTAATGGGTGCTCAGCACAGGAAAACCCTGACCTAGAAAACGCCATCGATCAAGGGGACAGGACCAATTAAGGTAGCCAGGCTTTCAGCACAAGCAGCTTTAACATCACCAGGATTTCCTCCTGAATGTACTGTTTGGAAAAGGTGAGTGGAGCTGGGGCCGGTGGCAGCGCGGGTGGAATTTGTTTTTCCACGGTGGAAAGTGATCTGCCACTCTTGGGAATGCTTTCCCAACACCAACTGCAAAAACATCCATGTTGCCAGTTGCCATTAGGGATAATATTGTGACTGCATTTAAACAGGGAGAAACCACTCCATCAGTCAAAGGAGGATTTCAGGGGATACGACCTTGAGTAATGTTCTGGCTTAGTGAAAACTGTGGATTTGATCATTAATAATATTTTGCACTATCCATATTTTTTTTACTTTTTTTTTTTTTTAAATTCAAAGCAGACTTTGTCAGCCAGGGGAGCACAACCCTCTCTCGTGTTCCATCTTTCTCCATTTTAGCACAAGCAAGAGGAATCTCTATGAAAATACCCCGTGTTTGCCAAAATTGCAAAGATAACATTCCTGAGAGTGAGGCTGGATTCACCTGAGGTCTCTTCAACTTCTAGGATGGTGAAATTTGCAGTCTCAGCAGCTTGGACAGCAAAACAGGGTTAAGAACGAGGGAATTTTTCCCTTCTGGAAATGCCTTGTGAATCTGGCTGCAAAAGCCTTCCGTGGTTAATATTTCATGGAGATGCAGCACAGGGGAGACTCCTGCACTGTTCCCAAAGAACTGATCCACCTCAGCATTTCACAGCTCCCTGGGAGAATTCCATCAGCTGGAATGGTGGGAGCTGATGGAATTGGAAACCCAGGAGATTGAAGCCGCTCCTGTCTCATCCCAAGGGATGTTTTCCCACCTCTTGGAGGGTGGCTGGGTCCTTGCAGGCTGCAGCACAGGGAGATTCATGCACAGACCCCCCTGCAAGTGGTTTATTTTTTTGTTGAGGTCATGGAACTTGACCCACCAGGCTCCTTGGCCTCGTTTGGTCATTAATTCACCCGTTGGCTTTGCTCTCCTTGGATCCCCTGAGTTGTTTCACTGTTTGACACCTGACCAGCTGCTGGCTTTTCCTTCAAAACCTTGGAAGAGGCAAAATAGAAATAGGAAATAACATCCCTAAAGGAAGGTTGGATGCACAGTAGCACACAGAAGTCCACATCCAACCCTTTTTCCTCCGGCACAGAAACCCCTCAAACACAGTCCCGCTGCCTCTGGCGATCCCGGGATTCCCCGGAGCACCAGAGCCCAGCCCAGCAGGGTAAGTGATCAGTCCAGATTCCATGAAAGATGAGTCCCTGTGGGAGTTTGGTTCCTCTATTTTTCATGCCATTCCTCTGCAGCCAGATTTATGTGTCAGGAAAAACATACAAACGGGATCCGATTTACTCGCACGAGTTCCTGTTGGGTTTGATTTATGTTTGGGTAAATAAAGACATATGTCTTGGAGGGCTCGGGCTCTGGCTGCCTTTCTCCTCATGGATCCCTGGCTAATTTATCAGCCTCTTTCTTTGCTGCACTCCTGTTTGTGAGGCTTTGCAAGGAAGGCAATGCTGCTGCAGGGAACGCCGTGGACAATTTGAGGTTTAGTTTTGGAATTATTTTGCACTCAGACTTGTTCTTCCGTCAACCTTTAGCTGCCCATCCTGAAAGAACTTCCCAGAGACTCCCTGAACCACGATCTGCAGGGAAAGGGGCAGCCCTGCTTGTTGTTTTCTAAGCCATGTGGCAAATTAATTATCCAGGGAGGCCAAAAAGTCCCAGTGGGTCAAGTTCTGTGATGTGCCCCTCAGTTCAGGAAGGACGTGGAGACACTTGAGCGTGTCCAGAGGAGGGCGACAGGGCTGGTGAGGGGCTTGGAATACAAAGCCTGTGAGGAACGGCTGAGGGAGCTGGGGGTGTTCAGCCTGGAGAAAAGGAGACTCAGAGGTGACCTTATCACTCTCTACAACTCCCTGAAAGGTGGTTGTAGTGAGGTGGGGGTTGGTCTCTTTTTCCAGGCAACAACTGACAGAACAAGAGAACACGGCCCTAAGCTGCACCAATGGAAATTTAGGTTGGATATTAGAAAAAAAATTTTTACAGAAAGAGTGATAAAATATTGGAATGGTTTACCCGGGGAGGTGGTGGAATCACCATCCCTGGACGTGCTTAAAAAGAGATTGGATATGGCACTCAGTGCCATGGTTTAGTTTAGTTGAGGTGTGAGGGCATGGGTTGGACTCGATGATCTTGAAGGTCTCTTCCAACCTGGTGATTCTGTGATTCTGTGATGTCGAACAGGCCAAAAGTCCCATTGTTCCAACCCCTAATTAACCACCTCACCATCAACCAGTTGGAGCTGTTTCAGGCACAACCTAAGGAAGCAAATCTTGCTCTGTTTCAAAAACTGAATTTTGAAATAAAGAAATGCAATGATTTTATTGACAGTTTTTTAACAGAGGCTGGCAAGATCCTCCCTCTTGGACAAACCCTGGAACTCACCTGAAAGATGGGAAGAGTTTCCACCCTGCTGTCGAGTTTCGGGACGTTTTGTGGGAGTTGGTTTAAGTAGATTTTGGTGCCTTTTGAATGGTCTTTTGAATTTATTGATTTTGAAGAGGATCGAAATTTAGAACGGCGCTTTTGTTTTAAGCTGCTTTGGCGTTTGGTTTGCAGGAAGGGGATGAGATGGGATGGGATGGGATGGGATGGGATGGGATGGGATGGGATGGGATGGGATGGGATGGGATGGGATGGGATGGGATGGGATGGGATGGGATGGGATGGAATGGAATGGGACGGGATGAGATGGAATGGAATGGAATGGAATTATTCCAATAATAGCTCCAAGTTGAGTATAATTTCACGTAGAACCTCCTGTGGGACAGCAGCATGGGATGTATCAGCAGAGGGATTCACGAAGGGCACTGTAGCATCTCATGGATGGAAATGAGACAGGAAATCATTCATTCAATCCTTTAATTGAAAAATTGGGTCCACTTATTAAATATTCTTCCTGGAGACTGAAAACTTCCAAACGGAAATCATGATTTCTGCACAAAGCCAAAACAGTTGAATTTTTAATGTTAGATGCTAACAAGTACCTGAGTTCCAAACAAGGAGAAAGCCAAAGAATTTGCAGGAATTACCTAATCAATCCTCTCTAGTAATGAGCAGGTTTAGGGAACCAGCATCTGCTCATGGGTAATTCATGAACAGGAACTCAGACAACTCCTTTAATGTGAATTTCTGTATGAATTATTCACTGAGCTCTATGTCTTGTGGCACATAGTCCCTGATTTTGGGGAGAAAAAAGGGGATGTAGACACGGATTCCAGGAATACTCAGGATCTCAATCTCCTTTGTTCCCTGTGAGAGTGGGGGACAAGGAGAAATTATTCATTCACAGACTCTTTCCTCCCTCACCTGGAACTCAGCTCCATGACACCACTCTGGGCTCTTCCCAAAATGATCCCAGCCTTATAAATCCAACAAAATACTCATCCCTGTAGTGGGATCAGCATGATGGGAGGAGAAGATGGGGCCCTGAGGGGAGTAACCACTGGTTTTATGGCAAATGTCCGTGAGAAATAACACAGGTAGCAATGAGAAAACAGAGGAGGATGAAATGAGGTGCATTTAGTGCTTCTTTTGCATATTTGTGTTACAATCATCTCCAAACAAGATTCCTGGCAATTTATAAAGGACAAAAGGCTTTATTAATCTTGAACTATTAATCGTGAGGAGCATTAATGCTGCTGAGAGCAGCATTTCGTGCCTGCCCATCTGCCACACACCCTTTTGCCATCCTGGTGGGTGTAAATAACTCTGCACCACCCCTAACACCATTTATTGGTTAATAATTCCATTCCCTGCAAGCCCAGGGTGGAAATGCTGAATTTATCCCTTTTCCTTTCTCCTCCTGAGCTGCTGGATGTGATCTCGGATTGCCAAATGATCTCCAGGGCCGTTGGACACCAGGCTCACATCCAGGTTTGGGGCTTGAGCTGTGTTAAGGAATATCTCAGATCCCAGCAGCAGAAAAATTATTGGATGTCAGCAGTGAGAATTCCGTAGGTAGCAAAGTTTATTTGCTGTGACACCAAATCCGAGTCGTCCTCAGGATTCCTCCAGAAAATTTTTCATGGGTTTGGCATGGAGGAATCCATACAGAACACCTGGTGTGTTCCTGTTCTTACAGGACAGAATCCAAGCCCCAAATACTGCAGGAATTCAGGGTTAGGGGATTTTCCATCTCAGCATTCCCTCGTTTATTAAATGATATTTCCTTGGACCTGGTCCTGGTGGACTTGGTTCCATGGTGATGTCTCCAGGCAGTGCTGATGGCACTGGAACACCTCTTTTCCTCACCTCTGGGGAGTACAGGACAGGGAATTCCAGGATATCAACACCAAAAATTATGGCATTTCCAGGATATCAACACTAAAAATTATGGCAATTCCAGGATATCAACACCAAAAATTATGGTAATTCCGGGATATCAACACCAAAAATTATGGCAATTCCAGGATATCAACACTAAAAATTATGGCAATTCCAGGATATCAACACCAAAAATTATGGTAATTCCGGGATATCAACACCAAAAATTATGGCAATTCCAGGATATCAACACTAAAAATTATGGCAATTCCAGGATATCAACACCAAAAATTATGGTAATTCCGGGATATCAACACCAAAAATTATGGCAATTCCAGGATATCAACACCAAAAATTATGGTAATTCCGGGATATCAACACCAAAAATTATGGCAATTCCAGGATATCAACACTAAAAATTATGGTAATTCCGGGATATCAACACCAAAAATTATGGCAATTCCAGGATATCAACACCAAAAATTATGACATCGCTTGATATTTTGTGTGTTTCCAACCCGCCCTCAGTTGTGGCCTCTCCATTTTGCCCACTGGAAAAAGCCTCCTTTCAATCCTCTGGAGAGAGCTGGGAGGAAACATTTCCCTCAGCCAGTCCCTGTCATGTGCAGTGCCAAAAGGGAAGCGGGAGAAATAGAAGGAAGTTGCAATGATAATACCAAAATAATCCTGCCATATGTTAGAGCCATTAGCCCGTTCCCCCTCCATCCCCAGATGAGCCGTGTTTGAAGAGAGATTCATGGTTACATAATGAATCAGGAGGGAAAGGATGTGAGCCACGAGGATGATGTAAGGAAAGTAGAAAAAAACAAGGGAAAAAAGAGGAAAAAAAAAGAAGAGAGGAGATTGCTGAAGTCTTTTGGAAGGGAAGGAGGAAGCCTCAGTGCAGGGTTTTGGAAGTCTCCCATCAGTCAGATGAGAGGGTTGCTGCAGCAGGGAGGAGGAAAATCAAGAGCGTGTGAAGCCATTGAGGAGAGGAATGAGCAGCACGGCAGCAAATCAAAGAGCTGCTGGAAATCCAGATCAGCAAAGAAGGAATTTTCAGGCAGTCTTTTAAAAAAAAAAATGCAGTTTTTAGTTGGATCACCAGGACTTGTGGAGTTCGAGCTGTTATCAGAGGAATTAGACAAAAACAGAGCGGGATCCAGTAGCTCCAAATGCAGAAATTGGGCAAATTTGGCTGGGAGACCCTTCCACAAACAGGATTTATGATTTGGGAGAATGGAGACCTTTGGCTAAATCTCCTGAATGTTTCATTTCCTCCAAATCCTCCTAAACTTTCATTTGAGGGGCAAATATTGGCAAATGCCTGAGGGGAGGGAGATGCTGTAAGAGTTTTAAATCACATTTTTCTCCCCACTTCCAGCAAAGCCGTGGAACTGTTTTTGAACGAGTGGAAAGTGAACACAAGGAGGAAAATTAAACCCTCAGCTGAGCTTTAGGAGCAGCTCTGATGATCCCCTATATCTCTATTAGCAAAAGTTGGCCTTTGAGCAGAGTGAAAATGGTTTCTCCCAGTGACAGGTGTCTTCGATTATTCCAGCAGCATTTCCAGCACTTCTCATCCACAGCGTGGATATTTCCTCAGTGGGGGGCCCTGAGCCGTGAAAAGGAGCATAAATCTCTTGTTTTGGGGATGAAGAGCCCACAGGAGAGGATTTTGTTCTCCATGAAAAATCAGCAGAGCTCCAGCAGAAGCAAAGATATTCCAAAGGCTGGGCTGAGGGTGAAGGTGCAGGAGGAGCCTCTGTGCCCTGCTTTTGGGGGAGCTGAGCTGCACCTGCCTCTTTTGGGTGCCCCAGGAGCTGTTTCTGTGCCAGACACGGGGTTCCTGTGCCCTGGCCACACACATTCCCTGCTCCTGAGGATGCCAGGATGGGTGGCCACGGCACCAGCTGGGGCTGGATCCAGAAGTGGGGAACAAAACGGGATTTAGCTCCCAGTAACCCAGGAGCTGCCTGGTCAACACCGGGCTTTGTGCCTCCTGAGGATGGAAAATCTCATCCTTTTGCCTCCCAGGGGCCAGGGATGGTTCAGGGAGGGAGGAGAAGCTGGAGGAAATGGGTTCCAAGCTGATGCTGCAAGAGAGGAACGAGCAGAAACGAGGAGCACTGAGAAAAATTACAGATATTTAATGGATTATTCCATTTTGGGGTTTTGTTGTATTCTGAATTGTAGGGGGATTGTCTCAACTCAGCCTAAACCTGGGCTCTTGAGTTGAAGTTATGCAGAAAGCAAAGCTGACACTGCTGAACATCATCTGAAGGGCTCAGTAGGAGCCTGACTCAGGGCTCATTGCTATGGCAAGGAATTAAGAAACATGGGATGATTGGGTTACATTTTCCTGGAAGGAGCCAGGCTGGAGAACAACAGGGAGCAGAGGTATTACTGGAATAATAAAAAAAAAAAAAAAAAACAACCAAAAAAACCCCCAATTATTTTTACCACGGTCAAATATCTGTTAACAAATGATTATTCTCTTATCTGTGGCGGTGCTGGCTGTTTGAACAAACCCCTTCTTCAAGAGAAGGGACAAATAAAACCAGCAAAAAGTGACTTTTAACTTTGTGTTTCTTCTGTTTTCAATGGCCAACATTAAACTCGCCCTCCCCGAGCTCCAGACCTCCCCCACATCTCATCAGCTGTGCAAGGAGATAAATCCTGGCATCCAGCTCGAGTTTCCAGCCTGTTCCTACCCGTTCTGATATTGAAATCCATTCCCTGGCCACAAAACAACCGAGGGAGCAGTGGGAGCAGGATCCAGGAACTGGGTAACGAATACAGGGATGAAAGGGAAAGCAGCCAGGGGGAGGATGCTCTGCTGTGAACCAAACGTGCTCCAAGGGCTCCTTTTCCTCCTCCTCTTTGCTGAAAACCCCAGCAAGTTGTGGCACCTCAGGATGAATTAATCTGGGATTAATTTGGGGGATGGAAATCAGAGCAGGATGGTTTCCTTTTTCCTTCTGCGTTTCCAGAACAGTCGCTTTTTTAAGTCAGAAAAGAAGATGCCAAGGTGCAAAATAAGAGCAAAAAAGAGACTTTTTGTTTATGGAAAAGCCACCTCTCAGTGGTGAGAAAGTTTCAATGAGATTTCGAAAATCCCTGATTATTTTTAGTAGAAAATGATCACTTCCACATCCATCTCCAATGAAAGCTATGGGAAAATCAATGCCGCAGGTTTGAAAGAGCAAGTCTGTACAAAGAAATCGATTTATTCTTTTGCCAATCCAATTTGAATTGTGTCCTACATTAATTTTCTAGCATGTATTTGATATCCAGCACCATATTTTGCCTCACTAACCACTCCTTCAGATGCAGTTCAGTATTAAATACAGTAATACCCTGCAAATAAACTCCTAGAAAGAGCTGAAGTCAGTTAAAATTTTTTACAAAATCCTTCAAAGGACTGTGGTTTAAAACTGAATTCATGATGCAGGGATGAATTATTACTGTTACAGTTATTTTACCTTTGTTAACTTTGTGATTTTCCCTTGCTGAACAATTCCAGCCCAGGATAAACTCAAGAAATTACAAATTTCTTTTTCCAATGGATGTCAAATCTTCTGGTTCTCTGCCCAAAAAGGATTCCAGGGAGTTCAGATGTGCTGCACAGCTCAGGAATGGCAATTAGAGGGCGGATCAAAAAGAACTTAATAAAGCAAATTTTCAACTCACAGGGTGAGAGCAGCAAAATGGAACTTAGGAGTTGAGGAAACCATGGCAAATTTCAGAATTCTGACAAAATTAGGGAACGAATTTTAGTGCATAAAAAAGGATGGTTTTATAACTGGCTTTAGGAATCTTACATTAACTAGGCCAGTTCAAATTTCTCCCCAGTACTCTGCAACCACCCTCTGCACTGGACTGTGTCCCACTGCTGGGTTGGATGCCTTGCTCAGCAAATTGCTGGGCCTCAGCCCAAAAAGGAGAAAAGTCCTGAAAGGAACATGAGGTGGGAAGGGGAGTGAAGGGAGACCTCAACCCTCGAGTGCTGAGTGGGAACCAGCCTCGTTTTCTTCTTCAGGCACATTGTCTGGAAGGCTCTGAGAAGGCAAAAGCAGGCCAGATTTTCCAGCTTTAGCTCTGATAATCACCAAACACCTGCTCCATCCACGTGGAAGCGAGAGCTGGACAAGGCCCTGAGCACATCTGGTTTCACTCAGCAGCTCTGGAGGGTTTGACATCCTATAGGGTTTGACAGAGCAGAGAGTCCAGCGAGTCCTCCAGACAGACAGGCCCAGTTTGTTCCTTTGGACTGGATTTTACCTGGCTGGGCTGATTAGTTTCATAAAACCCTAATTAGAACCAGCTCTTCACGTCAAATGCAATGACATTAAGTGGAATGCAATGACATGAAGTCGAAAACGAGGTGAAATGTATTTACACTCGAGGAATATCTAGAGAAAAGAATGGGGCTATAAAAGCTTCTCTCTGTATCTGATTTTAAGTCGACTGAACCTGTCTGAAAGCATCAACTGCCTCTATCAATCTTTTCTCTCCACGAGAACTACTCTGGAACTCCAGTGTGCTACAGGATGGACCTCGAGTTAGCAGAGTTATTAAGGAAAAATGAGTTATTTCAGTGGGATTCTCCAAGGCAATCACAGCAAATGTTCCTCAGGGCGGAACCTGCAGTGAGGGAAAATTTAAGGACAATTTAAGTTCTCGTCAGATAAAAATCGTGGTGTAAATTTGACAAAGAGCAGCCTGCAGGGAAGCAGGAGCCTGCCTGTTTATCTGTCTGTCCTGTTCCTCAAGAGTCTCAGGAATTAAGGCGTTGCGTGATCCTTTCTGGCTCATTGTGATCAGCCCTCATTATCTTTTTTTCTGCCCCAAAAAACCACAGCAAGAAATTAACCTGAATATTGGCAAGACATCCCCTATTCTTCCCTCAAACCCAAGTAAAATATCCCCATCCCTTTATTCAGCAGCACATGCATTTGATGGCATTTTCTTTTCCTATTTGTAGAGCTACTCGAGGATATTGGTTCTTCCATTTAACCACAGGGGCCCTGGAACAATCTTTAATGTATTTAGGATGTGGTCATATTTTAGGATGTTTTAGAGGATAAAATCACACTTGAGGGCTATTTAAGCCCCTTGAAAAAGTGCAGTGGACCCCGTTGGAGGGGCTGCCAATCCCATAAGTGTCCCTCCTGCTGGCCCTGGGGCTGGGAGGGTCGGGGCAGGGCTGGGAGGATTATTCTGCTGTGAGTTCACCTGTTTACCCAGAATGTTATTTATTGAAGATCAAATTGACTGAAAATCACTCCCGACAGAGAGCTGGCAAGGGATGACATTATGAGGAGAGCAGAGCTGGGGCTTTAGAGCCTCAGTTATCTGTGATTTAGGGATCATTAGGATCTCTTTAAAATTCTTGCAGCCGGCCAAAAAAACTAAAATTAAAGGCAGGCTGTGCCTTACGTTAAACAATTTGGGAATAGACAAGAGACACCAGTCTGCTGGGTTAAACCTTTTGTTTGACATCTTTAAATTCCTTTAATCTTTTTGAGCTTGATTTTGCCAGTTTTGAGTGCATGAGGGGAAGGCTTTTTTGTGATGGGCGAAATATTCCTGTGAGTAACTTCTCTGCAATTTTTATCACTGTCTTTACTCTTATTCTGTCCTTCAGCTGGAGACCAGATTATAATTAAGGAAAACTGGCACGTGTCCCATGCCCCCAAATCCGGGAGTCTGAACCAATTCTGTGGACAAAGGGAGACTCCAAGGGCTGAATTTTGGCCTTGAAAGGCATCAGATTGAATGAAAAAACCTTTGCTGTTTTGAGTGCAGTTGATTTTTAGTGTGGTTGCACGTGGGACACTTCAAACTGCCTTTTCTTGTTTGTAGGGAGGTTTTACAGCTATTTAGGAATGAAAGGAACAGGTTGAATACCATGAAATCAGTCTCTAGCTCCATTTTCAACAATATCCAAGTTGGTGTGGGCAACAAATCTCTTCAGACCACGGTTTGGTGCCCTTGGAGAGCAGCAGGAACAGGAAAAGCAGGAGTTCCACCAGAGAAAAGCCAGGTTTTTTTTGCTGTTAAGCAAAGCCCCTCAGTTTCAGGGAGCAGTTGGGTTTAGCCAAACCTGCGATCCACCAGATTGATTTTCTTCCTCCTTTTGCTTTGTTTTATTCGAGCAGAGCATTTCTTGCCCTGCTGTTTATCCCCTCAGACAACTCCAGGAAAAAGCCCACTTGCACCCCTCGACCTTTGTCCTCCCCGACTGACAATTCCCTTCCTCAGCCTCCAGGCATGGCTTTTTTTGGGAGTGCCTTATTTAGACCACATGAGCAGCATTCCGAGCTTTCCAGTAGCCTCCCAGCCCCACGGAGGATTTATTTACATTGCATAAAATGAGAGGAAATGAAGGGGGATGTGTTTGAACGGAGAGCAACAACCTCATTTCGCTTGTTATAAACTCCCCTCATGGAAGGATTTCAGTCAATGTCAGCTTGGGGCTGGGAGGGGAACAGACTCCACTCCTGGGCATTTCCAGGATAATGGGGAATGATGCCTGGCAATAAAACACACTCAGCAAGTCTCTAAACAAAATTATTTGGTGGATTTCATGTGATTTTTGCCATTCCATACCATGAATCCAGGTTGAGTTCTTGGCTTCCTGTCTCACCAAAGGATATCCCATAGAGGAGGCCTTAGGGGTGAAGAAAAGGAAGAATTTCTCATTAAGTGAAATCTATTCTATGTTTAAAAAGGTGTTTGTACACGGGGGAAAGAGGAAAGGTTCTACTGAGAGTGATACAGATGAGGGCCCATAAATAAAACATTTCTACGAATTACAAAATTATTAAATTCCATTTATTTGGTTGTTTGTACAAATTACAAATTATTAAAGTCAATTAATTTTGTTTGCACTGGTACCTGCACTCATTATCTGAGTGCAGAAAATTCCTCAACTCAGGATTTTCTGAGTCTGTATTTCAACAACTTTCTGGCTTCACTCTGCATCCCAAAGGTAAATGTAAAAGGAATAACCACAAAAGGAGGTTGATCAGATCCAGGTCAGTGTTGTGGAAAAAAATCCCAAAAATTTAGGATTAAATCAGTTAATTACCAAAAAAAAAAAAAAAAATTACTTAAAGTGTAATAGTGTGAAGAAGTTTTCTCTAGAGCAAATAATTACAGAATCCAAGATGGATCTGGGTAGGGAACCTGCAAAGGAAAATCATGGAATAAACTCCAGACACCCACAGCAGCATTAATGGTAATTTGGAGCAGATCCTCACCCCTGGTGTCAGAATTATTCCAAAACACATTGATGGCTCATTGTGGTTGGTGCCAGCCCAAATTTATCACTGCCAAATTCCACCCCGGTGTCAGGGCTGGGCCATCCTCAGTTTGGAGATGCCAATCATCATCCAGCTTTTAGAAATCCATAAGGAAGTGGCTGCACTTCCTGGAGCTACTGAACGTTCCACCAAAACCAGCTCAGATCACTGTGGAATTGCTCCTTAGGAAGCCATTCCAACATTTCCCAGGGTTTTATTCCTGGGAGAGGACAGTGACCAATTCCTCTTCGAACCAACTCTGCTTTTAAGGCTAATTTGCAAACACAATCAGAAAAAATTGTCCAGAGCACTGAACAATTTGGATCAAATTATTATAGGCCACAACCTCCTCCGGTGTTAAATTTCCATAAATCTATAGATGGAATTCTCTCTCACATATCTATATGAGTTATATGTATGACTCTCTCAGATATATATTTGAATTGCTATGTATGAACTGAGTCAAATATATGTAAGAAAAAAATAAGAGGAATGGCACTTCTCCTCCTTTCAGACATCCAGCTGGAATTCTCTTCAAAACACCTATTTTTTCAAAAGCAGATGCTCCAGATTTTCTAAAATCAGACTTTTCTAGCTATGCTTCAACACATCAAAATCACAACTCTTCCCTCTTTCTCTCTTCAAACCAAAAATCTTCGGAAGACCCCATGGATTTATAAACCCATTGGAAGGGTGGCCATGGAGTCTGCGGAAAAAAGGTTCAAAATGGGATGGAAGGAGAGGGTGAAAATATTCAAAACTAATTTCAACTTACAAAAAAGGCATTAAAAAAATAAAGAAAACAACCTTTCTTGTCCAGGCGTAGATAAAGACAGAGCCAGCTTTGGTTTCCTGGCCATACTTAAGAGGGAAAAGGGAGAGAAGTCCTAAACCGCAGATGATCAACAAGGATGGGGATTCTGAAAAGGATTTATTTATTTGTAAACCCTCTACAGAAGCAAAATGCGTGTTCTGCTAATGACTGGGAGTTCAAACAGCTTTTTTTCAGAAAAATAAAACAAATAAATATCCCTGTGCACCTTCAAGGCTGCTCTCATCAGCATAAACCACTATTCAGCAGCTCGAGCAATACCTCGCATTCAAGGTCAAGCCAAACCTCTGCGAAAACAAACAATTTCTCATCAGCCTTTCCAGCAGGAGAAGCTGAGAACAACAGATCAGATGTGCAGGGAAAACCGTTGGAAAATTGGGGAAAAAACATTGGAAAATTGGAAAACAACATTGGAAAATTGGGGGGAGAAACGTCAGCACAAATATTCGGCCTCCGCGAGACGCGAAATGCAATTTCGCCTTTTCCTCAGGGATCCTTTGGAGGCTGCAGCTCTCCGGGGTTGGAGGCAGGAAGCCTCAGGAAGTGGCTGGGAGCCTGTGGTGATGTAACTGTCACATTGCCCCAGGCCTGGCTCTGTTGATATTAGCCCGGGCTAATCACCGCGCTAATTGGGCGGCCACGACGCCGAGCAGCTCGGCTTTCACTTCAACTGCTCACCCAAATGAGGTTTGACTCAAATGTAATACTTTATATCAACACACGGGATGGCTGTAAAAATAATTCCACATGTGCTGGTGCCTCTTTTTAATAAGTGTCTTCCTCAATTTTCCCTGCTGGATGAGGCACTCGAACGTACACGTAATTAAGGTTATTTAAGGGATATCAATTGAAAAATGCACCCGCAGGAGGCTGAACATGACTGATGGAGCTCCCAGTGCAGCTCCCAAAAGTCAGCTGCCAGAATTTCCTGCAGCACTTCTACAATTTGATCTTCCCCACATTGCCCCGGACAGGAATAACCTGGAAATCTCTTGTTTTGCTCTTGCTGACGTCGTTCGCCTCGGTACAAAATGGGTTTAGAATGGGAGATTTATGGTTTGGTAGCAATTTCTGTGGGAATCATAAAGGATAAAAAAAGCAAAAAACACAGAAAAGCAGAGCTGGGCTCGTTTTGTGCAACACCTTTCTGCTCAGAACTGATCCGAGAGTCCTTTGGAGCCCCAAGACAAAAGTGTGCCCAAAACAAGATGGAAAGACACTGGGAGGAGATCTACTGCAGTAGAATTTTCATGGATTCATGGAGGATTTTGGGTTGGAAGTGGCCTTTAAAGGCCACCTTGTCCAATCCCAAGAACATCCTCCACTAGACCAGGATGCTCAGAGCTCCATCCACCCTGACCTTGGATATTCCTGGGGATGGGGCAGCCACCACCTCCCTGAGCAACCTGTGCCAGTGTTTTACCACTCCATTTTAAAATATTCTTCCTTATATCCAGCCTAAATCTATCCCAATTTAGTTTAAAACCATTCCTCCTCGTCTTAAGCCCTGCTGAGAGTTTTTCCCGTTTATTCATATAAACCCCCTTGAAGAATTGAAATGCCACAGTGAGTTTTCCATGGAGTTTTCCATGTGGTTTTTGTAGTCATCTTTGTGCTCTGTCAAATTTTCCCAGTGTTCCTAAAAGGAGAGGTGTTTCCAGCACAGGAGATAAAACATAAAAACATTAATTTAATGCCTAATTAACCCCGGGATGCTTTGAGGCTGCATCACCCTGTGCCCAGAGATGTCCCAGAACACAGAACATTGGAATTCCAGTATTCCAGCATTCACCATTCCATGGAGAGATGATGGAATCATCCTCCTCATGGAAAGGCAGCAATTTTATGGCAGTGGATGTTTCCCATGTTTCTACTCTGGATCTTTAATCCCAGCAGGGCTCTGTTCACCAGGGAGCCTGTAAATGGTTTGATAATAAGGAAAATCCAAAGCGTGCTTTGTCCAGGATCAAAAAAAAATCTATAAAAATTCCCAAATCCAGTGTTAAACAAAAGTTCTCGGAGTGGATCAGTTAATATTTGTATCAAAGGCAGCACAGAGCAATGCACTGAGCACCGGAAAAGGAGATTTGGGTCCTTCCACAACGCACAAAACCAAATTCCTGTTGCTGTTTTTATAATTCTGTTGCTTGTGGCAGCCCAGCAGCCCCACGGTGATGGCACAGAGCACCCACCTCAGGCTGTGATGTGATCTGGTGGCTGAGGCAGCTGGAAAAGGCTCTTCTGATTTGTCAGACAGGTCTTGAGACAGCAGAAGGAGTTTCCAACATAAAATAATACCAAGAAAGAGAAGTGCAACCCCCTTCTCCTTCAAAAACGCACACACAGCTGGAGATGTTAAGAAATGTGCAGCAGAGCTTGCTAACGGCCTTCTCAAAAGCCTTTTTTGATTAAAAACCTAGGAATTATTTGTAAAATATTTTGACTTTTCCTTGCTTCACCTTCTGCACCTTCGAGGTGGCTGATTTTCAATGGAAGGCAAATTCATGGCATTTTGCAGATGAATTTTCGCTCTGCCATCCGTGGTTCTGTGGGGTTTTACACCCAGATCTTAGGCCAGGCTTTTCTTGGTCAGCAGAACATCTGAGCTGGACCTGAGAAAACGTCTCAGGATGGAGAGAAGTCCCCCCTGCCACGTTCCTGTCTCACTGCAGCTCCCTCTGCATCCAAGTGCTTCCCTTCTCTGCAAAGTTGTCATAAAAATCATTATGAGCCCCGAACAGATGTGACCTTAAAGAGCAACTGGATGGAGGGGGGGGAAAAAAAAAGAAGAGGTGGGGAATATAAAATAGCCTGTGGTGAAAATAACAGCAGGAAAACATTATAAACTCTGAGCCATAGCTGGCTGCCTTCCTCCTGATTATTGCTTTCTCTTTCAAGGGCCCCTCCTTGAGAGTGCAGATTTTTGGGGCTGATTTTGGGAAGGCAATTTTAACACTCGGCTGTTCTAATGAAACAAAGCTGCTGCACGGAGCTGTGATAACCCAGGGCTCCAAGAACATCCTCGGGTTTAAACAGAGGTGTCAAGGAAATCTCATCCTTCGTGACTTTTGTCGTGGTGTGATCACAGCTCCCTGACTGCTTGTGAAGGGGTTTTTTTTTTGATGTCAAAGGTTCTGCAAACTCCTGGCACGGGAGTTTGGATTTATTTAGAAATAATCTAAATTAAAAAGCAACAAAGAGTTGCTCGGTGTAGCCCAGATCTGTGGCGAGGCTGGAGCTCAGAGACCCAGCTCAGCCTCCTGGGCCGAGCACCCCCAGCTCCTGTGGCACTCAGGAGAACCTCAGGGCACGGAGAGAGACCAGGATTTTGGAAAAGAGCCACGGAATGGTTAAAATATGAAACATACAAGGAGCAAGTTTAAATTGTAGCAGGATTTGTGAATTGCCAGCACCTCTTCCCCACTCCCAGGGCACCGCTGCTTCCAGCCACCAAGGAAAGTTGGGATTTCACCTCAGCTGAGATGTTTGGATTCAATGCATTGGGTTGGATTAGGCTCAGAAATAATCTTTTGGATAGGAGAAGAAATTCTCCAGCGTGTCTGGTAAGATCTGGATGCAGACACGGCTGTCCTAAACTGGCTGGAATGTCAGCGAGGTGTTGGAAATGAAATAAGAAATCTGCTGGGCCTGCTGCACTCAGGCTCCAAGCTGATCTCACTGTTTTCCTTACAAGGCATTAATATTTTTTTGCAGCTGATGTGATATTTAGATCGATGCAATGAAGGAAAAAAGTATTTGGAAGTCTCAAGTATTTGAAAGTCTTTTGAAAGGAAATGATACTTGGTTGGTGAGGTGTGTGCCTGACATGGGGAGCAACAAACACCTTGGGCTTGTTCTAAACAGCAAGGCAAAAGAGAGAATGGATACTCTGAATTTTGGAACCCATCAGCAGCAGTTGCTCTTTATCCCAGGCTGGCAACAGGTTTTTTAGAGCCTTTTTATTCTTTCCCCAGCCTGGGTCTGGTGCTGCCTTTTGCAGTAGAAGCCTGGTTTGCCAAAGTAATTTTCTCCATGATTTTTAACTTTGAATTGGCCTCTCCAGCTCCTTGAGAGCTGCAAAGCCAAGGAGCTGTACACGAGAAGGGTCTGACACTGCCCCACATTTATCACTGCACAAATCTTCCACTTCCTCCACAGATCTGACAAGTCCTGTGTGGTGAGATCTGCAGATATCAGAGAAACCCTTTCTTTCCTCTTTTAGCACCACTGTGGGTCGTCCTGTCTGGTTGGTTGCCTTTTCTCCCCTTATTCCATCACCTGACACAACTCCCCTTTCCCAACAACACTTTCCCCAGTTCTTTATCAGATTTCCCTGGTCCTGGCGATGCTGGAATTGAACTGGACTGAAATTCCAGTGTGGGGAGTCAGGCTGCTCCTGCAGCCAGAGGTTTTGGCACCTCAGCTCTGCTTTGCTCTGAAAGAACAGCCTGGACCCAGCCTGAAAGCAGCGCTTTGTGTCAGGGCTCTGCCACACGTGGATCCAGCAGAATGAATTTGGGGTTAAACCGAGCATCCAAGGGGTTCATCAGGATCTGCCTCTGCTCTGAAACCGCTCCGCAGGCGGAGCTGAAATCAGCCCCCGCTTATCTGATGCATATCGAGCATCAAGCAAAACCTCCTGCAGGATCTGAGCCCCCTCTGCTCTCTCAGGACCTTCCTGGAGCTCTCCTGCAGCAGGATTCATTCCTGGTGCTGGGAAAATCCATCCCGAGCATCTCCTGTGCAAGTGAGAGCCCTGCCCGGCCTGGGCTAACTCAGCCATGGACCCCGGGCAGGGTTTCCAGCCCTGCAGGGAACTTCCCCGTGTCAGGAGGGAGCAGGGGGGGCTGTGTTGTTGTACCACCAGCGCTGGGGGAATATTGTTTTGTTTTTGGAAGCGATGGCTAAAGCAGATGTTGGGGGCGAGCTGGCGTTTGGGAGCCTGCGGCAGGCAGGAATTATCCTGCAGGATAAAAAGTGACCTCCAGCCAGCACTGGTGCCTTTAATCCGGAGCTTTGTGAGCTGCTATCGACTCCTGATCAGTTTGAAATCCCCTCCCTCCCACTCAGCCTTTCCCTTTTCCCGGAAAGCTCGGCTTAGCAGGGCTCGGTGCCTCCCTCCCGAGGAGCTCCATCACCTCCAGCTTCTCCTGCTGACTGCAGAAACACCAAAGAGAAACTTTCAGCAACTTTGCCGTCCTATAAAACCCCTAAATCCGTACTTTAAAAACCTCAGCACGTTGTCTCACACTCATATTTTAGTACTGAGCTTGCCAAGTCCAGGTCCGGGCAATGTTTTAAGTCAGGATCTCAAGCAAGGATAAATCTTCCCATGCCCATCCTTGAAATCCCTAAACCCGGAGAGCCAAAATCTGTCCCTCACCTGGTGATTTCAGGGCATATTCCCTGCTTTAAATTCTCCCTGGAGAGCCAAAATCTGTCCTTTACCTGGTGATTTCGGCACAAATTCCATGCTTCAGATTCTACTTATCTACACAGGGATTTTGGAAGCGTTTCTATCCCATTAAGACCAGCAGGATGTGACTGTTGCAGCTTTTCCACCCAAATTTGAGCAAAGCAGTCGAATCCAGGTGGGTTCCCTGCTCGAGGCTCGTCTCAGGTGAAGTGACAGAGAAAAGTGAGCTCAGATAAAAAGTCTGACCATGATTTTGCTCCACCCCACAATGTCCCAGCCTGACAAAAGACTCGCCATGAATTAAAACACACCCAGGATGGTCTCACACTTTAATTATTGATCTAATTACGGATTCTCAGAGAGCCACTGAAGCCCAGCTAAAGCTTTTCCTACCTTTTTTACGTGAAGGAGCTCAAACTGCAAAGGGTCTCTGCTCCAGGGGGAGCAAAACTCCAAAACCCTGTGGAAAGTGGACGTGTGGAAGCGCTCGGAGCTTCTGCACTGCAGAATCCCGGTGTTCCCAAAGAGGGCACTGATGCTCTGCACAGCTCACGGGGACAGCCGAGAAATCCTTGGCCAGGCATAAATCTCCACAGAGAAATCTGTCTTAGCACGTCCACCTCAGGAAAAGGGGAATTATTACACTTAATTAAAGTGTATTGACACCACATGTGGCCCCACCTCTCGCTTTGGGCTTTATTAATGACAGCAAAGCTGCAGGCTCGGGCAGGGGGTGGCTGGGGGTGTCTGCGGGGCTGCACAGGACCCACTGACTGCCCCCAAACACCTTTAACAAGCCTCATTTCTGCCTCGGAGTTCCATTTTCTAGTCAATATTTCAGCTCCCTGGCTGGGGAATCAGCGCAGCTCTGTGTGCTGCTCCCTGCTCGTGCTGCTGGAGCCGGGCACGGGCAGTTCTGCACGTTTATCCTCAGGAAGAAGTCGTGAAGCTGTTCCTTTTGGGGTGCTGGGAGTTGTTGTTCTGGTTTTGAGGGAGAGCTGTTGCAATAAAAGTTGTGCACAGAATGGTTCCTACTCCAGCGGAGAATTTTGTCTGTCATTCACGAGAAATCTCAGTTGCAACAGAGAGAATTTGCTTAAATCTTGAGTTTTGTGCCCAGGTTTATCCCTCCCACTCAGGATCCCTAATTATCGGTGAAATCCTTTAGGTCCAACACGTGGAAGAAGTCTGGGGCTTTTAAAGGATGGGACTTCTTGAGGCCTGAATTTTAAATGTTTATAATCATTCCTTAGCACCTAAATAGGAATAATCCAGATTCACTGACCACTTTTATTTCAGAACTTCTCATTCACGTCTACGGATCAAAGCCCACATTAAAGTGAAATTAAACCAGTGTCATTTCTTTATTTAAATGTGAATTATTGACCCAATTCCCCCCGCATTTAAATCCCTTATCCTGTGTTTAATTCTAGAAAAGAAGCAGGAGTTTCAAGGTTTAAATTAGGTTTTTGCATTGGGGTTTCAGTGTGATTTTTCCCCCATCCCTCCCTGGCCCTGGAGCTGTGTCCTTGCAAGGGAGCCTTTCCCATTCCCTGCCTTTTCCTCCCACCAATCCCATTAAATCCTGCACTGGGCAGGGACTGATTTTCCCTTCAGCTCCCTGCCCTGGGAGGCAGAACAGACTCAGCAGCAGCTTCCACATTTTCCTTTGCTACTCCGGGAAAAATCAGGGGCAGCAGAAGTGGCATTTTCTAACATCCTGGAATCATTTCATGGCAGAGTTCGTCCACCACTGGAAATTCCCCATAAAACAGTGGCAAGGGTTAATATCATCCCTGCCATGACATTTCATCCAGTTCTCCTGGAGAGCTCTCCATGGTTTTCCACTGCCACTGGAAATGATGACTCCCAGATGGAGCCATTTGCACCAACACTGGATATTCCAGTAGGACACACACCGGATGTTCCAGTTGGACCAACACTGGATGTTCCAACTGCAGTAACACTGCATATTCCAGTTGCATGAACACTGGATTTTCCAGTTTCACCAACACTGGATATTCCAGTTGGACCAACACTGGGTGTTCCAGTTGGACACACACACACTGGATGTTCCCAGTTGCACCAACACCAGATATTCCAGTTGACCAACACTGGATGTTCCAGCTGCACCAACACTGGATTTTCTAGTTTCACCAACACTGGATGTTCCTGTTGGACCAACACTGGATTTTCTAGTTTCACCAACACTGGATATTCCAATTGCACAAACACTGGATATTCCAGTTTCACCAACACTGGATATTCCAATTGCACAAACACTGGATATTCCAGTTTCACCAACACTGGATATTCCAGTTTCACCAACACTAGATGTTCCACCTACACTAACATTGGATATTCCAGCTGCATGAACACTGGGTATTCCAGTTGCACAAACACTGGATTTTCCAATTTCACCGACACTGGATGTTCCAGTTGGACACACATTGGATGTTCCAGTTGCACCAACACCAGATATTCCAGTTGACCAACAATGAATATTCCACCTGCACTAACACTGGATATTCCACCTGCACTAACACTGGATATTCCAGCTGCACTAACACTGGATATTCCAGCTGCACCAACACTGGATTTTCCAGTTGGACCAACACCAGATATTCAGTTGCATGAACACTGGGTATTCTACCTACACTAACGTTGGATATTCCAGCTGCACCAACACTGGATATTCCAGTTGCATGAACACTGGATTTTCCGGTTTCACCAACACTGGATGTTCCAGTTGGACCAGCACCAGATAATCCAACACCAGATACTCCAGTTGACCAACACTGGATGTTCTGGTTTCACTAACATTGAATATTCCAGCTGCATGAACACTGGGTATCCCAGCTGCACCAACACTGGATGTTCTGGTTTCACCAACACTGGATATTCCAGTTGGACACACACTGGATGTTCCACCTGCACTAACATTGGATATTCCAGTTGCACCAACACTGGATTTTCCCGTGCCAGGGGCTCTTGGAAAGGAGCTGGAGTTGCTTTTGCACACTCAGCAATAACCAACAGCCTCCACTCATGACCAGAGTTCCAAACCAAAGGCCAGGATTCCACACCAAGCTGTTCATTCTGGAGTTGAGTTCACGCCAAAATCTCATGGAAAATCAGAGTTTAAATGTAAAAATTTTACTCCCAAATCAGCCAAGGAGTTTGGAAGGATGGAGGAGCTGCTGGAGCATTCCTGGGTGGGTGTTTTCCTTCTGGACCCCTGCAAGGAGCAGAGCTGGGAATGTCAGACAAATCCCAACAAATCCCAGCAAATCCCACTTCAGTTTCGGATTTCTGTGGTTCCTCCTCTGATTTTTTACCCACCTGTTGACCTGGACAAACCCAATTTATTTTAAACAAAACATGGGCAAAACGGGGGTTGGAATAAGGTGATTTTTAAGGTCCCTTTCAACCCAACCATTCCACAATTCCATGACAATGCCTGTGGGTTTAGAGGAATGACAGAAGCTTTATAAAAACACATCATGACCATTTTCTTCAGGGACTTTGTCCTCTAAGTGGGAGCTGTAACTGCAGAGCACTGTCAGAAGCTTTGCCACTTTGAATTTCTATTTGAGTCATGCAAGAATAAAAAAAAAATCTTTCCTTGGGTCACAGATACGCTGGGAAAATGGGATCATGGATTGCTGCAAGAGCACAGAGCACAAGCAAGGGGAAAACTCCTTTGCCTCTCTCAGCCCAGAAATCTAAAAATCCTGTCCCCTCCTTTATCTGGTGGGAAATTCCTTGTAGGCTGCAGAAGTTGATCATTTGTGTTCAAAATTAACTGATATTTTGTGTAAAAGGGAAAAAAAAAGTCAATTTTAAAAAATGTTTTGCAGATCTTTTCAGGATGATAGAAAGGGAAATGCTGCCATAGAACCATAAAGGGCTGGAATTTCTGAAATGGAATTCCAACCTTCCAGGTGAACTGGTGTGATTTATTTCTTTATTTGTTTGTTTTTCTGGTGTTCATTGTCCAAGAGGAGCTTCACAGGGCTGGAATTGGAATTATGCAAAATGCCACTGAACCAGCTCCTCACAGCCCAGCTGGGAATGTTAAACTCTGTCATTCCAGTTGGAAATGATTGGAAAATCCAGAGACTGGGAGATTCCCAAGCCATGATCCCTCATTCGTAAACAGCAGTGAGTGGATATCTCGGATATTTTAATATTCCTAGGTCAGGGATGCTCTGGGCATGCCCTTATCGGGGTGATTCTACACAATTCACCCTCCCCAAGCTGCAGGGAAAAAAAGCAAAGCTCAAATATATTCAGGATTTTAAACCCTCAGTGTCCTGGGGGACACAGAATTCAACATTTTTATTTGGTGCCGGCACAGACAGATTCATTTGGCTGCTCATGATTTGTTTAGTGAGCATCAACCAGGCGGGGAAAACACAATTTTTCTTCTATGAAGAGAAAATTGGGGCATCTCAGGAGTTTTCAGGGTAATCCTGTGAATTTATAACTGCTCCTGACAGGGGTTAAAACCCTCAGGAAGCAGAGTGGCCATCGGTGAGGTCACTGCTGCCCTCTGGGGGGGCCAGGTCCTGGCAGAGTCGTTCAGGGAGATAAGGGGCTGTCCAAATAAACAGCAGTGCAGGAGGAGGATCAGACCTTTTGGAAGAGCCTGGCTCTGCCTCATGCTCACTGTCACTTTTTTTTTAATCCTTGGAAGAGCTGGAGCGAATTGTGTGGCCGAAATCCATAACTGGGGAGTCCGAACAGAAAAGCTGAGGGAATTCTGCCTTTTTACACCAGTTAAAAACCTGCTCTGGTGGAATTCCACACTTTTTCCCCAGCTGTAGAGCAGAGTTGTGTTGTTCACTGGAGATTGCTGGGAATTCTTTTCCCATCCAATCAGGAAAATCCAGCAAAAAAAGGAAGGATTTAATGAACATCATATTTGGAATGTGCAGGTTTGAGCCACCCAGTGCTGGTGTGACTGGAATTAGGGGATCACTGGAGGGTTGGTGCCCTGCAGGAGCAGAATGAGGGGACCAACCTTTAGGAGTTAAAATCTCACCAGGACTCTCCAAACCCACCCAGAGCACCTTGAGGCCACAATCTGAGGATGGGAGGTGACCCCACACTGCTGGGTACCAACCCCATCACCAGGAGGGAGGAGATGTAAAGCCTTCACCTGGAAGATCAGGAAAAATCAGCTTTTGAGGGATCAGAAATCTGGAATTCTCAGTCCCACCAGCAGTGCAGGGGAAGGCAGGGACATCCATGAAGGGCACAAATCCAGAGCAGGAAAATAGGAGCAGGAAAAAGGGAGCTGAGCCCCCTCTGCATGTCCCTACAAACACCACACACCCAGGAGTTTGTATTCCCTGGATCATGATTCCCTCGGGAATTATTGAGAAATCCTGAAGCGAACAACAACTCTGCCATCTTCTCTTTTTTTATTTTTTTTGAGAAAATGGAAGAGATGACCGAGAGGCCGAGCCCGTCTTGGAGGGCTGTTTGAAATTCCCCATGGTACAAACAAGTCCTGAGGACTCCAACCACTTTAAAACCCCTGAAACTGCAAACCTGTCCTTAGTGGTTTGGGGAGAGCGGAGCCTTTCACCATCTATTCATACCCTGCTTGCTAAAATATCACCCTGGGCAAGCTATTTTTGACCCTCAGTGTGGAGCAGAGCAGCAGACAGGCACTGCAGATGGTTATCTGCGGTCGAAAATCCAGAAAATATTGTAAAAGTGTGTAAATCCGAGGAATCTGGATGAATTCCAGCATCAGTAATCCCTTCTCCCAATATTCCTGCTGCTGTTTCAATTGGAAAACCATCCTGCAGTGCTGCTGCAGCTTTGCTGTGTGTAAAAGCCAACGTTTGGCTGCTCTTCCCTCGGAATAATTTGGAAGTTGTTCTGTGAGGAGCTCTGGGATGCAAAGGGCTGCAGAAATATATGATGGTTGTCATTAATTCTGGCACCACTCAAGACCACCAGTATTTAAAATCAATTAACAGGCCTTTTCCTATTATCATTGGCATTTCGTTTGCATCCAGCTAGGATGAGTGAAACTCTCATAAAAGTTAAAAACAATCTATTTTTGGAGGTAATACAGCAGCAGTGAAGGAGAGCTGGTGAGTTCTCATTGGACGTTTACTGACAGGAGTTTTCTGGAAATAAGTTCACACGTGGAAGTTTTGGATGGGGGAAAGGGTGAGATGACATCCAGTAAAGTGATTTAACCCTGCTCACTTCACACCTTCAGCTCATCGTGTTTTTCCCTTCAGGTTATCGTGAAAATACATCAAAACAAAGTCTGTTCGAAGCTTAAAATACTCCGAGGCAGAGCCTGAATCCTCTCTGGGTTTGGCTCGTGGCAGCCAAGGCGAGGTTGGGTTTCTGTAGCTGTTCCCAGGTCTCTGTCAGCAGAGGGAATTTTATTCTTTTCCATGGCTCCATGTTCAGCTTTGTCAGCAGCCAGGACAGGACAGGATTAATGCTTGGGGCAGCAGCTTCCTGAAGGGATGGAGCATCCCCAGCTCTGCCTCTGAGAACTCTGGAATTTGCATCAGCCCCAATTTCAGCTGCCTGATTCGTGGGAAGTTTTAGGAAAATTCTGTGTTGCATGGGAGAAGCATCCAAGTCACCTGGAAACCTCCACTGATTTGTGGATAAAGCAGAAAAAAGCTTTATCTGTGTTCTGATGCTCAGCATTTCTGAAATAAACCTCAAATAAACCAAAGTAAATCCACTCCCCGACCCAAAATGATAATTAATCCAAGGAATACCATTAATAACACTTCACAGCAGAGCTTTGGGAGCTCTTTTCTTATCTCCAAGCACACAATCAGCACCTGACCGGGGCAGGATCTGCACATTTCCTATTGCAGGGCAACAAGGAGAGGCTGGAAGCAGCTGGAAATAATTCAGGAGCATGGTGCAGTGAAAAGGAGTTTAAAAACCACACGGTCTCGATGATATTTTCACAGTGCTCCAAGCAATTTACTTGCACCAGTTCAATGGTTTCAAGGCTCTCCAGCTCCAAATTACACCCCCAGCACCAATGCCAGCAGTGGGAAAAGTCAGAGCATCAGGCCAGGGGAACAACAGCCAAAGGCCTCGAGGAAAGGGCAGGAGGTTTAGGAATGACATCTTGCTGGATTTGAGGGGGATCAACCCAAATCCTGTCCTCTCTGTCAGTGTCTCACTCAGATGTGGCTCATTATGGAAAATAATTTGCTTTTTCTGCCAATATTGCAAAGCCCACCAGAGCCACCCAGCCCACGGGATCTCTGCCTGTGCTCTCCACCTTCCAGAGTAGGAACCCGTTTGTGCCATAAATGACAATTCCATATGGATTACCCAGGCAAAACTGGGATTGTGAGGAGTCCCTGCAACTCGTGACCCAGGTAAAGCTTTTCTTACCATGAAAAGCACCTCCGAAAACAGATCACAAACAGAGCAGGAGGGGCTGTGCTGATGCACTCTGGGGAATAAATATCCCAATTTGATTTGTGCCTTGCACTCTGTGCAATTCCTCAAGGAGCAGGACACGTTTTTTTGTATTCACAGCCCAAATGGTCACTCAGGGTGGGATGATCAGCTGCAATGAGCATTTTCCCCATCCTTAGACTCAAAGTGAAGGAGGAATGAGGGATTTGGCAGAGTGAAGGTTGCCCAAAACTCAAAACTTGATGTTCTGGAGTGATTTTGGGCTCAATGCACTCTGTAAATTCAGTGGGGGCATGGAAGGAAAAGTCAGAGGTGATAAATAAGGAAAAGGCAAAAAGCAAACAAAGAATTTGGCCTGCGGGTGTTATCAGCCCTGGAAATCTGAAGTTGGAGATTTTTCAGGGGTCTGGACACATCTCAACTGGAGACACTTGAAAATTAAAGAAATATGTAGAGTTACGTATCTAAAATCTGTCATACGTTAAAAAAAGTTAAGTCCCCATCTAAAATTTTGTGTGAAAGTCCCACAGAAGTTCAGGAATTGTTGGAAGGATTGGATGGGGACAACTTGGAGACAGGGGAGGGACAGGGAGAGCCCCACAAGTGCAGAACCTCTGGAGTGACTGAATTGGGTCAGAAATACAACAGAGATGGGAAATAATTCACTGAGAGGGACATGAGAACAGGACCTTGGAAAGAAAATGAGTGACCATTTTTTATCTTGAGGGGAGAAGGAAAATCTGGAGAGCCTGGGAAGGCAGATGGAGCTTTGGAGAAGAAAATGGTTTTGCTGTAAAAATGTGCCTCACGTTATGACTGCAAAAATTACCAAGTGAGAAAATGAGCAAAAGGCCAGCTCAGAGCGAAAAGAGAGCCTGGCTGCTCTGAATAAATGTTTTGAAAAATGAATGAGTGAAGCCTTGCAAAGCTGGGAGGGGGGAGGGAGAAAAACTAAGAAGTGTTTAAAGTAAATTTATCTATGAATGAATCAAGAGAGAAAATCTGAGCAGAGCACTTGCAGACAGAGCTGTGTTAATTTTAATCATCTCAAAAGGTCAAACACTTCGTGGCTCAGTGATTTATCCATGTCCCAAAGTAAGAATCCAGATTTTCGCTCCTCAAGGAGGAGATGAGTTTCTCTCATCGTTCAAAAAGAGCTGAAAAATGGAAATTTTAATCAGGGTACAATTAAAGGAGAATTATGAAACTTCCCTGAATTTCTAATCTGGAATTGGTAATCACAAAGATCCTGCCAAACCCAGATATTTCATTGTTCTCTCTTGTTGAGAGGGTTTTTTTTTGAACTAATGACACTTTGGCAAGGCACAATAGAGATTTAGAAATCTCTAAAAGCCACAAAGGATGCACTCCTTGGAATAAGGACTGTTCTGAAAGCAAAGTTCAGGGATGTGGAGTGTTATAAAAGTCAAGAAATGAAATGGGGGCTAAAAAGGCATCAGAAGGTTTGAAACTTGGGAAGGAAAAAGTTCCCAGCAGAAAATTTAAGGTGTTGAATTTGTGTAATTTGCCAAGCAGAAGCTCAAGGCTTGGTTACATCACAATAATTCAGGCTCTAAAACTCAGTGTGAGGTGGGTGAAGGTTGAAATTAGCAGCAGATTTCTGATTTGTCATTTTAACCAGAGCAGAGAGTTTAAAGCCAGTGCAGGTGAAGCCACTTGTGCTGCCATGGCACATAAAGGGAATGAAATATCCCCTAAAGGAAGCTTTTCAGTCCACTGGAGAAAGGCATAAAACCAACTAATTAAAGCCAAAATGAAGATAAAAATGGAAAATTTGACTTTTTCAATGGATTCTTCCTCCCTGATCTAATTTAAGCCCCTTCTCAGCCCTTGCATGTTGCCTAAACCCAACTCATTGGCCTCACTACAGGCCCCAGGCTGTGAAATTCTGTGGCCTTCACATCGAGGTGAGGAGATTCCCTCTCCCAGCACAAAAACTGTGACTCCCCCCGAGCTGGGAGTGCTCTGTGACACCAAACAAATCCAACTGCACATCCCAGGGAATGAGAATCCACAGAAAAACCAAGCAGCAGGGCCAGGCCTCCCTCAGGGCCATGGGCCTGTCAGGAGCCACCTCCCTCACGGGGTATTTTGGACAGCAGGAAAAAGCCACAGCCATGGTTTCAAAACTAAAAAAGTTGACAAAATATATTAGGCTGAGGTCAAATTTCATTGAATCATTGCTTGATTATAGAGTGTCCCATCTCCAGGTTCACTTTGGAAACCACTTTTTAGTGTTTTCAAGAAGCTGCAATTATTTTTGCAGGGTTTGGAAACGAGTCCTCCATGGGATTTTGGGATTTTTCAACGCTGTCTCAGACAGTTCTGGTTTAAAATAAAACCTGGGCAGACTCTGAGCCCAAGGTGCCTGGGCTGGGCCAGCTCAGGGGGATCAGGGCACAGGTTTGGGTGGCTTTACAGAGAATTTGGCTCGTTCCAAAAAGCATCAGGATGCAAAGAAAACAAAGAGGAGAAACTGGAAGTTGGGACTGACTTCAGCAAAGAATGGAAAGTGGGGGAAGCACCTTCAGCCCTGGAACTGCCATGGAAAATAACAAATAAAACCCCCAAAAATAAATAGGGAAATACAAAATAAAACAAGTCTGGGGCTGATTTTAGCACCAAAGCCTGCAGGTGAATGATGTCAGGACCAAAGTCTTCCACCTCGTCGTGGTCTGACAACAACCACCAAACAAACAAAGAAAAGAACAAAAAAAACCCCTCACCCCAAAACAAACTAACCAAAAAAAAAAACCCCAAAACCAAACCAAATCAAAAACCCAAAATAAAACAAACAAAAAAAAAAAACCCCAAACCAAACCCAAGAAAACCAAAAACCCAAAACAAAACCCAACCCCAAAAATCCCCCCAGATCCAGGATGTCCCTACAAGGCTGAATTTTACTTTGTGTGGCAGAAACTGCCCTGAGCAGAGGAGAGGGAACATCCCAAGGAAATTTTGGAAGCTCTGGTTTTGGAAATCCACACTGCAGCGACAGGACTGAGCAATTAAGTTCTTTTGTAATTAGGCAATTAAGAAATTCCAGCAAAGGGGCTGTTAATTGTCCATCAGTGGCCCCCACAACTGAAGATCATCTTAAATTTTCTCCTGCTTTTTTTCTGTATTTTACTCACTTCAGTTAAGTGTGTGCAGAGGGAGTTTAGTCTGGTTTTAACTGGGTTTAGGACTGGTTTTAACTGGGTTTACCTGTTAAATAAACAAAAGAAGTTCTACATCACTGATAATTCCCAGGTTTTATTTCCCTTTCTGAGGAACACTGGAATTTCCACCAGGGCAGATCAGACATGCAAAAAATATCAGGGTAATTCTGGAAGGCCAATCATCTATTTAAGCTGAAAGAAAATCAGTTAAAAAAAATGTAATGAATCATTTATTTTTCAAAAGATTGAGTTACACACCTCCAAGGTTTGTCTGAAATTTATCTGAATCTTCAGGCACAAATTGAGCCCTGATCCAAATCTCGTTGGCTTTGAAGAAGTTACATGAAGGATGAAGTTGGAGCTTTTAAGGTGGCAAAATTTGGCCCCCCAAAAAAAAGTTGGAAAATCAAAACTGTTCCTGTTGCTGCTCCGTAGCAGAGATGATGAGAGCCATGGATCAAACTGGAATGCTGAGGTCTGAGGGAAGCTGATGTGGAGGGAAAAAATAACCCAGAAAGGCAAATTCCTGCTTTTTCTGCTCTATTTCATCTCACCTGTCTCAAGCTTTCCCAGGAAGGTGATTAAACCTGGGCTTAATTTTTGGAAAGCTGGAATTTATATCAGCATTAAAAACCCACAGAGCTGCTCAGATTAAACTTGAGTCTAAGCAGCTTTGGAGACTGGGCTACTAAAAAAACAATAATGGCAATTTTTTACCAATTTTCTTCAGGACTGGGCTCCCTCTGAGCACTTTTTGGCTGTGGTCAGCTCTCGTTTCATGGCTTGGGCACTGCAGCAGCTCCTGCCTCCCTTTCCATCCATCCTGGGTGTTCCAGGTTCAGCTCTCCCAGGAAAGAGCCCCCACCCTGTCCTCAGCAAGGTTCATCCCCCACGTGGGTAAATGGATTTAGGAACAAACCCAACCCCAGAGGTGGGGTCTGCCAGGGATCACAGAGCAGCCAGAATCTTTAATCCTCTATTTTTGGGTGTTTCTCTAAAAAAGTTGTTTCAATCCTGAGCGAAGAAGCTGCTCCACCAACCCCACGTGTGCTAACGAGGTGAAAAACGTATTTCTTCCTTTATAATTACAGGATTTGAGCTGTGGCATCAGAAATTTCAGATCTATTTCATAAAAAGAAGCAGATCGTTCTATTTAGGGAAAATTCCCCACACGCACTTTTTCCCCCCTCCCAGGATAGACATGAAAACACCTTTGAAAAATGATTTTTTTCCCCCTAATTCTGGTTTCTTTCCCGGGTGTAAGAGCGTTCAAGTGAATGTAATTACATCTTGTGTTGGACAAGCCAAATATTTGATCTCATATTAATGTGTTTTCTCTCCAGCTGCTGGGAAATGTGGCTTCTCCAGCAGATGCAGAACATTTTTAAGAGCTGGGCAAACCCAAATTTATTTATGAGTTTATGGATTTGTGGATTTATGGAAATGGAAATGTGGGACACGGCAGGACACGGGGAGTGGCTTCAAAGTGTCAGAGGGTGGGGTGAGATGGGATTTTGGGGAGAAATCCTGCCCTGGGAGGGTGGGGAGGGGCTGGGATGGAATTCCCAGAGAATCTGTGGCTGCCCCTGGATCCCTGGAAGTGTCCAAGGCCGGGCTGGAGCCACCTGGGATCATAGAAAGTGTCCCTGCCTATGGCAGGAGTGGGATGGGATGATCCTTAAAATCCCTTCCAACCCAAACCAATCCATAATTCCATGAAATGCTGAATTCCATGAAATTCCACCACAGAAGAGGTGGAAAAAAAAGCTCCGGATTATGAACACTTCCCTCTCCCCCTGAAATAATTCGATTTTTTGTGAAATAAAGCCATAAATCTGATCCTTATGGCATTGGGAACAAAAGGATCGATACCAAAAGGAAATAACGGCCCCCAGTGGTGCCAGGAGGGTTCCCAACCCCTCTGAGGCCCTGAAAATCTGAATTCTTGTGTTTTACCCCTGGAAAGGGATTGGACCCATGGATTGGACACCCAGAATCATAAAACCCAGCATGGTTTGGGCTGGAAAGGACCCTAAAGCCCACCCCATTCATAGCCCAGGTTGCTCAGTCAGGTGCAAAAACAGAGAAAAAGAAGAATCAGAGAAAAAGAATCCGAGGATGCAAATTTCCTGCTGTCCTTGCCCACGTCCCAAGGGAGCTCCTGACACATCCTTCATGGACTGGGCAGAAGTTGGGTGGAAAACCCCTCTTGTGGCTGGGTGTTAATGGGAGGAAGTGGAAAAATATTTAATTGATGAATGGTTTAATTGGTGAAAATATTTCATTGATGAAATTGATTTTTCTGCTGAAATATTTAATTGTTTCACGCTCCAGCTTTGGACTTGGAATCCATTTTACAGCTTTGGTAATGCTGCCACCTGAAATTTGCATTGATGAATGATCTGTATTAAACAAAAAAAAAAACCACATAAAGAAATTCAGATCAGTGACTTCACAGAAAGCAGTGTTGGATAACTGTGTTTGTGTGGGATTCTAATTCCAGAGGAGCACAGACAGCACCATGTGAGGGCACCTCTGGTCCTTGGTTAAGGGATTCAGGAATGACCCAGAAAAAGTTAAAAAGGCAAAAATAAAAAGAAAAGTTTTGTTTCTGGAAGGTGCTTGTACAATTTCAGAGGGTTTTGACATCAGCACAATCAGAAGGGTGTAATCAAGGTAATCAAAAGCTTAAATAATCTCATTTAAACACCGTTCTGATTTGCAGAGGGGTGGGAGCAGAAGTGTTTCTAGTTCATCAGGTGAAATTCAAGGGAGGGATGGCCCTCCATTTCCCAAATGGAACCAGACAGAACCTATGGAAAACTACCAGCAAGGGAAAGAGGAAAGTGGCCATAATTCTGTTCAGGAATCCAGATTAAGCCAGGATATCTCTGGATTCCCACACTGCTACTTTCAAGCCACATCAAGGGATCCTCCTTCCAAAACTAATATCCTGCATTTTTCAATTTAATTGTATGATTTTCCCCCATTTTCGCAGCTCATGATTCAACAGCAGCTTCAGAAATGAACAGATAATTAAATTTTCACTTTTCAGCCCCGATGCTTTGTTTGTTTAAGAACCTTGGTGAAGAAATGAGTGGCCCAGGAGTTGGTGTCACTCCAGCATCTCCTGATGTTTCTGGGAACCACCCACATCCAGCAGCAGGGAGATTCCAGAGAAATCCCATCCCTGGATGGAAGAGCACCAATCAAAGAAAAGGTTGGGTTTGTTTGAATTAGGGAAGGGAAAGCAGAGAAAAATAAACTGCAAACCAAAGTATGTTCCTACTTCTGCTCCTTTCCCCTGGATTGAGGAAGAGATCCAAACTTTCTGCACATTAAAGACAAGAAACATCTCTCTGCTTCCCTCAGTCCTTCCAACTCTATTTAGTCTTGATTCCAAAATCACTGAGAAAAGGAAAAATCAAGGATTTTTGCACTGATTCCCATGGCTGAGCATCCCATCCGTGTTTAGCCTGAGGAGCACTGAGCTGTGTAAATACTTTTTTGGGCTTCAGTGGCAGAAAATAAGAGGGTTCAGTAAATGGATGCAAGAGAAAAAGGTCGTAATTATTCAACCAAAATATGGAACTCAGCTTGCTTAAATAAATATCCTCCTGCCCAAAGCCAGCAGGGGTTTTTTAATGTATTTTGTCCCATTGCAGGGATAAAACGAGGATGTAAATACTGATAACAGGAATTAGATCTAAAAAGAACCCTCGATATGGCAGGAGTGAGGGGATGAAATGATCCAAACCCTAATTCCCTTGGGAAAACACTCTGGAATGAAGGACAGAGCACTCAGGGCAGGGAGAGGTTCCTGAGGGCAGCCCAAAGCAGAGCTGTGAATTCAGGCAGGCGGGAAAAGGGGAAAACTCCAGCAAAATCCAAGGAGTCTGGGGAAAAGGCTGAGCCCTGGGTGGGAGCCAAATCAATCTCTTTGAGGGAAAATTAATCTCTGTGCTGGATGTCCTTGGGAGATGCTGCAATGAAGGTGGAATTTCCAGGGAGATTCGGAATCACAGCCAGAGGCTCCTGCAGCAGCCACCACTTGGAGCTGCAGAAAACCAGCTCTGTTCAAGGAGGGAATAAAGGGATCGAAGGAAATTCCCCAATTTTGGGTTTTTAAGTTGTTTCATTCTCAAAACACCTTCAAATACCACGGCAGTACAACAACCAGGATTTCTTTCCCTCAGGAAATCAGGATTTCTGCTGTCAGCTTCAGGCAGCAGCAGCAGGGCTGGGACGGGATCTTCCATGGGGAAAAGCCAGCGTTGGTTGGGTGCCCTGCATTTTCCTCCATGAAATCCATGGAGGTCCATTTTCATCCATGAAATTCAGGTGGGTTCAAGGATACACAACTGTTCTTTTCCCTCAAAAATTGAATTCCTCTGATGCCTCTCCAGCCACCCAGAAACAGAGACCAGACAGGAGGAAGGGAATAAAGGTCGGGGTTTATTTGAAGGCCTTCAAGGCACACCCTGGGGGAGCCAGAGGCTGCCTCCAAAAATGGACCCCAAGATGGACCCCAGGTCACGAGTTCTTCACACCTTTATAGGTTTGGTTCATTTGCATACCACGGTTAATTCTCCAATTAAAGCCCCAGTTCAATGATGGAATTCCCCTCAGCTTGCTCCCCCCTTAGAGGCTTTGGGTTACACATTTTGGGCCTAGCAGAGCCTGGCTGTCCTTGAAGGCAAAGCCTGGAGAGGCTTTGTTGTGTCTGCCCAGCACGAGAGAGCAGAAATTCCAGGCTACAAGGAACTGCAGAGTTACACTCTGAGCAGTGCAGGATTTGAGAAATATAAAAGTTAAAACCTAAGGCATCACCTCTCTGCAGTGCCCACCAGTGACACCCCAAAACCACCTCAGGCCTGGGCAACTTTTCCCCACATGGGATCATGGAATGGTTTGGGTTGGAGGAGATTTAAAGCCCATCCCATTCCAACCCTGCCATGGCAGGGACACCTCCCACTGTCCCAGGGTGCTCCAAGCTCCATCCAACCTGGCCTTGGACACTGCCAGGGATGGGGGAAGTATTCCCAAGTTTCCTGGCTCCTGGAGTTTGAGTTCTAGGGAAGGAAGGGGCTGAAACCACGGAGCTTCACTGGGAGCTCGGTCTGAAGGGCTGAGCCAGCAGTGCTGCAATGATCCCTGGAATCCTCACTGAATTCCCAATATTCCGTGTCTCTGGAGTGCAGGGAACAGCAAAAAATGAGGGATTGAGAGACACCAGGGATGGTTCCCCACAGGGGCTTTTGCTGCCAAACCCTCTGCTGTCCTTCCCTTCCAGAGAGAGGAAAAAAAAGAGAATCCATCAGCAGCGTTAAAAAAAAAAAAAAATAAAATTGCAACTCTCCATTCCACGTTATTGCAGAAAAGTAATTAAAATCCAACTGCTGCCTCCATCCCCTGGGAGCAAATTTTTACTGGAAACGAGAAGGAAAGGTGGTTGGACTGTGGAAACATTTACCAGCTGCAGGTATAATGCCGTGTCTGTTGTCAGAGGGAACATTTCATTGGTTTATTTCTGGAGGATTATTTAGAGGGTTGTGGTCTCTACGTCCAGGTCTGAAGAGGAAAAAAAAAAAAGGAGAAGAAAAAAAAAAAAACCCCAGCCTCTGAGGTGTGCCTTCTTTCTGCAGAATAGTGATTTGTTACGTGTTTGTCTGAGTTAAATATAGCAGCCAGGCCTTCGGCACAGGCCCGTATTTTATCCTGCTTGCTTTTAAAAAAGAGAAGGGGAAAAAAAAAGGCAGGGGGAAAAAAGGAAAAAAAAAGAAGAGCAAAATAAAAGGGGAAAAAAGAAGAAGGGGGAAAAAAAAAATCTTGTTTGGATAGAAGAAAAAGATGTAAAAAAAATAAAAGCGAAGAGAAAAAGAAAAATCAGGGAAGCCACAGTTCTGAGGTTTGTTTCCATTTTCAGGTGTTCAGTGGTGGAAAATTCAATTTTCAGCGATGGCATGGGGCAGTTCCAGCCACATTTCAACGCTCTCTGGTGGCTGTTCTGTCTCCAGAGGTGGTTCCTGATCCTTGGAAGTTCCCAGCTCAGAAGGGAGCGGTGTAACCTCTGGGGTTCAGTCACTTGGACAGGGGAGAAGTTGTGCCAGGGCACCTGATGGCTCCATGGATCTGCCTTCTTCTTCCCCCTGAGGGTGAGGAGGGGCTGGGATGGAATTCCCAGAGCAGCTGTGGCTGCCCCTGGATCCCTGGGAGTGTCCAAGGCCAGGTTGGAGCACCCTGGGATATTGGAAGTTGTCCCTGCTATGGCAGGGTTGGGTTGGGAATGATCCTTAAGGTGCCTTCCAACCAAAATTGTTCCATGCAAGGTTTCAAATTTAATTTGAAAATATTCCAAAGTCAGGAGGATGAATCCCCTCACTGAGGAGATTACCTTTGGAAGTTGTTTGATTTCAAGAATTTAATGTCAATATTAAGCCTGACTTAAATTAAACCCCAGGACTGCTCTCATTCCCCTTCTGAATTTGGGTTTTCCCCTATTTCTGTCACACTTCCAAACTTTGACATTTCCTCTGCTGCCCTGAGAAGCAGGAACAGATAATCCTGGAGTTATTTTTGCTGCTTTCAGAGGGGAGAGGAGGAAATCAGATCCCATCCATTCCCGCCGAGCTGCACCCTCACAATCATCACGGATCTGCTCATAATTTGTCTGCTCCCAACCACACAAATCCTCTGCCAGCTCCAGACTCACAACACTGCAAGTGTTGAAGGATTGAAGTCTAGCTCTGATTTTGCTGCTGGATTCTCCCAAAATCCAGCTGGATCCTCCCAAAAAACCTGCTGGATTCTCCCAAAATCCAGCTGGATCCTCCCAAAAAACCTGCTGGATTCTCCCAAAAATCCTCCTGGATCCCCCCAAAAATCCTGCGGGATTCACTCAAAAATCCTGCTGGATCCTCCCAAAAAACCTGCTGGATTCTCCCAAAAATCCTGCTGGATCCTCCCAAAAAACCTGCTGGATCCTCCCAAAAAACCTGCTGGATCCTCCCAAAAATCCTGCTGGATTCTCCCAAAAATCCTGCTGGATCCTCCCAAAAATCCTGCTGGATTCTCCCAAAAATCCTGCTGGATTCTCCCAAAAAACCTGCTGGATTCTCCCAAAAATCCTCCTGGATCCCCCCAAAAATCCTGCTGGATTCACTCAAAAATCCTCCTGGATCCCCCCAAAAATCCTGCTGGATTCACTCAAAAATCCTGCTGGATCCTCCCAAAAATCCTGCTGGATCCTCCCAAAAAACCTGCTGGATTCTCCCAAAAATCCTGCTGGATCCTCCCAAAAAACCTGCTGGATCCTCCCAAAAATCCTGCTGGATCCTCCCAAAAAACCTGCTGGATTCACTCAAAAATCCTGCTGGATCCTCCCAAAAATCCTGCTGGATCCTCCCAAAAATCCTGCTGGATTCTCCCAAAATCCTGCTGGATTCTCCCAAAATCCTGCTGGATTCTCCCAAAATCCTGCTGGACCCCGCTTTCCCTGCCCTAGCACAAGACACTTTGCCAGAGGGTGTTTAGAGCTCCTTTCCCATAAAAGCAGTGGGAAAAGAGATCCCAAAAATAACCCGGAGAGCAGGGATGGAGCAGGGCAGAGCTGGAGGCCTCAGAGCTGCTGGATGTGCTGGGGATGGGTGAGAGGAGCAGCCACACAAGGAGAAAAGGAGAGTTTCCTGTTGGGATAAATCCTTCCCACTTATCCCATTATTCCAAGGGGTTTGTCCAGGCAATCCCCATCTCGTTTCAAGGACAAAGCTCCATAAACACCACTGGAGTGCTGGGAACAGCCCTTGGGGTTGGATTTCTGGCTGGATTATCCAGGAGAAGTGAGGAATTTTAGTAGCACAGGACCCTGAGCTTCCTTTCAAATGGCAAATTTCCCTTTTGGAGGATATAAATAAATATTCTCTGTTTTCCCCTGACATTTCAGTGGGCATTGTGTTTTTTCCTCTGGAATCTCCATGAATACATTTAATTACACCTACATGGAGAGATCTATCAATATATATATTCATATGTGTAATTTCCTATTTCTCTAAAGCTCAAAGCTCAGGAATCCCTTACCCATAACCCGCTCTCAGTTTCTGAATTAACTCTGATTTATATTAATCCTCTTTAATAACCTGCTCCCCTCTGCCCTGGACTCAGAAACTCCAACTGCACTTCCAAACTTTGGAAGGAGACTCTGAGATAATAAAATTTGCAATATTGCAGCAAATTATTAATAATTATTATTATTATTATTGCCATTTCCAATAATAAAAAAGCAGATATTTCTACCAAAAAAAAAAGAGGAGCTGATTGATTTATGTTTAATACTGCAATGAAAACAAGTTTAGACCCAAAAGTTAGACTTAACACCGACAGAAACAAGTTTTAAGGGATGAAATATTTCATGTTAAAATACTCGCTTCGAGTGTTTTTTCGAAAGGAATTTACTCATTTCATTTTATTATGGAATTTTTGCCGTGCAGCACTGCAAGGAACTCAGAGCCTCACAGCTGGGGAGATCCTTTGGGCTGGACATCCGTCAGTCAAATAAATTCCTGAGACAACCCGTGCATCAAGGCCAGGAGCAGGAATGAAAGCTGACAACTCCAACGTTGGGAAATTCCCTTCCACAATAACAAAACTCCAACTGCTGGGGCTGTCTGAGGGTCCTGGAGGGGTTTGGAAGTCCCTGGAGTTTCTCACATTCAACTTTTGATGTTAAAACAGTTTTATTTCCCCAAGGGTTGTGTGTGAGGAGCATCCCAGCCCTCAGCTCCTCGGGGATGTGGCACCTCCTCAACCCACCCTGTTCCCACCTGCATCTACCTGACTGCTGAGTGCACCCCATGAACATTTAAAAAGATATTTACAGGTGGTTTTCAGTTCACTCCCCTCCATTTTTCCATGAATGAGACAGGATTTGTAAGAAATAACTTTCCTGGGAGTGGGGAGCTTTGGTTTGCCAGCCTGGGTCGGGTTCCTGCGACAACAGGGCCATGGTTTGGTGGGACTGGGCAGTGTTTGGTTTATGGTTGCACTCAGTGACCTTTAAAGGTCTTTTCCAGCCCAAATTATGCTCTGATCCCATGGATTGCTGCAGGTTTTGCTGCCTGTGCCAGAGCCCTGTGGAACCTGATCGGCCACCAGGCATTCGGGCTTTGGGCCGTTTCCTTTCGGAGACACAAATAGTTTAATTGGCTAAGCTCATAATGAGAGCTCTCCTTTTACCCAGGAGAGCCCCCTGATTTCAAAGATAAACCCTGGAAAGCCAAGCTCTGGTTCTGGGCAATGTCAGAACTCCTTGGATTTGGCAATCAGGGAATTCCAAAGGCTCCCTCTGGCTGAGGATGTGGAATGGTCACACACTGGAGTTGTTTTTCTGCTGAAGTTACCACTGTCCCTGGTTCCAGATCTTCAGCAGGGACAGCAGGAGAGGAAACAGCCTCAAGATGTGCCAGGAGAGGTTTAGATTGGAAATCAGGGAAAATTCCTTCATGGAAAGGGATGTCAAGCATGGAAAAGGCTGCTCAGGGTGGTGTGGAGTCACCATCCCTGGAAGTGTTCAAAAAATGGGTGGAAGTGGCACCTGGGGACAGGTTCAGTGGTGGAGATGGCTTGGGGATGGGACTCGATCATCTTAGAGATCTTTTCCAACCTGAACCACCCTGGGATTCACATTTCCCTGCCCATTTTCTTCCTGCATTCCAGAAGGAACTGTAAATCCTCTGCAGAAACGACCACATTTTCATTCCCTGCTCTGGCCAGGATACATTTTCTTTTGTAATATTTCCAATATTTCCAATAAACACTGGAGTTTCCAGTTCTTCCATTGATGCCTTCTGCAGCCACCCAGAAACAGAGACCAGACAAGAGGAAGGGAATAAAGGTCAGGATTTATTTGAAGGCCTTCAAGGCACACCCTGGGGGAGCCAGAGGCTGCCTCCAAAAATGGACCCCAAGATGGACCCCAGGTCACGAGTTCTTCACACCTTTATAGCTTTGGTTCATTTGCATACCACGGTTAATTCTCCAATTAAAGCCCCAGGTCAATGATGGAATTCCCCTCAGCTTGCTCCCCCTTAGAGGCTTTGGGTTACACATTTTGGGCCTAGCAGAGCCTGGCTGTGCTTGAAGGCAAAGCCTGGAGAGGCTTTGTTGTGTGTGCCCAGCACAAGAGAGCAGAAATTCCAGGCTACAAGGAACTGCAGAGTTACACTCTAAGCAGTACAGAAATTGAAAAATATAAAAGTTAAAACCTAAGGCATCACCATGATCCATGGGCTGTTACCGCAAAAACAAAAAATCATTCAAAAAACAAGGAACCAGCAAGAAAACTTTCAGCCCTCAGAGAGACCAAGGACTCAGCACTGAGGAGAACATGGAATTCCTCCCCCATTTTTTCCCCACCCCATGTGGGATCCATCCCATGGGAAGGGGATGGTGTTGCTGTAGATTAGCAGGAGCTGCCATCAGAGAGATTTTAATGAAACATTAACGGCCCAGCTTTAATAGGAATTTCAGCAGGACCTCAATGAAGTCATTGGGAGGGAGATATTGTCCCATTAAGCCCAGTAAAACCTTAAGCTCCTGTCTGGAGGAGAAGCTGTGGGCAGTTAAAGTGACCATCAATTTCAGCAGCTGATGTTCTTTACAAGTCTCTGAAGTGTGAAGTCCCAGCCTGGCTGATGTATTTCACTTTAATTTCCTTTTGGAAAACAGAGCTGTGGTTAGTGGGGAACCTCCTGCACGCTCCCACACGGGCAAGGAGAGCCTGAGGAGTGCAGGGAAGGAGGAAATTATTTAACCCTTTCCAAAAGCTATACAATTTCTTTAGTTAAGTAAAGAAAAATAAGCAGAGATGGTTTCTCCTTTAGTTCCTGTGTGAAAATAAACAAAAGTTGTGCATAGCTAATAACCAGCTTAGGGCCCCTTGCTAATATCTCCTCCAGCTCCTGAAAACTGTCTGAAAAATCCCTTTTTTTCCCCATTTCCCTGCACTTCAAGCAAGTTCTAAGTCAGCAGCTCGTGCCCTCTGTAGGGGAAGAAGATAAGAATCGTGTAATTCCATCTGATTTGCCATTTCCAAGCTATTCCTCTGCCACAGACCACACAGGTACACAGAGATTCCTCATCAGATGGAGCTCGCTGCACATTTTGGGTCAAACCTGAGGTTTTCAAAGTGGTTCTGCTGCCAAAATGGGCTGAGAGGAGCCAAGATGATAAAACAGAGTCAAGATAACACAAGGAAAGGTGTAATAATGAGAATACCCACCTAAATGATGTTCAAAAGAGAAAAAAATGTTCCCTGCTTTAACTGTACCATGGATATATTGATGTATTTTATATACATAGATACTGATTATTGCAGAGAGATTGAGAAATGGCAACAGGAATGAAAACACTTTGGGGATTTTCCCCTATGTTCTTAGAAATTAAAAATTTAGGAATTAATTCATATCATCAGGAGCACCCTACCTGCCAAAAACCCAGCAAAGACAAAGGATTTGTGACCCTTTAAGAGAGGGACCTGCAAATAAATCAACAGAATTTGGGGCTGGGAGTGGACTAAATGCATTTATTGATAATTGCAGGGCTCTAAATTATTATTTTTAATAAAAAGACAGCCAACTGGCCTCTTAAAAGGTGTTATAAACTCATGGACATCACCAAATGGAATCAGACACATTATTCCATCTGCAGGATCACGGTGCCACTCCATTGAGCCACTCATTAGCCCAAGGGAGCCCAAATTTCCTGGGAAAACAGACAGGGATGTGCTGAGGAGCCTCTCCAGGAGTGCAGGAAGTGTCCCCAGTGCTGGCAGCTCCAGAGGAATCAGCAAACAAATCAACAGAATTTGGGGTTGGAAGTTGACTAAATGCATTTATCTCTGCTTACAGGGCTCTAAATTATTATTTTTGATAAAAAGACAGCCAACTGGCCTCTTAAAAGATGTTATAAACTCACGGACATCACCGAATCCCAGGAATTTGTTTTTTAAAAAACGGAATCAGACGCATAAATAAAAACCCCAGCCAGTTTTATTATTCCATCTGCAGGATCAGGGCGCCACTAATTAGCCCAATTTCCAGGGAAAACAGACAGGGATGTGCTGAGGAGCCTCTCCAGGAGTGCAACAAGTTGGCAGCTCTGGGGGAATCCCTCTGGAGAAGAACAGCTCTGTTTATTTGCCGTAGAGGGGTGGAGAGAGAAACTGAACTCGTGTTTATTTTGCACACGGATATTGGAGCTGCTGGCATGAAAGGAGGGCTCTCTGCTCTGCCAGGCCAATCAAGGAGAGCATTTTCATGGCCCAAACCTCTCCCCCTCCCTGGCTGGCAGCAGCTTTTGAAGGCCAGGCCCAAAGGTGGCCGAGCCACACAAGGTCCCCTCTTGTGTCCTGGTCTCATCCAGGTGTGGAACAACGGGGCTTGTGCTGCCCCAAGGAAATTGGGAGTAAGGGGATCCCAAATGCTGCTTTCAGTGCTGATGCCCCTCAGCAGGAGATCCTGAAAGGCTCCTTGAAATTGAGCAAATGGAATGGGGTGTGGAGGATGAAGGGGTTTAGGAACGCGGCTTTCGGCTTTTGAGGGGAAGTGAGGAGCTTTAAGGCAAAGCTGAGGGAGTTCTGCTTTTTCTCAGGTATAAACCCAAAGTAAAGCTGGGAACTCAGCCTGCCTGGTCCCTGCAGCTGAGCCAGACCAAATCCAGGAGCTGGGCATTTAGGGATGGCTCCATGTGCCATCCCTATGGAAAATCCCAACCTGCATCCCAGTGGGGAGCTCCAGCAACCACTGCTGGTCCACACAGGTCATGGAGGTCCAAAATTTGCCTTCAAAAGCTCAGAAGTGATCCTGAAAATCCAGTTTATGAACTCATTATCTGCATGTGAGGAGGCCAAAGCTCCAGACCAAATCCAATTCTTCTTTTTAAATCTTGGATTCTTTGCTCTAAACCAAGAGTCACTCCCCAAAATATCACCTCACTTCCTGCTCATGAAATACTTTGCAGTGAGTGCAAGAATGAGGGACAAACTGTCACTGAGAATTTCTACTTTCAGCAAAAATCTGAGTCCTCCTGGTGGAGTAAAAGTGAAGTTTTACAGGAGTAAAAAATATACAGAATTTATGGACAGAGATCAGAAATCCTGGCCTGCAGATACAAGATTTGCAGCTCAAGTTAATTTCCTGTGGTGTTGTATGAAGAGTTTTAGAATCCTAGTTGGTTTTTTGTCTGAAACACTCCTTCTAGAGGAAAAAAATCACCTAAATCACAATCTAAGTGCTTGTTCTTGATGTTCTCCTGCAAGTCTGTCCTTAAAAATCCTCCAAACTGGTGAAACTCTGTCAGTCCATGTTTTTTAATTGACCCTGGAGTGATGCTGCTGGAGCTTTTCCTGTGCTTTGTCTCTTGTGGGGCCATTTGTGAGCCTGGAGAACGACGTGGGTGTAGGGAAGTAAAAAATGATAAAGATTTAACAACTTTCCAAAATTTGTCTGAGTTGTTTCTTGCTTTACTCAATTTGCCTGTCCAGGGAGATGAGATGTGCATCCCATGGGATCCCTGCTCCGGGCAGCAGTGACATCCTGCATCCTGATAGTGAAATCTAGGGGAGCATCCTGTCCCTGGAAGTGGAAAAAACAAAAAAAAATCAACCCCCCAAAGGTGTTAAAGCTTCCTAAACACAGCTGAAGTGGGGAGCAGGGTGGTGGGCAGGAAGTCAGGAGCCTGGTGAAGCCTGTTAAGATGGAAAAAGTGAAGTAACCCAGCACAGTGAGCTATTCAGGGCTGCAAAAAGTGGGGAAAGCAAAAAGGAGACGGAGGCAGGGAGATTGAAATTCAGCTGGAGCTCGGGGGTCTCCGGGCAGCAGCTGTAGATCATGTCTGGCAAAGCAAGTGTTTATTTGGACAATAATAGCCTTGAAGCCTCCTGATAAAACCATCTCCTTGCACTTCCATCCGTAATACTGCCAGAGGTTTCCTTAAGTATTCCCTTCTACTGGGATGTAAAGCAATCCCTGCTCCCGGCGTTCTCGGCGGAAGTGGGGGATGAAAATGATTTCCCTTGCAGGGGGCAGGCAGGGATATTTTTAAAAAAAAAGGGGGTTAAAAACCAAAAAACCAAAAAAAAAAAAAAAAAAAAAAGGAAGGGTCAGTCTTTTGTTCCGTTTTTTTTTTCTTTTTATCCACATCTTTAATGATTTCCTTGGAAAAACAAACGTGGCGATGGATCCTGGGCTCCTGAGGAAACACCAGAGGAAGGCGGCTGTTTTCCGAAGCCCTCTCGCCATGTGGCTGCTGCTGGGTGCCTTTTGTCTCCCTGGTTTCCTGAACATGGATGGAAAGCGTGGCCCTTTCATAATCCAGCCCCTCTCCCTCCCCTCTCTGCCTTTGTACAGTCGATAGGAGAAAGGAACCAGCTGCAAAAAAAAAAAAAAAAAAGCCTTTTCATGTCTCCCGTTGCTCCCTGACCCCCCTTCAACACCTTGGGGTGCCCGTGGGGATTTCCAGCATTTCTTAGGTTACATTATGGCAATCTCCTCCTCCTTGAACTTGATGGCAGCTTGGGCTCACAGGAGCAGCTGCCTCCTGAATTTTAGCGTGGATTTTTGGGAGGAAAAAAAAAGGAATTCTGAGTTGTTTTCTTCTCTTCTAAGAGATTCGACTCGGCCTTCCCAAAGTAAGAGAATGTGGAAAGGGGTGTTGAGTTTAAGATGTGAATGAATTAAAACAAGTCTGGGTTTAAAATCCGGGATTAAACTCAAATGTGGGAATTCATCAAGCGCGTGGATGAATATTAAGGGTAAATTCCACTCTGTGCTTAACTGCCTTGTAAAGTACTCGGGGCCTTCAGTGCCATGAAGCAGCTGTAAAAAACCCAATGCAATCCCAAATGCAGGATCCTCATCCCATGGAGAGGGGGAAAGGATGAAGGAAATCGAAGTATTGGATGCCAGGGAAGTGATTCTGGTCTGTTCTTTACCTTTAAGTTGTGATGCCACCAGAAAAGGCCAGAAAATGGCATTTTCAGGAGAAATTGGAAAGAACAAAGTTAAAGGTTTTCCTATGGCTGCCAACCATCCTTCAGGCTTTCTTGGAATTTTTTCTTTTTCATTTCCAACAGGAATATTTACGGGAAAAAAAAAAAAGAAATTTCTTCTTCTCAGTGCAATCCTATGGAAAACTGCTCCTTTTTCATGAAATCACTCAGTGAGTGTCACTTTCTTGGTAGATGAATATAAAATCAATTTCGATGTATTTATAGATAGGTTTAAACCTGGAAGGTGATGCTTGGTTGTGTAGTTTGACATCAAGAAGATTAAAATCCACTCTGTAACCTCTTACCAAGAGAAATAATCTCTATTTTGCTGAAACAGCTGCTCTTTACTTGAAGGCCACCAGGCCTTGAGAAGTTTCTCCTTCCTTAAACATTTGTTCATCTCCCTGATCTTTCCCTGCTGGATTTGAACTCATTTAGGAACTGCTGCTCTTCTTTTGTGAGGTGTTTTGGTGATGTTTTTGTGCTACTTCAGCCCTCTCTGACAATCCTAAACGGGTCCCTTTCCAAGGCTCTTTTCTCAGGGTCTCAGGATTTTTTTTTTGCACCTTTTTCCTGCAGCTTTTTTTTTTTTTTTTTTTCCCCACACATCTGGTTTCCAATCTGGAGCTCAGAATGGGATCAATCTGCCCAACACTCACCAGGAATGTACATCATAAAAAAGACAGAGGCCACATTGCAGGCGAGCCGTCAGCACGGCGCAGTGACCGAAATATGAAATATTGACCCAGGCTGCAGAGAGCCGAGCTCCATCCGGGCTCTTTTATGAGCTGCTGCTCTGCAAATGGACCCCCAAAATAAAAGCTGTGGTCAGTGATGGCCCATTCTGGAAATGGAGCCCCCAAAATAAAAGCTGTGGTCAGTGATGGCCCATTCTGGAAATGGAGCCCCCAAAATAAAAGCTGTGGTCAGTGATGGCCCATTCTGGAAATGGAGCCCCCCAAAATAAAAGCTGTGGTCAGTGATGGCCCATTCTGGAAATGGACCCCCCAAAATAAAAGCTGTGGTCAGTGATGGCCCATTCTGGAAATGGACCCCCCAAAATAAAAGCTGTGGTCAGTGATGGCCCATTCTGGAAATGGAGCCCCCCAAAATAAAAGCTGTGGTCAGTGATGGCCCATTCTGGAAATGGAGCCCCCAAAATAAAAGCTGTGGTCAGTGATGGCCCATGCTCACAGAATATCAGGGAGGTTGTTGGGAATGTACATTAAATACAAATTTGAGGGTGAAAATCTGTCCAAGGGCAAGGATTTGGACTTTTTGGATCGGCTCAGAATGTTCTGGGATTCGGTGAAAAATGGTGAAAATAGGAAGCCTTTGGGAGGATCTCATTAAACATCATTTCTTTGTATTTATAAGCTGCTTTATCATATTTTTGATTAATTTTCAAAATTAATTTTCAAAAAAATCCATTTTTTTGAATTCTTTTTGGGAGACCTTTTGGGACAGCAATTTTTGTGCAGGTTTGGCTTTGTTAATATTTCGCAGTTTAGGTTTGGCTGCTCTGCTGGGTCTGTTGGCCTTTTCCATGTGTTTTATTCCTGACTTTTGGCAAGGATTGGGCCAGCCTGGAGCTGGGCAGTGCCGTGGGGCTGTGTTTGGTCTGTCGGGGTAGGACTGGGATCCGTTTTTCCTCCCCTTCCAGTAACGTAAACGAGGATTCCCAGCGATGCCGCTGCTTCCTCGGACACCCAGGGAGCTGTGGGTCGAGCAGGGCAGGAGGTTTCTGGCTTCTTGCAAATATTTCTGGCCCCTTGGAAATTTATTCTGTAGATAAAGCACAAATAGACTCAGAGAGCCACTGCGCCATCGAGCAAAGACTCTTAAAATTCACTTTGTGTTTCTCCCGCCACAGGATTTCCCTGGTTTTGGTACTGAGGAAAATATTTCATCTAAAAGCAGGAGAATGTCCTTCCCTTGCCTAATCAGCTGCTGTTTTATATCAAATTAGTGATTAAACCTAAAATCAGGGGAATAATTGGTCATTTTTCATGTTGAGGTATTGTCATTTGTCCTGGAAATGTCAGGTTTTTGATTCTGAGTGACCCAGCATTTTAATATCCCTCTATTCAGCACTTCCAAAGCTCATTTTGTTACCAATCTCATGGAAATAAAAGATCAAATCAGCTGCTGAATGCAATTGATACAAGAAAACACAATTTAAATGGAAAGGATCAATTCTACCAGGCCTGAATTTCTCAGGAAATTGATGTTACTCCTCCCCAGGAACTGGCCAAAACCAGAAGGAATCAAAAAGTCCTGCACTTTTCTTAGCAACCCGAACTGAACCAGTGACAAATAATCTGCAATTTTCACCTTCACATCGTTTGTGGAGGGTGGGTTTGGCCTTTCCAAATTACAGCAAAGCTTTGAGAGCGTCCATGGAATAATTCAGTGAAGAAATTGGGCCCAACCATCATCAGAGCAGTGAGAAAACAAACACGAGTGGATTAACATAATTGCTTAATCAACAGCGCTCACTGAAGGGCTTGCAAGTGTGTGGAATTAATCATCTCATTGTGAGGAGCATTCTGAGTAATGAACATAATGAGAACTTTGCACAGCTGGCAGCTATTTTAATCCATTAGCCAGCAAAATAAATAGCTCTAGAAAAACAACATTTCATATTATTTTTTACTCTATAACCAGGCTCGATAGTGAATATTGGGGTTAATTAGAGGAATTAAAGGGAGAATCATCTCCCAAACTTTTCTTCCTGCCCAGCTATGAATGACAACTCCCTCCACAGGAATATTTCCCTCAGTCATAATTAATAGATTCGACTTTTCCTTGCTCATTGTGTTATTTTGGTGAAATCAGTGGGGTTTTTACTGGGAATGCTGCAGGAAATTCCTCTGGATGGTGACAAATCCTTGAATTAGGCATGAGGATGATGGTGCAGGAGATTGGGGATCCTCTTTTCTTCCCTGTATTAACCCAGGTATGAACTTGGTGGTCTCCACCTTGACCCTCCTGAGAAGATGAAGGTGAACCTGGAATGTTTCAGGCACTGAGGAATTCCCGGGGATAAGGAAATCCTGGGGGAAAAATGAACCAGAATTCCAAATGCCTCGGGAGATGAAGAATTGAAAATGAATCGGATACATTTTGCTTTTGTCTCTAAGTTTTGGGGTCAGTTTGGGTGCCACAAACCCTCCTTTCACCCCAGCTGGGCCTGGGGAGGTCCTGCTTGATTTGCCTGGAATTTATTGTGCTGTTTTCCAAAGGCTGACGTCTTCCAAGGAAATATTTATCCACAGCCATCGCTGACCTGTGGTGACTCAGTCAATCTCAGACTGGCAGGAAAAACCAACTTACACCCAGGGATTTGGGAGACAAAGTGCTCCCTCCTGCCTCCAGCCAATCCATCTCTGTTCCAGTGCAAGGGTCACTGTTGGAACACTGGACAGCAGCATCTTCCCTCTTCCAGCTGGCCAAGGTTTCCCAGATTCCTCAGGAACAGCACATGTATAAAGAATTCATGTGTAAAGATTTATAAAGAATCTATAACGCCACCTTTGCGTTTTTCCAAGCGTGGTTTTCTCCTTTAAGAGCGTGAAAACGAAGAGAAAACGTTAAATAAAGCAAATAATCCTCAGCATGTTCTGTGGTTTGGCAAAGAGAGCCGAGGGAAGCTTCTTATCTGTGGCCATCCTCCTCCAAATCCAGGCTGTCTCCTCTGAGCACTGTGTTAAATACTGCAAAAATCCTCTCAAAACTGATAAGGGAAATGTCAGTGGGATTTTTTTCCCCCCCTTCCTGAAGTGGGATGTTCAGACAGGGATGTGATCCAGCCTGGAAGTGCTTGAGGGAAAGTACTTAATGCACAAGATTTGAAAGAAAACAGAATTGCAGCGTGATCACCACAGATTTCTTGTTTGGCTGTTGAAATCAGGAAGGAGCAAAGGAGTTTTCTTATTGGAACAGTTGGCAAAAATAATACAAAATAAATAACCAGATAACCAAAATAACCAGAAGACTAAAAATTTTTCTCAGTAACAAACATTAACTCTTAAGAAAAATAATAATTTGAGAGAATCTTTTCACTCTTTCTCCTATTGGACAAGAGGGGATATTTTCTCAGGACACATTTATGGATATTATGATTAATCTTCATAGAGATTTGGATAATAAAATCACCTGCAGAACAAGGTTGAGCTTATAAAGTTAATATTATTACTTTAAAATTGTGTTTTAAAACCATAAAATGAAGGAATAAATAAAGCTGGCAGAATTATAGAAGGCTTCAGGTTGGAAAAGCCTTCTCTGACTGGAAAGGCAAGGCCAGATTTTTTTCCCCCAATGAAGATTTTAATTAAGACTTTAATTAAGATTTAATTACGAGGATGTCTTCCCTAAATACTTAGAATTGCAAGCCAGACTATTTTGATAAGAGGTCATCAAGTAAATAATGAAATGAGATTACCAGGGGCATGAAAAGTGCAGTTATTGGGCAGGTAACAGATTTTTGGTTGGGGTAAGAGGTTTTCCTGATGTTCCTAAAAATCTAAGGCAAGAATTCCTGCAGTTTATAGAAGAACTTGCCTGCTGATGGTAAGGATTTTGAATATTTTCTTTTGAAAACAGGCCAGTTAAAGTACCTTGTTTGCAACCCAGTGGTTTATCCTGTTTGAGGAGAAGGAAAATTCCAGGGAAATAAATGACAAACCTGGCATTTGTTGTCTCCTTTTTCCCTTTCCAAAGGACTCCACCCTTGTACAGGAGCATTATTCAAGAATTGCTTATCATGGGGAATTAAGTCCTAAAAACTGAACTCAGATCTTTTTATTATAATTGCTTGGTTTTCCACTTTCTCCAAGCCCCAGGTGGCATCTCCACAGCCACACGGATACTCAGTGCAGGCTGAACCAAATCAGATCCCAGAGGAACTGGGAAATCTCTGGCTTGGAAAATCTCGGATTTTACTCCTTTTCTGAAACAGAAGGTCCCAAAACTGCTTTCCTTCTGCTGGGCCAAGAAATGGGACAGCCCATGGATGCATTTCCCCAGAGGAACTGGGAAAACCCTGGCTTGGAAAATCTCGGATTTTACTCCTTTTCTGAAACAGAAGGTCCCAAAACTGCTTTCCTTCTGCTGGGCCAAGAAATGGGACGGCCCATGGATGCCTCTGGAGGCTGCAGGACCAACTTCAAACTCATTTGGTTTCTGTAAATTCCGAGTGCTCCTTCCCAGGACACTTTCCCAGACCCAGTTAACTGGGATCAGCACATCCATAACAGGAAACCACTGCCAAGACTGGGATATTTTCTTCAGATGTTCCTGCAAGGCCGAGGTTTGTTCAGGATCTGGTTGTGCTGTGATAACCAGGAAGGGGCTGAGCTGTGCCCAGTTCCTCCTGTGATCCAGACTTGATCTCTCTTCCTCCCCAAAATCCTTGTGTTCTGTTTTATTCCTGTTTAACACTGGGTTTGGGACATTCCTAAAGGCATTTAGGGATTCACTGCTGGGGAACTGATCCAGTATCCCCAGAGCCATCCTCAGGACATATTTTGGAGGCAGAAGATCCCTGGGAGTCGTTGTTGAAGTAACTTGAGAGAAAATTGTGCTTTATCTCAAGCCTTCTCTTGCAAAAAAGCCTGATTTTCAAGATTTTCTCAAATCCCTGAGTTGAGCTGATTTTGGGGTGGGTCACAAAGGAAATTTTCCCCATGGCACATCCCAAAGGTAACCCTGAGTGCTCAGAGGCCTCTGGCAGATCCATTTATCCAAGCCCAACCATGCAGAGCTTCCCTCCCGCTGCCCTCCGCGGATTCCTCACACGGAGCTTTCTGCACTGCTGCCCTTCCTCATAAGCCTTTGGAACAAAAATCCTCCCTGGCATTTTTTACCCCCTTTCCTTTTATTTTTTCCCCCTTCCTCCACCAGGCTTTTGGGGCTTTATCTCAGTGCTGGGGCTGTGCCTGCTGAGGCCTCTCAGAAGGCTCCTTCTGGCCCACGTTCCCCTCGGTTCAAACACGTCCCTGCCGAGCCTTTGAGCTGAAGGCGGAGATGAAGTCAACAAGTCAAATATGAAAATAAATAAAACTCCAGTTCAAACAAACCACTTGCCTCAGTAAATAGCTCCTGGCCCCTTTTCAGGGCTGGCCAGCAAATCATCTGGGCTATCTTGTTTTCCAACAGCTCGAAGGCCTTCAAAGCTTACCTTGTTTTGGAGCACTTAATTCAGCTCGTGGAGAAGTGCCTCAGATATTGTTGTGTATCGATGATTCATGATGGCTCTGCTGCAAAATGAAAGCTAAGGAGCCTAATCAATAAAATAATTGAGTCGCTTTGAACTGGTTCCAGGTCAATTTTTCTTGGCAATTTTTGCACTTCCTGAATTATACCGACCCAAACCATGAATAATGATCTAAAATTACACAATATACAGAAACCAGCTGTTAGATAGACTCGGGCAGGGTGATGTCATTGGGCTACTTCTAATCTGGAGCCTTGGATGTTGCCAGTGATGATGTCACGGCCTTGGCAACCCACGGCTTGAGTTGGTTAAGCACGAGCAGCAATGTGATTTTCCCTGGTTTTTATGGAAAGAACTGATTCGTGCTCATTATCTCCAACAGAAATGGAAGGGATGTGGGCTTGCATAATTTATCCTACCTACAAGAGGGTGTAAATGGAACCAGAATCCACCGAGAGCCAGCTCATCAAGAACCCAGAGCCAAAATGTCTTGGACTTGCCCGAAATTCTCCCTCCTAGATCCCATCCCGAACTCCCAGGCCCTCAGAGCAGCTGGATTGAACTGGGCAGCCCAGTGAGGTGTTTCAGACCAGCCAGATGTGTCCAGGAGCAGCTGCCAGTTCCAGATGGGCCCTGGATGCTCTGGTTTCATTCCAGTGAAAGCTCCATCAGGCCTCCTATGCTGGATCAAGTCCAGCCCTGCTGCGGGTAACACCAAAATTCCATATATTTTAAATGCTGTGAGCATTCTGGGTTGGAATTCTTCCCCCATCCCAGTGATAAAACAGGGTGAGCTGGAGCAAAGCTTATCAGCCAGGAGTTCTGGCTATCAATATCCATCAGTATTTGGTTCAAGGAAGGATTAGGGACTTCCATAGGGTGCAGAATCTTGGAATAACTTATCCATGGAGCAGCTCGGCCTTGTCCCTAAAACTTTTTTAAGGACTGAATGCTGAAGGTTTCTGTCCCTTCCAACTATGGGTTGTTACCACCTTGACCTGTTGGGAATGTGTTTATTCCAAATGTTCTTCCTTCCTGAAGGGCAGGGATGGTGTCTCCCACGACCCACCTGGGCTTGGTCAAACAACAATGAATAAAAATTCGGTATTTTTGTCTCATCTTTGCTGTGATTAAACAGAAACCCAACTTCTTTGTGACTTCTAGGAGAGAACACTTTAATTTTCAGAACATAAAGAACCATTAGTGGGTGGTGTTTCACAAAGTCTCCCAAGCCAGGCTTGAAAAGATCTGAGTTTCATTAAAACTTTGTATAAAATTTCACCTAATTCCTGCTTGTTTATCAGGATGTGTAATTCGATTGCTCTAAGTGACTGAAAATGTATTTCTAGTTGGATGGAAATCTGTAAACAATCTGGAAGTTTCTTATTTTAACATCATTTTCATTCTGCCTTCAGGGCTTTGTGAGATAATCAAATGTTAGTTTTTCTTTCTAAATGCAGTAGTCCCCTGCACATCACTCGACAGGAAAATTCAGCCACGGAATTCCAAAGCTCAGCTTTTAAACCTGAAGCAGCCACTTCTGACTTGCAAGGACAGCTTCACATCAGCTCAAACACAATAAATTGTCCCACAAAAAATGCTGGTTGTTAGTGGAAAAAAAAAAGACTGAAAGTGTTTTTGAATAGTTCACGACTCAGAAATCATGGAATCATTTAGTTGGGAAAGGCTTCTAAGATTGAGTCAAATTGCTCCAAATTCAAATAGAAATGAGTGCAAAATTCTGTCTGCAAGAACCAGAATGAAGAGGTTTTGGAAATCTCTCCCTTTTCTATTTGCTCTGTTGAAATCTTCTGTATTTAAGCCCTTTCAAGCACAAAAAAGGCTCACAGATGATAAAAATATATAATTTAATATGTAATAAATATAAATTTAACCAGTTTTATGTGCAGAGAGATTCAGTCCTCTGAGAGGACAAATGGTAGAACACGTGAGGGATTTTTGCTGGGTTTTAAAGCAGCAGTTTTGGTGAGGTGAAAATCCAAACTGATCTCCTGATGCCACATTCAGGAATCTATCATGGAGAAATCTCCAAATTAGCCATTAATTACAGCTAACTCTTGAGCTAGCCTTGGTATTTCTCATTTTAAAAGGCAAGGAAGAATTAAAAAGGTCACTCTTGGACCAGAAAAAAAAAAAAAGCAGGGCTGTACCTTCTTCCCTGAAGGAATCAAGATTCGGAATTTCTCCTCCTGCTCAGGAGTAAATCCCCCATTTTTGAGCTCCTGCTAAAGCCCAGGAGCACCCAAAGCCTGGGCTGGCCACTGAATCAAGGCTTTTGTGAAAGTCCTGTTGATGGAAATCTCTGCTCCCACTGCCCCTCGTGCTCCATCACCAAGGCAACAGCAGAGTCGATGCCTGCCCGGTGTTTTCCTTGGAAATCCATCAAAGGAGTCGGGAACGTGCAAGGTTTGGGGCAGGAGAGGCAGCTTGGGCTGCCACGGATCCGGGGGCTTTGGTTTGGGAAGCACCAGCCTTGGGCACGGAGGATTTTCTCTCCTTTCTGTGATATTCCAGCAGGCAGGAGTTACAGAATGGTCTTTGCCATGAATCCTTCAAAAAAAAAAAAAAAAAAGGGATTTTCTGCTTCGTTGTTAACTCGAACAGTGAAAAATGCTTGGAAAAGAAATCCTGGGTTTTGCTTCTAGAGCTTCCCAGAGATCACATTCCTCAATTTCCACTCAGTTCCTATCAAAGGATCAGTGCAGGGAATCCCACTGATATAAATCCCTAGGAGTTTTGTTTCCAGAGCTTGAAGACCCTGATTTGCACCTAATTCCTACCCAGGGATCAGTGCAGGAAATCCCATGGATATAAATCCCCAGGAGTTTTCTTTCCAGAGCTGAAAGTCCCTGATTTCCACCTAATTCCTACCCAAGGATCAGTGCAAGGAATCCCACTGATATAAATCCCTAGGAGTTTTGTTTCCAGAGCCCAAAGTCCCTGATTTCCACCTAATTCCTATCCAAGGATCAGTGCAAGGAATCCCACTGATATAAATCCCTAGGAGTTTTCCCTCCAGAGCTGAAAGTCCCTGATTTCCACCTAATTCCTACTCAGGGATCAGTGCAGGGAATCCCACTGATATAAATCCCCAGGAGTTTTCCTTCCACAGCTCAAAGTCCCTGATTTCCACCTAATTCCTACCCAAGGATCAGTACAGGGAATCCCACTGATATAAATCCCTAGGAGTTTTCTTTCCAGAGCTCAAAGTCCCTGATTCCACCCAATTCCTAGCAAAGGGAATCCCACTGATACAGACCCCAAGGGCTCTGGAATAACAAACCCTGTCCAGCACCTTTTGAATCCAAGGAAATGTTGAGAAATTAGAATATTTACAAACAAATTTTCCCAGACATTCCTGCCTTTAGAGGTTGCTTTGTTTTGGATGAGATTAATGGGAAGGATTCTTCCATGACTTCCATTGAAACAACCAAGCTGTGCCAAGGGTTTTGTGTTCCACCCCCAATGGAATCAGATTGAAAAAGGACCTGGATTAGGGAGGAAGCCCAGATTTGTTTTAAAGTCTGGCAAATGTGAAAGTCCTGCTTTAAGAGCAATAGAATAACAAATTCCTTGCAAAAATCCATATATTTTAGGGGTACTGACAAGTTATTTAGGCCCCAAATTGAAGTTTTCTAAAATGAAAGGAGGGAAGAAAAATTGGGTTATTTATGAGGTAAATTTGTGACTTATCAAATATTTAAACTCAAATTCTACAGCAGCTTCTCCTTCACTCACTCAGGAGTGGATAAACTCAATTTGTTCAGGGGGTTGCTCAGGTGGGTGAAATTCAGATTTTATGTATTCGACCCCAATGTTTCAGTGCTAAGTAGGAGTGAATTTGATCCCAAAAAGAGCATTACAAATAATCATTCAGAATTTATTACAAATAATAATTCAGAATGTCAGGCTGCTGGATACTTCTGAAGGCTGTAATTTGCATAATGCTGATGTCCCCAGCACTGACACAGTCCTGGGGGTTGAAATCCTGCCCAGATAATCAGATATTGATGAATTAAAACAACCCCCTCCTCTGCAAAGCAGAGATCATTTCACCCTATTCCTCCTAATAGAGACAGCACCATTATTCTCTTTTTTTCTTTATTTCCCTTCCTCTTTTCAAAGAACTTTTTGATGCTCTCGGTTTCTACCACCCAGAAAAAGGGGTGAAAACGCTCATCTTAATTTGCCTCGTTTGGAGGAGGGGAGACAAATCTCCATCTCTAAATCTGCAGCCCATTCGGGACTTCAAATGCTTCACTTATCTGGTATTGTAAACTCGGGGCTGTGGAGTAATACTCACCAGACAAGTCATAAATCATGAGCAGAGACAGGTGCAATAAATACCGGTGTCAAAAAGTTACAAAGTAAAATTATATTGTTTTGACAAGATGTCCAGATGCGTTGACAACGGAGCGAGTAAATGGGCTCGCTCTGAGAGGCTGAATTAGTGCAGGGGAGGGAGGAAAAAACCCAAAAAGACCCAAGAAAAATAACCCAAAAGCTTAAAGGCTTATCAGGAGAACGATGTAACTACTGCAAAACACCTACGAGCACATTCATTTTCAGGGGGATTCATCCTCTTCTTTCCCCAGCGTTCAATCAAAGGCATCTCCAAAAAAAACCCCACCGTTTTTGGGGTTTGCTTTGCTATTTTAGGGTAAACAGTGATTGACAAAGAATAATTCTCTTTTTTGCACTGCATCACATCCACTTAGAAACTCCCTGGCTGGGTTTTCATGTCGTTGCAGCAGCGTTTGAGCAGCTTTAATGTGTTTCATGTTCTTGCTCCTCCTCACACAAGGTTTTTACGTGAAAAAGTCTGGGACAGGAAGCCCAATTCAGTTCTTCCACTCTACTGGAGAGTTCAGACATGTGATTAAATATTTTTCTGAACAGACTTAAAATTTATGTTAATGTGGGGCTTCTGTGACTTTCTGAATCAGGCCAGAAGGTTCAGCAATTTCCAGTTGCAAATTTTGAGCAATTTGTCAAAGATCAGGGAGATCTTTAACCCAACCCAGCTTTCAACCCAACCAATTTCCCCACCCCTAATTCCTTGTTTGTACACAGAATCCTTCAGGATTCTGGATTTATTTTTTACTTTCATGTATTTGGTTGAACCCTTTTGTGATGTTTCCAACAGAATATTCTTGCTGAATTTTAGTTTTGGAATTAACCTCAGGACGTGCCTGAATTTTTTATTATTATTAAATTTTTTTTTTTTTCTTTTTTTTTGCTGCCTGGATTTTAAATCCTCGGGAGCAGAATTCTGTTTGGGGAAGGGATGAGCATTAAAAGCCTTCCCTGTAGTGTGATAATGACTGGAAATAATGTAGGGATACCTCAATAAATGATATTAGAATGTGTTTTATCACTGAACCAACAGAGCCAGCCCTCCTCAGAAGTTTGGTGCATTAAACCAGGGGATTCATGGAATGATTTGGGCTGGAAGGGACCCTAAAACTCCTTTTTTTCCACCCCCTACCATGGGCAGAGACATCTTCCACTATCCCAGGTTGCTCCAAGCTGGCCTTGGAGCTTCAGGGATCTTTTTAGCAGCACAGTTAATCTTTGCTCCATTGCAATGCCTCCACAATTTCCCAAATTTAGCCCTATTCCCTGACAAATCACAGCAGCAGAATCTTAACATGGAAAGAAATCTGGGCATTTCTGCTCAGGTGAAACTTCCAAACTGTTTAGGAGAAAGCTGGACGATGCTTTTGGCTCCCAGACGAGGCTGTTCCATGGATGCTGTTGGATTTGGAGCTTTGGGCTGCCAGGCCAGACATCAGCACCCTGTAAAAAAACCCAATATGTTTCTGTTGAAAGGAATGTGCTACCATAAATGAAGGCACTTGAAGGTCAAAGGTCACCGGGAGTAATTAGCCCAGGCCATTAAAGGAAGAATAAAAATCATGTTTTACAAGCTGATAGAAAAGAAAGTTGAAAATATGCCTTGGAGAGAAAAAAAAAAAAAAAAAAACCAACAAAAATGCAGCAGCACATGGTGGGGTGAGTGTTGTTCATGTGCAGTGGGGACGTGCTCACAAATATTTTCTTTATGAAAATGTGCTCCTGGCCCCCTCTGAACACGTGTCCCACCGAAAATTTGGGGGAAAAGTCAATTCTCCCGTGCTGTGTATAATGTTTTAAAAGCTACCTTTAAATTGCTCGAGCCTTTTTATCATCACATTATCTCCTTCCTCCATCTTAAAACCTGTTTGACGTTGGAAAAATACACAGAGTTTGACAGCTGGGCCGAAGTGAAATCTGAAGATATCCTTGGAAAATGTTGGGCCATTTCCCAGCAGCTCTGGGAGAGCTTCAGGGACGTTGTGTGAGCACAAACAACCCTCAGAGGCCGGGCAGCCCCTGGCCCAGGAACCTGATGGATGAGTGACCCATTAAAGCCTCTCCTGGGGCTCTACCGTGGCCCATTTTGCTGAAATGAAATCAAATCTGTTCAAGGCTGTGCAGGCAACGCTGGAGTTGCCAAATTGGGTGAAATGAGGAGAGATTTTTAGCACAAGTTGGAGAAAAATCCAGATCAAGGCGATGCTTGGGTTCCACACCGGTCAGTAGCGCCTGTGGGTGGTGCAGAAGGATTGAAACATGGAAAGTGGCATTATTTTTTATTGAGAATTTTTTATTTCTTAGCCATTGTGGTTGTCCCATCCCTGGAAGTGTCCCAGGCCAGGTTGGATGGGTTTGGAGCAGCCTGGGATAGTGGGAGGGGTCCCTGCCCGTGGTAGGGGCATGACATGAATTTTAAGGCCCTTTCCAACCCAAATCTGTGGTTCTCCAATATCAGTAATTGAGGAAATTCCAAGAGGTTCTTCAGGGGGTTCCCTGTCTTGTCAGGGAGATCCAGAGCAGTTTTGTTCCAAAGGATTCCAAACACTGGGAATAACCCTGCCTTCACCACCCACGTCCTGCAAACCTCAGTGAAAAATTAAGAACACTTTTGATTCCCCAATTCCTGTCACAAATGACTGAACAATTGCACTGACGGCCTCAAAACAGCTCTAACCAAAAAAGTCACCAAGTCGTCTCCAGCCAGCTCAGGAACCAACTTCAAACAATTTGCTTTTCACCCACTTCCATCCCAAATCCATGAATATCCACGAGTTCCCTGTGGCTGATGCTGGATGTGGGCTCTCCGTGCCGGGGGCAGGGATAACGCTCGTGTTCACCAGCTCTGAGATGAGATGAGATGAGATGAGATGAGATGAGATGAGATGAGATGAGATGAGATGAGATGAGGTTTCCACCTCTTCCTGAGACCCCACTGCTGCACAGGAGCCCTGTCAGCAGCAATTCCACGAGGTTCTTGCAGGAGAAAAGGGACCTATTTCAATTATTTGCCTCTCTGGTGTTCCCAGACCCTCCTTCAAAATGAAAACCGCTGTTCCATGATCTGCAGGGACGTGGTGTGATGCCTTAGGTTTTAACTTTTGTATTTTGCAAATTCTGTACTGCTTAGAGTGTAACTCTGCAGTTCCTTGCAGCCTGGAATTTCTGCTCTCTCGTGCTGGGCAGACACAACAAAGCCTCTCCAGGCTTTGCCTTCAAGGACAGCCAGGCTCTGCTAGGCCCAAAATGTGTAACCCAAAGCCTCTAAGCGGGGAGCAAGCTGAGGGGAATTCCATCATTGAACTGGGGCTTTAATTGGAGAATTAACCGTGGTATGCAAATGAACCAAAGCTATAAAGGTGTGAAGAACTCGTGACCTGGGGTCCATCTTGGGGTCCATTTTTGGAGGCAGCCTCTGGCTCCCCCAGGGTGTGCCTTGAAGGCCTTCAAATAAACCCCGACCTTTATTCCCTTACTCCTGTCTGGTCTCTGTTTCTGGGTGGCTGCAGAAGGCATCAGTGGCACTCCCAGCATCCATCTGAGCCTTGGCTCTGTGGCCCAGAGGCCTTGGTGCAGCAGGAACGGGACATGGGGTGGCAAAATCTGTGTGCTGGGTTGGGATGGAGCAGCAGGAATGGGGAATAAATAACTCTGGAGCTGCTTTGCCCTTGGTGTGCTGCCTTTGGTGCAGGTGGTGCTAATAAATGGCTCTTCCATGTGCTCAGAATGAGACTAAAAGTGCAGATTTTGATAAAATGCTGTTTTCAGCACGGTCCGGTGAAATCTGTCTGTCTTTAGAGGTACAGATTTTGATAAAATGCTGTTTTCAACATGATCTGGTGAAATTTATCTGTCTTGGGAGGTACAGATTTTAATAGAGTCCTGTTTTCAAGATTTTCCAGTGAAATCTCTCTGTTTTAGAAGTGCAGATTTTGATAAACTGCTGGTTTCAGCATTCTCTGGTGAAATCTCTCTGCCTTGGACTGTCCCAGCCTCATGCCACGATTGATTTCCCTTCACCAGGGATCCCTCCACGATCAGATATTTCCAGAACTGTGTCTCCACTTTGAGCTGCTCCATCCTGCATTCTTAATCTCGGTTTTAAAACAGTGAAACCCTTTTCTTGCCTCTTTTTCCCCAACTTTTACCTCCAGTGCTCTGGGTAACCCCACATCCACACTTCACCTTTATCACCCCTTTTTTCCTGGGGGTGCTCCCAGCCCCCTGCAGATCCCACACATCCCTTGGAAGCTGCATCCCCAAGGCTGCAATTCCCCACAGGACACTTAGACATTTGCTTTTAATCCAGGCCTCGAGTTTGTAATGAATTCTGTAAACATAATCACGAGGCCTTTCCTAAAGGGAAGCCCTCTCATATCCCAGCCATTTTTGCTGACACTTTTGACTCTGGGCTTGATCTTTGCCCAGGTTGCCAAATAAAAAGGGCAGAGGGCAGAGTTCAAAAGCGGCCGTTTACCCCTCGGATTATTGGAAATCAAAACCCAGCGGAAACACTCCGGAGGAATGGGAGGAAAACTCCTGCCCCTTGCTCCCCCAGGAAGGATGTCATTATATTGTTTTCTAAGGTTAGGTCTGTTTATAGAAATAAACACTTGAGTGAAAACAGGCATGAAATGCTAGAAAGGCAGAAATGCACGGGGGCTGCTCCAGCACCAAAATCACGGCTCAGGACAAGAAATTTCCCAAGTTCAAGCCCGTGTTTTCCACCAAAATCTCTCTCTGTGCACATAATTTATTGATGATTTACCTGGGCACTGATGGAGACACTTGTGTTGGTCTTTGAGGATGCTCAATATGAGGTAAAATAATTTTAAATTACTTTTGAATTCAACGTCTCTGTTACCACAAGGCCTTGCAAGCAGTGAGACAATTCCCATGTCCTCTTTGCAGACCTAATTATTCAATGCAGAATTTAACGATCACATATCAGTAATTAGTGTTATCAGCTCCCATTTAAGGCATCTGAACAGAAGCTTTCCGAATCACAGCTGTCCCAAGATTGCTCATAAATGCGAATTTATGCTCCCAAATCACATTTCTCTGCTCAGTTTGAGCTCCAAGCTTCTCCAAGCTCATTTTACGTCTTCACCTGTGCCTGGGAATAGCTGGAAGCCCCTGGAATGTATCTCAGAGGCTTTCATGGATCTTCAGATGATATTTGAGCAGTTCTTATCTTCACATCTCCAATTTATTTTTCTTCACTACAACATTTCCCCCTCACTCCCACTTGTGCCAGTTCCATTCACTTGCTGCTTATTGACCAACAAAATTTTTTGCAATTTTTGAATTTAATTGATTTTCCAACAACTTCCTGATTTTTTCCCTTTCTCTTCCTTCCATTCCACATAACTTCTCTCCCTCTTTTTTCACATCTGCGACCTGCAGCCACCACTTTGGATTTCTGGCACTTCCCATCCCATTTCAGCAGTGCCCCACTCTCCTCATGCTCATGTTTTTAGCTCTGGGTATTGTTCCCACCTCTCTTCCTGTTCATATTTAGAAGTAGGAATGGGATGAATAATTCCAAATGGACAATAAACCAAAAAAAAAAATCCCCAAACCCTGGCATTACGTAGAAACAGGAGCGTGTGGGGGAGTCCATAAATCATTCTTCCTGCCACATCTGTTTTTATTTTGAAGTTTATCAGCGCGCTCGGTCGCAACGGGGATTTTTGGGGGATAGGGGAAGGAGGAGGAGGGCCCCGCTGCAATATTAATCTCCCAAAGTGCCTTCCAGAACATCAGAGAACTGGGGGGAAAGAAAGGCTTTTAGCTGCTTTCTGCTTTTCCTTCCTCAAGGCTGCAGATAAAGCTTGGCTGCCCACGGTGAGCGGGGCTGAAAAGGGCGATTCATGAATCCCGTTATCAGCGCTCCTCAGGGAGGGCCCCGGGCTCCTCACGGGGACCTGGGGCGGGTGGCAGATAAGACAAGCCCCAAACTGATACCTGCCCAGACAAAAACGGGCTCTGCCCCCCTCTGCCTGCCCCGCAGGGAGCGTGTGTGGGCATCTTGAGAGAGACACTGGCAGCGATAAGGTTTGGCCTGCTCTAGGAGCGAGGGAAAGGGGCACAGATATCCGGCTTCCCCCTTTCCCAGAGCTCGGAATAACCTCGTGCCTCCCCTCGCCTCTGATACAGCTGAGCTTTGCTTGACATCTTCTTCCATCCTGGCCTGAGGCTGATAACTCACGCCAGGTTTGGGTTTCCAGGAGCCGCCAGCGGATCTCCGCAGGGATTTGTGTGGATCGTTCCAAGCACGCGTTGTTTTCCTTCTTCTTTCATTCTCGAGGTGCTCTGTGTTTCACAGTGGAGTGGGTGCAAGCCCATCTCATGGGAAACATCACCAGAATGTTCTTTTCCACATGAAATCCTTGGTTTTGGAAGTGTATTTCAAACACTTAGAAATTCTGGTAAATCTCCCTGCAAAGGCCACAGCAATGAAGGAATAAAAAAATCAGGAACGTGACTTTTTTAAAGAATTCCATTGGAAATAATGATTTTTTATTCTCATTAAAGTACATATTAAAAACTTTTCCTGGTTTTCCCAGTGAGGGTGACGAGGCCTTGGCACAGGCTGCCCATTTTTAGGCACCCTGACAACAAAACATCACCTCTGAAGCTTCCCTGTGCTGTTAAACACTGAGTCCTTTCCCAAGTGATCTCAGTCAATATCTTTATTATTCCAATGCCACCACATTTCCCTTTCCTTCCAGAAACATCCATTTATTACAATTCCAAACTAAAGCTCAGAAACATCCATTTATTACAATTCCAAACTAAAGCTCAGTTTGGAGCCTGTTCTCCATCTCGAGCAGGTCCAACCCTAAAACCCATTTATTTCTCCCATCCTTTTGGGATGGGAGGAATGACTCTTTTCCATCTTTGGTGGGGAAGATGGGGATGTTTGGGTGATTTAAATCCCCACCTGATGAGTCCAAACTGGTGGCCAGGGCTGAGCTGTGCCCAGCAGCCCTCACAAGGAGGGTCTGTAACGTGTTGGGAGCGTCATGTTTGGAAACATTGGGACTCTTATCCCTGTGGGTGTCAAACAGGATTAGAGGCCTTGGAGTGAGCAGGGAATGAGGGGGGAACGTGCTCTGAGGGCTGATGTGAGCTACAGATGGGGATTATGGAAATACACAGAAATCACCTACTCAGGGTGGTGCAAATGAGCTGGGTTCCCACTCTGCACCTGGGAGTGAAGTGATTTTTGCCGTGAAAGGGACAGAGGGAATGGTGTGGTTCAGATGGAGCTGAGGGAGGAAATTCAGGCAGGAGCTGCCCCTTATCATCCCCAGCCCCGGGGTGTCCCAGCCTGCACGGAGTCACTCAAGTGCAGGATGTCACCCTTGGCTCGCTTTTGGTTGGGATTAGTTTGGGGCTTGGGTTTCTTTTGGGTCTTTTTCCTCCAGTTCTGTGTTCAGGGCTTAAAGTGGCATTGCAAGGAGGCTGGAGAGGGATTGTCACAAGGCCTGGAGAGACAGGAGATGGGAAATGGCTTCCCACTGACAGGGGACAGGGATAGATGGGATTTTGGGAAGGAATTCTTCCCTCTGAGGGGGGAGAGGGGCTGGGATGGAATTCCCAGAGAAGCTGTGGTTGTCCCATCCCTGGAAATGTCCACTGCCATCTTGAAGCAGCCTGGGATCATGGGAGGTGTCCCTGCCCATGGCAGGGGTGGCACTGGTTGATCTTTGTGGTCCTTCCAACCCAAACCATTCCATAATTCCATGAAATCTCCCTCTAAAGTGGCAGCAGATCTGGCCCATCCCACACTTTCCTCCTCACTGCCTCCAGAATTCCCTGGAAAGGCTGTGGATGAGGGCAGCAGCTCCCACACCTTGGAGACACCTGAACTCCCAGGGGAGGCTGCTGCAGCTGGTTTTGATGCTGCCCAGTTTTCCTTGTTTTTAGTCTTTTTATGACCAGTAAATCCCATGGGACCTGCTGGGAATTCTCCTTTGCTGCCTTTGCACCACACAACTCCTCACCCTTCTGGTGTTAGAATTCCCAGGATTTACCTTACAACTTCTTCTGGTTTGGATTCACACTCTGAAATGTGAATTTGGGATGAAAGGGTAAAAAAAATCAGGCAAAAAAGCCAAGTTTGATCCCTGAGCTTATTGTCACAAGGATTTTCCTGCTGGGAAGGCTCTTCCCTGCAAAGCTGATCCCAGGTTCTTCAGTCTGTAAATCCATCTGTGTGCAAAGAGAAACAAAGTTTGAATAACACCAAGTTCAGGTGGCATCTAGAATATTCCATTCTGCTTCAGATCTAGGACTAAATGAACAAAAATGAGGGTTTTTATTAAAAAAAATGGACACCTTTTTCCAACCAAAGACCATCCAACACTGAGCTGGAATTCCTCTAAAGGCCCCGGAACTGTGGCTATTTCACCACAATTAATTTGTCCAACATCCCTGTGCTCTCTTCCTCCTTTCCAGCTGCTTTTTGTGCAGCAAATCCCTGCAATCCCAAGTTTCCAAAGCCCTGTTTACACAGCCCGTGTTGACTTAGCACTTGAATTGCTCCTCTCATTTCCCTGATCCGTGGGCCAGGAGGATGCTGCTCTCTTGATTTGTGGCCCAATTGATATTTTGCTTGCCCTGGGGCTACCACGACTGCTGGGGCCTGCTTTCCATGGAGTGATTAGTCCTGACAGCTGCAGCACACAATTTCCTCGCCAGGCTCCCCTGAAATGCTTGGGCTGCACTGGTCCTTCCCCAAGGAAATGCTGGATGTGGGGCTGGAAAGGGGAGCCCTCGAAGATGAACTGGGAGATGTGGGCAACAAGCAGGAAATGGAAGTTAAAACAGGCAGAGATCTGCTTTAATCAAACCTCGTGCACTAATTCTATTTCTTGGTAATTTATTTCTATTTATTATGAATTTTTTTCTATCTATTACTCATTTATTTCTATTTATTATTAATTTATTTCTATTTATTATTCATTTATTTCTATTTATTATGAATTTATTTCTCTTTATTGTTTATTTCTCTTTATTATTATTTTTTTCCTGAATTCCACTTAGTAATGAGAATCCATTCCCCAAAAATCATTCCCTTCAGTTGTATCAGCATAAAATCCCTTCAGCATTTGTTTACAATCAGCAACTCTTGTTTCTTCCCATTAATTCTGTGACTTTCACAGCAGTTCCATCATTTTACTTTTCTCCTGTCAATCAGACTTTTCTTTCAGCTGCTTTAAATAATCAGCTGCCTGCAGCTCCCAGACTCTGTGGTTTGGTTGGTTGGGGTTGGTTTTTTTTTATAGATAACATTAACAAAGCTCTCCTGAGGAGCTGTTTACTGGAAACAGAGCAAATATCATGTTCCTTGTACAGAGTACAAACGGCTAAAATAAAAATAAACAGAATTTCCTAGGACAGGATGCTGGAGAGGGGATTGATTCCTTAATGAAAACATCCCAACAGGTTCCTTGCATAGCAAGAAGTCGCTTTTAAGGAGAAAATGGTGTTCAGAATCCGAGCTGTCTGCAGAAGTTCATAATCACCCACTGAAAATTCAGGAAGATCACAAACCCCATGGATTTCTAGAGTTCCCAGCCAGTGGCAGGAGAGAATAAAAGTAACTCTTGATGGGATCAGCTGCACATCTCTGGGAAGGGGCTGCTGGTTTTACCTGTGACAGGGAGGAGGGAGAACAAGGCACTTACATAGATCTGGAACAGGTCCCCAAAACTGATACATGGCACAAGCAGGGATGTCCAGCTCCTCACAAATTCCCCATTTTCATGCCACCCCTAAAATTTACTTTAGCCAAAACACTTGGACTAAAAGGAGGTTTTATCTCCCTAATCCACCAAAGCTTCAGGAGGTGCAAACGACAATGCAGAAGAGCAGAACACAAATTTTAATTATTTTTTAGTGTAGCTATACCCATAAAGATCCATCCTTTACCCCCCATTTTTCCCACATAGGCTGGCAAGAGCTTTTGGAGCAGCAGTAGGAGGAGAGGGAGGTTTACGGCGGGGGGGGGCCTAGAGGCAAAATATCTTAATTAGCTGTTACCAAAACCCCTGAGCCATATGGCCACCATAAAAAGGGGATTTTAATACACTGCTCCATTTTATGTCATCGGTTGCGAGCTGTGGATTCACTCTCACCCCCAGTAACTCAGGACTGCACAGAAGAAAACCTCTGAAGTGAAAACACAGCCCATCTGTCGGTGATAGGGGCGAGCCTCGTATTCTCCCCATACATTTCTACATTTCCTGCATTGCATATGATTTCAAATATTTGCTCTTGGAACTGCAAGGTGTCCTACTGTCATAACAGTCAAGTTATTCATTAAGCTGTCAGCACCTCGGAGCATTGCTCCCACACGGGGTCCAGCTCTGATTTTTCCATTCCCCCTCGGAGCACCCCCTCACTCATCGCCGCGCGCGGTTCCCCTCAGAACGGGTGCAACTGAGATCCTCATGTCAACAGATGTAAACCAAAGCCCTACCTTTTCCATTGCCACGCTTCCAACTCCCGAATTTCCGAGGGCACTAATGGATTTCGAGGGCCAGCTCGAATTTGCCAGGGTTTTGTTGCTATCAATGTGATGCAGTTCTTGGCACGCACTTCTGAGCCCGGGGCCGTGAAGATTAAAAGCTGAGAAGTCGAGCAAAACAAGGATCAACCAAAAGCAAACCCATGATTGATTCCCAGTGCCGGTGTTTGGGAGTGAGGCTGAGCAGATGGTTTACAACAGCAAAGCCAAGGCACCAAACTCACAGATCTTTGCCTAAAATTGGGCTTTTGTGCTAAGCCTGACCTGCAGGCTGCCCACCTTCAGCACAGGGGGAGTCTGTGTTTGTTGCCACTCCAGTGGAATAAATAAAATAGATCTGAGGGTGACTTCATGCTGCTTGGTTTCTGAATTCAGCTCTTTTTGTGTGTTTTTCAGGAGCCCGAAATGGAAACTGCCCTGTCACTAAGACAGAACATCATACCTGGCTTGTTTTTGTAGTTTGGGATGATTAGGGATGGCTGCACTGTGAGGATACAGCAGCTGATAGATGATTCATCTCTCTGCTTTAATCTAGGCTTAGGTAGAAGGTTCAAATTGACTGAATTTTACTGATTTTCAAAGGTGCCTTGGACCCATCACATCATCCCATCACTGCCCTCAGAGCAGGGATGTCACTGAGCACAGGAAAGGACAATCCACGTGTCCCCAGCACATCTGAAAAGGGAAGAGGCTGGACAATTCACCCTGGAAAAAGGCAAAACTGATTCAACCAAAAGCCCTGTCTGTAGTTAGACTCTCCCACATCTGGGCTGTTTCAACCATTTCTCTCTCTTCCCCTGAATTTTTGCCTGTTTTTCCCCAGTTTTTGCCCATTTCCCACAGCTGGGTTCAGATCGATGAGGCACAGATGCACGGACAAGTCACAGACATCCAAATAATGTCTCAGTTTGGTTGTCATTGCTCTGGGGTTTAACTCTGGCCCACCTTGCTACACTTCAAGGCCCCGCAGTTGGACCAGAAAATCATTTCAGCTCCCTTCCCACTGAAGCATTTTATTCCAGAATACAGATTTAGGATAAATTCTGTGTTCCATTCTCATCCAGCCACGGCAATTGGCCACATCATGAGGGGGGCAGCCTGTCCTGCTGCAACCAGGGGCTGCTTTACCAAGGCCAGGGCAGCTCTCCAGGCACCAAATTCCCCTTCAGCCCCTGTCCCATCCCATCCCATCCCATCCCATCCCATCCCATCCCATCCCATCCCATCCCATCCCATCCCATCCCATCCCATCCCATCCCATCCCGTTCCCCTCCGTGCCCGGCAGGTGGCAGCATCGGGCCGTCCCCGCCGCTCACTTTTCTCTGCAAAAATAAAAGTTTCCGCTCAATTTCGAACGATTTTCATCGATTTGAGGGAAGCAGGCTCCGGACAGCCGGGAGCGGTGTCCTTAGGGAAGGGGAGAGGGAGTAGGGGAGGTGTCAGCCCTGCTGGACGCCTCAAAGCAGCTCTGGAGCCAAGGCTCTCCTCTGGCACTGATTTTCTGCTTTTAGAAAAAGCCGTGCCTGTGTTTCACCATCGGGAGGTTGTCGCCGTGACCTGAGATCCCTGTGGGACAGGCAAAGGCGTGGGCAGTGGTGGAGGTGGCACAGCTCCTCCGTGTCCTCATCATGGACAGCAGGGATGGATCCTGAACATCCTCCCCCAAACTCACCCAGTTAAGGACAGACAACCACTCTGGAGCAGCTGGAGCAACAGTTCCCATATTCCATAGGGAATTCTGTACATCCCATGTGTTCTGTACCGGGAACACAACGGGGCTGTTGGAATGAGAGGATCTTTACGGTCCCTTCCAACCCAAACTATTCCCCAATTCCATGAATTTAAGCTCCTCTCCGCGGGCAGAGCAGCAGAATCCTTCCCTGGGCCCTGTATCCATGTCCCAGGAGGTAATGGAGGTGCTGCCCATGCCGGGAGGAGGAGGAGGGTGTGGAAGCTTTTACAGGGGCCTGTCTGCACCCGGGGCAGTTCCACTCTCAGCACCCATTCCTGGAGAAACAAACCCCCTCACTCGGGACCAACCCGCTTTAAGCCAGGCCTAAATAAGCTGGGTGCGTTACATCTTTCGCCGTAGCCAGGCAGATTTTTCTCCCCTCACTGTTCTCTCTGGGCCTGTTTTTATTTCTTTCATCACCATCAAACAGCGACTCCTGCAGCTCTCAGCGCTGCACAGGTTGGGGCTGAGCAGGGCATGTTTGCTCTGACAGGAACTCTCAGCTGCCTCGTTAGAGCCTTCAGCAGGTGGGGCAGCCCCGAGCAGTTCATCCATCTAAATACAGACGTTATTAGGGCTGACCTTGTTTCGCAGCCCCCCCGACCTTCTGAGGGATTTAATAAATGGATGCGAGCATTGCAGAGAGCAGCCCCACGCTGGGCAGCCAGATAAGAGCAATGTCACGTTAAACATTCCATAGGAGCCTGGCAAATGGCTTTGGATGGAGTCAAATCCCAGGAAAAAAAAATAGCTGATTTATTAATCCTGGCCGAGCGCTCGTCACAGAGCAGTTCTGAGGGGAGTCAGGTTTAAAACCTGGAACTTGCACAGGGTTTGAATAATCATTTTCTAATTTTAGCTTCACCAGAATGTTCTGCTGCAAGCTGCTGCTCAGTCTGGTGCCACTGGGTTGGGTTTGTGGTGTGCATGGACATGGATCGTTGTCCTCACACGTTAAAGGCAGGAAAGATCGGATCTGGTGGCAGTGGCTTTGTTTTCTCTGGACAAAATTAATTCCCAGCCTAGCAAAGAGCCAGCAGCTCTCCAGAAATAAAAAACAATCTTTTTCCTAATTCCCATCTCCCTTTTGTTTCGGGGCAGTTGGAACTTCTCTGACGTTTGGAAATGTTGAAATGGGTCTGAAGCGAGGGGAGGTTTCCCGGTTTGTGCAGAGGTTGTTTTACAACTCAGTCTGTTCTGCTCCTGAGCACCAAGGCAATAAATGCACCAAACTGAAACAGGAGGGGCTCCACTATCCAGGGGAAAAAATATTCTCTGTTTTTCCTGACAGTTTCAAGCTCGTTTCAATTTCAAGCATCGAGACAAAAAAATTGCTTTTTGATTACGTTTTCTCTCTCTGATTGGCTCCAAGGCTGACCTAAAATGATACTTTTTGGAGAAAAGTGCTAATAAGTAAAAGAAAAGTTCTAAGTAACAATATTGGCTCAGGCCACCAGACATGCTTTGGATCATTAGCACTGATTAAGGTGAGAGCAAAGACTTTTATTCTCTTCTCTGTCACTGGAATCAGCAGCAAAGCCTCCTCTCCATAAAGAAACCTCCTCGGATTAAATTAAAAACCCCTAAAATGTTGTCCCACTGAGCTGTGTCCCAATCCCATTGTTCTGACGTGATTGTTCAGGGTGACTCACCAAGAACTGGAAGTCACCAGGAGCAATCTTCCAGCCAGAGCGTGTTTGGAAAATCTCCGCGATAACTGGGAGACGCTTCAGGAAAACGTGGTCCTGTTTCTTGGAAGTGTCTGATTGCACAAATCCTCGCTGGGATTAGTAAGAGGTGGTGCTTTAGGCTGGATTTGTTCTGTCTGAGCCACGATGATGCTCAGAGCAGTGGTTGGGGGTGAGGCTGGCGAGGAATGAATTGAGCGTGTGTGACTTTTAATTGCCCATCTCAGCCCACAAAACGAGGCAGCGAGACAAATTCTGGGCTCATTATCTCCTCGGATACAAACCTGCTCTTTCATCATCTCAGCAAGGCTCAGAAGTGAGGGGGTGTTGGTCACATTAAAGAGGGGAGGGTTTTTTCTTGCGTTTTTGGCCATTTTTGTTCCATGAAGTTGCTGCTGCTCCCTCGGAGGGCAAAGCCAAGAACTTCCCAACCTGAGACTTCTCCTCTGAGCAGAACAAGAAATGTTAAACAGCTACGAGTGGCCACCAAACAGAAGGGATTTCTTATCAGTCAACGAGTAAAATCTCAACGTTTTCCATGGTTTGCTTTCCTTTCCAGTTCTTTATCTTTGCTCCACACGTGGTAAAAGCGAAGCAGCACCGTAAATTACAGGAGCAGCAGCAGGGCTGAGCCAGCAGCTCTCGGCTCTGTTGCTCTTTGCCTTTCAACAGCTCCATTCCTCCGCTGGGCTGCAGTCACACAGACACAGGGCAAGTTTAGATTTAGGAAAAAAGCAGGAAAATCTGGTGTCAAAGGCTCAGACAGGGTCCTGTTGTCTGCAGGGAGAGCAGAGCATCCATCTCGCCACCTGTGTGGGTGGATAACCCATCCTGCCCCACAAAAGGAGCCCTTGTGATCATGAGCAGACCTGGATTTCCCTCGGGCTGTCTGTGAATCCAGCCCTGGAGAGATGGAAGGACCAGGGGACACAAACACCCCCACGGCTGATAATGTTATCCTGGAAAGGGAAGGTTTCCTCCTAGACCTTCCTGCAGAAAGGAGTGGAGCTGGGTGAAAGTGGCCTGATCAAAGTTATTTTGCTGAAAAACGTGAGGTTTAGAGATTTTTCCTGATTATGAACTCACCTCGATTTTGATTAATTAATCACTGGATTGCCAGATGTGTGTGTACACTGGGGCTGCTCAGAAAACTCAGGTTTGGTATTTGACAGTTGAACACTTTGGTTTTTCTCCCTGACGTCACCTGTGCTTCCCAAAGCTTCTCGGAATTCTCTTTAAAGTACAACCAAGCAAGCCTGAAATGCTGAGCATTGTTTTATCCCCAAGAAGGACCTTTTGCTGTATCGATTCACATTTAAATATTTCAGTAATGAGCCCATCCAGAAGGTCTGTGCTTGGCTTGGCAGCGAGAGGAAAATCCAGTTACTTATGGCTCTGCTGAGCAGTGCTAATTACAGCTTGTGCTGGTGGGGTGTGCACATGTGAGTCATGTATGGATCACCCCTTTTCCTTTGGAAGGAGCACAGGAGGAATTTTAACTGCAGGGATGAACAGAAAGGACTCAGAGTTAATGGTTCACCGAGGACTAAATAGTTCCTCTTCTTGACACTCGCCCGCCGAGCGCCAGACCTCAGCTGGGCTAAATCAGTAAATCATTAACTTTAATAGGGATTTGCCAGTTTACACCTCGGGAGGATCTGGCTCCCATATTTCAACAACAATTCTGCTCAGACAGAGCCAGCACATCAGGCACATCAGCCACGGGGCAGCTCGGCCACACAGCTGCTGCCCCACTTGGGACACCCTGAACACAGAGCTCTGCTCCAGGCAGCCCAAAATGCAACTTTCCAATCATATATCAGCCCCTCGGAGAACCAGACTGTTGTGCCCACAGAGCTACTGTATTTTTTTAATGAATCAGACAGGAATGGTGCTTAAACTGCTTACCAGGGCTTTAATTTACAGCCTGTGGTAATATAGTGACAGTAATGTTGTCATCGTTCGCTCTCTTCCTCTGTGGCATCGAGCCCAGGCTTCCACATTCTCATTTTTGGGATGGTTTCAAGCTCAGTTTTACCCCCACCCACTCGATTCCCCTGATGAAATGAGATGTTCTTTAAAATTAAATAAATAAAGGAGGCCTCGCTGATAGCTCCAGGATCTGCTGGGTTTTCTCTTCTGCCTTTAATGTGCTTTTCACTCAGGGAACAGAATGAAAACGCATTTTCTCTGGTAGGAACTGGCATGTTCGAGGTGGTGTCAGAATTCAGGAACATGACAAGCAAAATACAGCTGGACTGGAGGCCTCCACCACACATGGAGGAGGAAATATTGCATTCCCATGCTGTTTTCATGCATGCGAGCGAGCAGCCACATTACAAACCCTGAAAAACATTGTGAGAACACTTGACATTTCCCAGATGGGCGGCTTGGTTGAGGCTCCCCCATCTGCCCTGCCTTTCTCCCCGAGAGTTTAACCCCTTGGAGCTCCTGCAGGGAAGCTCCAGGTCCTTGTCACCCCCCTGGAAGCCCCATGGGATGGAGGTGGCTGGGCAGGGTTGGGGGAGGGCGGGTGACACCCAAGTCTTGGTGGAAAATGTGGTCAAGGATGTGCTGGTGGTTCCCAGTGCTCATTTTAGGCAGAGCCAAGCTCTGCACAAATCTCACTCGGGGCTGGTTTGGCACCAAAATCAGCAGCTGCTCCTCAGCTCCATCGTTTTTAATCCTGACAACATCGTGGCCTTGCTGATTTTAAACCTTCTCAGAGACCTCTCGAGATTAAACTCAATGTGTTTCCAGTAATTCCAGGAAAACCTGGGAGCTCCTTTTGCCTACAGGGCAGAGCAGCTGAGGAACAAAGCCAGCAGTTGGATTTTCTGGGGGCATTTCAAGTGAAGTTTCAAGTGTGACCAGTGTGGAGCACCTTGCTGGAGGTTTCATCCTTGGTGGATCTCTTGCAGCCCTGAAAGGTGTTCCTCAAAATTAGCTACTTGCCAATTGCTCCTCGATTTTGTCATAATCCTTCCTTAATTGCCACATCTTGTAGGCCTGCTGGCAATTTTTTAAGACATAATTTTTTAAGTTGGATAATTTTTTAAGGCAGACAGTTTTTAACACTGACGATTTAAGACTGACAATCATTTTAAGACTGACAGTTTTTTAACACTGACCATTTTCTAAGACTGACAATTTTTTTAAGACAGACAGAATTTTGTTCACTATTAACTGGCTGAAGAAACAGCCTTTACTTTTCAGTGCCAGCCTGGTTTTTATTCAGCAGGTCACCCAACCCAAGAGCACAAAAGCAAAGTCCCTTTAAAATCAGAGCCAAGCACTTTCTCAGGGGTCTCCCACTGTTCAACAACTGAATAATGTCTGGCCCAGAGGCTCAGATGCCAAAGTCTACCCTGATATAAAGCTGATCTACCATCCAAACACCCACTGGATGCAAATCAGAGATTTAACTGTTACTGTGTCCACCCTCCTTTTCTTCCTTTCTCGATTCCCTCTTGATCTCTTCGCTTTCTCTCCCCTCAACTCCTTTATCAAAAATAACTTCGGGGAGGAAAAATAAACACTGGAAGACACTCAGCCATGTGTGCAAGCCAGGCCTCTTCCCCCTGCCCTGCTCCTGCAGCCTGAAAGGAGCTGCAGCTCCAGTTTGGAGTGAAACCTCAGCCAGTTCTGCTCACAGCTGGCCCTGCCTGGCTGATCCCAGACAAAAGACTTCCGTCTTTATCTGGCGCTTATTGAGACATCTCATTCAGCTGGAGATAAAAGGGAAAGAGATGTGCTTTGAAATCGAACCATCAGGGCGGCAAAGACATCAGCATGCAAATGCCACACACAAATGGGTTCAAGATGAAGCTCGAGGATCAATCCCGGTGCCAACAGGGGTTTGCCTGCACAGGGACCCAGCAAAGCCCCTGTGGAACCTCGGGGGAGTTTGGGCCTGTGTTTGTGAAGGGAAGGAGGTGGGAGTTGGATGTGGAAGCGATCCTGGAAAGAAATGACAATGGGGTGGATTGTTCCTGAGGAGTCCCCCTGGTTTGCCGAAGGCTGGGTGGGTTATTCACCAAAAGAACTCTGCCAAGCCATGGAGAATTCCATTTTCCTTTTTCCTTCTGATCTCCCACCTTGGGAATTCTCACAGGGCTTCGTGCACCACTCCCTGTGTTTGTCGCTTGTCACAGAATCATGGCACCACGGAATTTTTAGGGTTGGAAGGGACCTGTGGAGATGACCCAGTCCAACCCTCCCCTGAGTGTCCTGGGCAGTGCTGGCCACACACAGACCTGGTTTGGTGTAGGGAGGGATTGTGTCACACCTGAGGCTCTGAGGTTGCTCCTTCAAGCATTTGGTACCCCGAGCAAAAAGCGAATTTATTTTTCTCACTCTCTAAAGAAGGACAGTAATACCAAACCCTCAGAGATCTCTGATGGAACCAGCTTTACTGTATTTTTATATTCATATTGACTATATTTTAAAGGCAGTGTGGTGGCTCCCAGCAGAGGAGGATCAGGATTCAGCTGAAATGACAGCGAGAGAGAGGCTTTGTTGAGGATGCTGAAGGCAGCAAGGCTCTGAGGTTTGCCAAGTCCCTCTGTAATTCCTTCTGGGGTCACCCAGAGTGTCCCGTGCAGCCCTGCCTGGAGACATCAGCGAGCTTTGGGATCTGCCATTACCTGCAGAGACTAAGCCAGGCTTAGCAAAGACCTTGGGGCCGCCCAGAAGCCTCTGCCTGTGGGCAGAGCTGGTGAATAACCCTCAAGAAGCATTTTATTCTGATTTCATTCGCCATTTATGTCCCTCAGGCCGGACACACCTCGCTGGGCTTTTCAGGGAAGAATGGAGCATTTGAGCTCTCCTTCAGGAGGAACCTTCCCCTGCCTGATCGCTTTCCACCCACCGAGAAACGACCACTTAATAACGTGCAAATCTCTGGTTAAAGAATTACCGAGATTAGCCTGAAGCCTGACACTCATCCCGCAGGAGGGAGCTCACCGAGATGCTGTTGACAAAGGGAAACTTTGTTAAGCGTGTTTAGTTCAGCTCTGCTATTGCAAGGATCCCTAAGCTGCTTTGTTTTATGAGATTTAGGGCAGAGGATTTTCTTCAAGCAAAGGGCAAGGGATTTTCTTAAAAAGCGTATTCCCTCTAGAAGGGTGCAGAGTCTCGTGGGATCTGGGGATTAGGTGTTCATTTCCTATACAAAAGCTCCATAATTGTCTAAAGGATGCCTGGATCTGAACCAGCTCCAAGTGAAACATCAAGCAGTGTCTGAAAAAGGGAACTAAAAGAATAATTTCACTTTGTGTTACCTGCACTGGGAGTTCTGTACCTGTGAGCAATGAAAAATTTCTCATCTTGGATGTTGTTTGTAAAAGCCAAAAGATTTGTGGGATCTGAGGAGAAACCAGAGCAGTGAGGAGAGGAAAGTGAGCAGAGAAATTCTGATTTGATGCATTTGAGCCTGCAAGAAGGCTCTTCTGGGAAAGTTCCTGCTGGACACGTGTCCTGTCCCAGCCTTCTCCTGGTCTTTTGTGATTCCCAGTTTTAATTCCTCACACCAGTGCAGAGGGATGCTGGCTGGGAGCCCTCAGAAGGAGCTGCTGGTGAGGACCGATGTTTCTGGAGCAGGAACCCTCAGAAGGCACCAAGAGAAGTTGGAGTTCCGTGCTGAACCAACAAAAAATGCAATGAAAAACGTAAAACATCCTGGTTTGTGCCATTTCTGGTTGGTGCCATCCAAGATTGTTCAGCCAGGTCATGCCCCAACACAAAATCAGCTTTTTCTCAGGTGATATTTGATAAGGCACTTGGTTTTTGATATCTTTCCCTCCCAGGAGCATCCCTGGTTTATGCACAGCCGATGTTTTATGCAACCACATCTCCGAAACCTCAGTTTGGGAAGAGGCTCCCTCATCACGAGAGCAGCTCTTCTCCCTTTATTGCTTGGAATCCTTCCTCTTTTATTGATTAAAACATTCCATGGGGACCCCAACCCTGCAGATACTTCCCCAAAATCCTCCCTCCCTGATCTGATTTTCTGTTACTTCTCTTCCAGGTGAGTTCCTAAATAAAACAGGATCTTTATTCCAGAGTGAAAAAACTTTGGGCTGAACATTTCAGGTCCCCAAAATTCTGACAATTTCACTGAAACAAAACCACTTCATCCTTCAGGTATTGATTAAATCAACTGATTTCAGAAGATCTTTCTTCTAAGCAGTTTGTGCACAGTAAAATATTTGCCCTTTGTTCATCTTGCCTTCATCAGCTCTTACAGTGATTAGTGCTGTTAAAATGGAATATAATCATAATTATTGTTATTATAGCTGTAAAAACATTTTATTTAAACCACAGTTTTAATGTATTAATTGTCCCCATTGCCCCTCAACAATTAAAATGTGTCATTTTTCCTCCCCTTGGCCTTCTAGTAATTTTCCCACTTTTCTCTGGGATATCCTCTGGACACCCTGGGGTCTTTGCAGCAGTTCTTATCCGAAGGGAGATGTCAATTCTTTATCAGCTGCGTGCTCACAGGGAGAAATGTGCAATTCTTCACTGTCCCTTTGCTGCAAACACAGTAAATATAAATACAAAATCCACATGAATTTTACCATGAAAAACAACAAACAACCACGGCTTAAACATTGCAACATTTGGACTTTCACCCTCACACAGCAAGAGCCACCAACAGCTTCACACGAACCCCTGAGCAGGAAAGTTTAGACTTTTGAAAATGGCTTTTTTCTCGATTTTTTTTTTTTTTTTTTTTTTTTTTTTACCTCTGTCTCTTTTTTTTTCCCCCTCCTAAAGCCTTCACGGGGATTGCCTCTTTGTAAAGTGTATAGTCTGAGCTCGGTTTTGGGTGGCTACTCCCTCTATCCCAGGGATTCTCGTGACCATATGGAGCATCCGTGCTTGACTGCACTTCACACAAACCCTGCCCAGCGGGGTGTGGGCTGGGATATGGGGTGTTTGTTGCTGCTGGTTGGTTTTGTACAAGGATTGCTCTGCACAGGAGGTTTTTTTGGGTATTCTGTGGGTTTTAGAATCTTACCCCACACCGAGTAATATTGGTCTATAAGGTGAGACTAGATGACTCCACGGAGAATATTTAATTCTCAGGTTACGTGTTCCACAAGAGTAAAAGGTTAAAAAATGGGGTTTTTTCAGACATTCCTCTGGAAGATGTGCAGTTCTCTCCTCTGACTTGCAGTCTCAGATATTTCCTTGTTCAACAACAGTAATTTTTATAAAATTAAGGCTGAAAATTAATAGGCCTGGTTTTCCTCCTCATGCTGATGTTACCAAACTTCTCTGAGCTGAAATTGCCATCACTGAAACCTGAATTGGAGTCAGCCATGACATTTTGAGCTGGGGTTTTTAAAGAAAATAAAAATAAGGCTGTAGGTTTTGAAATAAAATAAAACAGGCTTCTCTCACCTTCTCTATTACTGATACTGAAGGGGTTTGGTGCAGGTGATCAAAAAGATAATAAAAAGTTTGTTTTACAAATCATCTTTGAAACACCCAGTGCACTGAGACACCTTGGAAAACCAACCACGGGGACAACCCTGCCCCCACCTCGGGAAACAAACCCCCAGCAATCCTGCCTTTAATTACTCTGAACCCACTGATTAAGGCCAGGAGCTCTCCCCTTAATCCTGAATTGCTCCTCTTGACCCTGGTGGGGTTTGTGACTCCATCCCCGTTCTCCAGGGAATCCCGACAGCTCCTTCCCGGGGCCACCTCCGTGTCCCTGGGAGCATCCTCAAGGCAGCCCAGCCTTAATTGAGTTGCTGACATTCCCCACTCCGTCCCTGTCTGCTGCCTTGCCAAAGAACAAAGTAACAGCCCCTTCCCATTAAGGGCGGTAATAACTTAATTAAAACCAAGTTGGCCGCGCCGCGGGATCCAGTTTGTCATCAAGAGGCCTTCCATGCCTTCCCCCTCTGGTTTTTGATAATCTATGCCAGATATTTAATCACTGGATATCCCGGTATAAAGCTCCCAGCCTCCATAACCAGCAGAAAGCTTGTCAAAATAAATTTTAACTTCTGACCGTGGTGGAAGCCCAACTAGGAGGTATTAACAGAATCAGAGCTGTCAATCAGGGCTTGGGCTCACCGTTTATATTATTAATTCCAACTCTGGTGGCATGGTCTTGGGATAACAACCATCCTAAGCTGCACTGGTCCAAAAAACACAAACCAAGAGTGGAATATATTTCGTGCCGAGGTGACGTTACTGAGTGTCCAGAGGAACTTTTTTTTGTCTTTGAAAGGTGATGTTTTATTAGATTATTCTCATTGCCAAGAGACACAGCTACTGTCTGGCTTCGTTTGCTGAGGGGTTTGCACTAATGTAAAGATTTATTCCTCACACAAAAGCAACTCAGTAAGAAAAAAAGCCAAGAAATCGTTGTTTGTTTGTTTGTTTCTGGGAATTTAATTAATGCAACATGTTAGAATGGAGGCTGAATATTCTGGAGTGAAAGTGGCCTCACAAATGGAAATCCAGCTTGGAGCCTATGAGTTGGAGGTATTGTTACAATGCAAACCAGCGGGAAGGATTCCAGGGAGAAAGAGGAGAAGTGTGTTAATTGAGAACAATAACACGCCCAGGACCTCCAGGAGCTGGTGGCCTTAATAAAAGGAGACAATGCCATGTTGTTGCATAACCTGAATTTCAAATTCAATTTCAGCTGGAGTGGAGCACAAGTGATGAAGAGCTCTGGTGCTTTTTCTCTGCTCATTTGCTTTTTCTCTGTTCATTTCTGAGCCCATCTGAATGAAAAATGTGTCATGGGCTGCGTTAAACTGGGCTTGACCTGGGTTTTTATCTCCCATATTAAACCCTTGATCGTGGAATCAGTTTCAAGGACATTAAACACACGAAAGGTGAGATTTGAGGGGATATTTGCAATCAAATGAACATTGCTGGCACAGGTTTCCATCCCACCTTATCCCAGTTTGTGTTCTTGCCCAACGTGGTTCTGTTGTGACTCAAACTGGGGAGATGAGGAGGAGGGACTGTTGGCATTGAGGTGGTCCTGAAGGGTCCAAGACTTTGGAACTCATTTAATCCCCTGGTTTCCTTCATCATCATCATCATCATGAACAAAACCAGTCTGAAGTCACCTGGAGAGGGCCCAGAATTCCCTTTTTCCAGAGTGTCCTCCCTGGTCACCTCGAGCAAAGCCCTGAAGTTGTGGCAGATACACAAAGCTTGTACAGGCAGACAGAGCTGGGGATCAAATCCATTTTTCCCCTCCTGTGTGGGAGCTTTTGCCTCTTTGTCCTCAAAAAGAGACGGAATGAGGAGCAAGAAACTCCATGAGAAAATTCCTGAGTCTGTTTGCACTCCAGCTCCAGGACAGATCTGAGTGTCCTCAGCTCGAGGTGCCCGAGGACATTTCAGCAATTTCTTAAGTGCCCAGAACCCTCTGGCAAGATTTGTTCTATTATTTTCTGTATTTATCTGTGAATCACTTCCCCACTGATTTCCCACCATTTTGTCTTCCCAATAGGAAGCATTTGGATTCATTTTGCTGGATAAAAATGCTTCCATTTGAAGAAGGTAGAAGGGGAAAATATACCAATAAATAACCTGAAAATGCTAATTAAAAGTGACAGATAAAACACTAATTATTGTCCAGGATATTCTGGATCTAGCTGGTGTTCAGCCAGCACCTTTAACCTCCTGGGAGTATGGAAATTCACCCAAATAATGAATCTGCCATCATTTTTAATAAATCTGCTGTTAATAAGACCAAAATATAAATCCAGTCATCCTCATCTCCTCTTATTTAAGCAAATAAATGCAGAGTAGAAAGCAAATAGAAGCTTTAGGATACTGTTTTCTAGATCCCTGGATATTCTGGAACATTTTATGGATGAGTAGTGAAAAATGGAGACACTTTCCCTTCCTCCTTTTAATCTGGGCATCACGAATTCATCATTCATGAACTTGCACAACCTTTGCTGAGCTCTGCTTGCATTTCAAAGCCATTGTGAGGCACAAACTGCAAGATCTATTCTAATTTCCCCCCCTCTCCCTGTCCAGCTCCACAGAATCCAGGGATGTGGTGTGTGCCTGCAGTGCTGGGATGTATTTGTGCATATCAAAAGCAGCAACTCTCTCAAATCATTCATTGAAAGTTCCACTTGGCTTGGAGTCTTCCTGAAAAATATGTTTATTTTGTCTTCTCGACTTACTTTTCCTCGTGTCTGAGTATTGTGCCTCCAGGAAGAAAAGCTTAAATTGCTGAAGTAGGGCTTTTTTTCAAAGCCTGCCAAGAATAAAGTGGCTTAATAAGGAAGCACACAGATTTCACTTTCTTACAGGGAAAAAAAAAAAGGAAAAAAAATAAGAAAAAAGAGGAGAAAGTCATTGGGAGAAAGGCTGGAAACTTTAGGAGCAGTGGATATTTTCTAAAAGTGGAAAGATAGGAGCATTTTGGGAAGGAATATGGGGCTAACTCACCATGGAGCTTGGAAAGGATGAGGACTCTGCCAACCAAATTGGATCCACGAGCACAGGAGGCTTTGTGCTGGTGGGAATCCTGTGATGGCAAGGCCACACCTGTGGGGTCATGGAGGGGTCCCTGTGGGAGGTGTTTGGGACCCAGCAGGGACAGCCCATGATGGTCACCGTGTCCCTGGGTGCCAGGGACCACCCGGAGAGGCCGGGAACAGCAGTGCCAAAGCTTCTCTGCCACCCTGCACCCTCCATCCCTTTGGGGTTTGGGTGTAACCCAGTGCCAGCCTGACCCCACACAGAGCCTGTGGTGTCCCTGTCAATGCCAGCCTCAGCTGAGGCCACTCCTTGGCCACCAACCCCGAGGACACTTCCATCTCTGTGGTGCCTGAGGGAGGCTGCCAGCCACCAATTGTTTTGTTTGTTTTGTCTGAGAAATATTTGTAGGAAAAATGCCCCGGGAGGTGCCGTGACTCAGGCTGGGAGCTGCAGAACATCTGTGATTCCCCCTCTCTGCACCAGCAAGGGCTGGGATGCTGTGAGGGAAATGCAGCAGAGCTCATTCCTGCTGCTGTTCATCAGGGAAAAGCCAATCCAGGCTTAAAAATCCAAGATTTAAGGCTGCCTGGAAGTAGGAGATGCCCAGGTGGAAATATCCCAGCTCTGCCATGTCCTTGGGCTCTCTGAACAAAGCTTCACTCACAGTGAAGGGCAACTCCTATTTTTTTGTTCCATTTTCACAGGTGGAACCAAAGAGAAGTGGAGAAATCAAGATTCTATATCAAAAATGGCCACCTGGAAGGTTCAGGCCTTGTCTTGGCCAGGCCCCAGCCAGGAGCTGTTGTGCCCTCAGCCCTCACCCCGGCCATGGGTGCAGTGGGGACTCCTGGGCCTGATGCCACCTCTGAGTCACTCAGCATCTCTGCTCCTGCATTTATTTTTGGAGGTTTCCAGCCTGAGCACAAATAAACAAACCCAGCCCAGCCTAGGCCGCAGCCTGAGGTGGGGCAGCTGCAGCGTTCTGAGAGATAATGCTGGCAAGGGACAGGGAAATAAAAACCAGGGAAATATCTCAGATTAATTGGAGGAGCAAATCCTGCAATCAGTGCGTGCTGGTTTTGATGAGTTGATGGAGGGTGTTAAACTCGGAATTGTTTGGTTTTGCTGGCCAGGGCTGGGATGAATGAATTTGCTGCATGACTGCAGCACTCATCCAACCTGCTGGAATTCATCAGAGCAGGAATCTGGGCACCATCAGGAATCCGGCTCCTGAATATTGTCAGAACATCCACAAACAAGATTTGAGTGCTGTGGAAGCAACACCAGCAGCTTTATCACAGTCTAGCAGCATGTGATCACTAAAATCCAACTGAATATCCCCGCATTTTGCAGGAATTCCCCAGGATTTTTTAAATAACCCGGTTCCAATGTAGAGAGGTGCTGTGTCAGGGTGGAAGAGGTGGCTCTTCCCCTCAGGAAAAAGCCAATTTTGCGTTGCCAAATCCCTCAAGTTCCATGTGGTGGCTCAGCAGTGCTGTTGCCTTCAGCTGGTCCCAGAATACAGAGAATTCCCAGTTCTTCTTTTACTCTTTTCAGGGGCTTTAATCTCTCTCCACATGGATCCTGTGCCCACCAAATTAAAAATATTTTCTACTTTTGGGTGAGCTCTGGAAGACCCACGAGGCAGAATCTCTCTGACAGTGGATGGGACCAGTGGCCCAAGCAAATATTGGAATGTGGAGAGTTGCCTTCATAAATCCTCATTTATTTGGATTCTGCCATCCCAGTTCTATTCGGGCTCTGCTGAAATTCACTGTATTGTCTAAAGATTTCCAAATCTCTGAGCAGAGGGAGGCACTCGGGGCTGCCATGTCCTGATTAAACTTTACTTTAGATTCATCCACTGCACAGATTTTTCAACCCTCTCATTCCACACCAGCAAAGTCACCTGTTTTCCAAGGGACACTCACTGGAAAATGTGGGCAGTCGGATTTCTCTGCGGTTCAGCCACTCCTATATTTGAAACACTGCTCTGAAAAAAAAAACCTCGAGGCTTCTTAGACCTGGAAAGTTCAATTTGTCATCATCTCACCCCTTTTTTGAAGAGCTCTCATTTTCTCTGAGTCTCTTATTTTATATAAAATCAATTTTTTCCTGTTTTTATCATACGATGACTCCACTCTTCTGCCAGTCCTTGATTAAAAAATTGCCTGAGCTGGTTCATACACAGAGTTAAACTCAGCCTAGGATGGGGCAAAGCATCTGGTTGATATTTCAGCAATGTCTTGTGGTTAATAAGTTCTGCTTGAGCCACAGAATTCCTGCCCTGGCAGCTTTCAGGACTTTTCATGTGGAAATTTCCTCCTTGCTTTGCAAAGTCAGTGCCTGTGGGGTTTTTCTTCGGGTACAAAGTTTAGGGTTTGAGGACTCCACAGGACAAGTGTTGAAAAAGTAAAATAAAATAGAATCAAATGAAATTAGATTAAGTTAAATTGAATTAATGATCATGCAGATTCTTCTCTGTAAAATTAGCTGCCACTATGACCCACCAAACACAGCCCTTGGTTAACACCTCTCCTTATACCATGAAAAATAAATATCTGCAGCTGAATTTGTCTGTCCAAGACACGATTTCAGGCAGTTTTCTGCTTGTGACCGTGTCACTTAATGGTGAATACAATGCACTCCATGGTCATGGCCTGGAAAACAACTTCAGCTCATTAAAAAAAAGAATAAAGAAAAAAAGAAAAAATATGGACTATATTTAAAAAAAAAAAAAAGGATTCCTGGAACACCAAGAGCCAGCAGAAATCCAAGGAAAAACCCCAACCTACGTCAGGCCTAATATTTATCAAGAACCTGACACCAATGTGGTCATTTTTTTTGCTTGTTTACTGTTGAAATGAAGTTTATTCCAATTTGTAATCTCCAAACTTTCCTTTGGGCTCTGGGGCTGGAAAGGGCACCTTGGGTTTGGATGGGGTGGATGGAGGAGGAGGAGGAGGAGATGAAAGGAAAGGGAGGAGGAGAGGAATGAGACCTGTCTTGCCAAAAATGTTCAGTCCAGAAACCCAATTTCTGTGCTGGTTGTGGCTCCATTTCCCAGAGGTGTGAAAATTCAGGGGTTTGAAATGAGAACCAAACAAAATTGGGGAGATTTTGGGGCTTCTTTGCCCCTCAGGAAAACTTTTCAGGGAATCAGGGATTACAAAAGCAGGTAGAAAAAAGCAATAATGGGCACAATCCAGGGGGATGGAAATGATTCCTGAACTTTGCAGAAAGCAGCTGATGGCATTTCAGAGCTCAGCTCAAACCAGTACAAAATGCAGAGACAATCACTGTAAATTTACATTTAAATTTAAGTTTACACCTATATATTGGCATTTACATTTACATATTTACATTTACACTTAAGATCTGCCATGAACTTCAAAGATTTCTTTAAGTAAGAGTTTTAAGAGGTCATTCAGAGACATCTTGGTGAGGAACAGAGAATGTTAATGGCTAAAATTAACTTTATTTTTAGCAAAGCCCTTTCCTAGCATGTCCTGTTTGTCTGCAAGGTGTCTTAAAGCATCTGACTGCAGGAACAGAGCACACAAATACAACTGGAAAAGGAGAGGGCTTTTTAAATTTATAAATACATCAATATTTATGGCATTTATAATGATTATAAATGAACACTGGGGAATCATTCTTATTTTTGAAAATAATCGCAGGGCCCAAGCTCCCATTGGGAAATCAGGGGATTTCTGTTGAAATAAGTGGAATAAAAAGTACAATCTCTGCATTAGCTGCTTGCCTGAGATACAGATGAAATGTGGAGAGGGACAGGAAAAGGATGCAGTAAAATGAAGGTTTCTTGCACTTGGAAAATGATTGATCTGCTCTCTCACATCAAATAATTCCAAAATAATTCCATTTTACCTGAAGGGGTGTGCTGAGATAACTCACTGAAGGAGCTACGGAGAAAGGATAACGCAGAAATTGTTAAATATCCTCAAACCCCTCTAATGAGACCTAATTTAGTCTGTTTCAAGCTTTGATTAATTGTATTTTTGCTTCTAATGGCTCCCAGCTCGAATGGGTGTCCGAAGCCACACTGAAATGATGAATGGTTTGCAGTCCACCACCACCAGGGCAAATTTATGGCTGCCCACATTACTTGGCACAGGGAGAGGATTTTGCAAGGATGAAAAAAGTTGGAAGGAGGCTGTGGATGGAGGAAAGGCTCTGCTGGGAACAAGGAGTTGAGACATCAAGGTCCACATTGTCCAAGACTGAGACAGAAGCTCTCTGAGCACTGCTCTTATCTCCACGAGCTCAAAGTTCTTCTTCCTTTTCATCCCTCGTGTTGCTTTTTCCTGAATAAATTTGCTTTCCTACCTCCAGAAATGATTGGATCCCAAATACAGAACAAAACATCCCCGTATCAGCAGGGAAAATTCAGAATTTTTTCGCTGTAGGAGTTTAAACAGGACACAAATGGTTCCAAGGTGCAAATCCCTTGGCACAGGGCACAGCTCTCCTGACAGGCAGCCTGCAGTGCAGCTCCCATCTCCCTCAGCATTTATCTCACAATTTGCTGCTTTAGCTTGAAAGAATGGGAAAATAAAGCTCCATGGCAAGTTAAGTGTGGGCTCCGCATCCCAAAAGTGTGGAGAAGGAAACAGCGGGGAGGAGGCAGAAATGTGGGACACATGGAAATAAACCCCATTTTTCACTGCTCTCCACTCAACCAGCAGCAGTGATAGCCACTCCATCACCTTAAAGAGGGATATTTAATTTATTAATCACCCTGCCTTGCCCAGGAACCTGAAATGGTGCCACGGAGATAATGAGGAAAAGCCTGCAATCAACAGAAAAAAAAACTATAATCAAGTCTTTGTGGCCATTTATTTGGGCAGCAGCGAGGACTCCACTCCATCATTATTCCCCACACCTTGTTCACTTTTTGGGAACATTGGCATGAGTGAGAGGAACATGTTGTGAAACTAAGCAAATACTTACACAGGAATACTCCAGTACCACGTGTATTTACAGAAATATTCATTTGAGAGGGATTTAATGGCTGCTTTGACAGGCTCTGTGCTGAAACGAGCTGCAATAATACCCTGCAACTCAGGAACTGCCTGCCCTGGGTAAATTTGGAGCTCATTTATTTGGTTCAAGCGAAGCTGAGCGATGCCAGAGCGGGTGAAGGTGCAGGGGATTTGTGCTTCCAGGGACATTTGTGCTGCCAGAACTTCTCCATCCTCAGGCTGGATCCCCATCCTGTGTGCTCGAGGCAGGAGCTGGCCCCGTGCATGCAGTGCACACACGCAGCACGCAGGCTGAATGTGTGTGAAATGTTTCAATTACCTCTAAAATAATGTTTAACATGTTCCAGACATAGTGCATTAAGCAAAGACCCGAGCAGCATTTGAAGCGTATTCTGTTTTTCATTTTAATAGATTGTAAATGTATTAAACACATGTTAAGAATATATTTCATATAGTGCATTTGTAAAATATTATCAAATTTATATAGGCGGAAACCACAGAGCCACCACAGGATCGGCTCCAGAGCGGGCCCATTTGGCAAGTTAACCTTTTAGCACTGCTGCACCAGCAGAGAAGGGAGGATTTGATTTGATTTCACTCTCTTTTTGGTTCACTTTAAGCCCTTAACCCCTCCAGCTCTAAACTTGGGGCTCTGGATAACATTTATACCCCAACCATCTGCCCTGGAGCTCCCTGGTTTAGAGCAGAGAGAGGTGCTCAATATCAGAGCTGAAAAACTGCCCCGTAGCCATAGGATTAAATATCTGCTCCTCCTTTAATGCCCCCTCAAATCATTTGGTGGCATTAAATATCCCTATTAAAAGGCAATGTCTGCAGATATTTCAAAGCTGGAAACTGAGAGCTCGGGATTCCACTCGGTTTCTTCCCCTCTGTCCTGCAAACTGAGCAAACTGCACTTGGGTTTTGGGTTTTGGCCAAGCCAGGGAGAATGGTTTGGGTTTGAAGATGTTTTCTGAGCCCAGAAACCCTCAGGTTTCTTTGAAAGCAGAACCCAGAGCTAGGTCTGTTCCGTTGGAAATGAATCCCATCTCCTGGCTGAGCTCAGCCAAAATCCTGGAAATCAGCACTTAACATGAGGCAGAGGTTGGGGTCTGTGAGAGCTCAGCCTAAAAGTGCAGGATTTAATCCCAGAAAGCACCCCTGGTCCTTGAAGGGTGTAGGAATCCAACACATTTCCATTTTTATGCATGAATAATTCCAGTTACTTTTGACTCTTCTCTAACAGGGATCAAAGCAGCAAAGCCAGCCCAGACCCAGAGTGAGAACTGAGATTTCCAAGTTGTGTTGGACAGAAATCCCAAAGCTTTGGGTGTCTGGGGCCCAGAACAGACCTTGCCACTCAAATCTCTGGTTCTGCCTCTCTGCTGCTCAGTTTGGGAGCACAGAAGGCACCTGGGGCAGGAAACTGCCACTTCCCAAACTGGAGTGAGGCTGCTTTTAGCTTAGACAAACTCTAGAAAGAGCCACTGGTGGGTGATAAAGGGGAAAGTGATTCCTCCTAGCACAGCAGAATTTATCATCAGTGCTCTGATAAACCAGCCCAGGAACTCAGCCCAAATCCAGCTTTGCAAACACCCTGGAATATTGGCCATATAATGACATTTATTTTTGATGTCTGGGTCCTTTTACTTTCACTTTTTTTAGAACCTCCGTTAGTTTATAATAAAATTTAATAATGCAATTTTATTGTCAGCTAGAAACAGGTTCTTAGCAACAAATGTTTTTCTTCATGAAGTATTAAAATCCAAAAGGAACAGATGAATCAGGGAGAATTTTTTTTTACCTCAGTGTCCATCCCAGTCCAGGACAGCACCCACAGGCTTCACAGGACTCTGATCTGATTCTTCTCATCCCAAAGTTTTCAGAGAGATTTTAGAAGGGTTGGTCTATCCCTTCTAAATATCCCACCTAGCCCCTGGAAAATGAACTGCAGAGGGGGTGCACAGGTGGAAAAGAAGATTCCTCAGGCTGGGATGAGGCCTTGGATTCTTGCAGGCTGCCATTGTAAGCACAGCCTCTATTGACACTCCAGAGCTTATTGCCAGTGACCTGTGGGGATTGGGTTTCCTGAAGCTCAGGAGATCCATTTCAGCTCCGAGGGGGAAAGATCAGACACATTCTGAAGCTCCCCAGAAGAGTTATGACAGATGTGTCACAGTAACTTAACTGCACCCTGAAAAAATATTAACTCTGAAGTGTGTTGGTTTTTATAGGCTTATTTCACACCATTATCCACTTAACTCCCCAATAATGTCCCAGCTCTGGCCAACGAGCGGCAGGAGATATTTGCTGTGCTTTGACTTCCCAATTATTTGGTGTGGATGGGTGAGATGAAATAACAGCCAGACATCCTGAAAAAAAAAACCCCACTGAAATATTCACTAGCGCTGCGAAAGAATTCCCTTTCTCTCACTTTTAATAATGCAGGATTTCCCTTATCACATGGGATGGATTTGTGCTGGAGGAGCTCTCAGATGGGGGAAATGTCAAGCTGGAAAGGAGTAAATTCCCCACTTTGTCACGTAAAATGTGGGATTGGGTTGTTGTAAAACATTGGCAGGAGGAAAATCTCAGTGAGCAACGGAGCCAAATGTCAGCCTGGAGCTGCCACCCTGCATTGCCCTGATTTGGGTCGGTCCTTCCCAGCAGCTACTGTGCAACCTGGTGCAGAAACAGCTTCTGGAAGTGATTTTTCCCATCTGATAGCACTTTCCTCGTTACTCTTCCAGTAAATGTGCAGAAAGAGAGATCCCAGGCTGCCTTCTCAACACCAAAATCAGCTGCTGCTGTGGCACCATGAAATCACACCAGCACCTCTGGAGGACAGAGAGGATTTTAAAATCCTGCTGTGTCTTCCTTGCTTATTATTATTATTATTATTATTATTATTATTATTATTATTATTATTATTATTATATGCTTATTATTATTATTAAATATGTAAAGATTTTGGAGACACAGGGAGTGAAATCCTCCTTGTGCAGGCACAAGGGAGTGAAATCCTCAGGAGAGCAGGACAGGCACTGGAGCCAGATAAGTCATAACAGAACATAATATTTATTTAGCTCATCACACACAACTTTATTTTTGAATGAAAAACGCATTTAAGTTCCTCTTGCTGTTTTTTTTTTTCCATTGGATACCCTTGAATTCCATAGGTGATTATCAAAAATTCTATTTTTAATCTGACCTTTGATGACTAAAAGCAAAAGCTGAAAGGATTTTTCTCTCTACTCTGACTGGAAATGGATTTGGTGGCAAAAGGAGCATTGCCTGAGGGGTTTTTCCCCCCTTTTTAGATAACTGCCATTGCCATGGGGCTCACAATAACACGGAATTTTAGGAGACCTTACAGATGGTTTTGATGCAGTCACACCAGAAATGAGTTTACCTGAGAGTCTTTCTGTCCACCTGGGAAAGAGGTGACAAAACACAAGGTCTGAGCACAAAACGTGCGAGGATGGGGCTGAATTTGAGTTTCCCAGCCCACATTGGGTGACATTTGCTGAGGCACCGCTTCCTCCTTTCGTGCCGTGACAAGATGATCCCGAATTGGGAATTAATCCACATCTGCCTCCTGCAAATCCCGCTCAGCTCCGTGAATCCAGAGCGAGTTCTAGGCAAGAGGCCACTGGGAAGGTGTCCAGTTCTCTGTACCCCATGCCCAGCTCTGTCAGCCTGGCTGCAGAATAATTTATTTCCTGCGGTTCCTCTGGCCAAGGAAAACATCTCCGCTCCCTGTGGCAGTGAGGGGCCTCTGCTGCAAATTGTGCACCCCAGGGGCTGCCCCACATCGTGGGACCTGCAGGAAGCTCCACACCAGGGCACTGGGGAAAAGGACTGGGTTTTCCTGGTCCTTGCACCTCCAGAAATCAATTTATGACCGATGGGGTGAGTTACTTTCCTCCCCACTCTGTAAAAACCCGTGGTTAATTGATTTTGGTGTTTTTTCTTTTTTTATTTACAACTCCAAGCAAGGTAAAATTTGTCTCGAGAAAGTTGAAGAAAGGAGCCTTCAAAATGAAATATCAAGGTGTTGGTTTATGTCTCGGAATGGATCTGGGCTGGGGGAGGGGGAAATGGGGACCTTCATTTCCTCGTGTTTTCCCTGGAACATATTTTTCAAGGGATATTGGAATAAGTTTCCATTGAAAACAACCCCCCAGCAAACCCCATCCCTTATTCCTAGACCCCCAGAAATCGCTCACCTGGAAGGAGCTGAATGTAATGTTTTACTTTAGTTCTTGGAATCAGAGAATTGTGGAATGTCCTGAGTGGGAAAGGGACCCACAAGGATCACCCAGTGCAGCTCCTGGCCCTGCACAGACACCCCAAAATCCCACCCTGGGCATCCCTGGCAGCATTGTCCAAACTCTCCTGGAGCTCTGGCAGCCTCGGGGCCGGGACCATTCCCTGGGGAGCCTGAGCAGTGCCCAGCACGCTCTGGACGAGGAATCTTCTCCTGATATCCAACAAAACCTCCCTCAGAGTGGAAAATTGTCACCAGAACCTCACTGGAGGCAAAACCAGAACAACCCAGAGGTGTGTGAGGGTTGCTCCTGAGTTCAGTGGGAGCAGGATTTGCCCTTCCACTTCCTCCTTTCATTTCCCTCCCTTTACTCCCACATTCCCAGTGGGTCTGGAGCGAAGAGCTGTCCTTTATTTTCCTGGGATATCAATGTGGGGATGACTGTGTGTCCTGCAGGGAGGCTGGGAAGGGTTTGGGCTCTGCTCTGGCCACCGCTGGGACAGGAATTGTCTTAATTTGCTGGTTCCCAGGGAGCGCTGAGGGATGGGATCCTGCTGACACAAGGATTATCTGAACGTGAGGGATTTCTTCCTGAATTGTAACTTCCTTCCCAATTTCCACAGGATTTTAAAGCCAAGTAATTCAGAGGAGCCAAAAGTTTCATCTCCCACCTGCCTCTGAGACTGTCACACAAAGCCAGGCTGATTTTTACATCTTTTACAAGCCCTACCGCCCCGAAGGTTCAAGATTTTCTTTTCAGACTCCACCAAAAACCTGTTCCAAGGTCTCCTAGCTATCGTTTTTATCATCCCCTGGTGCTGTTATCAGCAGGGCCTGATCCAGCAGATATTTTTCTGTCTGAGCACAGTAAACCAGAGCTCCAGCTGCTGCCAGTCAGGATGGATTTGGCTCAAATCCCAACCTCTGGCACCTTCCCATTCCTCACATGAACGTCCAGCACAGGAGCTGCTCCCATGAAGAAAGTTCCTCATGGTTCTGTTTGCAGGACCTCATTCCTAATGATCTAAGACACCATATTATTAAAAAATAGTGCAAATTATGCTTTCACTTCCAGCAGTGCCAATGTGATATAACTCCTCTGACAACCCTTTGTATTTACTTTGGCTTCCCCCGAGCCCAAGTCCAGTGGAATAACTGGAGTTTGTCGAGATTTACAGTGGCATAACAGAAACTGGGGCTCTGGGTGTGGAGAAGCCCTGGTTGTCTGAAGCCATAATAATTCCCAAAAACTGCTGTGCTCCCCCTGTCAGGGGCTGCCGGAGGAAGGTTTTATACAGAGGGAGATTTGAGGGTGGACGCTCTGATTGGGAATGAAAATGTTGTTTTCTGGTGCAGACATTAAAGTTATGAGATCTTTCAGCCTTTGGCTGCGTTCCAGGTGTTAAATTCCTCTGTCCCTATGGATGGAAAAGCCAGAGGGTCTTTCTTGATACAGTGAATTTGATTTTGATTTTTTTTTTTTGCTGTGCATGGAGAGGACTCGAGCTCTGCGTTTCGCTGTCCTCAAGCAGTTTGGAGTCACGTTCTCTTTGTCATCCCTCTGCTCCATCCTGCTCCTTTCTTTCCAAGCTTGGAGGCAGGAGGGTGTCCCTTGAGGAACGCTGAAGCTCTGTGGGCTCCAGGTCATGCCACAGGGTGGGGGTATGGATCTGTCCAGCAGGGAAAATCCCTCCCTGAGAGGCTCCATCCCCGTGTCCTGTGGGGAGCCAGCGGCGTGTCCAGCCCAGGAGCCTCAGAAACCACAGCCCAGGGAGCCACCAAAGAGCTCTTTTAGGAAAAACTGGGAGGGACTGGGCTTTGAAATGCTGCTCAGCAGTTTCCTACCTGAGGGAATGTGTGCAAGACTTGGCTCAGCTCCCACAAGGACTCGGCCCTGTTATCAAGGTTTGGTTTCAGTCGACTTGCAAGAAAACATTTCAATTCTCTGCTTTTTTTTCAGTGGGTTCTGCTCAGCTCCAGCCCCAAGCAGCTCCACGGAAAGGCTGAGGAGGGAAGATTTGTTCATCATCCTCCTCAATTCCTCTTCCCAGCAATATCTGGGTGTGTATCCAATGAAATCTTCCAAAATCCCATCTGCTTGTGGCAGGATGAGCACAAGGGACACAAACCTACCTGTGCTGCTGGGATTGCAACTCCCACGGAGACCTTGGGAGTGAAATCCCTTCTGCATCCCAAACTGCACCTTTGGGACTGAAATCTTCTGGAATCACAGCAGAAAGAGAGATTCCTCCTGCTCCTGCAGCGCTTTAGGACTTCCCCGATGCTCAGGCAGACACAACACAGGGAAAGAAATTGGCTGGAATTGGGGCTGGGAAGAAAGGCAGGGTTTGTGTGGAGGTGTGGGGAGGTGGAAGGAGGTAGAAAGGGGATCCTACCTCCATTTTCACCAGTTCCTTTATGAGTGTGATACAGGTATTTTCCTATCATAAACCAGCAACGTTCCCCAGCAGCAAGTGCTGTTCTTGGCATCTCCTTTGATTCCAATTTGCTTTTCTTGCAACTGTGGGCAAGAGTCGTGAAAAAGGGCCCTGCCTTACAGGTAGGGAAGGGAAGGCACTGTTTTTTATACAAATAAATGTCACTCCTAAATCATCTGCTTTTGGAGTCCTCCACCTTGTTCTGGCCCATCCACGCCTCTCTCCCACCTCCTAACTGGGAGCTGCCATGAAACAGAGAGGGGATGAAATGGGGGCTTGTTCCTCTGAATCTGCACTCACCTCCTGCCAAGGGGGGACACAAACGAGAGCTAGGAAATATCAGTGGGAGGGACTGATTGGGAAGTTTCCTTCTGAAGGAAGAAAGTGAAAATCAGAGCTTTAAGAAAAATGCATTAATGTTTCCAGATTATTTCTGAGTAAGTGGCTGGAGATTTCCCATCTTTTTCACTTGTGCATCTTTTTCACTTGTGCATCTTTTTCAGAGCACAAGTTCTCACATTATTTCAGAAATTTTCTCAGAGAGAATGGATCAGAATCCATGGAATAAGAAAATGCTTAGGAGTTGGAAGTCAGGGAATAAAAATCTCCTGTATTCTGCTGTTTGCCTCCAGCTGACCCCACTAATCTCACATCACATTGCTGTGCCTGTGGGTTTCTGTAAAAATCAGGATCATCCTGATCCCTTCCAAAAACCCTGCAGGAAAACATCTGTAAAGGAAATCCAGCTGTGTCTGTGCAGAGCAGCACGGCCTGGAGAGATACCTGGGTGAGCTCTGTGCTCCTTCTGTGTGTCTTGAGTTTCGTTCTTTGAGTCTTTTATATTAATTATTTATATTATTCCTTTATTCCCTCTTGTCAGCCAGACCATTCCTGATAAGTTTTCTTTATATTCCTGCTGAGCCCAGGATGTGGAGTTCTATGTCCAGTTTAGATTTGCAAACTCATCCTTAATTAGAGATTAATTCTGAATTGGTTCTTTCTGTTAGAGATTGAGTTAGACCAGGTTTTACTCAATTTCTAAATGGTTGGTAATGCTTAGAAATGGGTGCAGTGCAAGACATCCCTCATCAAAATGATGTGGATGTTTTCATACTATAAAAATGGCAGTAATGAACGAAATTATTGAGATAAGGAACAGAAATGACTCAAAAGTCACTCTCAGACTCAGCTCAAGAAGTTAAGGAGGAAATGTCCTTTCATTAAGAGAGTTTGCAATAAAATGGATTATTTAGTGAAACTTAAGCTTTAAGGATGTTCAGGTAACTGCTGAGGAACAAAGTTTGCAGCTCTCAGTAATTTATGGGAATTATATTAGCTGGGCAAAATATTGCTCTTGACCTGTTTGCAATCCCCTCTTCGACCCTTCCACTGCTCTGCTCTCCTCTGCCTTTGGACAAAACATGGAAGGGCTGCTCCTGGCTCAGCTGGTCCTAAAGTTTTGGGAAAACTCTGTATCAGAGCTGGACAACGCTCCCCAATTCAGCTTTTCCACCACAGCCTCAGCACCACTTCACAAATTGAAGTCACATTGTGCAAGAAGGGCTCAAATCTCACATTTCAGAACGCAAGGAAAAGGCCTCTGGCTGCAAGTCAAAGGTTGAGGGACATCTCAGCTCCCTCTCCTCAGGAGGAACTTGGGTCCTCCAGGGTGCCCTTTTTCTGTAGGAAAAGAAAATCTTGGAATCCCTGCTCTGCAAATCTCCCCATTAATCCTGGAGATAACCCTGAGCACACGTGGTTCCTTCAGCCCCACCACCCAAAGGTGAGGTTTTCTCTAGGAAATGTCTCTGTTTGCTGAACCCAACGCCAATTTTTACCAATATTCCTGAAAGCCCTCCTTAGACTGATGGTAACAGTAAACTTCCCACCTTGCAATTCCAGGAATAGAGCTGCTGAGGTTTTCCTGTACCAGCTCCAGAGGGCCAAGACAAACCCCAGTGTTGGTGGCTCCTCCAAAATCCCTCAGGAAGAATGGGATGTTTCCATCCACCGCTGTATATTGACTCTTGCCGTGCTGCTGACCTTAAATCATTTGATGACATCACATTGTTCCTTTGAATCCATGTACAAATAAGCTGGATTTCCATTAGGGAACATAAAATGCTCCATTTTGCCTCACTCTGCAAACTGTTTATGGGTTACTCGCAGCTTTCAGGATTTTTACAAGAGAACATCCACTGTTCATTTCCTGGCTCGGCTCCAACTGGACATGTTAACTTTGCCTAATTTCCAAGACATTTCGTGGGGAAGGCTCCATAATAGAAGGCATGTTTTTCCACCAGGGAACTCTCACAGTGCTTTTTTTTTTTTTTTTTTTTTTTTTTTTTTTTTTTTTTTGGCTTTTTTTTTTTTTTTTTTGCAAGTCTATTTTTCCCAGACAAATTAAAGCTCCTTTTTATGAGCTTCTTCTAAAGGGGTAGAACAGTAGCTGGCCTTGTTAGATATTAGTGCTGCTGTTGGGAAGGGCGATCGTGTAACTGCAGGGCCTCAGGATTTTACACTTTCTGGAGTTCATTAACCAGAGGCTTCTGTATTTGAACCTGCAAGGTTTGAGCTGGACGGGGCCCAGGCAGCGAAATCAATCCAGTCCCGCAGCACAGAACTAATTGTCATCATATCCAAATGTGCAAATATACAAGAAGTCTACAGCAGCAGAGGCAGGGGAAAATTGAGGGCTTTCAGCTTTTTTTTTTTTTTTTTTTTTTTTTGGGGGGTATTATGTTGCTGAAAAGTTTTTTACACGCTTCCTCACCGCCATAAAATCCAACATTGAAAGTATGTTTCCTATATGAAAAGATCTGTCCCCAATTGAAGGGTTTTATATCCCCTACATCCATCTAATCAAATGCTTTCCGCTGAAGTCATATATTTGACCACATATTGGGCCGGGGAGGAGTTGGAGGAGATTTCTCTTCTTGTCAAAGCTTGTAATGTCACCAGATCATTCAGGAGGAGAGGGACTTTTTTCCAGCACCTTTTTCCAGCTGCAGCATGTGAGGAGAAGGAGGAACTGTGAGGCAGCTCCTCCTCACTGCCCGGCAGAAATGAGACTCAAAATTTTAATAATAAACAATTTCTGATGAATTTGCGAAGGAATATGTTGGTGTCCAGAAGGAACAGCTGCATTCTTGGGCTCCCAAATGTGATTTTTTGGAAGGATCTTTGTGTCCTGTGTCCCAAATCGGATTTTTTGGAAGGATCTTTGTGCCCTGTGTCCCAAATGGGATTTTTTGGAAGGATCTTTGTGTCCCAGAGCTCTGTGAGCCCTCCTGCCCCCCAGCTGTCCTCAGAGCCAGGTCAGTGCTGCTTTGCAGAGCTCCAGTTTCTCTCTGTCAGGAGTTTTTAACTTTCCCTGACATCTCCTGCAGCCCTTGCAATGACAGTGACGAGTGGAATCTCCTCCCAGCGACAAGATTATTACACATGGACATTATTATTACAATTATCAGGCTGGCAGAGGAAAATCCTCACCCTCTAACTGATGCCCTAATTTAAATGTCTGCACAAAAGCCGAGTTTAGCCAAAACGAACCCAAAATTCAGCTTGAGTTTATTAATAGAAATGCAATCATGAGGCTTTATTGGCAGTTTAATTCTTGGAGCAGGAACGAGGGGTCCGGGTCTAATCCGAACAGATCCTTTCTAAATAAATAGGACTATATTTAATTCACACACATTTTGAAAACTCCAAGGATGCTTCCAGAGAAGGGCTGCTTTTTTTCTCCAAGGTGTAGCCATATGGTTTTAATTTCTCAGAAATATATAGACCAGCTTGTTCCCTGAGCAAACCGTGCCAAGTACGGCTTGTCAAGATAGCTGAAAATGTAATTTAACATCGACTCTTTTCCTAGAGTGACTCCTGACTTGCACAGCAGCAATGTTTCCACTTGGAAAAGTCAAATGACCAGCTAAAGGATGAAATCAAAAATATTTATTATTTACTGGACACGGAAAAGAAAATATTTCTTATTTCTTATGTTCTAGGCACTCAAGTGATATCTACAAACGCTGACAACCTTTTTAAAAATGGTAAATAGCATTTGCTGCTGCAGTTAGAGACTGAGCAGAGTTACACAAATAAACCAAGGCCATGAAATCTTCTCTGGGCAGATAAAAGCTCAAATGCTCAGCTGCCCACACGGGCACTGCAGAGCTGTGCTGCCTCAGTTAAATTAAGCAAATACATCATTTTCGGCTTTCCACTCCATGATTTCATGACCACTGCCTTTCGTACCCTTCTCTCTATCTCTGTTCCACGTGTTTATTTTTTTTTGACTCAAATATGAGTGTAGTGGGTAATTAAAAGTGGATCTTACATGAGGCACCCAGTGCTCAAGCCAAACATTTGCTGGGTAACTGTAAACTCCAAAGTCCGTCCCTGCTCTGCCGTCACTGCGGTTGGTCCATTTTCACACTATTATTATTTTGTCTCAGAATCCCTGTGTTTATAAAATAGGGACAGGAACACAGACTAAATATAAATCCCATCGGCTTTGCACCAGAGCAGCTAAAAAAAAAAGAAGCCTTGATATTCAGAATATTCCCAAATCTCCTGTAAGGTGCCCAAAGGTTGCTCAGACTGAAAGTGGAAATCGTTTTTGGAAGGGACTGAGGAGAATGAAAGATGTTCTAAGGGTGATTTATGGATTTGTCTGGTGATTTATCCCTGTGGGATTCTTTAAAGTGGTGTCACTTTTAGGGTGGGATGGAGAGAATTCTCTCCAGCATGGACCAGTCCACCCAAAAGTGCCCTCCTTGCTCCTGATTTCTGCTAAACTTTATGGACTGAACCTGGATGCATCCACCAGTTTACTGTGAAATAGGAGGGTTTGAGCCTGGTTTTACATCTAAATATCCCATACAAAGAAGTCCAGCACGAGAAAACCCATCCAGAGACATCAACTTCTTGGAACATCCAACCCAAAAAATCCAGCAAAATTTGGTTCTCTCTAAAAGGAAAAGAGGGAAGAAGGAAAGTCTTAAAAGGATGATAATAATTATAGGCACAACAGCAGCAGCTTTTGAATTCAAAGGTAGTAGTTTCTGATATTTGAAAGAATGCAGCAAGGCAAATTTAAAGGAAAAAATGGGAATTTCACACTGGAAATTGTCCCCCATGCAGAGGAAATAAAACCATCCCAGGATTTTTTTTCCCCCTAACACATTGGTGCAGCTTGAGTTGTGTGGATTAAATTGATGCAAAGCCCAGCACCAGAAGAGTCAGGAGAAAACTCTGTCAGATTTATCCATCTGAGGGTTTGGCAGCTCTGAGGTCTTGGATGGCTCTTCCCATAAGAGTAAAAGTGATGTTTTTTGAAAAAAAATATTAATAAACTTTCTAATAAACAGTCTGAGGGAAAAAAGTGACACTGAGAAAACTGTTTTCAATGGTGAAAGAACCCAGAATGCAGGACAAGTTTTCAAGTCGTGTTAAAGACAAACAGCAACAATTTTTAATGTTCTTTGCTTTTAAATATTTCATTCATAAATGGGTACATAGAAAACAAAAATAAAAATATAGTTTCTGCTATAATTCTCCAAATTCCACATCTTGCAACCTCTCTGAATAGCAGAGGGTAAATTCTATTATCTGTAATAGGGGTATTTGCAAAGATTTTTTTTTTCTTTGCTTGTAAAGGGTATTTTCCAAAAGGCACTGCCCTGGAAGAATTCAGGGTTGAAAAGGAGAGGGGAGAGGAAAAGGAGGGAGGAAAAAGGAAAAGGAAGGGGGAAAAGGAAAAGGAAGGGGGGAAAAGGAAAAAGAATGAGGAAAAAGGAAAAGAATGAGGAAAAAAGAAAAGAAATTAGGAAAAAGGAAAAGGAAGGGGGGGAAAGGAAAAGGAAGGGGAAAAGGAAAAGGAAGGGGGAAAAGGAAAAGGAATGAGGAAAAAGAATGAGGAAAATTGAAAAGGAAGGGGAAAAGGAAAAGGAAGGCGGAAAAAGAATGAGGAAAAAGAATGAGGAAAAAGGAAAAGGAAGGAGGAAAAGGAAGGAGGAAAGTGTGTGAGGCTGTGGATGGGAGCACCTATAGGGGTCCAGTGCCACTGCAGGGCTGTCTGGAATGGTTTCCTTTCCCAGCTTTTCCCACTTGTCCCAGTGCTCCTGGGATCCTTGAGGAATCCTGCTCGGGATAAACCCTCCCAGCTCCATGGAGCTGTCACATCCAAGCCTGAAAAACACGGGACATTCAAAATTGTCCTCCAGTATTGATTCCCACAGCCATGAGAGAGAACAGGGTTTGACCTGCCAGGCCAGGCTGGAATGTGCTGGCCACTCACTCTCCCTCTTTTTTTTGGTTTGTTTGTTGGATTCTTGGGAAGAAAGAGCAAGCTGGGTTGAATGCAGATAAATAAATAAATCTGAAGAGATATTTTCACCACTCTGCTGTTGACTTTGAGCCCTGCTGTTTAAAGCAGGACGTCAACAGGCCAAGTGTCCTGTCTGCTCCTGCAAAACCACCCGGCTATTCCGGGCCTGTGGGCACCATTTGGGTACAATGGACTTCCCTTCAGGAGCCTGGTTTCCTCCCAGCTTTATGTATTTATGTATGGACAAGACTTTTTGTACTTTCAGCCCTGTCAGCTCAGCCCCCACGAGGTTGTCCCAGCCCAGGAGCCTGAGGCAAACTGGGGAGAGGATTTCTGTGGCCAAGGTCAGGGCACGGCCTCAGGAGCACGGATTTCATAGAATCGGGGAATGGTTTGGGATGAGAGGGACCTTAAAGCCCGTCCCATTCCATGGACAGGGACACCTTCCACTGCCCCAGGGTGCTCCAAGCCTCGTCCAACCTGGCCTTGGACACTTCCAGGGATCCAGGGGCAGCCACAGCTTTTCTTTGCCCTTGGCTTTGCTCCCTATCTCAGGATGTATCTGCGGCACAGGGTGCTGGAAAGGAATAAAATCTGGCAAAGGATCAGAAGAACTCTCATGTAGTTCTTGAGTCATGCCTTGGAGTAAACATGCAATTAATCAGCAGCGAGTATTCATCATCCCTGTGGGTCTGCACAGTCCCATGGACATTGTCTGTGAGGTTGTGCTGAGGGTAGGGAAAAGCAGCTGAAAAAAATCATCATTCATTGCTGCTGCCACTCCATCTGTGCCTTCCCTGGGAGCTGGGGGCACTTGGGAATGCCAGGATCAGAGCAGAGAACTGTTGTTCTAAACACTCTCTATTGGATTCCAATTAACATCACATCTGTGTTGTGATCTAACACTGCCTGCAGCTCCTGCTCTGGGTGCTAAGGGAGTTTTGTACCCTGGCCTGCAGATTTTCTACCTCTAACTGAGCTATTTCAGAGGGCAGGGTTAGGAGGGATATTGGGAACCCCTCTTCTTCCCTGGGAGGGTGGGGAGGCCCTGGCACAGGGTGCCCAGAGAAGCTGTGGCTGCCCCTGGATCCCTGGAAGTGTCCAAGGCCAGGTTGGACGGGTGGAACAGTGAAGGATAGTGGAAGGTGTGGGTGGAATGGGATGAGCTTTAGGGTCTCTCCCAACCCAAACCATCTGGGTGCTGAGGAATATTCTCCACCATTCCATCACAGTTTAGAGGCCCGTGGGAGGAAATCAGGAATTTTGCAGTCCATAAAACCATCCATAACTCGCACTTCATCCTCAACTCCATCTTCCCGTTCTCTCTCTCCGCCGAGGCCGCTATGACCAAACCCCCCACCCTTCCCAGCCTCCTCGGGAAGCAAAACCACGGGAGCAAAGTGAGACAACACTGCTGGCATCTGCCTGGAGCCTCCCATGGCGCTGCAACCGGAGCACGGCCACAGAACATTGGGAGCTTTCTCCAAAGCCCCGGCAGCGGAAATCGCCGCCGCTCTTAATTCGAACCAGAATGAGATGGGCTCGGGGCATGCACAAAGGAGGCCTTTGCTCGTTCCCAGGGTGCTGACAGGATGGGCCAGAGTCCATCCTGTGCAGCTGATGGGAGCAGCAGCACATCCTTAAATCTCAGCACCTGGGCACCGCTCCGGAGACCTCGGCAGAAACTTAGAAGGGAGGTTGCTGCCAGTGACACTGGGGAGGCCTCGGGGGATGCTGCAGCTGGCTGGGTAAAGGGCTGCTAAAAAAAAGGGGGTTGGAATGGACTTGGGGATCTCTAGAAAGCTCATTTATCAATGTAAACACAGTTTAGCTGGTTAATAAATCTGTTTTCTTTCCTCCTTTTCATCGGGTGCTGCTGTTGGGGCCGCTGGGTTTCGTGGTGTGATCGGCTGCCGTTCGTGAGCATCGGGCAGATAAAGATGAGGGAAAGGGGATTTTTTTCTTATTTCTATTAAATAGTTGGGCCTATGTGTGCTTAGAATTCCTCTTTTTATTCCATCTCTTCTAGGGATGGGTGCACTGCTATGGAAAAAGCAGAACCAGCCAAACCAAACCTCAGCCCAAACACTGACATCAACCCAAACATTTTTGAAGGTCAGGGTGAGTTTGGATAAGTAACCCATGTACCCAGTTGTAAGTAGGGCTGGTTAGGAAATGGATTTTCCACCTTCTGAATAATTTGGAGATTGGATCTCTGTTTTTTGAGCAGCTGACATTTTGACGCTCTTTTCCCCAAACCAAGACAAATTCATTTCAGTGGCAACTTTAACAGCACCGGATCACCTCATTTGTTACTTGCTTTCTTTTTGGGAAATTGTAATCCAGAGAAATAAAAACACCCACAAAATGCAGGCAAAGGAGTGGTTGGTTTAGTAAATCCACCTCCTCCAAGCTGGCTGAGCTGTCTTTAAAAATCACTTCACATGATTTTGAAAGGATATAAACTCCATTTCTTGGTACTTTTGCCACAGGTTGGGGCAGGGATGTCCTTGCAGCCCCTCAATCCTGATATTTCACTCGGAATAAGCTTGGTTGGAAGATTAGGTTGATTTCCATGATGTGTTTGCTGTGAAAACTAAAGGCATTTGGACAAAAAGTGATTCCACTGGGCAAAATTGTTATGATTTTATGTGTTTTTATGGGTGTAGTGGTTGCCATCCTAAAGCCCAGGGCGTGCTAAGGAAGGTTGGCTTTGGGCAACAGGGAATTGCAGAAAATTTGGGAAGGAAAATATTGGGATTTTTAATATGATTGAAATAATAACATCAAATAATGTTCTTCAGTAGGTCTCTCTTCACTCACAAGTTGCAAATGGGACCAAAATAATCAAATTCAGGCACTTCTCTGTCTTTTTCCAAAGTGTTATTATTTTATTTTTAATGAGCACTTAATTAGAGACTGAACAAAAATAAAAAAGGCAAACAACTCAATCCTGAGCAACTCAATACTGAGCTTTGTGTCTAAAGGAAACTCCATGAAATGGGAATCAGGGTAAATAGTTCAATTATTGTCCATTGTTTACACGCTGGAGGAGTGCAACTGTTTGGAATTGTTGAAGTAGTTAGGAAGGTGATCGGAACATTTGCCAGCAAATGACATAAATCCAGAATTAATTATAATGGCTTAAAAGGTTAAAAAGAGAGGGGATCATTGGTCCCATGGTTTATTGTGAACTGTCAGGATAATGGAATTTTAATCAGCCCGTTTATTTTAGGAAGGATTAATTGCATGGCGCGATGCAGAAAATACAGGGAGCAACACTGGAATCGGAGCCGAGCGTGTAATTTTATTAAAGCAGATCAGTTGTAGCATCTTAATTTCCTTGGACATGTTTATGGGGAGCCATTTGTTTGGTCAAGAGTCTTTCCTGGCTGTTGGAGTCGCTGAAAATGAATGTGGTTGCTGAGCCCATGGCCTGGGAATCCAACCCAGGAACCCAATCCATTTCCAAATCTGGAAATGGGATTCCAGGGGTGCAGATGGAAATGTACAACAGGGAGCTCCTCAGGGCTGGGGAAAGATTATCTGGAGGCTTTCACTGGAAGGAAGGGGCAGAAAGGAGGTTCAGGTTGGAAATCAGGAGGGATTTCCTCGTGGAAAGAGTGGATCTGGAAGGATCTGGAGGATTTTGCTGCCCTGCCCTCTCTTTGCTCTCCCCCTGCATCCTGTGCTTCCTCATGGGCAGCTGGGCTCTGCCAGGACCAGGCACTGGGAAGGTGGATGTTGTCCTGATCCATCCTCTCACCTTCATCTTCATCAGAATTAGTTCCAATTAAGTGGAATCACCTTTGCTCTATCAGCAGAACCCTGTTCACAGCAGTTCCCCAGTTATTGAACCATGGCTGAAATCAATGAAATCCAATAAGGAAATCATTCAGTTCAACCAGGAAATCACGAAATCATGGCAGATTGAAATCAAAACTCATGAGCTGGTTTTAAAAAGAAAAATAATCACTTTACTTTTTAAAAATGGACCTTTTCAGTGAGACATCATCCACGGCTTTTGCCAGAGAGCTGCTTGTACAGAGCACGTGACCACAGCTTTTGTCACAAAACCAGAGCAAACAGAGCTGGGGGGAATTTGGGAGGGGATTGGTGAACATTTTCTTCTTCTTCTGTCTCTCCTTTAAATAAAATTATTTGTTTAGTTTGAAAGGCAATCCAGGCTGGGCTGGAAGGAGCAGCTGGCACAGCCATGGGGAGACACTGCCCCTTCCAAGAGGAAAAGGGGCTCACATGACAATTTCTGAGTTACTCCAAACAAATAACCATGAAATGGAGTGGAGGAGAGTCCTCCATTGGATTCCTGTAATATTCCATTTATAGTTTCAGCCTTCTCCCAGGCTGGGATAATAAAATGTTGGCTGGCATCTCCAGAAAGGAAAGGAAATATTCTCTTGGAGGTAACGCTTCGAGATTATCAAGTGGGTTTTTATTTGATATCAATAATAAATCACTACTGGGCTCATTTGATTGTAGCCAGAATGTAAAATACACCCATTAGTAGGGTTGGAGGTTGCTAAACTTGGCCTGCAAACTCCTTTCTCTTACAGCACCGTGTCTGTGCTTGTCACGGTTTTTGAAGGCCCTTCAGTCGAAGCTGGTGTTCAAATTCAATTCAAAATGCTGCTTTAGACCAGAAAATAGCACCATTTTTTCATTTGGAATGGGGCTTTTTTTACACCTTCGAATTATTGCTTCACCTCAGATGTGTTTTAAGAGAGGAACCTTTCTGCAAACAACCCCTGCAACAAGGTTGGACCTCAGGAAAATGGTGTTAAACGCTTGTTTTGACTGTCCTTGTTGGTTTTGATCCATTCATTTCAGCCCTGTGCAGGGTGGTGGAAGGAGACACAGAGTTCCTGGGCTGATTATTTTTCCAAGAAAACACTTGAGAGATGACTCGAGAAAGCAGAAGTGGCCTGAAGAGCAAGGACAAAGCTGCTTTGGTTAAAACCAAACCACAACGGCACCATTGTTTTATTTTTGCCAGAACTTCTGTCAAAGAGGGAGAAGTTTTTGATGATGTTCCCTCAAAATCTGCAAGCCAGACTCATGGGGAGGACAATTTAAAGCAGCAGAAATCTCTGCTTGCTTTGGGTGCTGGGAAGTTTGGTTGGTAGCACTTGGAAATGATGTGTGGCCTGCAGAGCTAATCCCTGCCAGACAAACAATGCAGCTCTCAGCTGGAAAATCCAATGTTGGAGGAAGAGGAGCACCCAGGTGCTCTGTAGGAAAGGTCTAGTGGGAGATGGCTGATGGAGCCACCCCATTCCTGCTCCAAAAATGGGGTCTGGGCAGCACTGCCAGCCCAGGGACCCCATGGCAGGAGGGGCTGGGTTTCCTTGCAGTGTGCAGGGAATGGTTTCCATGCCATGAGCAGGCCATGGTCCCTCTGCCATGTTGGTTTCCCTGCCATGAGCAGGCCGTGGTTCCCCTGCCATGTCCAGGCCATGGTTTCCCTGCCACGTCCAGGCCGTGGTTCCCCTGCCATGTCCAGGCCGTGGTTCCCCTGCCATGTCCAGGCCGTGGTTCCCCTGCCATGAGCAGGCCGTGGTTTCCCTGCCATGAGCAGGCCGTGGTTTCCCTGCCATGTCCAGGCTGTGGTTCCCCTGCCATGAGCAGGCCGTGGTTTCCCTGCCATGAGCAGGCCGTGGTTTCCCTGCCATGAGCAGGCCGTGGTTTCCCTGCCATGTTGGTTCCCCTGCCCTGTTCAGGCCATGGTCCCTCTGCCATGTTGGTTTCCCTGCCATGAGCAGGCCGTGGTTCCCCTGCCGTAAGCAGGCCATGGTTCCCCTGCCATGTCCAGGCCGTGGTTCCCCTGCCATGTTTAGGCCGTGGTTCCCCTGCCATGTCCAGGCCGTGGTTTTCCTGCCATGTCCAGGCTGTGGTTCCCCTGCCATGTCCAGGCTGTGGTTTCCCTGCCATGCCCAGGCCGTGGTTTCCCTGCCCTGTCCAGGCCATGGTTCCCCTGCCATGCCCAGGCCATGGTTCCCCTTCCTGGCCATGCTCCCCACAGTGCCTGGAGGTACCTGCGGAAGCCGAAAAGCCCCGGGCTGGCTCCAGAGCCCTGCACAGACGAGCGGAGCCAGAGGGCTGCTCCCCGGCCCCAGCACACAGCCCTCCTTTCAGCACCTTCCCCTTACACAAAGACTGACTTATCCCACCTTTCTCCCCCCCTCTCTCTCCCTCTGTCTCTGCTCCCCGTAGCCCCGGCCATGAAAAGCCCTCCATGAGCAGCCCAATAAAAAGTTCTGTGCCACCTCCTCCTCTCCCCCTCCCTTCCCATCCAGAACAGTGCTGCCAAAAAAGGGGGGAAAAAAGAAAAAAAGGGGAAAAAAAAAAAAGGGAGAATGAAGGCTAGGACTGGGGGGGGGAGTTAAACCTGGAACTCATTTAGCAAAAGGGACTTTAGTTAACAAGAAAGTTACCCATCATGAACTGCCAGTAACACCTCGAGTGATCCTAAATCCATTACCCAGAGACTTAGCCCTGGCTGAGTTTGATTTTATGAACTGTGAGGCTGCTATGTTGAAAGTCTGCAAATTGGACATAAATTGGGCTGCAGAAGGCTGGGGAGCTGGAAGGGTTGGGGGTTTTTCTCTCCCTGGTGACGTAAGGAGGCTCCGGCCGCAGACCCACACGCTGCGGCCATGGGGCTGCACAGGAGACCCCAGGACAGAGCTGGACACTCAGGGAAAGCTCCCTAAACCTCAAACCTGGCATTTTTGGCTGTGCTGGATGAGGATGGACAGGTCCCTGCACTTGCTGAGCCTCAGAGCATCCCCCTGTGTACCCTGGGAGCTCCCACTCTCCTCATCCATGAGCTGCCTTCAGCACCTCGCTTGGTTTTGTTTTCACTGGGGTTTAGTCTCCAAAATTCTGTGATAGAGAACAAGCTCTAAGAAAAGAGACCAGATTTGATGGAAGCAGGAGGCAGGGTGGGTGTGTGGATGGGATGCTGCAGCTTTTGCTGCTCTCTTTGGATTTCAGGGCTGCTTTGGTTGAGACATTGCTGAAATGCATCATATTTTCTCATGTATAAGCAGAGTGGTGAGCAATTTATGCAAATTTCAAAATAAAGACGCTTCAAATTGAGTCTCAGGTAATTTTACAACCTCAGGTAAGTTCTAAAAAACCAGAGGGCAAGGTGAAGCACAAGGTGCACCTGAGGCAGGTGAATCCTGAGGGCAGAGCAGGAATCAGGAGCTCAGAGGCACGAGCAGCAGAACCCCCTGTGCTATTCCTGAAATTCCAAATTTTGATCAGTTTTGGGCTCATTATTCTGGTTTTGTTATCATTTAAATCTCCTGTTACTCACAGGAGTTGGATTTGCTGTGGTGGGGCTTTGTAAATTAAGGAAAACCAAGGTCTCATGGCCTTGGAAGTAAAATTTGGATCTGGCTTTATAAGGCCTGGTCCCAAATGCAATTCCTGCTGCTATCACATTCCGAAGGATGTCCTGGCTGCAGCAGGAGGCAAAGGAGGCTTGGTGCTTGCCCTGGTGACTTGGGAAGCCATTGGATCTCAAACACCCTCCTCCACCATTCCCAACATCCCGGCTGCTGGGCTCTCCTTCGCCTGCTGCTGGGTCTAGACTGAAAATTAAATAATTAATTAACTTCATTTGTACCCTAATTAAAGATAGAGCCACCATCAGCTCCCAGTAAATGGGGCAGAAGGCAAAAGAAATATTTTTTACACATAAATTTGTATGAAAATTTGATTTTTCAACTCCATGGCTGAACTGGGTTTTTTTTTATTATCATGTCTTGGGTTGAACTGAAGCAAATGCCCTTGGATTCCTTAGAAATAGGAAAAACAAACAGGATTCAGGAAGAAAATCCTTTATTTTCTCTGATTTAGCCTTTATTTTAGTGCTGATGTTTTCAAATTAAAGCAAATTTTGAAACAAAATTTTGCAAAATAAAAAATCACAAAGCTTCTGATAAAACCTCATCTTACGAAAGAAGGATTGCTGCAAAAGCACATTTTTGGGATGAAATAAAACATTCCTTGAGCCCCTTTCTGCATTAAAACATCAGCAGAACTCAGCAAAGACCGGAGTTTGCAAAGTGATAAAATCAGAGGGTTTCTGTCTAAATTTGAAAGTACTTTTTATCTTTAAATAAAGCACATTGACAGATTAAATAAAGCACATTGACAGATTAAATAAAGCATATTCACAGATTAAATTAGGCCCATTCACAGATTAAATTAGGCCCATTCACAGATTAAATAAGGCAAATATACAGATTAAATAAGGCACACACACATAATTTCTGTACAGGGAACATGGGACCACCACATCCCAGCACAAAATCTCTGCAAAATTATCAAATTCTGCAGGATCCTTTCCCTCCCAGCCCCAATTTTGGCCAGTCCTTGCCCTGACCCAGCACAGCACCTCCTCTGTTATTTGATAAGCAAAGCCAAGCCAGGGCTAATTTTCCCAGCAAGGTGGCAACAATTCCGTGTGTGATATGTGAGGGAGAAGCACAGGCAGCTCATTTGGGTAATTTCTTACCCTTCTGGCTTCTGCAATGTTTCTTTAGGGGGCACTGAATATGAGTGATTGAGTGAGAGGGAGCCCGACAGAATTAGCACACACTGGATCTTTTGACCAAGGGGGGAAAAAAAAAAAACCCCAAAAACAAAACAGTCGAATGTTGGTCTAGGGGCACGTCCCCTTAGGATTTGGGAAAGAAAAACACCGAACCGCCTTCGTTTGGTGCACCTCGAGCAGAGCAGCCCCTTCAATTAAAACCCATTTCAACAAAATAAAAAGACACTTAATCTTGGATCCAAAATAACCCGGGAATGGCAGCAGCACCGCCCAGCCCAGGGGCATTTCCAAGGCAAATCCAACGTGCTGATACCCTCCCGTGAAATGCATTTCTGAGAAATCGCTGGCAATTCCCTGCTGGAGTTTCCAGCAGTGACTGGGAACAGCCCCTCTCAGTGGGCACCTCCTCAGGGTCACCCCTGGTGCCACCCAGAACTCTCCAGAGTTTGTGCAAAGGGTGGTGTTTGTCCTAACCTAAATACAGGTTAAATTCCCCTGCTCTTTTCTTGTTTTCCCCTTTTCTTTCCTTGTTTGTTTTTTTTTCTTTTTTTATTAATTCTTGTTTGTGAACCAATGCGTTCTGCTGCCTGCATGGAGAGGTCCTCATTTTTCTCTAATAAATCCAAGGAGAAATGACCCCTAATTTTAACCCCAGGATGTCTCAGGAACCTTCACGTGACCTGGGAAAATGCAAGCCCTGATTTCCAGCTCATCCCTTCCCTTTGCACCTGCCCTTGTGTGAGCTCCAGGAATATTGCAGGAGGCACCCAGTGATATCTCTGTGCTTCAGGGAGCTGCATTCCCTGTGGGCTCTCTGCAGGATCACCCCCACCACGCCTGGAGCACTCCCTGGGGTCTCAGGAGTGGGGAGAGACCCGAGTGCAGCTTCCTTCTGCAGCACTGGTCACTGAGCTCTCCGTGCCCTTGCCTTGGGGTGCTCACCTGGCCCTGGTGTCCTGCACCCCAGCAGAGCTGCAGGAACCCCTGAGGAGCCTCTGGGATTGTCAGATTTTAGCATGAGTCAGACCCAAACACAACTTATGGGGTTGCAACTCTGGATTTCATCACTGAGCTGCTCAAAACCCTTCCCTGCATCCACACTGCATTTTTTCATTATTCCGTGCTCTACTACCTGTGGGCTTTTAGGGCCTGGCTTCCAGAAAGGTTGAGCATCCAGGGCTCCTGCTTATCTTGAAGCCACACAAATCCCCTCTGGATGTGGCAGCAGCTCGAGCTCCACGGATCTCTGGGGTCACCCCAATGCTGCCTCGCTGCTCACAGCTCTGAATTTGATTTTAAAGAGGTTGAACAGTGCCTATCTCAGCCCCACAGCCAAGGTCCTCCTCACAGGCAAGCTCGAGCTCCTCACTCACTACCAGGAAGGCAGAAAAAAGTATTTAAAGAGAATTTATTCTTGCCGAGCAACAATAGCAATAGTTAATCTCTTATATTAAAACCTTTAATGACTTCGGGGACTTATGAAACCATCAGAGCCTGTTTAATGAGGGCTTGCTCTGGCCCACACTTTTCAAAGCTGCAATCTTTAATAGAGCAGAAAAGAAATTCACAATTTGGAGAGGGGGGTGGGACCGTACAGAAATTTATGGAGCTGTTTGGTTTGCAGGACTCCTGTTCCTGCTGGGCAGTGCTCTGATGATGTATTAGGGGAACCTGTCAGCAGGGCCATGGAGCTTCATGATGCATTACAGCAATAAGTCGTTTGTAATACATCATCTGCAGCAGCTGCTGGCCCGCATTGGAGCCTCAAACCAAAATGAGGCAAAGGTTTCAACGTGCACCGAAGCTGTTTTCTTCCTTTCTGCCTTTCCCTCCCTGTCTCCAGGTCCTTCTCTCCTGCTTGCTCCCGACCTCACCCTGCCAATAGCAATTTGCTGGTAATTTATTCATCCTGGCTCTCCCGTGGAAATTCCTTTTTGGTGGAACCAATGGAGCACAATGCTGGGCTCGGTGGGCAGGAGGATGAGGGTGGCTGCAGGGGATGGGAGCTGTAATCCCTTCAGACTGCAGCCAGCTCTGACAGGGACCAGCACACGTCTGAGGGGCCACAGCTCAATTTTGGGGTGCAGGGCAATGGAGGGCCTGGTTTGCCATCATTAATTAAGAATTAGGAGTTAAGCCCCTCTTTAGCTGCACCCTGATCTTAGTTCTGCTCTTTTTGTTCCGTTAACAATATTAGCAATTCTCACTAATCCATGGAAACACCCAAAATAACTCCACAAACTGAGGTAACCTCTCAGCCAATGCAATGATTGATCTCAGGAGGTTTCAGCAAAGGCTCCCTCACCTTCCTCACCTCTGCCCAAAAGCTGGGCAGCTTCTGGTGCAGACACAGGCAGGGAAATGGATCACTGGAGTGTCCAGGTAGCATCCCAATAATCCCACTACCACCTTTCCAAGCTTTTTCTGCCTGTTCTGCTCCACTTAGCCTTTACACACGTGGCAAGCAGACCTCTGGAAGTTCATCAAACACCCTGAACCCCTTTTTATTATTTTTTTTTTTTTTTCCCCAGCCTTGATACCTCACTTTGCTCTGTTCCTCTTCTGCTGTTTTCTTTCGAGGGGGGAAACGTCTCAGCCCTGACTCTCACCATTCCCCAAGCTCAAAGGTGCTCGGTGGCACAGAGAGGGTGATGTTCCCATATGGGAGAGAAGGGAAGGACAACTGGGACCAGATGGAGGTGCCTGGCTCTGGGGTTAGGACTTGCCCCAGAGTTATCTGCTGCTCTCCTCAGTGGAGTTTGGCTCAGGAGATAATCTAATGTTCAGTGAGGAGCTGCTGGGGACACTGTCCATGCACACACACACCACACAGCTTGTTGTATTTCCAGGGATTGTTTTGATTTTGAACTTTTTTTTTTTGAGTATTTAATGCCCTGCACTTATTAAATCACAGCCCAGCGGAAAGCAAGAGGGGAAAATCACATCCATGGCTTGTTACCATGCATGAGGCATAACCAAGTGCTTGAAATCCCTGAGGGGATTACTCAGGAATCACCAGGCCACCTGGAGTTTCATTATGGCTCTTACAAACAGGCTTTTAGCAAGAAGGATGAGGTGGGGAGGGGAGAGGGCTCTTCTGTTTAAGCCTTGAAAAGAAACGAAGTTCACAGAGCTGAACAATGGCTCAGCCGAGTCAGCTGAGCCCAGGGGCTGGAAAGGATTAATCAGAGCGAGAAATGTCAGCTCAGAACAAAACCTTGAGCAGAGTGGCCAAGCCACAGGGCTCGGCAGAGAGCAGCCTGAGTCACTCCCCAACCACGCAGGACCTTTCCCCCTGCCCAGGCTGCGAGTCAAGGGCTTGGGCTGGGCTCCAGCTCCTCTTTGCTCTGCCACCAGCTGGCCCTCGAGTCCCACCAGGAGCAGAGCCCTTCTCCCACTCCCAGGTATCTCCAGACCCCTTGGTTATCCCAGGAATCCTCCTCTGCCACATCTTTGCCTTTTGGTTATCCACAGGATCCAGCGCACAGAAGCACTTGGCATTTTTGGTGCATTTTTGGTGCATTTTTTGTGTATTTTTGGTGCATTTTTGGTGCATTTTTGGATGGAGGAGGATGTTGCTTTAATCTCTGTGAACATGTTCCTTTAGGTCAAACATTTCTTCCAACAACGAGAAGACGCAGCTGATTTCCAAGTGCTTTGTTCTGCTTTTATCTAAATTAAACTCCCCGCTTCTTGCCACCTTTGTAGATTTGTGGTATTTATGATCCAAACGTTTCTAATGTACATATTTAGAGGAAAAAGTTCAAAATATTTTAGAGGAAAAAGTTCAAAATATTAAACCTGTTCACCCTTGAACTCCTCCAGTTCACTCCTTACTTTCTCCCATAAACCCACAATGCCAGGACTTTGGAAGGACACAAGGTAATATTTTGTAATAGTTTGCAAAATTGCAATAAGGAATCTTCTGGCCTGCACTAAGAAAACAAATAACTGGCTACAAGGATTGTCTTGGACGTCACTTTTTGATTAGAGTTAATCCCAGGTGGGGAAGGAATGGATGACACATCTGTGAGAAATGCTGGGCAAGAATAATCCAGGCTTTACAGTTTGGGAGTTTATCTGTAGGAATCTATTGCATATTGAACTTATAAATATATCCAGGAGCTCTCAGGAACCCTTGAATAGCCCGTCCCTATCACAAAATGTTTGTTTGCTGACCTAGACAAGAAATCCTGGAAGGATAAAAGGGATTGATGGCACGGGATGCCCTCAGGCATCAGCAGGAGAATGCGGAGCTGAGGATCCAGAGCAGCCCTGCTCCCTCTGGATTGTTCCTTCAAAACCACTGAGGATTTTCCTTCCCTGACACCTGAGGGGAGTGGGGAATCCTGCACAGAGCCTGGGGGATGCTGGATCTGACCTGCAGCACCTCCCCTCCTCGGAAAGGAGGGTCAGGAGTGGGGAACAGCCCGCGCTGCTCTGTGCTGGAATTCCAACCCAGGGAGCCCTAAGGGGACTGGGGCATCCTTTGTCCCTCCAGCTCCACCTTTATCATGTCATAGAGGATAAAAAGAATGTCATCAAATACTTTTAGTGCTGGAATTCAAGTCCTTCATCACAAGCTTTCAGCTGGTTGCCAGGTTGGAGCTGCTGAAAGAAACCCAAGCTAAAATTCTCCTTCTGCATTTGTTCTGTCACTCTGTTAAAAGGGAACAGCTGAACAAATTATCAACATTTTGTGAGGATTAGGAAAATTGATCCAGGCTGACTCACTGCATGCCTCTATAACCCCGAGTCATGGTAAAACCCAGGAAATGAGGCTGGGACTGGAAAGGGTGAGAGAATTCTTGTATTACTGGAGCATCCTCCAATGCCAGATCGTTGGACTCGGTTTTCCACTGGCTCTTTACACCCTGGTAGATGTCAGAACATTCTTGCCCCAACCTGACCATTTCTTCTTGAGATGTGTCCCAACAAGTTTTGTTACTCTGTGAAAGCACAACTTCTTAATTCCATTTAAGCCGTGCATGCTAAATATCAGAAATGGGTCAAAAGTTAAACCATCATTACAGGCCAAGTGTTACTAAACCGTATTTCATCCAAAGCAATGGATAATAAGAACTTTTAGCCCTATCAGGACATGTTGTGGGTAGCATATGAGATCTTTACATTGAACAACTTCAAGGAGAGAGAAAAAATTCCTGAATATGTGCAAAATAATTCATTAACACTAAGGAGGGAGCAGGTATGTCCCATATATTTCAAGGAAAGAAAACGTGTGCATTCCCCTTGCAGTGTTGAAAGGAGTGTTGTTTATATTTGTATCTTACTCAAACAGGGAATTCTGGCCCCAAATTTTGCACAGGCTCTGTTTCTGCCCTGCCTAGAAGACATAGAGCAGCTCCTGCAGGGCTGCTCCAGGCCACAGGGTCACCTTCAGGACAGCCCCAGCTGCTGGAAAAGCCTCACCTCAGTGCCAGCTTCCAATAGTAGAGACTTTGGTATAATTAGAGAGGAATCTGCCTGCAGAGGTCACTTTGGAGGTGAGGATTTTGGCACAGGGGACCCGAGGGAGCAGCCTGAAGCAAGGTTAAGTTGGATATCGGGAAAAGGCTCTTCCCCCAGAGAGTTTAGTTTGGGATATTAGGAAAAAGTTCCTTCTCCCGGAGGGTGTTTGGGCATAGGGAATGGTCACAGCACCAAATCTGCCAGAGCTCCAGAGGGATTTTGGTGACTCTGAGAGATGGAGCTGTGCAGGGCCAGCAGTTGCATTGGGATGATCCTGGAGGATCCATTCCGACTCAGGACATCCTGGGATTCCATAAATCTCTGCCTTGGCCTCCTCAGTGGCAGGAGGGGTGCGCTGGCTGCTCCTGCCCCACTGCCCGAGGCCAGGCTTTGATTTGAGCCCTGGGGCTGGGTGAACAATCGATGAAGGGCCCAGTGCTGGGTGAACAATCGATAAAGGGCCCGGTGCTGGGTGGATAATCAATAAAGGGCCCAGTGCTGGGTGGATAATCAATAAAGGGCCCGGTGCTGGGTGGATAATCGATAAAAGCCCTGGTGCTGGGTGGATAATCGATGAAGGGCCCAGTGCTGGGTGGATAATCAATAAAGGGCCCGGTGCTGGGTGGATAATCGATAAAAGCCCTGGTGCTGGGTGAATAATCGATAAAGGGCCCAGGGCTGGGTGGATAATTGATAAAGGCCCCGGTGCTGGGTGAATAATCAATAAAGGGCCCGGTGCTGGGTGGATAATTGATAAAAGCCCTGGTGCTGGGTGAATAATCGATAAAGGGCCCAGTGCTGGGTGGATAATCAATAAAGGGCCCGGTGCTGGCTGGATAATCAATAAAGGGCCCGGGGCTGGGTGAATAATCGATGAAGGGCCCGGTGCTGGGTGGATAATCCATAAAGGGCCCGGTGCTGGGTGAATAATCGATAAAGGGCCCAGTGCTGGGTGGATAATCCATAAAGGGCCCGGTGCTGGGTGAATAATCGATGAAGGGCCCGGGGCTGGGTGAATAATCGATAAAGGGCCCGGGGCTGGGTGAATAATCCATAAAGGGCCCGGTGCTGGGTGGATAATCGATAAAGGGCCCGGTCCGTGTCTCCAGGCCGGAGGGAGCCGGGGAGCATCGGCTTCATGCCCGCTTTGATCCTCGCCAGCCCCGGCTCCAGCGAGCCCTTTGTGGGCAGGGATCACCTGCCACAGAGAATGGCCACAGCCCTGCCCTGCCCACGGGAGGCCTTTTGATGCGGCGGGTGTTGATAATTAGGGCCTAATTGAGTGATTAACAGCCCCAGCATCTCATGCTTTAAGGCCACGTGAGGAGGAGCAGGGGCTGCTCCCAGGTTTGAGCCTTTGGGATGCGTTTTTCCAGCCCCTTCTTCCCCCAGCAGCTCGCTGGGTTTTGGCCCCGGGCTGGAATCCTCAGAAATGTGCAGAGCCAGCAAAATCCGGGAAGGTGATTCCCTTTTTTTTTTTTTTTTCCTCCTGAGTGCTGTAATCACTTTCCCCGAGCCACTATTGATAATAACTGGGGCAGGAATAGGCTCCCATTTGCTGGCGCTCCACAGGCCATGAAAATCCCTCCAGATAGACCGAACTTAATTAACTGAGCCTATTAAGGCAATATTAAAAGAAGCCTATCTCAGCGGGCTCTCCCAGTGGGGAGACACAGCAGAGCTTTCAATTTAGGACTTATTGCAGAGCTCTCCTGCTGCCCAGCTCCGTGGGCTGCCTGGGAGCTGCTTAATCCACGGCTTGGGAGTGGGGAAAGACAGCTGGGAATGGGAGGGATATCAAAGGAAATCGACCTGTAATATATTATATGCTCACTTTGTGGCTGGGGGGAAAGCTGTCTAAATGGGGAGGTTGTTTGGCACGGAATGAAACAAATGGCAGCGTGGAAATGGTTAAAAGTTGTAAAATAGGACTTAGGGAATCCAAAGAAGCTTTTCCTGAATAATTTTGGCATGCTGCAGTGCAGCAGTGAGGAGATCCTTAGTAAAAATTGCAAAATTCTGCAGAAAATGGAAGAAATTCTGCAAAAAATCCAAGAAATTCTGCAGGAAATCCAAGAAAATCTTCCTGCATCTCCTCCTTTCCCCTCCTCCTCCCCCATACAGAAGTTAGGGACAAACTAAGAAGTTTGATCCCACTTTTCTTCTCTTTTAGTGCTGTGCCCATGCAGTGCAGTCATGAACACCACAACTGGATTATGTTCCTGGCTACAGGAGAATAAAGCAAAAGGAAAATGTTGCCCCTGATGGATGAGGAGCTCTCTCCTGTGAACAGAGCTTGAAGAAGCTGCTGAATTGCAAAGCTACAATAAAAATAATAAAAAAATATAATGAGATGTGTTGGTTTTGCCTTAGTACGACCTGCAAATGGAAATGGCTCGAGAGGTTAAATGTAACAGCATCACCAGCAATAATTCCTGGTTTTTAAAGAGCATTTCTTCAGTTTAAAGGGCTGGAACCAGTGATTGCATTACATGGAAGGGATGGGGTCGAATCCATGGCGATGAAACTATTTAGAGCCAAGGGAATTCTGGTGGCAGTGATGCCTTCTGCAGCCACCCAGAAACAGAGACCAGACAGGAGTAAGGGAATAAAGGTCAGGATTTATTTGAAGGCCTTCAAGGCACACCCTGGGGGAGCCAGAGGCTGCCTCCAAAAATGGACCCCAAGATGGACCCCAGGTCACGAGTTCTTCACACCTTTATAGGTTTGGTTCATTTGCATACCACGGTTATTTCTCCAATTAAAGCCCCAGTTCAATGATGGAATTCCCCTCAGCTTGCTCCCCCCTTAGAGGCTTTGGGTTACACATTCTGGGCCTAGCAGAGCCTGGCTGTGCTTGAAGGCAAAGCCTGGAGAGGCTTTGTTGTGTCTGCCCAGCACGAGAGAGCAGAAATTCCAGGCTACAAGGAACTGCAGAGTCACACTCTAAGCAGCACAGGATTTGAAAAATATAAAAGTTAAAACCGAAGGCATCAGCAGCCCAAGGCCCAGCTCTTGACATCAATGGGCATCCCCATTGTCCAGTGCCCAGTGTCCAAGGCCAGGCTGGACAGGGCTCAGAGCAAACTGGGATAGTGAAAGGTGTCCCTGCCCATGGTATGGGGTGGAACAAGATGATTTTTGAGGTCCCTTCCAACCCAAACCATTCCATGATTCTATGATTCAAGTGGTTTTTGGGATGGGAATGAGTTTTATTTGTGATGGTTGTAGAAAGAAGCTTGAAAATACAACTGAATTGATTAGGGGAGGGTGGGAGGGGAAACTTTGCATTGTTCCATTATAAATCTCAGGAGTTTTCACTGAAACAAGTGGTTTGGGTAGAAATGGAAGATTTCTGCCTCCACAGGCTGGATCCACGCTCAGCAAGCGTTTCCAGAGTGCCCTAACACTCAAAATCCCAATTAGAACATCCCCCAGTTTATTACTTGCATGGATAATAATTATTATTTGCACTGCTGGTGTTTTATTTTTAGCCCAAACAAGAAGGGGCCGCAAAGCCTGGGAGCCTTCCCTAATTTCTTCCAATAGCTGGATTAAAAATAGAAGATCCTCCTGGAGAATGTGTGCTCGGGGCAGCCGAGGGATGATTGTGTGTGGCTTCAGTTTGTTTGCACAGGAAAACCCGGGGTAACCTGAGAATTCATTACGAGAAAAGCACAGGACTCCTGCCATCCTCTAATGGCCTCTTACGGCCTGAAATGCAAAATTTACAAGGGAAGCCTTCAAGAAATGACAGGAAAATCTGAGAAGATAACGAAACTGGCAGGGAAATTAATAGAAGCCTTGGGCTCTGTAATCCGCAGTGATTAATACCTTTTAGCTCCATGATCCTTGGTTTCCACTGGAATTGATAAACTACCAACTGTGGCTTCTCTGCTTTAAATCAGTACCCCAAAAAATCTTAGTTGGCCTTGTTGGCCTATTTGTCATCATGTTTCCAGCTGAAGGTTAGACAGAATCCTTCTGAACTGCTATTTTTTTTCCAGTTTTATTGGAATTTCTTGTTTTATTGTCATTGTTATGCCCAGAAGATGATGGTGTGAGCAGCATTTGGGATGTTAATCCTGTCCAGCATGTGGATAGAGCCAAGAGGTTTAATAATGGTCTTGCCAAATTTTTAGGAATATCCTAAATCACCAAAGACAACCCTTTAAGTTGTCTTCAAAGTATCAGCACAGGCACTGAACTTTTTTGCAGATTTGAAAAAGAAAAAATTAAAAATGTGTGGGAAAATCAAAAGGGAAAATGGCAGTGATGTCACGGGGCTGCTGAACTGTGAAACAAATTAAAAATGTGTGGTTCTTGTACGGTTTCAACGTGTGCTGCACTGCAAACAGAATTCTCTGCCCTTCCAGACTCCTCTTTTGCTACTGAAATCTCATGGAATCATGGAATGGGTTGGGTTGAAGGGACCTTAAAAACCATCCGGCGCCACCCCTGCCATGGCAGGGACACCTCCCACTGTCCCAGGCTGCTCCAGCCTGGCCTTGGGCACTGCCAGGGATCCAGGGGCAGCCACAGCTTTTCTGGGAACCTGTGCCAGGGCCTCCCCACCCTCACAGGGAACAATTTCTTCCTAATTAATTCCTATTGATGAGTTGCAGTTTGTAAGACAGAGGTTTTCCCAGACGTGGAGCACAAACCCCCTGACTCTTCTTCTGCTGGGAATTTTATTTCCCATCGATGCCCCTTACCCTGCTTTAACCTCCCGTGCTGGATGCAGACATTTATAACCTCTATTAAATGTGGTGGGGCTGCTCTCAAGTAGAATTCCTGACCATTCATCATCACGAGCTGAGTTTCTGGTTCAATTCTTACTTTTAAATGCGCCGCCACCTTCTTTGGGGAAAGCCAAAAAAAACCCCCAAACCTACCACGTTTTTGCTCCACGCTCCCATCCTCCATTTAGCTGCAGCCTATTTTCCTTCGCACTTGCTTGGCATCATGGAAATTCGATGGATGGCAGTAATTCATGGTGCTGGACGTGGGAGCTGGAGGTGTTTCTGTCGTTAGAGCATGAGATCGCTTTCCCAGTCAATCCCGCCGTGCCTGCCACATCCTTCACCCCCTGAGCTCACCCTGGAGCTCCAAAACCATTCCCAAGCTCCTGTCCTGCAGAGCTGGCATGGCTTAAACCCTTCCTCTTGAAATGCTGTCAATCAGTGATATTTAAATCCCTGCTCCACGCTAATTATCCCTCCCAGATCCCTTCCCAGCTCTCTCCTTTGGAAAACCAACGCGTCCCGATGAGCTGCCCTTGTGTAAATACATCTCCCTTTGTAAGAAACAAGCCCCTAATTCAGACCCGTGTTGTGTTTATTTTTGAACATGGATTTTTTTTTTTTTTAAATTTTTTTTCTTGTCAGGGACTGTGCCGCTCGACCTTAGGCTCGACAGGGAAATGTTTATCCAAAGAGTTAACGTGGATGAGTAATCCAGGATGCTCCTGCCAGGGCTCGGGGGGTGGGATTCCCGTAAACAGCCAGGCCCTTTGAACTCAGGGCTTTTATTTTATGTCATCCTCCAACCACTAAACCAACACGCCACCGTGGAGGCCTTCCCTGCTCAGCCAAAACACAGATTAAGCCATGGAAATTGAAGCTGGGAGTATCATTTGGGGGGACCTTGTGTTCATCACCTCGTTTTCTTTCATTCGCTCTGTCCTGAGCTCAGCTGAGTGTTGTTTGTGCAGGGCAGGGGTTGTTCCAGCTCCAGGAAAGCTGTCCCAGCTCTGTGGAACACCTCCAGACACGGGCATGGAGTGGCACAACCCAAGAGGTGAAAAATGAGGGAAAATGGACCATTTGTGTGCAAGGTTCCTTCCCCTGGAAATTTAACCTCGGGCTGGTTGTTCCTTATCTCCCTGCTCCTGGTTTCCCCCTTCCCTCTGAGGGAGCAGCTCCTGGGCTGTGGGATCACTGCTCCCACCCTCCTCAGTAATTATCTGTACAGATCAGCATTCACCCCTTTATCTGCTGATATCAATTATCAGCCCTGCCACAGAGTCACTTTAAAATCCTGATTTTAAGAAGCCGTGTTCACTTGTTGCAGGCTACACTTACACATGCCATAAATAACAATAAATACCTGATTTGCAGGCTGACCCTAAAAGCCCAGTTCTGCCCATTTTTAGTGCTGATCACGGACATGGATTTGGGAACTGTATCAACAAACTCTTGGAGATTTTTTGTGGATGTTCTGCAGCTCAAATTCCCCCTCAATATTAAGACCATGCAGAGTTATGAGACTGAGGCCTCCAAGAAATAATAGGAATAATGTGGATATTGCATAACCATCCTCTTACACTGGCATGAGTCATTCCTAAAGTGCCCTGTATATCTTTCAGGGTGGATTAAGGATACGAGACACGAGAACCATGAGGGCTCCTACAACGCTCCACAAAGTCTCCAAAATGGGAAAAACCTTTTGAAAACAACTCTGAAAAATAACCGTTTGTCATCTGCAGTAAATAACTCGGTCACTGGGGAGGTCAAAAGCTAAAGGCTCCCATCCAGGGCTGGGATTAATGACCTGCAAAACACCAGTTTAAAAATAGGCTCTTCTCCCACTTCAAGACAGGCAATAACGAAGCATCTCCTGCCGTTCCTTAGCCAGGAATGAAATTCCAGGCAGGAAAATGGGCTTTGCAGTGGATGCACAGGGATGAGTTAAGCAGTGATAGAACGAGCACTGTGTAAATCAAGGCCCAGGCCCACTCCAGCCCGTTCCTTACCTCGGCAGGACGTGGCAGGAAGGTCCAAACACACCCCAGAGTCGTTCCCTGTGGCAGGGACAACTGTGAGGGAAGAGGCCGCGATGCCCTCCCTGCCCCTGGGGTGTTGGTGCTGCTCCAGCATCCCATGACAAGTCATAAATGTCCCTGCCCTGCACAAATTTCCACAGCACAGGGGGAATATTTATGACGAGACTCAAAGGTGCAAGAGGAGGCAGAAACCCAACCTGTCCTGAGCTGGGAGGATCGATGAGGTGACTTAGGCCTTCATGGCCCTGCGTGCTCGTGGACTGGGCTGGGCTGAGCTGCTCAGAGGCATTTTTCCGAGAATTTGGTGTCTCCCAGTTTGCCAGGTTGGCTTTGCAATGCATTAGGATATTTTTAAAAATAATTAAATTGAAAATTACTCTCCTAGATCTGCTTGTTTTGCTTTGAATGGGGCTAGAAGCTGTGATTAAAGGGACTATTTCATGCCTCAAACTGTAAAAGTGGAGGCAAATTGTGAGTAAAGTTCTAAAGAGGCCTCTTTTATATTAAAATTACTACAAAATAAAACACGTTCTGCCTTGAATGCCCCTGCAGATGTCTCTAACGGGGCTGATTGCTCCAGGAATATAAATCCAATAAAACCTGGCTTGAGGCCACTCAGGAGCTGTGAGATGCTATCAAATATTTTGAATTTCTGATCATTTGTAGAAACAAAAACTCCAGTTTACTGTCTCTCCAGATTCACAGCATTTTCATCAACTGGAGCAGCTGAACCCATCCTTCTGCAAAGTTCTTATCTCCTTTTGGCTTTGTGTTCCTGTTTCCTTCAACCCAAGCAAAACAAAAATTCAGGTGGGGAAATTTCCAACAGATTGAGCTCTGCTGCTTCCCTCTCCCGCCCAGCACAGGACAGATGCTCTGATTTTCAGCCTGCAAAGAACAAAGCTTCCCCCTGGCTTCTTTATTTTAAACAGGAGAGGCCACCCACAGCTCCAAACATGCCTATGGAGAGGAAAAATAAATGGCTGAGCTCCTGGCCAGACACGGATGTGCAGAGCGTATCTGAGGAGGAGGAACTGTTTGGAAAAAGCCAATCCCATCCCACCCAGGTGCTGCCGTGGATGGGGCTGGGGGCACCAGCAGCTCCCAGCAGTGGGGAATGGCACGGAGAGGGAGCTGGGATGGCACGGGATCATAAATCAACTCAGCCCAAGGGCAAGTCCAGCAAGCCAGAGCTGGACAGATGTTGGAGAAGGGAATTTGGGAAGGTTTTAGCACAGAATTCCAGTTTTTGCTCCGCAGGAAGGCAAATCCAGCAGTGCTCCACCAGCTTGTGGCCATAACATCCACTAAAGACCCCACCAGCAGCCTGAACCTGCAGATTTTTCCCCTAAACTGAAGCAGAAGAGGGTGGTTGGAGCTGCTGCAGGGCTGAGCGTGTTTGGCTGTGACACTGGTAGGGCCATAAATCAGCCTCTCTTGATGGGAGAGGCCCTGAAAATCCTTTAGAGTCCTTGCAAGGAACTTGACAGACGGACGAGGCAAACTCGCAGCAATTGCTTCTTGAGATAACTGTTTATTTTAGTAATATCAGCTACTAGCATAGGAAAGACACAGCAGAGCAGAACATGGCAAGAGAAGGCAAGAAAATGGCCCCTTATCAAAATTCCACAGCCCTTTTAAAGGTAAATTAACCAATAAAAAATTGAAATGACAGATATTTTTACTTTTCCTCCAATGTTCAGTGAATCACTCTGACACGCAGGCCCAAACTCTGAACTTTTCATCCAATCATCCTAAACTACTTTTGCTGCAAAATATGGGGGACTAGAAGAAGAAAGATAGAGATTAAAAACTACAAGGTCTCCTCCATCTTGGAACTTTTACTATTTATCTATTTACTACATTAACAAACCTAAAACTTGTAAATTCTTCCCTCTGTGACATCCTCACATCATATTCTATCACCTAGTTCACATCTGTGCAGATTTTAATTCCTCCCAGAGAGTAGGCAGTTTCCTCCATGGATAAAGGTTGAAAACCACATTGTTCAGGGGGTTTTTCTCTTCAAAACAGGCAGAGAAATATTCCCTGCACTCTGGATTCCCACAGGCTGGCAGTGGTGCCTTCTCCAGGTGGGTTTGGGTTGGTCATGGGGAGGTGGGAGAACCTCGGGGTGACACTGAGACACGGGTGGTGTCTCCACCTATGGAAACCACTCATCCATGAGACAGAAGAAGGAATAAAAATGGAGTGAGGAGCCAAATGTTCATTATTTCCCCCATTTGGCTCTTTTCTGGATGTCCCCTCCACACCTGGAGCCACGAGCTCTGTGCCTGCCTTGCCCTGTGTCACTCGGAGGGGAATCGCCACAGCTTTGGGACTTGGATTTTACACAAATGTTTTAAAACATGGAGAACACACCAGGAGGATGTTGGACCTGGACATTTCCCATGCCTGTTCATGGAAAGAGCCCTCCCAATTCAGCAAGGAACAAGACTCGGAGCGAGCTCCCTCTGAGGATGGCGTTGGCTTCATGACTCTGCTGAAATTTGAGAAACGTTTGAAATTGTGTTTTTTTAAAGGCTGTATTTTCATGCCTCGCTTCTCCACGCCGACAGACAAATGGCTTTTCCCTTTCACGGAAAGTTGGGACCTACCTCCAAAAATGTCCTTAAAACTCAGGCTGAAGGAGGCAGAGTTGGCAGCACCACATCCCATGGCTGCCTCTACCACCACATCCATCTCTTTGGGTCAATATTCAACCCTGGATAAAGTTTGTATATGAGATTGGAGAGCAAAATTGTACCATTTCTATGTCAGCCTCACTCCAGGCAGGAATTACTCAAAAGCCTCCAGGTTTGCACTTATTGGATGCGAGTGTCCCTCTCTGTGTGCTATTTGGAGTGATTTTAATCTAGCTGGTGGTGAAGGTTTTCTCTAAAAAAGGCCAGACCTGCACTGGGTGAAACCAGTGTGGATCTCAGGAGGGGCAGTGGAGCAATGCCAAAGCAGTTCAGCTGCAGATGGACCTAAAATCCCTGAGGATGAGTTCATTATCCACCAAAACTGGGAATATTTTGGGTTGAGACAGGTTAATAGTGATGGGAAAGGAAGAAAATCAGTACACATCCTGCTTAATTAATCTGACAAATAATGAGCCTGAAACTGCCTTGGAGAAGGGGTTGAAAGGTTCCCAGAGGAGTGAGGGGGGCTGGGGCAGGCACAGGATGGGCAGCTCATCGAGTTCTGCTCCAGCACCACTGTCCCAGTGGTTGTTTTTCCTTTCAATCCTCTCTCTCCCTACCCCAGTGCTGTATTTCAGGATTTCACCCCTATCCTGAGCTACTGTGGGGTCAGCCGGTGGCCTGGGAGCAGCTCAGTGCCAGCCATCGAGGGCTGTTCCCTGGTTTCAGAAAGTTCCTTTTATTTTACCCTCACTGGCAATAATCAATACCAATGCATTCATACAGTGCCTTCTATTTTTTAAAAAATAGGCACATAAATTCTTGATGAGGAATCATGCCTTGAAAAGTGAATAAATTGAATAAATCACAATTAAAGCCCCATGAAAGTGTGGAGAGTGCAGCTCAGTGGCACTCAGAGGTCTGTGTTATTCACACCAGGCTGTAGCCAGTGTTCAACCCCACATTTCACATCCATTAATGAAACTCTTAATGCAAACTTTGAGCTGAAGTGGCTCAGTCCCATCAAAACCAGATTTTGGGGCATTTTTTCCACCTCAAATGAGACAAAATTCAGCTGAAACCTCGTCCAGCCTGGTTTGAATGTGAACCCCAGTGAGGGGGTCAAGCAGGGGTGTAGAGTATTAGGAAAAACCAACTCAGAACTGGAATACAAATAGGGAAAAAATTAATGCTCATTAATTAAAATTGTTACCTGTATTTCTGTATCAGTATTTCCCCGAGCATGCAGTGGAGAAGATAAATAAAAAGAAGATAAATAAAAAATCCCTTTGGATTCTGGGGATGTTTCTGCCAGTTCCTGTTTACAGAATGCTTTCCAAAGTCCCACTGCCTTTAGGGCAGAAAGAATTCCTATAGGAAATCATTGGATTTGTTTTCATTTTATTTATTTGCTTACGTTCCATTAACCACAGAGGCTGAAATTCTTTGGGATGCTTGAAAAAAACCAGGATGTTTCTTCCTCCAGAGTGGCTCCTACTCATCCATTTTCTGTCTCAGATGGTGTCAGAATCATCTGCTAAGGGCGTCGTGGAGATTGCCCCAGCCAAGGGGTGAACATGAAAATTCAGCTTCAAATCACATCCAAGTTCTTGTCAGGTAATGGGACTTCAAATGAATTGGAAGTGTCTTCTCAAAGTCCCATTTTTGGGGTTTTATTTTTTGTCTTGGAGGTGGCAGTGGTGGCACTGAGGCTGACCCAATGAGAGATTCCCTCAAGGAGTTTTATTGAAATATTTTTTCTTTTTATTAGATCATGAAGGGATGAGAAGGTTTGCAGAACCAGACTCTGCGATTTCTGGAGGTAAAAGGACCAGGGGAGAAAGTTCATTTTTTTAAAAAGATATCACAAAATATGGAAGTTATGAAGAAAAAACCAGAAAGCGGTTGATAAACTTAGCAAAAAAAATTAAAAAACCAGCATATGGAAATGCGAGGGTATTTTTGGAACCTTCAGACAGCTCTGTTTCATTGCAGGGTTATTCACAGATCCTGAAACCACTCTGGCTTTGGAAAGTGCAGAGCTGAGGAGGCATTGGGGTGGCCTCGGCTCCGGGCTGTGCCGGACTCGTCGCGCTCTGTCGGGAGCACACAGAGGGAGCACTGGGAGCACTGGGAACCCTCTGGGATCTCCTCCACCCACCCCAAACCCACCCAGTTACACCCCACTGCCACCCCCTGCAGCTCCTCGACTCGGGGGAATTTCAGAAGTGCCCTGGCTCCAAAAATCTGACAACGCACAAAGCGCGAAATCAAACTGCGGAGTTCATTTTATTTCCATTCAACTCCGCCGTGGCGATCGCAGCAGCTTTGGTTTTATTATTGCTAATTCCAAGCATAATAAATACGCTTCAGGATCTCGGCTGATTTATTATCATTTTAAACAGGCTGATATTTGCAGCTTTTCCTGAATTTTCGCAGTAATGTCGATTTCCAGTTTCAGCCTTTCTTTTCATTTCACTTGAGACGCCCCATCGGTATTAAAATCCAGTATTTAAAATATAATAATCACTTTCCCTGCTTCATTAGATATCTCTTAACTCCCTCAGACTTAGGGAATATGGGCAAGATTTGTTTTTTCTTGTCACCTTGTCAATCTGGAAGTTTTTTCCAAAGGCAGTTAAAAATCACTGAGCTGAACCACTGAGTTTTATTCAGGTTTCCGAACATTTTCCGTTGTGCTCATACTTTTTTACAAGTTCAGATAATGAAATTTGGTGGTCTCTTTAGAACCATTTCCACTTTTTCTTTGCAGTCTGTAGAAATTTAATATATTTTGGCTCCTGTTAGGAATAATTGATAAGTTATTTAATCAGGAATGGTATTGAACCAAACCAAATGCTGACTTTTTTAATCTTTATGTTATCAATCACAGTTGGCCCCGATGATTTTGAGGTCTTTTTTAATCTAGATGATTCTGTGGTTCTAAACTCCAGTTGGAATTTAAATAAAGGATAAAACATTAAATCTTTGGGGGATATCAACTGTGTCATTTACAGAGAGGCTCCTCTGATCACATTGGTTCCTATTTCTGAATATTTGTTTTTTACTGGATTCTGTTTTTTACTGGATTTTCCTGTTGTGGAAGTTGTTTATGGAGTCATGGAATGGGATGGGTTCACAGAGAGCAGCTGGAGCTCTCCAGAATTATGGAACTGCCTCCTAAACACTCCAAACTTTCTGAATTTTATCAGTCATAGAGGGCTGGGATGGGCTGGGGCAGGAATTAAATCTTCCTCTCAGGAGCAACTCTTAAAAGCTGCACATAAATCCCTCAGAGGGCAGCGACAGGAGGGCGATGTGGGCATTTCCCTTCAGCCTTAAAAGCACTTACAGGAGATCAGAGCCCTGCCCTAAATAAATTCTGCCCCTGATTTATTCCTTGGAGTGCTAATGGGCTATGGGAACACAATCCTCCTACAAATTCCCATGTCCATCTCTCTTCAGCTTTGGATTCAGAGGGTCTGGATTTTCTTCTCCCTTCCAGTTCAACAACTCACGGAGATTTTACTAAACTCCGTGTCTTGATTTCAAACCCTTTCTTTATCACAGCTGATTTGTCCAGAGGGTTTGGATGGATTATTTATTTTAGTGCTGGGGCAACAGAAATTCTTGGAACTTTCTGTGGTAATATAGAAAATTTAATTTTTTATTTTAATGAAATTGTCTCCTCCTGGATGGAATCCTGCTTTGCATCCCAAAGACTTCCCAAAGGAATGAGGGTGTCCAGACTCTTCCAAAGATTGTCCCCCATCTCTTTGGTCAATGAGTCAGTGATCACAAGGTCTGCTGGAATCACAGCAGTGCCTTCAGGAGGGCGAGGAGGGAGGATCAGATTTAAGGGCAATGCTCCAACTTGGCACCAAAACCTGATTAAGAAAGATTAAAATGCGAGAAGGTGAAATAAATCCATGATCAGAAATCTGTCCACTGCTTATTGATTAGGAGGGCAGAGCAAAGTGTGTTTTAAACTTATCTTTGTGTCTCTTAATACACTTGG